>CM072999.1:112660559-113910559 GCA_037038555.1 Rhynchonycteris naso
TCTAATTTTATTTATTTGGATACTCTCTTTTTATTTTTCTTGATGAGTCTGGTTAAAGGTTTGTCAATCATCTTGCTTATCTTTTTAAAGAACCAGCTCTTTGTTTCATTGATCTTTTAATTTGAATTTTTTTGTTGTTTTTAGTTTCTATTTTATTTATTTTTGCTTTGATTTTATTATTTTTTTTTCTTCTTCTTCTTCTAGACTTGTTTTCTTTCTGTATTCATTTGATGTGTAGGTTTCAATACTTTATTTAAGATTTTCCTTCTTCTTGTGTTATGCCTATAATGCTATGAACTTTCCTCTCAGCACTACTTTCACTGTGTCTGGTATAATTAAGGTTGTTGTGTGTTCTCTTTCATTTGTTTCAAAAAAATTTTGGATGTTTTTCTTGATATCATTGTTAAACTATGTGTAGTTTAATAGCATGTTATTTAACTTCTAAATATTTGAATATTATTCAGTTTTTTTATTGTAGTTGATTTTTAGTCTCATACCATTGTGGTCAGCAAAGGTGCTTGATATGATTTCAGTGATTTATTAATATTATGATGAGTGATTCAGTATGTGGTTGTTCTGTAAAGGTTATGAGCATGACCTGTGGTGGTGCAAGTAGATAAAACGTTGACTTGAAATGCTAAGGTTGCTGGTCAAGGCACATGTGGGAGTTGATATTTTCTGCTCCTCCCCCCTTTCCTCTTTCTCTCTCTTGCCACTCTTCAAAAAGTGATTAAATAAAAGTAAAATAAAAAAGTTTATGAAAACTTCAAACATTAATGTTTTTAAGAAAGAATGGCATATCATATTACATACATTTGATAATTAAGATATTTTTGCCTAGAAACAATATAGTGGTTTAGCTGGACATGAAAAACCTTTTATCTCTATTTTTGGTGAAAAGTAATATGGAAACTTGATATATGGAAATGTAGAAATGAGCTAGATGGGAAAAATAAGAATGTTGATATCACTAATTTTTACAAGCATCTAACCTAACCTTTCCATGTTATGGTCAATTATTTCTTTAGTTTCTTTACAATAGAATTGTGCACTTTACTTAGTTAAAGTTAGAAATGTCTTTTAGACATTTATGTCATTGTGATTTTCTGTATAAGTTCAGAGATTTTGTTGCTCAGACACTTAATAGAGTCTCTTAAAGACTTTCATATGTGGTACAATTAATAGTTATTGTAATATTAATTCTAAATAGTTGCTTTTATATTGTACAAAAGACCATGAACAATTTCTTAACTATCTAAATAACTATGCAAGTAACTCAAATGAAAAAAGATTGCTAACTTCAATAGAACTACTTTTGAACATTTCTGCTTGTTTTCATTCTGCCCTTGTTTTCACAAGTTTAGAACCACTTAAATGTTTAACACTGTGGTTCTTAACCTGAGTTCTATAGAACCCTAGGGGTTCGATGAGTCAGTCTCAGGGGTTCGGAGAAGCCTGTGCCATGGAGGCCAGAATAAAGTAATACTGTAAGTTGTTGTGAGTTCATGCACTTTGTTGGTTTTGTTCTTTGAGCAAGGTGATGTTCATGCATGGCCCATTTTGTGCACCAGTAAAAAAACACATACCTAAGTCTTGAATTTGGAAAAAAAAATCATATCTTATTTATCACTAAAGAAGGGTTCGGTGAATGTGCATATGAAACTGGTGGGTTCGGTACCTCAAAAAAGGTTAAGAACCACTGGTTTAACACATATCATTTCATTTTACTCTTCTATTCAGGTGTATTAACAAGTTGATAAGATATTTGAATAATATACAAATAATTTAAATATTAAATATGTTAAAATATGTGTTATATAATAATGGAAAGAATGAATAATGCAAAATTTAGTCTCAAGTAATGGCAATGCAGTGATTACTATTTAAGGATTTTTAAATACTTAGTAATTTAGAAATTCAACTGAGAATTTAATAGAAATGTATGCGAACAACCACTTAACTAGTTAAGTACTTTATTATTTTATTCACATTAGCACCTATAGTAATGAACTCCTTAGCTAAGGCCTTAAATCCAATGCTATTTTGTTTGCATTGATCTCTCTAAAAATAGTTACTCTACTGATAGCCATTACCTGTTGTAAAGGTCAATGTGGACATCATTTTCATATATCTTCTCTTTGTATCACTAAAACATAAATATCTGGGATAGTCCTGTTTATTCAAAAAGAAGTGCTGTTTTATTAGTATAAAAATATATACTGGTATTTTTTTGAATACTTTGGTTTCTAAAAACAAGTAGAAGTTTCATTTGTGGAGAGGTTCTGACTAGATAAAGGAAGTTGTTTGATGTATGATTGAAATGCCATATTTTGATAGCAATAAGAAAATACAATATAATGATAACCTGATTTTAAGTGATGAATTGAACTGGAAAATAAACAAATGGAGCCTCGTTCTTAAAATTCTCATTGTAGAAATCATTTACAGTATTCTAGATCACTATATTAGTTAGGAAATTCACACTTGCATAATTGATATTGTTGTAGCTACCTCCTAAAAATTAATACTGAAGCAATGAACACTATGGAAGATGCTTCTTTTATATAGTTATTTATATTGTTTTGGCAACCTCTCAGTTTCTTAATTTTGGGACCTACATTGGTTTTATTAATTTTGTATAACAAATAACTTTACATGTTTTGATCATATTCAAATAAAAATATTTTTTATTTATTTTTAATGAAAAAATAACCTCAAATTTACTTATTTCTGTATTTCATTTTTTTCATATATTTTAATGTAACTGATCTTTTGCTATAGTACTTCTTCCTAGCTTATTTTCTATATTCTTTCTATTTTTCATTCTCTGTAATACTTGTTAATCTTTTCAATTTATTTCAACTTCTAAATAATAAATATATTTTGATTTATTAGTATATCTGGTATCAAATCTTAAATCATTTAGGACAAAAAAGAAGTCAGATTCCTTTTCCCCTTCCTTCCTTCCTTCCTTCTTTCCTTCCTTCCTTCCTTCCTCTTTCTTTCCTTCCTTCCTTCCTTCCTTTCTTCCTTCCTTCTTTCCTTTTCTCTTTTATGTTTTTGCATTCAGCTGAAGTCATTACTAACCAAAAGAGTAACACATACACTTTCTGTTACTAAAAATATTCAATATGAAAGTTACAAAAAGTATAGACAAATGTCAATTAAAGTAAAATAATTAACTTACAACTCAGAGATAATCACCAACAGCATTCTATATATTGAATTTTAATATTTTATTATGCATAAAGTATATTATTATGAACATGCATATATAAACACATGTATATTTATAAATGTAACATAAGTAACATATATTATCATATATGAATACAACTTAAAGTTGAACTAAAATGTACATGTTAAACACTTTTACTTTTCTTTGTGATTTCAGTCCAATTCATATTACATATTTATGTTTTAAAATGTTAAATAAAATAGTTCTAATATTCCAGATAACATATTTTTTCTCTTTAGTGTTCTTTAAAATATTTTATTATTTATTTATTTATTAATTTTAGAAAAAGTGTAAAGAGGAGAGAAAGAGGAACACCAACTTGTTCCAATTATTTATTCATTCATTGGTTGATTCTTCTATGTACCCTGACTGGAAATCAAAGCTGTAACCCTAGCATATCAGCACAATGCTCTAACTAACTGACTTACATTTCCAGGATTGTTCTTTACAATTTACAAATTTCCTCAAGATTTTTCAAGATAAGGATTTCATCAGAAATCTGACTATAAGTATGACTTACAATAGAAATGAACATTTTTGTTATCAGTGAGACCCAAAAACATTCTCTTTATAGTTCATTTAAAAAAATATTTTATTTATTCATTTCAGTGAGAGAGGAAGAGAGAGAAAGAGAGAAAGAGACAGGAACATTGATCTAATCCTGCATGAGCTCTGACCAAAGATCAAACCAGCAACCTAGTGCTTCAGGGTAATGCTCTAACTGAGCTATCTGGCCAGGGCTATAGTTCAGTTTTTAAAATGTCAGTATTTTAATGAGATTTTAAATTTCTTCATTAAGCCATGTATGTATTCATTAAAAATATGTAAATTAAGAAATCATATAATTAAACTGTATATAAAAGGCTAGATTTCTCAAACTATTAAATTTGAATATATATATACTGCTTACAAAAATTAGGGGATGCCACTATTTCAAAATAAATATGAAGTGATAAAAATAGCATTTGATTTTTTTTATTAAATAACAACATCAGAAAAGCAAATGACAACTCAAAAAAAGTTGTTCAAGTATGCAAATGAGATGAAAAAACAACTTTTATTTCATTGGTGAAAATGTGTGAACAAGGCCTGCCCGGGGGTGAGGACGACAAAGACGCATGAGACCCAAATCTGCAAACAAGGTCCAGTGACTCAAATCCACTTTATTCAGGAAGTAAACTAGCTTATATACATGGGTTCAGCCAATAGGATGTTATAGTAGGGCAAATGGCCAAAAAAGGTCAGGAGGCTGCTTGGTTGGCACTGAGTTATTTCTGTATAGCGGGCGAGCTCCCTTCCTGGGTGTTCCCAGAGGGATTCAGGAGCTGGAGTATTCTCACAGTATTGCATCAGCCATAGTTGTTAGGTAAATGCTCTGTGCTCTACCTACATCTCCTCCTTCTCTTTTAATTAAGGCCAGTTGAACTTGCTTGATGACTGCTTGTTGCTGTTGTAGCTTCTGAATGCTACGCATTATGCAACGGAACCCTAGTAGAACTAAAACAACTATAATACCTATTATTAGCTGTATTAAACAATGAGGCAAGCTTACTAGTTAGGAAATAGAAGGAGGGCCTTAAACAGGGGATTCCTCCTAGGGGTGGGGATGTCATTTCCCTCCCACTGTGTTACAGAGACCTTCCAGGTGCTGTTAAACACAGTTCCATTTTTTATTGTAAAAAATGAACATAGGTCCATGCACGACCCCTTCCCACAAAGGACTCAATGTCCAAACACGGAATGAATGGCTTGCCGTGGGCTGCATACTGCATATGGTTGCATTCCATCTCTCAGCTTTTGATGCCAAACTCTGAGGTTGATGGTCTGTGCATTCAGGCCAGAGGCAATGTGGCAGTCTCTCCAGGTAATTCCTTCTTTCGGGAGTGTTCTTAGATGTTCATCATATAGCAATGGGAAAAGAGGTGATCCTGGGTAGGCTAAGGTTAGCGGGGCAGGCCCAGTTTTTGGTAGCTAGGGGGAGGAGGGCTTGTAGGCTAAGTACTGAGCCTTGGTTGGTAGTACCATTTTCAGCAAAGTATCCCATAGTATGATTTTGAAGGAGGACCCACCCCTTCTAGGGGACGGTGTTAATAAACTTAAGTAGCATCGGGTCACTGAGGTTACCCCATATAGTGTCATTCCACTTTTGGGATTCCTGGCCCCTATTGTCACAAGGAAGACTAGGGAGCAGTTACTGGAATATACTACTGGCATAATTATGCCAGGATGGGGAACAGCCTCCCAGACATAAGGATCTTCTCACGCCTGGGAGCTCGCTGTGATAATGGCACACAGGAGGAGGAACAGAGTGGATCTGGGGGTCCGTCAGGGCCTAATCTTTGAGCCTGTTCAGCTAACGCCTTCATATCTCCCCAGGTTATGTTATGAGCACGTTGGTTACGAGGTCTCCTCCTGGAGCGCTGAGGACCTCCTCCAGATGGCCATTCATCAAGGTTGAGGCTGGCCATCTCCTGAACTGGAGGGTTTGTAGGTGTTGGGGGCATCGTTGGTGGGGTCATCTTGGGTCACCGGGAGTAGTTGTACATTCATTCCTGGGATCCAAATTGGATGCGGGCTATTTTCTGGAAAAACACAAGCATAACCTCTTTCTTGTGTTAGAAGGGGTGTGGTCCCTGCCACTGAGCTATACCTGGGTCCTTCCAGCATAATAATGGCAACGAGGTCAGTTGGCTACAAAGGCATCCCCAATGCTTGTAAGTGGGAGTTAAGCCATCAGAATCAAAAAATAATTGAGAGTGAATACAACACTGATGAGCACTTTTCCGGGTGAGGCCCAAAGTATATCTCCCCTTTCTTTTTGTATTTGGAGCTTAATGTCCCCGTGTTGCTGTTCTACAATGGCTTGTCCTTGGGGGTTGTAAGAAATGCCAAGGCACTGTGTGATTTGCCATTAGAAACAAATGGCTTTAAGTTGGCTGCTGGTATAACAGGGCCCATTGTCAGGTTTAATTTCCCAAGGTATACCAAGGCAAAGCATAGCCTATCGAAAGGCACAAATTGAATGTTTAGTAGTTCTCTCTCTGACCAGGGCCATGGCTGAAATGGCTCCGGAGAAGGTGTCTACTGCTACATGTATGTAGCGAAGTTTGCCAAATTGTGGAACATGAATGACATCTACTTGCCATACAGCATTAGGCTGTAGACCCCTAGGGTTGACACATTGTGGTTGTAGGGAGCCTCAGGGTAGTAAAGGCCCACATTGTTTACACGCACATACAAGGTGTTTGCAGGCTGTGTGAGTGAGATCGGGAAAGAGAGATTTAAGAGAATGGGCAGACATATGAAATCAGGATGCAGCTGCCTAGCTTGCTCAATAGGAGAAACTGTTAAAACTAGGCAACCCGCCTGTTCATTGCGTGCTGTAAGAGGACCAGGTAAGCCTGAATGAGAGCGAAGATGTTGAATATACCAAGGGTGCTGATGCTCCTCTAATAGTTCTTTAAGCTGGCTGAGGGCCTTATCAAGTAACATCTGCTTCGGTCAAAAGGTGGAATGGGCAAAACCTTTAACTGTTTGTACAGCATAGGAGCTATCCGAGAAGATATTGAGGGGAACCTGTTCCCAGAGACGTAGGGCGTAATAGATGGCTAGTAGCTCACCTACTTGTACTAACCCCGCATAACTGTATTTATGGAACTTTGTGCTTTCTGTTGGTGATTTGAATACTATCCCACAATGAGAATGTCTAGCATCAGTGAACGCGAGCATGCTATGTGGGATAGGGGTAGAGGCTGGATAGGAATGAGGAGTTGTTTGTAATGGGACTCTCTGCAGAGTTTGCAGGAGTTTATCATTGGGTAGATGATTGTCTATTTGACCAGGAAAGTTAGCTACAAGTGATTGTACTTCTAGGTCATTGGGAAGGAGGAACTGTATATGGTCAAGAGGGATTGGTAGGATGAGTACATCCGGTTCTCGACCATACAGGGTGACACAAGTGCGTTGTAGCTTCCGGCCAAGAATGCAGATTGAGGTCTTGCTGAGGGTGATTTTAGACAGCTGATTGTATGCTAGGTGTACCCAATAAAGAGGTTTGTTCTAAAACAGGACTCCGGTAGGAGTGCCTCTTGTGGCCAGGACAATGGCTGAGATTGGCTGTGTAGGGTCTAGCTTGGCCGTGGACACAGAGCTAATAGCAGTGTTAACATCTATTATAACCTGCTTTGCTGCTGTAGTGAGATGGCGAATGCTAGTGGGCTCTGTGTTGCCCTCAAAGAGGGAGAATAAGGGGTTTAATTCAGCAGTAGAAATAGATAAGTATCCACGTATCCAGTTCATTTCACTGCATAGCTCCTGTCATTTATGTAAAGAGCATTGCTGAGGGACTGCGAGCATAGGGGAAATAGGTGTTATTTCCTCCTCCATGTGGTATCTAAGAAAGTAAAAGGCGGCAGGGTTAGTACTTTCTCTGGTGCTACAGAAAGTCCAATGGCATTCAGATTAGCTAAGAGCTGCTGGTAACACTCCTCTAATACCGTAGGATCAATATGAGCTATTAATATGTCATCCATATAATGGTATATAAGGCAATGCTCCCACAAGGGTTGCATTGCGGTGCCTATACCACCGCTGGCAGATGGTGGGGCTATTTTTCATACCTTGTGGAAGTACTGTCCACTGATACCTTTGAGCCATAAGGGCATGATTAGTGGAGGGCACAGTAAAAGCAAAATAAGGCTTGTCTTCCGATGGAGGGGGATTGAGAAAAAACGATCTTTGATGTCTATAATTTTGATGTGGGCCTCCTGCGGTACTGCAGAGAGATGTGGCAAGCCTGGTTGTAAAGTGCCCATCTTTGCCATGTGCTTGTTAAGAGCCCTTAAATCATGAAGGAATATTCATTTTCCGAATGCCTTTTTCTGAATTACAAAACCATGCAAATTTTGAAGACTAGTGGAAGGCTCAATATGTTTGGCTTCTAATTGTTGCTGGATTAGTTTGTGTAATTTTTTTAATTTAGAGGCTGTTAATGGCCACTGCTAAACCCAAATTGGTTGGTCAGCATCCCATGTAAGTTTGATGGGTTCCAGAGTCTTTAATTGAGCAGTGGCCTTAGGAATTGGGGAGCTGACTGGTAATAGAGACACGGAGTAAAGACAGCACATCCCATCCCCAAAGTGTATGTGACAATTCAGTCATAAATAAGGGACTGAAAATTCCAGTCACCCCGTCAGAATCTGTCCAATGGAGTGGCCGTACGGCTTGTTGGGCTGGTCGCACTCCGCTAACTCCCTGTACAAGAGGCCCGGGCTGTGTGGCCCAGCCTTCCTTTTTATCCTCTTCCCTAATTACAGAAACATCAGCACCTGAGTCTATGATTCCAAGAATGGGTGGCCTTCTACTCGCAGGGTCAGAAAGACTTTATTTTGAGTTAAGGGTAAGGTCTAATAGACTCCTGCATAGAGTTGCTCTCTTATGGGCAGAGCTGAGAGCTGCCCCACTTCCCGTTTAAAGGCTCTAGAGCAGGGGTCCCCAAACTTTTTACACAGAGGGTCAATTCACTGTCCCTCAGACTGTTGGAGGGCCGGACTATAAAAAAAACTATGAACAAATCCCTATGTATACTGCACATATCTTATTTTAAAGTAAAAAAACAAAATGGGAACAAACACAATATTTAAAATAAAAAACAAGTAAATTTAAATCAACAAAATAACCAGTATTTCAATGGGAACTATGGGTGTGGATGCATTCGGTGCTCCTCTCAATGACCACCAATGAAAGAGGTGCCCCTTCCGGAAGTGCGGCAGGGGCTGGATAAATGGCCTCAGGGGGCCTCATGCAGCCTGTGGGCCATAGTTTGGGGAACCCTGCTCTAGAAGCTTTCCATCCACAGTGGTGGTTGAGCAACAATCTCGCTTCCAGTGAAATTCCTTTCTACAATGTTGGCACACAGAAGGTGGTTTTTATTGTTCTTTTCTTTCCTGTTAGGGCACTGGCATGCGAAATGTCCTGTGCCCTTGTATTCAAGGCAGCCCCCTTGTGTCTGTTGGCCTCCCTGATGGGAGACACTTCATTGGACTGCAAAGGCAGTAGCAAGGACCCCCGCTAAGCTAGCCCATGGGTCTGCAGCGGGAGCACATGTTGGCTTTAAAGCTGGGATAGAAAATGGAGTCTGAGGAATTGGGGTGAGGCCTTGAGACCCAGCAGGGACTGTGGAAGCAGCAACTTCCACTTCTTCCAGAGGCGGAGCTGATGGGCAGCTATTAATTCAGTTGGTTTTGGTTCTGTGCACTTGGCCGCAAGTTTATCAAACTCAGTGGCCCAACCATTTTCCTCCTTCGCAGAGGGAAGCAAATAGCGGGGTAGGGGCTCCTCTGAAAGAGGAGTAGCCTGTAAGATCTTAGGAACCGGCAGAGAGTCTTCAGCAGAAGCACCGGTTAGGTAGGCATGTATTGCCAATAAGGCAGGAGTTAGGCCAAGAGGGATGGTTTGTCTTTTATGTACTTCGGCCAAACAATTGCATCGGAGAGCTCGGGCCCAAGTATCCGGGTCCCAGAGGGTCACATTCTCAATCCAGGGAATGAGACCAGAGAGTCTCCCCGAGATCCTTTTCACAAACTTCAACTCGCCTGCTCTGCAATAGGGCATGCAGGGCTCGAGCCTGTGGGGCTCGAGAATAAGGGAGAAGGTTTCTCATTGCAGAGGGTCACTCATCCTGTACATGCCAGTTAGGTCCCTGTTTGAGGCAACAGTTGTTGGCAAGGCCTGCCCAGAGGTGAGGACGATGAAGACACATAAGACCCGACTCCAGGGACAAGGTTCAGTGACACAAATCCACTTTATTCAGGAAGTAAACTAGTATATGGCTGAACCCATATACATGGGTTCAGCCAATAGGATGTTCAGGAGGCTGCCTGACTGGTGCTGAGTCATTTCCATATAGCAGGCAAGCTCCCTTCCTGGGTGTTCCCAGGAGGGATTCGGGAGCTGGAGTATTCTCACAGCATTGCATCAGCCACAGCTGCTAGGTAAATGTTCTGCACTCTACCTACAAAAATGAACTATACAAAAGGCTGAAAGTACTGGAGTACCTGCACATTTCTTGATTCCCTGATTTTTGTGAGCAGTGTATTTTAATTTTATTTATAGATTTTTAGAGAAAATAAAGAAAGATAAAGAGTGAGAAGGAGGAGGGGAGACATAGGAAACATCAACTCATAGTAATTGCTTCCTGGATGTGCCTTCACCAGGCAATCCCACGGTTTCAAAACAGCAACCTCAGCACTCCAGGTTGATGCTTTATTCACTATGCCACCACAGGTTAGGCCTTCTCACTGAAATTATTTTTAATGTCAAGAACTAATGAAAATAGAGCACGGATGTTTGCCAAGTACCCTTTACCTAATTTTCCATAACATTAACATTTTATAACCATGGCAAACTTGTCAAAACCAAGAAATTAATATTGGTAATATTGGTAATAGTTTATACTATTGACTATAAACTATTGTCTTTAATTGAATTTGACCAGTTATTCTACATTTTTTCCTGTTTCAGAATGCATGCCGGGATATACCTCTGCTTTTAGTTTTTGTGTACCCTTAGTCTCCTACAATCTGACAGTGTCTCTGTTTTTCCTTGTTTTTCATGATCTCGACAGTTTTGATGATTGCCTTAGGCTCTATCTGCTCTCCTGAGAAATCATAGAAAAATTTTATCTTTTTTTCTTTTTCTTTTTTTTTTACAGGGACAAAGAGAGAGAGAGTCAGAGAAAGGGATAGACTGGGACAGACAGACAGGAACTGAGAGAGATGAGAAGCATCTATCATCAGTTTTTTGTTGCTGTTGCAACACATTAATTGTTCATTGATTGCGTTTTCATATATGCCTTGACCACGGGCCTTTAGTGGACCGAGTAACCTCTTGCTCAAGCCAGCGACCTTGGATCCAAGCTGGTGAGCTTTTTGCTTAAGTCAGGTGAGCCCAAGCTCAAGCTGGAGACCTTGGGGTCTCAAACCTGGGTCCTCCACATCCCAGTCCGATGCTCTATCCACTGAGCCACAGCCTGGTCAGGCAGAAAAATTTTATCTTATAATTTACTTATGTATTATGCTTTTTCTATCATTACATATTTTGAGTATTTTTTTCATAATAACTAAAAATATTAGTTAAAGTAATTTCATTAGGTGAAGTATATTTTGCCAAACTTATTTTCTCAAGTTTTTTGTGATGTTCTTTATCCCTTGCCAGAAAGTTCTCATTTTGGCATCTCAAGCCAGAATAAAGAATGTCAAATTCTTTTCATCCTCACTATCTAATTAACTAAATGTTCAATTGCACATTGCCGTTTTCTTACAAAGTCTCAAATTTCAACTAGAATACAAATAAACCCTCAACCTATGTGTTTAAATCTTCTAATTTTTATATCTCTTGCTCGTTATTCATTTTCAAAATGCTTTAATTATATACATATTAAAATTGAATAATTATATAGTGATCATCTCCTTGATTTTGAATAAAGTTATAATTGGATTACTTTCTCTTTTATAGTAGTAGTTAATATTCTATTGTTGTGTATTTTGAAGTATTTAAGGAGCTCTTATAATTTATCATTTTACTATACCATTTTTCTTTATAATTCATTTTATAACCAATATAAGTACTGACATAAAAGCAAATCGACAGAAAAAAGTCTTTATTCATGTTAATTATTTTGATTTAGTTTAAATATGAATCTTATAATGAGACATTGCTGTTTTCAAATAACCAATGTGGAGCTGCCATGTCTTATCAAAAGGATATTCTTATTATCTTTACTCTAGGGATTAGTCATTTTCTTTACCTTTCAAATATAGCACTAGTTGGAGTAAACATGAAAAAAACATATCAAATCAAATTCATATTTGACCATACCAGTCTGTTCAACTTGTAATTTATGAATTTTCAACATATTTCAGTAAGTGTTATTGTTTTTATTTTTTTCTGATATTTTAAACATAAAGCTTCCTTTGGTTCTTTTACAATGAAAGATACTAAATACTCACCTTTATTTATTAAATATTTCTTAGTGATATTGTGAATCCATAGTTTATGGTTTGTAATGATTGATATTGCTGTCCATAAATATTTAAATACATAAAATATTAAAAGACAGAAGATGGTGTTATATATGCAATTTGTTTTAAGTGAATTATACACATAACACCCAATTTTAGATATTTATGAAAAATTTAATTTAACATATAATTTATTTTTTAGTGTTTTCTCCTTGCATTAACAGGTATTTAATAACCATCTTATTATGCAAATTTATGGCATTTGTTAGGTCTCGCAAAAAATTTTCTCTTGCTCATATTTCTGTAGAAAATATAAATCCATTTTATATAGATCATTTAATATATGACTAATTTGGAGCATGTTTGCAAACTCAATTTTAATATACAATTTCAGAATTCTGATTACATATAAAAAGAAGAAAAACTTAAAGTAAATTTAACACATACAAGTAAATATTTAAGGTATTTATATATTTCATGTGCCTGGCCCTTATGATCTGTATTAATGTTGTTAACTTATGTTTCAATTTTTCAAACATGTCACTACTCACATTTTTCTCTTTAAACTATAATTTTTTCAAGCTTTCTCTTTTTAATTGATACTAAAACTATATGTTTTCCTATTAGTGAGAATATAGCTTAGATTTTTTCCCTGTTTTAATTAATTAATTAATTCATTTATTTATTTATTTATTTATTATGAAGTGAGAAGAAAGGAGATAGTGAGATAGTCTTTCATATGCTCTTCAACTTAGATTCACCTGGCAGCCCCCATTTGGGGCTGTAGTTCAAATTAACTGATCTATCTTTTAGCACCTAAAGCTGACTCACTCAGACCAACCGAGCTATCCTCAGTGCCCAGCGTGACACTCATAGTAATCAAGCCAATGGCTGCTAGAGGAGAAGAGAGAAAGAAGAAGAGAGAAGAAAAGAGAAGCAAATGGTTACTGCTGTTCTGTGCCCTGAGTGAGAATTAAACCTGGGATATCCATATGCCAGGTTGACAGTCTGTCCACTGAGAAAATCAGCCAGGGTCATATTGCTCATGTTTTTATGTGATCATTTCAATTTTTCAATTTATCTTTTCTTTATAAAAAAAAAATCAGTCTTTGCCTTTGTGACAAAGTCTAATCCAAAACATTATTTATTTGAAATCATTTTTTTTTGTTTACCTCCCATTCTATCCCATTTTTTGTCTTCATGCATTATATTCTCTATCTATATTTTGAATTAGTGTAATAATAATAACACAATAACAAATGCTGTTTGCATTAGTTTGCCAGGGCTACTTAACAAAATAGCATACACTAAATAGCATAACAACAAGCAATTTATTTTCTCACAGTTCTGGAGGCTTAAAAGTCCAAGATCAAGGTGCTAGCTGATTTAGTTCTTGGTGAGCGCTCTTTTCTTTGCTTTCAGATAGTTGCCTCTTCTTTACATTTTTACATGTTAGGAAAAAAAGAGAATATGTTCTCTGGTATGTCACTTTTGCTCCTTCTCCTCCCTCTTCATCTTCTTCTTAATTTTAATGCTTCATGAATTTGCATGTCATTCTTTCACAGGACCCATGATAATCATCTCTGTATTTTTTTCAATTTTAGTATCTGTGCTGCTGAAGGGAGTATTGGTATCTCTTATTATAAGGACACTAATTTTATCAGACCAGGACTCAACCCCCATGACCTCATCTAATCCTAATATTATCTCATGGGTCCTATCTCCATATACCATCACATTGGAGTTAGAGCTTCATCTTATCAATTTCAGAGGGCACAGATTTCAATGACAATTAGTTTCCTTGATGATGTTCAAAATTCTTCTTTTAAGGACTCTCGTCAGATTGAATTTAGAATCCACATTAATTGCTTCATTTTAACTAATAAACCTCTTTTAACAGGTAATCTCTAAATATAGTTATTTTCTAAAGTATTTGGGATTGGGGCTTCAACATATACATTCTAAATGGAGACAATTCATCAGAAAATGTTGTTCTAGAGACCACTATTTCTATGAAACAATGTCAATCATTTAAAATACGTAGCATATTCAATAGTTAGGACTCTATTGTATTTTCTTAAAATATAGAAACATCTTAAACCAAAATTAATAGCTTATTTTTTTTTATTGTACATGCCCACCAATAGTGCACCAAGATTCTCACTTTCCACATATTTGCCTGTATTTATTTTCTGTTTTTTTAATAATTGACATTCTAACAAATGGGAAGTTATATCTAATTTTGGTTTTGATTTATATTTTCTAATAATTAATGATTTGAGCACCTTTTTATGTAACCATTGGCCATTTTTTTGTCTTCTTCAGAAAAATGTCTATTCAATTCCTCTACTCCATGGTTAATAGGATTATCTGTCTGTTTATAATTGAGTTGTATGAGTTTGGTATACTTTGGAATATTAATCTCTTTATATATATACATATATATATATATATATATATATATATATATATATATATATATATATATATATATATATATATATATATATATATATGGCTTGCAAATATTTTATTACATTCTGTAGCTTAAATTTAATTTTGCTCTTTTTTTTGTTTTTGCTGTACAGGACATGTTTGATATAGTGTCACTTGTTTATTTTTGCTCTTATTGCCTTTGCTTTTGGTATTTGTGTATTTCAATCCAAAATATACATTGTCAAGACCCCTTGTCACGGAGTTTACCTCATGTTTCTTCTAGAAGTTTTTGGTTTCAGGTTTACTTTCAACTTTTTAATATATTTTGATTTGATTGTAATATATGGTGTAAGATAGTGGTCCAGTTTTACTCTTTTGCATAGAGCTATCCAATTATTTTCACCATTTATTGAAGAGGCTTTTTTTTTTCCTTATGTATTCTTGGCTCTTTGGTTGTAAATTAATTGCCCACATGTATGTGTAGATTTATTTCTAGATTTTCTATTCTGTTCCATTCATCTATGTGTCTGTTTTTATGCCAGTAACATATTCTTTCTATTAGTATAGGTTTGTAATGTAGTTTGATTTCAGGAAGTATATACTCTACTTTTGTTTTTATTTTTCAAAATTTCTTTGGTTATCTGGGTATTTTTATTCATACAAATTTTAGGATTATTTTTCTATTTCTGTAAATAATGTCATTGGAACTCTGAAAGAGATTCTATTGAATCTGCAGATTGCTTTATGTAGTATGGGCATTTTAACAATATTAATTCTTATCAATGGGCAAAAGTTTTACTAATTAGTAACTAAAACAATAGTCCTTATAGGTTATGTTTCTAAATGACTTCCAAACTAACATTTACTGATAGCCATCATTAGTTTCAGTTAGCATACAGATGAAGTTAAACAAATTAAGCATACATTAACACATACCTATGGAGAATAAAGAGGCTTAGTGTGTAGTGTGAGTCAAATTTAGTTTTGCATCTATTTATAAGATGAGAAAGTGAATCAATTATATCCAACATAGAGAATTACATTACTTTCTAATACAAATACACTTTACATGAGTCTATTTATTTACAATAGATAAACTATATAATATTAACTGCATTCACTGTAGATAATTTTACAGGAATTATTTTAAAATAGTGATGCCTTCAATAATAATAATTATAATTGTAATTGTAATTTATCAAATTTCATTATTTATACAATAAGAATTGTATTCCAATTATTAAATGTTAAGTACTAAAACCATTTGAATTTATGTGTTACAAAAAAACATATGGAGTTGCTCTTAGTTTTCCCTTACTGATTATGGTAAAGTGTGAAGTGAGAGAGAAATTTAAGGAGCTATTAAGCAAAAAAGAAACCAAAATTTGAAGTTTTGGGAAATTCTCAGCTTAACCATATTGAAAAAAATAAGAAAGCATGAGCTAAAAAGAGTATCAAGGATACAGATAGACTATTATTAGATAAAAAAATCATGAGTGTGACTCATGTCATCCCAGCCATCTCAGTAGAAGCTAGGATTCACAGGTCTGAAAATCAAAGAATAAAATGAGAATAGTATCATATGCTTTTACAGCTCACAGTAGCAAAATGTTACTTTACTGACCAGTAAATTTTTTACTTTCTGCCCCAATGCTTAGATTCTATCAGTTTAGAGATTTTAGTTCCAAAGACAAGAAAGCTTATACCAGGAGAGACAAATCATTAATCATTCCATTAAATTGTAAATTAAGACTATCACCTGACCATTTTAGTCTCCTCCTGGCTCAAAATCAGCAAGCAAAAAAGGGAGTTACTCTGATGGCTGGAATATTGCTATTGAATACGAATGAGAAAGCAGACTGTTACTCCATAATGGAAGAAAAAGAGTTACAGGTATGTCTGGAAGACAAGCTATTATTCCCAAGGGCATCTCTTACTATTACTATGCCCTGTGATTAAAATTAGTAGAAAATAATGACAACCCAAATCAAATAAAATTACTAATAGTCCAGGTCCTTTACGAATGAAGATATGAATCTCTCACCAGGTGAAGAGCAATAACTAGCTGAATGCAAGATCATACAAAACAAATAGTGGAAGTTGATAGTTATAAATATCAGCTCTGACCACATAGCCAGTTACAAAAAGTAAAACAAAAACAAACAAACAAAAACTGTAATTGTCATTAGTATTTTCTCTTTATTTTGTTTTTAATAAGTATTTGTGCATTTATATATTTATATATGTGTAAGTATATATATAGAAAATATATGATAATATTAAGAAAATAGCTTGTTTTTCTTCCAGTCATTCTCTTATCATATAACATAAGATATATTTACTTTATAATATAATATTTAAGTAAAGTACTGTTAAATTTACAGCATAGTATTTAAGTACAGGATACCAAGGAGAAAAGTAAACATTAGCCAATAACTTTGAATTCTCTTCTGGGAAGAGTTAGTGCATTTCACTTGTATGCAAAATAACGATATCATGTTAAGCAAAAATATCTACTTGTTATTGTCTTTATTTGAAAATTAAGTATGGTTTAGGGAGTTTCATATGGGTGCCAGTTGACAAGGGGTGATTGGGATGTTTAATATTTTTTTCTTTATTTACTATTTTGTTCTTTATATGGGTTGACTGATCTTATGTGTTCATTTATCTGAACCTTTGTGCCCATGTATTTACTCAGACATTATTCTGAATGTTTTTGGATGATATTTACATTTAATTTAGTGGACTGATTAAAACAGATTGGCCTCTAAATATAGATAGATCTCATCCAATTAGTTGATGACCTGATGAAACAAAAGGCTGACCTCCCCCCATGCAAGAGGTAATTCTGCCTTGTCTGCTTTCCTTGTTCTACAGCAAACTGCCTTTGAACTCAAACTGCAACAGTTTCCAGAGTCTGTAGACAGCAACCAACCCTCTCAGATTTAGACTTGACAAGCCTCCACAGTCATGAGAGTTAATTCTTTATATATCTTATTGATTCTGTTTCTCTGATGAACTCTGCCTAATACAGAAACTTATTGAAGGATGTAATAATAAATGCTCAAAAATTTGACATATTGGGAACTTTATATCAAACTTTAGAAAAAAGTTCTATTAATCAGTATTTATAATGTGCAAAATGATTATAAATGATTTATAGACAATGATTTTACAAACTTTTGTCAATCAATTTTTATAAATTGAATTAATCCTAATCTATAAATAAATTTTACTAATAGTGTAAAATGTTTTCAAATGTAGTAAAATGTTGTTGACATCCATTAAGTAATGTAGAAATATATAATCTTTAAATTTTCAATTATTATATCTTCAAAGTAGACTTCTATCTCTTTTTATTGTTTAAAAATTATTTAGGTGGATGAATTATGTATGCATTTTATGAAAGAGTAGAATATTAGTTTACAATCTTATATTTGTTTTTGTATTTATTGAAACAATAATAGCAATATCAATAGTATGTATTTGTATTGATTAAATTTGTTCTGAAAATTTGTAAATACTTATGATAATTGTATTTAAAAGACAACCATGACTTTTATTTCAATTTAAATTTCAGCAGTTGACTAATTTCAATTCAGGCTAAGAACAGTGGCAGTCTGCCAAAACTATGTGAATTTTTCAAAGTCTTTTTTGCTATTGTTTCAATTTGCAAAGAATACACATATGCTAGGAATAAATGAACATGCACACTCATACAGTGTTTCTGTGTAATATTAAGATGTTGCTTCGAAGTCAAAATAAAAAGACATCTGAGTTTCATTTTCATTATAAAACATTTAATTAGATGTGCATCAAACTACCATCTAATATTTATAGTTACATATAGTTAATTATATACATATATGTATCTTATACTTCTTATAACTATAATTTTGAAATATTTTGCTTATTTTTAATGCATAGAATTTTAGAATTTTATATCAAAATATATAGAGAGCAATTGAATAAACATTTAATGTCACACTCTAGTTCACATACTTTTCCTGGATAACATCAATTTCCCTGAAAAAAAGAAAGGAAGATTATCTCCATTCTTGATTGGATGGATGGCAATAAAAAGACATCAGTACATGAAAACAATTAAAAACCTTTCACATCTCCTGTATCTCATCTGAATTCTTCCAACATACATACACACACACGTGTGCACTCACAAATATATGCATGCACAGGGTAAGGGGGGAGAGATTCTTGTGTTCAGATTAAATAAAGGCAAGAATTTTAGTTTCAGGGTTGACAATTTAGTTTCATAATTGTTACCAATGTAAACAGTAATACAAATATTTGAATAAATCAAGACATTAAAGGGATGTTCAATGTAAGAGTAGCTGGGGTGAAGAAATAACAGAGGAAATAGAAGAAAAACATACAGTAATTTTCTAAACTCTATCACATGTTCTAGAAGCAGAGAAAGAACGAACCATTCTTTTTGTTACTACATTTAATTTTAATACAATATCAATTAAATTTCGTAGAATATTTTTTAATCAGTTATTTATATCTTAGAATAAACATTTAAGGATGATGTACTGAAAATTTATTATACAAAATGAAAAATGCCCATATTTTTCTTTTTAATTTTATTTAGACAATTAATTTCAATGGGTGACATTGATCAGAGTAAATAGATTCAGAGAAAACATCTCCAGATCATTTTGACATTTGATTATTTTGTATACTCATCACCCAAAGTCAAATTGTTCTCCATCACATTCTATTTGGTTTTCTTTATGCCCCTCCCTCACCCCAACCACTCCCTCTCATCCCTTCCCCTCCCCCTGGTAACCACTGCACTCATCCATGTCCCTGAGTCTCATTTTTATGTACCACCTATGTATGAAATCATATAGTTCTTAGTTTTTTCTGATTTACTTATTTCACTCAGTATAATGTTATTAAGGTCAATCCATGTTGTCATAAATGATCCAATGTCATCATTTCTTATGGCTGAATAGTATTCCATAGTTTATATGTACCACACTTCTTTATCTAATCTTCTATTGAAGGGCTTTTTGGTTGTTTCCATGTCTTGGCCACTGTGAACAATGCTGCGATAAACATGGGGCTGCATATTTTCAATATGCTATGCTGTTTGTTAAAAATTACATATCCAAAACAAGTACAGTATATTAGTTCTCACTTTTAACATAAAGGCTTTCAAAGCCTTAAAGTAAAACATTTAGAATTACTTTAAGCAGGACAAGTTGATGTAAAATCTTTGGTTCATTGAAGTTTTAGATTCATTTGTAGTCTTCAATAAATTTTTTCCTCAATCCTTATTGATTTCAGCTTAGAAATTTACTTTTTATATTCTATGTGGTTTCCTTGTAGTTTCATATTTCAAGATTCAAATCATTCTGACCATTCAGATTTTGTATGTGGATAAAAAATAAAATCTTATACTGCAAAGTTATCCTTCCCTCCCTTCCTCCCTTTTTTCCTTTCTTTCTTCTTTCTTTCTTTCTTTCTTTCTTTCTTTCTTTCTTTCTTTCTTTCTTTCTTTCTTTCTTTCTTTCTTTCTTTTCATCCTCCCTCCTCGCCCACTCATTCTTTCATTCTAGCTTGATTTATGGCCTTCTTGTTTTACATCTTAATTAATTTTAAAAATTCTTATTACATTAAGTACATTCAGAATCTGGAGTTTTTATATTTAAATTATCATATTGAGGGAAACAATCTCAGTTCCAGATATTGAAAACATATTATTAAACCACATGGAATCACTATGTGTTTAATGATTCTTTTTAAAGCATTTTTTATTGATTGAGAGAAAGAGAAGCATCAACACATTGTTCCACTTAGTTGTGAACTTATTGATTGCTTCTCATGTGTGCCATGACTGGAAATGTAACCGATGACCACAATGCATTAGGAGGACACTTATCCACTGAACATCTTTACCGGGGTTAAATGATTTCTATTTTCCACATTTTAAAAGTCTGAGGCTATATATTTTATTGGTTAAGAAAAAAGTGATTAACATGTGTTAAGCATTTATTCTTCCAAGCATAATTTTATAGTTTTAAATATGTTAATAATAATAGCTAACATTTATGAAAACTCAAGAACTTTACATGAATTACTACACTTAACCATGATGACAGTCATTAGAAAACTGAGTCTTGGAAAGGCATTTTCTTCTATCACATACAGATAAGTTTATCATTTATTCCTTCCACCAAACATATCAGTGGTTATTTACATTTTAGAATTAACAATTTTGAAGAGCTTACAGAACAGTCATTTTTTAAAGTAGCCTAAGGATATAAATAAAGTAGGACAGAAATTTAAATTAAAATATGCATAATTACAAATAACAGGCATTTCTTTACAACAAAACATGATAAATATAGTCTTGATATTTATGAACAATTATATAAATAATTATTCCTTATTATTTTCTAAAACGCCAAGATATTTTTAAATGAAAATAATTTTAAAAATTGCTTCAGTGAGTCTCTTTATTATAGAAGACATCTTTAAGAATACATCAGAAGACTGTATTATGATTTATGCAAAAATTTAGTATAAAAAATAAGCTCTTTTGCTGTTTGTGAAATGCATGTCACTGACTATTTATTACTCAAATGGTATTCTTGCTCTTTTCTCTTTATGTGAGAAATAGAAGAACTTTCATGAGTATTTAGCACTAAAATGTGTGTTGCTTGTCATGTATCTCTTAATAACATTTTCATATTTTTCAAAATAAATTTATGCAAACTATCATTTGAGAATAAGGTTAAATATGTAACAGTGATTAGTTCTATCATTAGTTCTGGCTCAAGCAAAATGAGAGGTGAAGGAAATCAGAATTGTCTGTATGCATGTAGACATTAGTGGTCAAATATTTTTATGTAGATCTTGCAGTGTGATTTAAATTCACATGTAATTATAAAGAGAAAATTATCTTAGTATCTTTACTGTGTCATACTGAAAATTTAAATCCTGTATAAAATGGCATATGGTATTTTACTAAAATTTTATAATTTTTGATGGAGTGAACTTTTAGGTCTCCACAAACTTTATATTTTGTTGGTATTAAGAGGTAAGGTCTTTGATAAGCAATTAATATTAAATGAGTTTTAAAGGTTGCTTTTATGAATGGAATTAGCTTCCTTATAAGAATGATGAAAGAGAGTTTGTTTCCTCTCTTTATGCCATGTCAGGACACAAGGAATAGCTGGGACCTGAAACCAGAAAGAAGGCTCTCTTCAGAACCTACTTCATACTTCCAGACACCCAAACTATGAGAAATAAATTTTTATTATTTACAAGCCACACAGTTTATGGCATTTTGTTATAAGAACCCAAGTAGCTAAGACAAGTTTTATATTTTACCTTAGATTTTACATTATGGGGTTTATTTCAATATGAAGAATCAAAGTAACATATAATCATAGAGTGCTTTTGATAGATTTTTTCATTTTTTATATTTCTTACATACTAGAAATATATAAAACCTTATTTGTCTTTATTTTTTTATTATTTTAAAAATATTATTTAGAAAGAATATATAGATATTTCTTTTTAAGCTAATATTTTACACACGCACACACACACACACACACACACACACACACACATCTATGTACAGACCACCAGGGATTCTCTCTTTAAATTCATTGAAAAAGTTGTGTTTGAAGATTTTTGGGAATAGATATTTTATTTGTCCTATAAGGATCCTTGCTGCAAATGTATAACTGCTGCTAATCTAAATAACCAAGGAGTGTTACTGTTTCTCAGATCTATAGCTAAAAACACATTTAATGAATTTGCCTCTGGAGAGACATTTATGGAATATCACTACATGAACATTTATTTCTTGAAAAGAGTAAAAATATATTGTTTGCCAAAATACCTTTCTTACGGCAGTAATTTCAGTTTCCAAGATAGCCTGATAATTAATAATTGATTGGAGAAATTGTCCCTATTTATTCCAGGAAGGCTTTGAACAAGTTCAAACCAAAAACTCCTGCTTTACACTTTTTCAATTTTCAGAAAATAATGTATTTTTTTTATTGTGTCATAATAGATACATGAATTTCTTTTTCTTTTGAACAGATTTTTGGGAATGTCTTGAGAAAACAGAAACTTTGAAGCTCTAAAGAACTGTCTTTCAATGAAGATGTACCTCGCTTTGCACAGGTGTGTTATAATAAATATATCAAGTATATGTCCTTTATACAATTAACAGTTTTATAAGTAAATAAATCATTGTTTTAAAATTACTATAACATAAAAGTCTAACTGTTACCTCCAAATACAGAATATTTTACAATATTAAATATAAAAGTAATAGTCAGAAAATATATTTTCCTTTTATTTTTCAGTTTGGGTAATTTTTTTGGAAATATCTTCAAGTTCACTTTACATTTTATCTTTTTTGTTTACTCTACTGAGTCTAGAGAGGACATTCTTTATTTCTGTTATGCTGTTTTTAATTTCTCTCAATTCTATTTGGTTCGTCCTTATAGCTTTCATATATTTTCTAAAATTACTTATGTTTTACATATCTGATAAAAAATTTTAACATAGTAATTAAAATTATTTAAAATTCTCTGCTGGGTAATTTTGATATATTTGTCTCTGTTTTTCATAAATTATTTGGCTCTTCAGATCAGAATATTTTTTCTTAACTTTGGCATGCTTATTAATTGTATTTTTATGAGTTGAGCATAATGAATTATACAGTAAAAACTATGACATTTGTATTTTTTAATATTCGAAGAAGAGCAGAATTTTCTTCTCTTAAGCTTTTAGTATGAAAGAAGGTTTGTGTGAATCTATTCAGGAATCAGAGTTTGGGTAAAACTTGTGTTTACTATGGTTATCAGAGTTTAAATTTGTTATTGATATGGCCATCAGAGATTCAAATTTCTATAGTAATTTGAATATAGATAATACTGAAATTACAGTGGTTCTACATATGATTTTTGACTTACCACAGTATAAAGCGATGTACATTCAGTAGAAACTGTACATTAAAATTTGAATTTTCATCTTTTCCTGTGCTAGTGATAAGTGGCATAATACTCTCTTGTGATGCTAGGCAACAGAAGTGAGCCTCAGCTCCCAGTCAGCCACATGACCATGAGGGTAAACCACCAGTATACTCTAGTGAACTGTGTTGCCAGCATTTCTTGGATGTTGTATTTTGTGTTGTTCAATCATACCATGTCTACAAATGCCCATCTGTGTCTCCCACTTCTGGAGAGAAAAAGAAGAGGAAGGAAATTACACTTGAGATGAAACTCAACACACTTGCCCAACATGAAGGCAGAATACATAATTACATAAATTACATGTGTTATTTAACAGTTTATTATAAAATATGTTTTATGTTAGATGATTTTGCCCATTTGTATGTTAATGTATGTGTTGAGAGCACATTTAAGGTAAGGTAAGGTAAGCTAAGCTAAGTTAAGCTATACTATGACATTCTATAGTTAAGTATATAAAATGCATTTTTAATTTCTCATTTTTTCAACTTATGATGAGTTGACTAGGATGTAACCCCATCATAAATTAAGAAAAAGATATATTTTGCTTTAGTCTCCCTAACTGGGGTTGGTTTCTCTTTTGTACTTCTTCCTTGAAAGAATCTCTTTCAGAAGTCCCAACTTTTTTTCACTATTAATTCTTCCTTGGCATTTCTTAATGTGGTGGTAGAAAGAATGGATCATAGGGGAACATTCTGTTATGTTCTGATCTTGAATTATCTCAAGTCTCTGGCTATACATATGAGATGAAGGTATAGCCTTTACAAGTTTTCCTTCTCTTTCTCCAGGACTTATTTGAATTTTATTTTCATTCTTAGCTGCAGTGGATGTTCACCAGTGTCTTCAGACTATAGTTCATAAATTATTCCCCTTGAAGATTAAAGCCTTAGTTAGCTAAAAGATATATAAAAAATATAGGTCTCTATAGGGTGTCTGTGGTGGTTTCCTTGGTCTTATAACAGCTACAATGGACATTTTCCCCAACAGAATAAGTCTTTTGTTCCATAGTAATATAGGGAACATGGGTTTATATAGGTTTCAGCAGTGGCTGTCTTTCCTCTATACCAACCAGCAACACATAGGGTGACATGGCTATCTTTCTATTCTACTCAATTAATTTCCCTTTTGGGAACCAAATGGATATTTGCAAAAGAAAGTCTGCAAGTGGATAGACACTTCCCTATGACTGTGGATGCCAGGTGCTTTACAATCTCAAAGTAAGCTACACTTAAACTTTAGCAATTTCTAAAACTTTCTTATACGAAAATTAAATTTATGGCTTATGTAGTATCAGGTGGCATCTATTACAAGTAAGCAAAAGCTCAGGTTTCACCCTGTATTCATCCTTGTGTGACCTAGGTTCACTGATGGGTTTTACAAAAGTCATTAATGTAAACTTGGTTCAGTTTCTATGCTGTATGAAAATTAAGTGTCTCCAACTTTACATTTTTGAGAGGAATCCTGGTGTCATGTTGCTGACAAAACTTTAATGTGTGCTTGATGTCATTATACTACTAACAAGCTAGGAAGGACTTGTAAAGTTGAGATCCTGAAAAGTAGAGAAAACCAGAAGCATGAGTCCAATTTGGTGTCACTGTTCCCTTTCAGTAATTAAATGTAAAGTTTTTACCTTTTAGGAAAAGGGAAATGGAGAAATAAAAGCTCCATCTAACAGTAGTAGAGAAGAAGGTAAACTGCCCATTTTTGGAAGAAGTCATGATAGCCAACACTAAAATCAAGTTTACATCAGAAATAGACCACACATCACATAAATCAAAGCTGCATTAAAAATAATTTAAATTAAGTTGATCTATGATTGTTTGTGCTTCCAACCAAGCTGATAGCCTGAAGCAAAATTAAATCCTCAGTGGGAAAACCAAGCCAGAGCTTTGAGTTATCTACATGATTTTTCATAAGTAATGTACATTTCTTCACTTAAATTATCAGACCTTTAAAACCATAGACCTTTCTCCAAAACTCTGAAGAGTTGAATAATAAAAATATCATAAGAAAAATATAATTCATTTATTAAATACACATGTTAATACTATGCAAAATATGATAAGGAAAATAAAATACAAGACAAAGAAAGTAAATAGAAAACCAGAAACTATAAAAATAAAGCAAACAAATGTCCTAAAATTAAAAAATACAATTACTATAATTAAGAACAATATGAACACACAAAAGCACATAGAGATTAAAGCATGAGACCTAAGGAAAGAAACTAACAAATCTGCACAAATGGGCATAAAAGTAATAGTGTTCATACAGGAGAAAAATAATCCCAGATGGCAGCTCGGTCTGCTGAAGGCCCACAGTCAAGGCACATATGAGAAAGCAATCAATGAACAACTACGGTGTCACAATGAAAAACTGATGATTGATACTTCTCATCTATCTATCTCGTTCCTGTCTGTCTCTATCTCTCTCTCTCTGACTCTCTCTCTCTGTTCCTTTAAAAAGAAAAAATACAGCATCTGAAAAAATACATTAGTAAAAAAAGTTTAAATTCTACAACTTTACAAAAAGTTTTTCAATATATTAGGGAAAATATAGATCTATAATTAAATCAGATAATTTTGAACAGATCATTATAGTTGGATTTTTTGCCCATTTAAATAAATAAATAAATAAATAGCTACAAGCTGGTTTTTGAAATCCAGCACGTGGAAAAATACATAGGTAAAAATATTTAAAAATTCTACAACTTTAAAGATAGCTTTCCATTCTATTAGGGAAAATATGATAATACAGATTGGGGAAGCTGAGAAAATTTAGTTGAGGAAAACTTTTAAAAATATTAATTTCAAATTCCCCAATTTGCATTTAGTTAGCGAAGAATTTAGATCAATATGAAGATATGACATTAACACTACAAACAACAAAAAGCTGTACATATATAAGTTCCATTGAAAAAGGAGAGAATTTAGATACTTCTCTAGATGAACACTTGTTCTAAAGAAGATAAAATCAAAATTAATATATTTGAATTATCTAACCTTTAAGAGCATTTTTTAGCCCAAAAAATGTACATTATCTCCATATTTAATTTTTATTCTTTTTGTATTCATTCCAATAACTCCATCATGATTTGCACAATACTGTTTCCCTAGACTTTTTTTAATCTATTTTTATTTTGTTTCATTACTTGTTTACTTGCTTTACTAAATTTATTAGAAATTTTAAAATCTCATTCAACAATTCAAATATATAACAGGAAAATAATGAAACTAATAACTAGTAAGGTATATAGTAAAAGTCATTCAAACAAAACCTTTGTTTAAAAATATCATACTGAAATACAAAAAGAAAATTACTAATCAATTTTCCTTTATAGTTTCAAGAGCTTCTATTTAAAGCACACTTGCAAATATTTAAAATAAGCTCTAAATAACTGAGTATTAGAACTATATAAAAATCTCAGTAAAATGCTCTTGTCAGCCAAACTTTATGTTTGGTACTGACTGAAGAAAATTAAATGAGAAACTGTCACATTTGAAGTAGTTAAAAAAGTTTAATATAACAGTGAGCTTTTTTTAGAATACAGAAATGCCAAAAAAAATCAGTTTTTAATTCAGAAGAAATTTACAGGCTTATCTATTAGTTTTACTTTTTATTATGACCTTCTAATATTCTAGTTTCTAAGACATCATTTCTTCTTACAATACCAACGTGTATTTTCTAATAAACAGAAAACTATTTTGCTTTATTTGGCTTTTGCTTGAGGCTTCATCTTTCTCTTTGTTTGTTTATTTACTTGGCATGCATTGTGTGCACATGAAAGAGAGAGAGAGAAAGAGAAAGAGATAGTGTGAGAGAAAGAGTGAAAGGGACAGACAGGAAGTAAGCAAGATGAGAAGCATCAACTTGTTGCAGCACTTTAGTAGTTCATCTATTGCTTTCTTATATGTGCATTGACTGGGGGGCTCCAGCTGAGTCAGTGACCCCTTGCTCAAGCCAGCCACCTTTGGGCTCAAGCCAGTGACCATGGGGTCATATTGATGATCTCACACTCAAACCTGCGACCCTGCACTCAAGCTGGTGAACTTGAGGTTTTGAGCCTGGGTCCTCAGTGTCCTAGATCAATGTTCTATCCACCATGCCACTGCCTGGTCCAGTTCATCTTTCCCTTTTTTAAAACAAATTTATTGGGTGACATTGGTTAACAATATTACATAGTATTGTTTTAAGTGTACAATTCTATAATACATTGTCTATATATTATTCTGTGTCTCCCAAAGTCAAGTCTCCTTCTATTACCATTAATCCCTACTTTGCCCTTTTCTACCTCTCCCCACCCCCTTTTCCTCTTGTAATCCCCACACCAGGGTCCCCAAACTATGGCCCCGTGGGCTGCATGTGGCCCCCTGAGGCCATTTATCTGGCCCTTTGTCACACTCCTGGAAGAGGCACCTCTTTCATTGGTGGTCAGTGAGAGGAGCACAGGATGCATCCGCACCCATAGGTCCAATTGAAATACTGGTCAGTTTGTTGATTTAAATTTACTTGTTCTTTTCTTTAAATATTGTATTTGTTCCTGTCTTTTTTTTTTTTTTTTACTTAAAATAAGATATGTGCAGTGTGCATAGGGATTTGTTCATAGTTATTTTTATAGTCCAGCCCTCCAATGGTCTGAGGGACAGTGAACTGGCCCCTGTGTAAAAAGTTTGGGGACCTGCCCCACACTATTTTCTGTGCTTATGAGTCTTTTTTTTTTTTTTTTGCTTAAGCCCTTTACCCTGCTCCCTAAGCCCCTTTCTCTCTTACAGCTCTCAGTCTTTTTTCTGTACCTATAAGTCTGTTTCTATTCTGTTTGTTTGTTTTGTTCATTAACATCCATATTTGAGTAAAATCAATGGCATTTGTCTTTCTCTGACTACTTTATTTCACTTAGCATAATACTCTCCATACTGTCCAAAAAGATAAGATTTACTTCTTTTTTAAGGCTGAGTAATAATTTATTGCATAGGATGTACCACAACATTTTTATTCACTCATACTGATGGGCACTTGAGCTGTGTCCAAATCTCAGCTATTGTAAATAATGCTGCAATAAACATAAGGTGCATATGTTTCTTTAAATTAGTGTATTGTGTTTCTTCAGGTATATTCTCAGAAGTGGGATAACTATGTAATAATTTTTAATTTATCATTCACATATGTTGAACCAATCTATATTCCCAGTAGCAGTGCACATCACATTCTCACCAACAGTTGATTTATTGATGAGCACCATTCTGAAAGGTATAAGGTGATATATCATTGTGGTTTTAATTTGAATTTCTATGATGATTATTGACATTGAACATTTTTTCATATGCCTATTGACCATCCACTCATCATCTTTGGAGAAGTGTCTATATAGGTCCTTTGGCTATATTTTAAAATTGAATTGTTTATTGTTTTGGTGTTGAGTTGTATAAGTTCTTGATAAATTTTGGATAGTAACACTTTTTCAGTGTATCATTGCCAAATATGTTATCTTGTTCAATAGTTTGCCTTTTCATTATGTTGATGGTTTTCTTTTAAGTTGCTTAAACTCTACTGTGAAAGGTTATCTAAATTAATAAATGATTGATATTTGCTTTCAAAATTTTGCACCTCTCACTACTGAGTTTACATATACTTCACCGCTATCTAATATATTCTTTTAAAATTTATTTATTTTTTATTTTTTTAATTAAATTTATTGAGGTGACTGTAGTTAATACAATTACATAGGTTTTAGGTGTGCTATTCCATAATAAATCATTTGTACACTGAACCGCATGCTCACCACTTCAAGTTATGTCTCTTTCTGTCACCATTTATTTCCCTTCTACTCACCTCTAATACATTTTCTTTTTATATTTTATCAATTTACCTTGTGTACTATATCACTTACACTAAAGTGTAAGTTTCATGAGAGCAGAGTTTTGTTCTACTTTGAGCATAGCTTTATTCCCAATCTCTATAAACATGCTTGGCTATGATAGGTTTTCAATTACTTTTTATTGAATAGATGAATGATTGGAAGTTATAGATTATACTTCTAACCACCAACACTTCATCCAACACATACATATTTATTCAGAATCTAATATGGTTTAAACACTCTGATATAGTAAGGAAATACATGAATGAGCAAATAGTCCTGTTCAAATGTCAGTAATAATATTTACAGAACTTTTTTGCTCTTGCTATACAAAATAAACATTTATTTTTTGCTATATATTAGAAGATATTTAAATAAGATTCCATTCAAAGGTGAAATGATACTTTCAGTATTTTAGTGTTTTGTTTACTAATAATCAGGTTTTTTGTTTTTTTTAAATAACAAAGCACTTTATAGCAACTGTAGGTGTCACTACATTTATAGATAGTTTTATATTCTATAGACCAATGAAAACATGCATATAAAATAGTATGTATGTTTCTGAGAAATTGGCCATTGTGACAAGATAAAAAGCTATTAAATTAGGTATGGGTAAAAATATTTTTAAGTAAGTATAAAAAACCTAGAAAGTGATGCCAGCTAAATGTACTTTTGACTCTGCTTTAAGTAATAGTTAACATTGTATATTAAACTATATATTGTAAAGCACTTAGAAACAATGCACATGTGTACAATTTTTATGATTCTCTAAAATAATAAACTTTTTCTACCATATGTAGATTTTTTGGTGTGGTGCAATAAAAACACACTTTAGAGTATGATGGATATGAGATAAAATCTCAACTATGCCACTCATAATCTGTGAAGATCTAAATCAAAATCATTAATCTCATGGTTTTCAGTTTTCTAATATCTAAATATTTTGATCTTTTATGAGATAAAGAATATAAAGCAATGCCAAATCAAGATCATTCAAAAATTGGAGAATAATACTGCAAACATTTAGCTTTTTTAAAGTCACCAACTCTAAGAGGAAATTTTAAATCACACAAAGTGTTAATTGCCTAATCTGAGACAACTGTTCTTTGATTTGTGACAGATATTCAAGACATAGATTGATTTTTTTTTCTGTTTTGACCTTGTTGGAATGTAAGAGAGGATTGAAACCATGTTCAAATGTTAGGGTACATGTTGTTTTATAGAAACTTATTTCTATTTTAATTATAAGTATTTTGGATTTCCTGATATGATCATTATGCCTTTGCTAATTAAGATTTTTGTTACTGAATGTATGTTGAATTATTCCTATACAACATTCATGTATCTTTGTATCTTTTTCTGATAAACTACTTAAGCAAACTGTAGCCAATAGAGAATACTCAGATATTGAAAAATGCAATACATATTAGTATGTAGTAATCCAGTAAATAATATTTTAATATCATAGCAAGTTAACAGTGCTCCACACAATCACATGTCAAACTGCCAACTTTAAGATTTATTTTGTTTACCAATTGTGTTTTATTTGGAGCTGGCCATTCTTAAGATCTTTACAAAATATACTATGCAGCCTGACCTGTGGTGACGCAGTGGATAAAGCGTCGACCTGGGAACACTGAGGTCGCCAGTTTAAAACCCTGCACTGGTCTGGTCAAGGCACATATGGGAGTTGATGTTTCCAGCTCCTCTCCCCTTTCTCTCTTTCTCTCTCTCTCTCTCTCTCTCTCTCTCTCTCACTCTGTGTCTCCTCTCTAAAATGAATAAAATAAAAATAAAATAAAACAAAATATACTATGCATATAAAATCAGTAATTATTATTTTATTTGCAACTATAACTCATTGTTAGCCACAGTCAAGCCACACACATAAGACTTACAATTTGGCAACAACTACGAGAAATAATGATTAGATTGTGACAGCTTCTCTCCTACTTGCCCCTAGAAATATCGACTTTCAATTAATGCCACATGACAATGTGTGTTAATGGCTCTTGGTTTCTACTTAATTTCTGGGAATTTCTTAGAACCAGTATATATTTATATTGATTGTTAAAGTTCAATGCTTGTAAGAGAAGTATAATATTTTTTATCCTACTCTCCCAGTTTCTGTACTAATTTTTCTTTAGTTCAACATTAAGTCTACTTCTCCAACCCTCTCAATTCTATTAGTATGTCTCCTAAATCAACACCATTTCTCCCAAAGTAATTTCCTGTAGTACAAAACATAAGAAAAAACATAGGGTCCTCCATAGTAGGTGAACTTTATGTAGTCTCTGCAGATGATGAAAGGTTTCTAGAAAAGGGTAACATCTAAGTTGATGAAGGAATTTTAGTCATTAAAGTATTTTTACTATTTTAAAAAAAGCGTTTTCATTGTGTGAATCATTTCTCTTAGAGAAAATGTAAATATCAAAGTGATTGCCATTTGCTGAGTCTATGATATATCACATAACACAGTCATGACTGGGTAATTACCTTTGAAGCAGGCACTAGTTTTCATAGTACAAAAAATAATGTATGGGTATATGGAGTCAATATGTGTCCCACTTAGTAAATAAGAGTGCCCCTGTCCCACCCAAAAAAGCATTCTTCATAGATATGATTTTAGTAGGAGTGGGTAGTTAAACTTTATTTCAAAACATATAATTATTGTGGTTGTCTGTTATTTCCATCTATATTATGATGAAAATCAAAATCATGATTTTTTTATTATTCTATTCATACATTTTTATAATAAGTCTTCAAAAATTAGGAGATTATTAAAATTGTTCTTATTCTAACATTCTAAAAAGTTGTTAGTGAAAAGTTTAGTCGGTTTATCCAGCATCTCTTTAGTCACAATTTTTCTGCTGTGACAAGAATTAATACTAGAGTGAAGAGCTACATTTTTCTCCTATAAACAACAGCAATGTGGACTGGCAATGCTTATCAGGTCAAAGCAAAAAAATATTATGTAGTTAGAAGGCATTAATTAAATGAATGCAGTGTATTTTTATTTGACTTGTACTTATTTATGTGCTCCATGAATATACAAAAACATTTTAAAATATGTGAATACTTCCAAAGAAATCGATTATTAAGTACTCTTAAGTAACATCTAACTTTTAATATATAATTAAATTTATAGAGAGGAAAAAATAAGGGGTGCAAATATAGTGTTATTGCATAAGTATTCAATCAATCACTTACACTCAAATAATTAAGATCAAAAGAAAGAGGAAAAAAGTGATATAGAGAAAAGGAGGGTAAAGATAGAGAATGAATATGAGAATCTTCTTGATACTAAACACAAATTTTACTTTTAAGATGATACACATAGACACAGACAGCAGTGTGGTGATAGCCACATGCAGAGGGAAAAGGGATGGGGACAATGAAGGTGAGCAAAGGGGGTGGAGAAGGGGATGAAAAGAGACTTTGCCTGGGGAGTTGAGTGTACATTGCAGTGTGTAGATGTTTTATTGAGTGGTAGATTTGAAACCTGTATGGTTTTGTGAACCACTGTCATGCCAATATACTCGATTAAAAAATAAAATGGCTTGACCAATGGTGGCACAGTGGATAAAACATTGACCTGGAATACTGAAGTTGCCAGTTAGAAATCCCAAGGTCATTTACTTTGAGCTCAGGATTTTCAACATGATCCTAAAAATCACCATCTTGAGCCCAAGGTTGCTGGCTTAAAGCTCAAGGTCACTGGATTGAGCCCAAAGTTGCCAGCTTATCCAGGGGGTCACTGGCTTGGGTTTACCTCCCTACAAAATCCAGAGAAGTATAGTAATATTATTATTATCACTTATTATGTTTCAATTGGTCATAATGCTTCATTATAGTGTATTTATTTTGGAAAATTACTAGAGATGCTATAAATGCCAAATTTGCATGTATTCAAAATTTATTTAACACAGCTATAGCTACTGAAGCCAGATCGCCTTTAAGGTTAATTGGGCTCCACTGATACCTGACAAATTTGTGCTAGTAATTCTTCATATTTCGATCAATATTTGATGCATTTGAAGTTATGCAGGCATATCCCTGCACGAACTACTTTTTCTGAGATTTTAGGAGAAAAAAGATTCCTCACAGACAGGAACACTGTGCATTTTTATCAGCTTGCTTAGAGAAATAGTCTGACAACAATTTATTTTCATTTTGTGTCTTTATAGGTAAAGTGCAGGCTCCAGAGTGAGGAAATAAATAGTGATCAGATATTTCCTCAAAGTAATAGACGTGACATTTGTGCAAATAAGCAGGTAAAATGATTCACAAAAAAAGAACTAAGAAGGAAGAAAGGCGAAATGTAAAAGCTGGAACTAACATTATCAACCCAATCTGTTATCTGAGCTCACAAGTTAAAAACAGTATTGCATTGTCAGCATTTTTTCAGGAAAGTAGAACACTATAAATATCCACTCTGTGGAAGAGATATTTGACCTATAAAGTAGCACCATCCCAACAGTACTTGCTGTAGAAATTGGATAACTTTCATCTGCAGGGAGGCAGACTTTTTGTGGAGTCTGAACAGAGAATGTCATCCTGTGTAAAGTGACAATAAAATAAATATGTTGTGAATTTTCAAGTTTGAACTGACACGTTTTGTTCATTATGCATTTTCAAGTATTATACATTAACAGTAACTGTGATATTTCACTTTGAAGCATACTAATATTCTATTTAAATGGTGCAATTCCAGTAAAAATGATAATCTGAATTGATAAAATGACACTATCATTTCATATTTCAAAGCATATGCTAATGTTTGTTTCAGTGCTAATGACTGAATAGTGTTTGGAATACCATAAAACTCAATTTACAGAATATTTGTAAATTGATAGGCTTACCTTTGGATTGGTATTGTTTGATTGTGTATGTTATTGACTAGTTGACTGGTCAGAGAAATACTAATAATGCAAATACTTTATTTCAGTACTTTCCCAACTTCAGAAAAACCTCTTGATTCTTTGATATATAAATACTATTATTTTTAACTTTTACAGAACATAAAAACATTTGTATTACACAACAATTTAAGGTCAACTGGTTTACTCAAAGATTATTTACCTAGTTTATTCCTGAAACAATTCCTATTGTTTCACTAGTATAGCACTGTTACTCCTGGTACTCTAAAATTTGATTTTGACTTATTTTACTTACATCAAACCTGAAAAATTATATTTTAGCTACATACACTCTTAATAAATGTTCATTTGTTCTCAAATTCAATTTATTCTTTTTTATGCAATATTTTAAAATTAACAAAACTCACAATTATTATTTAAAAATATAATTTCTCTATAGGTAATAAGTAGGTTAATACTGTGTTTTTTATTGATAAAATACAATCATTCTTAATGCCAAAGATCAGAAAGAACAACTGTCCAATTTGGTTTATGCATTTTCATGTTTGTATATTATCTCCTAACCAGTCTGAGATAAGTTTCCTGAAAATAAATCAGGAATCAGTTATTGATGATTTGAAAAACAAAAGAAACGCTAGGACAAAAGGATATAAACTACAAAGAAGAGTAGATTTTAAAACAGTATTTACAAAGAAATAAAAAGAAATATCAATCTCTTTTTTGCCTTATGCCAGTACATTTCTTGCATTGTTTATGCCAAATGTAATACTGTTGCTGCCTATATCTGTGGAAGTCCAAATTGTTCTAAATTTTTTAGGTTCAAATGTAATTTGCTGAGTAATACTTCCCAAGATGTCCAGGACTAAAGTAAATTTTTTCTATATTTCAACACCTAAACAATTATTAGGTACTTTAAAAATACTATTTAGCAAATATCTCATACATTTACTTATAGTGAACATGACTATTGTCCCTACTCTGTTATAAACTCCATTGTAAGGTAGATCTTTAATTTATACTTTCAAACCCTTACTGTCTGTAAAATGACAATTTTCATATTATGAACTTGTTATTAGCAAGTTTATATATTGGACAGGGAACACATATTTATTACATAATTAATTTGTTATATATTTTCTAAATTCAATGCAGGATGCATGACCACTTAATTGTGTTTCTCTGCTCAGGTAATCATACATATTTTTCTTAAATTTAAAATTTGTTTGAAAAAGTAGAGATTAAAATGCATTTATAGATTACATATGATTATATTATATATAATTGACATACATTATTTTTTCATTCCTACTTTTTTTATTTGTTTGCCTTTTTAAATTTCTCTTGTGATCTGCTATCTCTGGACTCTACTTTGAGGATACCATTTGTACTTTCCTCCTGTCTCAGGATCGTAGGCATATTATTTCAGCAGTATCTGTTAATTTTCTTATTGTCATCTAGTAAGTTGTCAAATGATATGTAGATGGTAAAAGGTGTAGTAAATCAGTTAGGAAATAGCAATTGTAGCTACATGTGTGAACACACACAGGGGTGCGTGTGCGCACACACACACACACACACACACATACATATTAATGGTGGCATTTTGGGTTTCTTACAGAAGTTGACTCATAGGACCCAAATGACAATTTTTAAAAATTTAAAGTTATTTACACAAAACGATACTATGTAGGAAATATATTTAAAAATAATACTAATATATTCAAAAACCGCCTCACAACAGAGATTCAAAGAATCTGAATGCAATCTCCAATCACCCTTTTTATTTTCATCGGCACCATGATGTGCTTTCTCTTTTGGGTCAGAATCACTATTTTGTGCATGAAATACTGTGGAATCAGATGAGCTACAATAAAGTATACATCCAGACTTATATCCTACAGGTTGCATAGCTTAAATTTGACTCTATAACCCACCCCAAAGACAGGGCCTTTTTGTGGTCTCACAAAGACCACATGGAAATCATTTATCTTTGTTCTCAGTAAACTATGTTGATAACCTTAAAATGTTTTTGTACCAATGGTTTTTTTTTTTTTTTTTTCTTTTATTCATTTTAGAGAGGAGACACAGAGTGAGAGAGAGAGAGAGAGAAAGAGAGAAAGGGGGGAGGAGCTGGAAGCTCAACTCCCATATGTGCCTTGACCAGACCAGTGCAGGGTTTTGAACTGGCGACCTCAGTGTTCCCAGGTCGACGCTTTATCCACTGCGCCACCACAGGTCAGGCCATGTACCAATGGTTTTAAGGCAACACTATTAATCCACAACTTTATGCTTTGACTAGGGATTAGTGACATATAGGTGCATTTCTTATTTCAGTAAAATTGCTCAGAACAATTCCTGGCTTACTAGAATTATTGCTATGGAACTTTATATATCTTATATGTATATTCATTTATTTATAAAGATTTTATTTATTTATTTTAGAGAGAGGAGAGAAAGAGAAAGGGGTGCGAAAAAGTGTATGTTCCTTGACTAAGTCCGGGGTTTCAAATCGGTTACCCCAGCATTTCAGGTCGATACTCTATGCACTGTGCCAACACAGGTTATGCTATATATCTTATGAAGCAAACCTGAGTGTGTACAACTTTATTTTCCTAACTTTACAGACTACCTCAGTCCCTAAAACTGATATACCAAGTAATCATAAAATTTATATAAATGACTACTCATTTAAATTTATAGATAATGTTTATAGGAATTGTCTAGTCTCCAAATTTTTGTTAACAAATCTATTTCTTCTTTGTTTTAAACTTTCATATAAAATGTTACTTGGGATTCCATTATACAGAAGTAGATTAAAACAGAAACTTCCTTATTCAGGGAAAAGGTAAAGGAGTTTGCTACCCCTACTTTCTCTATGTTCCCGTCCTGCAATCTTCCCTGAATACCATTAAACACATCCTAAGACTCCATGAATCACAGCTTGAAAATCTCTGTTCTAAACAAATTCTATTGTAAAATGTGAAACTGAGACAGACACATTGAGGTCAACCATTATCTGCAATAAAGTATTGCCTGTTACTGACAATGATAAGAACAAGATTTCTATTTGGTCACCAGGTGTTCTTATCGAATAGAAGTATCAACATCTGTCTAATTGACATGCAGATAATATTTTCTTAAAAATAATAATCATTTATAGATCAAAGTTAATAAGCAATTATCTTTTAAGAACATTAAATTGAGCAGAATAAATATGCTATTATAAATTTATGTGATCTCTTAATTTGCATAGCTTAATATTATCTTTATTTGGTTAAAATAAATACATATTTAGCTTATGAAAAAATGTAATAAGCATAAGCTATGAATATGTACATGTTTAATACCACTTTTTATTGATATCTGTATCTTCTAAAAAGGCCGTACAAGATATATCTTTTTTTCTTTTTTCCTGGCTTTATTCAGAATGACATTCTCTTTAGATGGTGGAGAATCAACATCAAGGTTAGTTTTAGAATTCGTTCTTTTTTCAAAAAATGTTAATAGGGGGTAACAATCTTCTCTTCTTTATATAATTAATATAAATTTAAACTATTTTGTCTGATATTTTTTTCTAAAAATAAAAGCAGCTATTTTCTGTTAGTATAAGATTTCAAAAAAGCTAAAATTATAACAGTTTTCTAATTAATTGCAATGGTTAAGAAAAACTATTTTTGTCTAAAGTACCTGGATTTTGTGTACAAAAGTATTACATTTTTATGTGTAGCTTTTGGAAATTTATTTAATAGTTTTAAGTACATATTTCGACTGTGGTTGTGACTTTGATCACAACACATTCAATATTTATGTTCTTTAAGAACACATGTACAAGAAACAAAAAATTAAGGCCACATAATATTTATGTAGAGAAGCAAGATTAGAGTAGAGAATTATTTTAAAATTAAAGGCATATGTTACTGAAATAGACAAACTTAAACCATTGTGTGGATTAATAAGTTAAGAGATGCAGGTGAAGCTATGGAAGATGATGATAACAAAGTAGGCAGACATTCCAACTGCCATCTCCCATGACCAAATTGGATTACAACTTAAGAACAATCATCTTGGAAAACCAACTTTGGACTAAATTAAGAGGAATCTATCACCAAGGATCACGGAAGAAGCCTCACAGAACTGGTAGGAAGGGCAGAGACACGGAAAGGGTCACCCAGCTACCAAGAACGAGTGGCAGCTGAGGGTCTGGAAGGACTCTCACTGCAGGGAGGGTCACCCTGAGAGGTGAGGGTCCTCAGCCCCAGGCCCAGGGCCTCAGCCTAGAGCCACAGAACCTAAAAGAAGCACCCACACAGCCTTTAAAGGTAAAAAGAGCTGGGTTTCTGTCTGCAAGAAAGAGACTGAGCTCTCAGAGATGCAGACTCTGTCTTAAAGGGTTTGCACAGAAAATCTTGTTCACAACCACTTATCTGGGATTCTAGCAGGGGAGAGCTGAGAGGACTGGAGTTGTGTGAAGAGAGTGTAAAGTTTGAGGCTTAGGGAGAGACACTGTGGGAGACGGCAACCAGAACCCCTGAGCTGAGTCATTCTGCAGTACTGCAGTCACCATCTTTCTTGGATGGAGCAGCCCCTGGATGGGTCATTTCCGAGAGGCCAAGAAGCAGGGAGCATGTCAGTGACTCATTTTTCTGGTGTTGAGGGGGCCAAAGCTTCCCCCCACACTGTCCCAACTCTAATACTGGTGCTTCCACCTCACAGAAAACTCAATGGAAACTGTCCTAACTGCAGGCAGATCACACCTCTGGGTTTCAGAGGCCACACCCGCAGGACCCCTGGGACCACACCCTACCAAGTCTGTGAAAAAATCCTAAATAGACTGACACCAAGGGCCAAGGAGCAGAATTGCCACAAGCTCTAGACTTTAGCAGAAGTTTTGTCAATGGCCAAGTACAACCAGCAGCCAGCAGACAGAGGTTGAAGAAGGCAGGACTCAGAGAAATTGGTCATTTAAGCAAACTTCCCCCAGGTCCAGAGTAGGTAGAAGCCAGCCTTGGTGAGTAGGTGGAATTTACATGTGCACCTGGGCCCAGCACAGGCAGCCACAAACTCTGGATTGCTTGTAGCTCCAAGAAGGTAGTTGCGGGCCAGACACAAGCAGTGTCTTCCACTGTTCAGCACCGAAATTTTCTCAGGGAGGCCTAGAGTTGGCACATCCAGTGGCCAGATGTGGAGAGCATTGGTTCAGGACTTAACAACCCTTGCTAGAGTGGTATCCTAAGGAAGGATTTCTTGCACCTGGCCCATGTGAGACAAGTTCCACTATCTATAATCAGCACCTGCACAGTGGCTCATGTTCAGTTGACAGAGTGGAGCATCACAGTCAGCCAACTTAGGTGCTGCATATCCTGCCTTGCTGGACTAGATTCCACAGGGAGAAGGGAGAGAGTCTTAAAACATGGACATTTATTGTGTGGATTCCTGTGAGCGTATTGTTGGATCTGGTCAAGGGGCTTAGCCACCTTTGGGGGTGGGATAAAGTCAGCCCCAGGAGAAGACTCTCTCAGTCTTCCTCGCTGAGACCAGGGTCTCACCAGCTATAAGAACTTTTGCAGAGGGGACTGTTGGCTATACTCAATGTAAACCTGCTTCTCACCTTGTTTGGGAGAAATAAAATTTGAGTATCCAGCAGTGGCTGAGAGATTAGACTCTGAAGTAGGGGTCACATTCCCCATACTGAACTCCTGATCAAGAGAACCCTGACATAAGGGGTCCTACTAACATTGTATTCTCAATCTCAGCTGCCCTAACCAAACATGCAACTTGTAGAGGGGTTGGTTGGGTGAGGCCAAGCTTAGCCCACACTACAGTCATTCCACAGAAGACTCTATGGGAAGACCAGGTAGCTGCAAGAGGAGGAGAAGGATCAGCTTTAAAGTAGAGAAAAATCTTTTGGAGCTTGGGGCTTTTACGGAGCTACTGTCATCTGTAAACCAGAGGGATTTGATCCTTACACAGATTGGCACCTCTCACACTGCCCAGAAACAAAAAATGCAGCCATAAACAGCAAGAAAATGCAGTAGGTGTAGACAAGTAGCCCACAGCAGGTTACAAAAAACTGATGCCAACTTAATAAGTTCTATAGCCAACAAAACTGGTAGTGTGCGGCAGATAGCACCAACCTAAACTCAGCTACCTACATAAGCAGCATGCCCAACGTATAAGTTTAGCAGGCACCAGACACTGTGCAGAAAAAATACGCCCAACAGGACAGACTTTGCACAGTGTGTCTAATACATATGATCATGGTTGACCCTTAGAGCAAGCCAACCTGAAGGGATAACCATGCTCCAAAAGAGACCAACTGCATTCAATATTCAAATACAACAAGAGGGAAAATAGTACCCTCAAGAAGCATTCTTAGAACAAGGAAAACAGGTGGCCTGGAGGTAAGTACCACCAAGCCCATATTTGTCATAAAGACACCACAAATATATCAAAGTCAGACAGCAGTACTTAATACACAGACAAAATGGACAGACAGAGATATATGACCCAAATAAATCAACAAGAGAAATCAGCAGAAAAAAATATCTATATGAAATGGAAGTAACCAAATTAACTACTAACATATGCAGAGTTTAAAATAATAATTTTAGGATGCTCAAAGATCTTAGAGCAACAATGGGTGAACATAATGAGCATCTAAATAAAGATATAACAAGCATCAAAAAGGACTGAATATTTCCTTAAATTGACAAAAGAAAAAGTCACAGAAGTTCAAGAAGCACAGAGTCCCAATAAAGAGGAACATTGGAGGACTACACTAAGACACATCATAATTAAAGTGCCAAAGTTAAAAGACAAAAAAAAGAAAAAATACTAAAAGCTGCAAGAGAAAAGCAGTTAATTACCTACCGAGGAGTCCCCATAAGGATGGCATCCAACTTCTCAACAGAAACACTTGAGGCCAGAAAGGATTTGCAAGAAGTATTCAAAGTGATGCAAAACAAGAAACTATGACCAAGACTTCTTTATCCGGCAAGGGTATCATTTAAAACTGAAGGAGAAATAAAAAACCTCTAAAAAAAAAAAAAGAAAAGAAAAAAGACACTCCAGAAATTCTTTACATCCAAATCAGTACTGCAAGAAATGTTAGGGGACCTGCTGTAAATGAGCAAGGAAAAAAAATCTAGAAAAAAAGGATTCTATATTTAAAAAATAAAATGGCAATAAAAAAGTATATAGCAATAATAACCTTAAATAAAAATGGATTAAATGCTCCAATCAAAAGACATAGGGTAGCTGCATGGATAAGAAATACAAACAAGTAGAAGCATATACCATGTTCATGGATAGAAAGAATAAACATCATTAAAATGTCTATATCACCCAAAGCAATATATAAATTTATTGCAATTCCTATTAAAATACAAATGGCATAATTTAAAGATATAGAACAAATATTCCAAAAATTTATATGGAACCAAAAAAGAAACCAAATAGCCTCAGCAATCTTGGAAATAAAGAACTAAGTGGGAGGTATCACACTTCCTCATATCAAGTTATACTACAAGGCCATTGTAGCCAAAACAGCTTGGTACTGGCATAAGAACAGGAACAGTACAGAGAACCTAGAATCAATGGAACAGAACAGAGAACCCAAAAATAAACTTATACCTTTATGGTTAATTGATATTTGACAAAAGAGGTAAGGGAATACAGTGGAGTAAAAACAGTTTCTTTAATAAATGGTGTTGGGAAAATTGGACAGGTGCAAGCAAAAAAATGAAACTAGACCCCCAACTTACACCATTCATAAAAGTAAACTCAAAATGAATAGAAGACTTAAATGTAAGTGGCAAAACCATAAACATCTTGAAAGAAAACATAGGCAGTAAACTCTCTGATATCTGTCATAGCAATATTTATGCCGATTTATCTCCATGAGCAAGTGAAATAAAGAAAAAAAAAAAAAACAAATGGGACTATATTAAATTAAAGAGCTTTTACACAGCAAAAGACACCATGAACAAAATTACAAAACAACCCACACAATGGGAGAACATATTTGTTAATATGTCTAATAAGGGGTTAATAATCAACATTTATAAAGAACTTCTAAAACTCAACACCAGGAGGGTGAACAATCCAATCAAAAAGTGGGAAAAAAATAATGGGAAAAGGACCTGAATAGACACCTTTCCAAAGAGGACATGCAGATGGCCAATATGCATATGAAAAAATGTTTCATGTTGCTAATCATCAGAGAAATGCAAATTAAAACCAGAATGAGATACCACCTCACACCTGTCAGAATGGTGCTCATTAACAAAGCAACACATAATAAGTGCTGGCAAGGATGTGGAGAAAAGGGAACCCTCCAGCACTGCTGGTGGCAATGCAGATGTGTGCAGTCACTGTGGAAAACAGTAAGGAGATTCCTCAAAAGGTTAAAAATAAAACTGCCTTTTGACCCAGCCATCCCACTTTTAGGAATATATCCTATGAACACCAAATCACTGATTCAAAAGAAGATATGCATTCCGACGTTTATTGCAGCATTGTTTACACTAGCCACGATTTGGAAACAGCCGAAGTGTCATTTAGTAGACGAGTGGAATAAAAAGCAATTATACAGATATACATAATGGAATACTATGTAGCCATGAAAAAGAAGGGAATCTTACCTTTTGGGATGGCATAGATGGACCTGGAGATTATTATGCTAAGTGAAATAAACCAAGCAGAGAAACACAGCTATCATATGATCTCACTTATATGTGGAATCTAATGAACAAAGTGAACTGAGAAACAGAATAGAGGCAGAGGTGTGGTCACAGGGAGCAGAGGGACAGCTGTCAGAGGGAAGGGGATGAGGGGATGAGTTTAAAGAAGGTGAAAGGATTAGTGAAATTATATATGTATAACACATAGATACGGATAACAGGACAGCAAATCCCAGAGGGGAGGTGGGAGGGAATAAAGGGGAGGGGGTAAAAGGTGTATAATGGGGGACACAGGGTGTGGGATGAGGGAGTTGTATTAAGTATAAGACACTTGAATTCATGTTATCACAATAAAGCAAAATTAATAAAAATTAAAAATAACAAAAGGACAGTTACAGGAGGAAAAGAAAAGAGAGATGCAGGAGAAAAGTGTCTGAGTTATTGTCATTATTACTGGTTTTTTTTTAAAGACTATTTATTTTAGAGAGAAGAGAGAGAAATAGAGGAAAGAAGGAGGGGAGAAGCAGGAAGCATCAACTTCCATATGTGCCTTGAGCATTCAAGCCCAGGATTTTGAACTGTTGAACTCAGCATTCCAGATTGACGCTTTATCCATTGCGCCAGCACAGGTTAGGCCTGTTATAATTGTTAAATAGTCATATTGATTCTTTCTCTGCCTATATTAGAATATTTTTATGATGCTGAATATTTTAATCTGAAATTCATCACATTGTATTTTATATTTCATATAAAGATGTAAGTGGAAATAAATTGGTACTGAATTTCAAAAATATTCAGGCTCCTAGATATATTGGTTAACAGATCCAGTGTGTTTGCCCAAATATTCTTAAATACATTTTCTCCCCAAAATTAAAGTGATTAAGTGTAAATTTGGATAAAAATTTTCATCTATCCCTTTTCCTAATGAGGATGGTCTGTTTTGATTAATACCCATTCCTTTGGCTAGATCCCTTCTGCTGGCAAGAAATATAGCACAGCCTGTAGAAAGCCCCAAATTAGAAAATTTTTAAGTATGGCAGGAAATGTTCAGTATTTGTTTACTGGGGCTTTTAGGATTTGACTCTACCTCCTTTAAGTTTAAATTACAATATACCAAATTACCAAGTATATTTTACTCATAAATTTTTGCCTTCCTTAAACATTCACTTTACTCAAAATACATATTATCATGTGCAATAATACTATTTTGTGAGATAAATACATTTTCTGTTTTATAATATGTACTATACATTGGACATGAAAGAATTACTACAAAATCCAAGCATATTTAGCAGTTTGTTTGACTCATGAAAGCGAATTTATGAAAGATGAGTTAGATTCAATTAGGATAAAGGGAGCACTCCTGTCATCTATAAAAACATGTGTGCTAGGTACTCCCTTCTGATGGAGATAAAGATGGTAATTAGTTCTTAGGGAAAAAGAATTCTTGTAAGCAGGTATAAAACTAAAATGCTATTACTTTTAAAGCTTATAGGCAACCCAGAGTTTATTTTTAAGTTGAATTTATTGGGGTGACACTGGTTAACAAAATCATACAGTTTTCAGGTGCCTAATTCTACAATACATCATCTGTGCACTGTAGTGTGTGTTAGTCCCCAAGTGAAGTCTTCATCCATCACCATTTAGCTACCCTATACCCTCTTCCAAACCCCCCCCCCATTCTCGCTGGCAATGGACAATCAAGGCATTTTTAGATCACTGGTTCTTGTGGCTGCAGTTCAGTTAATATATGATCTTAAAAATTCATAATAGCATGAACAGGTCCAAAAGGTGGGTATGAGAAAAAGTTTTAAAGTTCCAAGAGAAAAGAGAATTCTGTAGAATAGGGAGAAGCAATTCTCTTCTTTGAAGAGATGTAGCAAGCACAAGACAGGCTCACAGTATGAAAAGCAGGGGTCTGTGTATCTTGTTTCCTCTCTTCAAACTAGTCTTCTGCCATGATTCTTCATTAGGTAAACCCAACAGAAAGTCAAGGGGCATGCAAACTCTCTAATGTGATCCATACAGACCAGGTAAACTGGCAGAGGATAAAATAAGGAAGGGTGGGTCTGGTGGGACACAAAATAAATCTATTATATTTACCCTCAAAATATGTAAATAACATTGCTTTATATTTCTGAGTTGTTTGGTAATGATATGTCTGAAATAATGTTTAGTTACGGGAAATGATTTGTAGTTTGTACAATGCTGCTGTAGTTTGCATGTATTTATGCTGAAATGCACATCTATATCCCAATACATTCTCTTTCTGTGTGTGACCATATGTGAAAAAGCACTAAAAAGAAAATAATAATAATAATCTCTTATTGTCTGTATTACTTTCTCATTGTCATATCACCTGGTTTTTCATACTTTCTTTTCATAAGTTTTGGTTAAACCTTTTTAAAGTTTTTATTCTTTGGTAAATTTTAAATTTCACAACCCTTCTAACTACTTACTGTTCTTCACACTTATACATATAGATAACCAAAATATATAGTATGTGTTGTTTTTGTTTCTGTTCCACACAAATATACATAAATATACATGAGTATATATTTATCTATGTTACTGCTTTGGCATTATTATTTATTTCTAATGTAAATGTCACCTGATAAACAAATTGCTAATTATTTCCAGTGATATTTTATTTTTGTTGAATAATTTATAGATTAATATAAACACATTTCAATTGTTTGCCTTTCAAGTTAAAAATTGAAAAATTAATTTTTAACATAGGTATTATTAGACAATTATTTCTTCTATTTGCATTATCATTCATAAGATGCTGACCATAATTTACTTAATTCAAAATTCACCTTCTTATTTCATTTAGATGGCTAATACTTTTCTTTCCCCTTCCATTGAAGCAGGAACTTTTGAGATGTTGGCTTTAACACCAGCGAGCATAAGTAATTTTTTTTTCATAAGTAATTTTTTAATTGCTCCAAATTTGAGAACCAATATTTTCCTTAGATCATTGCTACTTACTCCTGGCTTATGATTGAATCAATTCTGCCACTGTTTTGAAACTAATTCTCTTAGCTGTAAGGTTGAGCTTTACCAAAGAACCAACAATATCATTTTAAAGTTCAGGCATGGTTTAAATTTAGCTATTTTCCACTGTTAACCATTTCTTGAGAACTAAGTACTTAAGTTGTTGAACAAACAAACAAAAAAAAAAAAAATAAGGGAAGATTTTGAAATGTCCACCATGGGAGATATTTAAGAATAGTATAAAACTACAACTATCTCTGGTATAGGTACAGTCATGCTTACAAATATACTTATTTATTTTCACTCTTTTTTTTTCAGGGACAGAGAGAGAGTCAGAGAGAAGGATAGATAGGGACAGACAGGCAGGAAAAGAGAGAGGTGAGAAGCATCAATCATTAGTTTTTCGTTGCCGTCGCAACACATTAGTTCATTGATTGCTTTCTCACATGTGCCTTGACCAGGGGCCTTCAGCAGACCGAGCAACCCCTTGATGGAGCCAGCGACCTTGGGTCCAAGCTGATGAGCTTTTGCTCAAGCCATATGGGCCTGCGCTCAAGCTGGTGAGCTCGGGGTCTCGAACCTGTTTCTTCTGCATCCCAGTCCGATGCTCTATCCACTGCACCACCGCCTGGTCAGGCTTTATTTTCACTCTTAAAAAAGTATACTTTTTGTCAATTGTTTAAAATATTTATAAAGCCTTGTAATTTAAAAGAAAAATATTTATAGACAACTAATATTTAATTATAAAAGTAATAAAAACCTTAAGAAGAACTGGCTTATTTGCTTGATCTGTCCTGGGATAGTACTGGCAAATTTAAATATGTTTTAGAATTTAGAGACCATAACCATTTAAATAATTTTCACTTTATTTATTTTTAAAGTATTGATCCTTTGGTAAATGGACCTTAGACTGTATTTAGATTTCTTACAAGAAAAGTTTGAGAGTAATTTTGAAATACATAACGTTACCAGATAATACCCAAAAGGCACTGAGGTCTTTTTTGAGCTTCTACTCTTTAAACAATAAATCATAAAGTAGGATATACCTGTGTGAGAGTAGGGGGTATTGAGGTAGATCTGAACTTTTCTTTAAATACTTCCTTAAACTTAACATTAAAAAATTAAGTCTTTAAATAAAAAACAACAATTACATTTAAAAAATTAAAACTGTGTAGTTACCATAACAATAATAGGCTTTCTGTCATTAGATTAGACAGGAACTGGAACAGGCAGCTGCAACCAAGGCTGTAGCCTGGGTTTGCTTTGTTCTGGGTATAAAATTGGACAAATGGATGGTAGAATGACTCTTGGAATAATAATAACTCTTGACAAAGAACTAAGTATGTGGTACTACACAATAAATTAAGTGTTGCCCCAGTTTAAATGATAACAGATTTGCCTTGTAAACTTAACAAAATAACAGAAACATAAACATGTTTGGTTAGCATTACCAGATGGCAAAACATGCTATAAATTTGTGATACTTACAGTCATTAAATTTTTTTTTTAAATAATTTATTTTTATTTTATTCATTTTAAAGAGGAGACACAGAGTGAGAGAGAGAGAGAGAGAGAGAGAGAGAGAGAGAGAGAGAGAGAAAGAAAGGGGTGAGGAGCTAGGAGCATCAACTCCCATATGTGCCTTGACCAGACCAGTGCAGGGTTTTGAACTGGCAGCCTCAGGGTTCCCAGGTCGACGCTTTATCCACTGCGCCACCACAGGTCAGGCTACAGTCATTAAATTTTTGAGAGAAAATAATATTAAATATAAATTAAATGCATAAAATTCTAATAGTAGGCACACATGCAAAACCAGTTTTTGATAAAGATAGTAAGTTAAAGAGGGCTTATATTGTGTATTTTAAGTTTTTGATACAAATTAGGCAACTTACTAGTACCATTCCTACAAATATACAAGGGTGGACAAAGTAGGTTTATCATTGTTCACATGGAAAATAATACAATAATAAATAAATAATAATATAAGAATAAACTGTGTTTCACAGACTCACAAGTGTAAACCTACTTTTGGCCATACCTTTATAATATAAATATATCTCCTAACTTATAATTACAGAAAATAATAAATTTTATATGAATTAAATATTTGGGCAAAAAGCCATATAATTTGAATGAATGCATGTTTAGAAACTAAAAAATCATTTTTAAGCTAGATATATAATCCAGAAGTATAAAAAACAATCTTGTTAAACTTGACTACATTTTTTAAAATTGATTTTAATTTATTGTGTTTACATAGATTCAAGTGTTCCAATGAATGCATCCCCCTCACCACCATGTTCCCTCAACATGCCCCTTCCTGCCTCCCCCAACACCCTTTTCACTTCCCTCCAGGATTTGCTTTTCTGCTCTCTATAAGGCTGTTATGTATGTATAATTTCATCAATCTCCTCCCCTTACCATCTGTCTGCTTTCCCTCGGGTCCCTTTAATCCCGCCTCTGCCTCTATTGCATTTCTCAGTTAACATTGTTCACTGGATTCCTCAAATTAGTGAGGTCATATGATATTTTTCTTTCTTTGCCTGGTTTATTTCACTTAACGTAATAGTTTCCAGGTCCATCCATGTTGTCGCAAAAGGTAAGATTTTCTTCTATTCCATAGCCTCATATTATTTTATTGTGTATATGTACCACAGCTTTTTAGTCCACTAGTCCACTGATGGACACTTGGGCTGTTTTCAGATCTTGGCTATTGTGAACAATGCTGCCACGAACATGGGGGCGCATTTCTTTTGAATCAGTGATATGATGTTCTTGTGATATATTACTAAAAGTGGGATGACTGGGTTAAAAGGCAGTTCCATTTTTAATTTTTTGAGGAATCCGCATACGGTTTTCCACAGTGGATGCACCAGTCTGCATTCCCACCACCAGTGCAAGAGGGTTCCCTTCTCTCCACACCCTCTCCAGCACTTATTATGTGTTGTTTTGTTAATGAGCATCTTTCAGGCAAGTGTGAGGCGATATCTCATTATGGTTTTAATTTGCATTTCTCTAATGACTAGAGACTTTGAACATTTTTTTCATCTGCCTATTGGCCATCAGTATGTTCTCTTTAGAGAAGTGCCTATTCATTTCTTTTGCCCATTTTCTTTAATTTAATTAATTGTGTTTATATCGATTCTAACATCACCCCATATGCACCCCCACCACATATTCCCTGAAACATCTTGCTAAAGAGCCCTCCCACCTTCCCTTCAGGTTTATCACATCCTATCATCCCCTTTCCCTCTGTCCTCTTTTTCTCTGGTCCCTTTGATCTCTCCTCTGTCTCAATTCCATTCCTCAGTTCTCATTGTTCCTTGGATTTCTCAAATGGCTGAGGTCATATGATATTTTTCTTTCTCTGCCTAGCTTATTTCACTTAACATAATAGTTTCCAGGTCCCTCCATATTGTTGCAAAAGGTAATATTTTCTTCTTTTTCATAGTCCTATAGTATTCCATTGTATATATGTACCACTGCTTTTTAAACCACTAATCCTTTGACGGACACTTGGGCTGTTTTCATATTTCTGCTATTGTGAACAATGCTGCCATCAACATGGGGGTGCATTTCTTTTTTTCAATTGATGATATGGTGTCCTTGGGATATATTCCTATAATTGAGAATGCTTGATCAAAGTGCAGTTCTATTTCTAATTTTTTTGAGGAATCTCCATACTGCTTTCCACAGTGGCTGCACCAGTCTGCATTCTCACTAGCAGTGCAAGAGGGTTCCCCTTTCTCTACATCCTCACCAGCACCTACCGTGTGTTGTTTTGCTGATGAGTGCCAATCTGACTGGTGTGAGGTGATATCTCTTTGTGGTTTAAATTTGCATTTCTCTAATGATTAGTGATGTTGAGCATTTTTTCATATGCCTATTGGCCATCTGTATGTCCTCTTTGGAGAAATTTCTATTCATTTCTTTTGCCCATTTTTTGATTGGGTTGTTTGTCTTCCTGGTGTTGAGTTTTATAAGTTCTTTATAAATTTTAGTTATTAACCCCTTATCAGATGTGCTGTCGAATATGTTCTCCCATTCTGTGGTTTGTCTTTTTATTCTGTTCTTATTGTCTTTAGCTGTGCAAAACCATTTTAGTTTGATATAGTCCCATTTGTTTATCTTGTCTTTTATTTCATTTGCCCGAGGAGATAAATCGGCAAATATACTGCTGCTACAGATGTCGGAGAGCCTGCTGCCTATGTTTTCTTCTAAGATGCTTATGGTTTCACGGCTTACATTTAAGTCTTTTATCCATTTTGAGTTTGTTTTTGTGAATGGTGTAAGTTGATGGTCTAGTTTCATTTTTTTGCAGGTAGATGTCCAATTTTCCCAACACCATTTGTTAAAGAGGCTGTCTTTACTCCATTGTATGTTCTTTCCTCCTTTGTCAAATATCAGTTGTCCATAAAGCTAGGGTTTATTTCTGGGTCCTCTGTTCTGTTCCATTGATCTATGTGCCTTTCTTATGCCAGTACCAGGCTGTCTTGAGTATAATGGCATTATAGTAAACCTTGATATCTGGAAGAGTGATAACTCCTGCTTTATTTTTTCTTTTTAAGATTGCTGAGGCTATTTGTATTCTTTTTTGGTTCCATATAAATTTTTGGAATATGTGTTCTATATCTTTGAAGTATGTCATTGCTATCTTAATTGGTATTGCATTGAATTTATAAATTGCTTTGGGTAATATAGACATTTTAATGATGTTTATTCTTCCTAACCGTGAGCACGGTATATGCTTCCACTTATTTGTATCTTCCTTGATTTCTTTTATCAATGTTTTATAATTTTCCGAAAACAAGTCCTATACCTCCTTGGTTAAATTTACTCCTAGGTATTTTATTTTTTTGGCTGCAATAGTGAAGGGGATTGTCTCCTTAATTTCTTTTGCTGATATTTCATTGTTGGTGTATAGAAATGCCTCTGATTTCTGAGTATTAATTTTATATCCTGCCACCTTGCTGAAATCATTTATAAGGTCCATTAGTTTTTTGACTGAGACTTTAGGGTTTTCAATATACAATATCATATCATCTGCAAATAGTGACAGTTTTACTTCTTCTTTTCCAATTTGGATGCCTTTTATTTCTTCCTCTTGTCTGATTGCTGTAGCTAGGACTTCCAGAACTATGTTGAATAAGAGTGGTGAAAGAGGGCACTCCTGCCTGGTTCCTGATCTTAAGGGGATTGCTTTTAATCTTTGTCCATTTAGTATGATGTTTGCTGTCGGTTTATCGTAGATGGCCTTTATCATGTTAAGGAATGATCCCTGTATTCCCACTTTACTGAGAGTTTTGAGCATGAATGGGTGCTGGATTTTATCAAATGCCTTTTCTGCATCTATTGAAATTATCATGTGATTTTTGTCCTTCCTTTTGATTATGTGATGAATGACATTGATAGATTTGCGAATATTGAACCAGCCTTGCCTCTCCAGAATAAATCCCACTTGATCATGGTGTATGATTTTTTTCATATACTGCTGGATCTAGTTGGCTAACATTTTGTTGAGAATTTTAGCACCTAAATTCATCAGAGATATAGGCCTATAATTTTCTTTCTTTGTGTTGTCTTTGCCCGGTTTTGGGATCAGAATTATGCTCGCCTCATAAAAGGAGTTTGGAAGTATTCCGTCCTCTTGAATTTTTTGAAATAGCTTGAGGAGGATAGGAGTTAGTTCTTTGAATTTTTGATAGAATTCACTTGTGAAGCCATCAGGCCCAGGCCTTTTTTTGGGGGGGGAGTTTTTTGATAACTGTTTCTATCTCATTTGTTATAATTGGTCGTTTAGGTGTTCTGATTCTTCCAGATTGATTTTTGGAAGATTATATGATTGAAGAAATTTGTTCATTTCACCAAGATTGTCTAATTTTTTGGCATATAGTTCTTAATAGTATTTTCTTACAATGCTTTGTATTTCTGTTGTGTCAGTTGTTATTTCTCCACTGTCCTTTCTGATTTTATTTATTAGAGTCCTCTCTCTTTTTTTCTTGGTGAGTCTAGTTAAAGTTTCATCAATCTTGTTTACCTTTCAAAGAACCAGCTTCTGGTTTTATTGATCCTCTGTATTGTTTCCTTCGCCTCTATGTCATTTATTTCTGCTCTGACCTTTATTATTTTCTTCCTTCCACTTGTCTTGCGTTTTATTTGTTGTTGTTTTTCTAGTTCTTTTAGATGCAGGAGCAGGTTGCTTATTTGAGCTTTATCTAGCTTCTTATGATATGCCTGTAGTGCAATAAACTTCCCTCTCAGAACTGCTTTTGCTGTGTCCCTTAAATTTTGAGTTGATGTATGGTCATTATCATTTGTGTCTAGAAACTTTTTTATTTCTTCTTTGATCTCATTGTTAATCCATTCATTATTTAATAACATGCTATTTAGTTTCCAAGTGTTTGAGTATTTTTCAGTTTTTCTTTTGTGGTTAATTTCTAGTTTTATGGCATTGTGATCAGAGAAAATGCTTGATATGATTTCCATCTTCTTAAATTTATTGAGACCATTTTTGTGTCCTAACATGTGGTCTATCCTAGAAAACGTACCATGAGCTCTTGAGAAGAATGTATATTCTACTGCTTTAGAATGAAAAGTTCTGAAGATATCTATTAAATCAATTTGATCTAGTGTCTCCTTTAAGTCTGCTGTTTTTTTATTAATTTTCATTCTTGAGGATCTATCCAGTGTTGTTAGAGGGGTATTGAAATCCCCTACTATGATAGTATTGCTGTTAATCTCGCCCTTTATATCCATCAAAGTCTGCTTTATGTATGTCGGGGCTCCTATATTTGGTGCATAGATATTTATAATAGTTATATCTTTCTGTTGAATTGTTCCCTTTATCATTATGTAGTGTCCTTCTTTATCTCTTACTACAGCCTTTGTTTTAAAGTCCATTTTGTCTGATATAAGTATTGCTACCCCTGCTTTTTTTTCATTTCCATTTGCATGAAATATTTTTTTCCATCCTTTTACCTTCAGTTTATGAGCATCTTTTGTTTTAAGGTGTGTCTCTTGTAGACAGCATATGTATGGGTCCTGTTTCTTTATCCATGCAGCTACCCTGTGTCTTTTGATTGGATCATTTAATCCATTTACATTTAAGGTTATTATTGATATGTAGTTGTTTATTGCCATTTTATTCTTGAAAGCTGTATTCTTCTTTTGCTCTATTCATTCCTCCCTTTAAACTGTTCACAAGAGGCCCCTTAGTATCTCTTGCAGAATTGGTTTGGTTTTTATGAATTCCTTCAGGTTTTTCTTTTCTGGGAAACTCTTTATTTCTCCTTCAATTTTAAATGTTTGCCTTGCCGGATAGAGTAATCTTGGTTGTAGGTTCTTGTTCTGCATTACTTTGATTATATCTTGCCATTCCCTTCTGGCCTCAAGTGTTTCTGTTGAGAAGTCAGATGTCATCCTTATGGGGGCTCCTTTGTAGGTGATAGCCTTTTTTTCTCTAGCAGCTTTTAAAATTTTTTCTTTATCCATTAGCTTTGGTATTTTAACTATGATGTGTCTTGGTGTAGATCTTTTTGGGTTTCTCTTTAATGAAGTTCTTTGTCCTTCTTGAACGTGTGGAGTGTTTCCCAGCCTTAATTTTGGAAAGTTTTCTGCTATGATTTGATTGAACAAAGTTTCCATTTTCTGTCCTCTCTCCTCTTCTTCAGGCACCCCTATGATGCGAATGTTGTTTCTCTTCATGTTGTCACAAAGCTCCCTTAGAGTTTCCTCACATTTTTTAAGTCTCTTTTCCTTTTTCTTCTTTGCTTCTGTGCCTTTGTTTATTGTGTCCTCTAACTCGCTTATTTGATCCTCAGCGTGATTCATCCTGCTTTTAATTCCTTCCATTGTGGTCTTCAGTTCTGAGACTGTATTTGTCATTTCTGTCTGATTCTTTTTTATTATTTCAATTTCGTTTTTTATATTTGTTATCTCTTTATTTAGGTGTTCATAATGACTATCCATTGTTGCTCTAATCTCTTTGAACATCCTAACTATTATTATTCTAAATTCTGCTTCTGGTAATTTGGTTATATCTGGTTCATTCAGGTCCTTCTCTGGGGATTTCTCTTGGTTCATTTGGTTTGCATTCCTCTGCCTGCCCATTTTTTCTGTGTATAAGCAAGTTGTGGCCACTGGAGTCCAGTAGGTGTTGCCTTTGTGTTCTTTAGGTGTGGTCTCTCTGAAGGCCCCCCACCCCCTCTGCCGGTGCCTAGGGTGGTTGGGTATGAGCATTGCCAGTGCCGGACCACTGTGGCTTTTGCTGTGATTTCTGCCTCTCCTCTGTGGGAGGGGCTGTCACTGAAGCCACAAGCCTTAGCACCAAGGGTAGAGGTGAGCACCTTTGCTCAGCTTCGGACCCCGCCTATTTCCGGACTTCCGCCCAGAACCCTCAGTCAGAGCCTGCTTGCCACAGTTTTGCGGGGTGGGCAGGGCTTTTGACGTGCTCTCAGCTGTGAGCGTTTGCCTGTCTGGAGATTTAGCCCCATCCTCGAGCCCAGGGCCCTTCTGCGCAGGGTCGCAAACCCAGGTTTATTGGGCCGGGCGTGTTTGCTGGCTTCCGCTCAGCTGCGTACTTCCGCTCGTCCCGGACTCTACCCCGCCCCCGCGTTCGGAGCCCGCTCGTGCATTTATGAATGCAATCCACGGTTTCTCCGGCCAGGCGGGGATAGTAGCGTGAGCTCAGCTGTGTGCTTCCACTTGTCTCGGGGTCTAGCCCGTTCCCGCGCTCGGAGCCCGCTTGCGCATGTATATTGGTCAACCACGGTTTCTCTAGCCTGGGGGGGGGCTGGCTGGTAGCATGAGCTCAGCCGCGAGCCCCTGGCCGTTCCTGGTCCTAGCCCAGTTTCTGCGGTCAGAGCCCGATTGCGCAGGGTCGTAGAGCAGATTTCTGCTCCTTCCTGGCCTCCCACTTTGTCCCCGTAAGTGGGATTAAAGGCGGGCCCGCAGCTTCCGGACTGCTTTCGTGCGTCCCCTCCGACCCTCTGGGCTAGACTTAGCTCCCACTGGCTTGGCCTCTGCCCACGCCGACAGAACCGCGTTTCAGTGTTCTGTCGCCCAAAACCCTTAAGCAGCCCTCAGCAGAGTAGGAAGGGACCTAATACTTCACACTGTAGGCCTGGGAGCTCCCTCACTTGTTTCACAGCTCAAAACTGTCCAAACGCTTCTTCTAGGCTCTGGGACTGCATGCTGGGGCTTGTTTCCTGGGACCCAGGTCCCTCCCTCTCAGCCAAACTTTCCTCCCGCCCTGCGGGTCTCTCCGGGCTGCCATTTGCTCCGGGGAGCTGGGCAGCCCTCTTCGCGTTTTCGCTATTTCTACCAGTCTCAGTGTGGCTTCTTCTGTGTTCCTTGGTTGAAGAGTCCACTTAGTTTAGTTCATAGTTGGTTTATCCAGATGATGGTTCTTTAAATTGAGTTATAATCCACTTTGGTTCTGGGAGTTGGAAGTTGGTACGTCTGCCTACTCCGTTGCCATCTTGCTTCCCCCCTCCTTAATTTCTCTTTCTGACATTTCATTGTTCATGTATAAAAATGCCTCAGATTTTTGTGTATTAATTTTATATTCTGCCACCTTGCTGAATTTGTTTATTAGGTCCTGTAGTTATTTGACTGAGACTTTATCGTGTTTTCTATGTACAGTATCATGTTAGTAAATAATGATAATTTTACTTCTTCTTTTACAATGTGGATGCATTCTTGTTCTTGTCTGATTGCTATAGCTAGGACTTCTAGAAATATGTTGAATAAGAGTGGTTATAAAGGGCACTCTTCCCTTGTTCCTGATCTTAAGAAGACTGCTTTTAATTTTTATTCATTGAGTAACATGTTGGCTGTGTATTTATCATAAATAGTCTTTATCATGTTGAGGTATGTTTTCTGTATTCCCACTTTGCTGAAAGTTTTGGTCATAAATGGGTGCTGAATTTTATCAAATGCTTTTTCTGCATCTATTGATCTTATCATGTGATGTTTATCCTACTTTTTGTTTCTTTGATGAATCACATTGATTTATTCTTGAATATTATACCAGCCTTGCCTTCCTCCCCAGAATAAATCCCACTTGATCATGATGTATGATTTCTTTTTTTATGAATTGCTGGATCTGGTTTGTTAATATTTTGTTGAGAATCTTAGCATCTAAATTCATCAGGGATATTGGCCTACAGTTTTGTTTTTTTTTTTCTTTCTATTGTGTTTGCCAGGTTTTGGAATCAGAATGATGCTTGCCCCATAAAGAAAGCTTGGAAGTCTTCCTTTTTCTTGAATTTTTTGAAATAGCTTGAGAAGAATCAAAGTTTTTCTTTGAATATTTAGTAGAATTTGTCTGTGAAGCCATCTGGCCCAGGACTTTTGTTTGTTGGGTGTTTTTGATAACTGCTTCAATCTCACTTATTAAAATTGGTCTTTTTATGTTTTTTGATTCTTCCAGATTAATTTTTGAAGTATTATATGTTTTAAGGAATTTGTCCATATCACCTAGGTTGTCTAATTTTTTTGCATATAGTTCTTCATAGTATTTGCTTACATTTTTTTTGTATTTCTGCTGTGTCAGTTGTTAATTCTTCACTCTCATTTCTAATTTTATTTATTTGAGTCCTCTCTCTTTTTTTCTTCGTGGGTCTGGTTAAAGGTTCATCAATCTTGTTTACCTTTTCAAAAAACTAGATCTTGGTTTCATTGATCCTCTGTATTGGTTTTTTAGCCTCTTTGTCATTTATTTCCACTCTGATCTTTATTATTTTCTTTCTTCTACTTCTTTTGGACTTTGCTTGCTGTTCTTTTTCTAGTTGTTTTAGATGCAGGATTGTTTATTTGAGCTTTTTCTTGCTTCTTATGGTATGCCTGTAATGCTATGAACTTCACTCTCAGGACTGCTTTTGCTGTGTTTCATAAATTTTTAGTTGTTGTATGTTAATTTTCATTTATTTCAAAAAATTATATATTTCTTCCTTGATCTCATTGTTAACCCATTTATTATTTAATAACATGCTATTTAGTTTCCAAGTGTTTGAGTGATTTTTAGTTTTTCTATTGTAGTTGAATTCTAGTTTCATGCCATTGTGATCTGATAAGATGCTTGATATAATTTTAATCTTAAATTTATTGAGATGTTCTGTGTCCTGACATGTGGTCTATCCTAGAGAGTGTACCATGAGCACTTAAAAGAATTTATATTCTGCTACTTTAGGGTGAAAGGTTCTGAAGATATCTATTAAATTTAATTGATCTAGTGCAGAGGTGCCCACACTTTTTCAGTTTGCGAGCTACTTATAAGATGATGAAGTCAGAATGATCTACCTACAATAAAAATGCAAAACATAAATTTATTTCTTCTATATTATCATTATTTAAGTTACTATTATTACTGTTTAATATTGTGTATTCTTCTTTCACCTTTCTCCTTCTCAGCTCTCTTTTTGGAGGAAAGTCAATGTTGTACTATTTATGAACAGTCCAAAAAAGCTGCTCCACATTTCCCTTCTTTGGAATAGTAATGGCGCACAGACAGATGAGGCAAACACACTTACAATATGACATAGTGACAAAAATTCCCTCCCACTCTGTATGAAAGTGGTAGGTTTTAAGTGTCTTACTTGGACCAGCTACAGCACTCATTTTTAAACCCTTTGTTGTATTTAGTTTAAATAAATTGAAGGCTAACTACACACAATGTAACTGAACAAGTTAGCGTGGTTTAACGCACATGTATAGGGTGTCAAAAGTTCAGACATCAGATTGGCTACTCTGTATGCCAATCAAAAGACAAATGTCTTTTTAATGTCATGCGATCGACCCACACTTCCTTCACGATCAACCAGTAGATCGTGATCAACGTATTGAGCACCCCTGATCTAGTGTTTGTTTTAAGACTGCTGTTTCTTTGTTAATTTTCTTTCTTGAGGATCTATCCAGTGATGTTAGTGGGGTATTGAAATTTCCTACTACTATAGTATTACTGTTGATCTCACCCTTTAATGTCCATCAAAATCTGCTTTATATATTTAGGTGCTCCTATATTAGGTGCATAGTTATTTATAATGGTTATATCTTTCTGTTGGATTGCTCCCTTTATCATTATATAGTAACCTTCTTTATCCCTTACTATAGCCTTTTTTCTTAAATCTATTTTGTCAGATATAAGTATTGGTACCCCAGCTTTTTTTCCATTTTTATTTATGTGAAATATTTTTATCCATCCCTTTATTTTCACTATATGTGTAACTTTTGTTTTGAGGTGGGTTTCTTGTAGACAGCATATGTATGTGTCCTATTTTCTTATTCATGCAGCCAATTTATTTCTTTGAATGTATTTAATCAATTTACTTTGAAGTTTATTATTAATATGTATTTGTTTATTGCCATTTTATTCTTTAAATCTACATTCCACTTTTACTAGATTATTTTTCTCCTGTATTCTGTTTAAAACAGGCCCCTTAACATTTCTTTCAGCATTGGTTTGGTTTTAATGAATTTCTTGATTTTTTTTCTTTTTTGTCTGGGAAACTATTCATTTCTTCTTCAATGTTTAAGGATAGCCTTGCTCAATAAAGAAGTCTTGGTTGTAGGTTCTTGTTCTGCATTATTTTAAATATTTCTTGTCATTTCCTTCTGTCCTCAAGTGTTTCTGTTGAAAAGTTGGATTTCATATTTTGGGCGGCTTGTTTGTAGGTGATTGACTGCTTTTGTCTTGCAACTTTTAGTGTTCTTTCTTTATCTCTTAGCTTTGGTATTTTAATTCTGGTGTGTTTTGGTATAAATCTCTTTGGCTTTCTCTTTAATGGGATTCTCTGTGCTTCTGGAACTTGTGTGACTTTTTCATGCATTAATTTAGGGAAGTTTTCAGCTATGATTTTTTCAATAAGTTTCTCTATCTATTGCTCTTTCTCTTCTCCTTCAGGAACCCCTATTATGTGGATGTTAGAGCTCTCTTGGAGTTTCCCCTGTCTTTTAGATCCTCTTTTTTTTTTACTGTTCTGCTTCCATACTTTTGCCTGTCTTGTCCTCTATATCACTGATTTAATCTTCTGCTTCATCCAGACTGCTTTTAATTTCTTCTAGTGTAGTCTTTGTTTCTAATATTGTGTTTGTCATTTCTGTCTGATTCTTTTTTCTTATTTGAATTTCAATGTTCTTTTTGGTGCCTGCTATCGCTTTGTTGAGTTACTCATTTTGTTTATCTATTGTTGCTCTTAGATCCTTGAGCATCCTAACAATTATTATTTTAAACTCTGCATCTGCTATCTTGCTTACTTCCATCTCATTTACTTCTTTTTCTGGGGATTTCTTTTGTTGATTCATTTTAATTTAATTTCTCTGTCTTCCCATTTTGTCTCTGTATAGACTGCTTCTTTGGATGTGTTGTCTGTGTAACTAGCTGTGTATAGGGTTGGTGTTGTCTGCCTCAAGCTTTCAGTTGTGTTGTTTCTAGATTTTCTTGGGTTGGCTTCAGCTGTTTGTAATTTGCTGTGGACTATTTGTCTGCTTATACTGCTCTTTTTGCTGTTTATGACAGTGTTTTCAAAGCCTTAGCAGGGTCAGGTGTGAGGAGCCATTTTTTAAAACACCACTCTAACTGGGTTGTTAGGTCCTGAGCTGATGCTCTCCATATCTGGCTGCTGAATGTACCAGTTCTGAACCTCCCAGGCTGAAACCTGGTGCCAACCAGTGGAGTCACTGCTTTTGACTCCCCCCAGCAACCTTCTTGGAGCTACAGGTGATCCAAAATTTGTGTCTGCCTCTGCTCAACTCTGATGCCATTGTAAGTAAGAACTGCACTCCTAGTCTGGCTTTTATCTGCTCTTGGTCAGTGTGTGTCTCTATTCCTGAAGTTTGGTCTTTCCATCGGCCCCCCGCTGCCTTTGCCTCCCCGGGCACTCGTGCGTGCTCATGGGCCTCATGGCATGTGGGATGCCTCTCTGTGCTCTGCCCCTTGCCATCGCCACGTGGGTCACTTGGCTCTACCCCCCATGGGTTTGCAAGACCCCTTACCATGCTCCACCTCCTCGTGTGTGGAACACCTTGCCCCACTGGGGTCTGCCCTTCACAGTTGCACGGGAGGCCTCTCCAGGTTCTCCCTCCCACCACTGCCACGCTGGTTGCCTTCCTGAGCTTTGCTCATGCCACAGTCAATTCCTCCCACCCTCAAGAGGGTACTCAGCATGTTCCAGGAGTCATGTAGCCCAGACTTCAGCACTCAAAGTCTGTGTCCATGATTGGCCCCCTTCTTCTAAGTGTCTCTGCACTGACTGGAGCAGGAGAGCCTCTGTTGGGTGGTGTAATTGCTTCCCTTTCCTGTTTTGGTTCTCCCAGGAAGAATGGCTACTTTAGGTTTGGGGAGTGACCCAGTACAGGGGTCAGGTTGGCTGTCCCCCACAGTTTCTCCATGTGCCCCTGAGACTATACTCTTCTCTTGCAACTCCAGTCCTCTTGGTGCTCCCTGCTTCCAGAGTTCCAGATAAGTGGATGTGAACAAGGTTTTCTGCACGGTCCCTTTAAGATGGAGCCTGGGTCTGAGAGTTCTATCTCCCTCTCACAAATAAGAACCTTGCTCTTGTTTCAGCTAAATACTGTTTCTATGCCTTCTCTAGTCTATGGGGCTCCAGGCTGGGGTTCCAGTCCTATGACTGAAGGACCACAACTCTCTGGGCTACCCACTCCACCATGAGTACCCTCTTGGCTGCCTCTTGCTCCTGAAAGTGGGGCAGCCCTTTTGCATCTCCACCTTTCCCACCAGCTCAGTGTGGTTCCTTTGGTGATTTTTGGTTTTAGATTCCTTTTAGTTTAGTCCAAAGTTGGTTTTTCAAGATGATTGTTCCTGAGTTAAGTTGTAATCCACTTTAGTTCTTGGAGGGGGAGTTGTAGTGTCCACCTACTCCATCATCATTTTCCCTCTCCCAAACTTTACTACATGTTTAACATTTTGAAAGAAATTAAATAACAAAATCTGTGTTAAAAATTAAACTGAAATATTGAGAAAAAATGCTTATAATACATATGACAGAAAATTATTTGATTCTTTTAATATATGTAAAAGTTTTTAAACTTTTATTTGTTAACAGAGAGAGGAGTGAAAGTAAAAGAAAAGAAATAGAAGAACAGGAAGCATCAACTCTAGTAGTTGTTTCTCCTATGTGCCTTGACCAGGCAAACCCAGAGTTTAGAACTGGCAATCTCAGCATTTCAGGTCGAAACTTAATCCAGTGTATCACCACAGGTCAGGTTACATGTAATAATTTTAAGCCAAGCAACTAAAAAATGCTAAATTGTACATTACAAAGTGGACATAAAAATTGAAAATGAAGTTCATAAAGAAAGACTAGAAAATCATAAATGACTGGATAAAATGTTGCATGCAAAATATGTTATTATTCTTTAATACGTAGTTCTGAGTACTCAACATAAAAAAATAGAAATATATTTAAATAATTTTATGTGTCTTTTTTATTTCTTATTATTTCCATTATAACTATTTTACATTGAGTGTAGAATAATTTACAACAGTAGTACCAGAATTAAGGAGAATATAACAAGATTAGAAATTTACATATTAAATATATATAAAAAATTTATATATGCACTATTGAAAATGTAGAAAATAATATAAGAAACAATGATGTATAATACAGGTATTAATGTTATAAATAATAATTAGTATAATGCAGCCCTGGCCAGTTGGCTCAGTGGTAGAGTGTTGGCCCGGTGTGTGGAAGTCCTGGGTTCAATTCCCAGTCAGGGCACCCAGGAGAAGTGCCCATCTGCTTTTCCACCATTTCCCCTCTCCTTCTTCTCTGTCTCTCTCTTCCCCTCCCACAGCCAAAGCTCCATTGGAACAAAGTTGACCAGGGTGCTGAGGATGTTTCCATGGCCTCTGCCTCAAGAACTAGAATGGCTCCAGCTGCAATGGAGCAATGACCCAGATGGACAGAGCATTGACCCCAGGAGCGCATGCTGAGTGGATCTTGGTCAAGCAGATGTGGGAGTCTGTCTGACTGCCTTCCTGCTTCAAACATCAAAAAAATACAAAAAACCTCCCAGAAAACAAACAAACAAAAATAATTAGTATAATGCCTTATAAGATATACTATATTACTATTATAGCATTATTAGTATAAAAAGACATCAATATAACTTACTGTATAAGGGTTACATTATAGCATCAAGGACAATATATCTTAATGTTTATTTCTAACTAAATATGTGCAAGCTTTCTAGGCTAAAATTAAATATATATGTTTATATATATTAAATTTTAAAAAGAAAAGAATGGAAAAAATTTTTACAACTTAAAAACACAACAAAGATTTAAAATTGGGCACTATATTTGAACCAGCATTTATCTATAAAAAAGAAGTACATATAACAAACATATGAAAAGATCTGTTAATAAGAGAATTAAAATTGGCACTATTGTACAATACTTTTATACATCTAATAGAATGCTAAAAATTAAAATAGTAGACAATACTCGTGCCAGAATTCTTTGTCTGGTATTATCTTTTTTCCACACCACATCTTGAAATATAGTCATTTATTTAGCCAGCTGCCTATGTCACCTTTAAAATTTCACCTAAAACTTCTACTATTTACACAATACATATTTAGAGGGGTTTGTCACAACTGAAAATATATCATAAAATATTAATATCTAATGTGTCAGAAGACTCATAAGTTTTAATTACCTATTTCTATTTCATGCATTAATTGATTTATATAATAAATATCTATTGAACCAACTACATTCTAGGCAATGTTCTAACTCTATGAATACATCAGTGAATACAACAGACAAGATGACCTTGATTATTGACTTTCCCATTTAATAAGATGAGAAAGACAATAAAGAAGAAGCAAAGGAAATTAGAAGCTATACCATATAATTGTAAGTGATGGAGAAAACACTAAGCATGAACAAGTTAAAAAGACTGAGAGTGTTAACAATCCTAAAAAAAGGTTTACAGAAAGCCTTTCTGAAAATATGAAATTTGAAAGATACTCATAAGGAGAGGAGCTGGTCAGTGCAGCTATCTGATGTTTCAGACAGAACTCTCAACCACTGAAAAATTATAATGACAAAGATGGTTGACACCTAATAAAATTTGTGGTTGTTTAAATACAGAAATATAGAAGTTAAATACTTGATTTTAACATTAATGTAATTTACTTTGTGTTTGGTGTATTTATATTGCAAATTGGGAATACTCTTTCTTCAACTATTAGCTTATCCTACAAGTTTACACTGTTAATTCTGTTAATTACTTCAGTAGATTTGCCTACTTTCACTTTAACATGGTAATCATGATAATAATTACTAATATGAATTTATTCTCTCATATGGGATGTTTAAATTCTTTCATTTGTAAGTTCAAGTAGTTGGTAAAAATGGACATCTATTCCAGTATACTTACTGCTAGAACCTAAGATAGTAATGGTCAATCTTTTAAGCTTGGTGTGTCAAAATTCACCAAAAAAAACGAGCATAACTCAGGTGGTGTGTCACTTCGAGAAAAACGACCTAACCAGAAGTCCCAGAACTAGATGCTCTGTGCCGGAGTTCTGTTGTTTTGGCCTACAGACCTCCGGCACAGAGTGTCTACACTACAGCAAATGTTTTATCCTCGGCTACTGTGCCTGGCCATGCAGGAGCCGAGGGTGAAACATACTTCTCTGCATGCGGCCCCATACTTCTCTCGTATGCAGCCACATGTGACCGCATGTCATCGAAAATGGCTACACGTGTCAGTGCTGACATGCGTGTCATAGGTTCGCCATCACAAGATAAGACAAGCTAGGCTGAGAAAATCACAAAGTGAGAATTAACATTAACTATCAAAATTAAAGGTGAAGACCTCTTAATAAAAGTCACATTTTATTGGTTACATATGAATATACCTTCTTCAGAATTAAGACTAATTTCTGTAACTGCTTAGCCCAGAAGAGTTGATAAACCTGCATGATATTTCATTTATAATCTCAGAAGCAGTGAATTTATGAGTGTGACCTTCAGTATATCTGCTGTACATGCATTAACCTGCATGAGATGTCTTATTAACCTTTTAATCCTGAGATAAGTGTTTACAAGTACCAACACAATATACAAGGTCACCATATATATTAGGCTCTGAGTATGGTGGAGCACTAAATTTACTGAATGCTTTTTTTAATTTATTTAACCTTTTATTTGGTGTATGTTCACTACCCAGTGTTATTGTTATTATTACTAGTGGTACTAGTAGTACAGCAGTAATAATAATAGGATAGCTGTCTCTTGCCATATCGTAGCTCACTATTCACGGTCTCACTGTATCGTGAATTTTTAAATTGTATATATATATAATTTTGTATCTTGGATATTTTGCTATATTGTGGGATTTTGCAGTATATAGGTATTTTTATACATTTATTATTTTAATTATTTTTGCCATAAAATAAGCAAAATAAGTATAGGAAAGGTTAATAACAGTGTGGAAAAGGTTTATAAGAGTGTGGGGAGGGTTTATAAAGCCTTAAAATATATATAAATATTTAAATAAATATAAGGTTGCTACTTTGTGGTTTTTTGCCTATCACAGGGGTTCTGGAACCTAACCCCTGTGATGGATGAGGGACCACTATAATAGTAACACACATTTTTGACCTCCCTCAGGTTTCTGTTAGAAAGCATGTGATTTTAGCTGGGTTCTTCTACAGTTGTAGGTACTAGAAAAAGCTTGCATGAAATGTAACCTGAAAATATCAACAATATTTAAACTGAATTATCAAGAAAATTGTTTCACTATTTTATGTAATTTCTTTCATTTATATAAAGATCAAAGTTGTTTGAACTCTCCAGGCATATTTATAATCAAAGACAAGCTAAAATTTCAGCTCTATATTCTCCTTTTTTTAAAAAAAGAATATGATTCTAAAACAACACAAAAGCTGAGCAGAAATAAGAATAAGTCATCAAGTAAAAAAACCCATAATTTTTCTTAAGATTATAAGGAGACTAAAGAGGCAGTATAAAATCAATAATATAACTCATTTCAAAATCAGTAGAAATTAAAGAGAGGGAGAAGATGGAGAGGCATGAAGGGAGGGAAATATGCAAGTAAATAACTGTTTATAGTCTAACTTTAGAAATTTTATTTAGGTGTGTTTATCCTTTAATAAGTAATATGTTTATCTGATACCAAATATAAAAATTATAAAATGATATAAAATTAATTTTTCTGCCCTGACCTCAAGCCACCCAATTTTCTTACCCGATGGTTACCCAAGGTTTTCTGCCTGCAGAAATACTTTGTACCTGTGCACAGATATGCACATATATTGTACTTTATTTTTAAATACAGAATACAGCATTTTATGCATATTATAGTTTGTTTTACAGTTTCTATCATATCTTATAAATCATTCTATTTTACTACAGAAACTTGTATTTTTTTTTTTAATTCAGTGAGAGGAGGGGAGGTTGAAAGATAAACTCCTGCATGCACTCGACTAAGATCCACTCAGCAAGCCCACTAGGTGGCGATGTTCTGCTCATCGGGTATGTTGCTCCATTGCTCAGAAACTGAGCTCTTCTTAGCACCCTGAAGTGGAGGCCATGGAGCCATCTTCAGCACCCAGAACCAACTTGCTTCACTTCAGCCATGGCTGCAGGAAGAAAAGAGAGAGGGTGCCGGGGTGGAGAAGCTAATGAATGCTTCTCCTGTGTGCCCTGACTGGGAATTGAACCAGGACATCCACGCACACCAAGCTGATGCTCTATCACTGAGCCAACTGGCTAGTAAAAACTTGTAATTTTTAATGACAAATTATTTTACTATACAAATAAATTATAAATTAACTTATTTTCTGTTGTTGAATTTTATTTGTTTAGTTTTTGCTATTCCAAGTAATATTGTAATGAATACCTTTGAAATTAAGCAGTGCATACACATGTAAGTACATCTACAGGTTAAATTCTCAAGAGTAGATTAGATGAGTCAATACATGAATAAGAATACATATATTGGGGATACACTGTAAAACTGAACTCCACTGGGAATTCTGCAAATTTTCTTTCTGACTAGAAATATGTGAAAATGCATATTTCTCAGTATTCACCTATACAAGAATTTTTTAAAATATTTACAATTATATTTCCATTTGAAAGGCAAAAGTTTACATCTCAACATGTTGCAATTTACCTTTCTTGTTTTGCTAGTGAGAATTATTAACCTTCCATTAGCTTAAAATTTTATATTTGTTTTTGTCAAGAATTTTAAATAACCTATTTTGTATAATATTGTTATTATTTTTGCTTATTATTTTAATAAACCTGTATATGTTAAGGAAATAACTCTATTATTTGTTCTATAAAATAAAGTTTTCTCCCAATTATTATAACCATCTTGCCAGACAGAATTGCTTCAGTATTTGGGTGGCCAAATTATTAATGTTTTATTTTATTACTTTTCCATCTTATAACATGTTTAGAAAAACCTTCTTCACTCCAGTATTAGAAAAGAGAATAAAAATATCTTCTTAATCTAACAGTCTTTTATTTTTAAGGTTATATTTTTGAAGCATAGAATTTATTTTGTTTATTTTTTAAGGGCAAATCCAATTTATGTTTTTAGATAGTTATGAAGTTATTCCTAAATATTTACTTATAATCTAGTCACCATATTTAAAATGCTACCTTAGCTCTGGCCAGGCAGCTCAGTAGGTTAGAACATCTTCCTGATCCACCAAGGCTGCTGGCTCCATCCCTGGGCAGGGCACAGAAAAGAATCAGCCATTGAGTGTATAAATAACTAGAACAACAAATCAGTGTTTATCTTTGTCTCTCCCTTTTTCCTCTTCCCTCTTCTCTCTAAAATCAATCAATAAAATTTTAAAATAATAAAATAAAATGTTACCTTGAATGAATAATACATCTCATATTTGTTTTGTGTATATTTTTGGTCTTTCTACTCTTTTTCATTACTTTTCAGTCCATGTGTTAGTACTACAATGTATTTTATAATATGATTTAATATCTTATAAAGGTAAGCTTGCACTTTTTAAAAAAATTTATAAAAAATATTGGCTAATATTGCACTTTTATTTGTTCACATAGATTTTTAGAATTAGCTTGATTTGTTTGTACATTTGAATATTTTGTTTATACTAGTTCCTAAGAATTCTTATTTTAAATATGCATTTTACCAATTATGTCTTTTAAGGGCTTAATTTCTGTAGACATAATAAAGATAATTTTAAATATTTATTTATGTTAACAATTTTCTTAGTTTGAGATAGTTTATTTTATTTATTCTTTTTAGATTTCCAAAGTATACAATATTTAAACAGCATAATAAATGGCAAAACTTATTAGAGAAAAAAGAAAAAGAAATATACTTATTGAAGCAAAAGTTCAAGTGTGTCCAAGAACCAACCCTCAAATGCTAATATGGACCATCTGGAATACATAATGAGCAGGACCAGATGTCACAAGAAAGCTGAACTGACATACAAACGTCCTTGTCTTTGCAACTTTCAGCAATATAAAACAAGGTTACATTAGTATGTTCAACACTAAATTGATTTTGTATTTTATAATGCAGTCTTGAAAATTTTTCTAACTATGTGGAATAGATGTGTTTGATATATTCTTCTTGATAATCACCTTGTTTTAGACTATATTTTTTATATTAGGCTATAATATATAAAATTGATATGTTATTAGTGATTATACTTCACAACCACTTTCAAATGAGATTTTAATTTTAAAGTAAAATACGCTGAGGAGCAAAATATGATAAATTTATATTTAGCTATAGCTGAATGGACATTACTATATAAACATACTATATTTTGAATTGAAGTCATTGAAATAGAGATGTTCAGTTTCAATAAATCCTTTCAAATTGATTGGTAATATTGAGTCAAATGAGTATTAGATATTTTAGGGCCTTTTTTGGTAAACTCAAGAATTGAAAATTTTTCAAACTTTCAAAATAGAAGGTGGAATTTTAAGACACTACTTTCCTTGCCTCTTTTATGTCTAGAGTTCTGATCCTTAGCAAAAGCTTTAAGGGGAGAAAATGCATTAGCAGGCAGAATCTATCTTGCATTTATCGAAAGGAGGATATATTTTTACTCTTTCTAAAAGCTGGAGTGATTATAACATGAATAATGTCTAGTAATATCATTAGGTGATTTTATCTGTAGGGTCCAACTATGAAGGAAGAGGTGTTGTCCATCCTCAGTGTCTCAGATGACTGGCTGTAACAGTGGTATGTGTGTCTATGTGTGTCAGACTAGTTCTGCAACACAATGTGTCCTCTTTAAGATAAATACCTAACTCATGTGATGATTCTGTGAAGTTTAACTCATTCTCAAAAAATTATCTTGCTTTACATATTAGCTAATTTCATTTCAATAGCTTTTGTTAAGAAGTGTTAAAACATTATGTTATAAATCAATATTCCTTAAACTTAGCACTGTTGAAATGTTGGGTTAGATAATTTTTGTTGAAAGTTGGCATGTTTCTTAATATTGTGAAATGCTTATCAGTCTTTACTCACTAGTGCAAGTAGCATATTCCCATTGTGACAACTAAAAATGTCTCAAGACTTTAACCTTGTTCCATGGGAGACAAAATTGCTCCCACCTCAACTGAGAACTACTATTATTAACATATTGGTAGTTATTGAAAAGGAAAATTGTCTGATTTGATACATATTATGAAATTTCCTCATTAAATATCAATTTTTTGAATAAACCTTTGGTTACATTATAGTTTAAAAAATCTCAAATAAAAAAATATAAAGAAGCTTTTACTACCTTTATTCTGACACACCTTTATTAACTAGTATATTGAGACAAAATGTCCAGGGACTTCTCAAGAAAATTGAAAGTAAATTTTTTGCCAAAAATGCCTTGAAAATTATATATGTTAGTCCATGAAGGATATACATAGTTATAATCTTTGTTCACAGATCATGCACACACAGAGAGACAATTTGAAAGGTTGAAACTTGAGCTTTCCTAAGAGAAGAAAATAGCCTAGTCTTGAAAACTTAATATTCCTATTGATTCACAATATATCCTTTTGGTTAAGAGCATTAAATTGTGCACACACATATATGTATAAATTTAAATTCTGCCTTTCTCTTTTACTAGCACATGATATCTTTGTTTACAGCATTTTTTTCAATCTAAAAATGCTTCCATTTTATACTCTGAAGAATGAAGCATGAATACTTAAATTGTAGATAAATTTTAGGATTAATTTGAGATAATTTCCTTAACATATTAACTATCTGTTGTTTGACAGAGTCAACATTCAGAAATATCACTTTTTTGGCATTATTACTTGTATTCTTTTTCTATTAAATATATGGTATAACATATAGTTCTTAGGCAATGGTGAAGCTTGGACATAGTCCAGGCCTCCTATTACTGAAAGAAACAACAACAAAAAATAGAACCATGTTATTTGTGCCAGAATCATTAACATCTTTTTTATTACATTTCATTGTAGTTCTTGGAAGAACTGTAAATTTAGCAATTTGCCTTCATTGTGCAAGACAACACTTTAACAACTCTCTGAGTAATCAAAACCAAATGCCTTCACCAACAGAAAAGAATTTTGGGGAGCTCTATTTGGGAGAACTCTTTTGAATGTTCACAGGCTATATTTTCTTTTAAGTAAAAAATATACCTATATTGATGAATAAAAATTGAGTTCATTAATATATATACCTATAAGCTGCACAATATCAACAACAAGAGAAATTTACACTCTTTTTATAAATAGAGGACTTTCATGATTTAAATGAATTGTGAACATTTGAGGAAGATTCTTCATTTATTCTAATTGAATTTCTATTTCCATCTGTATTAACATCAGAGGATCTTTCTAACATCTTAAAATGCATTTTTTCCACTGACCTGAGATGCAGCAACTTCAATGGATACATTCCTTTTAATTTATTGTGGTAAAATATATACATAACATAAACTTTACTATTTTAGCAATTTATGTGTGCAATTTTGTATACATAAGTACATTCACATTGTTGTGCAGCTATCACCACTATACATCTTCAGGTGGTTTTATCTTCCCCAATTACAGTTCTGTACTTATGAAATGTTAACTCCCCATTTGGTCCTTCCTCTCCCCCTGGCAGTCATCACGCTACTTTCCTTACCTGTGCATTTGGCTCTCTAGGAACCTTTTAAGATGAGTCATACAATGTTTGTTCTTTTGTAACTGACATATTTAACTTGGTGTAATGTCTTCAATGTTGTAACGTGTCAAAATTTCCTTCCTTTTTAAGACTGAAAAATGTATATAATACATCTTGTTTACCTGTTCATTTGTTGATGGACACTTAGGTTTCTTTCACTATTTGATTAGAGCAAAAGTGCTGCCATGAACATGGGTGTGCAAAAATCTGGTTGAGTCTTTGCTTTCACTTATTTTGGGTATATACCCAGAAGTAAAATTGCTAGAGCATATATAAAGTTTATCATCTATTCAAATCATTTTGCCAAGTAAAAAATGCATAGTAGATACTTTTTTTTCTGTGATAGAAAGTTTACTACTTTCTTAGAGACAATTCAAACTATTTAGCGAAATATGGATAGAAGTGTATTTACTTATTCACTTAGCTAGTGTTTAGTTAGACAGTTAGTTTGTAATTCAAATATTTGAATATAAAATATTTGAAAGAATGTGTTCATTTGTACCTTGACTTTCTGAGAATACACTTAATTAGTGTATTCTCTTAAATTCAACATCATTCATACTAACTTTTTTGGTAAATATAACTTTTATTTTAGATATAGTTTTCACTGATGCTAAAAAGCTATAATATTATTTAGTCAATTGGCTACTATGGAGAAGATCAGAAATGGATAATCATGTATACTTCTTTTTCTTTTCCTTTTTTGTATTATTCTGAAGTGTGAAGCGAGGAGGCAGAGAGACAAACTCCCACATGCACCTGACTGGGATTCACCCAGCATGCCCACTAGGGTGTGATGCTCTGCCCATCTGGGGTGTTGCTTTGTTGCAACTGGAGCCATTACAGTACCAGAGGGGAGGCCATGGAGCCATCCTCAGTTTCTGGACCAACTTTGCTCCAGAGGAACCTTGACTGTAGGAGAGGAAGAGAGAAATAGAGAGAAAAGAGAGGGGAAAGGGTGGAGAAGCAGACGGGTGCTTCTCCTGTGAGCCCATGGATAGGGAATCAAAACCTGGAATTCCACACACAGGCTGATATTCTACCACTGATCCAACTGGCCAAGGCTCATGTATACTTCTAATTAAGGGGTCATACTGGAAAGGATTTGAAAAGCAATTGCCCAAATTGGTCATCACTTGAACATACTGGTCACCATTTAAAAATATTATAAAGTCCTTTAAAAATTACTTTTCTAAAATTAACTTCATACAAACTACTTTTGGAAAATAAGAAAAATACAGATATGTATAAAAAATAAACTTGCAACTATCAATATATCTATTGCATAAGTGTAACCACTATTAACTATTTAGCATATTTTTCTATTCAATATTATGTAAATTTTAGGAAATAATACTTGCATCAAACATATGTGCTTAATATTAATTATAAAAAATAATAAAAAGGGTACAAATAAAAATTATAAAGTAATTACAATATTTTATAATAATCTTTATTATACTTGTTAATTGAAACTCTACAGGTATCTTTCTAAGTATATAGATATTGTAGACAAATAGTTTTGTTACAGTGAGATTTTACTTTGGGATGTTATTTACATTTAAAAAATAATACTGTTTAGTTTTACTTATGTTTAAAAAAGATAAAAATAAAAAAGAAACTGAAAAAAAATTGTGATTCAAATAAATTTATGTTGAAGATGTAGTTTCCTAGCTGATATGAATTTTTAGTAAAATTGACTGACTCCCAGCTACTTAATATAAGAAAGTTTGTTTTCTTATACTTAATCCAAAAAAATTTTCTACCTTACAACCACAATTGTTGTTTGTCTTAACTTAACAATGTATAGTTTGTAACATTAGCATTTCTGTTCTAAACCTAAAATTTCCATGTGTTTAGATTTATCTTATATCTATATAAAATCAATGATATTGACTAGTCCTTTTACCATTTATTTATTTATTTAACTAATATTAGCAAAGTATTTTAAATTTATTTTTAAAAATAACTTTAATAAAAGTACTGATATACAGCTAGTATATTTGCTGATTTAGTAAATAGTGAGAAGCATTTGAATAGCTATTTTCAAATACATTTAGATTTATGCTTTTTTACAATATGCCAAGGTAATAGCAAAATGTATGAAGGATTATATATAAAAAATAAATATAAAACAGACAATTTATTAGAACATATTTTTAACCTTGGAGTAAGAAAAATATTTCTAACAGTGACACCCAAATCAGAAATTATTACATAACTGTTGGTCAAATAAGTTTGTAAATATAATATATATGTTTGCTCACTTATAGTTTGCATTGGGTGTGGGGGATAGGCTGTAAGCAGGCAGGGTGGTTATATCCTAAGTTTTAAGACTAAGTCTTAGTTTTAAGACTAAGCCTTTCCCACCCTTTTAATACTAAGATCTTTTCAAAACTAAGCTTTTCCCCACACCCTTTACTGTTGCATGATGTGGAGTGGTGCACTCTCATGAGAAATCCTACTATGCCTCAGATAAGTGACTTTGTATCAGAGACTTCCTTGTTTGTATATTGGATTAAAGGTTTTGATTCCTATGCTATAAAATGGGGCAGAGGAACCCATGTTGGAGGAGAGGAGAGAAAGGCCACGTGGAGAAAAGCAGCCAAGATGGCGGAGTGCTGAAGAAGAAGCCAGTTTGTGCAGAGAAAAGGAGATGGGGAAAAGAGGTGAATAAGGCTGGTAAGGTAGAAACCTTTGATTTTAGGAAATCCAATAAGTCAGTGGCTTTGGGAGCCCTGAATAGAAAGGGAAGTGTTTTCCCACTGTGTATACTTCTTTCCCACAGGGTGCAAGCTAGGATTAAAGGCCCACCAGTTTTTGGTTCCGTTGTTTCATTACCATCTGTCCAAAACAAATGCAAACCAGCACAGGCCATGCAGCTGTGATGGTGGCCATGGCTACTGGCTTTACAATAACAAATTTAAAATATTTCCAGATACAAAGAAAATGTAATTTGTAAATGTAAAGATAAATGACTGAATTTAACTACATATTTGTAACTTGTATAACAACAGAATGTATGCAGATTATGAGAAATTATAAACTCTTAAGAAAAAATAAACCATAAACTATGTGCATTTCTTGGGTCTATTCAGCAAATATTTATTACCATTTTGGATTCTTGTAGGACTGTAAGTTCTTACTTACTTGGAATTAAATAAGATTAAGTGAGATTTTTTTTTCTGGACCAAAATAGAAAAACAAAAAAGTGTGTATAGAAGTGACATGTTTCACTTCTAAGCTGAAACTTTTAAACAGTACCCTCATTGTCTTATCTTAGTGGTCATAGAAGTACATGCATAAACTAAACTTTGTTTAACCTGGATTCCTATCGGTTATGATCATCAGACTTTTCAATCAACTTGTGATAGACACTTGGCAATGTTAATAAACACATCTTTCTCTCTATATTTACTCAAATTATAAATCAGAAATTGTTTGTTTTTTATTTTTTATTTGTCACTAAAGTATAAAATAGCTCCTTCTCACTGATATGTAGTATTTAACAGAAAATTTAACAATATACAAACCATCTAAAGTACATTACATGTATAACTGATAAGTTTGAAATCAGTTCAGATTCCAGTGTATTCTATAATCTAACAAAAAGATAAATGTATTGCTTGTAAGACACAAGCTAGAATTACTTGGTCTTTGAACGGGAATAGTTTTATAGATACAGTAAGCCGAAATCCTCACATCTTATTTCTGCCAATAGCTTTGGGAAAGAAACCAGAACTGTGGGTCACACTTTGGATTAAACTGCAAATTTGCATACACAAAGTGAAATGTTTATTTTGAATTCAAGAACCATAGTAAGTCATTACATATGCTAGAAAATTTTTGTCATAACTGATAGATACATATGATATTCCTTCATTCCTTTCCTCAATATCACAACTACCTGGAAATGTCCTGAAGTCTTGAAACATCTTCTCTTGAAAATAATTTTCCTCAATTATATTGCTCACAGGAAACTCATTGGAAACCCCCTGTACATTGTGTTCCAGAGAAATGATGAAAAATTTAAAAAATGTTAATCACCCAGGGGTCCATTTTAGTAGACGCATCACCCAAGTGCACCTTGAAGTTTTCTTTTCAGGTATAAGTCCTTTAAACTGTAAAAGAATTAGACCACTTTCAAACTATCTGCAACACAAAGTAAGAAAACTTCTTGGTTCAATATCATAATTTTTCTTTCATAGCTGAAGAAGTAAGTAATGAATGTTGCTACTATACATGCAAAGGGTAAACATCTAATTTATAGTTTCCCACTATGTATTTATTGACTACTTAGATAAAACCCCAGAAATATCACTATATACATTTATGCATATATGGAATCTAATTAACTATAATTATAAACATTTTACTGTTTGGTTTAATTATAATATATATTTTTTAACTTCTATGGACTCTTCAAAAGCAAGAAAAGAAAATCAAGTCAAAATATACCAGTGAGAGTCATTTCTGAGTTTGACAGTTTTGATGACAGACTTCATCTTGCACTGAACACATATTTGTCACACACATTCACATTATGAATCTTATGTACATCATTCACTATGTATTCTATTTCTTCTCATTTTTTTAAACATTGTCAGTTTTGTTTTTTTTATTTTGTTTGCATTAACTACATATAATTCTATGTAAAAATTTAGTTTATGGTAGTTATCTTCTCCTCAGGACCCAATTCTCTCTCATGCTTTACCTTCTTACTAAAAGTTATGACTCTATTTTATATTTGTAATAATATGTACTGAAATATGATATATTCTGACATTTTGATACTTCAGGTTTGAATCTGAAACTTCTTATTTACTGAAAATACCCTTTTACCAGAAATAAATTTAATTTTCTTTTTGGTAAAATGGGAAAACTTTTTTTCAATTGTGAGTATAGCTGTGAAGATTAAAGAAGATACACACAAATACAGGCATAGTAATTGAGTTTTGGTAGGTATTTGATAGGTATATATTTGATAAGTATTACCTATCTTGACATCTTGCTGAGAAAACAAATTAGTATGTGATAATGGAAAATGTTGAAGGTCTAAAGAAGGGGTCCCCAAACTTTTTACACAGGAGGCCAGTTCACTGTCCCTCAAACAGTTGGAGGGCCACCACATACAGTACTCCATACACCGACCACCAATGAAATAAGTGCCCCTTCTGGAAGTGCGGTGGGGGCCGGATAAATGGCCTCAGGTGGCCATAATTTGACCCGCGGGCCGTAGTTTGGGGACTTCTGGTCTAAATTGTAACTCACTTTTTTAGGCAACAGTTGTTGGCTTTGTTATTGCAAATTATTTTAGCTAAGAAACTTTTCAGAGATTTTTCATAGAGTAAATAATACATAATGGGTGTGATTTTGATCTCACACAACTGAGACAGCAGACTTTGGCTTTTATCACCTCAGAGCAAGGTCAGTCCAGCATGCAATAAAATTGGTTACCATAAAATAGAGTCAAATTACTACCAGGAGGAGAATCAAATTTGGATCTTATAGTCTCTGCCTTTAGAAAGTATTTAAACATAATAACTTTCTGAATAATTGAACAATGAGGTTCTAATAATGAATTATTGTAATAACTACAGTGACATTTTAAGTAAAACCTATAATACAATTTTTTTTGGTTGAATGTGCATATTAAGGAGCTATGTAGCAAAAAAAAAAGATTATAATTTTATAATAGCAAAATTATACTACAACATATGTTCTTTTTAGTACATGTTCAAAATAATTAATATATGGAATCACATTAACTGCTACTTGATGGTAAGCTACAGAGTTGGTGATCTTATAATTGATAGACATATATAGAAAGTGACAGGGCACACTGGATTTTTCTTTGAAGTGTAAGTTTGACATTTATTTTGAAAATAACAGTACTAATGAAAGCTCATATAGCCATAATTAAATTTTCAAGAACAAAAATAGTGTATACATTGTGGCTCAGTTTTAAAGAACAGCCACTTTCCTTATTTGGTCTCTTAAATAAGTAACTGTTTTAATAGTTGGTTGTTTATGTTATTGTTTTTCTTTTGAAAATTAATTCCCATAGCTCCTATGGAGTAATACTTTTGAGATATAGATGTGTACTTCCGCCTACATATTCAATGCATTGCCAGAGATATCATTCTATCAATTGTTTGAAAAATCCATGGAGAACATTTTTGTACATTTTATATAAGTGAAAATTAAAACTTTTGGTGGATTTCTAGCAGAAATATAAAGATAAAATGCCATTAATACTAAAAAAACTAAGACAAAAAGTATGCTTGAATTAATAGTAAAAAGATATGCTAGTATATTTCTTAAACAAAATACACAATTAATATTAGTTATTTCATGTATGTTGTCCCTGGGCTATGATAAAAAAAGATAAAATTATACTAATTGAATGCTTAACATTTATCAAAATGTAACCTGAAATTTTCTTCCACATTGTTTTGAGGAAGGTATAAATGTCATTTTTTTAAAAGAAGATAAGACTATACTTTCAGGGATCATTTCTACAGTTTGTTAAAAAAGAAGATACTGAGGCCCTGACCAGGTGACTCAGTGGGTAGAGCATCATTCTGGTGGGCAAAGGTCTCTGGTTAGGGTACATATAAAAAACAACCAAGGAGTGTACACCACAGTGGAACAACAAGTTGAGGCTTCTCTCTATATATCTCTTTCTCTCTCATGCTCAATGAAATAATCCAGTCAGAGAAAGACAAGTAACATGTGATTTCATTCATATGCAGAAGCTAATGAACAAAATGAACTAACAAGCAAAATAGAATCAGACTCAAACATAGAAAGTAGATGTACAGCTGTCAAGTGCGGGTGGGGGTGTGAGGGAGGTGGAGAGATAGAGAAAAAAGGATACAAAAAAAACTCATGAACATGGACAACAGTGTGAGACTGGTGAAAAGAGGAAGGGGAGGAAGAATGGAGGAGGGTATAAGGATGGTAAATGGTGATAGACTATGCCGACTTGGGGGAGTGAACATACAATATGGTGTACAGAGATGAGTTGCAAAATTGGGCACCTAAAACCTGTATAACTATGTTCACCTGTGTCCCCCCAATAGAATTCAATTAGAAAAAAAAAAGCATGGCTCTGAAACCATGCTACCCTCTCTCAGGGGCAGAAGCAGTCACTGTTCTTTTTTTTTCCAACATAACATTTTTTCCCTGTTTGCTATACAGTATGTCTGTAAAGTCATAGTGCACTTTTGACCAGTCACCGTGCATGAGTGCACCATGAGTTTATGGACACACTGTATATTGATGTGTATAACAAAGGTTGGAAGGATACATAAAAAAATGCTAAAAATAAATAAAATAAAAAATTGGAGTTTTGGAAGGTAAAATGATTTTTTTTTTCAGGGGTACCAGTTACATAGTAATAGAAATAGAATTTAAACTTAAATAGTCTGGCTTTAAGTCTAGTGTTCTTTAGACTAAAATTGTTTATTATGCTACCTGTCGAAAGTCAAAATGTGATGAGTAAATTTCTATTCTTAAATTGCATGTTATTGCCAACATAAAAATTTAAATTTCTGAGACTAAAGAGAAGATGAGATATAATTTAAATAAAGACTGAGTGACCATGTACAAGATGATGAGAAGCTTGCCTTCTATTGAGAAAACTTGCCTATGGTGGATGTGCCATGGACTAAGTAAGATATCTATATAAAACTCTGAGGTAAACGTGGGATCTGGCATCAGGGCACTTAGGATATGATGAAACATATAGGTACATAACTGTTTTAATATATATGATAAAAATTAAAAAAATGAAATGAGTAAATTTAAAATTTACCCAATGCCTTTTCTTGGTGGCTTTGGGCAAGTTATTTTACCTTGTAGATACTTAGTTTTCTCACTTGAAAGTGAGTGAAATATTTACATTATGGACACTTGTGAGGACTAAGTTATAAAAATGACTCTTATAGTGTCAGAAGTCTTTTTTCTTTCAGGAGGCTCCAGGGGCAAATCTGTTCATTTCCTGCTTATTGGAACTTCTGAATGCTGGCTTTCCTTAACTTTGACTGCATTATTTCAATTTATGCTTTGCTTACCTTGTTTTCTATTCAAATCTACCTATACTCTCTTTTAATAAGGACAGTTGTTATTATATTTAGGGTTTATCTAGATAATCTAGAATAATATTTTCACCTAGAAATCTTTAATAATGTCACCAAAGTCTTTTTGCCATGTTAAGTGATATTCAGAGATCCCAGTGATTAAGACTTTAGGTATTTGGGGCCATTTTTTAGCCTATCACACATGTATATGTTTTGTGCAGTCTCCATAAATCCTCTGAACACCCATATCTGGTAGATAGTTTAATTATCCATTTTATATGTGAAGAAATGGAGAAAAAAGATTAATTAGCAAGTCACACAATAAATTTAAAAGGTAGTGTTAGATCAAAGGTCCCCAAACTACGGGCCCTGGGGGCCGCATGCGGCCCCCTAAGGCCATTTATCCAGCCCCTGCTGCACTTCCAGAAGGGGCACCTCTTTCATTGGTGGTCAGTGAGAGGAGCACAGGATGCATCCGCACCCATAGTTCCCATTGAAATACTGGTCAGTTTGTTGATTTAAATTTACTTGTTCTTTATTTTTATTTTTATTTTATTTATTTTTTATTTTATTTTTTTTAATGAAAACATCTCCAGGTTATCTTAACATTCAATTGTGTTGCATACCCATCACCAAAAGTCAAATTGTCCTCTGTCACCTTCTATCTGGTTTTCCCTGTGTCCCTCCCCTCCTCCCTATCCCACCCTTCCCTCCCTCCCCCCACCCCATAACCACCACTCTCTTGTCTATGTCTCATAGTTTCACTTTTATGTCCCACTTATGTATGAAATCATGCTGTTCTCAGTTTTTCTTTTTTTCTGATTTACTTATTTCACTTCGTATAATGTTATCAAGGACCATCCATTTTGTTATAAATGATCCGATGTCATCATTTCTTATGGCTGAGTAGTATTCCATAGTATATATGTACCATAGCTTTTTAATCCACTCGTCTTCTGACGGACACTTGGGCTGGTTCCAGATCTTCGCTATTGTGAACAATGCTGTCAGGAACATGGGGGCGCATTTCTTCTTTTCGAACAGTGTTATGGTGTTCTTAGGGTATATTCCTATAAGTGGGATAGCTGGGTCAAAAGGCAGTTCGATTTTTAATTTTTTGAGGAATCTTGTTCTTTATTTTAAATATTGTATTTGTTCCCGTTTTGGTTTCTTTTTTTGCTTTAAAATAAGATATGTGCAGTGTGCATAGGGATTTTTTCATAGGTTTTTTTTTTTTTTTTTTTTTTTTTTTATAGTCTGGCCCTCCAATGGTCTGAAGGAATTTTTAAACATTTTTCTGTTATTTTGACACTTGAAATGTGTCAAATATGATAAAAAAAAACTATTCTTTTTCATTTTGCAAAAACTAGTTCAAAGTATGCACACTGAAATCCTAGACAGATGAAAATGCTGAGTTTGAGATTTTTAGGGGGTGGGAAGGGAGATACAGCTTTTAAACTTTATGACAGAAGGTCTTTTCAGTTCTGGTTTGCACATTAATCACATCCTTGCTGTTTAACACATAAATACTAGGGAAATTCAAATTAATTTTGGTAATAACCCAGGCAACGTAAATTGTGACTAATAAACAACATGTGGTCCTGACCCCTTTTCTCTTCCTAAGGGTGGTGGAGGGACCCTGTAAAAAGTTTGGGGACGCCTGTGTTAGATTTCATAGAGGACTCTATTAACCCCTTGTAAACTATACAGTGGCCAAATAGAAGAAAATTATTAGAGAAATAATGGAGCCAACACAAAGTGATTAACAGGAAAGTCATGATCAATGTGAAGTAAAACATATATGCATGAATATAATCAGAGAAAAACAAGTACCATATAACTTCACTTATGTGTGAAATCTAATGAACAAAATAAACAAAGCATTAGAAACCAACTCATAGATACGGAAAATAGATTGACAGCTGCCAGAGGGGAAGGAGTTTGGTTGAGAAGCTTGGTGAAACGGTTAAAGGGATCAAGAAAAAATAACTCATAAACATTGACAACAGTATTGTAATTTTCAAAGGAAAAAGAGATGAGAGCAGGTAGAAGACAGTAAAGGGGGATAAATGATGATGAAAGAAGATTTGACTTTGGATGATGAACATATAATATACAGGTAATGTATTATAAAACTCTTCACATAAACCTATTAAATTGTATTTACCAATGTCACTTCAATAAATTCAGTTATAAAAGTGACTGCTTTTAAATATTTAGAATGAGCAATCTCTCCACAATATGCCAAAGACTTATTAACAAAAAAACAAAATGTAATTACTATCAAATTTGATAGCTTATGAAGTAAATATGCATAGAAATGGGGAAGATAATTGGATGAAAAGATAAAAGTAACAGTTTCTTTACAAAATGAAGGACAGGTATTCTCAAAAATGCTGTTTGAATAAGAGAGAGAGAGAATTTATTTTAAAGTCAGCAAGATGATAGAAGGAGTAAAAATTAGCCTGACAAGGCAGTGGCGCAGTGGATAGAGAGTCAGACTGGGATGCAGAAGACCCAGGTTCGAGACCCCGAGCTCGCCAGCTGGAGCGCAGGCCCATCTGGCTTGAGCAAAAGCTCATCAGTTTGGACCCAAGGTTGATGGCTCCAGCAAGGGATTGCTCGGTCTGCTGAAGGCCTGCGGTCAAGGCACATGTGAGAAAGCAATCAATGAACAACTGAGATGTTGCGACGACAACGAAAAACTAATGATTGATGCTTCTCACCTCTCTCCACTCCTGTTTGTCCCTATCTATTCCTCTCTGACTCTTTGTCCCTTAAAAAAAAAATGGAGTAAAAATTAGTGATTTAACTATAAACATTTCAAGTGTCAAAATAAATATCTATCTAATGAGAAATATAGTGACCACAAGGAAAATAAATGAGCCAAAGAAGAACACTTTGTTGCTTATTTTTTAATATTAGGTCAATATCCCAAGGGTCACAAGAGAAAAAATCAAGTGTCCACTTAACTGTACAAAGTTTTGTAAACTTTACCAAATTTATTATCACTGCTTAAATACCTAGTTTAAATTTAGTATTGCAGTCATTCATTACATGACAAAATGTAAGGGAAAGGGAAATGTTCTTTTATGTAAATGAATGAGACACTTACTGTGACAGAACTAATTAGGCTCTTGGGAGAATTTATCCACAGCTAATTAAAAGCAGAGCTAAGAGTTGTCTTAATTTATCCTCAAGTATCAAAAAAAAAAAAAAGGTTCAATCAAGAGGCACTAAATGAGCCAACAACCATTAGCCCCTCTTTTCTGGGTACATTCTCTGGAAAACACAAAAATACTGAACTATATCTTTTCCAAAGAGCAAAATTTTTGTTTGTTTTCTCTGCATCTTTAAAAATGGATCTAAAGTGCATGATATTTAAAGATAAACAGATTTGCAGATTCAAAACTTTATTTTTCCTCTGTATGGTACTTTGTTGATTTTACTTTTTAATATGAAATAACAGAGTAAAAAGCATTGATAATTATTGTTATTATAAAGTAAGGTTAAACATGTACTATCAAATATTGTTTGTGAGAGTGTGAATTAAAATGCCCCTTGTGGATGTTTTAAAGATTTTATTTATTTATTTTAGAGATTGGGGAGTAGAAAAGGAAATATAAACTTGTAGTAGTTGATTCTCATTTGTGCCTTGACCAGGCAAGCCTGGGGTTTTGAATGGAAACCATTAGCAGTGTGGGTTTACCTTTTATTCACTGTGCCACAACAGGTCAGGCAGGAGGTAATCTCTTTATAAATAAAAACTTTTAATATTCTTTGACTCACTTTTAACTAGGTCTCTCAGAACTTGAACAAGATACTCAATGATAATATATTCAAAGATATTCATTAAAAAATTACAAATCAGCTTTTGTGTAAATGTCCCAAAATTAAACCTGACTTACATATTATTTTACATCTATAAAAACTGATGTAGCTCTATGTATAACAGCTGGGAATAATGTTTTTAATTGGGCATGATATTTAATGTATGCGCAGATTTATATCAAGCTAACAACTATGGCCATCTTTTTTATGGTGAAACTGGATGCATTTTGATTTTTTAGTTAATGGGTTTCTTTACTGTTTGACCAGTTTATTATGAGTAGACAGTATGTTACTTTGGAGACAACAAATTATTTTAATTGTATATAATAAATGTTATTAGTAGTACAGTTTAAATTACCTTAAAGAACATACTTAGACATATAAAGATTTAATTCATAAACATATTAAGGGAATTAATGCATTTAATTTATGTGATGAAAGTTCAATTATACTCTTTTGATGTTAAAAGTAAACATACAAAATAATGTTGTTAAAAATGAATACTGATGAAATAAAGCAACATAAAAAACAATAGATAAGGTTATTATGATAAATAAGGGTAGAATGCTGGAGAGCCACAGAGCTATATACCATTTATTGTCAGTCATAGGTTATGCTGAATGGTAAATTCAAGATTAATTATCACGCCTGACAAGGCAGTGGCGCAGTGGATAGAGCGTCGGACTGGGATGCGGAAGACCCAGTTTCGAGACCCCGAGCTCGCCAGCTTGAGCATGGGCCCATCTGGCTTGAGCAAAAGCTCGCCAGCTTGGATCGACTGAAGAGAAAGCAATCAATGGACAACTATGGTGTCGCAATGGCAATGATAAACTGATGATTGATGCTTCTCATCTCTCTCTGTTTCTGTCTGTCTATCCCTATCTATCCCTCTCTCTGACTCTCTCTCTGTCCCTGTAAAAAAAAAAAAAAAAAGATTAATGATCACATGATTAAAATATATTATAGAGAGGAAAGGGAGCATCTTGAATCAGTAATTTTGAATATTTTATTTCTGTAGACTTGAATTCTATAAGAAGGGAAAATAATTAGGAAATTGTTACATAAAACGAATACTCTGAAACATTCTTTAAACCCTTTTTTTTGAACATTAAAGATTCTCCATTAAACTCTACAATGTGTACACAGAATGGAAATGAGAAATAAACACTCCAGAATGTTAGTATTAATTTTATATAGATCACATGCTTAGACAAATTCTACTCTTCTATTCTAAAAGTTTTGAATTCTCAATAATAAACATGCATGATTAATTCCTAAATTTTAAATATTTAATAAATTTTATACATTTTATACAAAATCTATTCTGTATAAAAAATATAAACTACAAGAAGTTATTTTAGACACATTTGAAGAAGGTCATTGGAACTTTTTACTTGTCATTTTCTTCTATGATTTTTATATTGCACAATAGAGACTAATGAAGTAAAATGATTCTCTTTACTACAAATTTTAGTTACAGTAAAAATGAATGCTTAATAATGTGTGCAGAATGTCTCTCCCATTGACCACATGTCAAGGTCACTCTAAGCATTTTTACTTTCTGTGAAAGGATTTTACTCAAATTATCATTTAAAAAACTTCACAAAATTATTTTTATCCCCTATTTACCATTATATTTAAAAATTAAATGTTTTATGAGACTGTGCTATGTTTTAGTCATTGAAAACTACTATACAGCCTGACCTCTAGAATTCTGACGTGATCAGCAGGTTCATGTGGTGTGTGTGTTTGTGCGTGTGTGTACATCCATATATATATATGGATATATTTGGATATCTCATAAGCTCCTAAGATGCTGTGATCAAATTCAGTTAATAAATAAATATAGATTTTTGGAGAATTAATAGCTTAGTTAAATAAGACATGTGACCAAATACAGTGTACTATGCTAACTGCTACAACAGAATTTTCTATACATTTGAATTAATTTATATAGGTAAGCAGCCTTCACAGAAATACAAATAAAAATTTGTTTTTTCAAAAATGAGAAACAAAACTTTACAGATTTTCCCAAAAGGAAAAGATATGTCTACAAGAAAGTTTAGCAAAGCCACATATGGACATTTAGTATTCATTGATTAATTAAATGAACATGTATGATTTTTAAGGTCTTAGTATCTCTAAAACTCTTTTGAGTTTAAATGATGCATAGAATGTAATCTGTAGTGTCTAAGAATAATGTCTATAGAAGAAGGACTATATGGATATATAAACATAGTAGAAATTTATACATTTGTATGACAACACTATGCTTTGCAGAGTGTACTAAAGCAGAGAAGAGAGAGTGATCACTTCTCTTTTGAGGAGCCTGATTTATTTTTCAGAGTAACTAATTTTGTTTTGGATCCTAAAACAAATGTTGGCCTAGAAAAAATACACCAAGAAGTAGAAGGAAGGAAGAGATAAAGATTCTCTTAATAAAGAGGTAGGAAAAAATGTATAAAGTTCATTGCCTGACTGGTCTGCCCTCTTTTTAAATCATGCATCCATAGTCTTTGCATTGCACAGTTTGAAGGAATGCAATCATATTATAATTAGTGCTGGCATACTGAAGCCCTAAATGCACAAACAAAAAGAAAGACAAAAAGAATATGTAACCTCAGTATATGTATATTTTTATAGCTGTAAATAATGTATATCTACTGATATATTTTTTGTAATATATTAGAGAACATTTTTAAAAGAATAAGTATATATGAAATAAATAGTATAATACAATTCTTTTTTATTATCATATTTTAGTATAATACAATTCTTTTTTACTATCAGATTTTTCTGTGGTCTGGGTTTTAGTTTGCAAGTGTCTGCATATTATGCTTTAATAATATCAGTACGCTATATTCTTTTTTTTTTTTTTATTCATTTTTTAGAGAGGAGACACAGAGTGAGAAAGAGAAAGAGAAAGAGAGAAAGGGGGGAGGAGCTCGAAGCATCAACTCCCATATGTGCCTTGACCAGACCAGTGCAGGGTTTTGAACTGGCGACCTCAGCGTTTCCAGGTCGATGCTTTATCCACTGCGCCACCACAGGTCAGACAGTACGCTATATTCTTAAGAGAAATTTATTTTTCACAATAATAAGTGCCAATATCTATTTCAAATTGTCATTTTTTGTGATAATTTCAATGTTTTTTAGCAACTTCTTGTGTAATCTGACTCAATAGTACTGTTTCAACCCAATGTAACATAGCCAATGGCCTATTTGTACTTTCTGCTTACTTATAATTCTTACTTACATTATATGCTTTGTATTCTTTTGGTAGTTTTTTCTTTTCCCAGATACTTGAGCTCATAAGTGTTAATATTAGATATTTTGTTTCTATAAACTTGCATATCTAGGAATATGAACTAAAAACACTATAATAAAGCAGATGAAGAATTCTAGATCCTCTCTATTGGGACTCTTTTCCTCATATGTAGGTAACAGAAAAACTATCATATAGACTAATTGTTTTCATAAATATAAGCATATTAATATATTATAAACAAATTTATTTTTTAATTTCTATCAAAATACTTTAAAGAGATATTATACTTACTCTTCATAGTATTGCACTAAAGTATGTAGAATTAGCTGTAAAGCAATTTGATCAAATCTTGAAAATCCATGCGTGATGTGCTTAAAAGCTTAGATTTTATTTGTAGCCAATAAGAGTTAATAGAAAAATATATTTTTAAATAAATTAATGACATGACCAAAATATTTGGGTTGGATGGACAACTCTGGCACAAGGGAGGGTGGAATGGAAAAGGGTGTCAATTGGGTGGTTCAAAATGTTTCCCTCCCTTCATGTTCTCCTCCCCTCATGTCCCCCAACTGCATTGTTGAGCCCTAATTCTTATCTAAGTTATGTTTTTCCTTTATTTAGATCCTATTGAAGTAAAGAGTAATTCCAACAATTCATTAGCATGAGTTTGTCAGTTTCCTAGCAAATCACTGAGAAACTGAGTTATGTAAACTATAACAAGGTAAGGAGGAGGTAACACATGATTAGAAAAAATATCTGAGTTCCTGAAAAATGTGTGAAATATGAAAGCTCAGATTTTGCATATAGACTAACTGATTTGCCCTCTTTAACAACAAAGCCCATTTTCATGGAAATCTCTGTCATGGTCTCACCAAGTACAGTAAAAGATCAATACAATTGAATTAGTAGGAATATACTTCTCCCAAAGGTGGCTCATAGATATGACTATAGAAAACCAGAACATTTCTATCATGGTACGGCCCAATTCCGGGAGCTCTTTTCTTTTGCCTGTATTGTTTAGGACTATTTAAGCTTTCTGCCTCACACAGATATCAAACTGCTGATAATGATTGTTCAGTTCACATTTTCATATGTTACCAAGGCCATGCAAGGGATCAGAGCCCTGTTTCACAATTCTATACTAGAAAGGAAATGCAGGGCAAATAGGCAGTAAGCATAAAATAAACCAAGAAAGTGCTCAGAAATTTTTCAAACCCAATCTTGTGAATAAACATATGTAGTGTGAGTGAGATTAAATTACTTCAGCATATGTGAATTTGCCAGCAAATGTACTAATTAAAAAAAAATAAAGAGTAGATCTCTCATTGAACTATTGTCCTTCCTAGATCACTTTATTTACACCATAGACTCTTTGAAGCTCTCCAGAAATTGAGCCAAATTCCTTGAGTTCACAAAATAAAAAGGCAGTGTAAATTTAGAATGAATGGTTTCTTCATAGATGTAATTCATTCAATATTTATTAAACCTACCAATGACAACCAGCTTGTTAAAAGCTGTGGATAAAAAGAGCAAATACAAATTAAAAAAAGGGTATGATAGCCCCAGCTTGATGCCTATACTAATTTTCTTGTACCTCAGAGAGCTTTCTTTCTGCTTATGAGCCCAGGAGCCAAGGCTAAGCTTTATATACAGTTGGAGAAGGCAACTGACTATAAGGAAGAACTTTAGGCACTCTTAACTTGCTCTTACAAAAGTCACAAATGCCATCTTTGTTGACACATCTAATGTGCACTTAAGATCCTGCATTAATTTGACATTTTTGGTGATATTTTTAAACATAAAACTGCTTCTTTCTTGATTTCCATAATAAATTCTCCAAATTTTTACTAAAGCTAAAACTAATTTATTTCCTTTTGGGGCTCTGTTCTATAAATGTCAGTTTCCTTTAAGTTTCAAGTCTTGCCATTTTGTACCATTTGAACTCTATTAATTTTTGTGAAAATTTCTCTACACAGACTACTGCAGTTTTGCTTATAAGTGTACATTTCTGCCTTTACAGACTTTTTGTTTCATACATTATTTCAAGGTTAAATAGTGTCTTTGAATTTCTTTCTACATCTTTCTTGGTTGCCTAGGTTATAAGATGCTCGCTTTTTGTTTGATAAAGTTATGTGTAAAGTTATCAACAATTACTTTTCATGAATTTAATAATGACATGTGTTAGAAAGAGTGGCCTTGAGGATACACTAGTCAGTTGGTATGTCATGTCTCTCTGTGCCAAACAGGCCAAGTAATAATGCAAAATCCTAATAATCCAGACAGGCCTTAAAAAGTAACTAAATCTACCCTAAAGACATTAAAGCCCAATTAGGTTAACTGACAAATGTAAGGCCCCACATTGGATTAATATTAGATATGAGAAAAGAATCATGTTTCTATAATCAAATTCTTATGCTCTGTCACTCAGCAACTGGCTGTCAAGGAAACAGTGGCACAACATTAGGAGTCTAAGATTATTACAAAGAATCTGCATGAGTCACTGTTTATTATCAGTTCCTTTCTTTGTCATTTCCAGACACTGATCACTCTATGAATAATACAAAAGCATTGTTGAGTCTGATGATAAAAGAAAAACTTTTAAAGCTTTCCTCTCAAAAGAATGAATTAAGTTTTTCTGGAAAGTATATAGTGATTATCCAGGTATAATCATCACAGGAGAAACATTTGTTCAACAATTTCCTGCCTTAACTATATTCTCACTTCCCTCCCATCCTCATTCTGCTAAATAGTCAGGTTTTAAAATATAAAATATTTTAATACTGGTTATAGAAAAATTATTTTATTTAGTAACATTATAGATATTATTAGATCATGATATTATACTTACAGTTTCAAGTTGGAAATAATTCAGAAATAATGATTAACTTTTGGAAATTAGCCATTTGTTATGGATTCAGAGGGAAAAAAAAAACTTTTGCTGTGAGAATTATAAAGGAAGCTAATCACATTAATTTTACTACATTTGTGATTTTATGAAAGCATAAGAGCTGGTAAGACATTTTAAGGGCTGGCAAATATTTTTCATCTTTTGGCATGATTTGACTGATGCCATTAAATAAATTTGTTTCAAAGAGCCCTAGGCCAAAAACAGTAAAATGTAACTTGAGGGGATAATAAGCTAATTAAAGCAAATTAATGCCAACTGAGGCAATTATAATTAGGCTTAAATACATTTTGTGCAATGGTATTATTTTTGTGTCACATTATTACAGGTTAATCAAATGCAGGGTAAACACTAAGAAAATAAAGAACTTATATACATGAGATTTGATTTGCATGACAATATGATTTAATTAATTGAAAGAAATGTTTTTTAATTGAATTCACTAGGGTGACACTGGTTAACAAAATTATATGGGTTTCAGTTGCCCAATTCTACAATGCATCATCTGCACACTGTACTGTGTGTTCACCACCCCAAGTCAAGTCCCCATCACCATTTATAACCCCTATATCTTTCTCCATCTCCCCCAACTCTCCCTCCTCAGCAATCACCACACTGTTGTTCACATCAAAAAGTTCTTTTTTGTGTATTTTTGCTTAATTCTTCCTCCTCCCTCAACTAGCCCCTCCCATATTTTCTTAAATAAGATGTATGTTTATTCATGTTTCTAAACACTAAAATAATTTTGCTTTTAAATATAATAAATTTGTATGTGGATATTATGGCTAAATGTTCATTTTTTATGCATTATATCATTTAATACTCACAATTGTTCAAAACATTGTGTGCAAAGTAATTTTTAACTCAACTGAAAACTCTCAGAACTGAGTTATGTGCTTTTACATTTTATCATGCCATCTTAAAATACGTAAGTCTTTATATCTATCAATATAATCTATCTATACACCTATTATCTATTTATCTACCCACCTACATACCTACATATCTATCTGTACACACATACTTGGGAATAAATTTTATACTTTATGCCCCCAAAATGCTAAATTCAGTGTGGCAATGAGTAAAATTAACATCTTCTATATCATTTAATAGTATATTATTACAATGAAGCTGAGGATTGGCAATTTATTAATTATTTAATAATTTAGATATCATGGGTATTATATGGAATATGAGAATTTATGTAGCTATTACCCAAAGTAAAATCATTTCCATCACTGTATATTTGTACTTCTTTATTCCTTCCCACCACCTCCTCTCTCATTCTTTCCTCCTCCTGGTAACCACTTCACTTTCATCTATGTTTAGAAGTTTCAGTTTTATACCCCACCTATGTGTGAAGTTATATAGTTCTTAGCTTTTGCTTATTTACTCATTTAACTCAGTATAATGTTCTCTAGTAATACATTTTTTAAAACTTTATTTAGAAAATTAAATTTAGTGGGGGGACATTGATTAATAAGAATATTTAGGTTCCAGGTAAACATTTTTGTAGCATTTGAACTGTTGATTGCATTGTGTGCCCATCACCCAACGTCTGTTATAAATAACAATCTATTTTTTTCCTATTTCCTTATATTAATATCCTTGTACAAAGAAATATGTAAAGACATATATTACCTCTCTGCTTTTGAAGATATTTCTTGTGAACATAAAACTGTGATTTTAGAATTAATACATAAAGCAGGTTGGAAGAAATATTTTCAAGTCCTTTTACAATACTACCAAAGTTATTTCATTGGAAAGCTTCTTCAAAAACTTTAATAGTGATTTCTTTCCAATTCTCATAGAGAAGATAATGACTAATTTTTGTGTAAATACTATGACCGTGATGGAGGGCAATTATCTCTGAAACCCAATCAAATATTCTATAGAAGTGAATAAATTTGTATTTTAACTCAACTGCCAATTTAGAAACTCAAATGCCAATTTAAAAATGATCAACTAGCCCTTATTTAAGGTGTTTCTATCTATAAACTCTGCTATATCTTCTCAAACACTGCTATTCTTAACTTACTTCTTGATCAAATTTATACGAAATAATCATACTCAATATGATGTATGGAAACATAAAAATTCAGAATATAACTGTAGCAATAGTAGTAAATTTTTTTTAATAATTTTTTAAATTTCTTTTTATTTATTTATTTTAGAGAGGAGACACAAAGTGAGAGAGAGAGAGAGAGAGAGAGAGAGAGAGAGAGAGAGAGAGAGAGAAAGGGGGGAGGAGCTAAAAGCATCAACTCCCATATGTGCCTTGTCCAGAGCAGGGTTTTGAACTGGCGACCTCAGTGTTTCCAGGTCAACGCTTTATCCACTGCGCCACCACAGGTCAGGCAGTAAAGTGAAATTTGATGTACTCCCTACTGGCTGGTCATGTATTAAGAGAGATGATATTTAAGCAACTGCTAATAAAGTCAGCTGAAACAGATTCTTATAAAGGCTGATTGTACTACTTTGTGGTAGTTGTATAAAATGAAGAAGTAAACATAACATTCATGTATTATATGCTTGTAGCCACATAGTGCTGCATACAAAGAATCACAGAAAGAAAAAATGTTAAGATTTTCCCCTCTGAATACAACATTCATTTATGTTTTAGCTTTCCTTGCTAAAGAATATCAAATATAAGATTTCTTTTTAAAAGTTAACTATTGAATTTCCAAGTACAATTTTTATTAAAAATTAAAATGTGGCTGCTATAAAGTCATACATTGTTAATAAATAGGTTTTATTTTTTAAATTTATTTTTAAAATTATTTTTTACTTTAAAATATATATCCTTGAACCAATCATCCAACATAGAATATAGAACATTATCTATGCATTGCATCTGTTTAAATTCTCCTCCATTTGCACATCTTCATACTATCTAGAGTTAAATACCAGCCTAAATTGCACATTTATTTATTTATTTATTTAGTGAGAGTTGGGGAGAGAGAGTGAGATAAACTCTCTCATGCACCCAGACTGGGATCCATCCGGCAACTCCAGCTGGGGCCTATGCTCCAATACTGAGCTATTTTAAGCACCTAACGCTAACTGCACTGGCACCATCTGTGCTATAGAGGGAGAGCAAGAGGTTAGGTAGAGGGAGGGAGAGAAGAGCAGATGGTCCCTTCTCTTGTGTGTCCTGACCAGAATAAAACCAGGAATGTCTATACACCAGGCTTATGCTCTATGCAGTGAGCCACTGGCCAGGACCTCTGCATTTACTATTTCCTTTACAAAAACAATTTTACTTTATTTATTTTTTTAAAGGTTTTTTTTTAATTTATTTTTATGTATTCATTTTAGAGAGGAGACACAGAGTGAGAGAGAGGGGGGGGGAGGAGCTAGAAGCATCAACTCCCATATGTGCCTTGACCAAGCCAGTGCAGGGTTTTGAACTGGCGACCTCAGTGTTCCCAGATCGACGCTTTATCCACTGCACCACCACAGGTCAGGCTACTTTATTTTTTATTTATTTAATATATTATTTATTTATTTAATATTTAAACAATATGTTTAAAAATATTGTTTAGAAAACAATATTTTTAAATAACATATTATTCCTGTGTGCATGCTAAGAATTCCAAATAAAGGATATTACTGTATATTGAGCTTTAGAAGTTACATTTTTCATAAAAAATTGTTTTCTAAGATTCATCTATATTAAATTTACTCCTCCATGTATCTAGATGCCTTTTAAAATATGTCAATATATTATAACAAATTTGTATAAGTTTCAGTATGTGAATTTCAAATTTTCTTAAAATTTTATGGTAATTGTATTTGTTCATTTTTTTAATGATAGTCATTTTAATAGATATTAGGTGGTGGTACAGCTAGTGCTTGACTTAGAATCACGATTGGTTTTGACAGACCAGTCATAGTACGATTTGGTCGTAAGTTGAGTAGGCTATGTGTAAAGTACTGTGAAATAATGTTATAAAAATCTTTAAGTCATATTTTATCATAATTTTCTTTCATTATTGTTATATATCATAATTTTCTTTGTTCATTTTATGCCATTTGTATCATCTCTACACCATTTTGTTTCTTATTCTTACATTTGTCAGGTTTAAGTAAAACACTGCATTACCAGTAAAACTGGTTTAATATTTGCAAAACATACAAAATTACAAAATACAGGTGCATACAAAAACTGCTCCAGACGCAGAGCAGTCATGACTAGCAATTGTGGTCATAGAGTTGTATGGTCGTAAGTTGCATAGGTCATAAGTCAATCAATACCTGTATACCATTGTGAGTTTACTTTACATTTTCATAGTGATTAATGATACTAAGCATCTTTTCATATGCTCATGGGCCATTTGTTTATCTTTCTTGAAGAAATGTTTATTTAAGACCTTTGTCTGTTTTTAAATAAATATTTGTTTATTTATCTATCTTTGTTTTTGAGAGTTGTAGGAGTGGCTTTTATCCTGGGTAATCATAAATATGATTTGCAAATATTGTTTACAATTTCAAAGGTTGCCTTTTCAATATATTGATTAATCAACTCTAATTTCACTCTAAAAATTCTAATGGTTGCTCTTTTTATTTGTTTTACATTTTAGCAAACTGAACATGTGCATGTACTAATAGTACTATTTTTGGTATTCAAGATGTTAGGTACGTTTATTTGAATTTGTGTCTATTGTGCTGCCTAGATCCTTTAAATAGTAATAATTAGAAGTATTAGAAGAATATTTACCATACATTTAAATATTTTTAGAAAAGTCTTAGGTGTACAAAAGTTTGACAGTTTAGTACAGAGATTTTCCATATACCCTGCACCTTATTTACTATGGTACATTTATTAGAATTAATAAGACCAATGTTAGTAAAACAATGTTAGTTTTTAGCTATTAGCCTCACTTTTTTCTGCTTCAGGGACCCATCCAGGAACCTACATCACATTTACTTGTTATGTGTCCTCAAGGTTCTCTCTATTGTGCCAGGTTCTTAGAGTTCCTTTGTTTCTGATAAATGTGTTGAAGGTTGCTGGTAAGGTGTATTGAAATAAAAGGGACATTAAAAAATATAAGGTTTTACTTGAGTAAAAATTGATTGGAATCAGGCAGTGTCAAAGCAGAAGTAGTTAGGGATGCTCAGCTGACAGGAGGTAGGAAAAAACCAAATAGAAACAAACTTATTTGGTTGACTGCTGGTAGCTTAAAGTTTAGTTGGTTGTTTGTGATTGGTTATCATTAGGTTTTGATTTCTTAACCTTAAGATATTTACAGGCTTAGGTTTTGGTTTGCATACATAGGCCACCAAAGCATTATAAGCCACTTCAGTCAAATGTACTTCTTGTTTAATTAATTTAACAAGTGTTCTGTAAAGTGTCCCTCTGTTGGGATTTATCTGATGTTTTCTTTAGAGTTATGCTGGAGTTACTGGTTTTTGAGAGGAAGGTCACATAAGTAACATGTCATTTTTATCATTCTATAGCAAGAGTACTTACCATTAGCTAGACTTATTACTGTTGACATTGATTTTGATTACCTGACTGAGTTAGTGTTTGTGAGTTTTATCCACTGTAAAGTTACTTTTCAATCTCCTTTCCACATTGAATATTTTTTAAAAAGTTACTCAAAATAAGCCACACTTAAATAGTGAAGAATTATAATCCATTTCCTTATGAGTGAAGTGCCTATAAAAATTGTTTGTGATATGTCTGCATTGAAGATATAGCTTTCCCAATTATTTACTTATTCCATTTTTACATCAGTATGGACTCATTGATATTTATTTATATTTGGAAGTATAACACTGTACTAATATATTTCATTTTTATCTTCTATTTGTTACAGATTTGACCATCAGAATCTCTTTAATTTGGCACCCATGCCTCTTTTTCATATCATCATTATGATATGCATGCATAGACATTCATGATTATATAGCTCTATATTATCCTCTGGCACTATAAAACACTGGTTCATCTTTTATATTTCCTTCTTTCATCCTAGAGAATGGTGTTAGAAACCATGATCTAGGTGCTAACTGTAATAATGGCTACTAGGTTTCATTGTTTCTAGGTCCTTCCAGTTTACAGGGAACTAAAATATATGTATGTTCCTAACCTATGTGTATGCATATATCTATAGATACGTACTTATCTAACCATCTGTATACATGTGTTTGCACTGATTTCTGCAGGTCTAATGTACCCCATGGATCATTATAGTCTCCTTCCCATGATTACCATATTTCCCCATGTATAAGACCCACCTTTTTTTGAAAAATTTGGGTCTAAAAACTGAGTTTTCTCATACAGTGTTTGTAGATGTTTTACTTGCATTTCCTGCTTTTTTGCACAGATGAGAAGTTGTATTAATTTTATGTAGAATAAAACTTAAGTTCATTAATGTTATGTAATACATTATTTTTCAAGTTTCAGGCCCTTAATTAAGATGAGTCTTATACACAGAAGCGTCTTATACCTGAAGAAATATGGTACATGGAAACACCCACTCTAAAAATGAAAAACCTTTTACCCTCTACTATCCATTTACTTCTTTGTTCGATTCTCATACATATGTATAGCACTATTTATAATTGTTACCTATACCTTTGTGAAAAACACTATCAACTATATTACAGAGTTTATATACATTTTCTTTTGCTTTTAGTTGGAAATATTCCATTGATATACATAGTTATTTAGCCATCTTTGGTCTGAATGTTTGTTTCTCCTCAAATTGTTACAATGAAATTATAATCCCTAAGTATGATATATTGGTAGATGTGAACTTTGTCATGAGTGACTATGTTATGATAAAGGAGCCTTAATGAGTGGAATTAGTTTCCTTATAAAATAGATTCCATAAATTCCTGCCTCCTTGCATTGTAAATATACAAGAAGTCTACAAGCCAGAAGAGATCCATCACTCTATCATGATTACTAATCTCACACTTCCAATCCCCAGGACTGTGATCAGGACAGTTCTGCTATTCATAAGCCATCTAGTCTGTGGTATTTTGTTATAGCAGTTTTAATGGACTAAAACAATAGGTTTTTAAACATATTTAAAATACAATTGGTTTATTTTGTTGCATTCTACATTCCAACTTATGCATCCTCAATATCCTAAATACTGTTTATATTTTTTACATTAAATTTCAATGAGTTTTGATAATACATATGTAACTGCAATTACATATCCTAGAGAATAGTTTAGCCTCTCTGAAAAATTTCCTGTGCTCTCTTGATCAACTCTTTCTTCCTTTTCTAACTCCTTTGACACACTGATCATTTTATTATCTCTTTTCACATTGACTGTTTTTACTTATTAATATCCACCCATATATTTTAGTAGCTTGATAGCTAATTATTTTTATCACTGAATAAAATTTCATTGTATAGATCTCACAGATATTTTTGTTTTAATCTCACAGATTTTTATAAACTGATTTACTTACTGGAGGAATAAGGATGTTTTCATTTATGCATAAGTTATTATAAATATTTATGTGCAGTTTTTCAAATACACATACTTTTCATGTCAGTTTAATAAATATCTAGGAGTATAACTTGGTGTATGATCAGATAATGCTATGTTTAGCTTTGTAAGAAACTGTCTTCTAAAGTGAATATACCTTCTTTCATTGCCACCAGCAATAAATGAGAGTTTCTATTGCTCCCCATCTTATTTAACGCATTCACCAGGTAAATAAGTCAGATGGTTGAATTTTCAGACTTATAACAATGATGTCCACTACACTTTAAGCCAATGTTTCATCTTTTCCATAGTTTAATTCACTGCAAATGTTTAGCATTTCCAAGAATGGCTTCACATAGATTTTAGAGAATATTCTTTTCTTCCTGGAAATACCATATCATTGGTTCAATAACATTGAACTCACAGTCAATAGCACTATAACTCATGCCCAAATGAAGCTGACCTATCAAAGGTATTTTCTTTGTAAGGCCCATCACAGCTTTCTATGCTTAAGAATGTTACACAGCACTACAGCACTATGATTGGTGGGCATTTGAAACATTTAAATCACTATCATATAACTCAAATATTTGAAAAATGTGGCCCCAAATAAGCCTTAAAAAGGACACACAAATATCAAATTCATTAATAATGATGATTGACTGTATAGGTATTATTTTTGTGCACTTTCTTAATAATTAATTAATTATTTTTTTAGTGAAAGAGACAGAGAGAGAGAGACAGATAAGGACTGACAGACAGAGAGGGAGAGAGACATGAGAAGATGAGGAGTATACATTCTTTGTTGTGGCACCTTAGTTGTTCATTGGTTGCTTTCTCATATGTGCCTTAAAGAGGGGGGTGGATCCAGTTAAGCCAGTGACCCCTTGCTCAAGCCAGTGACCTTGGGCTCACGCCAGCTACCTCGAGCTTGTGCTTAAGCCGGCAACCTCAGGGTTTTAAACCTGGCTCTATCCACTGCCTCACCATCTGGTCAGGATTTGTGCACACTTATACATAAAATTTTATTTCGCAAGTAGCAAACAATTATACTTCCTGGGTGCCTAAATTCCCAGCTGAAGTCAAACAAAGTGATGTTTCAATATCTTATTTCAAACCTATACAAAATGACCACTAAATAAAGATAGCAAGCAACCAACTGATGGAGGGCAAGGATCCTGGGCTCTGAAGTCATTTAAAGACGTTTGAATCTTAACTCAGACACCTTTAATTGACGGTCTCAAGCAAGGTACTTAATATTTCTGAACTTCATTTTCTCTTTTGTAAAATAAAAAAACAACAACAACACAATTTATGAAGGTAAACTTCTTTTAGAATAAAAACTTATGATGCATGTGAGTTACATTTATTTTCCCCTGAGAAAGAGTGGTTTATCATTCACTAACTAATCTTATGTTCATAGATAATTTATAAAACAAAACAACCATAAATAATAAAAAATTACTGTATATGTATGTGTGCAATTTCTTCTTTATATCAAACATATACACAATTGTGTTAGTCTGTGCTTTTCTATAGGCCATATGAACAAAATAGGTTATACCCATATAATGGAACTCTATTCAGCTACCAAAATTGTTCAGAGTCTCAAAAATATTATTCTAAGTGAAGCATTTCAGGACTAAAAAATTACATATTGTATGATTCCACTTACATGAAATGCTCAAAAGAGGCAAAGTTATTGAGATTAAAAGTAAATTAGTGGTTTCTTGGGGCTGAAGAAAGGAGTGGGATTTAGCAGTAAATAGGCATAAAAAATTTACTGGAGAGGAGCAAGATGGCGATGGAGTAGGCGGACATACCAACTTCCAACTCCCAGAACCAAAGTGGATTATAACTCAATTTTAAGAACCATCATCTGGATAAACCAACTTTGAACTAAACTAAGTGGACTTTTCAACAAAGGAACACAGAAGCAGCCAAATTGAGACTGGTAGAAATAGCAAAAATGTGAAGAGGGCTGCAAACTCTTCAGAGCAAATGGCAGCCCAGAGAAAACCGCGTGGTGGGAGGAGAGTTTGGTGGAGAGGGAGGGACCTGAGTCACAGGAACAAAGCCCCAGCCTGTAGTCCCAGAGCCTAGAAGAAGTGTTTGGACAGTATTGAGTTGTAAAACAAGTGATGATACTGTTTGTGAGAAAGAGACAGTTTTCTCAGACCTAAGATTCTTTTTAAGGGGACAGTGCAGAAAACCTCTTTCACAACCACACATTTGGGACTCTGGGGAATGGGGACAGAGGAGAGGACCAGAGCAGCGGGAAGAGAGTGTGGACTGAAGGCACAGGGACAAACACTCTAAGGAACAGCCACCCTAACCCCTGGCCTAAGTCACTTCCCTTATCAAAAATGAATATTTTCCCTGGAACTAGCAATACCAGCAAAGGGAGACAGGATACCAGCCAAACAAGCTCTCCTGCAGCACTTAGAGCAGAGCTTCTTAGAAGGAGGGAGCTCCCAGGTCTACAGTATGGAGTTTTAGAGTCTGAACTGTGGGGCCCTGTAAAGCCAGTAGCCAAGGCCACAATCACAGCAGCCTGACCTATACAGGTTTGCATTGGATTCGAACAGTCGGTAATGAAACACAGGAGCCAAAAACTGGTAAGCCATCAGCTTTAATTCTAGCTTGCACCCGGCAGGCAAGCAAAAACACACACTGGGCTCCAAAACCCACACATTCAGTGCTCACAAAGCTACTGACTTATCTGAGTTTCCCAGAATCAAAGGTTTCTAGCTCACCAGACTTATTCACCACTGTTTCCCATCTCCTCCAGCACAAACTCTTAACAAACTGGCTTCTCCCTCAGCATTCTGCCATCTTGGCTGCTTCTCCTGGCCTCCGTGTGGCCTTACTCGAGAGTAAGTCTGGTGAGCTAGAAACCTTTGATTCTGGGAAACTCAAATAAGTCAGTAGCTTTGTGAGCACTGAATGTGTGGGTTTTGGAGCCCAGTGTGTGTTTTTGCTTGCACCCCGGGTGCAAGCTAGAATTAAAGCTGATGGCTCACCAGTTCTTGGCTCCTGTGTTTCATCACCGACTGTTCGAATCCAATGTGAACCTGCATAGGTCAGGTGGCTGTGATTGTGGCCTTGGCTACTGGCTTTACATTTGGTGTAGTCAGCAGGATGATAGGCCATTCTGTTTATTGGTGTCTCACCAATACAGGCAAGCCACAAGAGAAGACAAGGGAGAAGCAGAAAACCAGCTTTTCCCATGGAGGTCAAGGGATCAGGGAGGGCCCTGAAATGGTGATAGCAGGAACCGAGAGAGAGAGCAAGCTCCCGGACTGCCCCAGTTTATAGCATAGAAAATCCAAACCTTTAATCCAATTATACATAAAGAAAGTCTCTAATACAAAGCCACCCATCTGAGGCATAATGGGATTCCTCAGGAGAGTGCACTACCCTACATCATCCAATCAGTCAAGGGTGTGGGTAAGAGCTTACCCTTAAACTAAGCCTTAGGCTATAACAATGCGGCCTGCCCACAGCCTGTTCCAGAACACACATTAATATCAATGAACTTCCATGTGGGCAAGCACCATCTTTAACAAAGTGAGCATAATATATTTTATCTGCCCAACAGGCCCCTTACTACTCTGCTAAAGGTTGCTGGAGGGATGGTGGCAGCAGGATGCTGAAACGCAATTCTGTCGGGGGGGGGAGGGGGATGGAGGCCCAGCTGGTGTGAGCTCGGTCTAGCCCAGCAGGGGTGGAGGGGACATGAGAAAGCGGTCCGGCAGCTGCAAGCCGCCTGTAACCCCACCTGTGTGGGAAAAGCTAGAGGCCAGGAACGGGCAGAGATCTGCTCTGCGACTCTGTGCAAGCTGGCCCTGACTGCGGGGATGGGGCTAGGACCAGGGATGGGTGGAGGCTAGTGACTGAGCTCACGTCAGCAGACTCAAGCGGCTGAAGAAATCGTGGTTTGCCATCCTGCATGCACGTGGAAGCTCTGAATGTGGGGGTGGGGTAGAGCCCAGAATGAGTGGAAGTTCGCAGCTGAGTGCATGCCAGCAGCAATGCCTGACCCAATAAACCTTGGTTTGCTACCCTGCGCAGGAGGGCCCTGGCCACGAGGGCGGGGCTAAAGCTCCAGACGGACAAAGGCACACAGCTGAGCACGTCAGAAGCTCAGTCCAATCTGCGAAACTGTGGTGAGCAGAATCTGACCTTGGGTGCTGGGCAGAAGCCCGGAAACAGGCTGGGTCCACAGCTGAGCAAAGGTGCTCACCTCTATCCTTGGTACTGAGGCTTGTGGCTTGAGTGACAGCCCCTTCCATGAAGGAGAGATAGGTGGAAATCACAAAAACAGCTGCAGTGGGCCAGCGCTGGCAACGCCCATACCCAAACACCCTAGGCAGCAGCAAAGTGGGAGGCAGGACTGCAGACAGACCACAACTAGAGAACACATAGGCAACACATACTGGACACCAGTGGCCACAACTTGCTTATACACAGACAAAATGAGCAGGCAGAGGAATGCAAAGCAAATGAATCAAGAGAAATCCCCAGAGAAGGACCTGAATGAACCAGATATAACCAAATTACCAGAAGCAGAATTTAGAATAATGATAGTTAGGATGTTGAAAGATATTAGAGCAACAATGGATAGTCACAATGAACACCTAAATAAAGAGGTAACAAGTATAAAAAACGAAATTGAAATAATAAAAAAGAATCAGACAGAAATGACAAATACAGTATCAGAACTGAAGACCACTATGGAAGGAATTAAAAGCAGGATGAATCACACTGAGGATCGAATCAGCGAGTAAGAGGACACAAAATAATAAGGATCAGAAGCAGAGAAGAAAAGGAAAGGAGACTCAAAAAATGTGAGGAAACTCTAAGGGAGCTCTGTGACAACATTAAGAGAAACAACATTCGCATCATAGGGGTTCCTGAAGAAGAGGAGAGAGAACAAGAAATAGAAACTTTGTTCAATCAAATCATAGCTGAAAACTTTCCTAAATTAAGGCCGGGAAACATTCCACACGTTCAAGAAGCAAACAGACCTCCATTAAAGAGAAACCCAAAAAATTCTACAGCAAAACATCATAGAAAAAATACCAAAGATAAGGGATAAAGAGAAAATTTTAAAAGCTGCTAAAGAAAAATGTTATCACCTACAAAGGAGGCCCCATAAGGATGACATCTGACTTCTCAACTGAAACACTTGAGACCAGAAGCAATGGCAAGACATATTCAAAGTAATGCAGAACAAGAACCTACAACCAAGACTACTCTATTCAGTAAGGCTAACATTTAAAATTGAAGAAGAAATAAAGAGATTCCTAGACAAAGAAAGCCTCAAGAAATTCATTAAAACCAAACCAATTCTGCAAGAGATACTAAGGGGCCTGTTGTGAATAGTTCAAAGGAAGGAAAGAATATAGCAAAAGAAGAATACAGCTTTAAAGAATAAAATGGCAATAAACAACTACATATCAATAATAACCTGAAATGTAAATGGATTAAATGATCCAATCAAAAGACAAAGGGTAACTGCATGGATAAAGAAACAGGACCCATACATATGCTGTCTACAAGAGACACACCTTAAAACAAAACATGCACAGACTGAAGGTAAAAAGATGAAAAAAAATATTTCATGCAAATGGAAATGAAAGAAAAGCCGTGGTAGCAATTATTATATCTGACAAAATGGACTTTAAAACAAAGGCTGTAGTAAGAGATAAAGAAGAACACGACATAATGAAAAGGGAACAATTTAACAGGAAGATATAAATATTATAAATATCTACACACGAAATATAGGAACCCCAACATACATAAAGCAGACTCTGATGGACATAAAGGGCGAGATTAACAGCAATACTATCATAGTAGGGGATTTCAATACCCAACTAACAACACTGGATAGATCATCCTCAAAAAAGAAAGGACTTAAAGGATACACTAGATAAACTCGATTAAATAGATATCTTCAGAACTTTTCACCCTAAAGCAGTAGAATATACATTCTTCTCAAGCGCTCATGGTATATATTCTAGGATAGAACACATGCTAGGACACAAAAATGGTCTCAATAAAATTAAGAAGATAGCAATCATATCATGCATTTTCTCTGATTACAATGCCATGAAACTAGAAATTAACCTGAAAAGAAAAACTAAAAAATACTCAAACACTAGGAAACTAAATAGCATGTTATGAAATAAATAATGGATTAACAATGAGATCAAAGAAGAAATAAAAATGTTTTTAGAAACGAATGATAATAAGCATACATCAACTCAAAATTTATGGGACACAGCAAATGCAGTACTGAGAACGAAGTTCATTGTACTACAGGCATACCAAATGAAGCTAGAAAAAGCTCACATAAGCAACCTGACCCTGCAGCTAAAAGAACTAGAAAAACAACAGCAAATAAAGCCCAGGACCCAAATAAATAAAATTAGAAATGACAGTGGAGAAATAACAACTGACACAACAGAAATACAAATCATTGTAAGAAAATACTATGAAGAACTCTATGCCAAACAATTAAACAACATAGGTGAAATGGACAAATTCCTTAAATCATAAAATCTTTCAAAAGTCCATCTGGAAGAATCAGAACACCTAAACAGACCAATTACAACAAATGAGATCGAAACAGTTATCAAAACACTCCCAAAATAGAAAAGTCCTGGGCCTGATGGCTTCACAAGTGAATTCTACCAAAAATTCAAAGAAGAACTAACTCATATCCTCCTCAAGCTATATCAAAAAATTTAAGAGGAAGGAAGACTTCCAAACTCCTTTTATGAGGTGAGCATTATTCTGATCCCAAAACCAGGCAAAAACAACACAAAGAAAGAAAATTATAGGCCAATATCCTTGATGAATTTAGACGCTAAAATTCTCAACAAAATATTAGCAATATATGAAAAAAATCATACACCATGATCAAGTGGGATTAATTCTGGAGAGGCAAAGCTGGTTCAATATTTGCAAAACAATCAATGTGATTCGTCACATAAACAAAAGAAAGGACAAAAATCACATGATAATTTCAATAGATGCAGAAAAGGCATTTGATAAAATCCAGCACCCATGCATGATCAAAACTCTCAGTAAAGTGCGAATACAGGGAACATTCCTTAATATGATAAAGGCCATCTAATACAAACCCACAGCAAACATCATACTAAATGAACAAAAATTAAAAGCAATCCCCTTAAGATCAGGAACCAGGCAGGGGTGCCCTCTTTCACCACTCTTATTTAACATAGTTCTGAAAGTGCTAGCTACAGCAATCAGACAAGAAGAAGAAATAAAAGGCATCCAAATTGGAAAAGAAGAAGTAAAACTGTCATTATTTGCAGATGATATGATATTGTATATTGAAAACCCTAAAGTCTCAGTCAAAAAACTACTGGACCTGATAAATGAAGTCAACAATGTGGCAGGATATAAAATTAATACACAGAAATCAGAGGCATTTCTATATACCAACAATGAACTGTTAACAAAGAAATGAAGGAAACAATCCCCTTCACTATTGCAGACAAAGAAATAAAGTACCTAGGAGTAAATTTAACCAAGGAGGTTAAGGACTTGTACTCGGAAATTATAAAACATTGATAAAAGAAATCAAGGAAGATACAAACAAGTGGAAGCATATACCGTGCTCATGGCTAGGACGAATAAACATCATTAAAATGTTTATATTGCCCAAAGCAATTTATAAATTCAATGCAATAACAATTAAAATACCAAGGACATACTTCAAAGATATAGAACACATATTCCAAAAATTTATATGGAACCAAAAAAGAACACTAATAGCCTCAGCAATCTTAAAAAGAAAATATAAAGCAGGAGATATCACTCTTCTGGATATCAAGGTTTACTACAAGGCCATTATACTCAAGACAGCCTGGTACTGGCATAATAACAGGCAGATAGATCAATGGAACAGAACAGAGAAACCAGAAATAAACCCACAGCTTTATGGACAACTGATATTTGACAATGGAGGAAAGAACATACAATGGAGTAAAGATAGCTTCTTTAACAAATGGTGTGGGAAAATTGGACATCTATTTGCAAAGAAATGAAACTAGACCATCAACTTACACCATTCACAAAAACAAACTCAAAATGGATAAAAGACTTACATGTAAGCCGTGAAACCATAAGCATCTTAGAAGAAAACATAGGCAGCACGATCTCTGACATCTGTAGCAGCAATATATTTGCTGATTTATCTCCACAGGCAAATGAAATAAAAGGCAAGATAAACAAATTGACCTATATCAAACTAAAAAGGTTTTGCACAGCTAAAGACAATAAGAACAGAATAAAAAGACAAACAACACAATGGGAGAACATATTCGACAGCATGTCTAATAAGAGGTTAATAACCAAGCATTATAAAGAACTTATAAAACTCAACACCAGGAAGACAATCCAATCAAAAATTTGTCTAAAGAAATGAATAGAAATTTATCCAAAGAGGACATACAGATGGCCAATAGGCATATGAAAAAATGCTCAACATCACTAATCATTAGAGAAATGCAAATTAAAACCACAATGAGATATCACCTCACACCAGTCAGAATGGCGCTCATCTGCAAAACAACACAGAACAAGTGCTGGCAAGGATGTGGAGAAAAGGGAACCCTTCTGCACTGCTGGTGGGAAAGCAGACTGGTGCAACCACTGTGGAAAACAGTATGGAGATTCCTCAAAAAATTAAAAATTGAACTGCCTTTTGACCCAGCTATCCTACTTTTAGTAATATACCCTAAGAACAGGATAGCACTGTTCAAAAAGTAGAAATGCGCCCCCATGTTCGTGGCAGCACTGCTCACAATAACAAAGATCTGGAAACAGCCCAAGTGTCTGTCAGAGGACGAGTGGATTTAAAAGCTTTGGTACATATATACTATGGAATATTACTCAGCCATAATAAATGATAACATTAGATCATTTACAACAAAATGGATGGACCTTGTTAACATTATACAAAGTGAAATAAGTAAATCAGAAAAAAACTGAGAACAGCATGATTTAATACATAGGTGGAACATAAAAGTGAGATTATGAGACATGGACAAGTGTGTGGTGGTTACGGGGTGGGGGGAGGGAGGAGAGGGTGGGATAGGGAGGAGGGGAGGGGCACAGGGATAACCAGATAGAAGCTGACAGAGGACAATTTGACTTTGTGTGATGGGTAGACAAAATAATTGAATGATAAGATAACCTGGAGATGATTTCTTTGAACATATGTACCCTGATTTATTGGTGTCACCCTATTAAAATTAATAAAAAAGAATTTACTGGAAAGAAGAAAATGCTGTAAAAGTGATTGGTGCAGATGACAGCACTCCGTAAAGTTACAAATACATCACCATAGAATTTTACAATAGACTAGTTAAAAATTATTGCTATATATACATATGAATATTTGTGATATAACTATCATAAGCCAAACTTTTGTAAAATAATAACTTTTAAACTATTTCGCTCTTGGACATAGCTCGCAAATACCTCCAGTATTCTCTATTTAAAGTATGTTATGAGATGTAGCAGAGATAATAATCATTCTTTCATATCAAGTACTCTTTGCAAGGCACATGGTGTCCAAGACTAAATAACTAATTAGAGTTGTTTTTGGTATCTGTGGGAAATAGGTTCCAGGACATCATCACCCCAACACTTCTCAACTTTGAAGGATGACAATTCCTTTATATAAGATGGTGTAGTATTTGCATATAACTTATGCATATTCTTCTTTATACTTTAAATTATCTCTAGATTACTTACAATATCTAATACAATATAAATGCTATGTAAATAGTTGTTGTACTCTACTATATATAAAAAAAATGACAAGAAAAAAAGCTTATATATGTTCAATACAGAAGCAACCATTGTTGGCCTAACTACATAGTATATGTCAGCAACCTAATACTTTTTTCTTTAATATTTTTTATATACAGTTAGTTCAGTCCATGAATGCAGAACTCATAGATAAGAAAGTTGACTGTACATTTATCAAATTTTCTTGTAAGTAAGAGTGGAAATAACTAAAATCTGGCCAAAATTATATAAAACTATGTGACTTCTGTCAGTACCTCCCTTAAGAGAGATTTTTCCTTGCTCTTTGTCCCTCCATTCTGCTGCATAAAAGTTAATGAACAATCTTGAGTTATATAGTTTAAAACTACATTTTAGCATTGATGGGGTGGTAGACTGTGGGTCCCTGAGCATGCCCTGCAATTACAGTCACCATTGTCACCTGGACTGCTTGATTCCACGTTGATATAGGTGATTAATTTATAACAATAATAAATTTCTAGGCTATTTAAGACCCATTATGTATAATTTTTTTGTTACAGTTAATATCATTCTGAAATTTTAGAAATAATTTAAGGTAATCATTACTTCTAATAATAAAAAAATACTTCTCAAAACTAAAGTACCAAATAATGTAACAAATTTTAATCCAAAGTAAATAAATGCTAATGGAGATTGCTTATCAGAACTGGAATTTTAGGAAAAAAGATAATCACCAAGGCAAACACTGCCCTGAAATAAGAATCTAGGCAAATAAGAGGCAGTGCTGTATATTAAGTGTAGATTTCATGTATAAACAAAAAAGCCTAATTAAATTTTCTATAAATCATGTAATCTTAGGTAATATGTTTAAATTTTTCAACATTTGGATTGTTAGTATAACAAGGTATAATATCTAGCATAAAAAGAAAGAATCTTTTAAATCTATTATTATTAGTTTAATGTTTGAATAATAATAAGTATTTATGTTATTCCTTTTAATCTGTTTTATTTTGTGTTTATTTATTTTTTAGCACTCTAAGATGACAGTTTTATCTCTTAGACTATTTCAAGCTCTAAGTATATTGACATATATAAAAGACCAAAATAATTATTATGAAATTTTAAAATTATTCTTTCTTCAAACTTTTTTCTCTTAATATTACTGAGAAATGTTTCATTTCCTTTTTTTTCTACAAGGACAGAGAGAGTCAGAGAGAGGGATAGATAGAGACAGACAGACAGGAACGGAGAGAGGTGAGAAGCATCAATCATTAGTTTTTCATTGGTATTGCGACATCATAGTTTTTCATTGATTGCTTTCTCACATGTGCCTTGACCGTGGGCCTTCAGCAGACCAAGCAACTTCTTGCTGGAGCTAGTGACCTTGGGTCCAAGCTGGCGAGCTTTAGCTCAAGCCAGATGGGCCCGCAATCAAGCTGGCGAGCTCGGGGTCTCAGACCTGGGTCTTCCGCATCCTGGTCCGACGCTCTATCCACTGCACCACAGCCTGGTCAGGCGAGAAATGTTTCATTTTAATAAAAAATAAATTGGTTTTTAAAAATTATGGAATACTATTTCTAAAAACACTGTTATTTATAAAAGTAAGTTAGACTTAGAAAGTTTAAGTTTCTGGTCTAAAATAACAGCATAATTTTATTAGAAGTACAACTACAAGTTCCAAAAGTTTAATTGTAGTCAAGACTTACCTCATATTACACAATGCATTTATTTTTGTTTTCTGTGTCTTGACATATTTTGTGAAGTGACATATTAAAATGAATTTTCTATGTCATAAAAATACAAAGTTACTGGATGTCATTAGAGTTATCTAGGGTATAAATTAGTCTTTTTTAAATACTGTAATTATTTTTAAAGCATTAAGTCATTGTGTATAAACAAGTGAAGGAGCATTTAAATATATCAGGACTCCTTTATGTGTCCTTATTGCATACTGCAGATGGTTTGCCAGAAGGGACTATTTTTTAAGGTAAAGAATGATAGTGAATAATAGTGACAGTTCAAATTTTGTACCGATTTCAACTTCCATTAAACTGTTTTATTATATTTATATAATTTAATTGAATTGTCTTTCTATAAAGAGACAAACATTCTTTTAGCCTAACCAGGCTCTGGCTGTGGTTGTCAGCTTTAACAACCATTCAGATAATATAGGTTGTGTAGTGGTCAATATATCATGCTGTTTAATTCATTATTATTTTCATAGTATTTCTGCTTCAAGAGGTTGCTGAAGCTTGGAAAATAGGTAACTTATATAATTTCAGAACATGTTTAAAACAGTTGAAGGAGGCCATGGCCAGTTGGTTCAGTGGTAGAACATTGGCTCAGCGTGTGCAAGTCTCAGGTTCATTTCTTGGTCAGGGCACACAGGAGAAGCACCCATCTGATTCTCCACCCCCTCTTCTGTCTCTCTCTTCCTTCCCACCTCCTGCAGCTATGCTTTGAGCAGATTCACTCCTGCCACTGAGCATGTAACCATAGCCTCACCTCAGGTGCTAAAATAGCTTGGTTGCAGAGCAACAGAGCAGTGATTACAAAGGGGCAGAGCATCACCCAAATAGGGTGTGACTTGCTGGGTGGATCCTGGTCAGGAGCATGCAGGAATTTGTCTTTTTGCCTCTCTGCTTCTCACTTAATAAAAAACAAGCAAACAAACAAACAATTCAAGAATTTTTGAAGTCTCTTTATTTCAAACCAAATAACATAGATGCACCCAAATCTAATATATTCTGATTGAAAACACTTGATGCTTAATCTTCCTTTTTCCACATAGAGAAAAATGCATTGAAATTGCAAAGAAATGTTCTCTTTTTACTGATTTTTATTTGATACAGTATTGGCTAGGAACCAAAGTAGTGATAGCAAGTCAGAGTATGAGAAAATAAACTTTGTGAAATATAAGATATATTTGGAAAATTACCTAGAGCTACTTTCTATTTTTTTCACTGTGCTTCTAGTATTTCTAAAGTTGTCACTAGACCAGAACTTACATGTTTACTTTAAAATACTTTCTTTGAAACAGATAATATGGATCCAGGCAAAGATATGTTAATATTCACAGAACATGTAGCAAACGTGTGCAAAATTTACATTTTATGAAATGATCTATAATTTAATAGTAATAGTAATTTTAAATAACATTTAAGATAAGAGTTACAAGATGTATTTTGGACATTTATATATAGTTTTAAAACAAGTCTCTAACTTTTGCTTAACTTTTATACTTTTTGCATAGGGTTTACATTTTTGCTTAAGAGATTTTAGTTGTGCTCACCAGTCTTTAGCCAAATCTCTATGCTTTGGTCTTTATAATAAGCTATCAAGTTATTTAATAAAGTACCTAAGATTTGACTGTTTAATTTCATTATTAGCACATTTATTCATTTAGTGAATATTTCTTTTATCATGTAAATCTTGAAATTTATGTCAGTTAAATAATAAAACATTATTTTATAAATCTTGCTTAGTTGTCAAGAAAGATAATAAATACATAAACAGCCAAATAAGACAAATTTATGTACTCACTGCTCTTATGACACAAATAAAATAGAGTAATGAGAAATAAAGGGTCAGAGTAGTATCCATGTCTGAGTGTGTGTGTGTGTGTGTGTATGTGTGTGTGTATTTTAGCAAAGGTACTCAAGAAAGTTTTTCTCAGAGAAATTATATAAGCTATGTACTAAATTCTGAGAGAAAAAAAAATCCATATGTTGGTAGATATAAAAAATATTCTTTTCCCACTAGTTTCATTAAGATATTATCGATGTATAACACTGTGTAAGTTTAAGATGTACAATATGTTGATTTGGTATACTTATTTATATATTGCAAAATGATAACTAACATAGCATTAGCTAACACCTCCATCATGTCACATAAATACCATTTCTTTTATGTGATGAGCATATTTTAGATCTGTTCTCACTGAGAAAAACACTACACATGCCAAACTTTTACATGAGGAAATCTTGGTGTGAATGTAAAGCAGAAGGAAGTGTAGTGTAATAATCTACTGCATGACCTTGAATGGGAACACAGCCAACAAGAAAAGAATGTTTTGCCTGACCTGTGGTGGTGCAGTGGATAAAGCGTCGACCTGGGAATACTGAGGTCGCCAGTTCAAAACCCTGCACTGGTCTGGTCAAGGCACATATGGGAGTTGATGCTTCCAGCTCCTCCCCCCTTTCTCTCTTTCTCTATCTCTCTCTCTCACTCTGTGTCTCCTCTCTAAAATGAATAAATAAATAAATTTAAAAGAAAAGAATGTTTTGCCAAGAGAATTGTTTTGTAATTCGAAGGCAGGTCACTGAAACAGGTCTATGTAACTGAAGGCAGTTGCTGGACTCTCTTCTCAGTAAGACATTCTCATAAGATTTTGCTGCTCTCTTCAAGGTTATACATTGAGATAAAGGAATATTGTGGGAACCATAGAAGCAATTGCAGTTAATGCCTTTTGATATTGGATTGTTATTAAGCTATCATGCAGATGCATTCCATGTATCTTTAAGTAAGGTTATGCTTGATACTATGCCAATTTCTAAGTAAACAAGCTTTTTGAAATCTTGTGAATAAAAAGAGGACACAGTGCGAACTCGGTGCCATTTGCCTGAGCGAGCGGTGGTCCTTTTCTAGTTCACGATGATATCATCTGCTGATCTCTCTCTCTGCGCCCCCGACTCATAACAACATTTGGCATCGAACATGAGGCCTTAAGAAGAGATTAGGAACAGGTGGAACCCCGAAAGGGTATATTGGATGCACTGTGTATGCGAAACTTCTGGGAAAACTAGCAAAGTCATGGGGAATTCCCATTCATTATTAGACAATTATGTACAAGTTTTAAAATCCCTCTCAAGAGGATCAGGGATTCAGATAAGAGACAAGGTTTTGTTATGTCTTTTAAATGCTATTCAGAAACATTGTTATTGGTATACTCCTGAACATCATAATCAATTGAATTTGAATGTTTGGCAACAAATAGGGAAATCTTTACACTGAGCTCATCAGCATGAAGATCTTCTTGATGCTGAAATGTGGGCTGCTTATAATCTTATTGCCACAGCCCTTGGTCCTTGGCAATCAGATGGAGATTTTGCTAAAGACTTGAGTGAGGTTATTTTTAATGAGCCTGAAGAACTTGATTCAGCACAGAATGAACAGAATGATGATTTGGACAATACTATATCTGCTTCTGACGTTACTGATAATGTTAATGAAATTCAGCTGTCCACAGGCTTTCATCCCTCTTTCTTAAAAAATGAGGGAGCCCCATCCAATGATGTTGCCTGCCTAAAACATTTATTAAGTAAATTATGACTTACACTAGAGCAACAGGAGATTGGAAATCAGTATACTGCTTATCCTGTTCAAAAGCAAAATACATGTGAGCCTATGGCTCCTCCAATTCAAGGTCAAGAATTAATTGGTACTAGCAGGGGAAGAATTTTTCAGTTCCCTGAAATCTCTGAAATGCAACAGGCACTTATGCATTGTGATAATTTAGAATCTAATTCTAGTAATTTTTCTGCATCTATTTTTTCAATTATTTGACAGCCTTTTTCTCCTAATGCTCAACATCCTGGGGGAGAGCACAATGTCCAATTTGACCAAATTGAATTTACTTTCTTAAAGCTAGTCAAACAATCTGTTACTATGTATAGACCCCAGTCCCCATATATTCTGTAAGGATAAGACGATGCTTGATTACCAGTTTGTGTGAAATCACTGATTCTATGACTTGGTTTGTTTTTACGAATTCGCTGGGCTTCAGAGAGAGAGAGTGAGAGTGGGAATAAGACAGGCCAGTGGCTAGTCCCCCTGCTCCTAGACCTATTTTTATAGAAATTCTTAAAGCAACAAGAAGAGGAATCTCCTGTATAGCTCATTTGGTCCTTAGATTGATGGATAGTGTACTAGGAACTGGAAGAGGCTTATGGGGTGAGATTAGATTTGGGATGTATTCCCCCCTGTGATGTGCAAAGAGAACAGATGTGATGTGTTTTAGGGCAGCCAAGATATGATGGTCGGTAAGGAAGGAGGAAACATATATGAGAGGAGGTTGATATCCTATATGGAACAATTTGTGTATGGATTGTAAAATGGTCTCAGTTTGGGATTGTGGAAGAAGGAATTTGCCATCTTTGAGAAACCATTTCTCCTTTTGTGGGAGAGAGGAGTAGATAGTTTCTTTCTTAGTGGAATATTGTGAAGTAAGTGAGGTGAGGAAGTAAATTTGTGAGTCAGTAGGCTGGATTGCAGCCTTCTTGGCTACCTGATTAGCTAAGTTGTTTTTAATGATATAGGAGAGGTGTTTTTTTGATGTCCCTTACAATGAAGCTGCTTGCTTGGGAAGTAGAGCTGTATTTAGAAGATTTTGTATGTAAGTGTGGTTTTGGAGGGGATTGCCTTTGGTAGTAAGGAATTTGCGCTCCCTCCAAATGGCTGCAGCTGAGTGGAGAATGTAATAAAAATATTTTGAGTCTGTGTAAATATTAGTTGTCTTGCCAGAGCTGAGAGTTAGTGCTCTTGTAAGGGCTATAAGTTTAGCCTGTTGTGAGGTAGTACCCTGTGGTAGGGGCTGAGTCTCGAGGATGAGGTGCTGGTCAGTGATGATTGCATAGCCTGCCTGAGTGGACTGTTGCCTTGTCTTAAGTGCACTTCTGTCAACAAAGAGAGTGAGGTTGGGAGCAGGAAGAGGTGTAGAAGACAGGTGAGGGAAGGGGTAGTGAAACGTGTGAGTTTTGATGCACCAATGTGCTGGGGGTTAGGAGGAGGTAAGGAGGAGTGTTGCCAGATTCTGATTAGAACAGGGCTGGAAAGAGAATTTTTAGAAAAATGATCAGAACTTATTGTAATTGAGAGGGAGATAAATGGGCTAAAGCCTTATGAATAATAACATTCTGCAGATTGTGAGGAGACCTGATGATGACTTTTTGTCCCAATGAGAGCTTTTTGCTCTCAAGGGCTAACAGAGTGGCTGCTGCCAGAGGCAGGATGCCTATTCATTGCAAGTGGGGTCAAGCTGTTTAGAGAAATAAGCAACTGGTACAAAGGAGGGTCCCTTTTGATGTCTAAGTACTCCAAGGGTAAGGCCCTGTTTCTCTGTAACATAGAGTAAGAATTCTGAGTTTAAATCTGGAAGCTATAGGGCAGGTGTTTGGAGGAGAGCCTGTTTGAGTTTGGTGAAGGGTGTTTGTATTGGGAATTTAGGAAAGTCTACAAGGCATTGGAATTGTGATCACATTTCTATACTTTGCAGCTAGAGTTTAAATCCTAGTGACTACTGCTTCTAGCTGGAATTAGCAGAAGGCCCCAGCCTACAATAGACATGGGACATTGAAATAAGAGGAACAATTAAATAAGAGGAACATTAAATAAAACAACAAAATATGATTGTCAATATCCACAGTAGAGATTTTTGAGGAATAAATAAAACTCAGATATTTAGATAAGGCATAGTAGATGGCCCTTGTGTTTACAAGAAAGGAGATTAGTTTGTCTGCTACTTGGAAAAAATACCTTAGGCTTGTGAACGATGTCCTTGGGTCTTCATTGGCAATTCCCAGCATTCTGGGCAAGGTCAGGTCACAGGTAGCTGGAGCAGGGCTAGAAGAGACTGAACCCTCCCTCCATGGAGTAAGGGGGCAGCTTACCTTCTCATGTCCCTCTTTCCACAGCAAAGATATGTCTCTTGGTGGGGCCAAGAAGCCTCACAGGCTTCAGTTCAGTGACCTTTATTTTCACTCTTGAAGCAGGGCCTTGATGAAATTCTATGGGCGCTGGAGTTTTTAAGAGCATATGCCAAAAGCAGGTATTTCCTGACCTTTTTGGGGGCCTTATTTGCCTTTATTGTTACTCTATTGGCCATTATAGACCTTAAAAGCCATGCTCAGAAGAGCTCACTGAGGGACTTGACTAAGAAAGCAAAATTAGGAATCTACTGTGTAAAGAAGCCTATTAGACTGAGGAAAGAAAAGATTTGATTTGCGGTGGTAGGTGGTTGGAGACTGCAGAGGGTCTGAGTTCAATTTAGGGTGAGACCTCAGGTGGTGGGGTTAAAGCTATATTCAGATAGACTATGGACTGAGAGTGAAGTTGAGCCTTAGCAGAGAAGACGTCATATCTCTTTCATGGTGAGGAAGTTAAGAAGGGTGGTGGTGTATCTTCTTGAAGCAGGCAGGGAGGGGCTACAGAGGAGTAGGTTGTTTACATATTATAAGAGAGGACTAGTTTTGAGATTGCCTGCTGCTAAATCCTGAGCTAGTGCCTGCCCAAATAGCTGTGGGCTATTTCTGAACCCCTGGATTAAGACAGTTCATGTAAGTTGCTGGGCTGCATTAGTGTACAGGTCAGTTCAAGTAAAAGCAAACAGAAAATAAGAGTCAGGGAGAAGAGGAATGGTAATGAAGACATTTTTGAAGTCTAAAATCATGAAGTGAGTGGTGTTTGAGGGAATGTGTGACAGTTATTTGTTGGGATTAGGGACTACTGGATGGAGAAGAATTATTGCCTCATTGATTAGGCAGAAGTTCTGGTACAAGGTGATAAGACCGTGAAGGTTTTTGAACAGGAAGGGTGGGGGTATTGTAGGGAGAGTCCATGGAGATGAGTAAGCCTTGGTTTGAGCGGTGGGTAATTATTGGTTTAAGGCCTTAGAAACAGACACAGTTACACATTAAACAAAGATTTTACATAGCATGCATTTTCTGTCAGAGACAAAACAGATTACTTACTCACACAGCTTAATAGACAACTCTTCTTTTTTAAGCTTTTCAAAATGGCAGGAAGTTGTCAGTATAAAGGGGAGGAAAAGAGAAAGCAGATGGATGGTGTAAGGCCAGGAGCCTTCATTGTGGCCATTCACATGCAGGTTCCCATTGGACTCGGGCTGACGGTGAAGAAATGGCAGAGTCGGAGGATGGTAGGCCATTCTGTTTATTGGTGTCTCACCAAGACAGGTAAGCCACAAGAGAAGACAAGGGAGAAGCAGAAAACCAGCTTTTCCCATGGAGGTCAAGGGATCAGGGAGGCCCCTGCAATGGCAATAGCAGGAACCAAGAGAGCTCAAGCTACTGGTCTCTCCCCCTTTATACCATAGAATCAAAACCTTTAATCCAATTATACAAACAAGGAAATCTCTGTATAATGGGATTCCTCAGGAGAGTGCACCACCCTACATCATCCAATCAGTCAAGGGTGTGGGGAAGAGCTTACTCTTAAAACTAAGCCTTAGGTCATAACAACCCGGTCTGCTTACATTACAGCCTTTCCCCCTCACCCATCCCAAGCACAAGGGCAAATAATATCACCTGGGTGACGGGCTTCCATGTGGGTAGCGCCATCTTTAACAAAGTGAGCATATTATATTTTATCTGCCCAACAGATGGACAGTGTGAACAGCTGGATGAAGGATAGAGGGTCAGAATCTGGAGGAGGGGGAGAAGGGGGTTTAAGTGCTTGTGGTGGCACAACATGGTTAGAGGAGTCAAAAAGATTTAGAGTTCTGAGGAGAGAGGATGAGGGGATGAGAGGGAGAATGGCACCACTGCTTGTGGGGAGAGAGGATGGGTTGAGAAAGATACAGGCAGATTTTCAGTCTGTGAGGAGGGAGAAGAGGTCAAAGAGGAAAAAGGCAGAGTCTATGAGGAGGAGAGTTGGGGTAAAGGAGAGACAGGCAGGCTCACAGCCTGTAAGGAGGGAGAAGGGGTAGAAGAGGAGAGAGACAGAGCATAGTTTGTAAAGAGGGGGAAAGGGGTTTAAGAGTGCAGTGGAGAAGGTAGGGGACCCTGGCCAACAGGCAAGGAGAGAGACTGGTATTTGTAAGTGTATGAGAAACAGGATTCTGCTAAGGGAGGAGGCTTTCTGGAGGGAAGGGACTCGAGCAAAAGGGATCTGCAGAGGGACCAGAGAGAGAGGTTTTGAGAGATGGTCAAAGCTATCAGATGGAGGGTCAGATAGAGGAGAGTGAGTAGAAGGTGAGGTAGAAGTTCTGACCAGAAGAACTTGATAGGTAGAACATAAAGAGCAAAGAGAAGGTCTAGACTGAAGATAGAAGAAGGCCTGCACGTAAGAAATTTTAGAAGCTTTTCCAGCTCAGTGGCAGAAGTTGTCAAGATCTCTTAAGATACTGTAGTCAAAGATTCCATTTTTTGGCCATTGAGAGTCATTGTCTAATTGATATTGAGGCCAGGCTGTGTTACCGAAGAAAATCAGTTTGTTATGCTTGAGATTAGAAAGACCAAGTTTGGCCAGGTTTTTTAGGAGACAGCCAAGAGGTGTTTGGTCTGATAGTCCGGATTGTGAAACGCCCATCAAGGAGAACAGTGATCAAGAGAGGGTGTCCCTGACTCTTGTCAAGGTCTCAAAAGGAGAAAACCTCCTAGTGGGAATCCAAGTCAGGGGTCATCACAACCTGCCAAGGAGCCTGTGAGAGTGGAGAGGTTTAGCTAGGTGCCTAGACTTTTGTAGAGGTCCTTGGGACCGAGATGAGCAAACCCCTCTGAGAGTGAAGCATGTCACAATAGACCAGGGGTCCTTAAACCATGGCCTGCGGGCCGACTGCGGCCCTCTGAGGCCATTTATCCGGCCTCTGCTGCACTTCCAGAAGGGGCACCTCTTTTATTGGTGGTCAGTGAGAGAAGCACAGGATGCATTCGCACCCAGAGTTTCCATTGAAATACTGATCAGTTTGTTGAGTTAAATTTGCTTGTTCTTTATTTTAAATATTGTATTTGTTCCCATTTTGTTTTTTAAAATAAGATTTGTGCAGTGTGCATAAGGATTTGTTCATAGTTTTTTGTTGTTGTTGTTGTTTTATAGTACAGCCCTCCAACGATCTGAGGGTGTTGGGCAGAATAAATATATTATGCTCACTTTGTTAAAGATGGCACTGCCTATGGTCAAGTTTTAAAAGTAAACTTTTCCCCACACCCTTGACTGATTGAATGATGTAGGGTGGTGCACTCTCATGAGGAATCCCATTGTGACTCAGATGAGTAACTTCGTATCGGAGACTTTCTTGTTTGTAGATTGGATTAAGGGTTTGGATATCTACGCTATAAAGTGGGACAGACCCAGAGCTTACTCCCTCGTGGTTCCTGAGGTTGGTATTAGAAAGGAGAGCAGATTAAGGCCATGTGGAGGAGAGGAGGCAGCCAAGATGGTGAAGTGCTGAGGGAGAAGCCAGTTTGAGCAGAGTTTGAGTTGGAGAAGGAGATGGGGAACAAAGGTGAATAAGTCTGGTGAGCTGGAAACCTTTGATTCTAGGAAACTCAGATAAGTCAGCAGCTTTGTAAGCACTGAATGAGTGGGTTTTGGAGCCCAGTGTATGTTTTTGCTTGCCTGCTGGGTGCAAGCTAGAATTAAAGCTGATGGCTCACCAGTTCTTGGCTCCATTGTTTCATTACCGACTGTCCAAATCTAATGCGAGCCTGCATTGGCCAGGTGGCTCTGATGGTGGCCCCGTCTCCTGGCTTTACAGAGGAACAGTGAGCTGGCCCCCTGTGTAAAAAGTTTGGAGACCCCTGCAATAGACCATTAGAAAGAGAGTCAGAGGCTGAATTTGTAAAGCCAACCGGAGAAGGAAACGGGGGAGAAACTCCTTACCTCCTGGTCGGCAGGGGTTTGGGACAGGATCGAACTTCAGGTCTCTCAACCGTGCTTACACAGCCAAACAGAATTAGGGAGTTGCTTCCCTGGTTGTTAATTTGACCAGCAAGAGGATCATCCAGGCAACCGGTACCTTGTCCCAGGTTTCTGCACCAGCTGTAAGGATGAGTTGGCGCTTGATTACCAGAAGTATAGGCTTTGTTAAAAGAGAGAGGGACCAGCTGAGCACTTCTCCAGCAGAAGAGCATTGTAAGGCCAGGAGCCACCATAGTGGCCATTCACATGCAGGTTCCCATTGGATTCGGGCTGACGATGAAGAAATGGCAGAGTCGGAGGATGGTAGGCCATTCTGTTTATTGGTGTCTCACCAAGACAGGCAAGCCACAAGAGAAGACAAGGGAAAAGCAGAAAACAAGCTTTTCCCATGGAGAGCAAGGGATCAGGGAGGCCCTTGCAATGGTGATAGCAGGAACCGAGAGAGTGCAAGCTACTGGTCTGTCCCACTTTATATTGTAAAAATCCACACCCTTAATCCAATTTACAAATAAGGAAGTCTCTGATACAAAGTCACCCTTCTGAGGCATAATGGGATTCCTCAGGAGAGTGCACCACCCTACATCATTCAATCAGTCAAGGGTGTGGGGAAAAGCTTACTCTTAAAACTAAGCCTTAGGTTATAACGACCAAGCCTGCCCACAGCCTGTCCCTGAACACACATTAAGATCAACGAACTTCCAGGTGGGCAGCGCCATCTTTAACAAAGTGAGCATAATATATTTTATCTGCCCAACAAGCATTGAAGCAGTTTTTGAGATAAAATTATATAGGGTTTAAGCAAGTGGACATTGAGCAAGTGGGAGTAGAGCAAGTGAGTGTTGAGGCAGAAGTTCTGGTATGCTCCCTTCTGCGGTTTTGTGATTTCAGCTTCCTGGAACTTTTCTGCCTCGAGGCAATAGTCCAGTCATATAGACAAGCAATAGTCAGATAGACAAGCAGAACAGCACAAGGGAAGTTAGAAGTTCTGGTCAATTCATGTATCTATCATGTTCAAAGCCTTATCTCTTCCTATTGTAATGATCATTTGATGATTCCTTTGGATTGGGATTTACTTGCTAGTATGGGTTTGGAAGTGGGACAATATTTACAATTCAAATTTTGGTGAAGAGAGGAAGCATTATTAATATCTCGAATAAACACCAGAAATCAAGCCCTGGGAGCTACTGTAAAGCCAGTAGTCAAGGCCACCATCACAGCTGCCTGACCCGTGCAGGTTCACATTGGATTCGCACAAATGGCAATGAAACACCGGAGCCAAGAATTGGTGAGCCATCAGCTTTAATTCTAGCTTGCACCCGGTGGGCAAGCAAAAACACACACTGGGCTCCAAAACCCACACATTCAGTGCTCACAAAGCTACTGACATATCCGAGTTTCCTAGAATCAAAGGTTTCTAGCTCACCAGACTTACTCACCTGTTTCTCATCTCCTCCTGCACAAACTCTTAACAAACAGGCTTCTTCCTCAGCACTCTGCCATCTTGGCTATTTCTCCTCCACATGGCCTTAATCTGCTCTCCTCTCTAATACCTCAGGAACCAAGAACCAAGAGAGAGAGCTCAAGCTACTAGTCTCTCCCACTTTATAGCATAGATTCAAAACCTTTAATCCAATTATACAAACAAGAAAGTCTCTGATACAAAGCCACTCATCTGAGGCACAATGGGATTCATCATGAGAGTGCACCACCCTACATCATCCAATCAGTCAAGGGTGTGGAGAAGAGCTTACTCTTAAAACTAAGCCTTAGGCTATAATGACCCGGCCTGCCACAGCCTGTCCCAGAATACACATTAATATCAACGAACTTCCATGTGGGCAGCGCCATCTTTAACAAAGTGAGCATAATATATTTTATCTGCCCAACAATCCACCTTTATGCTCACTTTACTACCCACAATTTACACCACCGGCATCCCTGTACAAAGAAATTAAGTACATTACACAAATTACAGCAATAGCACAAATCATACAATTTCAACAATTACAAAGATACATTTCACCAGTCTCTGAGCACTTTGCCAAAAGCGCAAAATGTCCTCGGCCTTTTCTCTAGCCATGGGTAAAGCTTCCCAGGGCAGGAGGGCCTCCAGCAAAGCCATCTCCACCCCCATCAGGGTATTTCACATTGTCCAAAATCCGTAAGTCCATTCAACAAAGGAGCTTGTGCCCATCCGGTCATAGTCCAGGAAATCAGTCCACACACATAGGGCTTAGCTTCCCCCCTCATTCCTGCCATCATGGCAAGTCTTACACTGTCCTAAAGAAAAGCATGTGGCAATGGCAGTCAGCATTTCCATCTCTGCTCTGGGGAGCATGATGGCATCCACCCCTATGTCCCAAAATTGCAGACCTAATGGCAGCGTAGCTGCTCCTTGCTGCTGGGCTCTTACCTTCTGGAGGCTGCGGATCACAATTCCAGACCAATTCTCCTCATCCTCCAAAGAGGAACTGAAACCATCAGTTCCTGCTGCTGGGCTCGAGTCCCGGGCTGCTATCGCCTTCTGCTCAGCAGGTCTTTCAGCTCCAGCCCCGGCCTCAGCCCCGGCCTGATGCTGCTGCTGGCTCTCCACAACATCCAGAGCAATCTTCAACTCACGAACCTGTGATTCCTTCTCTGGCAGCTACTCTATTTCCAGGTGAATCTCGAAAACCTGGTAAGCCTCCTCCTCCAGCGCTTCTTTTAGCTCATGGTCAGCATCTGTTTCTCCCACGTTTCCTCCAGCTCCTTCCGCTGCTCAGCCTGCAGGTCCTGGGAAGCCTCTTTCATAGAGCTCTCAGTTTGCTCATGCATGACTGTAAAAGTCAACCAGCCTACAGTCCCCCAAAAAACAGCTATGGGAAACCATAACAGCATCCAGTTCTCTACTCCACCGCTCAGAGGTGATGGTGGCTCCATGCTGATCTGCATCAAATCCTGCCACAGACTATGCCAAATGTAAAGCCAGTAGTCAAGGCCACCATCACAGCCGCCTGATTTGTGCAGGTTCACATTGGATTCAGACAGATGGCAATGAAACACCGGAGCCAAGAATTGGTGAGCCATCAGCTTTAATTCTAGTTTGCACCCGACGGGCAAGCAAAAACACACACTGGGCTCCAAAACCCACACATTCAGTGCTCACAAAGCTACTGACTTATCCGAGTTTCCTAGAATCAAAGGTTTCTAGCTCACCAGACTTATTCACCTCTGTTCCCCATCTCCTCCAGCACAAACGACCCAGCTACATTTGAAATGCTCATCGGGCATTGGTGCTTATGCAGCTGTGGGACAACAAGCTGGTTATGCTGATGCTATTATAGCTCAGATTAGATCTGCTTGATTTAAAACCTAGATGCAAATCACTGGAGTTGAAGACAAGGTAGAAAAGCTTGCAGCTTTACATCAGTTGGTACAAACTCAATTAGAATTAGGACATATTGAAGAATCATGATAGAATTCTTCAGTCTTTATAATAATAAAAAAATACTGTTGGGCAGATAAAATATATTATGCTCACTTTGTTAAAGATGGCCCTGCCCACATGGAAGTTTGTTGATATTAATGTATAATGGGGAACAGGCTGTGGGCAGGCCGGGTCATTATAGCTTAAGGCTTTGTTTTAAGAGTAAGCTTTTGACTGATTGGATGATGTGGGGTGGTGCACTCTCCTGAGGAATCCCATTATGCCTCAGATGAGTGACTTTGTATCAGAGATTTCCTTGTCTGTAGATTGGATTAAGGGTTTGGATTTCTACATTATAAAGTGGGACAGACCAGTAGCTTGCTAGCTCTCTGGGTTCCTGAGGTAAGTATTAGAGAGGAGAGAAGATTAAGGCCACGTGGAGACCAGGGGAAGCAGCCAAGATGGCAGAATGCTGAGGGAGAAGCCAGTTTGTTAAGAGATTGTGCTGGAGGAGATGGGGAACAGAGGTGAATAAGTCTGGTGAGCTAGAAACCTTTGATTCTAGGAAACTCAGATAAGTCAGTAGCTTAGTGAGCGCTGAATGAGTGGGTTTTGGAGCCCAGTGTGTGTTTTTGCTTGCCTGCCAGGTGCAAGCTAGAATTAAAGCTGATGGCTCACCAGTTTTTGGCTTCGTTGTTTCATTACCGACTGTACAAATTTAATGCGAACCTGCATGGGTCTGGCAGCTGTGATGGTGATGCTGACCCTGGCTACTGACTTTACATTTGGCGTAGTCTGTGGCAGGATTCAATACAGATTGGAATGGAGCCACCACCACCTCTGAATGGTGGAGTAGAGAACTGGCTGCTGTTATGGTTTCCCATAGCTGTTTTTTGGGGGACTGTAGGCTGGTTGACTTTTACAGTCATGTGTGAGAAAACTGAGAACTCCATGGAAGAGGCTGCCCAGGACCTGCTGGCCAAGCAGCGGAAAAGCTGGAGGAAGCATGGGAGAAAGAGATGCGGACCCTGGAGCTGGAGGAAGTGCTAGAGTAGAAGGCCGACCAGGTTTGCAAGATTCGCCTGGAAATGGAGCAGACGCTGGAAAAGGAATCACAGGTTCGTGAGTTGCAGATTGCCCTGGATGTTGTGGAGAGCCAGCAGCGGTGAGAGGCCAGGGCTGAAGCCAAGGCTGGGGCTGAGGATGAGGCTGAGGCAGGGGATGTAAGGCCCATGGAGCAGAACACAGTGGCAGCAGGGGGCTCGAGCCTGGCTTTGCGAGCTGATGTTTCCAGTTCCTCTTTGGAGGATGAGGAGAATCCAGCAGGAGTTGCAATCCACAGTCTCCAGAAGATGAGAGCCCAGTTGAAACGACAGGGAGTGCCTGCCAAGCTGCTGGTAGGTCTGCAATTTTGGGACATAGGGGTGGATGCCATCATGCTCCCCAGAGCAGAGATGGAAATGCTGACTGCCATTGCCACATTCTTCTCTTTAGGACAGTGTGAGACTTGCCATGATGGCAGGAATGAAAGGGGAGGTTAACACCCCATGTGCGTGGACTGATTTCCTGGACTATGACCGAGTGAGCACTGGCTCATTTGTTGAATGAACTTACAGTTTTTGGACAATGTAAAATACTCTCATGGGGGTGAGGGGTGGCTTTGATGGAGGTCATTCCCCTGCCCCGGGAAGCCTTTCCAATGGCAAGAAAGAAGGCTGAGGACATTTTGCGCTTTTGGCAAAGTGCTCAGAGACTGGTGAAATGTCTGTACCTTTGTAATTGTTCAAATTATATGATTTGTCATGTTGTTGTAATTTGTGTAATGTGCCTAATTTTCCTTGTACAGGGATGCCGGTGGTGTAGATTGTGGGTAGTAAAGTGAGCATAGGGGTGGATTGTTGGGCAAATAAAATATATTATGCTCACTTTGTTAAAGATGGCCCTGCCCACATGGAAGTTCGTTGATATTAATGTGTAATGGGGAACAGGCTGTGGGCAGGCCGGGTCATTATAGCCTAAGGCTTTGTTTTAAGAGTAAGCTTTTCCCCACGCCCTTGACTAATTGGATGACGTGGGGCGGTGTGCTCTCCTGAGGAATCCCATTGTGCCTCAGATGGGTGCCTTTGTATTGGAGACTTCCTTGTTTGTGTAATTGGATTGGAGGTTTTGATTTTGCACTATAAAGTGGGGCAGGCCAGTAACTTGCTCTCTTGGTTCCTGAGGTTAGTATTAGAAGAGAGGAGAGCAAATGAAGGCCATGTGGAGGCCAGGAGAAGCAGCCTAGATGGCAGAGTGCTGAGGGAGAAACCAGTTTGTGCAGTTTGTGTAGAGAGAAGAAGATGGGAAACAGAGGTGAATAAATCTGGTTAGCTAGAAACCTTTTGATTCTAGGAAACTTGGATAAGTCTGTAGCTTAATGAGCACTGAATGAGTGGGTTTTAGAGCCCAGTGTGTGTTTTTGCTTGCCCGCCATGTGCAAGCTAGAATTAAAGCTGATGTCTCACCAGTTCTTGGCTCCATTGTTTCACTTCCTACTGTTTGAATCTAATGTGAACCTGCATGGGCCAGGCTGCTGTGATGGTGGCCCTGGCTACTGGCTTTACAAATACTAATTTTCTTTGATGTTTTATCTATGATCCTCTGAGCTATCATTTTGTTCTTTCTTATTCTTTGCCTGGAAACTGAGGCAGGGGACATGTGTTGGATCTGACTATAGAAAATATCCCAGCAGCTGCCAAGAGAATTATCTTGGGGAGAGTTTGTTTAGTCCCATCCACTGTCAGTCCCTCTGTCAGAAAATGCCCTGATTAAAATCAGGCAGATATCTTTCTAGTCTGACTGTGCTCTGAAATCCCAGGTTTCTCTTTAGTTTATCTGGTCTGGTTTGTCTAATTCTAATTTTTGTTTAATGTTATCTAAAATGTGATTTTTCAAACCTAAATTAAGTTTTATATAAAAAATTTAAAATGCCGGCTTTTATATTGAAAATATAGTTTCATCCATATATTTTTTGCTTTAAAATTAGAAATTATAAGGAGCGCTCATTAAAATTTAAAATTGAATGGAATATGAATTCTTAAGACTTGCTAATTTGTTTAATACATTCTAAGGTGTATTCAAAGTTTGAAATCAAATAAGAATTCAAGTATTAGCATTAATTAAAGTTATATGTTATACTTGTGTTTCTGTGTTAAAAATTGTCTTGTGTGTAAAAATATGCTCAAATTTGTAAAACTAAGGAATTAAGTAAAATTAAGTCATTTTAAGAATCTATCTCAAGCTGCTTCAGGAAGTTGGCTGCTTGTAAGGCCACATCCTAAAAAAGGGGGCTCCAAGGTAAATGGGAATTTAGCTCCTCTGATAACAATACAAAAGACTTTTAGATATAGAAGCTGATGCATCTGTTATTGCTAAGCAACATTAGTTTTCCTTTTAGCCCACTTAGGCAATAGTCACTAAGCTGCAAGGCTTAGAGAAAGTCTCTAACAAAGCTCTAAGATTTGTTTTTTTACAATAGAAAAATAACAAGGGTCGCCTGACCAGGTGGTGGCGTAGTGGATAAAACATCAAACTGGGATGCAGAAGACCCAGGTTCAAGACCCCGAGGTAGCCATCTTGAGCGCGGGCCCATCTGGCTTGAGCAAAAGCTCGCCAGCTTAGACCCAAGGTTGCTGGCTCCAGCAAGGGGTGGCTCGGTCTGCTGAGGGCCCACGATCAAGGCACATGTGAGAAAGCAATCAATGAACAACTATGGTGTGCAACGGCAACAAAAAACTAATGATTGATGCTTCTCACCTCTTTCCGGTCCTGTCTATCTGTCCCTATCTATCCTTCTCTCTGATATTCTCTCTGTCCCTATAATAAATAAATAAATAAATAAATAAATAAAACCTTTAAAAAAATAACAAGGGTCATTTGGCCTCTGATAAAGAAAAACAGTTATCTCCTAAACAATTAAGAAAGCAACTTTTTAAAATATAGTCTAAGCTTTCTGCCAAGGAACTTTTTGTACTCACTATGACCAAATTTCTATCAAAGCTCTTAAAGAGTTAAAAACGACTTGCTTCCAGTATTAAACTAACTATCCTTATTATACTCAGGAACTACTATCCTCCTTCACGGACTCTGAATGTTTTATCTCAAAAACTTAAAAATGTTAGTTTGAACTGTTCTTTCAAAAATGAAATAACTACAATTTATAACTTAGTAGAAAAATCAGGCTTGTATTCAAGCTAATCAGAATACTAATGCTAACCCTCTTGTTAGTATTATACAAGATGAACTTTTTACATAGACAGTTTGCTAATTTATAACAGCAATGTAGGCAAAATATAGGAGTAAGAATTTGCTCTTATCTCCACAAATATGGGAGACCAGTAAATACCTTCCAGAAAATTAAAGTCTCAGCAAGAGTCAAAAATAGAACAAAGGGAGATTTGGCAATTAAATAAACTTACCCAGGAGACAAAAAAATGTTTTAATTAAGACTAAGACTTCAAAAAATATCCTTGACTCTGTTTCTAGCAATGCTAACTGGTGTGTCTATAACAATAAGCAGAATTAACTATTCTTACTGTTTATATTACTTCCACAAGCAATGTTGAATAACCTGACACTGTATCAACATTATGTAAATCAACCTTTAGAAAAAATTTGTCAGAAATATCCTCAATCTTCAATAATCTATTATAGCCTGACCAGGCCATGGTGGAGTGAATAGAGCATCAAACTGGGATGCAGAAGACCCAGGTCTGAGACCTCAAGCTTGCCAGCTTGAGCGTGAGCCCATCTGGCTTGAGCAAAGAGCTTGCCAGCTTGGACCCAAGGTCGCTGGCTCCAGCAAGGGGTTGCTCGGTCTGCTGAAGGCCCGCGGTCAAGGTACATGTGAGAAAGCAATCAATGAACAACTAAGGTGTCGCAATGGCAATGAAAAACTAATGACTGATGCTTCTCACCTCTCTTTGTTCCTGTCTGTCTTTCCCTATCTATCCCTCTCTGACTCTCTCTCTGTCCCTGTAAAAAATAAAAAAAAATATATGCATTATATAGATCACATATTAATAATAGCTTGTGAAAATATTGCTGAACTTTCAGTCATCCTTAAAGATGATTCTGAAATCTTAAATCAGTATAGTTTAATTATAGCTAAAAACAAAATTCAAACATCCTGTCCTATTAACATTGTTATTGATTCATAATATGTAGAACATACAGTTAAACTTATAGAAACAGTTTATATTTCAAATAATAGTTCTAAAATTAATCAACTGGTGCATTATAAAAATGAATTAGATCAATAGGTACCTAGTATATTGCAACATTAGGGAAGAGAGTTTGCTTGTATCATTGCAGAATTTGGTGAAGTCCTTTGGATTTCTGCTCGCAGAATTAAACTAACAACATGAATAAGAACAATACATTTTTTTCATATCTGCCCATTGCTGAGATGGAAGAAATGAATTTTGAAAGAAGAACCTTAAAGGTGCTACTGCTTAGTATTGAAAAGGCTAAAATACCAAGTTAGGGTCAACTTAAAAAGCTGAACTTTAATAGTAAAAAGATGCTACAAGCTACTAGAAAAGAAGAAAATGCTACTAACCTGTTTTTAGCAGTGATTGCTCTGGTAACAATTTTGGTAAGCAGAGCTGAAACTTTTCGTTATTAGGCATATCTCCTTAATCCTCCATTAAGTAAAGCTATTTATTAGGAAAATAGTGCCTTTCCTATTTTTGTTAATGACTCTAATTGGCTTCTAGGACCTTTTAATGATAGAGGTCCCTTAGCACCTTTGGAAGAAGAAATGAAATTAGAAAATTATACAATAGGAGTTGAGGGATTACTTATATGTATAGGACATGAGCCACATTGTTTAAAAATAGAAGCTCAAGCTTGGCTCTCTATTGTCAAAAATAACAGTAAAGGAGAAGGAAACAAACATTTGTTACAAGAATATGAATTTAAAAGTAACACATTTGTACATAAAATGTCATAGATTAAAGCCCTCATGGTTCTGCCAGAGTTAAAGGGCAGGGTGCTAATTTAAGGTAGCATAAGAACAATAGTTTAATTATAGCTAGTAGTCAAAGTAATCATACTATCATATAGCATAGAGGAGGAATGTCACCTCAAGCTCCTCACATATAAAATTTGGTCCTATACAATATAATTTGTAGAAAGTAGCCATGGCACTTAAACATACGTCAGCATAAAAAGAAAAAATCTAGAGAAATTATCCTTGTAATCATATTATGTTAATCTTTAAGAAAAATGAAACATATTTCATATCTGTTTGTGTTAGTTGCCTTATATGTTTATTATAGGTGAAACCAAATTAACAGCTGAAATTTATTCAATAACTTACAATAAGTATGCTTTTTATACATGTATTAACTTTTCTTTTTAATAAAAATAGTCAAAGTCTATACATTTTAAGAAGCCAAACAGGAGTCTGGATTCCAGTACAGATACATCAGATGTGGCAGGATTCCCCTTCCATGATGCTGTCATAACATCTTAAGTCCTTAAAGCAAACCAAGAGACTAGTTGGACTGATTATCGCCATCATTATAGGACTAATAGCTGTAACCACAGTGGCTACTATATCTAGAGTTGCTTTACATGAAAGTACACAGACTGTAGACTTTGTACAAAAATGGCATGAAGATTCTGAACAACTGTGGACTTCTCAATAACGTATAGATAGTAACATTAATACTAAAGTTAATGATTTAGAACAGACTATGATTATGTTAAGAAATTAAATTGTTAGCCTGCAAAGACAAATTAAGCTAAAATGTGATTAGAATGTAACTACTTTTGTGTTACTCCTATTCCTTAAAATCATACCTTTTCCATTAAAAAATGTTAAAAAGCATTTGTTAAATTATAATAATATGACTAAAAAATTATTGAACTACAAAGACATATTCATGAAAAATTAGAAATTCTAACAGGTCAACCTATATTGAAGAGATTAATAGATAATTTATTGCAATTAAATCTTATTAAATATATTAAAGAATTTTTAGGATCCACTGTGAGACTTTTTATGATAGTATTCATTTTATGTTTTTTTTATATATAGTCTGTCAACAAATCAAAGCAAGAGAAATAAGAGATAAAAAACAGAAGGCTGTGTTTTCAGTGGTGCTTCATAACATTCAGCATAAACAAAAAAGGGGAAATGTAGTGTAATAATCCACTGCATGACCTTGAATGGGAACACAGCCAACAAGAAAAGAATGGTTTGCCAAGAGAATTGTTCTGTAATTCGAAGGCAGGTCACTGAAACAGGTCTATGTGAATGAGGGCAGTTGCTGGACTCTCTTCTCAGTAAAACATTCTCATAAGATTTTGCTGTTCTCTTCAAGGCTAGCCCTTGAGATAAAGGAATGTTGTGGGAACCACAGAAGCAATAGCAGTTAATACCTTTTGATATTGTATTGTTATTATGCTTTCATGCAGACGTATTCCATGTATCTTTAAGTAAAGGTTATGCTTGATGCTATGCCAATTTCTAAGTAAACAAGCTTTTTGAAATCTTGTGAATAAAAATAAGACACAGTGCAAACTCGGCGCCATTTGCCTGAGTGAGCGGTGGTCCTTTTCTAGTTCATGATTATTTTGTCTGCTGATCTCTCTCTCTGCACCCCGACTTGTAACAACAAGAAAGTAGAATATAAAATATACTATAGCAGAATTTATGCCATGACATGAGTAAAGAGTATATAAGAATTGTTTTCCTGAAACTTAAAAAGTTTTCTATATATTTGAATTTATAGAGAAATAATAGATCTAGGGACCATGTGTGTATGTATATGTATACAGGCTTACAATAAAAGATGCACATCCTTATTTAACATGGGTTGTGATAAGTTAAAAACTAAAACACTTCTCTAAAAGGTCTCTATTTACACTGTCTACTGTCTAATCAGGTAGTCATTGGCCAAATGCAACTATTTAAATTGTAATTAATTAAAGTTAAATAAAATGCAACTTCAAATACTTAATAACATTAACTATTTCAAGTATTCAGTAACTATATTTAGTTAAAGGTTATTGTTTCGGACAGTGAAATTAAAGAACATTTATGCAGTTGAAGAAACTTCTATTAGATATAGTTGGCTTAAAGTCGACTGGGTTATATTAAGAAACTGATTTTAGTCTTAGATTATTTTTGTTAATTTTGCCTCACTGCATGTATTCAGTTAGACATTTAGTTAAGAGCTAAGTGAATATTTAAGAATTTGGACAAAATACTCTGTATCACCTGTTAGATGATTGGCACACATATTTTAATAGATTTAATATGTTATTCAAATAATGTATTGCAGGTACAAATATTGTGACATTTTTTAGAAATTATATAAGTCATCTTAAATATATTCAATGATTAGCCAATAATTATACTACTTTATTTAATACTTATTCCAGTTTAATGGATACTAGGTCAATAATTCAGCCCATGGAACTATATTAAGTTGACTGAAGAAAAGAGCAAAAAAATCTGACCCTTTGGTAATGAGAACCAAACAAGTACTTATATTATTCCCCTTTGTAATATTATGTTTTTGTGAAAAATTTGTATGTATGTGACTGTGAAGTTTATTTCAGGGCAGAATAATTATTTCCTCTAAAAATTTTTATCTTATCTATGTTTTCTTTAAGTTTGTTTAATTAATTCAGTTTTTGAGAAAATTTAAGGTAGAAAATAGAAAAAAACTATACAGTTAACTAAAAATATTAGAAGAGAAACCTATATTGTTAATTATGAAATACTGGAATCTGTGAATTTATAAATCATATTATAATCTATCTAGTCTATTGATTCTTTTTCACTGGAGAACCCTAACTCATACATATATGAATATCATGATTTTCTTTTCTGATAATTTTTTTGTGCAACATGGGAAGGTGGAAATGTGTGTGTGTATATGTGCATATATGTATATGCACAAATTTGTGTATTTACAATGGTGAAAAGTGGAATATCAATTTTATTCAATGATTAAAATATTATATACTTTTTCTTTACTCTTATTTAATGTTCTAATTTTTTTTTTTTTTTTACAGGGACAGAGAGATTCAGGGATAAATAGGGACAGACAAACAGGAACAAAGAGAGATAAGAAACATCAATTAGCAGCTTTTTGTTGCGACAACTTAGTTGTTCATTGATTGCTTTCTCAATTGTGCCTTGATCGCAGGCCTTCAGCAGACTGAGCAACCCCTTGCTCAAGCCAGCTACCTTGGGTTCAAGCTGGTGAGCTTTGGCTCAAGCCAGAGGCCAGCGCTCAAGCTGGCGACCTCAGGGTCTTAAACCTGGGTCCTCTGCATCCCAGTCTGTTGCTCTATCCACTGTGCCACAGCCTGGTCAGGCTAATGTTCTAATTTTTATGTTAAACATTTATTATTACTAGTAGCAGTAGTAGAAAAAATTTAAATATAAAATGATAAAAAGGCAGGCTTCATTACATATTAGCAAAGACACTGTCAATTTTCTCTTAATTAAACTGTTATCAAGATTCATACCTTTGTTATTATATGAGTGTGATTTTATATTGCAATACAGCATGTTTAACAAAAGCAGACTAAAAAAATACAGATGTTACTAGATAAAAGAAAGAATAATAAAGAAAGGCAAAAGCAGTAGATAATAAACAGGATTGAAAAATGTCTGTTATTCAAGACTTGGACATTTTTATACCTGGCAACAGTATATGCTGTGTCACATTAGAATCTATGAATATATACACACACATGTGCACATGCTAGTGCAAATACACTCATGCATGCACAACCATGATATAATTCATCCAATAATTCAAATATCTAAGAATTTTAGTTTTAATACCACAGCCTTCAACACATTTTAATTATAAATTATTTCAATAAGACTTTTAAGGGAATTCAGGAGAACAAATTAAATATATTATGTTAGAAGTCTTCATTTATCTCTTGAAAGTCCTTCTGGAAATTTGAAGACTATGTGGCTAGTTCTTTACTATCATTGTTGTGAACAGATTATTACCAAATATGATACTTGTGTTTACTTAAACATTAAACTTGAAAATTAAACTTTCAACTGAGTTAATGCACTGAATCATATTTATTAAAAATCATTGTGCTGGGCTAACCATGCTATGGAAAATCTGCAAAATATTACCCATTCACAATTTGTTCCCAAGTTTATAGTACATGGGTGACAATCTTAATTTTATTATTAACCTATGTTTTAAACTCATAAGACCCTTTATTTCAAGCCTGAGGGTTATCATAAAAAAGTTTTTTTATATTTTCTACCTTTTCTTATATCATATGTGTGAATGAGGTCAGAATAATGTTTTTAAATTAGTTATTTGGGATGTTGTGGTATTGTGAGGGCATGTCATATATTTCAACAATATAAGATTTAACCAAGAGCTCAGATAAAGTAAATCTTAACATTTAAACATGGTAAAATGAACTTAAGGCAAATAGTTTGTTTTAAGAAAGTACATAAATAAGTAGGTATAAATTTACATATAACAGAGCATTTTTTTCCTAAATGAACAGACTGCTATTTGATTATTATGATCACTTAACTTAGCTTTATTTTTCTCATGTAGAGTTCATTCAGAATGACAGAGTTCATACACGACAGTTTTTACTTCTTAAAAAATTTAAAATGCCAAAAATAGTTACAGACTTATACATTTAGACATAATATATTATCTCTTTAAAATACTATTTGTTATTACAGATAATGGACTTAAATCAGAATATGTTTTATATCACAGAAATACTTTCCTTCTCACCCTCAAATATCTGTTACAGAGTCTAATTGACTTTTACTCTTTTTTAATACAAATTAATATAAAATCATTTAACAAATTATGTTATCCATATTTTATTTTCTGCACTTTTGAAGATTGTCATATTAATTTAAAGTAGTGATCCCATTCGCCATTAAATAGTGCATGGTAGAAGTTCTGATGTAGTAATTATTCATATTGTTAGTGTCTTAAAAGGAATAGCTCTAAAATGTAAGCCATAGGCATGTGTCCATGTTAATCATGCAAACACTTTGTCTTTTAGTCCCTGTGCTTCACTTTATTGGAATTTCTAGTTTTACAAAACGCTTGCTGATCAACACAATGACTTTATATTCCGATTAAGCTTTCATTCAATAGTGCAGAAGAAGCTAATCAAGAATCTCAGATATAAATTCAAATCCAACTTGGCATGGCTGTAACTTTAGGATACAATACTGAAAGAGATCCTATGTGTTTATTGAGCTATTTCACACTATTTTGCTGAAGTTATGAAGAAATCAATTACATCACAGGTGCAATACTGGACCCTAAATGTGTGAGTGACAGCAAACAGCTTCAAACTAGCTGTGCAATAAATACTTACTTAGTCCTATAAAAATCTTAATCAATATTGAATGCTTAATTTGCAGATGTAAAAGCTGAATACTATCTATACTTAATAGTAGTTTTATTTCATATATCTTCAATTACTTTCCTAAGTGCAGCTAAATTAACTACAGTAATTATGTTAAATCCCTTACATTGCATTAAAAATGAGAACTTGTTTCAATTTATGATGATGATCTGGGTCTAGAAACATAATAGAAAATAGCTTTATTCAACTTGTAAGGTTAGTTAATTAAATAGTTTTGAAAGAGAATGTTTTCTTTCAATAAGGTAGAATAAGAAAAAAATCTAATAGCTTATTATAATTTTACATGATACTATAAATTAATCTTTCATTTTTAAAATTTAAAATATATAAGATTAAAAATAATTGCCCATAGTCCTGTCCCCAAGGTAATCATTGTTCAAATTTAAAGTGGTAACTTTTTTACAAAAGGTTCTGCTTGCTGTGTTTATAGTTTGGAGAATATACATACTTAAGATTAAATTGTTATCCTAACATTTCACTTAAATAATGAAACTAATATTTATGCATTTTTCTGTAAATGCTAGAATTACATTGATTTAGTAAAGTATTTTTATTATTAAGAGTAATTTTTTTTTTTTATGCAGTAAGAGGAGGGAAGGCAGAAATAGACTTCCACATGTGCCCTGAGCAGGTCCACCCAGCAAACCCAATAGGGCATTGCCCATTTGGAATGTTTGCTTCATTGCTCAGCAACCAAGCTCTTTTTAGCACCTGAGGTGAAGGCCATGGAGCTGTTCTTAGTACCTGGGCTAACTTGCTCCAATAGAGCCATGGCTGCAAGAGGGGAAGAAAGAGAGAGAGAGAGAAAGAGATAGAGAGAGGGAAATGAGAGGGGCTAAAAAAGCAGATGGGTGCTTTTCCTGTGTTCCCTGACTGGAAATTGAACTTGGGACATCCACAAGCCTGTGCAATGCTTTACCATTGAGGCAACTGGCCAGAGCCAAGAAATTAATTTTTTATCTTAAGAAGGTTATATCACTGAAAACTTAATTTGTGGGTGACATTTTAATGCATTTATCATATGTAAAATGTATTACCCAAGAGTTTTCTACAAACTAATGCCAAAATTGTCAAAGAGTAAAAGTGAGTATTTTTCTTCTTTTAAAACCAGTCATCATATCAGCAATTTTTAGTGTAATAATGTTGAAAGATTTCCAATGATAACAAAGAGGAAGGCATTAAACAAATAAGTTAACTACAGAAATTCCTTATTTTGTTTTTCAATCATACATTCTAAAGCAATTTTAGTAAGTCTTAAACAAAATAAAAATTAATTTCTCATGATGGCTAACTTTATCTGTCAATTTGACTGAACCACCACTAACAAGATATGGAAAATTGCCTGTATACTTGTCTGTTTCCCTAAGTAAACTATAATTTTTTCTAATATAAAATGCATTTTTAAAAAATTCTCAAGCCAATTTTTTGTGACTCATTTCTAGTGCTTAATAAAAGTGGTGCAATTAATAAATTTTAGGATGTTTCCATTTTTTGTGTTTTTGTGTGACAGAGACTGAGAGAGAGACAGAGAGAGGGACAGATAGGGACAGACTGACAGGAAAGGGGAGAGATGAGAAGCATCAATTTGCTGCAGTACCTTAGTTATTTACTGATCATTGATTGCTTTCTCATATGTGCCTTATCAAGGGGCTACAGCAGACCAAGTGACCCCTTGCTCAAGCCAGCATCCTTGGGTTCAAGCTCGCGAGCCTTGCTCAAACGACATGAGCCCATGCTCAAGCCAGAAACCTCGGGGTTTTGAACCTCAGGGTTTAGAACGTCAGCATCCCAGTCTGACATTCTATCCACTGCACCACAACCTGATCAAGCTTTGTTTCTTGTTGCTGATCTACCTTTTGCTTCAGAATTTTAGCCTAGGCCTAAATTGAATAAAGAATTTCCCTCACCGTACACTTCCATACAGTAAACCCAACTCTTAAATATTGATTTTATCTCGGACCTCTGATCTTTCCATTACATTCCCTAATTTTGATACCTCAACCAATTCTATAACTTCCTTTATCATGTACAATCTAATGACTCATTGTCCCATTTCATATAGAAGTTATTGCTGACTCCTGTTTATAATTGCTTGGATAATATTTGCATTTGGTATCTCTCAGGCACCACTACTCAGACTATCCAAAACATAGTTTATTATTTATTTTAATTTACCATTCTTGTTCTCTTTCAGAAATCTCTGTGAAAGAAAACATCTGGTTGCTCAAGTCAAAAACCTGTGAGTTTCACTTGATCCTTCCTCTCTTCATGGTCTTTTCAAAATTAATCACTAAACCCAACATTGTTTTCTCAATGCCTTTTATTTCTTCTGCCAGTGCTGCTCTGGATTTATGCTAGACCTCAAATGCTTTCCCTTCAGATATTGTCTACCTTGTATATGTCCTCCACAATACTATCAGTGAATTTCATCAAATAAAAATCTGGTGAAGTGATTTCTTAATTTACAACCCTTCCATGTCTCCTTGGTTTTATTAATCAAAATTTATAAAATACCTAAAAGGCAGTAAAATTTGACTCTTTTTATCTCATTTACTTCATTTTTTATCTGTCTGTCTTCTTTTCTTATTTTAGATTCTTTTGACTAAAGCATTATTTTCTTACATCTCATTAATTTCTTCTTCCTTAGTCATCATTTTCATCTTTACTAAAAATCACTTTTCATGAAAGCATTAACTAGATATGGTAGCTTTCTATGTTGTGCATACCTATAATTCTCTTTGCTTTTTAATTTATACACTCAAAACACATGTGGTTTCTATAATGTTCTTTTTTCTTTCATTTAATTAAGCTCCATAAAGAGAGGAAAAGTGATTCTTCTGTTCATACTTGTAACTCAAGCAACTAATATAAGACTCTACAGAAGATACTTATATATTTTGTAAGAAAAACTAAATATGAAATTTAAGTATGAATCATAAGTTTTAGTACAATTTGTTGACTCTTCTTATCTCCTATATTATTTTAAAAGAAGTAATAAATGATTTCTGAGAAAATTCATAAATCCTTAAAATTTCTTCTTTAAGGAAAAACAAGTGAAAAAATATTATATTGTATGATATCCTCTACAAGGTGAATCTAAAAATGTCAAATTTATAAAACCACGGAACAGAATGGTGGTTGCCAGATACAAGGGTGGAGGTGTGGAGATGATGGTCAAATGGTACAAACTTTCAGTTATAAAATGAATACATTCTGGGAATTTAATATACATTATGGTGACTATGTAGTTAGTAATACTGTATAGTATACTTCCAATTTACTAGAAGAGTAGCTCTAAAGTAATCTTACGACACACATAAAATGGTAACTATAAGAGGTGATAAACATGTTAATTAACTTGATTCTGGTCATCTTTTCACTATATGTGTATATTAAATTGTCATGCCGTACATTCTAATAAACACAATTTTTATTTGCAATTTTACCTCAACATAGTTGGGATACAAAAATTAAAAGATGTGTTAAAATCAATTTCAGCTTACCTCAGATGCTATCCTCCTGTACTCCTGTACTGCTCTCATTTAAGTTTCAGAGTTTTTTTCAAAGAATTAATATAGTTCTGAAAAGTCTTTAGAGGAAGTTGCTTTTAGGAAGAAATTATGAGATTGATATAGTTAAATGCATAGTAAATATTATTTTCTAATCATTTGTTTTATATAATTATTCATTGATCATTTCATTGGGGAAGAGAGGTATCATGAGAGGGTGATTTTGTCTTATGTACAAATCAAATCCCTGCCACATTGAATAATGACTACTTAATAGATTGTAAGCACTTAATAATTATTTCTCACGTAAATTAATTTTTAATTTTGTTCAAGAACATTCATAGAGATAATAGGTATTACATATAATATGCAAGCCTCCTGAAATAAAATGATCTAATTTACTTTTTGAAAAAAACAATTAAAAACTGACTTAAATCCTGTTCTGTTTCATTGGACCAAGACCAAATTGACCATCATTTCAGCCCCATTAGGTTGATTATGTAATGAGAATTAGAAAGACAATTTAGTGAAAACACCTAACCTGTAAGTCATACTAAACTAAATTAAATATATTATTAAAACAGTAAATTACCATCTGGTCACTTTTTCTAAAAGCTACAGTGTGTGGTGTTGAAGAATTACAGAGTGTGAATTATGCAGATTATATTCCATCACTTACTCAAAACAATGCATAAAGTTATATCAATATATTAATATTTAACTGCATATAATGTGTTTCTTTTAAAATACCTTTTAAATATTAGCAGAACAAAATATCAGGAATGTGAAACAGCAGAAGAAACCTTAATGGTTCTAAAATTATATTTTTTACTAAGTCATTCAAATATGTACATTTTTGTCTTTGTTTTATTGTTAAAATTTCTGTATGGGTTTGATTATTATTTGTTAATATGATGTAACTTCACAATGAAAGGACAACATTTTGTACCTGATCATTAAAATTCAGAATTGAAATAAAATTTCTTAGTCCTTATAGGGAAACCGGTTGTGTTGGGTTTGCTTGCTTGCACTTTGCATGATTACTATGTGAGCAGGTAGCAGCATTATGTATGAATAGCCTATATAAGACTATGGTGCTTTCCCTCCAGGTAGATCACTCATCTGCCACTGCCAGGGGCCGTTTTACTGTTGGATTGCCTATTGCCATGAGAAGCAGTTTTCTCCTGCCTTTATGCTCTCTGCCATTGTGAGAATCTATTAAATGAGACTGGCCCAATGCTTTCTGGTTTGGCAGTTCCTCTACCAATTTGCCCCAAAACAATGTGAGCCTACCTGGCCTCAGTCACTGGCATTACAGTACTCTTTATTTATTAGCTAAATTAAATTGACTAAACATTACCTTATGCAAACACAAAGTACTGAGGTTAGACTGTTTGTTACCAAGTTTCTAGAAAATAAATGGTTGATGTATCATTACAAGGATCATCCTGTTTATGTTTAAAAATGCAATATTTGGAATTTGAACAACTGATTCTTCCATGTATTTATTAAAATAATTACAAATGAGTCTAAATTCAAATGTTTCAAAGATAAATTTTTTCTAACCTCACTGATTTTTATTCACAATTGGTCCTTCTAGTCCTGCTTCAGAACTTACAAATATATGTGTTTTAAACACTTCTAATGTGTGAGGAAGTTTTTTTTTTTATGATGAGAATGCAATTTCTGTCTTTAACAGGCTATACTTTTAATATTTGTTGCTTCTCCTATGTTTGGTGACTCATTTACACTCCCATTTGTGGCTTACAGACTTGTTTCTTAAACTTTTTTGGTTTTTGTTTCAACACACATCAGCACCTCTCAACACTGTCACATCACAAAATGAGAAAGATTCAAACACATAGCATGAATAACTGACAATTTGTACTAGAGCCTGAATCTCCTTGATGAAAACATTATTTTTATATGCCCAGTGCTGATCAATATTGAAGACATAAAACTTTTTTAAACCATTTTTTATATTTATTACTTCCTAATACTTATTTGTTTCAGAAAATTAATATAGGGAAACAACATATAATAGACATCTGTTACATTTAAAATATCAAATTTGTGGTTGTGGAGAACGAAACAACAAGCACTTGACCAAAGATCTTAATTGCTATTGGAGCTTATACTTTAGTACAGGGTAAGTAGAGACAATAGACAAAATAAGAATGTAATATTCTAGGTTTAAGTGTAACGGGGGATCATTGTCTTCTTAGTGAATTTAGCCTATCATAAATCCCCTTTATTATTCCTTATAGTACTGCTTCTTCTGAAATGCATTTTCTCAGTTTAGTATGGGCAGTCAGTTTTTCTCTGGGTTAATGTTAAGCCCTGGCCAGTTAGCTCAGTCAGTTAAGAGTGAAACTACAAGGTTGTGGGTTCAATCCCTGGTCAGGGCAAATGTGGGAAGCAACCAATGAATTCATGACTAAGTGGAACAACAAATTAATGCTCCCTTTTCCCCTCTTCTTTCTCTCCCTTACTCTCTGTTTCTTTAAAAACCAATCAATAAATGAAACCCTGGCCAGCTAGCTCAGTTAGTTGAAACATGCCCCATTGTCGAGTTAGCTGGTTCTATTCCCAAGCCAGGGCACACACAGGAGCAGCCTGATATTTCTGTTTCTCTCTCTCTCTTTCAAAAAAAAAAAAAGTTGGCACTGCCTATTGTTTTTCATTTTGTTGATTTTATTTTGTCTGTAGACAATATATAATTTGGTCTTGCTTTCCATTACTAGTTATCTATATCTTTTAACAAGTGTGTTTTTGTTGTTAATACTTTATTTATTCTTGTAGTTGGATTATAATTGACTTTTTTCTTGTTTTCTATTCCTTTTGTTTGTCCTTTTTCCTTTTTATAATACAACATTATACCACCTCAAGTGTAAGAGTTTTACAATCACATATTTCCAATTCTACCTTTCCAACCACTGCCTTATTTATGTCTATTTTTATTTTGCCTAAACAATCTATAAAATATTGTTATCATTTTAAAAATCTATTGGCTATATTTCTGAATAATTCAAAATAAGAAATAAATATTATTTTTGTGTTTTTCTACCATTTCCAGCATTCTTCGGTTTTTTGTAGGTCCAAGTTCTTTCTGTTTCCATAGATTTTCTGCCTGAAGGCCTCCTTTAACATTTCAATGAAAGTAATTATGATTATTATAATAAATTCTTCTTGATTATGTATGTTTAAAAACACTAGTTTTTCTTTTTAGAATTTTGACAATAAGGATAAATTTATTGGACTTATAACACTGATAAAGGCCTCAACATAACTCTGAACCAGAAACTGAGGATGCATTTTCAACTGAGGAACCCTCTTATGAGCCATGTAAGAATGACAAGTGAGCTTTTAAGAGAATTCTCATAATTGATTTTCTTGACAGATTTTAATTTTTTGTACTGTTTAGGTTCACAAAAATATGTGAGGAAAGGCAAGATCTCTCAAATGCCCCCTACCTCCACATATATATAGCCTCCCCTATTATCAATATCCTCCACCAGAGTTGTACATTGTTTTTATCATTGATAAAGCTATATCAGCACATCGTTACCACCTTAAAACTATATAATATTCTTTCAATTTCAAAGATGTGTTTGCTGTTTGTAGAATAGAATTATTTTGCTGTAGTTTTTCTGTTTCTGTTTTTGTTTTCATTCATCTTTTTGAAAATCTCCTCTCTTGTCTCTGGTTTATAGCTTCTTACAAACAGTTCGCTATAATTATAATATTTATTTCTCTGTATATAATGTGCCCTTTATCTATAGTTTCTTTTAAAATTTTCTCTTTATCATCTTTATCATTAGTTTTGAGATGTTTGGATATTATGAGTTTAACTGGTTTTATTTATTAGTGTTTGTTTGTTTGTTTTGTATAAGTAAAGAGTACATTGTACTTGTGGTCCTCTGAACTTCTTGGATATGTGGTTTAATATATTATACTATTTTTGAGAAAAATTAGTCATTATTTCTTCTCATTTTTCTTATGATTTGATACTATTATTCTCATTCAGAAGTTCCAATTGCACATGTATCAGACAATTTGCTATTGTCCTATCACTCTGTCAAAAGTTCATTAATAACCAAATTAAAGCCAATGATTCACTGAAATAGTAATTATTGAAATTTTATTATTCATACATCAAAAAGATCATTCACAAACCAGGAGCACTCACACCAAAACATGGAATAAAACTCATGGGTATATATATATATATTTTTTATTATTCATTTTAGAGAGGAGACAGAGAGAGAGAGAGAGAGAGAGAGAGAGAGAGAGAGAGAGAGAGAGAGAGAAAGGGGGGGAGGAGCTGGAAGCATCAAACTCCCATATGTACCTTGACCGAACCAGTGCAGGGTTTTGAACTGGCGACCTTAGTGTTCCCAGGTCGACGCTTTATCCACTGCGCCACCACAGGTCAGGCCTCAGGGGTATATTGTTTTAAAGCAGCTTATATAGTGAGAAAGTAGTGACTATTTTTCCAAGATGGATCATAATATTATAATATTCATAAATGGTAGGGTGTCAGTTAGTGGTCACCTCATTATCAATTGTGGAGAACAATTTAAGTGTTCCATATACTTCCAGGGGCATGTGTAAGAAGTGATACAGGTCAAGCTAGTCTTCCATTAAGAATATTAAGCTCTCTTGAATTACTAAACTGGTTTTGTATGCCCAGGCAACTTCTTTTTCAACTGCTCTCATACCCTTGCTCTGTTTGCTCACTCTTTAATTACTTTGCAATTCTGTCTTAGTAATTTATATTGACAGATTTCTCAAATGTGTTGAATTTACTGGTAATTTCAGTAGGGAATTTTTTTATATTCACTTGTTTTTATTTCTAACATCTCCATTTGACTCTTATAATAGGTATCTGTATTTCCACTAAAATCCCCAAAGAAAATATATATTGTCTACATTTTAAAATAAAGCCTTATATCATAGTTACTTCTCATTCTGTATAATAGTTTCAGCCCCTGGGTCATCTCCAATTTTAGTGCTTTGGGTTATTTTGTCTCTTTTCAATAAGAAGGTGTGTGTGTGTGTGTGTGTGTGTGTGTGTGTGTGTGTGTGTGTGTGTGTTCATGCTCTCTGTGTTTTCTTCATTGTTAAATTTTGCAAAACTGTGTAAGAAAGTAAATACTGTGGTAAATAATATTTTCCTGTCTCTTCTTTGTTAGAACTTCAGTGTATGTGTGAGGAGGTTAAGTGTGTTGGATTTGGGTATTGTGCTTATGGTTTTTTCTCTGCACTTACCATTGATTTTAAATTTCTCTAATGCTACCTTTTACTTAGTGTGGGGGCTGCGTTGTTGAAAAAATTTTCTCAGTGTTCCAGTTCCACACTTATCTTTTGACTTTTCTTATGTGCCTGAACCTCCCAGAAGTTCTCTCTCTACCCTCCTGCTTCTCTTCCAGTGGTAGAATGCTTTACTTGTTACTCAATGCTGCAGGCTAAAGGTGTGCCCCCAAAATTTTTATGTCAAAATTCTAACTCTCAGTATCTCAGAATGTGACTATGTTTGGAGAGATAGCCTTGAAGGTTGTGATTAAATTAAAAATGCTTAAGATGAGTCTAATCTAATATGACTGGTAACCTTATAAAAAGATAAAATTTCTACTCATAAAGAGATACCAGGAATGTGTACATGTGGAGAAAAAAGCATGTTGAGAACACAACAAGAAGACATCTATCTGCAAGCCAAAGAGAGAGCTACTCATACACTGATCTTGATCTTGAACTAGTCTCCAGAACTGTGAAAAATGAATTTCTGTCAGTTACTTCAGTCTGTGGTATTTTGTTATGACAGCTCTAGTAAGCTCATGTAATCAAGGTTCTCTATTTGTGTTAGAGAAATGGGGATGTTCTGTCTCTCGTATTGATATAAACATTACCTATATTCCTGGACTTTTGGTGTTGGACTTTTTCAGTTATCTTGTTCTTCCCCCAGCATTAGATGTCCAATTGCTTAGGAGCAGTAAATGTTCCTGCCTTTTCCCAGATGTAATGGGTTTTTTGGTTGTTGTTGTTTTGTTTGTGTTTTCTTGTTCTTCTCAGTTGCAATGGATCTTCAGTTATGTCATTGAGATCTCAGTACCTGCTGCCTTTTATGAAGGTATTGTTTGTTTGTTTTTTTCTTTAGGACATCTCCTGTTTAAGAGTTCAAGGGCCTATTGTGTAAAGGATAAAAATAAAACCATACTTATAATCCAGTATGACAGGTTGCCTTCTAGCAGAGTAGAAGAATAGAGCCATGTGAAAAAGATTATACCTGGGAAGATTAGGAAGGTTTCATTAGAGTAGAAGCAAAAGGACTGAGATTTACATAAACTATTTTACTTCTTTGAGCAAGTTACTAGACTATTAAATAAAGTTATGTGTTTAACATATAACTCAGTCCCACAGTAAATGGCTCTTCTCGAGATCAGTGAGATGAAGAAGATTTATATCTGCTTTATAGAAAAGAAATAGAACATAGCTGGTTCTATTAAGTTCCTGAAATAAAATTTAAAGTATAAATTGTCAGAGGCAAACATTTATTTTTACTAAATAAAATTCAAGTGAAATTTAGCATCCATGCTAAGAAAAACTGGTCAATGTGCAATAAATTTGTATTGTAAGAATTCCTGTATAAATCTCATTCTACCTGGGGTAATTAATAAAAATTAACCTTTTTTTAAATTATCTGAGTTACATTTAAGGTAATATTTTTCTAAAAATTATTTTTTGAATAGTTCTGATAAGGGCCCTTTTAAATAATTAGTTCCCATTAATGTTAAGGATTAGTCTAAATCCTTTTGGACTACTTTTTAGAGTTTCATGAATTTAATTTTTTTTTACTTTGAATCTAACAATTTCTGCAATTGGACATTAGTAATAATGTGGTTGCTTAGAAGCCGTATATTGTTAAAGTGTTCTTTAGTTAATTTTATATACTATTACTGACTTATGGATTCAAATAATTATTTCTTCTACTTAGAGCTATAATTTGAGTCATTCTGAATCTCTCTTTCATTAAATATTTTGGTTATGTAAAACACTTCAAAGTCTCCAATTCCTTACAAAAAATAAAGTAAAATAGTAACAATTAAGTTTATTTATGTTCTAATTTGAGTAGAATGTGAAGCACCACTAATTCTAACATTCTTATAGTTTGTGATGCCTTTGGATTCATGTATGATGACAAACTTTTTTTATTTCTAGCACTTATCACAAATACTGCCAAAGAAGGTGCCTTAAATCTGTGCTTAGTGATTGATTAAATATAAGCAAGTTTGTTTTATTTTCTAAACTTATTCTTAGAAGTGCATGAGCTTATATCTTTATTAATCTTATGGCATTAAGAGAAGAATTCTTTTAATGTAAGTTGTGGATTTAAATTCAACACAAGAATATTGAAGATGTCATATTTTATGGTTATACTGCTTTTTTCTCATATAGTTTCCCTGAAAAATACTGTCATATATTATTTCTTATCTTTTTATTATTATTATTATTATTTTGGTTCAAAAGTCAGGTCAGCTTTTTCTCCAAAATGAATGAATTAATATGGGTATGGTCTTACATTCCTGCAAAACAATTTACCAAAATTATGCTTTCAAAGATATTTGGATTCTTGAATTACAGATAAGGGTCTGTGGATCTGTATATGATTATAAACCTGTATATACCTAGTAATTTGACCTCAAAATACTGTAAGTGCCTGACCAGGTGGTGGCGCAATTGATAAGAGTGTTGAACTGGGACATGGAGAGCCCTGGGGTTTGAAACCTGGAGCTCGCCAGCTTGAGCACGAGCTCATCTGGTTTGAGAAAGGTTCACTAGCTAGAGCCCAAGGTCACTGGCTTGAGCAAGGGATCACTCGCTCTGCTGTAGTACATATGTGAAAGCAACCAATGAACAACTAAGGTGCCACAATGAAGAATTGATCCTTTTCATATCACTCCCTTTCTGTCTGTCTGTCCCTATCTGTCTCTCTCTCTGTCTATCTCTGTCTGTCATACACACAGACAAAAATACTGTAAGCAAAAATGACAGAATTAAAAGAGAAACTGCAAAATTTAGCCAAAATGAAAGATTACAGCACAACTCTGAGTAACCGAGAGTTCCAGAAGTAAAAAATTAATTATCACAAGTATTTTAAAGTTTTTTCATAGATTGTTCTTAGAAAATACTCATCCATGACAAACCTACAAAAAGAATTTAGCTTTCAAGTCACAGCATATCAGATACACCAGGGATTTCAGGCATCTTTAACACAGTGGCTTTAGGAGGGATCTTTATATTGATGAACAGCTGTGTGTTTTGGTTTGGTTGGCAGTTGTACAAATCTACCTGTCACAAAAAGCACAAAACTTTACATACACATAAACACACATATGTGTGCAGGTAAAACTGGCAAAATCTCATGAAGGCCTGTAAAGTGTACAGATATCATTCTCCAGGTTTTGACATCATGCTATAGTTCTATAAGATGCCACTGATAGAGGGGGCTGGGACAAGGGTACACAAGAATTCTATGTACTATTACTGAAATTTCCTGTGAAACTCTAGTTACTTTTAAGTTTAAAAAAAAATTTTGTTTGTTTTTTTTAAGTGGCATAACCCAGCACAGTGTTCATTTCCTCATATCTAGATGCTCAAAGGAAAGCTTCCAAGAGTTGAGTGACTGACTCTGTATGCCACTGCAGGTCCAAGCTCTGGGCCTTTCTCACAGCTGCTGGCTGTGAACCTCATGGCCACAAAAAAGTTTTTGAGGCCAATGGCTGGTCGGGATTCCAGTGAGGCACAGAAAGCAAAAGTGGTGAGAGACAGCAAAGAGCAAAGAAAGTAGAGTACAGACTGGTCACCTTTATCCTTTGTAACTTTTCCTGACTTCTTGTGTCCAGAACTGTGGAGCATGGCAATAGTGGATGAAAATAAGAGTAGGAGACAGTGTTTCTGGTTTTCTTTGGCTCAGAGCACATAACTGCCCTGAAAAAAATAGGGCTTCCTCTATGGCATGCTAACTTCTGCCATCAGGTGTGAAATGAAGGGAAAAAAACACTAACATTTATTTTGATGTGGGTAGAAATAAATTAGGAAAGTAAGAAACAGTACTGTCCATTTAACACATTTAATGGTATAGAAAAGATTGTAGTGTAAATTGATATTATTTTGGCCGAGAAAGAAAGATAGTATATAGAATTTAGTATAAATATAATAGGTCAGGTCAAAAAAAGAGCAAGGTGGCTAGAAAAATATATTTCCCATTGTTGGTACGTGGGACATGACAACAAGGACTCTAGCAATAGCAATGCATGTAATGCAAAAGCCATTCATTAGTGCTCATCTGAAGGCTCCATAAACAAGACTTGTCATGTTACAGGCAAAAGCACTTATAACATTAAAGCTAATAACTTTTACTATTTAATGGCGTCCCCCTTTAAAAACAAACAAATAAACAAAAGACAAATATTTTGAAAGAAAGTCATCTGAACCAACATTTCTTAACTTAGTTTTTGTCATTCTGCTATCTAAAATGGATAAAAGAGTTAAAACAAAGAATAATGACTGAATAGTGGAGTCTAAATAAAGCAAAATTTAAGCCAATCCCTGTTTTACAATTTATATGATTTTTGATAGAGCTTTCTTTGTTGTATGTTTTACTATATTAGTTATATTTGGCTCTATCACAAAAACAAACAAACTTTAGAACATCAGTGTTTCACAAATGACATATTTTTAATAAATTCTGAAAATTGTACATTTGAAAAATATCACAATATCTGTGGTCTAAATCATCATGTTCTTATGAAAGTTTTAATTATTTTTAAAATTTAAATCTAGAAAATTTTAAATTAATATTATAATATATTGCCATCATATATTCTTTTTTTTTTAGATTTGGTATGGGTATTATTTATATTACATTGTGGCAAATATTTGAGTCACATAGTCTTATCATGCAGAGTAGGCAGATAATATTCTATCTCCTAACACTCTTATATAGTTGATTCAAGAGAAAAAAATGGCATCTTAAAATATGGTTGTAAAAGATATGTTTGATTTGAATCCCTTAGCTATATGCCAAAATCATCATTTGGACCCCAATATCTGCTATATTTGAAAAATAAAGATAATTTTACATTACATGTTGATTTTTCTTGAAAGTAAAGTCACAGTTTCATGTAAGTTTTTTATTCTCTTGCAACTAGAAATATTTTTTTATTATGTATCAATAAGAGAATGAACATTTAACAGACAAAAGATCACTAAATGCTCCAAAACTACTTGTATGATTTCTAAGATTAGAAACTACAAATACACATCAAATATTAGAATGTATAAAATTTATATAGTAATGAGAATCAAAATCTGTGGCTACACACAGTACTATATGTAAATAAATCTGATAAGCATAATTTGAATGACTAAAACCAGACACAAAAGAGTAGACATTATATTTTCATTTAGTTTATTTTTTAACATAAAAGGCAAAATTAATTCACACTGCTAATTTCAGAGTAGTGGTTATACTGGGGGAACAAGCAGGTGGAAGGAATGGAAAATGAGAGGGGTTTTTCAGATGCTAGTAAATTATTTTCCTGTATTTGACTGTCAGTTGCATAGGTATGTTTAATATGGGAAAATCATGAAATTATGACTCACTGTCATGAGACAGTTCTCTATTGGTTTCTTGCATATGTGCATGTTTTCTGAGCAGTGACATCAACTGCCTTTATTCCAGACTGTATTTTCAAACATGTTAATAGAGAAATTACCTTAGAAGATAGAGAAATATCTCCTTTCAGGACAGAAAGTAGATTTATTTTCTGAGTAGTATAATAAGAATAATGCTTCTTTCTAGGTAAATATTTGAGTAGGTTTGTCTGTAACCTATTTTGAAAGATTAGGTTTATGTTTAGAGTTCCTCTCCTGTAACACAGCTCACTACATATACATGTCTTGGTGCTCTTGTTGGATGACATGGTTGGAACTGAGGCCTAGGAAACATAAAAAAAGTCATATATTAGCGACTGTTATTGTTGTGAGCAATAAACTGTCTTTTAGTTCTTTCTGAGGAGTTAATAATGGCTTCTTCCAGCATCCATGAAATGGGGGCATGCAAACTTGCTTGTTGAGAGTAGGGTAAAATCTCAGACTCTGAACATTTGACAGTAAAGTATCCACTTAACATATGTATGCTTTAATATAAACTTATAAATTACTTGCTGCAGTATTAATTCCTTATAAATTATAAACCACAAAAGGAAGCTAATGTAAAAACTAAAGAATATATATATATATTTTGCAGGGACAGAGAAAAAGTCAGAGAGAGGGATAGATAGGGACAGACAGACAGGAACGAAGAGAGGTGAGAAGCATCAATCATTAGTTTCTCGTTGCCGTTGTGACACCATAGTTGTTCATTGATTGCTTTCTTACATGTGCCTTGACCGCGGGCCTTCAGCAGACCAAGCACCTCCTTGCTGGAGCCAGAGACCTTGGGTCCAAGCTGGCGAGCTTTTGCTCAAGTCAGATGGGCCCGCGATCAAGCTGGCGAGCTCGGGGTCTCGAACCTCTATCCACTGCGACACCGCCTGGTCAGGCTAAAGAATATTTCTTGAAGAGACATTCTCAATACAAATCAAAACACCTGCTAGCATTTATTAAGTGATAATCTCCTTCTTGCATCTCAATGGATTAGTTACTCTTCTTGGGAAAAGAGTAATACTAAAGAGCATAGATCTGTAAAACCTGTCTTTTTAATTGTATACAATTTTAGTTAAATTTCCATTTGAAACATATGCCCTTAAATATTAATTACTTTGGGTCACATATTATTTATTGTTTTTAAGATTTTCTTCAAATCAGTAACATTAAGTAGAATTTCAGGATTTTAAAAAATACAACTTTATTTTATTCACTGTTTTGAATGAGAAGCAATTATGATGCAAAATTCAGAATTTGTCGAGTGAACAATTGTGTTATTTGTGCTATTCATAGAGGATTCTAATGGCAGAAAACACCATGGCTGAAAAATGATTCTAATAATACCTTATTTGGGCAAAGTTTAAGTTTTTGGAGTCACATTGAATTATAAATTTATTGTGAAAAACAATACAGCTAGTAAGAGATTATAGCATAGAAAATAGGCAAACAAGCACAAAGTAATTTATTTCTCCAAAATTATTTAACAATTTGTAGAGGAGAAACCTAAAGCTTGATCTCATGCAAATGCTCTGTCTTTATAGTCATAAATTTATCTTAAAAGAGCAAAATATAAGGACCTTTCTGTATAAGAAATCCACTTATGGTATTATATAAAAAAAACTTCTTGGTGTAATAATTCCTTGTCATTTTAGTGTGTAAACATTGGGTGATTTCTGTCTTCTAAACATAAAAAAATAAGTAATTTTTCAGGGGGGGAGATTGAAAAATTGCATTGACAATGAAGCATTAAAACCAAAACACAAGAACTAGAAAACAATCACTAAATATGCTAGAAAGATAATACACATTCAGGGCCTTAATTCCCATATTTGTCTAAAGCAGTGTCAATGATTCAGCTCATTTTAATGATGTTTAGAGCAACAAGAAACAGAGACACAAAAAAGGCCTAAAAAAATAAGCTGTGACTGGTGAAAACATATTTCTGTATAAAATATTTTGTACAAGACCCTATGGGATTCATCTCAGCTATACAACTAGCTGGCTTTCATTACTGGGGTTGCTCTCCTGGGATTTTTGTGTTGCTTTTCAGCTTTGATAAAATAGAACTGAAGGGATGAGAATATTGAGCCTGATTGGTTAATCACTCTAGGGACAAGGGCTTTTGAGATTCTCACCAAGCTTTTCAAAATAAACAAAATACAGTTTTTGAGCTATAAGTATGAAAAAGAGGTTTATAATTTAAAGGAAAAGGTACTTTTGGGTGCTGATATTTTTTATGGTTCATTGATCACTGCTCTTTCTCCTGATTCCTCAAATCAGATAATTTTGGTTAACAATAGACATAATTCTCATTTTATCACTATATTCAGAGATTTGGTGATTTGATTAACTTGTTAATATATTTAGACTTTAACAAGTTATACCGTGAATTAAGTAAGATAATTGTAACATAATTGCCTGAAAATGTTTTTCACTAACTCATGTTAATAAAGAATTTCTCTCTGTAAGAATGTATGTTTGTATAAAACCACCCAAAATGTCCAATGGAAATCAAAAGTTTAATGAACCAACATATGAATAAAAATGGTCAGTGCAGATATATAGGAATACTTTATTGGTTATATGTTGTATGTCTCAAAATAATAGACTCTTGTGAAAGATGGTAAAAATATTCTTATTGAACCATTACAGGTAAAAATCAACAATTCAATTTCATATTATATAATTTTTCCCTAAGAATTGCTTAACACTAAAAAATTTTTCAAGATGATATATTTCTAATATTTTTTAATTGATAAGAAATTATATTAGAAGATTAGCTCAATTAACAGTGCAATACTCATCCAAATTATTAGCAAAAAATTGTTATGTATATTAGTGTCATCATGACTAATCATGACTAACTTCACAATACTTATAATTCTAAATGTATTTATAAAATTCAATCATATGAGTAGATTTGGAATAAAATAAAATTGAATCTAAGGTTATAACTAGTTTTAGCTTTCTACTAATTCAGATGTTGATGTTTTTTATTCTTTGACCCCAAAATATGGCTAACAATGTCTCTCTTCTTTGAGTTCATCTGCTTCCCAAATCTCTGTAAGATATGATATGGTGAATGCTCAGACAGAATGTTAGCTTATTCTGTTGAGTAGTGGAAGAGGAGACAATAAGTTGAAGTTTGGCAGAGAAAAATATCTGAGTAGGTAGAGACAACTATTAGAATGTTATAGTCAAGAATTAATTTATTCTAATAATTAAGATTCTTTAAAAAGTATGATTTTCTTAGATAAGGTTTACCTTAATATATTTGTGCATGAGTGGCCAACATAAATGTTTCAGTATTATTTGGCTTCATGACAGATATAGATCAAACCAGAAGCTGCAAAAACAACCGTGTTAATTTTGATAAAGTGACCCTATCAATGAGGTTTAACAAACATTAGTGTTATCATGGCCAGCCATGTGTAAATATACAATGCAAGTCTAGGTTTTTTTGTTAGTTTATTCATTTGGGTTTTTTTTTTTTTTTTTTGGATTATTTTCACACAGAATGGACGAGAAGAATAAGCTTAGTGCATTGCCAAGCTTTTCAGGAACATAGACCTGGTTCTGGGAAGTGTCCTCTAGGGCCTGAGCATAAACTGGCATAAGTTCTTCCATGCCAGGGTGATTCAGAATGTTCTCTTTGCCAGTAAAGTCTTTCTTACCAGGGGAGGTGAGGGTGATTGGGATTTGGAAAAGGTGTTATTTTTATTTAGTAACACTGGTCTGAATAAAGTCACCAAAACATAGGTATTTGAGTTTTCAAATTACATGCTCCTTGCAATCTAAGCATATTTTAAATTTTATTTTAATCTATTTCTAATTTTTGGATGTTTTATTAGTTTGAAAGACCTAATATCATATATATTTAGGTTTTTATTTTATTTTTTTTCTCAAAGCAGTCAGAACCTACTTACTAAAAGGGAATAACTATTATATGTAATCTTTTTTTTTCCTCTAATGGTAGCTTGTAAATTCTCTAAGTTCATAAAAGTATTTAGTGTGAATAAGATTAAAATCACTGATTTTTTTTATTTGTGCCCCTCACAAATAAAACCAGATAGAAGGTGATGGAGGACAATTTGACTTTGGGTGATGGGTATGCAATATAATCAAATGTCAAAATAACCTGGAGATGTTTTCTATGAACATATGTACCCTGATTTATCAATGTCATCCCATTAAAATTAATTTAAAAATCAACTAAAAAAATAAAATGGCTAATTAAAGAAAAGATTAAAATTACTGAAACTTTGAAACTTATTTGTATTATGAAGCACATTTAATTTAAAACCATTTTTCTCCAAATGAATGTTATGAACAAACAGTAAACACCTTAGAAAAGACTCTATAATGAAAAATCTGACATAAAATGAACTAAAACAACTCTAAAATTTGTCTCTGATAAAAATAAATTGAATTTATGTTCATTTTGTGTATTACCTATTTCTTGCAAAAAGGAACAGTAAGGCAAAAACAGCAATATTTACAATGCTGTTAAGTTTAAGTTGAATGGATTTTCAGGTTTAAATTTTCATTTGTGAGTTATATGAAAATAGACAAATAAAGCAGTAAACACAGCTAATTCATTACCACTGTTAGTAATTAACCAATCCCCATATGTTTATATTATCTTGAACTTAGAAAAAATGTCAGTCAGTGTGTAATTTTGTGAAAAGTCTATGCAGTGAATAAAAATACTATGTGTACATGAACTTCTAATTGTATGATTTATTTAAGACATAAATAATTTTTATAAAGCAGAAGTCAGTGGGCAGCCACAGCTGGTAGAAAGAGAAAGCATTTGCTATTACAGAAAGTTTATTCATAAAATGCTTGAGCTGACTTAAAATGGAGAGGATACTATCACAAGCAAAGCAGCCACTGGGGAGATCTAAATATATTCTTAGTTTAAGATTACACTGATTTTGACATAAATATCTCACCTCTTTTTTACTCCTTTTCCTTGGATGTTATTTCGGTGAAATGTGAAGCTATTAAAATCAAGGATCAAAGTCTGGAAAGTACCAAGCAAAGTAAAAATGTGTAAAAACATTGCATGTCAACTTTATTACTAATAATTTATTCTCTTAACACCTTTACAAAGTATACTTCCACTATTGTTTCCATTTTGAAGGTTAAAAAAAAATAACTATAGACCTTTTGACATTTTTAAATGTCTAAGCAAGGAATATTTCAACCAGAATAAGGCCCCATGAAAATTTTCTTAGAGATTTAACAACTCATCATTCCATGCGCTCATTCCTTACACTCCCCATCCAGTGCTCATCAAAGGACAACTTAAGAGACATGGTTAAAATGGAACCAAAAGAAAAATCAGTTAATTCTTAAGAACTTTTAGGAAGAAATTTAGGGAATTAAGTTGCTCTTAAATTTATTTAATTTATATGTTTTTAGGTAATATTTTTTCATAATTAAAAAATAAATAAAGTAGAAACCTAAAATAGTAGCCATTACCATACCAGGCTCTGTTATTACAGCCATTGTAATATCTATTGCTCCTAATCAACCCACTTTAAATCATACCAGCTTTTTGTTTTATTTTGTTTTCCTTTTGGTGTTTAATTTTATGTTTTAAAATAACATACCGTATTGTATTATATTTATTTTAAAATTTTACATATCTATTTATGGATTTATCTCTAATTGAAGATTAAAATTTAGATTTTTTTGTATTATACTGCTGTAATAACCATATACCTACAAATAGCCCAGATCTCAAGTTTATTTTTATTAATTTTATGTAAAATAAAGACATGGTAAATTATATCTAAGAATGCTAACTAAAGAGAATTTTGTGAAACATTAACAAGTAAATAGGTAGTGGTGGCGATAGAGATTAATTTCAATGACATTCACACTAATTATGTATACTGTGGAAATCGCATTATACAATATTTTTTTCTTTCTTGCAATACTGTGTACGTATAAACTTTTAATTGTATGTTTTATTTCAGACTTAAACCATCTTTATAAAGGAGAGAGTCAGTGGGAAGCCACAGTTGGTAAAAAGAGAAAACACTGCCTACTGTTGAAAGTCTGTTCATGAAATGCTTGAGCTGACTTAAAATGGAGAGGATCCTATCACAAGCAAAGCAGTTACTTGGTAGACCTATATAAGTTCTTGGTCTAAGATTATACTTAAATAATTTTAGTGCATTTAAATAGTCACTCCTTTTATTTAAGATTTTATTTATTGATTTGAGAGAGAGAGAGAGAGAGAGAGAGAGAGAGAGAGGAGGAACAAGAAGCACTGATTTGTAGTTGTTTCTTGCATGTGCCTTGACTTGTCAAGCTCAGGGTTTCAAACCAGTGCAGTGGCCTCAGTGTTCCAGGTCCATAGCCTAGCCACTGTACCACCACAAGTAGGCAAAGTCTCCTCTTGCCTAAGTCCCAGTTTGTTTTTTATCAATCTGAGTGTATGCTTGAGAACATTACTAAAGTTTTCTGGGGATATAGAGAGAATATAGATTTATAGATTTATGTCAATAATTTTTATTTATTTTATTCCTCTACTTAACACTGCCTCAGTTTGCTCCTCAGAATTTCCAGGAAATTCTTAGCACACAAGCTAGTTGACATTAAAGTACTCAAGAAATTTTATTTTCCCAAATAAATGAATATTTAGAAAAATAAAAAAAAATTATTGTATAAAATTATTTTACTTACCGTAATTAAGAAGATACTCATTCACCAACTTGGTATGATATTCTGGGTAAATTCTATGTAAATGACTATTTCTAGCTAGATAATTGTTGGGCAGATTAAATATATTATGCTCACTTTGTTAAAGATGGTGCTGCCCACATGGAAGCCCATCACCCAGGTGATATTAGTTGCCCTTATTCTTGGGATGGGCGTAATTATATTATTGGGTGTGGGGGACAGGTTGTAAGCAGGCCACGTTGTTGTAGCCTGGGGCTTGGTTTCAAGAGTAAGCTTTTCCTCATGCCCTTGACTGATTGGATTATGTGGGGTGGTGCACTCTCATGAGATTTCCTCCCATTATGCCTCAGATAAGTGACTTTGTATCAGACATTTCCTTGTTTGTAGATTGGATTAAAGGTTTGGATTTGTACACTATAAAGAGAGAGAGACCAGGAGCTTGCTCTGTCTCTCTCTCTCGGTTCCTGGGATCAGCAGTAGAAAGGACAGCAGATAAAGGCCACGTGGAGGCCAGGAGAAGCAGCCAAGATGGCAGAGTGCTGAGGAAGAAGCCAGTTTGTGCATAGAGAAGGAGATGGGAAACAGAAGTGAATAAGTCTGGTGAGCTAGAAACCTTTGATTCTAGGAAACTTGGGTAAGTCAGTATCTCTGTGAGCACTGAATGAGTGGGTTTTGGAACCCAATGTGTGTTTTTGCATGCCTCTTGGGTGCAAGCTAGAATTAAAGCTGATGGCTTGTAAAGCCAGTAGCCAAGGTCACTATCACAGCCACCTGGCCAATGTAGGTTCGCATTCAATTCGAACAGATGGTAATGAAACAAGGGAGCCAAATACTGATGAGACATCAGCTTTAATTCTAGCTTAGCGGCGGGCAAGCAAAAACACACACTGGGCTTCAAAACTCACTCACTCAGTGCTCACAAAGCTACTGACTTATCTGAGTTTCCTAGAACCAAAGGTTTCTAGCTTACCAGACTTATTCACCTCTGTTCCCCATCTCCTTCTCCAGCACAAACTGCTCAAACTGGCTTCTTCCTCAGCACTGTGCAATGTTGGCTGCTTCTCCTCTCCTCCATGTGGCCTTAATCTGCTCTCCTCTCTAATGCTAACCTCAGGAACCAAGAGAGAGCAAGCTCCTGTCCTGCCCCACTTTATAGTGTAGAAATCCCAACCTCTAATCCAATCTACAAACAAGGAAGTCTCTGATACAAAGTCACTTATCTGAGACATACTGGGAGGATTCCTCATGAAAGTGTACCATCCTACATCATCCAATCAGTCAAGGGTGTGGGGAAAAGCTTACTCTTAAACTTGCACGTAGGCAGCGCCATCTTTAACAAAGTGAACATAATATATTTCATCTTCCCAACATGGGTCAACAGTTCTTCAAAAATTTTTAGGTTGTTAAATGCTTTCTTTCTCTTTTCTGTTAAATTTATTGGGGTGACATTGGTTAACAAATTATATAGGTTTCAAGTATAAAATCCTATAATACATTTTTTTTATATTGCATTGCATTGGGTATTCATCAACCAAAGTGATATCTTTTTTTTTTTTTGTCGCTGTACAGCCAGTAGTCACAACATCAGTGTCAGGCATGTGTAGGTTCCCATTTAATTTGAACAGATGGTAAAGAAACAGTGGAGCTAAAAACTGGTGGGCCATGCCTTTATTCTAGCCTCACAACTGGCCAGTGATTAAGGCCAACGATTAAAAACAAACACACGGAACACCAAAACCCACTCATATATTCTCCAGTTACACAACCAGGAGAATCTTTTCTGGTTTTTCCTAGAATCAAAGGTCTCCCACAACTCTTAGCGAAGCTTGCAAGAGCCCTCACCTCTGTTCCCCATTTGCACACCTTCTCCCTTCTACTCTCTGCACAAAGTCCACGAAAACATGGCTTTCTTCTTCTTAAAACTTTTTGGCATAAAATCCTGCTCCAGAAAACATTAGCATAACAAAGCCCCTTCCCAAGCAGGAAGGTAATTAGCAGTTTCACCTGGAAGCAGAATTAACGTGGGCAGCAGCCATTTTTAACAATAAAAGTGAGCAACTCAGAAAATACAAATTTTACGAACTCATTTGCCCAACAGTCACCATATATTTGATCCCCTTTAACCTTTTCTACTACACCCCAATTCTTTAATCACCATATGGCTGTTTGTATCTCGTAGTTTTTTTATTTTTTATCTTATTTGTTTGTTGATTTCATATTTATATTACACATATGAATAAAATCATATGGCTTTTTACTTTCTCTAATTTATTTCACTTAGAATGATATTCTTAAAATCAATTCAAGGTGTCTTAAATGTCAGTATTTTATTTTTCTTTCCACCATACCAGTGAGAATGCAGTCGATTTCATCTGAAACTTTTATACACAAGTGTCTTAAACCTACAGCACTACTTTATATACATAAAACCCTCATATCTGATTGTTGGGCAGATAAAATATATTATGCTCACTTTGTTAAAGATGGTGCTGCCCATATGCAAGTTTTAAAAGTAAGCTTTTCTCCACACCTTTGACTGATTGGATGATGTAGGGTGGTGCACTCTCATGAGGAATCCTCCCAGTATGTCTCAGATAAGTGAGTTTGTGTCAGAGACTTCCTTATTTGTAGATTGGATTAAAGGTTTTGAATCTATGCTATAAAGTGGGACAGACCGGGAGTTTGCGTTCTAGGTTCCTGAGGTTAGCATTAGAAAGGAGAGCAGATTAAGGCCACGTGGAGTAGAGGAAGCAGCCAAGATGGTGGAATGCTGAGGAAGAAGCCAGTTTGTGTAGAGAGAAGGAGACAGGAAACAGAGGTGAATAAGTCTGGTGAGCTAGAAACCTTTTGATTCTAGGAAACTTGGACAAGTCAGTAGCTTTAGGAGCACTGAGTGAATGGATTTTAGAGCCCAGTGTGTGTTTTTGCTTGCCCACTGGGAGCAAGCTAGAATTAAAGCTGATGGCTCACCAGTTCTTGGCTCTGTTGTTTCATTACAGTTGGGCAGATAAAATATATTATGCTCACTTTGTTAAAGATGGTGCTGCCCACATGGAAGTTCGTTGATTTTAATGTGTGTTCTGGGACAGGCTGTGGGCAGGCCGGGTCATTATAGCCTAAGGCTTGGTTTTAAGAGTAAACTTTTCCCCACACCTTTGACTGATTGGATGATGTGGGATGGTGTGCTCTCCTGAGAAATCCCATTGTGCCTCAGATGGATGGCTTTGTATTGGAGACTTCCTTGTTTGTGTAATTGGATTGGAGGTTTTGATTTTACACTATAAAGTGGGACAGACCGGGAGCTTACTCTCTCTTGGTTCCTGAAGTATTAGAAGAGAGGAGAGCAGATTAAGGCCACATGGAGGCCAGGAGAAGCAGCCAAGATGACAGAGTGCTGAGGGTGAAGCCAGTTTGTTAAGAGTTTGTGCTGGAGGAGATGGGGAACAGAGGTGAATAAGTCTGGTGAGCTAGAAGCCTTTGATTCTAGGAAACTCAGATAAGTCAGTAGCTTAGTGAGCATTGAATGAGTGGGTTTTGGAGCCCAGTGTGTTTTTGCTTGCCAGCCGGGTGCAAGCTAGAATTAAAGCTAATGGTTCACCAATTCTTGTGTCCGTTGTTTCATTACCAACTGTTCGAATCTATTGCGAACCTGCACGGGTCAGGGTCCTGTGATGGTGGTCCTGGCTACTGGCTTTACAATTACCAACTGTCCAAATCTAATGCAAGCCTGCCTGAGCCAGGTGGCTGTGTTAATGGCCGCGGGCACTGGCTTTACACTGACTCTTTTATGTTCCCATTCTCAGAGATTTACAAGTTGATGAGTGTAAAGCCAGTAGTCAGGGTCCGGATCACAACCGCCTGGCCCACGCAGGTTCACATTAGATTCAAACAGTCGGTAATAAAACACAGGAGCCAAAAACTGGTGAGCCATCAGCTTTAATTCTAGCTTGCACCCGGCGGGCAAGCAAAAACACACACTGGGCTCCAAAAGCCACACATTCAGTGCTCACAAAGCTACTGACTTATCCGAGTTTCCTAGCATCAAAGCTTTCCAGCTCACCAGACTTATTCACCTCTGTTTCCTATCTCCTCCTGCACAAACTCTTAACAAACTGGCTTCTTCCTCAGCACTCTGCCATCTCGGCTGCTTCTCCTGGCCTTACTCTGCTCTCCTCTCTAATACTAATCTCAGGAACCCAGGAACTAAGAGAGAGAGATCAAGCTACTGGTCTCTCCCACTTTATACCGTAGAACCAAAACCTTTAATCCAATTATACAAACAAGGAAGTCTCTGTATAACGGGATTCCTCAGGAGAGTGCACCAACCTACATCATCCAATTAGTCAAGGGTGTGGGGAAGAGCTTACTCTTAAACTAAGCCTTAGGCTATAATGACCCAGCCTGCCCACAGCCTGTTCCAGAACACACATTAATATCAACGAACTTCCATGTGGGCAGCGCCATCTTTAACAAAGTAAGCATAATATATTTTATCTGCCCAACAATGAGCACATACGTAAACCAAGAGCTTTCATTCTCGGGTTAGACATATATTTAATATAGGGTAGTATTACCTTCGACTCCTTCATACTGAGACAGACTAGTAAGAAGTTAGAAAAATTCCTGGTCAAGTGGAATGGGGAAACTGAGACAAGACATTTAAACAAGGACAAACCTTTTGGACAAACAGGCAGATGGTAAATTGTAAAACTTTATTTTCCTTCACCAAAGACAGCTGAGAACAAATTTTTTATACCTTTCCTCTCTCACTAAAGAATAAATAGCTTAAATCACCCTGGTCAGGGAGAAAGAGGTCAGAAAATCAAATAATTCTATTCTGCTAGCCAAACCCAAAGAAGATGACATCAGGGAAACAACAAAAAACAGATAGAGACAGAAAGACCCAAGATAAGAGTAAAGCATAAAGCTAATCAGAATAATCTTAAAGTCTCCTATACACTCATTTTAATGACTCAACATATTTGAAGGACACATCTGGAAAGCTGATGAATATTCTGCAAAATCTTATCTGATGATTCTCTCCCATGAATGTAATGTAAAACCTCTCAATACAAAGACCCAGGGTGAGCTCACTCTAATCTAGAGCACACTCATTCACCTTCTCAGGCATGATTTTTTTAATTCCTTTCTTCTAAACCAGTGGTTCTTAACCTGGGTTCTATTGAACTCTAGGGGTTTGATGAGTCAGTCTCAGGGGTTCGGAGAAGCCTCTGCCACAGAGGTAATGACACTTGTGTAAAGTCATAATGACACGCCCCGCTCGGCCATCACTTGCTGCAGAGGATCACGTTACATTGTCTGGCCAACCAGTGCTGCAGGGAATTTAGTGTGTGCAGTAGTCAACGGCTGTCATAGTTGTACATCATGTGGTTTCTTTCTTAATATTTTAATCCATACTAAATATGTCGAGCAAAAAAAGAAAGTGGTTGAACAAATATGTACAACATGGATTCACATGTATCACAGAACGGGATGGGAGTCAGCGTCCTATCTGCATGATATGCAATGCCAAGTTGAGCAACTCTAGTCTCACACCGGCAAAACTAAATTTGGAAAAAAAAATCATATTTTATTTATCACTAAAGAAGGGTTTGGTGAATGCGCATATGAAACGGGTGGGTTCGGTACCTCAAAAAAGGTTAAGAACCACTGTTCTAAACTCTAAGGGTTCCTGTGAGCCTTACAACCAGGAAAGCATCAGGTAGCAGCAGCACTTCATGGGCTTACCTCCAAAACCTGTCTCCAAAGGCCGCTTTTTCTCTGTGAACGATGCCTTAACTCATTTCTATTACTGTGACCTTTACTTCCAGCAACCAGCAATCCTACCTTGGCTCAATTCTTTCCTGTGAGGTTTCTAGAGAGCCAAAGCAACCCTGCCTAGGTTTTCTCCTGTGTCTTCTTCTACCTCTAAGCCCTTCTTTAGTTTTACTTCTCCCAGATTTAATTAATGTATTCTCAAAAGCACCCGGATACATGTTGTGGAATCTTTCATGGATGAAGTTCAGAACCTACAGACTAACAACTGATTAGAGGCAGGTTCACACTGGCAAAAACCCCTCCCAGTAACAATGCTATTATTACCATTTTAAATTTCTATTTTTAACATATTTCTCAATATTTAATCTAACTTTTTTAAATTTATTTTTATCTATTTATTTTAAAGAGGAAACAGAGAGAGAGAGAGAGAGAGAGAGAGAGAAAGGGGGGATGAGCTAGAAGCATCAACTCCCATATGTGCCTTGACCAGACCAGTGCAGGGTTTTGAACTGGCGACCTCAGCGTTTCCAGGTCGATGCTTTATCCACTGCGCCACCACAGGTCAGACATAACCTTTTAAAAGTATAAAAGTTACCAGTTCTTTTTCAATATAGTCTATTATACTTTCCTATCCATGTAATGAGGTTATATTGCAATAATTATATTTTAATTTCAGAATTTCAATGGATATTATTTATATTTCAATTTTTCTTCACTTCTCTATATTTGAATCAAATTCCTGGGTTATTTAAATATAATATTTTCTTTTCCCGAAACACTCTCATTTACTTCTACTTATTTAATGGTTAACTTTCATTCATCTTCCGTTTCTCACTTAAGATGCTATTTCCTTGAAGTAACTTTCCTTATCTCCACCTGATTAAAGTGTCCTTCTTAGTTGTCTTCTTTAGAACCCCATTCTCTTTTTTTAGTATCTTTTTATTTATTTATTTAATTTATTGTGTTTACATAGATTCTGGTGTCATCCTGAATGCATCCCCCCCCCCGTATTCCCCTCAACATCCCAATAGCCACCCTCCTAACAGAGCCCTCCCCCATTCCATTCAGTTTTATCACATCCTATCATCCCCTTTCCCTCTGTCCTCTTTTCCTCTGGTCCCTTTGATTTCTCCTCTGTCTCAATTTCATTCCTCAGTTTACACTGTTCCTTGAATTCCTCAAATAAGGGAGGTCATATAATATTTTTTTTTCTCTGCCTGGCTTATTTCACTTAACATAATAGTTTCCAGGTCCATCCATGTTGTTGCAAAAGGTAATATTTCCTTCTTTTTCACAGCCCAATAGTATTCCATTGTATATATGAACCACTGCTTTTTAATACACTCGTCCACTGACGATCACTTGGACTGTTTCCAGATCTTCACAATTGTGAACAATGCTGCCATAAACATGGGTTTGTATTTCTTTTATTGAATCAATGATATGGTGTTATTGTGATATATTCCTAAAAGTGGGATGGCTAGGTCAAAACGCAGTTATATTTTTTATTTTTTGTGGAATCTACATACTGTTTTCCACAGTGGCTGCACCAGTCTGCATTCCCACCAGCAGTGCAGGAGGGTTCCCTTTTCTCCACATCCTCACCAGCACTTATTGTGTGTTGTTTTGTTAATGAGTGCCATTCTGACTGGTTTGAGGTGCTATCTCATTGTGGTTTTAATTCGCATTTCTCTAATGATTAGTGATGTTGAACATTTTTTTATCTGTCTATTGGCCATCTGTATGTCCACTTTGGAGAAGTGTCAATTCATTTCTTATGCCCATTTTTTGATTGGACTGTTTATCTTTCTGGTGTTGAGTTTTACAAGTTCTTTATAAATTTTTGTTATTAACCCCTTAGCAGACATATTGGCAAATATGTTCTCCCATTTTGTGGGTTTTTTTTTTATTCTGTTCATATTGTCTTTAGCTGTACAAAAGCTTTTTAGTTTGATATAGGCCCATTTGTTTATTCTGTGTTTTATTTCACTTGCCTGCGGAAATAATTCAGCAAGTATATTGCTGTGAGAGATGTCGGAGAGCTTTCTACCTATGTTTTCTTCTAAGATGCTTATGAATTCATGACTTACATTTAAGACTTTTATCCCTTTTGAGTTTATTTTTGTGAATGGTGTAAGTTGGTGGTCTAGTTTCAGTTTTTTGCAGGTAGCTATCTAATTTTCCCAACACCATTTGTTAAAGAGACTGTCCTTATACCATTGTATGTTCTTACCTCCTTTGTCAAATATCAGTTGTCCATAAAGGTGTGGGTTTATTTCTGGGTTCTCTGTTCTGTTCCATTGAATTATATGCCTGTTCTTATGCCAGTACCAAGCTGTTTTGAGTAAAATGGCCTTGTAGTATAACTTGATATCAGAAAGTGTGATACCTCCCACTTTATTCTTCTTCTTCAAGATTCCTGAGGATATTTGTGCTCTTTTTTGGCTCCATATAAATTTTTGGAATATGTGTTCTATATCTTTGAAGTATGTCCTTGGTATTTTAATTGGCATTGCATTGAATTTATAAATTGCTTTGGGTAGTATAGACATTTTAATGATGTTTATTTTTTCTATCCATGAATACGGTATATGCTTCCATTTTTTTGTATCTTCCCTGATTTCTTTGTCAATGTTTTATAATTTTCCGGGTATAATGTTTTAATCTCTTTTGTTAAATTTACTCCTAGGTACTTAATTTTGCTGTTGTTGTTGTTGAAATAGTGAAGGGAATTGTTTCATTAATTTCTCTTTCTGACAGTTCATTGTTGCTGTATAAAAAATGCATCTGATTTCTGTGTATTAATTTTATACCCTGCCATCTTGCTGAATTCATTTATCAGGCTCAGTAATTTTTTGTTTGAGACTTCAGGGGTTTTTATATAATAGTATCATATCATCTGAAAATAATGATAATTTTACTTCTTTTTCAATTTGGATACCTTTTATTTCTTCTACTTGTCTGATTGATGTAGCTAGGACTTCCAGTACTATGTTGAATAAGAGTGATGAAAGGGGCCACCCTTACCTTGTTTCTGATCTTAAGGGGGTTGCTTTTAATATTTGCCCATTTATTATGATGTTGGCTTTGGGTTTGTCATAGATGGACTTTTTCATGTTGAAGTATGATACTTGTATCCCCACTTTGCTAAGAGTTTTGATCGTAAATGCATGTTGGATTTTATCAAATTTTATCAATTTTTATCTGAATCTATTGAAATTATCATGTGTTTTTTCTCCTTTCTTTTGTTTATGTGATGAATAACATTAATTGATTTATGAATATTTTACCATCCTTGCCTCCCCAAAATTAATGGCACTTGATCATGATGTATGATTTTTTTCATGTATTGCTGGATTCAGTTTGCTAATATTGTGTTGAGGATTTTAGCATCTAAATTCATCATGGATACTGGCTTATAATTTTCTTTCTTTGTGTTGTCTTTGCCTAGTTTGGGAATCAGAATTATGCTCACCTCAAAAAAGGATCTTGGAAGTCTTCCTTCCTCTTGAATTTCTGAAATAGCTTGAGAAGGATAGGAGTTAGCTTTTCTTTGAATATTTGGTAGAATTCCCCTGTGAAGTTAAGAATTTTTTGATAACTGTTTCAATGTCATTTGTTGTAATTGTCTCTAGGTTTTCTGATTCTTCCAGGCTGATTTTTGAAAAATTATATTTTTCAAGAAATTTGTCCATTTTACATTGGTTGTTTAATTTTTTGGCATACAGTTCTTCATAGTATTTTCTTACAGTATTTTGTGTTTCTGACGTGTCAGTTGTTATTTCTCTACTCTCATTTCTAATTTTATTTAGTTGAGTCTTCTCTCTTTTCTTGGTGAGTCCGGTTGAAGGTTCATCAATCTTGTTTATCCTTTCAAAGATCCAGTTTTAGGTTTCATTGATTGTCTGTATTGTTTCATTAGCCTCTATGTCATTTTTTTTCACTGTGATCTTTATTATTTCCTTTCTTCTACTACCTCTGGCCTTTACTTGCTGTTCTTTTGCTAGTTCTTTTAGATGCATGGTTAAGTTGTTTATTTCAGCTATTTTTAGCTCTTAAGGAATGCCTGTAGTGGTATGAAATTTTCTCTCAGGACGGCTTTTGCTGTGAGCCATAAATTTTGAGTTGAAGTATGCTCATTATCATTCATTTCTAGAAAATTTTTTTTTTATTTCTTCCTTGATCTCATTGTTATTCCATTTGTTATTTAATAACATGTCATTTAATTTCCATGTTTTTGAGTATTTTTCAGTTTTTTTGTTGTGGTTGATTTCTAGTTTTATGCCATTGTGATCAGAGAAAATGTTTGATATAATTTCAATCTTTTTAAATTTGTTAAGACTGCTTTTGGCCTTAACATATGGTCTATCCTAGAGAATGTACCATAAGCATTTAAAAAGCATGTATATTCTGCTGCTTTAGGGTAAAAGGTTCTGAAAATATTTATCAAATCTAGTGGCTTTAATGTGTCCTTTAAGGCTGCTGTTTCTTTGTTAATTTTTTTTCTTGAAGATCTATCTATCCAGTGATGTTAGTGGGGTATTGAAATCCCCTACTATTATAATATTACTGTTGATCTCACCCTTTATATCTATCAAAATCTGCTTTATATATTTAGATGCTCCTATATTAGGTGTGTAGATATTTATAACGGTTATATCTTCCTGTTGAATTGCTCCCTTTTTCATTATGTAGTGACCTTTGTTTTAAAGTTCATTTTGTCTGATATAAGTTTTGCTACCCCAGCTTGTTTTTTATTTTTATTTGCATGAAGTATTTTTTTTCCATTCTTTTACCTTCAGTCTATGTGTATCTTTTGTTTTGAGAAGTGTCTCTTGTAGACAGCATATGAATGGGTCCTGCTTTCTTATCCATACAGCTACCCTATGTCTTTGGATTGCATCATTTAATCCATTTATATTTAAGGTTATTATTGACATGTTGTTTATTGCCATTTTATTCTTTAAAGCTATCTTTCTCTTTTACTATATTATTTTCACCCTTTGTTCTGTTTACAACAGGCCCCTTTATATTTCTTGCATTTGGTTGCTTCTTGGTTTGATTGTAATAAATTCATTGAGGGGTTTTTTTTTGTTTTGTTTTGTTTTTTTGTCTGGGAAGCTTTTTGTTTCTCCTTCAATTTAAATGATATCCTTGCTGCATAAAAAATTTTTGGTTGTGGGCTCTTGTTGTGCATTACTTTAAATATTACTTGCCATTCCATTCTGGCCTCAAGTGTTTCTGTTCAGAAGTCAGACATCATCCTTATGTGGGCTCTTTTGTAGATAATAGCCTTATTTTTTCTAGCAGTTTTTAATATTTTCTCTTTAAATCTTAACTTTGGCATTTTAATTATGATCTTAGTGTAGATTTTTTTGGGTTTCCTTTAATAGAATTCTCTGTGCTTCTTGAACTTTTGTGACTTTTCCCTGCATCAATTTAGAAAAACTTTCATCTATGATTTCTTTGAACAAGATCTCTATCCCTTGTTCTTTTTCTTCTTCTTCAGGAACTCCTATGATGCAGATGTTGTTTTTCTTTAGGTTGTCACAGAGCTCTCTTAGAGTTTCCTCAAATTCTTTCAGCCTCTTTATTTTTTGCTGCTCCACTTTTATGTTTTTGTTTATCTTGTCTTCTAAATCATTGATTCAATCCTCTGCTTCATCCAGCCTGCTTTTATTTGCTTCTTGTGTAGTCTTCATTTCTGATATTATACGTGTCATTTCTGACTGGTTCTTCTTTATTATTTTAATGTCTTTTTTGATGCCTGTTATCTCTTTCTTTATGTGCTTATTGTGTCCATCCATTGTTTTCTAAGACAGTGGTTCTTAACCTGGGTTCTATCAAACCCTAGGGGTTCGATGAGTTGTTCTCTGGGGTTCAGAGAAGCCTCTGCCACGAAGGCCAGAATAGAGTAATACCGTAATTTGTTGTGAGTTCATGCACTTTGTTGGTTTTGTTCTTTGAGCAAGGTGATGTTCATGCATGGCTCATTTTGTGCACCAGTAAAAAACCATATACCTATGTCTTGAATTTGGAAAAAGAAATCATATTTTATTTATCACTAAAGAAGACTTTGGTGAATGCGTATATGAAACTGGTGGCTTCTGTACCTCAAAAAAGGTTAAGAACCACTGCGCTATGGGCTACTTATCTGCTATCACTGTCCTTTTTGCTGTTTCCGTCAGAGTTTTCTATGTCTTAGCTGGGTCCGGTGTGAGAAACCCTTCATTAAGCTTCCACTCTAGCAAAGGTTGTTAGCTTCTGAACTGGTGCTTTCCGTATCTGGCTGCTGAATGTGGCTGCCCTGGACCTCCCTGGCTGAGGCCTGGCACACATCAGTGAAGGTCACTGCCTATGACTGGTTCTTATCAACCTTTTGGGAGCTACAGGCCATCCAGATCTTGTGGCTGCCTCTGCAGGGTCCATTGTAAATATCAGCTGCACTCCTGCGCTTACTTTTATCTACACTTGGCCTGGGAGAAGTTCCTTTAAAAGTTCAAATTCTCCTAAAATTCGCTTTCTGTTGCCTCTTATGCTGGCTACTTATTGGGCTCTGTACTATGATTTAGTGATTAGATACAGTATTAGATATAGCTTACTCCTTAGCCTTAGGTGTCATTCTATCCAGACATTTTATTTACTTCTCTTTTTTCTTTTATTTTTTCTTCTTTTTCAGCACTCAGTAGGGTACAGTCACAGGGGTACAGTAGGTGTGGCTCCTGTGCTCCCATTGTGTTGTCTGCCCACCGGTCCTCCACTGCTGTTGCTTCCTGGGGTATTTGGTTCAGGTGCTGCTGGTGTCAGCCTGCCTCCACAGCTGCAGCTGACTGGTTTAGCTCACGTGTGTGCCCTTGTGCTCATTTGAACTGCTTTTGTGGCCACCCCAACCTCCGCTGCCTCTAAGGGCTGGTGTGTGTCATGGGCACTCTTGCTCACATGCTTGGGCGTCTGCCCCAGCTTTTAGCCCCAGGGGTGGAGCCATGTCAGTTAGCTCTTGAGCTGTCTTTGCCTCTGCTGCTGCAGAGTGATCATCAGTATCACCATAGGTTTATGTGTAGGCTCAGACCTCAACAGCTACTGCAGTGTTGCCCCGCATAGTGCCTGCTTGAATCACTACAGAGGTCGCCCCAGCTTCCCCTGCCACTGAGAGTGTGCCCGCACTCGGGACAGATTTGCATGCAAGCCTGGACCCCCACAGAAGCTTCTGTGACTTCCAACCTTGCTGTCGGGCTCGCGCTCTCACACGAACCCCTTCTGTGGATGGTCGGGCTTCTGCCCCCGCCAAGTGCGGCCCACTCGACCCACTCAGTGAGCAGAACTGTGTGTGAACCCAGACCTCGGCGGTGGCGGCGGCGGCGGCAGAAACAGTTCCTGGCTTTGCTTGCCAGCTTGTACAGGCTCGCTGGAACTTCCACAGCCTCACCCTGTGGTCTCCAGCCTGCCCACCTCCAGAAAGCACTCAGCGGTGGTGGTGGTGGGGGGGGGGTGTAGCTTAGATCTTTGCATTCCTTATTTGTGTCCTAACATGGTGCCTGGCTCTAAGCACCTTTGTTCTAGACAAGGTAGGGGAGCTTCTGGTGGATGGGGCACTTTCCTTCCTTTACTTGTGAAGCTGTCCCCAGGAAAAAAGTTCACGTTAGATTTGAGTAGAGACTCAGCCCAGGAATTAGGATGTCCTTCTCTCAAAGTGTCTCTGCCTGTGCCTCTGAGACCACTCTCTCCTCTGGCAACTCCAGTCCTCCCAGCACTCCCTGCTACTGGAGCTCTGGGAAAGTGGCTGTGAGTGAGGCTCTCCTTGAGGTTTCTTTAATACAGAGCCTGGGTCTGAGAGTTCTGCCTCCTCTCAAATAGTATCTGGGCTCCTTTCTCAGCCAAATATAGTATGTAAGTCTCTTCCAGGCTCCAGGACTCTAGGCTGGGATTCCGGTTTTGGTGCTGAGAACCCACAACTCGCTAGACAGCCCTCCCTGTCACAAAAGTCCTTCTGGCTGCTGCTTGCTCCCACGAGTGGGGCAGCCCTTTCCCTGTCTCCGCCTTTCATACCAGTTTAAGTGTGGGTAGAACCTCATTTTCATATAAACTATCCCACTTATTTTTACTTAAATGCATATTTCTATATTTTATAAAGTTTCTACTAGAAATTAAGTTTTTTAATACTAAAGTAGACTACTTTTATTCTACCAAAATTATTGAAAACCCAGGGCTTTTTAAAATATTTCTTGTTAATATTTTTTAAAGTATTATTTATTTACTTATTTTTATTTTTTGAATTATGGTTGACATTCATTGTTATTTTATATTAGTTTCAGTTGTACAGCATTGTAGTTAGACATTTATATACTTTACAAAGTGATTTACCCCTGATAAGTTTAATACCCACCTGGCACTATACATAGTTATCTACTTTGTATCTAAAAATTGTACTTTTTTATTTTATTTACCTTTTGCACTCATCCCCCCACCATCCTCTCTTCCATCTGGCAACTGTGAAAAATAGTATAGTAGTTTCTAAAAAAATAAAAAAATAGAACTACCTTATGATCTAAAATTTGGGGGAATTTATCTGAGGTAAATCAAAACACTAATTTGTAAAGATATATGCACCTCTGTGTTCATTGAAGCATTTTTTACAATAGCCAAGATATGGAAGCAACCTAAGTCTTTATCAATAGATGAATATATAAAGACAATTTGATTACTTAGCCATAAAAGATGAAATCTTACCATTTAGTACAATATGGATGGATCTAAGGGTTATTATGCTAAGTGCAATAAGTCAGACAGAGAAAGACAAATTTCATATGATTTCATGTATATATGGAATTTAAAGAACATATAGTTATTATAAAGATATAATGACACACATTTAAAAGCAACATCAAAACCATAAAAACTTGAATATCAAAATCACCATTTCTGTTAGGGAGCTATCCTGTCTTAAGGGATTGTGTTTCCCTATTTGTCAAATGATATACCTTACAAATTTTTCCTTTCTCCTAATAACTGAAAAAAAATAGCAATGTATCTTACATTTTGTTTCAAATTATTCCATCCATCTAGCTTAAACTCACCTTTTCCATGTAAGACTATGCTGATGTAAATTTATACCAAAAATACTTTCTTTCCTCCAAAGCCATCTTACAATGCAGAAGGATTAATTTTGAAAGGATATTAAAATTTGTTTGTCTTTTTTTGTGACCAGTAGTTCTCACTAAACTGTATGTTAGCAGTGTTGTCAAAACTGTCAATTATCCAATAAAATTTCTTCTTTATTTTCCTTCAAATTTATATAGGTTATCTCTCTCATGCTCTTTTATAATTAGCTATGAAAAGGTAAAGAAATTGTCTTCACTGGGAAATAAGCAAAACTAGTTTTGACTATTTTTGGACCAGGCCTATTAATTTATCTGATAAATACTTTTCATGTTCCTTCTCCTTTGCAGATGACTGGGCTACAAAACCCCAGTATGGCTCCTTGATCAACTCTGGAAAGAAAATATGCTCCTCTGATCTAAACACCTGTCTAGTATATTATGTGAATAAAATACACTTTAATTGCCTCAACTACAACAATTTTGAGACGCAATGTTAGTGTGGCCTATATGATCTTAGCTAACAAATACAGATGACATACATCTTCTTCAAGTTTTTACGTGGATGTACCAGTGCTTAGCATGATGCATTTCACATATTTGAAGCTTAATGGAATTTAAATTGGCCCAATTTAAAAACGGAAGGCATCATGTTGGTGGGATTGCAAAATGGTGCAGCTGCTAAAGAAAATAGTATGGCAGTTTCCCAAAATAATAAAAATAGAATTATAATAAAAACGATTCTACTTTTGAGTATTTATCCAATGAAATCCAAAGTGCTAATTCAAAAAATATATGTACCTCTATGTTTATTGCAGCATCATTTATAATGGTCAAGATATGGAGGCAAACTAAGGGATCATTAATGGAGAAATGAATAAAGAAAATTTGAATCACACTCAAATACACACACACACACACACACACACACACACACACACACACACACACATTCACAATGTAATATTATTCAGTCACCAAAAACTAATGAAATCTTAACAATTTGTGACAACATAAGTAGACATAGAGAGTATTATGCCAAAGGAAATAAGTCAAACAGAGAAAGATAAATATATATAATTTCACTTATGCATGACATCTAAAAAACAAAATAAATAAACAAATAAAACAGAAACAAACTTATAGATACAGAAAACTAATGGTTGCTAGATGGAGGGACTAGGGGAGCTGGGTAAAAAAGTTGAAGAAATTAAGAAGTTTATATTGGCAGTTACAAAATAGTCACAAGGTTATAAAATTCTAAGTAGGGAATATAGTCAATAATATTGCAATAACTATGTATGATGACAGGTAGGTACTAGCTTTATCAAGGACATCAGTTTGTAAACCATATAAATGTCTAACCATAATGTCATATACTTGAAACTAATATAGTAGTTAATATAAAATGTAATTAAAATTGTTTTAAAATTTAAAAAGAATCAACAACAACAAAAATCAAAGAAATCAAAATCAGTAATAAACCTTCACAAAATTCATTTTTTCCGGTTTCAGTCATGAATCTTCTAATTCAGTAGATCAGGGATGGAGCTTAGGAATTACTATATAAGATATGTAAAGTTAAGTTATAATGTTTGAACCACTGTTTTTAGGGTTAATTGGAAATTTTGATAGCATAATAAAATGTGCATCTGTATATTACATCTCTCTTAAATATGCCATCCATAGGACTTTTGGAAAATTATGGCTAGTTTTTGAAGTCAAAAGAATATGTGGACATTATTTACCTAAGCATAGAAATTTTGACTGAAAGAGTCTCATTTTATTCACTGGGTCTGTTAGTATGGAACTACCTTCTCAATGCATGTGGGCAAATCTCTGTTATCACCTGTTCATCAAACCATACACCGAAATGAGGAAAACAGCTCTCTTACTCCTTTTATTTGAAAAAAAAGGTAAAAATTAGATTACAGCTTATAAATAAATGAGATTTTTCTTTATGAATACAACAGGCTTTGTAATATTATAGCTAGCAAATTTAGTTCCATTGGTCAATATGCACATAGCATCCACTTTGTGCCAGAGTTTCACGTAAGAGCTGAGCTCACAACAGAAGAGATACCCTCAAAGGATTGAGATATAAAATCTACATTTTTTAGGTATTCATCTCTATCTAACTTACATAAATAAGAATATAAAACTATCCGCCTGGCCTGACCTATGGTGGCGCAGTGGATAAAACGTCGACCTGGGAACACTGAGGTCGCCAGTTCAAAACCCTGCACTGGTCTGGTCAAGGCACATATGGGAGTTGATGCTTCCAGCTCCTCCCCCCTTTCTCTCTCTCTCTCTCTCTCTCTCTCTTTCTCTCTCTCTCTCTGTGTGTGTCTCCTCTCTAAAAGGAATAAAATAAAAAGAAATTAAAAAAAACTATCAGCCTGATAAAATCACAGAGTAATAAAGACAACTTTATTATCTTAAAAGTATCAAATATTTGGCACAAAACTGAATCTCTAACCTCAATTTCTTCAAAAAAAGCTGACCCCTGCCTCTGCTCTTATCATTTCCTGTTCCTTTTATCTTGGCTACTCTTATCACAGATAACCTCATTGTTATTCCTTCACTTCCTCTGGACTCCATTCTATTAATTTAATGGATCTTCACTAAAAACTTTCTGTGAAATTGAATTCTCTTGTCTAAGTGCTCCTTTTACCCTTATGATTTTTATAAACTTATTTCATTATTTTAATTAATATTACATATGTACTTGCTCATTTTAGTCTTCTCTGATTTAAAATGTTTTCCTCACAACATAAAAAGTCATTAGTTAATATTCTATAAAAAGTATATATTAAATATTTAGTAAAGTGCCATTAATCAAACATATATATCCTTCCTAATAAGAGTATCTAAATACTTTTAAATTGAATAGCTTCAGTTTTTGTTGAAAATAATCTTTAAATCAAATAATTTTAATAGTTGTTACCTCTCTAGTATAAGAAAATTGGTCAAAAAGTACTTTGTTTAAGATTTAATTTTAAACTCCATAATAAGTGTTTCTTTATATTTTGGTGGCTGACAGCCAGTTAACAACCAGTCAAAATATAAAATACTTATTTTCAACAACTGAAAAAAAAACATTAAAAGTATTTTTATTATCTTTTCAGAAAATAAATTTAATATTTATATATGAAATACCACATTACTTTTTATGAGGAATACTAGATAGAGGAAAATACTAGATAAAATAGATAAATATACTAGATTAAAATATTTAATTCCCAGCATATTCTCAAATAAATATTATTCTCAACTAACCAGGTGGTGGTTCAGTCGATAGAGCATTGACCTGAAATGTTGAGGACATAGGTTTGAAACCCTGAGGTCACCCGCTTGAATGTGGGCTCATATGGCTTGAGCATGGGATCATTGACATAATCCCATGGTCACTGGTTAGAAGCCTAAGGTCACTGGTTTGAGTCCAAGGTCGCTGGATTGAGCAAAAGTTCACTGGCTCAGCAAGAGCAACCTCTGTCAAGGCACATGTACAAACTCAATTAATAAACAACTAGAGGGTTGCAATTATGAGTTGATGTTTGTTGTCTCTCTTCTTTCTTGTCTGTTTGTCTCTGTCTGTCCCTGTCTGCCTGTCTGCCTGTTTGTCTCTCTCTTTTTCTCTTGCTAAAATCTAGAAAAAAAGAAAGAGAAAGAAAGAAAGAAAAAAGATATAGAGAGAGGAAGAGAAGAAGAAGGAAGGGAGGAAGGAAGGGAGGAAGGAAGGAAGAAAGGAAGGAAGGAAGGAAGGAAGGAAAGAAGGAAGGAAAGAAGGAAAGAAAGAAGGAAGGAAAAAGGAAGGAAGAAAGGAAAATAAAGAGAGAAAGAAAGAAAAAAGACAGAAAGAGAAAGAATTCTCAACACCAGAGGATACTTTCAAATTTCAAGAAGTAACTTCTTGATAATTGGGTAAATACTGATCAAAATAATACTAAATTTTAAAAACATTTTTTGAAATCAAAATTATCTTATTTTCAGTATTTGTTTTGGGGCACCTATTTCCATTTCCACTAAACATCAAAGATACTTTGCAATGCCAATCTTACTGCGGATTAAGATTTAGGCTCAGTTTTTTTAGTTTCTCCATGTCCTACAGATTCTATAGATTGATATTTTTATCTATATATATTTAAAACAATTCAAATAACATAATTTAAGTGGATGCTTACATTTCTTATTAATATTTTATAATAAAAAATCTACCTACCTTATTCAAAAATAAGTTATAAGAATAGCCTAAATACACTCTTTAAGATTTCTCTTTTATGAAGACATAATATCTCTTTTATGAAGACATAATATCTTCAGAAATTTTCTGTTGGTGAACTAACTTGCAGATCTATATTTTATGACCTCCAATGACACTAAAATAATTTTTTGATCAGGATAACTTCTTTATCTGAATATAACAAGGTCTATCATTAAAGCAGCCTTATTGGTCAATACTGATTGCTTTTCCAGAAACACTGTCAAGGAAAAAAGCCTATTTTCATCACAATTATTTCCCAAGTAGATTTAGATTCTCTATTATTTCTGTATTTATACTTTATCACAAACACAAAGAGAAAAACCACGGTGCGTAAAACTGGAAGCTAAGGAAGTATTTTTGTGCCTTTCACAGATTCAACTGGTTTGACTCCCTAATGCATAAAATGAGTTATCACAGAGATAGTGCTGCACATATGTGTCCTTCAATAAAAAATATCCAATGCCTGAACCAAATATAGACAAACATGAGATCAACCAGTCAAACTGCTAGATTGAAATTCTTTGTGCTTTCTTTTGTTTCTGTCATATCCCTCACCCAGTATGGCTAATTTTCAATATTTTCTAATAAAAGCCTTTCTAAGTAGAAATTTGTGTGTGTGTGTGTATATATATATATATATATATATATATATATATATATCCTCTATTTTTCATACCATTTTCAATACAAACCTAATTACTCACAGGGCTAAAATGCACCTTTCATGTTTTATTTTCTTATACACACAATGATTCTTAGCAGGCATTTTTTTTTTTGTGATATGTCCAAAATAAAAGTTATTTTTGTGTTTCAGTAAAAAATAAAATTATAAAATATAATTTTTCCTTATCTCCTGTATAAGTGACTTTTACAACCAAAATTTGCTTATCAAAATATCCACAGAATTCAAAAGAATAAATAAGCAGATGAGTGTATTTTTTTGTGTTGGAGTGAACAAATCCCTGTTAAAGAAGAGGATTGTGAAAGACAATATTTTTAAAGCAAGCATAACATGGTTTATCACAAAGATAATTTTATGTTATTTATAAATAACTATTAAAAGTGATAAAGTCATAGTAGCTATAACAATACTTGGACTAAGTTAGAAATATAAGTTGTCCTAGTAGGAAATTTACCATTTTAAAATCCACACAAATAATCTAGTTATGCTCCTCATAGTTCAAAAGTCAAGGACAATTTTTATGTCATTATCTTCTTCTCACAGATGAGTTGAATAACCAATTGGAACCACTGCATATACATTACCTTTGTATAGAAGAACACATTTCAGACTCCATTTAGAGCTGTCAAGAAATAGCTGCCATTCTGTTGTACTGTAAGTGGTAACACTCAGCTTGCTGAGAAGACTACTGATATCATGACAGTAAACGAAGTGTCTGTTTTTGGGAAAAAAGTCCAAAAAATTTGTTCACACTTCCTGAAATGGTATACTTTAGCTGACTGGTGAAGTACATTCCTTTCTTGAAGCATGAAGCTAAGAACTCAGCTGCTTTCTTTGACAGGCCCAAATCTCTTACTAAGTCATTCAATTCAGGTTGGCTAAACTGCTGAGGGCATAATGACTGCTTGATATCAGAAGAAGACCCTTCAGATTCTACAACCATTTCCTCATGCATCTTATCAAAATTCACTTGATCACCACGTTCACTTTCTTCATCCTTAGAAGACATAAAACCATTAAAAACTGTAACCAGGAGTGTCTCAGAGTGTGGGATAGATCATATTGATGAAGGAATATTAGGATATGCAATCATATGCCTTTTTATTTTTGCCAATGTCCTTTGTATGGATCAGACAGAAGTAACAGTCACTGCTGTGATTCCTATGTTCACGCCAAACCATGAGAATATCAAAAGGCATTCCTTTGCATTTTTCTTTTGTCCAGTCATGAAGCATTTCCCCATTATTATGACACACAATATGAGGAGCCCAATTCTTGTCTTGATCACCAAGGGAAACTTGAAAATAGGCAATATATGCACATGTCACTAATGAGGAAATATTGCACCTTTGACGTTGAAGTGTGTAACAGCCACATATATAACAGAAGGTGTCAGGACTATTCTTACATTTACTCCTATTCGAAGAAGCCATGATTCAATCTTAAAACAAGTGGGTGTTTTTATCAGATAATATTTTTTTTTTACATTTGAAACCAACTACAATTATGTAAAAGTGATGTTTGTAAAACATTAATTGCCTTGTGGTTATGTTCAATCCAAGAGTCATTGCCCTTAACTCCAATTGCAAACCCAATGCATGCCATTAACTGTAACAAAAAATAAATTAAAATTGCATAAAAACTAGAGCATGAACCAAGAAATGAATTTCAGATTTGAAATCAGTGATGCAGATATATATATATATAAAGCTCTAAAACCTCATGGAACAGAAAGTAAAAAAAAAAAAAAAAAAAAAAAAATTGTTCCTCAGTGTTATGAAACAAATTCCATAATTTGAAATACTGATTAATTGTGTAGGTATTTTCTTTGAAATCTGTGAGTGGTGAAGTACTTGGACATACTTTAATTCTTAAAATAAACCCACTGGAAGTGACTATCTGACCTATTAAACAATCAGACATTCTTAAATTTAACTTCATATCATTTGGACAACTACAATGCATATGAGTTTGATAAATAAATGTAGTACAGTAAGAAGATGGAAAAAAATCATTTATTTTTAAAAAACACACAAAAATGTTGTCAAATATATAGACTCGCCTGACCAGGCGGACTGGGATGCGGAAGACTCAGGTTCGAGACCCTGAGGTCGCCAGCTTAAGTACAGGCCCATCTGGCTTGAGCAAAAGCTCGCCAGCTTGGACCCAAGGTCGCTGGCTCCAGCAAGGGGTTGCTGGGTCTGCTGAAGGCCCGCAGTCAAGGCACATGTGAGAAAGCAATCATTGAACAACTATGGTGTTGCAACAGCAACGAAAAACTAATGATTGATGCTTCTCACCTCTCTCTTTTTCTGTCTGTCTGTCCCTATCTATCCCTCGCTCTGACTCTCTCTCTGTCCCTGTAAAAAAAATAAATAATAATAATAATAATAAAGAAAATATATATAGACTCATTAATAGTAATTTATTCAGTATTTATTGCATCTGGCAATTTTGCCTTATTTCTCTTTTTCTAAAACCATCCTCACAATTTTAGTATTCAAATATATGACACTTATATTTACTTGTCTATTATAATATTATAAACCACTATAAATAAATTTATTTTTTCTCTAAATTAACTCCTTTGAAGAAGATTTTTTTAATTCATTTATTCATTTTAGAAAGGAGAGGGAGAGATAGAAAGAGAGAGAAGGGGAGAGGAGCAGGAAGCATCAACTCCCATATGTGCCTGGACCAGGCAGGCCCAGGGATTTGAACTGTCAACCTCAGCATTTACAGATTGATGCTTTATCCATTGTGCCACCAAAGGTAAGGCTGAAGAAGATTTATTTTTTAATTTCTTCCATTATGTCACTGAGGATTCCAATATCTGGTAGAGCGAGTTCAAACACAACTTCTTTATTCACAAACTTAGTCAAAATGTCCTTAAATAAAAAGCATCTAGGGCTATAAACATAAACATATATATTTTTTTTAAATTTTGAAACTGAGTGATAAGGTATGATGTTTATGTGTAGAATCACTTAAAGAAATTTTAGAGCTAAGTATGGTCATTTATTGTAGTCCATTATTCTATATCACAATAAAAAATTATGATCTTTAGTAAAATAGAATTGAGTATATGAAAAAAAGTAAGGGTTTATTTGTTTAAGTATGTTTTGAGCCATTTCTCAGGCAAGTAATAAAATTGTGTGTGTATTCTATTCAGTAAACTTTAAAAAGTTAAATCTCACCAAAATCTTCAGTATAAATCACATGTGAATTTTATGCCTCCGATTTTTTTTCTTCCAAAGGGATAGTACAGATATGTAGTTTCTTTTTAGACAAATAAAGAAACGTAAAGCCATGTTTTATTTAGTAACACTGTTTATCCTCTTTTCTTTCCCTTTTTTTTTCTTTCTTCAAGTGTTACTTGGACCAAGCATTTATCAAGTGTACGACTTTTATTATATACCATGCTAACCCCAAAGCCTCCACCAAAAACACTATTAGAAACAAAACAATATAATAAAGTAACACAATACAAAATTAATATACAAAAATCTAATGCTTTCCTATATATTTATCATTGGAAAAATAAACTCAACAAAAGAAAATTCCTTTTATAATTGTAACAACAAAAAATAAAATACATCAGAATAAACTTAACAAAGGATGTGAATGACTTATATACTGAAAATTCCAAAGCATTATTAAAAGAAATTGAAAAAATGCAATAATATAGAAAAATAATCCATGTTCATAGATTAAAAGAATCAACATAGTTAAAATGGCCATATTACCCAAAGCAATACAAAAATTTAATACAATCCCCATCAAAATTCTAATGTTATTTTTTAAAGAAATAGAAAAAAATCAGTAGGTTTGTATGGAACCATAAGAAAAACCTAAATAGCAAAAGCAATGTGAAAAAAAAGAATAAAACCAGAAATATTACACTAACTGAATTTAAATTATCCAATAGAACCATGGTAATCAAAACAGCATGGTATTGGCAGAAAAGCAGACATACAGACTAATGAAACAGAGTGGAGAGTCTAGAAATTAAACTATATGTATATGGACAAATCATCTTTAACAAGGAGTTAAAAACATACAGTGAAGAAAAGAAAGCCTCTTTAATAAATAGTGCTGGCAAAATACAATACCACATGTAAAAGTATAAAACTTGATTACAGTGTGTCTCTCTGAACAAAAATTAATTCAAAATGAGTGAAAAACCTAAATATAAGATCTGAAACAATAAATTACACAGAAGAAAAAATAGGTACTAAACTCATGGATCTTGTTCATAGAGAATAATTTATGAACTTGACTTCAAAGACAAGGGAAGTAAAGGCAAAAGTATATAATTGGAATTATATTAAACTAAAACACATCTGTACAGCAAAAGAAACTGAAAAAAAAACAAATAGGCAGCCAACCATATAAGAGATAATATTTGTAAACAACACCTCCAACTAAAAGTTAATATCTAAAATATATAAAAAAACTCAAAAAGCTCAGCAACAAACAAGCAAAAAATCCAATTAAAAAATGAGGAGAGGACCTGAACAGATGGTCTTCCCAAGAAGATATACAAATAGCCAACAGATAGATTAAAAGATGCTCATCTTCACTAGCTATTTGAGAAATGCAAATCAAAACTACAATGAGATACCATCTCATACCTGTTAGACTGGTTATTATTATCAACAAGACAGGTAATAACAAGTGTTGGAGAGAATGTAGAGAAAAAGGAGCCTCATTCACTGCTGGTGGGAATGTACACTAGTATAGCCATTATCGAAGAAAGTATGGTAGTACCTCAAAAAAATTAAGAATGACCTACCATATGACCCAGCAATCCCTCTACTGGATCTGTACCCAAAATCTCAAAATCATTGGTACATAAAAACACACAAACCCCCATGTTCATTGAAGCAGTATTCACAGTGGCCAAGACATGGAAACAACCAAAGTGTCCCTTGGTAGAGGATTGGATAAAGAAGATGTGGTACTTATATACTATGGAATACTATTCAGCAGTATGAAATGATGACCTATTGGAAAACATTTAAGAAAACATGGATATAGGAAAATATAGATGGACCTTGAAAACTAAGTGAAGTAAGGAAATCAGGAAAAGCTAAGAAGTATATGATTTTACACATAGGTGGAATATAAAAATGAGAATCACAGACATAGATAAAAGTAAAGTGGTTACCAGGGGAGGGATATATGGGGGAAGGAGAAAGGGAGTAAAAAGGGACAAATATACAGTGATCCAAACTGATTTGATTTCGGGTGATGGGTATATAACATAATCAACAGTTCAAATGCTATAAAAAATGTTACTTGAAACTTGTGTACTCGTATTGATCAATGTCACCTGGTTCAATTTAATTTTCTAAATAAAATCTTTAAAATAAATAAATGTTATACTATACAAAAAATTGAAGTCTAGCCTCAAAAATCTTTCCATAACACAAAGTGAACTTTGTAACTGAAGTGACACTAAAACAACTATTATTTTCTAAATTAGTTTAATTATTTTTAAATAATACCATTAAATTTTAGAGTTGACTGTCAAAGTAAATAAGATATTAATAAGATAACATAAATATTTCTAACTTGACTTATTATTAATTATGTGAAAGACTCTAAAAGTTCAGGTTTAAATAAGAGAGTCAACTAAATTATAAATGCTAAATTGGCAGATATCTTCAGGATTCTGTCATTATAATTCAAAGTAATCAAACTGATTCAGCATTAGTTAAAAGTTGTTTCCCAAGAATAATCTACTTGTCTTGGCAATGCTTTTATTATAAGATTTTCTAATGAATATATTTCAAAATCAAACACAAATGTATTTTAATAAGATATATCAAAAAATGTTACATTAAAAATGTCAGTTGCAGATCATGCTGTGTAAATTTTATTACATATAATAAAAATATATATACATGAATCTCAAATACTGGAGACTACTTCCAGGAGCATACTTCCAGGAGCAATGCAGGTTAATGGCATAGAAATAATTAGATATGAAATCAGATTTTTGTTACATAGATATCCTGATAAAGAGAAATATATAAATGCTATGACAAGTATTGAATGTTTCATTGTGTAAATATATCTTTCATCTTAAAAATGGGGATGAGCCTGACCAGGCTGTGGCGCAGTGGATAGATCGTTGGACTGGGATGCGGAGGACCCAGGTTCGAGACTCCAAAGTCGCCAGCTTAAGCGCGGGCTCATCTGGTTTGAGCAAAAACTCACCAGCTTGGACCCAAGGTTGCTGGCTCAAGCAAGGGGTTATTCGGTCTGCTGAAGGCCCGCAGTCAAGGCACATATGAGAAAGCAATCAATGAACAACTAAGGTGTCTCAATGACAACAAAAAACTGATGATTGATGCTTCTGACCTCTCTCCATTCCTGTCTGTCTGTCCCTATCTATCCCTCACTCTGACTCTCTGTCTCTGTAAAAAAAAATAATAATAATAAATAAAAATGGGAATAAAATAAATCATGAATGTGTTCTATAGCAACAATTCTGCTCTATTGCTCAATCAATTTTATTTTCGTTTAGTTATATGTTTGTTTCTGTGCTTTTTAATTAGGAATATAAACTTGTAGAAAGTAGTAAAGGCTATATATAATTTATCTTTTTTAAAATTTCTTCTGTTTGCATTATTACACTCTTTTTTATATATGGAATTGGTCTTTAATTATTTCTCCATAATTGTCCCTGGAGGAAAATATCTATTCTTGCTTACTGTTTTTTTTTTCTTTCTTTCATTGCCTCAGATTCCCTGTGGACTGTATGACATATTGTTGACACTGCATTTTCTAAGTGTCTTTAATGATTTTCTACCCCAAGAGTCCTTTAAAAATCAGAATATTTAGTTGCTTCATTTTCTATGGCAAGTATATTTTCTTCTGTTATGATCACATATAAGATTCATAAGACGATTTTAGTGAAGAAAAGTTACCAAATTGCTGTACTTTGACACCACTGTTCTATAAGAAACTTACAATAACTAAATGTCTAATATAGCTTTTAATTGTATAGTCCTGTTTTGGCATCCTGATTTTTCAGTCTTATAATTTCAATTATTTGTTTCTGTCATTTTAAAAATACTATTTTCTAAGGATAATTCTAAATTTTGTTAGGCAGGATAGGCAACTATCAGGGCAGGAAAAGAAGAGGGAGAATAAATGATGTTTGATCTCATACACTGAAGGAGGGAGTCAGTAGTCTTAAGACCTGCCAAAGCAAAATCATCAGATGTTCAAACAGCCTTAAAACCCTTATGTTAGTCTCAATATTATGGAAAGGGATCCTTGAAACCCTACAGATTAGCTGGAAACAGAGGAATAAAACTTTGAAGCTAAGAGTATATCATCTCTAAGACACCAACAAGTAGTTACTGTATGCTCAGATAAGCTGAGTTTACCCACTTGTGCCTTGTGCCAAGTGTATAGCTTTACTTAATAAACTACTTGCTTTTCATGAACACTGTACCCTGTCTTCTGCCGAAATTCATTCTCATAAGTGTGACAAGAATCAAGGAAGCAGCAGCCTCCCTGGACTCAGATTTTGTCTGGTTACATCTTTCTGATATTGTGACTTGGATCACAGACTTTATATGCATGGTTGTGTTCACTGACATCTTTCAGGTGGTAGGCCTCTGATCACAGTGAATTTAATCCCTTTCAGGATTTCTTTTTGCTTCTGTTCGTTGTTTTTCTAAGAATAACTAGAAAGGTGAATCGTGGTAATTTAACTGAACTTTGTATGCAGAGTTGTGTTCACTGACAGAAATAACAATTTTTAATGAGTGTTTGAGTTAACCTGGGCTTGGGTTCTGAAGAGTGAAGAAGCACTTCCTTCCTCTGTTCCAGACTCTGGATGTCTTCACATAAGTGAGAACCAAGCATAGGTGTCTGAAATAATTTGAGAGGGACTTCCATTTTACTAGTGATTAATTACTTTGGCTCACCTAGGGACATGAACATACAACTAAACATTCGGAACTCCAAACCCTCCAGAGATTTTCAAACATTCAGGAAGAGAAACTGAGACACTTAAGAGAGTGAGGGGTAATTAGAGGATTAATGGCCTTTAGGAACCACACTCAAGCAGCACACTTGGATCCATCACAGAAAATCCTTAGTCTTTATGTCTTGGAAACATGACCTCCCAAAAGATAAGTTTAAATCATAAATTGGCTACTGAATTGTTGCACCTTTTCTCATTGCTTAGCTTTTGGAAGTTTTATCTACACTTATATCCACCTTATAGAATGAAGAATGTGCAAGCAGAGGTCTTTTCTGGATCTGGTAGGCTACAAAGAGAAGAATTTGACAGGTATCTCATATTTTCAGAGATATTACCCAAGTTTGGATAAGGAGATTTCCCCTTTAGTTTTCTAATATCTGCACTATCAGGGAAAACATTGGGCAGAACCCATTAACAGACAACATATCTTGGCATGCAACCCTAGGCCAGAGGAGCAATAGCTCACAGTAACAATTAAGAATTTGGCCCTTGCCTAACCAGGCGGTGGCACAGTGGATAGAGCATCTGACTGGACCCAGGTTCAAAACCCCAAAGTCACTAGCTTGAGTGTGGGCTTATCTGGTTTGAGCAAGGCTCACCAGCTTGAGCCGAAGGTAACTGGTGTTGTTAATATTCAGGGCTAGTGAAGTGAAGCAGTGAGAGTGGAGAAGGAACAAAGAAATCTGTAACTGGCTGTGATCAATTAATTGTAGACATCACTGCACTTGGACCAGCCTTCTAAAGGAATGATTCCTCCACTTTGATGAGCTCTCCAGAAAGATTTCATTACCAATCTCCACTGTCGTAAATTAAGTAAATTGTTTCCTGTGGTGGTAAACAAATAGCAATACCTTCTAACTAAATATCATAGTTCATCTAAAGTTTCTTTTTTAACTTTGACTTCTAACTTCAAATATACCTTAAAATGCATTAACCAAATTAGTAAGTCTTAAGGATCCACATTCCACTCAATTTAAATTTAAATGAGCACTCCTTACAAGTTTGAATTTTAAAGCACAAAAGAAAAATGTAGGGATGAAACTATTTTTTCAATATAAGAGCAGGCATTTCCAATTTTTGCATGCAAGAACATAATTCAGGCCTTAAAATATCACATTTTAAACAACATCAAGCAAAATCTAAACAGAAACTACAGTCAACAAACCAGAGAGAAACCCGGGATCTCAGAGCACAATCAGACTAGAAAGATGCCTGCCTGATCTCAGTCACAGCATTTACTGATAGAGAGATTAACAATGGATGGGACTAATCAAAGTCTCTCAGAAAAAAAAACAAACAAACTCACGGCCACTGGGAGATTTTGTAATCAGACCCATCATGAGTTCTCTGTCTAAATTTCCAGGCAAAGAATAAGAAAGAAACAAAATTATAGTTCATAGAATTGTAGCTAAAACATTAAAGAACATCAGACCATAACAGGAAAAGCTGTAACTTTCCTAATACCTGAATCTCCTATCCATTCTCAAATTCTATAGCTGCTGCAACTGGCAGTTCAGATTGATCATGCTAAGACCTCTCCTCCACCCTAATTCCAGCTGAGTGGCAAACTAAGTTAATAAGTTCTGTTAACCAACTACCACCACCAAAGCCGTCTCCACCCTTCGATAGGTTTCAAATCTTAGACAGATTAGGGTCCTCCACTTGCAGTATTGTTGCTGCCTCATTCCTTTGCAGTTCCTCTTCACGAAGCCCTGAATATTAACAAAAGCTGGCTTGAGCAAGGTGTCACTTGGTCTGCTGAAGCTCCCCTCCCCCTTACTCAACACACATATGAGAAAGCAATCAATGAACAACTAAAGTGCCACAACAAAGAATTGATGTTTCTCATCTCTCTCCTTTCTTGTTTATCTCTATCTGCCCCCCCTTTCTCTCTCTGTGTGTGTGTCACACACAAGCAAAATAATAATAATAATTTGGCCCTCTTCTCTGAATAGGGGCACACACTAGAAAGTTTCCTCACTTGCCCCTTTTTTACTGCTGGTGTGGGTTTTCTAGTTTCTTTCTTCTCCCCTACCTCAAATAGCTTCAAATTTAAACCCAGAATCTCCCTCACCCCCAACTTTGGGCAGCTTAACATTGTTGCCTAGCAATCACCCCAGCATCACCCTCCTAATGAGCATTAAAGGTGAGACAGCTAGAGTCTTCTAACCACATGCATGCAGCTTAGCCTGGGAGCAGAGAATCCAGGGTCAGACAGATTTATATTAAAATAATGAAAAAGGAATAATTTTAATGGAAACCTCCACAAAACTAAGCTAACATAATGACAATGCAGGAAACACAAGTGTCTTCCTCCTTACACTAATTGGTATAAATAAAATTATTATAATTTCCATTGCAACAAAGAATCTGGCAGGAAAAAAACTTTAAACATCAGTGGGGTTATCATTTGCTTAAGACTAGTGTGCATTTTTGGAGGAGTTAAAATTCCTTTTAAAGGCCATCAGTAGTAAAACCAGAGACAGAGTTCAAGGAGATAGTTTTCTCTTATAAAAAGAGAGACATAAGGGGAAGTCCACAAGGTGCTGAGCTAGGATTAAGGGTTATACAGTAAGGCTAGCTAATTCTGGAAACCCTTGACTGAGAGTGCTGCCCTCTCCAGACTGTCTGAGAGGGATGCCTTCTTTATATGGGAAGAGAAACAAGAGACACCCAATCTCTTCCATGGCCTCCTTTATTCTTTTTCAGGTGGGAAATCAAGGCTTAATACCACAAGATACATTTCTGGGATGTATTATTAAGAATTAGAATACATTTGTCCCACCAACCTTAAATAAAAAGAGGATTAATATTGACCTGTAATACAACATAGTTTCAATATAAATTAGGAGATGAGAAATTTTGGCCTAAAGATAGTTGCTTAAATTGTAACACTATCTTCTAACTAGATTTATTCTGTAGGAGACAAGAAAAATTGACAAAGATGTCATCTATAATAGTCCTTCATGATACTAAGAAATAATCGTAGGTTATCTAAAAATTGTAAAATAAATCCTGCCTTCTTGTCAATTACAAGGATAAAAGGGAACCTGACCCATACCTGACCAGTGGTGATGCAATGGATAGAGTGTTGACCTCGGATGTTGAGGTCCCAGGTCTGAAACCCTGAGGTTGCTATTTTGAGTGCAGTCTCACTGGCTTGAGCATGGGATCATCAATGTGATCTCATGGTCGCTGAGTTAAACCCAAAGGTCACTGGCTTGAAGTCCAATGTGGCAGGGTTGAGTCCAAGGTTGCTGGCCGTCACTTGCTCAGCTGGAGGCCCCCATGGTCAAACACGTATGAGAAGCAATTAATAAACAACTAAGGTGCCACAACTACGAGTTGATTGTTTTTATCTCTCTTCTTTCCTATCTCTCTCTTTTACTCTCTCTCTCTCTCTCTCTCTCTCTCTCTCTCTCTCTCTCTCTCACTTGCTAAAACAAAAAGGAACACTGATCCTGGGGATATAGAAAAATATCCTGTACCCCCATCTATTGTGCCACAGGAACCAGTGGTCCCCTCAGCCCCGGAATCAGCACCACCATGTACAAAGTCTACAGACCTTGGAGGATATGGGGCAACTAAACCTAAAAATACCTAGAGGAGCACCATCTAGCTCTTTCCCCTAAGAGAAGCCTTGGGATTATTTGCGACAGTAAGAGTCCAGGTCCCATTCACCATCCAGGACTTTATAAGTATTAAAGACAGATTAGGAAGCTTCCACAAATGATCCCAATAAATATTCAAATAAATATATAAAAATAACCTTAATCTTTGATCTATCCTGAAAGGATATTAATCTAGTCCTCCAGGATGCTTTAACAACTTCTGAAGGCAAAAGTATTAAGAAAAAGGCAATAGCTTATGCTAAGGAGTTATACCTGCAAACTAACAATTACCCCCCTGGAAATATGGCAGTGCCCTACACAGAAACTCATGGGAATTATAACACAGGAGAAGAAAAATGGTCAAGAGACTTCATGTTTTTCTATCTCTTACAGAGAATAAAATTTTCTCAGAAGAAATCAGTTAATTATAATAAGTTAACAACCATTGACCAAGGGCCTCAGGAAAATCCCACAGCTTTTTTTTTTCTTTTTTTTACAGGGACAGAGAGAGAGTCAGAGTGAGGGATAGATAGGGACAGACAGACAGAAAAAGAGAGAGGTGAGAAGCATCAATCATTAGTTTTTCGTTGTCGTTGCAACACCTTAGTTGTTCATTGATTGCTTTCTCACATGTGCCTTGACCGCGAGCCTTCAGCAGACTGAGCAACCCCTTGCTGGAGCCAGCAACCTTGGGTCCAAGCTGGCGAGCTTTTGCTCAAGCAAATGAGCCCTACGCTCAAGCTGGCGAGCTCAGGGTCTCGAACCTGGGTCTTCCGCATCCCAGTCCGATGCTCTATCCACTGCACCACCTCCTGGTCAGGCCCAACAGCTTTTTTAAGAAAGGAAGCTATAATTAAGCATACTAACCTAGATCCTGAGGATCTCACAGGAAGAATAATACTAAAAGAAAAATTCATGGCCCAGACCAGTTGGTTCAATGGTAGAGTGTTGGTCTACTGTATGAACAATTGTTCTGGGTTTTATTCCAGTCAGGGCACACAGGAGAAGTGACCATCTGCTTCTTCCCCACTCCCTCCCCTCTTTTTCTCTCTTTCCCCTCTCCCATAGCCATGGCTGACAAATGCTATACAGAACCCTTACCCTCACCTGCTCAGACAAGGAATAGCTGATGCCATCTCAGAAACAGCTCTAAGTCCTCACTCAGGTGGAAGTAGATACAGAAGACAGAACATAAACCATCAATACCCCAAAGGCATTTGTATGATACCACTTGAGGGGGAAATATTACGTAGAATAGGCATCTATCAGGGCAGGAAAAGGAGAGGAAAAAAATGGGTTTATCTCATCCACTGAAGGAGGGAGTCAGTAGTCTTAAAATATGCCAATAGAAAATTATCAGAGTTCCAGATGGCTGTGAAACCCTGTATGTTAGTCCCAATATCAGGGAAGGGGGGCCTTGAAACTCTACAGCTCAGTCTTGATAACAGGAACAAAACGCCTTTATTTAGCTAAGTGTATATAATTTCTAAGACCCCATCAAGTAGGCATGCTCAGATTAGCTGAGTTTGCCCATTTGTACCTCATGCCAATTTTATAGCTTTGTTTGAACACTGTACCCTGTTTCTTGCCTGAGTTCATTCTCACAAACGTGACAAAATCCAAGGAGGAAGAAGCCTCCTTGGACTGGGCCTTCTCTGGTGACAGTTTCATTGTCAACATTCCTTTTGAAAATATAACTGCTTCTTTAACAGAATCAAAATTTTTATAAAATAAAAATTATTTACTCTAAATAATCTAATAATGATTCACTAAATTCAATTATAAATATTTATGAGTAGTGTTATTATTCCTGGTGTATAGTTTATATTAACATAAAATTATAATTATATTAAAGTTAAATGTTATATTTTATAATAAAGTTATACATTTTATAATAAAATGTAATTTGTTAAAGCAATTATAACATATAATTATGTTATGAATATAATGTTATCATCATTATTCGATTAAAATGATTTTGAGTGAACCAGAAATTTAAAATTATGTTTAAATAATTATTTTAAATATGATGATTGACATATATATTATTTTATATCTATACTTTAATATAGGTCATTTCTATATTGAAATCAAACTAAAATATCAGCCTTGAAAATTTCCTGAGAAGACAAAACCAAGTGAGACAAGCAAGACTAACTTGCCTGGTTACTCCTTGCTTATGCATCTCAAAATCATAAGCTAACTTAAACTGTCCCCCATAATTGATACCAGGTAACTAGTTCCCTATCATTTAAGTAATTAATATTATAAGCAATCATTGTAAATAATAAATAGTCACTGCTTTCTCACTATAATATTTAAGCTGCTATAAAAATATAACCCTTAGCTTCATTTCATGTTTTGATATAAATGTTATTGATTTATGAATGGTTTTTTTTGGTGTGTGCACAACAAAATTTTACTAATTACTATTTTGTTGAGTCATTGGTTTTATTTCTACTATTTCTATATCAGAAGTATAATTTGTTATTAAAATTTAAAAGATAAACACTGAACAATATAAATTATTATATTACTTATCTATTTACACAATTTCAGCCTAATTTTACATCAAGAAACCTTATAGTTTTGCTTCTAATAAAAGCTCTATTCAATTACAATATATTTTGTCAACCTCCCTTCACCCAATTAATACCTGTTTTTCTTTTAAGCATTAGTCCAATCAACACTTGAACAAAAAATTTTCCCTCTTAAAATATGTTTAGTCCAGACCTGTGTGAAAAGCTCAACTGGTTAAAGCAATGTACTGATATACAAAGGTTGCTAGTTCGAACCACAGTCAGGGCACATACAGGAACATATTAATGTTTCTGTCTGTCTCTCTAACTCCCTCTCTCCCTTTCTATCCCTAAAATCAATAAATAAAAATTTAATAAAGGATATTAAGTCAATTCCTTTATAGGTTATTATGGTATATGATATCATGATGTTATAATAGAGCTCATTATAGTTTAACTTTGCATCTATTGTAATTCTGTGTAATGTATATCTCCCACCACAAAACTTTAATCATTTTTTTTCCCCTTGAAGTGAGAAGTGGGGAGTGGCACACAGACAGACTCCCGCAAGAGATCCACTACGGGGCAATGCTCGGCCCATCGGGGGCATTGCTCTGCTGCAACCAGAGCCATTCTAGCATCTGAGGTGGAGGCCATGAGCCATCCTCAGAGCCCCGGCCAAGTTTGTTCCAATGGAGCCTTGGTTGCAGAAGAGGAAAGAGAGAGATAGAGAGAAAGGAGAGAGGGAGTGGTGGAGAAGCAGATGGACACTTCTCCTGTGTGCTCTGGCTGGGAATTGAACCCGGGACTTCCATATGCAGGGCCGATGTTTTACCACTGACCCAAGCAGTCAGGGCAAACCAGTAACCTTTTTGATGTAAAATAATCTGCTATTCATACATCAATCCATGCATTTTTCTTATGATATATTTCCTATCTCCAAAGCACAGCTGCTGCTCAGTAAGTATGGGATGAAAAAATGAGACTATGTAACTCTCCTTGAACTAGGATAAATCTTTCAGTGTTTCATTTTGACTATTACATATCCTTTGCATCCCATATACTTTTGAACCAGCCTGGAAATTTTTCCAAAAATCTCCTGGAATTTCTATTAGAATTTGCTTATTCTATATATAAATGTAAGGATAACTGACATCTTAACAGTATTATAACTTCCTGTCTATAAAAATGGTAAATCCTTTTTCTATTTTGGTCTTTCAGTTTTTTCAACAATTTAACCATAGTTATAAGTCTCCTTAAATTTGCTGAGGGTAAATCTTAGCATAGATGTTTTTATTACCCATATAATAGTAGTGAGAAGAAGAAGAAGAAGAGGAAGAAGAAGAAGAAGAAGAAGAAGAAGAAGAAGAAGAAGAAGAAGAAGAAAAAGAAGAGGAGGAGGAGGAGGAGGAGGAGGAGGAAGAGGGGGAGAGGAGGAGGAGGAGAAGAAATAAAAGGAGGAAGAGGGGAAGGGAAAGGAGAGGAGGAGGAGGAAAAAAAGGAGGAGGAGGAGAAGGAGAAAAAGGAGGAAGAGGAGAAAGAGGAAGGAGAAGGGAAAAAGCAAGAAGAAAGGAGGAGGAGGAAGAAGAAGAAGAAGAAGAAGAAGAAGAAAGGAAGGAAGGAAGGAAGGAAGGAAGGAAAAAAGGAAGGAAGGAAGGAAGAAAAAAGAAGAAAGGTAGAAATTTTTGGTGGTAATAAATATTTCTATGGCACAGATTGAGGTAATGGTGTTATGAGTGGATACCGATTTTCAAACTGATCAAGTTGTATACATTAAATATGCACAGCTATTTTGTATATCAATCATGCTTTAATAAAGTAGTAAAAATTAAAAGCAAACAGCCATCATTTTTAAAGAGTTATAATGTAAGATGAAAAAATGAATAATAATGCAATAAGAGGTCATATCATCTGTGAATAGAGTTTTGTTTTATACTTTCTAATCTTTACACATTTTATTTCTTCAGTTTAGCTTATTATAATTGACAAAATCTACAGTACAATGTTGAATAAAATAGGAAAATGTAAACATTTGTTTAGTTGAAGCTCTTAGAAGAAAGTTTCCAATCATGTATGACACTGAAAATTTTTCAGTGTTCCTTCCTCATCAGTTATAAATCATTCTTTCTTCTTTCTTTCTTTCCTTTCTTCTGGTCTTCCTTCCTTCCTTCCTTCCTTCCTTCCTTCCTTCCTTCCTTCCTTCCTTCCTTCCTTTCTTCCTTCCTTCTTTCCTTCCTTCCCTCCTTCCCTTTTTCTCTCTTTCTTCTTTCTTTCTTTCCTTTAAAAAATTTTAAAAAGCAATTCAGAAACAGTAAATGCAAATGCCCTAGAAAGTAAATGTCTGTCCTATAAAATAAAAAAGAATCCAGAGTGACTGGATTATAGTAGATATAGAAAGAAATAAGATTGCAAAAGTTATCATGCTTAAGAGTTTGAATTTTTTAAAATCGAGGTATAATTGACATATTACATTATATTACTTCCAGATGTACCACATAATGATTTGCTATTTGAGTATATTGAGAAATGATCACCACAGCAAATCTAGTTAACATCCTTTATCGTACATAATTGCATATTATTTTTCTGTGATGTGATTTTTAAAAATATATTCTCTTAGCAACTTTTTAAAAAATTTTTTCAATTAAAGTTGCCTTATAATTGTGTTTTATATTAGTTTTAAGTGTACTACACAGTGGTTACATGTTTGTTTAATTTATAAGCTGACCCTCCCCAAAATCTAGTACTATATATAGTAATTATAATATTGCTAACTATATTCACCATGCTGTACTTTAGTATCACCCTGACTATTTTGTGACCATCAATTTGTACTTTTTAATCACTTTATTTTTTCAGCCATCCCTTCAAGTTTCTTTTTATCTGGCAACCCTGTTTTTTCTTTATATCTGAGTCTGTTTCTGTTTAGTTTTTTAGTTTATTTTGTTTTTTAGATTCAATAAACAAGTGAAATTATGTGGTATTTGTCTTTCTATGTCTGACATTTCATTTAGCATAATACCCTCCAGATCTATCCATGTTTTTGCAAATGGTAAGATTTCATTCTTTTTAATGGCCAACTAATATCCCACTGTGAATATGTATTACTTCTATTTTTACCCAACCCTTTATTGATGGCCACTTATTTTGCTTCCATATCTTGGCTGTTGTAAATAATGCTGCAATGAACATAGATGTGCACATGTCTTTTTCAATTAGTGTTTTGAATTTCCATCAACAAAATAAAAGATAACCTACTAAATGGAAGTCAATATTTGTGACACATCAAGTAAGGGATTAATATTGAAAATTTATAAATAACTCAAACATCTCAACACATAAAAAAAAAGAACCAAACAATTCAATTGAAGAATGGGCAGGACACTTGAATAGACATTTATCCAAAGAGGACATACAGATGGTCAATAGATAGATAAAAATATGATCATCAGAAAAATGTAAATTAAAGCCGCAATGAAATATCAGCTAACACCTGTCAGAATGGCTATCATCAATAAATCAACAAAAAGTGCCAGTGAAGGGCCTGACCAGTGGTGGTGCAGTGGATAAAGTGTCAACCTGGAAACACTGAGGTTGCCTGTTCAAAACTCGGGGCTTGCCTGGTCAAGGCACATAAGGGAGTTGATACTTCTAGCTCCTCCCTCCTTCTCTCTCTCTCTCTCTCTCTCTCCTCTCTCTAAAATGAATAAATGAAATCTTTAAAAAAAAGTGCCAGTGAGGATATGAAGAAAAGAGAAGCTTTGTTCACAATTGCTGAGAATACCAGTTGGTGCAGCTACTATGGGAAACGGTATGGAGGGTCTCAAAAAATTAAAAATAGAACAATCATTTCAACTTTTAATATGTATTATGGTATTATTAACTAGAGTCATGTTGTATATTACATTCCATGAACTTATTTTATGACTGGAATTTAGTACCTTTTGACCCCTATTACATATTTTACCCTCCCACCACCCTCCTCCTCTGAAAACCTCCAATTTATTCTCTTTATCTATGAGCTTTGCTGTTGTTATTGTTTTAGGCTACACATATAAATGAGGTCATACAGTATTATTCTTTCTCCATCTGACTTATTTTACTTAGCAAAATGCCTTTAAAATTCATTCATATTCTACCAAATGGTAGCATCTTATTTTCTTATTTTTTATGAATGAATAATATTCTATATTGTGTGTGTGTGTGTGTGTATTCACACAGACACACATAAGTCCACTTTACTTTTAATGTTCTTGAAATATTCTTAACAATTTTTTTAATAGTTGGAATATTATTGTGCACAGTTATCTTACTGTAAAAATATTAGATATAGTCATAGCATGTCTCATTGCTGAACAAATGTAAGATTTTATTTGCTTCACTGATTTTTCTGTGAGATAAATATACCTTAATAAATGAGTTCATTTTCACCTCATAGTTTCGAGATTTCACATTTAAAAATAGTTTCTAATTTAAGACATTTACAACTTGAGTTTATTGTGTCTCATAATAATTTGATCTTTATAAACTTTGAACTAGTGACTACTTTGCATACTTGTAAATTTATAATTTATAAAAAATTAAGTAAATAACATCTACAGTATAAAGTTTGAGAGTACAAAATCCAAGTCTATTTGTGTACTCTGTATTCCCAATAACTAGGACATTTTATAAAGTACGTTTAGGTTCTGTTTGGTTGGCCCAGTGCAGAGCTTTGGCCCAGACTGTGGATGTCTAGAGCTTGATTCCTAGTCAGGATACACGGGAGAAATGACCAGCTATTTCTCCACCCCTCCTGTTTCTTTCTGTCTTTCTCTCCTCCTCCTGAAGTCATGACTCAATTGGTTAGAACACATAGGCCCCAGACACTGACTACCTCATATGCAAAAAATATCTGGATTGTGAGTATGGCCCCAGATGGGTAGAACATCCACAACAGATGGGGATTGCCAAGTGGATCCCTGTTGGGTCACATGCAAGAGTCTTCCCATCTCCTCTCTTCTCACTTGGAAAAGAAGAAGAAGAAAAAATAAATTAAAAAAGTACTTTTAGACTTACAAACAAATAGAAGAATGCATATCATGACATGCACTGCCCTTAAGAATTTCTGACTCACCTTTTCAAGCTTTGCTTGAGTTGAATACTAAATATTCAATAGTTCAATGTAGCACTGTCAGTTTTTGTTCCCAGCTGTTTTGTTCTAGAAACTATTTTATCATTTCACTGATAAAGAAAGAATTAATGCTAATGGCCTTAACTGCCCAAAGCTTAATTTTTGGGTAGGTGGAATATATACATTTGGATATCTAGTCTGTACAAATTATTAGACCATAACAAGAAGAAAAAGTAGAATGAGAAAAAGTCTTTCTATATTTGGTTAGCTGAACTTGTAGATGTGGTTCAATGCATAGAACATATTACTGAGCTTTTAAGATTTTTTTCAATAAGTACTGCAATTAGTGGCTTTTAGAAAGAATCCCTTTGGATCACTGAGAATATTTATGATATGAGCATAATTTTCAAGACTAAAAATACAATAAAATAAAATCTGGGCAGAGTCTCAGGATAAACAGATTTCATTACATTCTCATGGGTGCTGTTATCATTATCCACTCCAGCAGAGTTAAAAATAAATATTAATTTTAACAGTTAAATTTTTTATTTCTGAAAATTTTCACTTAAAATTTTTGAACCACAGTAGAGCCAGGTAATTGAAACCAGGAAGAGAGAAAATGTGGTTAAAGGGATGGTACTGTTTAGCATTCTCATTTACCAAAACCACAAATATCCACCATCTCTCCGTCTATTGGCATTCAGTGGTACATTTGTTATATTCCACAATTACACTGGGGAACAAAATTTTTGCTGCATCCAAAAAAACACTTACCTAATTTGAGTGTGCTGATCTCAAATCTGACATTACTTTTTCTCTGTAATCAACAGGGGTTTTTTTGCAATTCAAGGTTTTAGGTTTTCATCTTATTGTAAAATTTTCAACATTTAGTTTAACATAATGAAGTAAAATGTCCTCTTGAGCATCATCTTTGTGAAAATATAATTTATATAATGCAGTAAATACACTAATACATTGAAAGATATGATTGCATTAGAATTTGTCTACAATTTTGAAATAGAACACATTAAAACACTTGTTTTAATCATAAAATTTGAGCAAAAATTACTTAAGTAGTATTCAGGCAAAAATTTGCATTTTCAGGTCTTGCGTTTGTGTACTTGTTGAGTACAATCTCATTTGATGCTATAGCAGTAGTCTGCTCATCACTAACAGCTCCTAGATTTTTGGGAAACTTATCAAGGTGACTGCTCAGAAAGTGAATCTTAATGCTCATGTTACATCCAATGTCACGGAAAGCAAACAGCATCCTTTGAACCAGAAGTTCATGGTTTTCTGCTTTTTTGTTGCCAAGGAAGTTCTTTGTAACTGCCACAAAAGACTGCCATGCTGCTTTCTCCTCCTTATTTATCTTCCTGGCAAAACCTTCATCCAGTAAGAGGGTTCGAATTTGAGATCCATCGAATACACCTGCTTTTATTTTCTAGAAAAACAAGGCAGAAAAAGCAGAAATAATATGTTGAAAGCATTCACTTTCTCAATTCAAAGCCTGAACAAACTGCTTCATTAAGCCAAGTTTGATGTGAAGTGGGGGAAAAATGATCCTGCCTCAATTAAATACAGGTTCATTCACAATATTTAGCATCCCTACTTTCAGAGCTTCGTGTTTCAGCCACTCCTTCTATGTCCAGTGTTTCTTCCAAGTTCGGCTGTCCCATAAACACAGAAAGCAAGGATACTTCATGAAATCTCTCTGTTGTTCTAATAGGAAATGTACCGTTTTAAGATCCACACATATGATCCAGTTATGCTTCTTATATTTCAGAAAGTTGAGGAAAACTTTTATGTCATTATCACCTTCTCACAGATGAGTTGAATAATCAATGGGAACCACTGCATAAACATTAGTATTGTGTAGGAGAACACATTTTAGACTCTGTTTAGAGCTGTCAAGAGATAGCTGCCATTCTGTTGGTAACACCCAGTTGGCTGATAAGACAGACTACTGATATCATTACAGTAAACAAAGTGTTTGTCTTCTGAAAACAAGTCCACAAAAATTTGTTCATGCTTCTTGAAAAGTGATACTTTAGCTGACTGGTGAAGTATATTTTTTCTTGAATCCTGGAGGCTAATAACTCAGTTGATTTCTTTGATAGGCCCAAATCTTTTACTAAATCATTCAATTCAAATTGGCTAATTTGCTGAGGGCTTAATGACTGCTTGGTATGAGAAGAAGACCCTTCAGATTCTACAACCATTTCCTCATGCATCAAATCAAAATACACTTGATCACCAAGTTCATCTTTTTTGTCCATAGAAGAAATTAAACCATTGAAAACTGTATGTCTCAGATTGTGGGATAAGTTGTATTGCTGAAGGAATATTAGAATATGCAATCATTTCTTGCCGATGTCCTTTGTATAGATCAGATAGAAATAACAGTCACTGCCGTGGTCCAAACCATGGGAATACCAAAAGGCATTCCTTTGCATTTTCTTTTTGTCTAGTCATGAAGCATTTCCTCACATTTATGACACACAGTATGAGAAGTCTAATTCTTTTCTTGATCGCCAAGGGGAACTTGAAAATAGGCAATAGATGCACGTATCACAAATGATGAAATATTGCGCCTTTGACGTTGAAGTGTGTAACAGCCACATATACAACAGAGGGTGTCAGGACTATTTTTACATTTACACCTACTTGAAGAAGCCATGATTCAATCTTAAAACCAAATAAGAGGGTGTTTTTTTCAGATAATAACATTTTACATTTAAAACCAACTACAATTATGTAAAAGTGCTGTTTGTAAAACATTAATTGCCTTGTGGTTATGTTCAGTCCAAGCATCATCGCCCTTTAAATCCAATTTAAAACACAATGTATGCCATTAACTGTAACAAAAAGAAATTAAAATTGTATAAAAACTAGAGCATGCACCAAGAAATGGATTTTATATTTGGAATCAGTGATGCAGATATATAGAGAGAAAAAGTTCTAAAACCTCATGCAATAGAAAGTAAAATGAAAAAATTGTTTTCCAGTGTTATTGACACATTATTACCCAAAGTAGCAAAGCTTTTAAAACTGGTGAGGGGTAGAAAAGGTTTGTATAAATATCTAGAATAAAGAAATAAGGTATGTTGACTATATATAGTCTTTAAACATTTCTGTTATTGGTCCTACAAATTCAATCCTGTCCATATAAATTACTTTCCAAATGGCATCAGAGAAGCAGAGAATGGGAACATGTATGGGAGAGTTAGGAATGGGAGAGGAGTTGCAAATATTTAGAATTGTCATTGAGAACGCTAAAACATTTGTAGCATTATTAAACAAAATAAGGTTTACTTTAATAAAAGTGCAGCAATACCAGAACAGTTAATTTGGTAATAAAGATGGCTATTAAGTGACTAACAGGTGGGTAGTGTATATAGTGTAGATATGATAGATAAAAGAAAGATTTATTTCTGGGAAAAAGGAGTGTGATGGTGCACTTTAAAATTTATAAATTGTTTATTTCTGAAATTTTTCATTTAATATTTTCAGACTGCAGTTGACTATGGGTAACTGAAACTGTGGAAAAGGGGAAAATCTTATATACAGATATATTTGTACATTATCTGCCTTGTTCTGCTTTCCTAGGCAATAATTTAAATGTAAGTATAAAAGAAAAGGTAATAGTGAAAAATAATAGTGAAGATGTGAGATGTTATTTTGTTTTCAAGTACTTTTGTTTCTTTCTATTAAATAGTAGGTTTTGATTTCATGGTGTAAATGTTTGAAACTGCAACTATGATTTCCTTCTGTAAAAGCCCGCATACATCTATAAAAATATATATTGAGAACAGAATTTTCTACTTGAAAAAAAAAACCTTCACAATTGAGAATCAAGGATTTATATTAATTGATGTTCCAGTCACTTATTTAAGTCATGAACTGTAGTCCCTTTGCAGTTTATCTCATTAAAAATGGATTATCAGAGGGGTGGGGAAGATGGCGATGGAGTAGGCGGACATACCAACTTCCAACTCCCAGAACCAAAGTGGATTATAACTCAATTTTAAGAACCATCATCTGGATAAACCAACTTTGAACTAAACTAAGTGGACTCTTCAACCAAGGAACACTGTAGAAGCCACATTGAGACTGGTAGGAATAGCGAAAACGTGAAGAGGGCTGCCCAGCACCCCAGAGCAAACGGCAGCCTGGAGAGACCCGCGTGGCGGGAGGAGAGTTTGGCGGAGAGAGAGGGACCTGGGTCCCAGGAACCAAGCCCCAGACTGCAGTCCCAGAGCCTAGAAGAGGCGTATGGACAGTATTGAGCTGTGAAGCAAGTGAGGATACTGTTTGTGAAAAAGAGAGAGTTTTCTCAGACCCAAGAATCTTTTCAAAGAGACAGCGCAGAAACCCTCTCTCACAACCACGCACCCGGGGCTCCGGGGAACGGGGACAGAGGAGAGGAACAGAGCAGCGGGAACAGAGAGTGGACTGAAGGCACAAGGACACTCTGAGGGACAGCCATCCTGACCCCTGGGCTAAGTCATTCCCCTAATCAAAAATGAATATTTCCCCTGGATCTAGCAATACCAGCAAAGGGAGACAAGACAATAGCCAAAAAAACTCTCCCGCGGCAATTAGAGCAGAGCTGCTTAGAGGGAGGGAGCTCCAAAACCTACAGTGTGGAGATTTAAGACACTGCCATCTCTCTGAGGCTTGCTAAAGGGATGTTGGCGGCAGGACGCTGAAAAGCGGTCCTGTCGGTGTGGGCGGAGGCACAACCGCTGTGAGCTCAGTCTAACCCAACAGGGGCGGAGGGGATGCGCAAAAGCGGTCCGGCATCTGCAGGCCGCCTGTGACCCCACTTGTGGGGAAAAATACGGGCAGAGATCGGCTCTGTGAACCTGCGCAAGCCGGCCCTGACCATGGGGACGGGGCTAGGACCAGGGACGAGCGAGGGGCTCGCGGCTGAGCTCACGCTGCCAACCCCGCCCAGATGGAGAAACCGCAGTGGTTTGAAATCCTTTCTGCGTGCGAGCTGGCTTTTGTGGCTGAGCTCATGCTACTAGCCCCGCCTGGCCAGAGAAACCCTGGTGGTTTGCAAAACTATGTGCGCGCAGCTGGCTTTCGTGGCTGAGCTCACGCTACTAGCCCCACCTGGCCAGAGAAATCCCGGCGGCTGGTCACCCTACGTGCGCGAGCTGGCGCCAAACGTGGGGGCTTGTTAGAGTCCTGATCCATCGGAAGCTAGCAGCTGAGCTAACGCCAGCAAACACGCCCGGCCCAATAAACCGCAGTTTGCAACCCTACGCAGGAGGGCCCCGGCCTCGAGAGTGGGGCTAAATTCTGGATGGGCAAAGACTCACAGCTGAGAGTACGTCAAAAGCCCAGCCCAACCCACAAAACTGTGGCGAGCAGGCTCTGACTGCGGGGGCTGGGGGTAAGCCTTCCGGAAAAAGGCTGGTTCCGCATGTGAGAAAAGGTGCTCACCTCTGCCCTTGGTACTAAGGCTTGAGGCTTGAGTGACAGCCCCTCCCGCAGAGGAGAGGTGAAAATCACAGCAACCGCCGCAGTAGGCTGTCGCTGGCAACGCCCATACCCAACCACCCTAGGCAGCAGCGGAGGGGGTGGCATGCCTGCAGACAGAAAACACCTAGAGAACACAAAGACAACACCTACTGGACTCCAGTGGCCACAACTTGCCTATACATAGATAAAATGGGCAGGCAGAGGAATGCAAATCAAATGAATCAAGAGAAATCCCCAGAGAAGGACCTGAATGAACCAGATATAACCAACTACCAGAAGCAGAATTTAGAATAATGATAGTTAGGATGTTCAAAGAAATTAGAACAACAATGGATAGTCACTATGAACACCTAAATAAAGGGATAACAAGTAAAAAGAATGAAATTGAAATAATAAAAAAGAATCAGACAGAAATGACAAATACAGTATCAGAACTGAAGCCCACAATGGAAGGAATTAAAAGCAGGATGAATCACACTGAGGATCGAATCAGCGAGTTAGAAGACACAATGAACAAAGGCACAGAAGCAGAGAAGAAAAAGGAAAAGAGACTCAAAAAATGTGAGGAAACTCTAAGGGAGCTCTGGGACAACATGAAGAGAAACAACATTCGCATCATAGGGGTGCCTGAAGAAGAGGAAAGAGGACAGGAAATGGAAACTGGGTTCAATCAAATCATAGCAGAAAACTTCCCTAAATTAAGGCGGGGAAACATTCCATATGTTCAAGAAGCACACAGAACTCCATTAAAGAGAAACCCAAAAAGATCTACACCAAGACACATCAGAGTTAAAATACCAAAGCTAATGGATAAATAAAAAATTTTAAAAGCTGCCAGAGGAAAAAAGGCTATCAATACCCCACTAACAACACTGGATAGATCCTCAAGAAAGAAAATCAATGAAGCAACAGCAGAATTAAAGGATACACTAGATCAACTTGATTTAATAGATATCTTCAGAACTTTTCATCCTAAAGCGGTAGAATATACATTCTTCTCAAGTGCTCATGGTACGTTTTCTAGGATAGACCACATGTTAGGATACAAAAAATGGTCTCAATAAATTTAAGAAGATTGAAATCATATCAAGCATTTTCTCTGATCACAATGCCATGAAACTAGAAATTAACCACAAAAGAAAAACTGAAAAATACTCAAACACTTGGAAACTAAATAGCATGATTTTAAATAATGAATGGATTAACAATGAGATCAGAGAAGAAATAAAAAAGTTTCTAGAAACAAATGATAATGAGCATACATCAACTCAAAATTTATGGGACACAGCAAAAGCAGTACAGAGAGGGAAGTTCATTGCACTACAGATATATCATAGGAAGCTAGAAAAAGCTCAAATAAGGAACCTGACCCTGCAGCTAAAAGAACTAGAAAAACAAGAACAAATAAAACCCAAGACAAGTAGAAGGAAGGAAATAATAAAGATCAGAGCAGAAATAAATGACATAGAGGCTAAGGAAACAATAAAGAGGATCAATGAAACCAAAAGCTGGTTCTTTGAAAAGGTAAACAAGATTGATGAACATTTAACTAGACTCACCAAGAAAAAAAGAGAGAGGTTTCAAATAAATAAAATTAAAAAGGACAGTGGAGAAATAACAACTGATACAACAGAAATACAAAGCATTGTAAGACAATACTATGAAGAACTCTATGCCAAAAAATTAGACAATCTAGATGAAATGGACAAATTTCTTGAATCATATAAACTTCCAAAAATCAATCTGGAAGAATCAGAACACCTAAACAGACCAATTACAACAAATGAGATCGAAACAGTTACCAAAATACTCCCAAAAAAGAAAAGTCCTGGGCCTGATGGTTTCACAAGTGAATTCTATCAAAAATTCAAAGAAGAACTAACTCCTATCCTTCTCAAGCTATTTCAAAAAATTCAAGAGGAAGGAAGACTTCCAAACTCCTTTTATGAGGCGAGCATAATTCTGATCCCAAAACCAGGCAAAGACAACACAAAGAAAGAAAATTATAAGCCTATATCCCTGATGAATTTAGACGCTAAAATTCTCAACAAAACATTAGCCAACCGCATCCAGCAATATATGAGAAAAATCATACACCACAATCAAGTGGGATTTATTTTGGAGAGGCAAGGCTGGTTCAATATTCGCAAATCAATCACTATAATTCATCACATAAACAAAAGGAAGGACAAACATCACATGATAATTTCAATAGATGCAGAAAAGGCATTTGATAAAATCCAGCACCCATTCATGCTCAAAACTCTCAGTAAAGTGGGAATACAGGGATCATTCCTTAACATGATAAAGGCCATCTACGATAAACCCACAGCAATCATCATACTAAATGGACAAAGATTAAAAGCAATCCCCTTAAGGTCAGGAACCAGGCAGGGTTGCCCACTTTCACCATTCTTATTCAACATAGTTCTGGAAGTCCTAGCTATAGCAATCAGACAAGAAGAAGAAATAAAAGGCATCCAAATTGGAAAAGAAGAAGTAAAACTGTCACTATTTGCAGATGATATGATATTGTATATAGAAAACCCTAAAGTCTCAGTCAAAAGACTACTGGACCTTATAAATGAATTCAGCAAGGTAGCAGGATATAAAATTAATACGCAGAAATCAGAGGCATTTCTGTATACAAACAATGAACTGTCAGCAAAAGAACTTAAGGAAACAATCCCCTTCACTATTGCAGCCAAAAAAATATAATACCTAGGAGTAAATTTAATCAAGGAGGTTAAGGACGTTTACTCGGAAAATTATAAAACATTGATAAAGGAAATCAAGGAAGATACAAATAAGTGGAAGCATATACCATGCTCATGGCTAGGAAGAATAAACATCATTAAAATGTCTATACTACTCAAAGGAATTTATAAATTCAATGCTATACCAATTAAAATACCAATGACATACTTCAAAGATATAGAACACATATTCCAAAAATTTATATGGAACCAAAAAAGAACACGAATAGCCTCAGCAATCCTAAAAAGAAAAAATAAAGCAGGAGGTATCACTCTTCCAGATATCAAGGTCTACTACAAGGCCATTATACTCAAGACTGCCTGGTACTGGCATAAGAACAGACACATTGATCAATGGAACAGAACAGAGAACCCAGAAATAAACCCGTCACTTTATGGACAACTGATATTTGACAAAGAAGGAAAGAACGTACAATGGAGTAAAGACAGCCTCTTTAACAAATGGTGTTGGGAAAATTTTACATCTACCTGCAAAAAAATGAAACTAGGCCATCAACTTAAACCATTCACAAAAACAAATTCAAAATGGATAAAAGACTTAAACATAAGCCGTGAAACTATAAGCATCTTAGAAGAAAACATAGGCAGCAAGCTTTCCGACATCTGTAGCAGCAATATATTTGCTGATTTATCTCCATCGGCAAATGAAATAAAAGGCAAGATAAACAAATGAGACTATATCAAACTAAAATGTTTTTGCACAGCTAAAGACAATAAGAACAGAATAAAAAGACAAACCGCACAATGGGAGAACATATTCGACAACACGTTGGATAAGGGGTTAATAACCAAAATTTATAAAGAACTTACAAAACTCAACACCAGGAAGACAAACAATCCAATCAAAAAATGGGCAAAAGAAATGAATAGAAATTTCTCCAAAGAAGACATACAGAAGGCCAAAAGTCATATGAAAAAATGCTTAACATCACTAATTATTAGAGAAATGCAAATTAAAACCACAATGAGGTATCACCTCACACCAGTCAGAATGGCACTCATCAGCAAAACAACACAGAATAAGTGCTGGCGAGGATGCGGAGAAAAGGGAACCCTCCTGCACTGCTGGTGGGAATGCAGTCTGTTGCAGCCACTGTGGAAAACAGTATGGAGATTTCTCAAAAAATTAAAAATCGATCTGCCTTTTGACCCAGCTACCCCACTTTTAGGAATATACCCCAAGAACACCATAAGACTGTTTGAAAAGAAGAAATGCACCCTCATGTTTGTGGCAGCATTGTTCACAATAGCGAAGATCTGGAAAGAGCCCAAGTGTCCGTCAGAAGACGAGTGGATTAAAAAGCTTTGGTACATTTGTACTATGGAATACTACTCGGCCATAAGAAATGATGACATCGGATCATTTACAACAAAATGGTGGTACCTTGATAACATTATACAAAGTGAAATAAGTAAATCAGAAAAAAAAAAACTGAGAACAGCATGAATTCATACATAGGTGGGACATAAAAGTTAGACTATGAGACATGGACAAGAGTGTGGTGGTTACGGGGTGGGCGAAGGGAGGGGAGGGTGGGAAAAGGAGAAGTGTAGGGGCACAAGGAAAACCAGATAGAAGGTGACAGAGGACAATTTATCTTTGGGTGATGGGTATGCAACACAATTGAATGATAAGGTAATCTGGAGATGTTTTCATTGTCCATATGTACCCTGATTTATTGGTGTCACCACATTAAAGTTAATTTAAAAAAATGGATTATCAGAGAAAAAAACACATAAATACAAAGGTATTTTATGATTGACTTTAGCACATTATTGTAATTAAAATAAAACTTGCAAATTTTTGTTGACATTAAAATTTAGAAAGTTCCTTTTTATAGTTCTCCCCACTAGGGTTCATACAGCATCTATATAAAATTTGTATTGCTAAATACAAGACCAATTTAATCTCAAAACCTACAGTGAATCTTGAAAGACCACATAAATAGAATTATTAATTAACTATACATTAGAATAAACATTAATATTTTTGTGACTTTATTTAGGGAGTCAGAAGAAAACACAATGGCATTCAAATACCATAATTAAGTTTGTATTAATATACTACTTACTCTTCATTAATTTTTCACTGAGGTAAACATATTTTGAATTAAAAACATAATCTAACATTTAAAAGTGACTTCTCAATAAAAAGAAGTTTCCAAATATAACAAAAAAAATGCAATAAGTAAATCTTCTTTGAAATAACTAGCTTTATTTTTTATTTTTTATCTTATTTCTTTTTGAACTTATTGGGATGACATGTTTCACCAAACCATACAGGTTTCAATTGTCCAACCCAATATAACACCATCTATCTATACATCACATCATACACCCTTCTCCTGCAGAAAGTAGTTTCCATCCCAATTTCCCCCTCTTAACCTTCTGCCCCCTACCTCTATTCCATTTCCCCTCTGACTATTGCCACCCTATTGTCTATATTTTAGTGTTATGTATATATGTGTTTTGGCTAATCCCTTACCTTCTTTCATCTAGTTGCTTCCTTCTTCCCCTATGACAGCTAGTTTTAATAACGTTTGATTCAATCCTTATTTTGTTTGTTTGTTTGGTCAAAGCTCTCTTAGGTATAAGAGATTACAATTAGGTATAGTAAAATGAGAACATATGAAAAGAGGTTCTTACCCTCAAAACTTTTACCTCTCAGAGATTATATCATTCTTTCACAAGGTAGAAAAATAATGTCTACACACAAGACACTGCAGGCTGCTAGGGATATAACACTGAGCAAAACACAAACAGGGCCTTGCTTTCATGAAACATACAGATGAAAAATTGAGACCAACTGGACCTGTAGTGGCACAGTAGATAAAGCATTGACCTGGAATGCTGATGTCAAGGTTTGAAAGCCTGTGCTTGTCAGGTCAATGAACATATGGAAGTTAATGCATCATGTTCCTCCCCCTTCTCTCTCTCTCTTTCCCTCTCTCCTCTCTAAATGAACAAAGTCTTAAAAAATATTTAAAAAAATAAAGTATTAAAAGTTGATACCATTCTACATTTATTATATTAAATAAATTTATAATATGAACTGTTGTAAGAGAAATAAATGAGAGTATATTACATGAAAACTACTAAAATAAATATAAGAAAAGAAAACACTGTAAAAGAAATACCTTAGCTCTGGTGTAATGGATAGAGGATCTTCCATGAGTGCAAACATGGCTGGCTAGATCCCAGGGTCGCTGGTTTGAGCCCCAGTCAGGGCTTGAATGAGAGGCAATCAAGGGGTACACAACTACATACAACAATGAGTTGCTTTCTTCTCTCTTTCTCTCCTCCTTTATCTTGCTCTCTCTTTCTAAATAAAAAAAATAACAAAACCTTAAATAGTACAATACCATTGTATATTTGTTGCATTGTAATGCAATACTGTAAAATGTATAGTTTTACAATTAGCTGTATTAAAAAGTAATGATATGCATATTTTACATAAAAATATATTGACATGTATGCTTTATATTCTTCATAAAATCTTCTTAGTGTTCATCTTAATTATGGTTCTTCCTGTCATCTCTTTTAAAAAATAATTTTAATAAATTTTTATGAAGACACTTTATAATATGTAAATTTAAACACAGATGCAATCTCTTTTCCTTTGTTTCCCATCTTTGAATATAAAATCATCACAAATACTCATTTGCTTTTTATCTTCTTAAGATAATAAAGAAATGCAACAACAAAACACTCTGCCAAGCTGTTGGCTGTGTTTTCAATTGCCAATGTGCAAAAATAGTTAAAAAGAATCTAGAAGTAGAAAAATTGGTTATAGAACACAGCCCTAAATTTGCATAGGAAAATAAAATCCTAACACTCTTGTGTATCTTACAACATGGGAACATATAAGCCATAGTCAATAGTGAGAAGTAATAAAGTCAGATTGCCTTCATCAGTTTTTACTGTAGATTCAGCATTGTAAGTTTGAGGGGAAAAGAACATGGTGAAAACATTTTAAATTGACACATATTTTGTTGCTCATTTAATTTTTATGATAAGATTATATATGGAGTTTTTCATCATATTCTGTATTATACTACTTTATATATAACATGCATGAATACTGAAAAATTATATTTTATGATTTATCTGTCATATTGATCACTGACAGTAGTAATTTTTGTATCTTTTTCTCACTGATGTATTCTTAGTAACAAGAAGAGTAATCAGCTTATAACATGATTCACCAAACAATTGTTAAAGAAAACAATACAAAGTATATAACATAATACTAAACATCTTACCTGAAACCATGATCCTTTCCATCTCCGCCTCTCTGAGATAAACATATTTAAATCAGTGTCTTCTCTCACAACTTCCTTCATATAGATACATAAAGATAACATAGGAAGTTTACTTATTTTACATACATATAATCATAAATGTTATATATTCTTTCTTTTTTTAATATTTATTTATTTATTTATTCAAGTGAGAGGAGGGAAGATAGTGAGGCAACCCCAACTGAGACCAATGTTCAAGTACCGAGCTATTTTTAGTGCCTGAGGCTGATGCAGTCTAAGAGAACTATTCCCACCTCCCAGACCCACACTCAAACCAATTGAGCCACTGGCTATGGGAGAGGAAAAAGAAGAGAACGGGGATAAAGGGAGAAACAGATGGTCATGTCTCCTGTGTGCTGGACCAGAAATTAAACCCTGATGTCCACTCATCAGGCCGACACTCTATACTCTGAGTCACTGGCCAGGGTCATATTTTTCCTCTAAGTTGCTTTGTACTAATTACCAGTGCACTGTTGCAAATTATTATTTTGTCAGTATTTTTATTTACAGTTCTATAAATTGCTGATTCTTATACTTTTCTATATCTCATTGGAAATTCATATATTTTTTCTATATTTTCTAAAGTTACTTTGTATGTGTATTACAAACATGTTTTTAACTCAATCACTGAAACTTTGATCACTAAGAAGGTCTCCTTCACAATTATTAACATATGTTAACAGCTCATATATACTGCTCACAAAAATTACGAGATGTTTTATAGTTGTTAAATTTAATTGTCTAAGTAAATATAATTAAATAAAAAGAATTGGAAAAAACAATATTGATAGGCACAGAATTCAGTTTATAAATTTAATTGTCCTAATCAAGAGTACTGCATTTTTTTTCTTTATTTTATATTTCACATTGTTTTGTATTTTCTCAATACAGTGATAAACTTGAATAAATTTTATCTGAACATTTAAAAATTTTGTTACTATCTCAAAAAAGCTTTTTTTTCCTTATATATTTATATGTTTATTGCTATAGAAAAACAGTGGTTATTGACCTTTGTACATTTATTTCAACACAGAATATATTTCACTATACAACAAAGATTTTTATAAAATGCTGACCTATAACTTTTTATTATTCTTAGAATATTTTAATTGGTTTTCCAGAAGTTAGAAAGCTTATTATCAATAAGATGAAATAATACTTCACTGAATATGCCTTATTTCATTGTATAAAATTATCTCTGTAAGTCAATCATAAAAATAACTTTATAAGAATTATTCTCCATTATCTGTTTATTAAAATTAAATTTATTGATTTTTATTTTAAATAACAATTTCTTTTGGCTTTTAAGTAGTTTTTACAAATTACTTATCCTCCATATCTTTCTTATATTTTATTATTTAGTTTATTGGGGTAAAATTAGTATATAATATTACATAAGATTCAATTGTACATATTTCTATGATACATGATCTCTATGCTACATTGTGTGCCCATCACCCAAAGTTAAGTTTCTTTTGTCACCATACATTCTACTCCTTTTACGCTTCACTGTCTCACTATGCTCCTTTTCTTAGCTTATCTTTTTAAAAATGAGGAGAAACTTGCTAAAGATTAACGCCTTCATTTTAAGTATTAATGAATACACTGTTCAGATTATTTTCTTTAATTTTTATGAAATAAACTATGTTAATAAAATTTTTATTATCAAATTACTATTAAAATTCTGAGATAAACCCAAAGTTGTAAAAGTTTAATATGAGTTGTTTTACTATTTTACATTTTATTTAGAATAGTCAACACATTTTTTTTTATCAATTTGTGCTATATATTTCCGGAGTTTACTATTAATATTGAGTTGTGATATTGATGTTATGCTATTTTTATGAATGATTTGGGGAGATTTTGTCTTTTTCTTTAGTTTATGATGATTTTTAAAATAATGGCACTCTTTAATTTTTAAGAAGTTATGTGGAAATTTAACTCAATAATGCCATTATAATGACAAATGTTTAATTATATTTCTAATACTGCCAGTGATAATTACTCAAAGTAATTAATTTGGGTAAATTATATTATACTTTAAAATTTCAAGTTCTAAATTTTAGTAAGATTAGACTGTATAAACCTATATAGTTTTAAAAAATCTAAGAACCTTTAAGAATTATAAAATGCTTTGTGTTATATAATTATTTTAAGTTCCAATTTAAACAAAAATTTAAAGTAGTGTATTTTCAAAATCTGTTTATACATTAATATTTCTTGTGAATATTTTGACTATTCAAAGCTTGAATTTGTCATTCATGATCAGAATCTGCAAAGTGTTCTAAATGTGATTCCTTTTTACATACATCTTTTGAGAAACTCTTGTTTATACATAAAACAACATTGTGAAAACTAATCACCAAAAAATTAGTTTTTATGGAAATACATAAATTAGATGTTTTTATATTAATTTCATGTAAACATAAATACAAGGTATATTTTACATATTTAAGTTTATCATAAATGAATGTGAAAGAAGTTGATCTAATGCCACCACATTCAGTCACAGTAAATAGTAACTGAAGTGTTCATAGAGCTCTTCACAATTTTATTTGTTATATTTAAGAATAAGTTTTAATTCTGCCATTCTGCCATTGCCTGGAGAAAGACATAACTCAGCTTAATAAATTTTTTTAACATTTTATTTCTTGTTTTGTAACAGGGGTCAAAATATATTTCTAGAGATTGATGATAGTCTGGATAGAGGTAATAGTTTGCAATACCATTAAAGGTTGTTAACATTAATCCCTGGACAGGGCCTTTCCCCAGGTTAGCATGGCTATTTTGTTACTATCTCTCACTGTGAGGATCAGAGCAGAGGCAACCGAGTGTTCCCGACTTGGCGTAATATAATGCAGTCAATTTTAAGGAGGAATGCAGGTATGGCAATACCGATCATTGAATTGCAGTTCTCTAAGGAAACACCATGGTTTCAGAAACAGATTTGATAACTAGGACTACCATTCCCTTAAAATCAATATTAGTTAATATTCCTTAAGCTCTTCAAATAGCCCAGGAATTGTTCTGCATGCCACACTTAGGATAAATTTTAAAGATATATTTTTATTCATAAATCACAAAATGGTAATTTTAAGTACAATTGTTAACCAGTGGTATTTTTACCTATAAAATTATCTTGTCAATTTTTAATAAAATGTTTTATTCAAACAACATTAATTTAGCAACAAATTTAATATAACTGAGTTAGGGAGTGTGGAATGCACAAAGGTTTTTTCAGACATTTAAATCAAATAACTTTAAATGTATTTCCAAATAGAAAAAATTCAATAAACTTGTTATTATTGATTCCCCATATATATTTTGGGATTCGATTCTGTAAAATAATTGGAAACACATAACATAGTATAAAATTATGTTAGTGATTCCAAATTTCTAGATTATTTTGAGGAAGTCATTTGTCAAAATAAAACTTTATCTTAATTATTTTTATGTTTTAATAGGAAATGTGCTAAAAAATTATTTCACATTTTCTCTGAGTGATTTGAAAGAATAGGAAGCTGTGATTTTTTTAAGAAGGTAAGTGGACAATACAGTTATAGTACTAACATGTTTGTGTAGTCGAACAATGAAGAAATTATGCTGCCACATTATACATAAGTCAGTAAATAAGTTGAGAGTGTGATACTTAAAATGAATATATTACTTTTATAATTTTCTGGGGTGTATATACTGTGCCTGTATACATAGGCACAATAGTGAAAGACTTTTTTAGAAATACAGAAAACGACCAAGCATAAATACTTTGTTAAAGTGTCTTTATTCTTTATCTTACTGGTGTCCCTAACAAAAGGTGCATTGGATACTTTCAAATCATATTTTTATAGCCAGTACTCTGACCATCTAAATGTTTATTTCAAGAACAATCAATTATTAGTTATCATTAGCAGACTGAAGTAGCCAAAAACTCTTAATATCACCCACCAACCTCAGTTAATTGTCTATAGAGAAGCCCCAATCCAGTGGGAAAAACATATTCTCTTTCTCAAACATGATACTTTATCTGGGGAGAAATTTGCAAAAAAAAATTTTCTCTCAGATGAACAAATGTACAACATTTTTAGGCCTTGTCAGAAATTCCATTTTCTACTCAAGAAGACAAATAAAATTAGATATAAGGAAAGAAGGAAAAAGGAAGAATGCAGTAATAAAAGAGCACAGTTACATGACAGAAGACAGAATAAGAGAGAATAAAAATTAGAGCAAACAAAGAAACAGCAAGAAACATAAAAGCTGACCAATTTACTGTTTTATGCCCAGTGTCTTACAATAGTCCCATAGTCCATGGAACAGAGAAAAGCAACAGTAAAAATGTGTTTAATAAATTTAAAAAAAGTGAATGAATATAGTCAGCAATGATTTTGTTTGAGCTTTTGCATCAGTGTTTTCAGAGGTTCATGCTGCTAAGTTGATGCAAACGCCTAACCAAGTCAATTGTTCTAGTATGAAGCTCAACAAACCTCTTGAGTCCTAGAGAAAAGACAATTATTTGACTGAAATTATTTTCTTTTATTTTTATGAAGTCTTTATATGCCTTGAGATGGTTGAAGACCTATTTCAACAAAATGTTTTTTATTTTATTGATTGATTTTAGAGAGAGAGGAAGAAAGAGAGAGAAAAAAAGAGATAGGAACATAGATCTGTTCCTGCATGTGCCCTGACTGGGGATTGAATAAACAATCTCTTACTTCAGGACTGTACCTAACCAACCAAGCTAACCAGCCAGAACTCAATAAAAATATTTAATTAGTAAAATCCTGTTTTTGTATTATAGTTGATCGTGATTTTAAACACTGACTTTAAACTTTATTGGCATCAAGCTTATTTTACATAAATACTTATTTCAGAATTTCAAAGTTTTGAAAGGACCTTATACATAAAGTGTTTTGCTTTTACTTTATATATTGTTCCTATATTAACATTGACTTGAAAGTTTCTGTTTGTACTACTACTTTAAACATGACTCTGCATTGAGGGCAGTTTCAAGATTTTTACCAAATTTATTTACTTCCTTCATTAGAAGACACAAGTGATATAAATATGACTACTCAACAAAGCAGGCTACTAATTTTATTGCCTAAGAAAGATTGAAGTGTATAGTTTTAAATAAGACTACCTGAATTTTAATTTAAAATAGCTAATCAGAGAGATTTTTCATTGTTGCTGTCACCATATTATCCTGGTTTTTACTGCATTAAAATTTATAGACATTATATGATTATAGTTATTTATATACACACACATATTATTTTTAGATTAAGTGCAGTTTATTATGTTTCTTTGTTGTTGTTTTTATTTTTTACTATTGATTTTAATTTGTTGTGCTTATATAGATTTGTGTCCCGCCAAATATATCTACAACTCCCCACTTTTGTATTCTCCTTGATAACCCTTTTGTCCCCTCACCCCAATACCTTCCCCCGTTTTCTTCAGGATTTGCTGTCCTGCTCTCTAAAATGTTGTGTTATGTATATATAATTTCACTAATCTCTTTTTCTTTTCTCATCCCATCCTCCACCATTTTCCCTCTGACCGCTTTTCCTCTGGTCCCTTTGATCCCTCCTCTACCTCTATTCTGTTCCTCAGTGCACATTGTTCATTAAATTCCTCATAAATGAGGTCATATTATATTTTTATTTCTCTGCCTGGCTTATTTCACTTAGCATAATAGTCTTCAGGTCCATCCATGTTGTCGCAAAAGATAAGATTTCTTTCCTTTTCATGGCCATGTACTATTCCATTGTGTATATATACCACAGCTTTTTAGTCCACTCATCCACTGATGGACACCTGGGTTGTTTCTGAATCTTTGCTATTGTAAACAATACTTCAATAAATATGAGGGTGCATCTTTTTTATCAGGATTTGGTATTCTTAGAATATGTTCCTGAAAGTGGGATAGCTGGGTCAAAAGTCATTTCCATTTTTAATTTTTTGAGGAATCTCCATAGGCATTCCTAAGAGCAGTGCAGGAGGATTCCGTTTTCTTCACACTCTTGCCAGCACTTATTATGTATTGTTTTGTTAATGAAATAAACTCTGACAGGTGTGAGGTGATATCTCATTGTGGTTTTAATTTGCATTTCTCTAATGATTAGTGGTGTTGAAACATTTTTTCATCTGCCTATTAGCCATCTGTATGTTCTCTTTGGAGAAGTGTCAATTCAGTTCTTTTGCCCATTTTTTGATGGGATTGTTTACCTTCTGGTATTGAGTTTCCCAAGTTCTTTCTAAATTTTGATTATTAACCCTTTATCACACTTATTGTCAAATATGTTCTCCCATTGTGTGGTTTGTCTTCATATTTAATTCATATTGTCTTTAGCTGTGCAAAAGCTTTTTAGATATAGTTCCATTTGTTTATCCTGTCCTTTTATTTCACTTGCCCGTGGAGATAAATCAGCAAATATATTGCTGCGAGAGATGTCAAAGAGCTTACTGCCTATGTTTTCTTTCAAGATGATTATGGTATCACGTCTTACATTTAAATCCTTTATCTATTTTGAGTTTATTTTTGTGTACAGTGTAAGTGGTGGTCTAGTTTCATTTTCTTGCAAGTACCTGCCAAATTTTCCCAACACCATTTGTTAAAGAGATTGTCTTTATTCCATTGTATGTTTTTACCTCCTTTTTCAAATATCAGTTGTCCATATAGGTGTGCATTTATTTAAGGGTTCTCAGTTCTGTTCCCTTGATTTGTATGCCTGTTCTTATGTCAGTACCAAGCTGTTTTGAGTACAATGACCTTGTAGTACAACTTGATATCATGAAGTGTGCTACCACCCACTTTATTCTTCTTTCTTAAGATAGCTGAGGCTATTTGTTTCCATATAAATTTTTGGAATATTTGTTCTATATCTTTGAAGTATGCCATTGGAATTTCATAAGAATTGCATTGATTTTATAGATTGCTTTGGGTAATATAGACATATTAATGATGTTTATTCTTCCTATCAATGAACATGGTATATGTTTCCACTTGTTTGTATCTTCCTTGATTTCTTTTATCAATGTTTTGCAATTATCTGAGTACAAGTTTTTAATCTACTTGGTTAAATTTATTCTTAGATACTTTATTTTTTGTTGTTGCAATAGTGAAGGGGATTGTTTTCTTAATTTATTTTTCAGACAGTTTATTGTTGGTGTATAAAAACGCCACTGATTTCTGAATATTAATTTTATATTCTGCCACCTTGCTGAATTCATTTATCAGCTTCACTAGTTTTTTTTACTAAGATTTTAGGGTTTTCTATGAACAATATCATGTTATCAGCAAATAATGATAGTTTTACTTCTTCTATTCCAACTTGGATGCCTTTTATTTCTACTTCTTGACTGATTGCTGTGGCTAGAACTTCCAGGACTATGGTGAAAGAGGGCACCCCTGCCTTGTTTCTGTTCTTAAGTGGATTGCTTTTAGTTTTTGCCCATTGAGTACGATGTTGGCTGTGGGTTTGTCATAGATGGTCTTCATCATGTTGGGGTATGTTCCCTATATTTCCACTTTGCTGAGAATTTTGATCATAAATGGGTACTAAATTTTATCAAATACTTTTTCTCCATCTACTGAAATTATTATGTGATTTTTATTCTTTTTTTTTGTTTATGTCGTGAATCACATTGATTGTTTTGTGAATATTGTACCAGCATTGTTTCCCGAGAATAAATCCCACTTGATCATGATGTATGATTTTTCTCATGTATTGCTGAATCTAGTTTGCTAATATTTTCTTGATAATTTTAGCATCTAAGTTCATCGGGAATATTGGTGTATAGTTTTTTTGTGTGTGTATTCTTTGCCTGGTTTTAAAAAGAGGATTATGCTCACTTCATAAAAGGAGTTTGAAAGTCTTCCATCCTCTTGAATTTTTTGAAATAGCTTGAGACAGATAGGAGTTAGTTCTTCTTTTAATATTTGGTAAAATTCACATGTGAAGTCATCTGGCCCAGGACTTTTGTTTGTTGGGAGTGTTTTTATAACTGTTTTAATCTCATTTAAAGTAGTTGGTCTATTTAGGGTTTCTGATTCTTCCACATTGATTTCTGAAAGATTATATGTTTCCAGGAATTTGTCCATTTCACCTAGGTTGTCTAATTTTTTGGCATACAGTTTTTAATAGTACTTTCTTACAATCCTTTGTATTTCTGCTGTGTCAATTGTTACTTCTCCATTCTCCTTTCTAATTTTATTTATTTGAGTCCTCTCTTTTTTTTTTTTTTCTTGGTGAGTCTGGTTAAAGGTTTATCAATCTTGTTTACCTTTTCAAAGAACCAGCTCTTGGTTTCGTTGACCTTCTATATTTTTTTTAGCCTCTATTTTACTTATTTTCACTCTGATCTTTATTATTTCCTTCCATTTCCTCTGAGCTTTGTTTTCTGTTCTTTTTCTTGTTCTTTTAGATGTAGGGTTACATGGTTTATTTGGGCTATTTCTTGCTTCTTAAGGTATGCCTGTAATGCTATGAACTATTCCTCAGAACTGCTTTTGCTGTGTCCCATAAATTTTGAGTTGTTGTATGTTCATTTTCATTTACTTTAAAGAAATTTTTGATTCCTTCTTTCTTTTCATTTTTAACCAATTCATTATTTAATAACATGCTGTTTAGTCTCCAAGTGTTTGAATGTTTTTTAGGTTTTTTTATTGTAGTTGATTTCTAGTTTCATGCTATTGTGATCTGAGAAAATGCTTGATATTATTTCAATCTTAAATTTATTGGGATTCATTTTATGTCCTAGTATGTGGTTTATCATATAGAATAAACAAAAAGCACTTGAAAAGGATATATATATTCTGCTGCTTTAGAATAAAAGATTCTGAGAATATCTATTACATCCAGTTAATCTAGTGTGTCCTTTAAGGCTGCTGTTTCTTTTCTAATTATTTTCTTGAGGATCTATCAATTGATGTTAATGGGTTATTAAAATCCCCTGCTGTTATAGTATTGCTGTTGATTTCACTCATTATGTCCGTCAACATCTGCTTTATAATTTAGGTGCTCCTGCATTAGGCACATAGATATTTATAATGGTTATATCTTCCTTTTGGATTGCTCCCTTTATCGTTATGTATATCCCTTACTATAGCCTTTGTTTTAAAGTCTATTTTGTCAGATATAAGTATTGCTAACTCAGCTTTCTTTTTCATTTCCATTTGCATGAAATACTTTTTTCATCCTTTCAGTTTCAGTCTGTGTGTCTCATTTGTTTTGAGGTGGGTCTCTTGTAGACATCATATGAATGGGTCTTGATTTTCTTATCTATGCAGCTACTTTATGTCTTTTGATTGAAGCATTTAATCCATTCAAATTTAAGGTTATTATTGATATGTAGTTGTTCATTGCCATTTTATTCTTTAAATCTACATTCCTCTTTTCTATATATTTTTTCTCTTTGTTCTGCTTGCAACAGGCCTTTTAACATTTCTTGGAGCATTAGTTTGGTTGTAATAAATTTCTTGATTTTTTTTTTCTGGTAAGCTTTTTATTTCCCCCTCAATTTTAAATGATAGCCTTGCTGAATAAAGAAATCTTACTTGTAGGCTCTTGTTTTGCATTATTTTAAATATTTCTTGCCATTCTCTTCTGGCCTCTAGTGTTTCTGTTGAGAAGTCAGATGTCATCCTTACAGGGGCTCCTCTGTAGGTAAATGACTGCTTTTCTCTTGCAACTTTTAGTAGTCTTTCTTTATACCTTAATTTTGGCATTTTAATTATGATGTGTCTTGGTGTAGGCCTCTCTGGGTTCCTCTTTAATGGGACTCCCTGTGCTTCTTGCTTGTGTGATGTTTTCCTTCATTAATTTAGTGTAGTTTACAGCTATGATTTCTTCCAACAAGTTCTCTTTCTCTTCTTCAGGAACCCCCATGATGGGGATGTTGTTTATTTTCATGTTGTTACAAAGCTCTCTTAGAGTTTCCTCAGACTTTCTGAGTCTCTTTTTTGTTGTTGTTGTGCTCTTCCATGCTTTCATTTACCTTGTCCTCTAAATAGCTTATTTAATCCTCTAATTCATTCAACCTACTTTTAATTCCTTGTAGTGTAGTCTTCATTTTTGATATTGTATTTATCATTTTTGACTGTTTTTTTTATGATTTCAATGTCCTTTTTGATGCTTGCTAATTTATTTAGGTGTCCATTATGTCCATCCATTGTTGCTTTACAATCCTTGAGCATCCAAACAATCATTATTTTAAACTCAGCATCTAGTAATTTGGTTATTTCCATCTTATTCAATTCTTTTTCTTGGAAATTCTTTCATTGATTCATTTGTATTGCATTTCTCTTTCTTCCCATTTTATGTGTATAGACTTCTCATTTGGGTGTGTTGTTTGCATAGCTAACTGAGTCTAGGTTTGGTATTGTCTGCCTCTAATTTCCAGTTGTGTTGTTTCTAGATTTTCTTGGGTTGGCATCAGATGTTTGTAATTCTCTGAGGGCTACTTGTCTGCTCTCACTGTTCTTGTTGCTATTTGTGTCAGTATTTTCTATGTCTTAGCTGGTTCAGGTGTGAGGAGCCCTTCTTTAAGATACCACTCTAACAAGGGTTGTTAGGTCTTGAATTGATTCTCTCTGTATCTGGTCACTGGATGTGCCCTCCCTGGAACTCGCTGGCCAGAGCCTGGTGCAGATCACTCAGGGTCACTACCTATGACTGACCCTTATCAATCTTTTTGAAGCTACAGATCTTGTGGCTGTCTTTGCTGGGCCCAGGTGCCATTGTAAATTTCAGCTGTACTTCTAGCCTAGCTTTTATCTACTTTTGGCCTGGGGGAAGTTTGTTTAAAAGTTCAAGTTTCCTCAGATTCACTTTCTGCTGCCTCTTATCGCTGGCTACTTGTTGGGTTCAGTACTGTAATTCAATAATTAGGTACGGTATTAGATGTGGCCTGCCCCATTAATCTTAGGTGTCATTTAATCCAGACTATTCTATTCTATTTTTTTCTTCTTTTTTAGCCGTCAGCAGTGGTTGGCCACAAGAGTCCAATATGTGTGATGACTGTGTTCCCTATGTGTGGTCTGTCTGCTGACCCACCACCACTGCCTCAGGAATTCAGGCCCAGGTGCTGCTGGCACCCACTGCTGTGGCTTCCACCAACATGGGTAGGCTTGTGCGCGCATGCTCGGGCTGCTGCTGTGGTCACCACAGCTTCCGCCACCTCAGGCGGGCTTACACACTTACACTTGGTCCTTCCTGGCCACTGCAGCCATGGCAGCTGTTCTGGCTTGCCCACCCTTCAATGAGTATGCAGCAGTGTCGGGGGAGTGGTGTGATTCAGACTTCAGCACTTATTACCTGTGTCCCTGATGTGCTTCCTGCTTCTAGTCATCTCCTTGCTCTGACTGGAGCAAGAGAGCCTCTGGTGGGCAGGGTAATTTCTTCCCTTTGTTGGTGTTGCCGCTCCCAGGAAAACTTGTCACTTTATATTTGGGGAGTGACTCATCCCAGGGGTTAGGGTCGCTGTCCATCAAAGTGTCTCTCCTTGTTCCTCTGAGATTACACTTTCCTCTGGTAACTCCAGTCCTCTCAGCACTCCCTGCTCCCAGAGCCCTGGGTAAGTGGCTGTGAATGTGGTTTTCCGTACAATCTGCTTAAGTCAAAAATAGGGTCTGAGAGTTCTGTCTCTTTCTCACAGAGTATCCTTGCTCTATTCTCAGCTACATACTGTTAATACACCTCTTCTAGGCTCTGGGGCTCTAGGCTGGAGTTCCAGTCCTGGGGCTGAGGACCCACAACTCTCTGGGCAACCCACCCTGCTGTGAGAATCCCTCCAGGCTGCTGCTTGCTCCTTGAAGTGGGGCAGCCCTTTCTGCTTCTCCACTGTCCTACCAGTTCAGTGTGGTTTCTTCAGTGGTTCTTGGTTATAAAATCCTCTTAGTTTAGTCCAAAGTTGGTTTTTCAAGATTATTGTTTTTAAAATTAAGTTGTAATCCACTTTGGTTCTTGGAGGTGGGAATTGAAACATCCACCTACTTTGTCACCATCTTGCCATCTTTTTGTTCTATTTTTTGATGGAGGCTATAAAGCAGTGTTAAGTCACCTCTACTGGGTATCTATCTTCTAAACTTGAAAACATTAGTATGGAAAGACATATGCTCATTGATGTTTATTGCAACATTTTTCCCAGTGGCCAAGACATGGAAACAACCAAAGCGTCCCTCAATAGAAGATTGGATAGAGAAATTGTGGTACATATATACAATGGAATACTACTCAGCCATAAGAAATGATTTTATATTGTCATTTATGACAACATCAATGGACCTTAAGAACATTATATTGAGTGAAATAAGTAAATCAGAAAAAGCTAAGAACTATATGATTTCACACATAGGTGGGATGTAAAACTGAGTCTCATGGACATAGATAAAAGTAATGTGGTTACCAAGGGGAGAGGGTTGGAAGAAGGGAATGTGTGGGTGGGAAGGGAGTAAAGAGGAACAAATAGACATGACAGAAAATGATCTGACTTTGAATGATGAGCACACAAAGCAATCAGCAGTTCCATTGCTATAGAGTTTACCTGGAACCTATTTACTGTTATTGATCCATGTCATCCCATTAAATATAATTTTCTAAATAAAATTAAAGAAGAAAGAATACATGAACCATTCAGTTATCTAACCTGAAGAAAATAGAATATTTGTTTACCAGCTATTATCAGTCATTAGTTAAGATCTGTTCCTGGAGAGTATTAACTGTTCTTCAAAGTACAATGGGAAGATAAGATAAATTATGAAACAAAGAATATCATATATTTGAAATTGGAAGCCTTTGAGTTAATATGCTGAGATATAGAAAGGGTCACAGAGATATCGGAAGGTCACTGAGAGTGTCTACTCTAGTTTTGGCTGGAGGTTCTCTCCATGATACAGTATTCAGTCAGGCTCTCTTATAAGGTCCCAAAGTGAAGTCTAAGTGTAATTACCCCTTCAAAAAGTTTTATGAAACCTCTCTGCAAATTTCATTGCATTGTTCTTTCATTGGAAACCAAAATACATAAAAAGTAGTCTGGAGGGGGGAAGATGGCGATGGAGTAGGCGGACATACCAACTTCCAACTCCCAGAACCAAAGTGGATTATAACTCAATTTTAAGAACCATCATCTGGATAAACCAACTTTGAGCTAAATTAAGTGGACTCTTCAACCAGGGAACACTGCAGAAGCCACATTGAGACTGGTAGAAATAGTGAAAATGTGAAGAGGGCTGCCCAGCTCCCCGGAGCAAACGGCAGCCCGGAGAGACCGGCGTGGCGGGAGGAGAGTTTGGCGGAGAGGGAGGGACCTGGGTCCCAGGAACCAAGCCCCAGCCTGCAGTCCCAAAGCCTAGAAGAGGCGTTTGGACAGTATCGAGCTATGAAGCAAGTGAGGATACTATTTGTGAAAAGGAGAGAGTTTTCTCAGACCCAAAAATCTTTTTAAAGGGACAGCTCAGAAAACCTCTCTCACAACCACGCACCCGGGGCTCCTGGGAACTGGGACAGAGGAGAGGAACAGAGCAGCGGGAACAAAGAGTGGACTGAAGGCACGGAGACACTCTGAGGGACAGCCACCCCGACCCATGGGCTAAGTCACTTCCCTAATCGAAAACGAACATTTTCCCTGGAACTAGCAATACCAGCAAAGGGAGACAGGACACTAGCCAAACAAGCTCCCCCGCGGCAATTAGAGCAGAGCTGCTTAGAGGGAGGAAGCTCCCAGGCCTACAGTGTGGAGACTTAGGGCACTTCTAGCCCCCTGAGGTTGCTGAAGCCTATGGTTGGGACAGGATGCTGAAACGCGGTCCTGTCGGTGTGGGCGGAACAGTGTGAGCTCAGGCTAGCCTAGCAGGGGCGGAGAGGACACGCAAAAGCTGTCCGGCAGCTGCGGGCCACCTGTGACCTCACTTGTGGGGATAAATACGGGCAGAGATCAGCTCTGCGACCCTGCGCTAGCCGGCCCTGACCGTGGGCACGGAGCTAAGACCAGGGACGGGTGAGGGGCCACGGCTGAGCTCACGCTGCCAACCCTGCCCAGATGGAGAAACCGTGGTGTGCCATCTGTGTGCGCAAGCGGGCTCCTAAGGTGGGGGTGAGGGAGACACTGAGAGCAGCGGAAGTTTGCAGCTGAGCTCACACTGCTCGCCCTGCCCGACCGGAGAAACTGCGGAGTACCACCCTACGTGCCCGAGCTTGCTCCGAGCGTGGGGGCAGGGGAGGATCCGGAATGACCGGAAGCTAGCAGCTGAGCTAACGCCAGCAAACACGCCCAGCCAAATAATCCCCTGCGCAGGAGGACCCTGGCCTCAACGGCGGGGCTAAATTCTGGACGGGCAAAGGCTCACAGCTGAGAGCACGTCAAAAGCCCCGCCCAACCCACAAAACGGTGGCGAGCAGGCTCTGACTGAGGGGGCTGGGCGTAAGCCTTCCGGAAAAAGGCTGGTTCTGCAGCTGAGCAAAGGTGCTCACCTCTGCCCTGGGTGCTAAAGCTAGTGACTTGAGTGACAGCCCCTCCCGCATAGGAGAGGCAGAAATCACAGAATAGCTGCAGTGAGCCAGCGCTGGGAACGCCCACACCCAACCGCCCTAGGCAGTGGCAGAGGGGGTGGCAAGCCTGCAGACAGACCACACCTACAGAACACAGAGGCAACACATACTGGACTACAGTGGCCACAACTTACACTCAGATAAAATGGACAGGCAGAGGAATGCAAACCAAATGAACCAAGAGAAATCCCCAGAAAAGGACCTGAATGAACCAGATATAACCAAACTACCAGAAGCAGAATTTAGAATGATGATAGTTAGGATGTTCAAAGAAATTAGAGCAACAATGGATAGTCACTATGAGCACCTAAATAAAGAGATAACAAGTATAAAAAATGAAATTGAAATAATAAAAAAGAACCAGACAGAAATGACAAATACAATATCAGAACTGAAGACCACAATGGAAGGAATTAAAAGCAGGATGAATCATGCTGAGGATCAAATCAGAGAGTTAGAGGAAACAATAAACAAAGTTACAGAAGCAGAGAAAAAAAAGGAAAAGAGATTCAAAAAATGTGAGGAAACTGTAAGGGAGCTCTGTGACAACATGAAGAGAAACAATATTCGCATTATAGGGGTGCCTGAAGAAGAGGAAAGAGGACAGGAAATGGAAACTGGGTTCAATCAAATCATAGCAGAAAACTTCCCTAAATTAAGGCTGGGAAACATTCCACATGTTCATGAGGCACACAAAACTTCATTAAAGAGAAACCCAAAAAGATCTACACCAAGACACATAATAGTTAAAATACCAAAGTTAATAGATAAAGAAAAAATCTTAAAAGCTGCTAGTGAAAAAAAGACTCTCACCTACAAAGGAGCCCCCATTAAGATGACATCGGACTTCTCAACAGAAACACTTGAGGCCAGAAGGGAATGGCAAGATATCATCAAAGTAATTCAGAACAAGAATTTACAACCAAGACTACTCTATCCAACAAGGCTAACATTTAAAATTGAAGGAGAAATAAAGAGCTTTCCAGACAAAGAAAATCTCGAGGAATTCATTAAAATCAAACCAATCCTGCAAGAGATTCTAAGGGGCCTAGTGTGAACAGTTCAAAGAGAGGAAAGAATATAGCAAAAAAAAAAAAAAAAAATACAGCTTTAAATAATAAAATGGCAACAAACAACTACATATCAATAATAACCTTAAATGTAAATGGATTAAATGATCCAATCAAAAGACATAGGGTAGCAGCGTGGATAAAGAAACTGGACCCATATATATGCTGTCTACAAGAGATACACCTTAAAACAAAAGATGCACATAAACTGAAGGTAAAAGGATGGAAAAAAATATTTCATGCAAATGGAAATGAAAAAAAAGCCGGTGTAGCAGTACTTATATCTGACAAAATGGACTTTAAAACAAAGACTGTAGTAAGAGATAAAGAAGGACACTACATAATGATAAAGGGAACAATTCAACAGGAAGATATAACTATTATAAATATCTACTCACCAAATATAGGAGCCCCGACATTCATAAAGCAGACTTTGATGGATATAAAGGGCGAGATTAACAGTAATACTATCATAGTAGGGGATTTCAATACCCCACTAACAACACTGGATAGATCCACAAGAAAGAAAATCAATAAAGAAACAACAGACTTAAAGGATACACTAGATCAACTTGATTTAATAGATATCTTCAGAACTTTTCACCCTAAAGCAGTAGAATATACATTCTTATCAAGCGCTTATAGTACGTTTTCTAGGATAGACCACATGTTAGGACACAAAAAAGGCCTCAACAAATTTAAGAAGATTGAAATTATATCAAGCATTTTCTCTGACTACAATGCCATGAAACTAGAAATTAACCACAAAAGAAAAACTGAAAAATACTCAAACACTTGGAAACTAAATAGCATGATATTAAACAATGAATGGATTAACATTGAGATCAAAGAAGAAATAAAAAAGTTTCTAGAAACAAATGATAATGAGCATACGTCAACTCAAAATCTATGGGACACAGCAAAAGCAGTTCTGAGAGGGAAGTTTATTGCACTACAGGCATATCATAAGAAGCTAGAAAAAGATCATATGAGCAACTTAACCCTGCAGCTAAAAAAACTAAAAAAACAACAACTAATAAAACCCAAGACAAGTAGAAGGAAGGAAATAATAAATTTCAGAGAAGAAATAAATGACATAGAGGCTAAGGAACAATACAGAGGATCAATGAAACCAGAAGCTGGTTCTTTGAAAAGGTAAACAAGATTGATGAACCCTTAACTAGACTCACCAAGAAAAAAAGAGAGAGGTCTCAAATAGATAAAATTAGAAAGGACAGTGGAGAAATTACAACTAATACAACAGAGATACAAAGCATTGTAAGAAAATACTATGAAGAACTATATGCCAAAAAATTAGAAAATCTAGATGAAATGGACAAATTTCTTGAATCATATAAACTTCCAAAAATCAATCTGGAAGAATCAGAGCACCTAAACAGACCAATTACAACAGATGAAATCGAAACAGTTATCAAAAATCTCCCAAAAAAGAAAAGTTCTGGGCCTGATGGCTTCACAAGTGAATTCTATCAAAAATTCGAAAAAGAACTAACTCCTATCCTCAAGCTATTTCAAAAAATTCAAGAGGAAGGAAGACTTCCAAACTCCTTTTATGAGGCGAGCATAATTCTGATCCCAAAACCAGGCAAAGACAACACAAAGAAAGAAAATTATAGGCCTATTTCCCTGATGAATTTAGATGCTCAAATTCTCAACAAAATATTAGCCAACCGGATTCAGCAATATATGAAAAAAATCATACATCATGATCAAGTGGGATTTATTATGGAGAGGCAAGGCTGGTTCAATTATCGCAAATCAATCAATGTGATTCATCACATAAACAAAAGGAAGAACAAAAATCACATGATAATTTCAATAGATGCAGAAAAGGCATTTGATAAAATCCAGCACCCATTCATGCTTAAAACTCTCAGTAAAGTGGGACTACAAGGAATATTCCTTAACATGATAAAGGTCATCTATGACAAACCCACAGCAAACATCATACTAAATGGACAAAGATTAAAAGCAATCCCCTTAAGATCAGGAACCAGGCAGGGTTGCCCACTTTCACAACTTTTATTCAACATAGTTCTGGAAGTCCTAGCTACAGCAATCAGACAAGAAGAAGAAATAAAAGGCATCCAACTTGGAAAAGAAGAAGTAAAACTGTCACTATTTGCAGATGATATGATATTGTACATAAAAATCCTAAAGTCTCAGTTAAAAAACTACTGGACCTTATAAATGAATTCAGCAAGGTGGCAGGATATAAAATTAATACTCAGAAATCAGAGGCATTTCTATATACAAACAATGAACTGTCAGCAAAAGAAATTAAGGAAACAATCCTCTTCACTATTGCAGCCAAAAAAATAAAATACCTAGGAGTAAATTTAACCAAGGAGGTTAAGGACTTGTTCTCGGAAAATTATAAAACATTGATAAAAGAAATCAAGGAAGATACAAGTAAGTGGAAGCATATACCATGCTCATGGCTAGGAAGAATAAACATCATTAAAATGTCTATATTACCCAAAGCAATTTATAAATTCAATGCTATACCAATTAAAATACCAATGACATACTTCAAAGATATAGAAAACATATTCCAAAAATTTATGTGGAACCAAGAAAGAACACGAATAGCCTCAGCAATCTTAAAAAGAAAAAATAAAGCGGGAGGCATCACTCTAATAGATATCAAGGTTTAGTACAAGGCCATTATACTCAAGACTGCCTGGTACTGGCATAAGAACAGGCACATATATCAATGGAACAGAACAGTGAACCCAGTAATAAACCCACACCTTTATGGACAACTGCTATTTGACAAAGGAGGAAAGAACATACAATGGAGAAAAGACAGCCTCTTTAACAAATGATGCTGGGAAAATTGGACGTCTACCTGCAAAAAAATGAAACTAGACCATCAACTTAAACCATTCACAAAAACAAATTCAAAATGGATAAAAGACTTAAACATAAGCTGTGAAACTATAAGCATCTTAGAAGAAAACATAGGCAGCAAGCTCTCCGACATCTGTAGCAGCAACTTATTTGCCGATTTATTTCCATGGGCAAATGAAATATTAGGCAAGATAAACAAATAGAACTATATCAAACTAAAAAGTATTTGCACAGCTAAAGACAGTAAGAACAGAATAAAAAGACAAACTACACAATGGGAGAACATATTCGACAGCACGTCTGATAAAGGGGTTAATAACCAAATTTATAAAGAACTTATAAAACTCAACACCAGGAAGACAAACAATCCAATCAAAAAATGGGCAAAAGAAATGAATAAAAATTTCTCCAAAGAAGACATACAGATGGCCAAAAGACATATGAAAAAATGCTCAACATCACTAATCATTAGAGAAATGCAAATTAAAACCACAATGAGATATCACCTCACACCTGTCAGAATGGCGCTCATCAGCAAAACAACACAGAACAAATGCTGGCGAGGATGTGGAGAAAAGGGAACCATCCTGCACTGCTGGTGGGAATGCAGACTGGTGCAGACACTTTGGAAAACAGTTTGGAGATTCCTCAAAAAATTAAAAGTCGAACTGCCTTTTGACCCGGCTATCCCACTTTTAGGAATATACCCTAAGAACACCATAACACTGTTCGAAAAGAAGAAATGCGCCCCCATTTTCGTGGCAGCATTGTTCACAATAGCGAAGATCTGGAAAGAGCCCAAGTGTCCGTCAGAAGACGAGTGGATTAAAAAGCTTTGGTATATATATACTATGGAACAATATTCAGCCATAAGAAATGATGACATCAGATCATTTACAACAAAATGGATGTACCTTGATAACATTATACGGAGTGAAATAAGTGAGTCAGAAAAAAAAATCTGAGAACAGCATGATTTCATACATAGGTGGGACATTAAAGTGAGACTATGAGACATGGACAAGAGTGTGGTGGTTACGGAATGGGGGGAGGGAATGGAGGGTGGAATACGGAGAAGGGGAGGGGTACAGGGAAAACCAGATAGAAGGTGACAGAGGACAATTTGACTTTGGGTAAAGGGTATGCAGCACAATTGAATGATAAGATAATCTGGAGATGTTTTCATTGTATAAATGTACCCTGATTTATTGGTGTCACCCCATTAAAGTTAATAAAAAAAAGTAGTCTGATATGGAAGGTGATGAATTTTACAGTACTGTACTAGATTTTAAGGAATTACATATGAAAACAGAAATTCTTTATGTTTTCTAAATTTTAGTATATGTTAGGCTGTTTTTTGTGACTTTCTCAATTAGTGCTCTAATTTCTTTTTTTCAGTGGTAGTTCTTTAATTATACATTATTTTAAAACATTTGATTGATGAGGCTCTTTAAACTCACATTGATCTCTACATCTCTCCATATTTCTTTGGCAGTAATTTCTTCTGTTATGACAAATTTTGTAGTCCCAAATTTCAGAAAAAATTAATGGTTAAAACCTCAGTTATTACTTGAGAGTGTCTATCTCTTATATCAAGCTGAGCTGATATTTATTGAGTTATGAGAGATTTGGCTGTGATAATTTATAAAGAAAACAGGAACTAAGACACGCTAAATTGAGGTTGTCTAATTAGATTTTTAAATTTGGGAGTGGATTGAAAAAAATAGAATCTCCTATATACTATTAATGGTAGTAGAAAGTGAGATTATTTTCAAAGGGCAATTTAACATTACTCATAAACATTGCTTTGTTTAATCCACTGTTAGTAATTTAACTTAATGAGGTGTATGCCTATGTCCACAAAAAAATGTACCTTAAAAATGTTCTTTGCAATATAGCTTGCATAGCTGAAACAAATCTAAAAAATATTAAATCAATGGTAGAGTAGGTAAAACATGAGATACCTAGATATCAAATATTATGCAAGGTTAGGGAATGAGTTAAAATTTTAAGGCCTGATAAATGTTCAAAATGCATATGCTGTTATGTGCAATTATTAAATGTAAAAAGGAAATGCATTAGAATATGTTTAGGTCATTTCTGTTTGTATAGTTTAAAAAGAGATAACAACATGCCAATATTTTCCTGACCAGGAAGTGGTGCAGCAGACAGAGCATTGGACTGGGATATGGAGGACCCAAGTTTGAGATCCCGAGGTCACCAGCTTGAGCATGAGCTCATCTGGTTTGTGCAAAGCTCACAAGCTTGAGCACAAGGTCGCTGGCTTGAGCAAGGGATCACTTAGTCTGCTGTAGCTCCCTGGTCAAGGTACATATGAGAAAGCAATTAATAAACAACTAAGGAGCTGAAACAAAAAATTGATATTTCTCATCTCTCTGCCTTCCCATCTACCTGTCCCTATCTGTCTCTCTCTCTGACTCTCTCTGTCTTGTCATAAAAAACAAACAAAAACCCCATGCCAATATTTGAGTTGACTGGTAGCAGATAGAGACTACAACAATTTATTTAAAAACATTTCACCATAGGCATATGTCACATTTATAATTTAATAAAAGACATTGAAATCTCAAAGGACTATTCTATTTTATTTTCATTCAAGTCACTATGTGAGCTACACTAGACTAAGAAGTGAACTTAAGTGTGTTCAAAATTTTGTTTTGAAAGAGTAATAAAGATTTTGAGGGTAGGCTATGTGGCACAGTGGATAAAATATTGATCCTTCACCAGAGATCACAGGTTCAACTTCAGGTCAGGGCATACACATAGGAGAAGCAATCAATAATTACACAATTAATAGAATAACTAAGTGAAACAACGAGTTGATGCTTCTCTCTTTCTCTCTCAAATAAACAGAAAAATTAATAGAAAAAAAGATTCTAAGGGCAGTTTTATTTTACTGCCCAATAAGAACAATGGTCATATATATTATAAGAATGCATTATGACAGGCAAAAAATGTTACATTTGAAACTTTTTGAGTTAACAACAGTACCATAATTAAATTTATAGCAAATATGTTCTATAAAACAATGGATTTTAACTGGAATCTAAATCTATTATAATTAATTTAAATAGGATATTCAACATCATTGTGTGTGTATATATATATATATATATATATATATATATATATATGCACACACACACAAACACACACACACATATATATTTTGTGTTTGTGTGTGTGACAGAGACAGCAAAAGAGACAGAGAGAGGAACAAATAGAGACAAACAGGAAGGGAGAGATGTAAAACAAATTCTTTGTTGCCATACCTAGTTGTTCATTGACTCCTTTCTCATATGTGCCTTGACTGGGGGACTACAGCAGAGTGAGTGACCCTTTGCTTAAGCCAGTGACCATGGGGTCATGTGTATGATCCCACATTCAAGCCAGTGACCTTAGGGTGTCGAACCTGGGTCTCTGCATCCCAGTCGGAAGCTCTATCCACTGTGCCACTGCCTGGTCAGGCCAGCATCATTATATTTAATGATTATATTTAATTCTGAACACACGAATTTTTAAAATAAAAAGCCACCTTCTACTTTTAGCTTTTATCGTTTTCATGTAACTTTAACATTTGAAATACTAAAAGGAATATTTCCCCTTTTGTACATTTATACTATTATTCTCCTGTATTATTAAAATATTATGAGAGGTCACTTATTTAAACTATGCTGCCTCATTACACAAACATAAAAACTGCTTTAGCAAATTCAGTAAGTCAACCTGCCTTTTTCTTGTGTATATTCAAAAATGCCCTCATTGGCTGAGTCAGCACACCAGTGAAACTAAATGCAGAGCCATTTTTTATCCCAATGTCAAAAACAGAAATAATGCTAATAAGACATTCATTATAATTTATTTTAAAAAATAGCAAAAATGTGAAACACATCATTTTATATCATTCTTTTTTCCCTTAAGAGACATAACATCCACGCTGAGGGATTACATACAAAGACTTAGATCTCACCCTGGTGACCTAGATGATTGTGAAATCATGGCATTTAGAGGTTCCTTGTCGATTTTAAATGGCACCTATTATTTATGCTGCAGAAATGATCTTATTAAAAATAAGGTTTGCTTGTTTGATTTATTTATCTAAAATGTGTAAATGACAAGAGCATTCAATTCTATATTTAAAAATTTATTTATTTATTTATTCATTTGAGAGGGGAAGTGGGCGAACCAGGAAGTATCAACTCTTATATGTGCCTCCTCGACCAGGCCAGCCCAGAGTTTTGAACCAGCGACCTGACCTCATCGTTCCCAGTCTATGCTTTATCAACTGTACCACCACAGGTCAGGCTAATTAAATATTTTAAACTCAGAAAGAATAGTTACACAAATAAATAGTTCAAATAAAATACAAGTAATGAAAAATACCTATAATTTTTAAAATATGTTTCTTGCATAAAAATGCCAAGCAATTTAATTTATTCATATAAGTTATGAAAGCTCCTGCTCAGATGTTCTAACTGCTGGTAACACTGTGGTGTACATATATACAATATCTTTCATGTATTTGTGAATATAAATTTTTACAGTATATACACACAAAAACATACAGATAGAATATTTTAATACTCATTGTTCTTCAAATCATTTTTTCAAGTAATATATTTTAGGTTTTCTTTCCCCTAAAGGCTCTATATCAGTGGTTCTTAACCTGGGTTCTATTGAACCCTAGGAATTCGATGAGTCAGTCTCAGGGGTTCGGAGAAGCCTCTGTCGCAGAGGTAAAGACACACTTGTGTAAAGTCGTGATGACATGCCCCGCTTAGCCATCACTTGCTGCAGAAGATCACGTTACATTGCTTGGCCAACCAGTGCTGCAGGGAATTTGGTGCATGCAGTAGTCAATAGCTGTCGTAGTTGTATGTCGTGTAGTTTCTTTCTTAATATTTAATCCATACTAAATATGTCTAGCAAAAAATGAAAGTGGTCGGACAAATATGTACAACATGGATTCACATGTATCACGGAACGGGATGGGAGTCAGTGTCCTATCTGCATGATATGCAATGCCAAGTTGAGCAATTCTAGTCTCTCACCAGCAAAACTAAATTTAGAAAAAAATCATATTTTATTTATCACTAAAGAAGGGTTCAGTGAATGCGCATATGAAACTGGTGGGTTCGGTACCTCAAAAAAGGTTAAGAACCATTGCTCTATATCATTTCCTTTTTTACTTCTAAGGCATTTCATACTTTTAAAAAATGTACATTCTTAGACACTTAACTCTAGCAGATCATGCTTAGTAAAAGTGAAATATGAGATTATGCAGTTTTAATAAGTTCACTAGTTAATTTTTAAATATATTTAGTTTTTAAAACTACTACATTTTTCTATTTAAATATATATATATATGAATGTTTTAGAAAGACTTTATGCAATCACACAGTATAAAGTGGAAAAAATAGCATATATATATATATATATATATATATATATATATATATATATGTTAATGTAAATAACACCAAGTCACTTCTTATCTATGTATAACTTCCACACATACTAACTGAGCTCTCCTTAAAAGTCACAGTCTGTTTATCACATTACAGAGTTATAGCACTAAGTTACTTCTTATCTATGTATAACTTCACACACATAATAACTAGGCTCTGCTTGTAAGTCAGAGTCTGTTTATTACATTACAGAGTTATGGCACTAAGTCACTATATTAATTCCTATCCAAATGGTATAACTTTATTTAATTTTAATAATTATTTTAATATCCTTTTAATTACTTTTATATATCTGTCATATTTTTAAACTTCTATATTTAATTACTATAACCTTATATTACTACAACATTTGTGTTACTGGAATAAATCCCACTTGATCATGATGTATTTTTTTTAATATATTGTTGTATTTGATTTGCTAGTATTTTGTTTAAGATTTTTACATCTGTATTCATTAGTGATAGTCTATAGTTTTGTTTTTTTTTTTTTTTTTTTTTTTGTGTGTGTGTGTGTGTGTGTGTTTGTAATATCCTTGCCAGGTTTTGGTGTCAGGATTACGTTGGCCTCATAAAATGTGTGAGGGACCATTCCTTCTTCAATTTTTTAGAAGAATTTGAGAAGACTAGGTATTGAATCTTCTTTGAATGTTTGATAGAATTCACTAGTGTAGCTATCTGGTCCTGGACTTTTATTTGGGGGAGGTTTTTGATACTTGTTTCTATATCTTCCCTATTTCTAGTTTTATTTAGGTTTTCTACTTCTTTATGACTCAGGCTAGGAAGACTGTATAGTTCTAGAAATAAATTTAACAAAAGATGTGAAGTAAATCAGAAAAAGATAAGAACTATCTGATTTCACACATAGGTGGGTTATAATCCTGAGTCTCATGGACACAGATAAAGATGAAATGGTTACCTGTGAGAGGAGATTGGAGGAGGGGACAAAAAAAAAAAAAAGATATCAGAAAATAAGATGACTCCATCTTTGTTATTCCTTCTAAAGATAGTTTTGGCTCTTTGGAATCTTTTGTGGTCTTAACAACTTTCATATAGCTTTTTTTCTATTTCTGTAACATTGTCATTGGAATTTGAAAGAAATTGCATTGGATCTATAGATAACTCAGGATAAGATAAACACTTTAACAATATTCAGTGTTCAAATCTATAATACAGAATATCTTTCCATTTATTTCAGTTCATTCACTTGATTTTTTTAAAAAATATATTGTATTTGATTTGGTTGGTTAAATTTATCCTACTTTTAGTCTTTTTGATGTTACTGTAAATGATTGATTTTCTTAATTTTCCTAATGGTTCATTGTTATTGTATAGAAATGCATTCTATTTCTTTATTTTTTTCCCTTATTTTAAGTGAGAGGAGGTGAGACAGAGAGACAGACTTTCACATACTCCCAGACCAGAATCTACCTAGCAATCACTATCTTTGGCCGTTGTTTGAATCAACTGAGCTACTCTCAGTGCCCAGGGTGGAGACAAACCAATCAAATCACTGTATAAAAGAGGAAAAGAGCCAGGAAAGGAGGAAATAAATGGGGGGATAGAGGCAGATGGTCCCTTCTCCTGTGTGCTTTAACTGAGAATCAAACCTGGGAAGTCCATACACTGGGTGATGATCTATCCATTGACCTAACTAGCCAGGGACTCTGTTTCTGTTCTGATGTGAGTGATGTGAGCTTTCTTTCATTTGCTCAATGTGTAGGAATTAGTTAGTTTTTAAATTTATTTCAGTTCATTTCAATTGATTTTTCACATTGTTCTGTATTTAGCTGTAGATTTGTTTTGTCTGTGGTAGGAAGTGAGTTCAGGAGGCTCTTTTATCTTCATCTTGGAGTGAAAGACCTCCAAAAGAGTCTTTATAAAAAGTATATGTGCATTAAAATATTTAGTATAAATTTACCATATGTAAATGTCAAAAAATATGTAGATTGCTTATGTGGGCATGAACATTTTTGTTATTAATTTTAGAAACAGAAGAAAGAAGAGAGAGAGAGAGAGAGAGAAACATCAATTTGTTGTTCCATTTATTTTTACATTAATGGTATTTTCTTGTATGTACCCTGATGGATGTTTATATTATAAAGTAGGAAGTTTTAAATTAAATACAGATATTAGGAATTATATATTTAATAAACAATCATATGGGTTAATTTAAATAAAAAATACTTTATAATATCTATACTGGATGTTACAGACTAAATTTATAGTGGTTTATATGTGTTAAGTAACATCATATTTTGACAGGTACAAATATAAAAAATATTTTTATAAGGAAAAGTATTATAGACATAATTATCAATGATTACTGGAAACATTACATATTATTTTTTCATGATGAAAACATTTAGTGCAATAAACAATATTTATTATTATGTTAGCCAATACTTTTTCTTGTAGGTATACCTGTGTATTTTAGAAATCCCTGTTTAACAGTTCAACACCTGCTTTATATATGCTAGAGATTATGCTATTATATAAATTTTAATTGGTTTACATTTAGCTATATAATTCTTTTTTTTTTTTAATTTTTTTTTATTTATTCACTTTAGAGAGGAGAGAGAGAGAGAGAGAGAGAGAGAGAGAGAGAGAGAGGAAGGGGGGAGGAGCTAGAAGCATCAACTCCCATATGTGCCTTGACCAGACCAGTGCAGGGCTTTGAACTGGCGACCTCAGTGTTCCCAGGTCGACGCTTTATCCACTGCGCCACCACAGGTCAGGTTAGCTATATAATTCTATATTTACATTTTATTTGCTTTTGGTTTCTCAATGTATGATTTAAAATTGCTTTATATAAGAAACATCTAGCTTTTTCATTTCCCCCTCTTCTGTATGACAAATGTTGAAGGAGCATTTGTTTGTTAAAGTTGTTTCTGCCTGACCAGGCGGTGGCACAGTGGCTAGAGTGTCGGAATGAGATGTGGAAGGACCCAGGTCCAAGACCCCGAAGTCACCAGCTTGTGCGCGGGCTCATCTGGTTTGAAGAAAAGCTCACCAGCTTGGACCCAAGGTTGCTGGCTCCAGAAAGGGGTTACTCAGTCTGCTGAAGGTCCGTGGTCAAGGCACATATGAGAAAGCAATCAATGAACAACTAAAATGTGGCAATGGCAACAAAAAACTGATGATTGATGCTTCTCATCTCTCTCTGTTCCTGTCTATCTGTCCCTATCTATTCCTCTCTCTGACTCTCTCTCTCTCTCTCTCTCTCTCTCTCTCTCTCTCTCTCTGACTCTGTAAATAAAAAAAAAAAATTCTTCAATAAGGGGGTGGAAATTATTCTATGTAAAGCTTTTTATATTACAATGTATTTTGTCATGTTTTATACATGACAAAAACATTTATACATATTTTCTTCTGTGATGAAATTTTATTTTTTTCTGTATATGTAAAAACAACTACAGTTTGGGCTCTTGCAAGTTGGCTCAGTGGTAGAAGTTCCAAGTTCAATTCCTGGTCAGGGCACACAGGAGAAGTGTCCATCTGCTTCTCTACCCTTCCCCTTCCCTTCTCCTTCCTCTCTATCTCTCTCCTATCCTCCTGCAGCCAAAGCTCCATTGGAGCAAAACTGGCCCAGGCGCTTAAGACAGCTCTATGGCCTCTGCCTCAGGCGCCAGAATGGCTCAAACCACAACAGAGCAATGCCCCTAATGGGCAGCACATTGCCCTCTGGTGGGCATGCAGGGTGAATCCTAGTAGCGCACATGTGGGAGTCTGACTGCCTCCCTGCTTCTAACTTTGGAAAAATCAAAAAATAAAAACAACTACAGTTTGAACTTTAAAAACTTTGGCATACTAGCCCTTTATGTCATATTTAAAAATAAACTGAGTCAGAACACTCTTGATATCTGTGTATAAAGGTGCATAATAGAAAGTCAGAAATAACTTAAAAAGCTTCCTGATTTGACCAAAGAAACAAAAAACACTCAGGTTGAAAAATTGTTAAAACATTTGTAATTTGTTTATAGTAAACTATCATTTTAATTTCTGAATCTGTTGTCAATTTGCATATTAAATGTCATAATAAAAGTTATCAAATCTCCTTAGTGACTCATAAATTAAAGTTGACCTTCCCATATTAATCTTCTCAAGGTAATATAGATGACAGTTAGTGTGTGGAAAAAGAATTATTCAAATATACAATAACTATCAAAATCTCTTACCAAGTTAAGATGAATAAAGCACCAGAATGATAAAACATAATTTCTTTTGATTTCATTATTATTGATATAGTAAAGAAATTAAGAAAGAGGAAATTTTTAAAGATTTTATCTCTTTATTCAGGAGGTTTTGTGATATTTTTAGAGTGCCTATATTGTTCCAAACTGACAACTCTTAGGCAGTCCCAAACAAAGCAGTAAGAACTCAAATATTGTCAGACATAGATCTACTCAACACGAAAATCCTTTTAGAGAATAAACTACTTGAGAAAAACAAAAACAGAAGCAAAAACAAACAAAAACCTTCACTTTGTGAGATGTCTATGAAACATTACTTGGAAGGTGAAGAGTCTTTACTTTTGGGTAAGATCTGGATGTTTGCTCCAAAGCAGTAAACCTGAGCATGCAATAAATACCCTGACTTATTAAAGACTGGTTAACTATAGTAGGTGGAAGAGATCTAGATGGCAACAAAAAGGCAGGAGAAGAGAGATATTGCACATGTTGAAAAAATCCAGGTCTCCATCCCCATTTTATGATTATATAAAGTCCAAGATCATTGTTAGTTATTGCTGTAAATAGCTTCCCCCAGAATAATTTTTCTTTCTTAAATATTTGTAGACCTTTACTGGTCAGAGATAATAAAAGGTAAAAAATAAAAGATAATTCACCTTCTTGATGAAATCCCTTATAACTAAAAAACTTTCCATCTTTATTATCCTTTTAGTTAAAGAAGTTTTTTGATTGCCTATTACATGGCAGTCTTTGAAACTTTCAGATGCTACATCATTCCCCCATCTATGAAGCAAATAGTCACCTTATATTTTTCTGGTAAAGAAATTTATCAGAGGTTAAGTCCTTTATCAAACACCATAACTCTTACTAAAGGCATATATTATATTTAAAATACTTTTTAATTGACTTCCTCTGATTTGCCAAGATTTTTACATTGATATTAATATGTATGCTTATAAACCTGTGTAAATTTTTTTTAATTTTTTTTTATTTATTCATTTTAGAGAAGAGAGAGAGCGGAATAGAGAGAGGAAGAGGGGGAGAGAGAGAGAGAAAGAGAAAGAGAGAAGGGGGGAAGAGCAGGAAGCATCAACTCCCATATGTGCCTCGACCAGGCAAGACCAGGGTTTCAAACCGGCGACCTCAGTGTTTCCAGGTCGACGCTTTATCCACTGTGCCACCACAGGTCAGGCCTGTGTGAATTTTTAATGCACTCCATATATACATTTAACAGAAACATGCATATATAATACATACTGTAAAAATATATTATGAATATATTTCATATATATTTCAGATTCAGACCAAAAGACTCTTGTAATGGTCATGCTCTCCTGTCAGTTAAAAGGACAAATTTACATATTAAACTGTGTTATTTTTTAGCCAAATTTAATTAAATAGTTATTTTCAGTTCCTTTTTTAAATGGCCATGCTGCATTAATTCAACAAATTAAAATAAATAATATTAATTATGACGAGTCCTTTAATTTTCACCATGCTTTCAAGGAAGGGTTATTATTACCATTTTATAAATGAGGTAAGGTAACCTCAGAGGTTAAGTGGTTAAATTACATAAGCCTAAGAGAAAATTCTCGGCCCAAGAGGCCAAACTACTTGCTAATTCTCTTGTCCAACTGTTCCACAATTCAAAGCCATTTTTGAAGACATATAGTACATAATACTCAATGAAGATTATTTATTTTTAGCTGACTCTAAACTATTTTGTACAGATTGATCACTTTAGGGGACAGGTTTTCAGTATGTCAACATAAAAGATGATGGTGACATAAATGATGATAGATTGTCTACATAGTTTGTCTGAATTTAGGTTTCAAACAAACTCATTTTGCTGTTATTGTATTTAGAAAGTAGCTTAAATGGATGACAGTAGGGACAATAGGTGGTTTGGCTCCTGTCTTCCCAGGTGATAAAGATAAATCACTGCACCATTTTGCATGCTTCTTCTGCCTCCACCCCACTCCTCTTCTGTACACTCAGCACATTCCAGACTTGTCAATATCAGTGACAGTCAGGTTCAGGAGACTTTAACACATCTTTCTATTACGTTATCTTTTATTAAAATTTTATACATCAATAAGCATTTTATTTTTTCAGGTACTTTTAAATCCTCACCTATCTTTTCTATCCATAAAATTTTGCTCCTTAAAATTATTCCATATCTTCTTTTTTTTCTCAGATATAGAGCTACTCTCAGTAATTCTTTTGTTTATCACTTTCTATGCTTGTTCAATATGACAGTATTTTAAAATTTTAGTAGTACTTATGAAGTTACAATAAACATTTTAATTAACTCTTCCCTGCATCTAATAATTTCTTCCTAAATCATGGGTATATTAGATTCACACTTTATTCTTCATTATTACTGACACCAACTTGTAGTGGATGTTAATCTCTTCCTGACTGAATGGCTTTTAAAAGCTTTATAGCTAATAACCTAATATTTTCCTTCTTTGCCTTCAATAAATTCAAGTACCCTGGCTGAAGATTGTTTCTTTAAACTTGATATTCTCAAACATATTCAAAATCGCACTATGTGTTGTCAACTTCTCAATGAATTGAATAAAAAATAAACATGCCTAGATGTCAACGCCATTAACAATCTAGCTCTAGTTTACTAATCTGCCTTATTTTGAATGGGTTCTCATTGTTGGTAATATAGATTTAATACTTTTCAGTGAACCACGTTATGTGCACGCTTCCTGAACTTTTATTATACAGTAGTATGGCATTACACTTCATGTGCATTATTCTAATCTACCAAATTTATCATAAAGATAGATATTATAACATGTCACAACAATATTTGAATACATCCTATAATAACACAATGCTTTACTAAAAGTATTAGCTTTAAAATAATATAATTAATATTACTGTAATTGTTACTTTAAACTTTATAAATGTATTGTGAATTCTACAATATGTAAATTACCATATAATTCTTTGAAGTAACTGTATTATTTGAAGATATTATTGAAATATTAAATCATGAAAAAGCTAAAGCTTATAGAATGGAGGTAAGTTATTAAAAGTCATTTAACTGACTAAGTAACAGATTTATATCTCAAGCCTAGTTTTCTGTAATTACTTAACCTAGGCTTTTAACTATGTGTGATGATCATGAAGGTGAACAGAAGTTTTAACTAAAATAATTCTGCATTATCACTACATTTGAAATAAATAATTTTAATATCTGAAGTCTAAATCTATAAAATGTTGCCTACATTCATGTCCTTTTCCCTTTTCACATATGATCACTATTTTCTGCCAATATAATTTGCATGTTCCCAACCAAGTTATTCTACACTTTATCACCTATCATGCCAGTCTTCTTTCATGTAGTATCTGACTTATAAACTCTGACTAATACAGGGAAAAATAATAATAGAAAAATCACATATGTGTCTTTTACATCTGTCAACAAATTATATTCGTCAGTTAAATAAATATTCTTTATAGAAATATCTAAAATTATTATTTAAACTTCTATCCATTCCAAATAATAAGACTATTAAGTGTTTAAAATAAATAGCATATTCTTATTTATATTTTGTGAAAGACAAAGCTTCTAAACATTGTAGTCCTTGAGTTTTAGCAAATGTAAGCTGCTTTTTGGCATTCACCTTAATCATGGAAAATCTTCCCAACAACCTAGAAAATTTTTCTGTTCAGTTTCAAATAGAGTTCATTCTGCCTTCTCATTTTAATGCAAAATTTCTACTTCTACTATAGAGTATTATTTCCCGATTGTATTTTATCATAATTGAATAGTGCAGTATTTTGTCAATCTGGTTCTCCTGAGGAGCAAGCATTAAGATGTATTTAAACATACAAGAAGTTACTTGGGGAAAAAAATGAAAAGAATAAAGAGGACAGAAATAGAAATTGAAAAGAAAAACCTTTAGACTCTTCTTTAGAGTGTGATACAGGTCTGATACCTGAAAGGTAAAAAGAGAAAGAAAAATTAAGTAGGAATTGCCTTAGACTGCAATATAGTTCTGCGAATGTTTTGGCAAAATCTATAGAGAAAACTTGAGCAAAGGCTTTCTGTTAGAGAGTTCTACATCAGGCACAAATAGTCTATGTCATGTGTAGTCACTGGTTGGAGATGCACAGGAAGAATATGACTCCAGCATTACTGACAAATCTAAATGTGCAGATGCTGGAAATTGTCAATTATTAACATTGAGAAAAATTTTGTTTTGTTTTGTTTTGAGAAAAGACATACATTAGCAGGACATTTTTAATGGCCCATAAAATCTACTTTTCCATGCAGATTCAGGGAAGAGTTAATCTATAGTTCCTGCGGAGCTCTCTCCCTGAGAAAATATCTGAAAGAAGATTAGTGGGATAAATTGTATCCCCGTTAATACATATCTAGTAACTGGTCTCAGCAACTGGTACTTATAACTGTTTTTTTTCCAGGATTCATGAAAAATTTGCCTCACCCTCAACTATCACCTTAGAATATATTGGTGGTTTAGCTGTTGATGTCACCTAAACCCTCTTTGTTACAGAATCTGGGACTTTGGTAATTATTTGTTGATCTCAAGTCAGAGTTTCTATACTTGTGCAATCATAATTAAAATAAGACAAAAAGAAGAGCAAGAAGAGGCCAATTGAAATTGACTAGTGTAGGGAATCACCCATCTAATCTTGGACCCTCTATGACTTGGATTAAGAAACTTTAGTTAAAAAGTCCTAAGTGTGAATGAAGGGTGATGTGAATGTGTTCCCCTGCTGCAAACACAGGACACAGGTTTCTTGGATATAAACACTACGAAACTGTGTGAGTGACCTTCATGCAAACAAAGAGAAGTGAGTGTAAACAACCTAAAGATTTCTAGATTTCCCCTTCCTTTGTTTTCGTTAATTATTGTAAAGTCAAAGAAAAAGAATGTACTGACTAAAACTAGCTCTTTTTCCATATCAGCAAAAAATACATTAGTCATCCTTTCCCCTCCCCTGTCACTTGATTTCCCTTCTCTGGACTCTTTCTGCTTTTGTTCTTGTAAAAAAGATTCTTGTCTCTGATCAGTAAAAGCTCTGTGAGAAGGAAACTCAAGAGGTTAGTCCTACTTGACTGCCTCTCCCTATTCTCTTGACAATAGTTTGTGTCTTAAGCAGGTTTTCCATGTGACACTGGGAGATTCCAGTGGATTGGAGGTCTACAGAATAGATTAAAAATAAATTTCTTCTTCTCACCCAGTGTAAAAATAGCCTATAAGTTTCTGCTGATCAGAGTCAATCATCCCATCAAAATGGTGTTTCTTCTTTCAACTACTCATCCCTGGACAGAAATACAGTGTGCCCAGATGGCAGCTGTAACTAGTATTCAGTGGGATACTATTTGTGTTCATTTATAAGCATGTGCCAACTTTGAGGATGAAAACCTCTAACCTTGCAGAATCTCACAAGTCAATGGGAATTTCCTTGTTTCCAGATATGTGTATATACATAACATAATGTACAATATTAAACATATTGCATATTAAAAGATAGAACCCATGTTTTCAGAGAATTTCTCCCTTAGGTGGCCTTTCAGATCTTTCTTTAAAAGTTTCTGTTGCTATGTCAAGAAGACTTATTCAGAATGACCAACTGATGCTATGATAAGTCCACTGCAGAATCTCCTTCCCTCTGATGTCAGTCTCCTGGTTTAATTATTTGTTACATGGGATTCCTTGGTTCTGTATCACAAATGCTGTAAATCCCTGTATAGCAGTACTAATTAAAACTGCTTATGGAATAGCCAAATCCATATGCAAGAGAATAACATAATGTTGTCTTATATTTCATATCTAATTTATAATATTATATCTCAAATGCTGTTTATTTTGTTTTAAAGTTAGTTTTTTTTTTCAAGTAAAGTAATTGGGAAAAAAGATAACTTTAAAGAAAGGTATTAAAAGAGCTAACATTTATCCTTCTCAAGCTTAAAAATTTAAGAGAAGGAAAAACTTCCAAGTTCATTTTAAAAGGCATGTAACATTTTAATTCCAAAATCAGGTAAAGACACTACAAATAAAACTATAGGCCAATATTCACAGATGCTAAAATTCTAAACAAAATATTAGTCCACCAGATTCATCAATACATTGAAAAGATCATACATCATGATCAAATGGGATTTATTCCAGGGAGGCAAAGGTGGTACAATATTTTCAAGCCAATAAATGTGATTCATCACATAAACAAAATGAAGAATAAAAATTTTATAATATCAATGGATGCAGAAAAGGCATTTGATAAAATCTAGGTCCCCTTTATGTTCAGCATTCTCATCAAAATGGGAATACAGGGAACATACCTCAACATAATGAAGCCCACATATGACAAACCGAAAGCCAACATCATGGACAATGGGTAAAAATTAAAAGTAATCCTATTAAGACCAAGAAAAACTCAGGGATGTCCTCATTCACCACTCTTATTAAACATAGTACTGTAAGTCCTAGCCATAGCAATCAGACAAGAAGAAGAAATAAAAAGCATCCAAAGTAGAAAAGAAGTAAAACTCTTATTATTTGCTGATAACATGTTATGAATATAAAAAACCCTAAAGTCTCAGCCAAAAAACTTATTTTGTCTTAATGCCAGTTATATGCAGTTGATTAAGATGTGCTTTGCTTTAGTTTACAACATATTTCACTGTGCTCACAGATCATGGGTTTATATTTTTCAAAAAATATTGAAAAAGTAACTTATTTTTTTTTAGTATATTTTCTTCATTTTCACCAGCCCAGAACCTTCTCCTGGGACCTCCATTGCCCATACCTTATGGCAATGGACCTGATAAGGCTAACAGTTCATTGACCTTCTGTTTATTTTTTTAGTTTGTTTTTCTCTCAAAGTTTAATTTTGTATGGATATTGCTGTTATATTTTTAAATTTACTTACCTTTTGTTCTGAAATATCTAATATCTAATTTTATTATAATTATATTTTATACCAACCACTGTATTTTTAAATTTCTAAGGTAAGATCATTTAAATATATCCATGTATCTACTTAATAAATTTATTTATTCTCTAGCTTCTTGATTATAAGAAATAAAGTTATTTTAATTGTTTTAATGTCTTTGTATACTAATTTTGTCATCTATGTGTTATTTCTGGGTTAATTTCAATTTATTTTTATTTTTTTATTTTTTGATCTTGTTTTTAACATTTGTTATACATAATCAGAGCAATATTTACTTAGGATAACTTTACCTCAGGCTGAGACAAAAGCATATGGATTATTCTATAGGATGCCTCCTGACTCAAGTGAATTTCCAACTGGCTGGTGGAATCATTGCCTATTCCCAGCTCTAAGTGAGCTCCAGCGATTGTTTAATCTTTTTAGGTAGTTCTGTCTTATGCTTTAGTAATTTCTTTACAAACATGCACTGATAAGTACTCAATTAAAATCAAGAAGGGGAACCCTAAAGAGTTTTCAAGGCACAACTCTGTCTTCCTATTACTGTGCTATGCAGATTGTATCTTCTCAAGCCTCACTAGACTCTCAAAAGCATGTTTACAACTTAGGAAAATCTCTGGGCTCTTTTAGTATTGCATATGGAGCATTTGTTTGCTCCCTGTGTCTCCAGTATCATTTCCTCCTTTGCTTGATGTTTAATAGCTTAGAAACTATTACCTCATGTTATTTTTAGACTTTTTTAGGTGGTTTGCAAATATTATCTCTGTTATTGCATTTTGGCCAGAAGCATAATTATGCAGTTATATTTTCAAACAAATTAAATTGTTAACTACCTAAAACATATATATATATATATATATATATATATATATATATATATATATATACTGTATTTTACAAAGAAAAACATTTTTGTGAATATATAAATTTCATTTCACTGTTTGGTTTTTATATATGGATTGTAGAACTATAAGTTCAGCAATTTTTATTAAAAGGAATATTAGGTAACAAGATATCACAGGCTTTAGGCCTAATTATTCTGAGAAGTGTTTGATGCCTTATTGCTGGCTTTGAGATGTAAGGGCCCACATACAAAAAATAATGAGAAACTTCAAGGGGCTATGAAAGAAATAGGACTCAGTAACCAGTAAATTTGTGGTAATTTCTTATGGCTGGAATAAGAAATGAATACATGTTATCTCCCATTGTCTCTGCTTGTGAGTTAGGACTTAAACATAGAATATTAAACAAATTACGATTAATAGTCTACGTGAGGTTGGAGACTACTCTTTTGCCTGCTTACTAAGTGTTCATTTTAGTTTTACAAATTAAAAAAAAAAACCTTCAGATAGCCTAACCGACTTTGATAAAATTACATAATAAGCATCAGACAACAGAACTGCATTAGATAATAAAAATAATTTATTAGATACATTTTTTTCCTATGATAACATTTTCTGGGAAACAGACATATAATGAACTTGTTTATAAATCTATTTATTATCACCTGACTAGTTTCTCTAAAGTGGGTGCTATATAAAAATAGTGAGAGTAAAGGCTCATAAATTTTTAAATTATCAAAGTCATATTTAGATGGACTTAGTTCAAGTTCAGCAGATAAAATTCCAAACAGCTTCTCTATAAACCACAAGAAATAAAATATCATAAAAGTAACATATGAAACATGTTTAAAATTTCAACATATTTATAAGGACAGTTTGGGTATAAATTTATTTTTTCCTAGGACTGTGTTATCTCTCTTTTAAAAACCTTTTAAAATGTTTATATATGGTCCAGGAATCAGATAGTTGTGTTTCATACTACACTATTCTGAAGTCAAAATTTTAGTTTCATTCTTTATAATATGCCCAGTCTTACTTTAGTTACATTTACTATAAAAATAAGGTCATGGGAAAGACAGTGTGCTACTATTTTAAGCTTAATAGATTTATCTTAAATGTTACATTGTTGACTATGATAGGACCTTTTCACAATTAAGTACACATTTAAAGTATACATATAATAAATCACTGATTTAATTTCTATGCAATATGACTCCGTGAAGTAAAATGAGATAAAGGTAAGTTCTTATGATCTTAATGTTTTATTACACTTAGATAAAGCTTAGTCTCCTACACTGGTAAGCCTTCCTTTCTTCACTTCACTACCTTTCAAATGCCCTCTTTGATTTAATTAAGGATTTTCTTTATTTTTATTTTTTTTAATTTTAATGGTGTGACATTAATAAATCAGGGTACATACGTTCAAAGAAAACATTTCCAGGTTATCTTATTCAATTATGTTGGATACCTATCACCCAAAGTCAAATTGTCCTCTGTCACCTTCTATCTGGTTTTCTTTGTGCCCCTCCCCTCCTCCCTACCCCTCCTTCTCCTTCCTCCCCCATCCCCATAACCACCACACTCTTTTCCATGTCTCATAGTCTCCATTTTATGTCCCTCCTATGTATGAAATCATGCTGTTCTCAGTTTTTTTCTGTTTTACTTATTTCACACCCTATAATGTTGTCAAGGTCCATCCATTTTGTTGTAAATGATCTGATGTCATTATTTCTTATGGCTGAATAGTATTCCATAGTATATATATATACCAAAGCTTTTGAATCCACTCGTCCTCTGACAGACATTAGGGATGTTTCCAGATCATTATTGTGAATAATGCTGCCACGAACATGGGGCCACATTTCTTCTTTTCGAACAGTGCTATGGTGTTCTTAGGGAATATTCCTAAAAGTAGGAGAGCTGGCTCCAAAGGCAGTTTGATTTTAATTTTTTGATGAATCTCCATACTGTTTTCCACATGGCTGCACTGGTCTGCATTCCCATCGGCCCTGCACGAGGGTTCCCTCTTCTCCATATACTCACCAGCACTTATTCTGTGTTGTTTTGCTGATGAGCGCCATTCTGACTGGTGTGAGGTGATATCTCATTGTGGTTTTAATTTGCAATTCTCTAATGATTAGTGATGTTGAGAATTTTTTCATATGCCTATTGGCCATCTGTATGTCCTCTTCGGAGAAATTTCTATTCATTTCTTTTGCCCATTTTTTGCTTTCTTTTTTATTTTTTCTTTTTGTTTTTTTATTATTATTAATTTTAATGGGTGACACCAATAAATCAGGGTACAAATGTACAATGAAAACATCTCCAGCTTATCTTATCATTCAATTGTGTTGCATACCCATCACCCAAAGTCAAATTGTCCTCTGTAACCTTCTATTTGGTTTGCCCTGTGTCCCTCCCCTTCTCCCTATCCCACCCTTCCCTCCCTCCCCCCAGCCCGTAACCACCACTCTCTTGTTCATGTCTCATAGTCTCACTTTTATGTCCCACCTATGTATGAAATCATGCTGTTCTCAGTTTTTCTTTTTTCCTGATTTACTTATTTCACTCCATATAATGTTATCAAGGTACATCCATTTTATTATGAATGATCAGATGTCTTCATTTCTTACGGCTGAGTAGTATTCCATAGTATATATGTACCAAAGATTTTTAATCCACTCGTCTTCTGACGGAAACTTGGGCTGTTTCCAGATCTTCGCTATTGTGAACAATGCTGCCACGAACATGGGAGCGCATTTCTTCTTTTCGAACAGTGCTATGGTGTTCTTAGGGTATATTCCTAAAAGTGGGATAGGTGGGTCAAAAGGCAGTTCGATTTTTAATTTTTTGATGAATCTCCAAACTGCTTTCCACAGTGGCTGCACAAGTCTGCATTCCCACCAGCAGTGCAGAAGGGTTCCCTTTTCTCCACATCCTCACCAGCACTTATTCTCTGTTGTTTTGCTGATGAGTTCCATTCTGACTGGTGTGAGGTGATATCTCATTGTGGTTAAAATTTGCATTTCTCTAATGATTAGGGATGTTGAGCATTTTTTTATATGCCCATTGACCATCTGTTTGTCCTCTTTAGAGAAATTTCTATTCATTTCTTTTGCCCATTTTTTGATTGGATTGTTTGTCTTCCTGGTGTTGAGTTTTATAAGTTCTTTACAAATTTTAGTTATTAACCCCTTATCAGATATGCTGTCGAATATGTTCTCCCATTGTGTGGTTTGTCTTCTTTTCTGTTCTTATTGTCTTTAGCAGTGTAAAAACTTTTTAGTTTGATATAGTCCCATTTGTTTATTTTTCCTTTTATTTCATTTGCCCGTGGAAATAAATCGGCAAATAAGTTGCTGCTACAGATGTCGGAGAGCTTGCTGCCTATATTTTCTTCAAAGATGCTTATGGTTTCACGGCTTACGTTTAAGTCTTTTATTCATTTTGAGTTTGTTTTTCTGAATGGTGTAAGTTGATGGTCTAGTTTCATTTTTTTGCAGGTAGATGTCCAATTTTCCCAACACCATTTGTTAAAAAGGCTGTCTTTAGTCCATTGTATGTTCTTTCTTCCTTTGTCGACTATCAGTTTAAATAAAGCTGTGGATTTACCCTTAGGTCCTCTGTTCTGTTCAATTGTTCTATGTACCCGTTCTTATGCCAGTATCAGACTGTCTTGAGTATAATGGCCTTATAGTAAACCTTGATATCTGGAAGAGTGATACCTCCTGCTTTGTTTTTTCTTTTTAAGATTGCTGAGGCTATTTGTGTTCTTTTTTGGTTCCATATAAATTTTTGGAATATGTGTTCTATATCTTTGAAGTATGTCATTGGTATTTTAATTGGTATTGCATTGAATTTATAAATTGCTTTGGGTAATATAGACATTTTAATGATTTTTATTCTTCCTAGCCATGAGCACAGTATATGCATCCACTTACTTGTATCTTCCTTGATTTCTTTTATCAATGTTTTATAATTTTCCGAGAACAAGTCCTTAACCTCCTTGGTTAAATTTACTCCTAAGTACTTTATTTATTTGTCTGCAATAGGGAAGGGGATTGTTTCCTTAATTTCTTTTGCTGACAGTTCATTGTTTGTATATAGAAATACCTCTGATTTCTGAGTATTAATTTTATATCCTGCCACCTTGCTGAATTCATTTATAAGGTCCAGTAGTTTTTTGACTAGGACATTAGGGCTTTCTATATAAAATATCATATCATCTGCAAATAATGACAGTTTTACTTCTTCTTTTTCAATTTGGATGCCTTTTATTTCTTCTTCTTGTCTGATAGCTGTAGCTAGGACTTTCAGAACTATGTTGAATAAGAGTGGTGAAAGGGGGCACCCCTGACTGGTTCCTGATCTTAAGGGGATTGCTTTTTATTTTTGTCCATTTAGTATGATGTTTGCTGTGGGTTTGTCGTAGATGGCCTTTATCATGTTAAGGAATGTTCCCTGTATTCCCAATTTACTGAGAGTTTTGAGCATGAATGGGTGCTGGATTTTATCTAATGCCTTTTCTGCATCTATTGAAATTATCATGTAATTTTTGTCCTTCCTTTTGTTTATGTGATGAAGCACATTGAATGATTTGCAAATATTGAACCAGCCTTGCCTCTCCAGAATAAATCCCACTTGACCATGGTGTATGATTTTTTTCATATATTGCTGGATCCAGTTAGCTATTATTTTGTTGAGTATTTTAGCATCTAAATTCATCAGGAATATAGGCCTATAATTTTCTTTCTTTGTGTTGTCTTTGCCTGGTTTTCGGATCAGAATTATGCTTGCCTCATAAAAATAATTTGGAAGTCTTCCTTCCTCTTGAATTTTTTGAAATAGCTTGAGGAGGAAAGGAGTTAGTTCTTCTTTGAATTTTTGATAGAATTCACTTGTGAAGTCATCAGGTCCAGGGTTTTTCTTTTTTGAGAGTCTTTTGATAATTATTTCGATCTCATTTGTTGTAATTGGTCTGTTTAGGTGTTCTGATTCTTCCAGATTGATTTTTGTAAGGTTATATGATTCAAGAAATTTGGCCATTTCACCGAGATTGTCTAATTTTTTGGCATATAGTTCTTCATAGTATTTTCTTACAATGCTTTGTATTTTTGTTGTGTCAGTTGTTATTTCTCCATTGTCCTTTCTAATTTTATTTATTTGAGTCCTCTCTCTTTTCTTCTTGGTGAGTCTAGTTAAAGGTTCATCAATCTTGTTTACCTTTTCAAAGAACCAGCTTCTTGTTTCATTAATCCTCTGTATTGTTTCCTTAGTCTCTATGTCATTTATTTCTGCTCTGATGTTTAATATTTCCTTTCTTCTACTTGTCCTTGGTTTTTGTTGTTGTTGTTTTTCTAGTTCTTTTAGATGCAGGGTCAGGTTGCTTATTTGAGCTTTTTCTAGCTTCTTATGATATGCCTGTAATGCAATGAACTTCCTTCTCAGTACTGCTTTTGCTGTGTCCCATAAAGTTTGAGTTGATATATGCTCAATATCATTGGTTTCTAGAAACTTTTTTATTTCGTCTCTGATCTCATTGTTAATCCATTCATTATATAATATCATGCTATTTAGTTTCCAAGTATTTGAGTATTTTTCAGGTTTTTTTTGTGGTTAATTTCTAGTTTCATGGCATTGTGATCAGAGAAAATGCTTGATATGATTTCAATCTTCTTAAATGTATTGAGACCATTTTTGTGTCCTAACATGTGGTCTATCCTAGAAAATGTACCATGAGCGCTTGAGAAGAATGTATATTCTACTGCTTTAGGGTGAAAAGTTCTGAAGATATCTATTAAATCAAGTTGATCTAGTGTATCCTTTAAGTCTGCTGTTTCTTTATTGATTTTCTTTCTTTTGGATCTATCCAGTGTTGTTATTGGGGTTTTGAAATCCCCTACTATGATACTATTGCTGTTCATCTCTCCCTTTATATCCATCAAAGTCTGCTTTATGTATGGTGGGGCTCCTATATTTGGTGCATAGATATTTATAATAGTTATATCTTCCTGTTGAATTGTTCCCTTTTTCATTATGTAGTGTCCTTCTTTATCTCTTACTACAGCCTTTTTTTTAAAGCCCATTTAGTCAGATATAAGTACTGCTATCGTGGCTTTTTTTTCATTTCCATTTGCATGAAATATTTTTTTCCATCCTTTTACCTTCAGTTTATGTGCATCTTTTGTTTTAAGGTGTGTCTCTTGTAGACAGCATATGTATGGGTCCTGTTTCTTTATCCATGCAGCTACCCTATGTCTTTTGATTGGATCATTTAATCCATTTACATTTAAGGTTGTTATTGATATGTAGTTGTTTATTTCCATTTTATTCTTTAAAGCTGTATTCTTCTTTTGCTCTATTCATTCCTCCCTTTAAACTGTTCACAAGAGGCCCCTTAGTATCTCTTGCAGAATTGGTTTGGTTTTTATGAATTCCTTCAGGGTTTCTTTTTCTTGGAAGCTCTTTATTTCTCCTTCAATTTTAAACGTTAGCCTTGCTGGATAGAGTACTATTGGTTGTAGGTTCTTGTTCTGCATTACTTTGATTATATCTTGCCATTCCCTTCTGGCCTCAAGTGTTTCTGTTGAGAAGTCCAATGTCATCCTTATGGGGGCTCCTTTGTAGGTGATAACCTTTTTATCCCTTGCAGCTTTTAAATTTTTTTCTTTATTTATTAGCTTTGGTATTTTAACTATGATGTGTCTTGGTGTAGATCTTTTTGGTTTCTCTTTAATGGAGTTCTGTGTGCTTCTTGAACATGTGGGGTGTTTCCCAGCCTTAATTTAGGAAAGTTTTCAGCTATGATTAGATTGAACAAAGTTTCCATTTCCTGTCCTCTCTCCTCTTCTTCAGGCACCCCTATGATGCAAATGTTGTTTCTCTTCAGTTTGTCACAGAGCTCCCTTAGAGTTTCCTCACATTTTTTGAGTCTCTTTTCCTTTTTCTTCTCTGTTTCTGTGCCTTTGTTTCTTGTGTCCTCTAACTCGCTTATTTGATTCTCAGCATGATTCATCCTGCTTTTTATTCCTTCCATTGTGGTCTTCATTTCTGATAGTGTATTTGTCATTTCTGTTTGATTCTTTTTTATTATTTCAATTTCGTTTTTTATAGTTGTTATCTCTTTATTTAGGTGTTCATAAAGACTATCCATTGTTGCTCTAATTTCTTTGAACATCCTAACTATCATTATTCTAAATTCTGCTTCTGGTAATTTGGTTATATCTGGTTCATTCAGGTCCTTCTCTGGGGATTTCTTTTGATTCATTTGTTTTGCATTTTTCTGCCTGCCCATTTTGTCTGTGTATAAGCAAGTTGTTGCCATTGGAGTGCAGTAGGTGTTGCCTTTGTGTTCTCTAGGTGTGGTCTGTCTGCAGGCCCCTAACCGCCTCTGCCGCTGCCTATGGTGGTTGGGTAAGGGCGTTGCCAGCGCCGGCCCACAGTGGCTTTTCCTGTGATTTCTGCCTCTCCTCCGCGGGAGGGGCTGTTCCTCAATCCACAAGCCTCAGCACCAATGGTAGAGGTAAGCACCTTTGCTCAGCTGTGGACACAGCCTGTTTCCGGACTTCCGCCCAGAACCCGCAGTCAGAGCCTGCTCGCCACAGTTTCACAGGTTGGGCGGGGCTTTTGATGTGCTCTCAGCTGTGAAACTTTGCTTGTCTGGAGATTTAGCACTGCCCTCAAGGCCAGGGCCCTTTTGCGCAGGGTCGCAAACTGTGGTTTATTGGGCCAGGCTTGTTTGCTGGCTTCCGCTCAACTGCTAGCTTCCAGTCGACCCGGACTCTACCGCACCCCCACGTTTGGAGCCCGCTTGTGCATGTAGAATGGCAAACCGCAGTTTCTCTAGCTGGGCGGGGATAGTAGAGTGGGCTCAGCTGTGAGCTTTAGCTCGTCTCGGGGTCTACCCCGCCCCCTGTGCTCAAAGCCCGCTCGTGCACGTATAATGGCAAACCACGGTTTCTCCGGCCGGCCGGGTGGGGCTGGTAGCGTGACCTCAGCTGCGAGCCCCTGCCCGTCCCTGGTCCTAGCCCCGTCGCCACAGCCAGGGCCGGCTTGTGCAGGGTCGCAGAGCAGTTCCTTGCCCGTTCCTGGCCTCCCGCTTTGTCCCCACAAGTGGGATTACAGGCGGGCCCGCAGCTTCCAGACAGTTTTTGCGTGTCCCTTCCGGCCCTGCTGGGCTAGAGTGAACTCACACCGGCTTGGCCTCCGCCCACTCCGACAAGACTGCGTTTCAGTGTCCTGCCGCCACAATACCCTTCAGCAACCCTCAGAGAGATGGAAGTGTCCTGAGTCTCCACACTGTAGGCCTGGGAGCTCCCTCACTTGTTTCACAGCTCAAAACTGTCCAAACGCCTCTTCTAGGCTCTGGGACTGTAGGCTGGGGCTTGGTTCCTGGGACCCAGGTCCCTCCATCTCCAACAAACTGTCCTCCCACCACACTAGTCTCTCCAGGCTGCCGTTTGCTCCAGAGAGCTGGGCAGCCCTCCTCGCGTTTTCGCTATTCCTACCAGTCCCAATGTGGCTTCTTCTGTGTTCCTTGGTTGAAGAGTCCACTTAGTTTAGTTTAAAGTTGGTTTATCCAGATGATGGTTCTTAAAATTGAGTTATAATCCACTTTGGTTCTGGGAGTTGGAAGTTGGTACGTCAGCCTACTCCATCGCCATCTTTCTTTTGCCCATTTTTTGATTGGATTGTTTTTCTTTCTGGTGTTGAGCTTTATAAGTTCTTTATAAATGTGGTTTATTAACCACTTATCAGACATGTTGTCAAATATGTTCTTCCATTGTGTGGTTTGTCCTTTTATCCTGTTCTTATTGTCTTTAGCTGTGCAAATATTTATTAGTTTGATACAGTCCCATTTGTTTATCTTGTCTTTTATTTCATTTGCCCATGGAGATAAATCGGCAAATATATTGCTGCAACAAATGTCTGAGAGCTTGCTGCCTATGTTTTCTTCTAAGATGCTTATGGTTTCATGGCTTACATTTATCCATTTTGAGTTTGTTTTTGAGAATGTTGTAAGTTGATGGTCTAGTTTCATTTTTTTGCAGGTAGATGTCCAATTTTCCCAACACCATTTGTTAAAGAGGCTGTCTTTACTCCATTGTATGTTCTTTCCTTCTTTGTCAAATATCAGTTGTACATAATGGTGTGCGTTTATTTCTGGGTTTTCTGTTTTGTTTCATTGACTATATGCCTGTTCTTATGGCAGTACCAGGCTCTCTTGAGTACAATGGCCCTGTAGTATACATTGATATTGAGAAGAGTGATACCTTCTGCTTTATATTTTCTTTTTAAGATTGCTGAGGCTATTCGTGTTCTTTTTCAGTTCCGTATAAATTTTTGGAATATTTGTTCTATACCTTTGAATTAATCATTGGTATTTTAATTAGTATTGCATTGAATTTAAAAATTGCTTTGTGTAATATAAACATTTTAATAGTATTTATTCTTCCTAACCTAGAGCACGGTATATGCTTCCACTTGTTTGTATCTTCCTTGATTTCTTTTATCAATGTGTTATAATTTTCCGAGTACAAGTTCTTAACCTTCTTGGTTAAATTTACTTCTAGGTACTTTAGTTTTTTGTCTGCAATAGTGAAGGGGATTGTTTCATTAATTTCTTTTGCTGACAGTTCATTGTTGGTATATAAAAATGCCTCTGATTTCTTTTTTTTTTTTTTAATTTCTTTTTATTGTATTCATTTTAGAGAGGAGACAAAGAGTGAGAGAGAGAGAGAGAGAGAGAGAAAGAAAGAGAGAAAGGAAGGAGGAGCTGGAAGCATCAACTTTTATACGTGCCTTGACCAGACCATCGCAGGGTTTTGAACTGGCGACCTCAGTGTTCCTAGGTCGACGCTTTATCCACTGCGCCACCACAGGTCAGGCAAAAAATGCCTCTGATTTCTGAGTATTAATTTTATATCCTGCCACCTTGCTGAATTCATTTATCAGGTCCAGTAGTTTTTTGACTGAGACTTTAGTGTTTTCTGTATACAATATCACATCATCTGCAAATGACAGTTTTACTTCTTCTTTTTCAGTTTGGATGCCTTTTATTTCTTCTTCTTGTCTCATTGCTGTGGCTAGGACTTCCAGAACTATGTTGAATAAGAGTGGTAAAAGGAGGCACCCCTACCTTGTTTCTGATTTTAAGGGGATTGCTTTTAATTTTTGCCCATTGAGTATGATGTTTGCTGTTGGTTTGTCATAGATGGCCTTTATCATGTAAAGGAATGTTTTCTGTATTCCCACTTACTGAGAGTTTTGAACATAAATGGGTGCTGGATTTTATCAAATGCTTTTTCTGCATCTATTAAAATTATCATGTGTTTTTTTTGTCTTTCCATTTGTTTATGTGATGAATCACATTGATTGATTTGCGAATATTCAACCAGCCTTGACTCTCCAGAATAAATCTCACTTGATCATGGTGTATGATTTTTTTTCATATATAGCTGGATGCGGTTGGCAAATATTTTGTTGATATATTTAGCATCTAAATTCATCAGGGATATTGGCCTATAATTTTCATTCTTTGTATTGTTTTCCTGTTTTCAGGATCAGAATTATGCCCGCCTCATAAAAGGAGTTTAAAGTTCTTCTTCTTCTTGACTTTCTTGAAATAGCTTGAGAAGGATAGGAGTTAGTTTTTCTTTGAATTTTTGGTGGAATTCACTTCTGAAGCCATCAGACCCAGAACTTTTCTTTGTTGGGAGTTTTTTGATAACTGCTTTGATCTCATTTGTTGTAATTTGTCTTTTTAGGTTTTCTGATTCTTCCAGATTTATTTTGGAAGATTATATGATTCAAGAAATTTGTCCATTTCACCTAGGTTTCCTAATTTTTTGGCATACAGTTCTTTATAGTATTTTGTTACAATACTTTGTATTTCTGTTGTGTCAGTTATTGTTTCTCCACTCTCATTTTTAATTTTATTTATTTGAGACCTCTCTCTTTTTTTCTTGCTGAGTCTAGTTAAAGGGTCATTGATCTTGCTTACCTTTTCAAAGAACCAGATCCTGGTTTCATTGATCCTTTGTATTGTTTTTTTAGCCTCAATGTCATTTATTTCCATTCTGGTCTTTATTATTTCCTTTCTTCGGCTAGTCCTGTGCTTTATTTGCTGTTGTTTTTCCAGTATTTTTAGATGACGGGTAAGGTTGCTTATTTGAAGTTTTTCTAGCTTCTTATGGTATGCCTGTAGTGCTATGATCTTCCCTCTCAGTACTGCTTTTGCCCTGTCCCATAAATTTTGAGTTGATGTATGCTCATTATCATTGGTTTCTAGAAACTTTTTTATTTCTTCTATGATCTTATTGTTAATCCATTTATTATTTAATAACATGCTATCTAGTTTCCGAGTGTTTGAGTATTTTTCAGTTTTTCTTTTGTGGTTAATTTCTAGTTTCATGTGATTGTGATCAGAGAAAATGCTTGATATGATTTTAATCTTTTTAAATTTCTTGAGACCATTTTTGTGTCCTAACATGTGGTTTATCTAGAAAACGTACCATGAGCGCTTGAGAAGAATGTATATTCTCCTGCTTTAGGGTGAAAAGTTCTGAAGATATCTATTAAATCAAGTTGGTCTAGTGTATCCTTTAAGTCTGCTGTTTCTTTATTAATTTTCTTTCTTGAGGATCTATCCAGTGATGTTAGTGTGGTATTAAAACATCCTACTATTATAGTATTGCTGTTAATCTCACCCTTTATATCCATCAAAGTCTGCTTTATGTATTTCGGGGCTCCTTATTTGGAGCGTAGATATTTATAATAATTATATCTTCCTGTTGAATTGTTTCCTTTATCATTATGTAGTTTCCTTTTTTATCTCTTACTACAGCCTTTGTTTTAAAGTCTATTTTCCCAGATATAAGTACTGCTACACTGGCTTTTTTATAATTTCCATTTTCATGAAATATTTTCTTTTCATCCTTTTACTTTCAGTCTATGTGCATCTTTTGTTTTAAGGTGTGTCTCTTATAGACAGCATATGTATGGGTCCTGTTTCTTTATCCACACAGCTACCCTATGTCTTTTGTTTAGATCATTTAATCCATTTACATTTAAGGTTATTATTGATATGTAGTTTTTTATTGCCATTTTATTCTTTGAAGCTGTCCTCTTCTTTTGCTATATTCTTTTCCCCCTTTGATCTGTTCACAACAGGCCCCTTAGCATCTCTTGTTGAATTTGTTTGGTTTTAATAAATTTCTTGTGGCTTTTTTTTGTTTGAGAAGGTCTTTATTTATACTTTAATTTTAAATGATAGCCTTGCTGGATAGATTAGCCTTGGTTGTAGGTTCTTGTTCTGCATTACTTTGAATATATCTTGCCATTCTCTTCTGGCCTCAAGTGTTTCTGTTGAGAAGTCGGATGTCATTTTTATGGGGACTCCTTTGTAGGTGATAGCCTTTTTTTCTCTAGTAGCTTTTAAAAATTTCTCTTTATCCCTTAGCTTTGGCATTTTAACTACGACGTGTCTTGGTGTAGATTTCTTTGGGTTTCTCTTTATTGCAGTTTTCTGTGCTTCTCATGTGAAACATTATCCAGCCTTAATTTAGGGAAGTTTTCAGCTATGATTTGGTTGAAGAAAGTTTCTATCCCTTGTTCTTTCTTCTTATCTTCAGCAACTCCTATGATGCAGATGTTATTTTTCTTCATGTTGTCACAGAGCTTCCTTAGAGTTTCCTCACATTTTATGAGTCTTTTTTATTTCTGCTCTGCTTCTGTGCCTTGGTTTTTTTTTGTCCTCTAACTCGCTGATTTGATCCTCAGCTTAATCCAGCCTTCTTTTAATTCCTTCCATTGTGGACTTCAGTTCTGATACTGTATTTGTCATTTCTGTCTGATTCTTTTTTATAATTGCAATTTTGTTTATTATACTTGTTATATCTTTATTTAGGTGTTTGTAATGACTATCCATTGTTTTTCTAATATCTTTGAACATCCTAACTATCATTATTTTAAACTGTGCATCTCTTAATTTGGTTATATCTGGTTCATTCAGGTCCTTCTCTGGTGATTTCTTTTGATTCATTTGGGTTGCATTTCTCCGCCTGCCCATATTTTCTGTGTATAAGAAGGTGTGGCCACTGGAGTTCAATGGGTGTTGCCTCTGTGTTCCCTAGGTATGGTCGGTCTGCAGGCCCGCCACCCCCTCAGCTTCTGTCTAGTGTGGTTTTATGGGTATTGCCAGCACCGGCCCACTGCTGCTGTTGTTGTGATTTTTGCCTCTCCTCCACTGGAGGGGCTGTGTTCTGGTGCCCGGCTCTGTAATCCTCTGCCTTTCTGAACCTTCATCTTGTCTCCACCAGTTGTGTTGTGCACTGCACTAAAGCCAAAAGCCTCAGCATCAAGGGTAGAGGTGATGACCTTTGCTTAGCTGCAGACCCAGCCTGTTCCCGGGTTTCCGACCAGCCCCAATGGTCAGAGCCTGCTTGGCACAGTTTCTCTGGTCAGATGGGGTTGCTGGCATGTGCTCAGATGTGAGCCTCTGCCTGTCCCGGGCTTTAGTCTTCCCCCGTGGTCAGGGCCGGTTCATACAGGGTCGCAAACCTGGTAGGCCAGGTGATGCTGCACGCCCACGGGGGCTCTGCTTAGCAGCAGACCTCTGCCCATTCCTGGCCTTCTGCTTTTCCCCTGCAGGTGGTGCTGCAGACTGGCCCCCAGCTGCCAGACCGCTTTTGCGCATCCCCTCCACCCCTGCTAGGCCTCCGCCCCCGCCCCCACAGACAGATTTACGTCTCAGCATCCCCCCACCACTGTTCCTCCAGTAAGCCCTCAACAGTGTGGGTAGGGGCACTGCAGCTCAGACCCTAACACTCCATACTGTAGTCCTGGAAGCTCCCTCCATCTAAACATCTCTGCTCTAAGTACCTCGGGAAAGCTTGTTTGTCTGGTATTCTGTCTCCCTTTGCTGGTATTGCTAGTTCCAGGGGAAATATTCATTTTTGATTAGGGAATTGACTCACCCCAGGGGTTAGGGTGGCTGTCCCTCAGAGTTTTTCTCCCTGTGCCTTCCAGTCCACACTCTCTTTCAGCTGCTCTGGTCCTCTCCTTTGTCCTCATTCCCTGGAGCCCCGAGTGAGTTGTTGTAAGAGAGGTTTTCTGTGCTGCCCCTTTAAGATGAATCATGGGTCTGAGAAAACTCTTTCTCACAAACAGTATCATCACTTGTTTTACAGCTCAATATTGTCCAAATGCCTCTTCTAGGCTCTGGGGCTGCAGGCTGGGGCTTTGTTCCTGGGACCCAGGTCCCTCCCTCTTGCTAAACTCTCTTCCTGCGAGTCTCTCTGGCCTGCTGTTTGCTCTGGGAAGCTGGGCAGCCCTCTATGCATTTTTGCTTTTTCTACCAACCTCAATGTGCCTTCTTCAATGTTCCTTGGTTGAAGAGTCCACTTAGTTTAGTTCAAAGTTGGTTTATCCAGATGATGGTTCTTAAAATTAAGTTATAATCTATTATGGTTCTGGGAGTTGGAAGTTGGTATGTCCATCTTGCCGACTCCATCGCCATCTTACTGTCCCCTAATTAAGAATTTATTATTGTGAAAACTCTTTTTATAGTTCAGGCTGAACCATATATCTTTCAGATCAAAAAGCTCAGTTCCAATCAGTTTAAAACTTACAGCTCTAAGTCTCTTTCTATACACAAACAAAAAATTCTATAGTCATCTTCATATGTCAATGTTGAGGGTTCAATCCCTGGTTGGGCTACAGACAAGAATTGACCAGTGAGTACGTCAATAAGTGGAACAACAAATTAATTTTTCTTTCTATCTCTTTATTTCCCTTCCTCTCTAAAATTAATTTTTAAAATTTGAAAGGTTGTCTTGTTTTCTAAAATAAATAAATAAAATTAAAAAAACATCTTTCTCTTATTAAAAAATAATTTACCTCCCCCAAAAAACCCCCAGTAATTTTATGTGCTCATCAGATATGCCAGTAGTAATTTATATATTTCAATGATCTTTTCTCAATTATTGACATTAAGTTTTATTTCTTATCTCTGATATGTCTTTTAGTGGAAACACCAAAAATGGAACTCATGCATAGATAATAGAAGCTCGTGCATGTAAATTCTCTCCTCTAGGTCCATGAAAATATGTAGATCTAGCTATATTTATTCATATTTATGTTTTAAGCATTGACATAGGAATTTATATCATTTATAGCGGCCAGCTAATTTAACATGTAGAACATTTCAAACAGTAGGTAGTTTTCAACATGCTAAAGGTAAATAGAAGTGAGGATTTATAAAGTACCAGCTCAATTTTATAAAAATAACATTAATGAAAGTGAAACATTGGAATGCATGTAAGACCTATCAATTAATCAATGACTTAATTATTCATAGTACATCCCAGACTGTGATGAGAAATCAATCATTTACTACACAAGAGCAGCATCATTGAGTTTTTTAAACCTTCTGTAAACAAGTTAGAAAAGAATCCCTTGCTGTTATCCCTCATGTTTCAAAGATTCACACCTGTAATTATGGTCATACTTTTAAAATACATACATACTTTTAACTCTTCTAAGGGTGACTAGAGCCATAATTAAATTATAGCATACCCCACTGGAACATTTTGTTCAAGATTTAAGACAAAGCTCTCCTGAGAACTCTGGAAAAGCATTATCATACTCTAATGCCAAGGACCATCTGCTATGGCAGATGCCAGGTTAGGGTCTATTGCCAGTTTTGATGGTAAAAAAAAAAATTGAGTTATTTCTTTGTTAGGGTTAATGAGAAATGCATAAAGTTGGTTCCTCCAAACAATTCAAGCAACATGACTTGTGTCATAAAGGTTTAGATGGCAGATTAACCAGTGTAGCAAAGTCACATTTATCAGATGTGTGATATATAAGAATAGAAAATTCTTATTTGCAGGGCTATAGCCATGAACTGTCTGAAGTAAACAGGATGCAAATGTGTATCACAATCTTTGGTCCAATCTTTCATCAGTCCCACATCCCCTGCCCTCAGATTATCTCTCAAACTCCAGCTCCCACGTCTTTATTCTTTTATTTTTATGTGATGACATCTACTAATTTGATTGTTGAATTAGGCTTATGACCAACTCTGCTCCCACAGTAGGTTTTGGAGCCCTATTACTGTCACCACAATGTAATAGGGGGGAAAAATCTTTTATTTATTTTGTGGCTTCTAAGCTCTCCTATGAGCCTTGATGTCTTAAAGAAATTCTGACACAGTATGTGTAGTGTGGTGAGTATTAGGAGACTCCAAAATAATTGTTAAATGCCTGCTAAATCTAATACAGGAGAAGAACTATATGGAAAAACAGATTTGCAATGTTGATGAGACTATCTTGTTTACTAAGAACATTAGTTGAAGAAAGTATGACCAGAGGCTTACCAGAATCCAACCTTTCCCTTAGGAGCAGTAATTCAATATTTGCTAATTCAGTGTTCCTGATGACTTTATTGAATATATCTGTTGTAAATAATGAGAGTCACCTATATCTTGAGGTATTACTAGACTTACTAAGAAGACAAAGCAGCTATTTTCCATCACTGTGATACACTGAAGGATAGTAGACTCATATTTTCTCACAAACTACTATAACAAGAAAAAATTTTATTGCATTTGTATAAAAGTTTACCTTAATATTGCTTTATGAAATATTATTACTAAATTAAAAGGGGTTCACTTTTATGCTGGTGTTTTTATTTAATGTAAGTACATTAAGTTTATATATTTGTATTATTCATTAAATAAGGGACTATTATCCAAGAATGGTTAAATAACTGTCATGAAAAGGCTCCAGATGTTCTTGACCTATTGTGAACTACTGCACTGTTAGCACATCACAAGTAAATACAAAGGGATTCAACGACTTCATCAGTTTATGCTCACAGACTACACAGTGCTCTGCTAGGTAGAAATTGAGAACATCGTTTGCTGGAGATACTTTTTATAAAAAGCGTTGTATTTTCTACCTTTACATTTCTCAATGTGTCAGTTACCATCTTTGATCAATGTTAATCACATAACCCACATTCAAAGAAGAAATTATAATTGGCTATTTCATTTCAAAAAAAGGTGTGTGTTTTTTGGTATTATTCTTTTAGGGAGTAATTGTTTGTGCCTGTAAAGTACCTAAAGGCTCTATACACTAACTCTATTACAATTTTCCATAGTATTTGCAAATTGTTATTAATAGTTTGTGTGAGAAGTAGTTCAATCAAAAGTGTATTAAACTTCAAAGATATAGAACACATATTCCAAAAATTTATATGGAATCAAAAAAGAACACGAATAGCCTCAGCAATCTTAAAAAGAAAAAATAAAGCAGGAGGTATCACTCTTCCAGATATCAAGGTTTACTACAAGGCCATTATACTCAAGACAGCCTGGTACTGCCATAAGAACAGGCACATAGATCAATGGAACAAAACAGAGGACACAGAAATAAACCCACAGCTTTATGGACAACTGATATTTGACAAAAGAGGAAAGAACATACAATGGAGTAAAGACAGCCTCTTTAACAAATGGTGTTGGGAAAATTGGACATCTACCTGCAAAAAATGAAACTAGACCATCAACTTAAACCATTCACAAAAACAAACTCAAAATGGATAAAAGACTTAAATGTAAGCCGTGAAACCATAAGCATCTTAGAAGAAAACATAGGCAGCAAGCTCTCCGACATCTGTAGCAGCAACTTATTTGCTGATTTATTTCCACAGGCAAATGAAATAAAAGGCAAGATAAACAAATGGGACTATAACAAACTAAAAAGGTTTTGCACAGCTAAAGACAATAAGAACAGAATAAAAAGACAAACCACACAATGGGAGAACATATTCGACAGCACATCTGATAAGGGGTTAATAACTAAAATTTATAAAGAACTTATAAAACTCAACAACAGGAGGACAAACAATCCAATCAAAAAATGGACTAAAGAAATGAATAGAAATTTCTCCAAAGAGGACATACAGATGGCCAATAGGCATATGAAAAAATGCTCAACATCACTAATCATTAGAGAAATGCAAATTAAAACCCCAATGAGATATCACCTCACACCAGTCAGAATGGCACTCATCAGCAAAACAACACAGAATAAGTGCTGGCGAGGATGTGGAGAAAAGGGAACCATCTTGCACTGCTGGTGGGAATGCAGACTGGTGCAGCCACTGTGGAAAACAGTATGGAGATTCCTCAAAAAGTTAAAAATCGAACTGCCTTTTGACCCAGCTTCCCACTTATAGGAATATACTAAGAACACCATAGCACTGTTCGAAAAGAAGAAATTCGCCCCATGTTTGTGGCAGCATTGTTCACAATAGCGAAGATCTGGAAACAGCCCAGTGTCCGTCAGAAGACGAGTGGATTAAAAAGCTATGGTACATATATACTATGGAATACTACTCAGCCATAAGAAATGATGACATCGGATCATTTATAATAAAATGAATGGACCTTGATAACATTATATGGAGTGAAATAAGTAAATCAGGAAAAAAGAAAAACTGAGAACAGCATGATTTCATACATAGATGGGACATAAAAGTGAGAATATGAGACATGGACAAGAGAGTGGTGGTTACGTGGTGGGGGGAGGGAGGGAAAGGTGGGATAGAGAGGAGGGGAGGGACACAAGGAAAACCAGATAGAAGGTGACAGAGGACAATTTGACTTTTGGTGACGGGTATGCATCACAATTGAATGATAAGATAACCTGGAGATGTTTTCATTGTACATATGTACCCTGATTTATTGGTGTCACCCCATTAAAATTAATAATAATAAAATATATTTTAAAAAGTGTATTAAAATAAATCAATTCTGTATTTATCATTTTAAGTGACAATAATTTTGCTTCCAACTGATTTTTTATGATTTATTATATCTGGACTATATTTTTCTTTGCAACACGCCATTTATCGGATCTCTTTTTATAGTAAACAGATTTTTTTTAACAAAGATATCAACCAACTAGCCATATTAACACTGATCTTTTTTTTGGTTTTGTATTTTTTGCTTTTTGATTTATTTTACAATTTTTAATACCATAAAACCTTAGATCAAGGGAAATTTATGTCACATACGTTATATTATATAGATTATAATTTATAAAGCAAGTATCCCAATATCTGTGTGACAGTGAAGGCCAATGGTATAGTTTTATAAACACTAATAATAACAGACTCCTAAAGCACTTACCAAGTCCCAGGAAGTGTTCTAAGTACTTTGCTTGTATTAACTAATTTAATTAACAAAGTAATCCCTTTGAGGCACAAAGAATTTAACTTATCCCAGGTCACCCAGCCAGAAAACAGCAGAGCCAAGTTTTAAATTCAGGGTACTTGACAATAGAATCCTTGTCCTCAACCACTGAATTATCTTGCCTTTTGCACTGAAAAAAAAAGCACTTGTATGTACATTGTTTCATTCACTTCAGAATAACCTTGCAAATAAGCCACTTTAGAAATCTTCTGTATTTCCCTTTGGACTCCCACTTATTTGCTCTCTCCTAATCTTTCCCTCATCTATGGCCATGTCTCATAGCATTCAATTTTCCTTCGTTCATGGTAACTGGAGACAGAACTTTCCAGTTGATTGAATTTCTAGAACCATATAACACACGCCTCTGTTGGCATCCATGAAAGTGTCAGCATAAAGTTTTAATCAAAATTCTTTTGGTGGCAAGTTAAAAAGTACACAAATTAACTTAAGCAGAAAAAATAGGAAAAGTGGAAGCAGGGATATTCCATGGAACCCAATGGGGGGAAAATGCAGTCAGAAGAGATTAAGATCAGAAAACAGAAACCTTTAAAAATAAAAAATACCAAGCCCCAAACTTCCTCAGTCCCTTCATGACATCATGCTTCATCCCATGTTTATTTGCATGCCTCCTTTATCCTTTATTTTTCTTCTACAGACTGGTTTTCTCTTTTTCTGCATGTGTGGCCGAAGAGTGCCATTGTATATTTCAAAAGTTCACATGCCTTTCATTTGTGACCAGCAGAATCTGACTAACCTCTTTGAATCCCAATTCTAAAACCTGAACTGGGAAAATGTGATTGACTCTTTGAAAAACATGTACCCATTCTTGTTTCTATAAGCTATATGGAAGGGGGTATCTATTTTTGTATTTTTATGTAGATTAATACACTTTCCCTCACATGACTCTTTTAATGTTCTTGGTGCCACAAAAGTACATAATCAAATTCCCAACATAAAACTAATATAAAATAAAAATATTGTACTGTGTATTTTTTATTATGCTATAGAGAACTTGTTTTGAGTTGTTCTATGCCTTTAGCATTAAGTAAAATTACTCAAGTCTATAAAGAATGCAATAATCAAATCTTTTCATTTTGTGATGAGAACAAATTGTTCTATGGAGAAGATAAGAATAAAATTTGGTAATTATTGAATCATGTTTTAAATGTTTGTAACTTTTTAAAAATATAACTTCATAGCCTTCAGGAGAATTTTAAAGAAAGGGAAAGAAATATGGGCTGTAAGCAATTCTGAATTTTAATAGTGAGCAAGAAAATTAGGAAGATTCTAAACAGTGGTTTGATTCATGAAAACTATGACTGGAAAAAAATGTAGATAGGCAGTATATTTTTATGTGAGAATATTGAAGATGAAACTAGAATTAAGATGTTATCAATATATTCCTGGGTTTATGTAATAATAGCATATCTTGTCATTTTATCTCCTCTTCTCTAAATTTCTATTTCCTTTGCTCTGAAAATTGCTACACAAATGAGTATTCCTGAAATATCAATTTTATTAGTTTTGTTTGATATTTCCATAGCTCAAAATTGCTTTAATATGTCTTTATTGAGATTAGATTGTACATCAAGGAGAACAAATTTTAATCAGAATTTATAGATACTCAATATTAGAGTTATAGCAAGCTAGAGGTCAAACACAGCAGCTGTTTTATTATATATCTTTAGAAATTTTATAAAGTCAATGCCTTATGTTGGCTACACTCTACCTAAATATATTCTTGGATAGAATTTCAAAAATAATCTGCAGATTTTTAACTCAAATTATTTTACTAAAACTATGAAAAAATAGACACTTTCAAAATAACAATAAATATTCTGTTTTAGTTTTTAATTTATTTGTAACAGTTGATGTTTATTATTTGATTTTATTTTTATTGACTTTCTTGGGGTGACATTGGTTAATAAGTCAAATGGGTTTCTAGTGTACAGCTCAATAAAACATCATCTGCGTACAGCATTATACTTTTACAACCCAAAGTTAAGTTCCTTTCTGTCCCCATTTATCTCTCTTATGCTCACTTCCACCTCCACCCAACCCGCTTTCCCTATGGCTATCACCACACTGTTGTCTGTGTCTGTATGTCATATTTTTTTTCTTGGTTTAATCTTTTCTCTTTTTCCACCCAGCCCCCACCATTCTGGCCTCTGAAAGCTGTCAATGTGTTCTATGTACTTATGCTTTAGTCAGGGGAAGACAAATACCACATGATCTCTCTTATATGTGGAACAACAAAAAAAATTAATAACAAAATAGAAACAGAAGCATATGTATGTGTGTGTGTATATATGTGTCTGTGTGTATACCAGTTTAGTTAACAGATTTGTACAAAAGCATAGCTCCAAAAATGCCTCAAAGTAACATTATAGATACCATATTAATAAAACAGTATATATTTGAACAGAGCCTTTCAAAAATGCAAGTTTGTAATAGCTATAATGGTTTTTAATTAATCTTTTTAAAGAACAACACATGCCATGCTAAATGTTTGTTGTTTTTGATATTTCACTTGCACATGAATCAACTGTGATTGATTTTTTGGTTTATGTTTCTTTTTTTTTTTTTTAATTTTTTTTCTTTTTATTTATTTATTTTAGAGAGGAGACACAGAGTGAGAGAGAGATAGAGAAAGAGAGAAAGGGGGGAGGAGCTGGAAGCATCAACTCCCATATGTGCCTTGACTGGACCAGTGCAGGGTTTTGAACTGGCGACCTCAGTGTTCCCAGGTCGACACTTTATCCACTGCGCCACCACAGGTCAGGCTGGTTTATGTTTCTTTATTCAAGTTTGGAAAAATTGAGCTGAAGGAAACATAATTCCAAACATAATCAATTTAGTTCCATATATCCTTTCCACAGTCTTCTTCTGACATTGTCATCTGCTGTCACTTAGGGAGCTAAATTCTTCCCAGAAGAAACAGTATCAGTTCTGGAGAAGATGACTGAACAGTTAAGCTATCTTAACTATCATGCAGTTAAGTAAGCTATTATTTCCAGGAAAAATCAGTGGGAAAGAGCTATATGTACAAAAACTCCAGAGTTCAGGAGAACATAATTGGGCCTGGGTTTGAAAGGAGGACAGAGAAATGAGTATTATCATCAGAAGGCATAAGCTAAAGAAATCATCAGCTTACACGGAGGTCCATTTGCTCTCATGTTCTTTGGATGCATTTTTATGAAGAAAATAAATTCAATAGTTAACATTGGTATATGGTGTCTCTGTAGTATGCAAAATAATAGAGACTACAAGCTAGGTGACAGTTGTGATTCAAATTATTATAGTTTAAGAATACTTAAAGTAAGAAGCAGAACATGATGTTTATAAAGAAAATATTTTAAATTAGTTAAAACACACATAAATATGTTCAGAAACTATTGTAAGTTATGGATCGGTGACAAGGGAAAACTACTATAAAATTGTAGAACTCTGGTTTTCCATGTTTATATTTGAAAGATAATTTTAATATGTATCTCACTTAGATATGTAGATAGTTACTTCTTTTTTTAAATGGATAAGGTCTGTGTATCAAGTACAAAACTACATTTTTAGAACAAAAATATTTATTTATAATTTTATTAATATTTTAATTATAATTTAATTAAGTGTTGACAATATTAAACTTGCTAATTTTGGTAAAGTGAATATTTTTACTAACTTAAAATTAATAAAATGTACTAATTTTACTAAGGAATTAATACACCATTTTCTGTATTTTAGAACAGGATTAAGAATAGTTTCATGTGTATTCCAGCCTTAACTTACTGCTTCCTCATTGAACCCATGCCACCAGATGAGAATAAGAAAGTGTCAGGTGAAACTTCAGTCTAAATTATAATTTACTGTCTTTTTAGCATTTCATCTTAAAATGTTCCATTTTTACTTAATCAAAAGTAAATAAAAACCTTTTTCATATGAAATAATTTCTTTTTGCTGAATGTCCAGAGAATATGAGACAGAGCTTTCTAATATATATCATTTAAAAAGAATATATTAAAAAGCATTTAACTTAATAGTAACTTTTAGTATTATCTTATATTTTCAATCTGCATTTCAACTACCTATTTTTTTGGAAGAAGTAAAGTATAATTGCCAAGTACTCTATTTTAGAAGATCTTTCTGCAGGGGTATTTTGCTTACCAAAGCCATCTTTATATTGGGAGAGGGAGATTGAACTGCTATGTTACTGTTCAATACCTTCCTTTCTCCTGACAGTGCCAAGATTTGAACTTTGTCAAGCTGTAGAGAATAGACTTATCAATGGAAAAAAGAGAAAAAAATAACTCCTTAATATACTTCTTATAGTTATACAAAAGGTGGTAAAATGTGCCAAGAGAAGAAATAAAAACTATCTCAAACCAAATTAAATACAAATATATATATTTGGAATGCTGTAAACCTTTAAAAGAGTATTATTCCCTTTTAATAAAAGTAACCAAGTCTTTTATATCACAGATTTTCATAGTGCACAGCTTCTCTGAAGAAACATGAAAGTCTCTCTGCCATAGTCTACTTTCTTTCTTTTTCCAAATTTAAAAATATATTACAGTTTATATTATTTTTTTCTATCATAAAACCTGAGCCAGAAGAAATCTAATAGAGTTTGAAGCTTTAAAACAAGGGTAATATTTTTAAACTGTTTCTCATTAGAGGAAAAAGTCTTAGCTAACTAATATTATAATTTCATTGGTTTCCTAGCCCAGTGGGTAAATATGATACTATTCATGAACAGCTATTTCTTCTCTGATAGTGTATAGCACAATCATGACTGTATTTGATTTATTTTATAACTAGAAGATATTTTTTCCTGTGCCATTTATTATTTTATAACCTCTTGACTATTCAACATACCTAATAATGGAAGGAAATGCATACAAAATTCACAGAAATCTAATTATTATTATTTGGTATTAAAATTTATGTTCTTATTATGACTATAAATAGTGCTGCATATTGTAGAGATGTAGGTTTTATCTAAATACTTTATGTATAAGGTTAAAATTTTTTTTGTAAACTGCCAGGCAGTGATTTTTTTTTTTTTTTTTTTAAGTTTTAAATTTTATTTAGAAAATTAACACAGTGACATTGAGCAATACAAGTACATAGGTTTCAGGTAAACATTTCTATAGCATTTGAACTGTTGATGATGTTGTATACCCATTACCCCATTTTTTTTTTATTATATGTATATTTTATTATTATTAATTCTAATGGGGTGACACCAATAAATCAGGGTACATATGTACAATGAAAACATCTCCAGGTTATCTTATCATTCAATTGTGTTGCATACCCATCACCAAAAGTCAAATTGTCCTCTGTCACCTTCAATCTGGTTTTCCCTGTGTCCCTTCCCTCCCCCCTATCCCACTCTTCCCTCCCTCCCCCCATGCCATAACCACCACTCTCTTGTCCATGTCTCATATTCTCACTTTTATGTCCCACCTATGTATGAAATCATGCTATTCTCAGTTTTTCCTTTATTCTGATTTACTTATTTTACTCCGTATAATGTTATCAAGGTACATCCATTTTGTTATAAATGATTCGATGTCATCGTTTCTTATGGCTGAGTAGTTTTCCATAGTATATATGTACCATGGCTTTTTAATCCACTCGTCTTCTGACGGACACTTGGGCTGGTTCCAGATCTTCGCTATTGTGAACAATGCTGCCACGAACATGGGGGCGCATTTCTTCTTTTCGAACAGTGCTATGGTGTTCTTAGGGTATATTCCTAAAAGTGGGGTAGCCGGGTCAAAAGACAGTTCGATTTTTAATTTTCTGAGGAATCTCCAAACTGTTTTCCACAGTGGCTGCACCAATCTGCATTCCCACCAGCAATGCAGAAGGGTTCCCTTTTCTCCACATCCTCGCCAGCACTTATTCTGTGTTGTTTTGCTGATAAGTGCCATTCTGACTGGTGTGAGGTGATATCTCATTGTGGTTTTTATTTGCATTTCTCTAATGATTAGTGATGTTGAACATTTTTTCATATGCCTATTGGACATCTGTATGTCCTCTTTGGAGAAATTTCTATTCATTTCTTTTGTCCATTTTTTTGATTGGGTTGTTTGTCTTCCTGGTGTTGAGTTTTATAAGTTCTTTATAAATTTTAGTTATTAACCCCTTATCAGATGTGCTGTCGAATATGTTCTCCCATTATGTGGTTTGTCTTTTTATTCTGTTCCTATTGTCTTTAGCTTTGCAAAAACTTTTTAGTTTGATATAGTCCCATTTGTTTATCTTGCCTTTTATTTCAGTTGCCCGGGGAGATAAATCGGCAAATATACTGCTGCTACAGTTGTCGGAGAGCTTGCTGCCTATGTTTTTTCTAAGATGCTTATGGTTTCACGGCTTACATTTAAGTCTTTTATCCATTTTGAGTTTGTTTTTGTGAATGGTGTAAGTTGATGGTCTAGTTTCACTTTTTTGCAGGTAGATGTCCAATTTTCCCAACACCATTTGTTAAAGATGCTGTCTTTACTCCATTGTATGTTCTTTCCTTCTTTGTCAAATATCAGTTGTCCATAAAGCTGTGGGTTTATTTCTGGAACCTCTGTTCTGTTCCATTGATCAATGTGCCTATTCTTATGCCAGTACCAGGCTGTCTTGAGTATAATGGCCTTATAGTAAACCTTGATATCTGGAAGAGTGATACCTCCTGCTTTATTTTTTCTTTTTAAAATTGCTGAGGCTATTCGTGTTCTTTTCTGGTTCCATATAAATTTTTGGAATATGTGTTCTATATCTTTGAAGTATGTCATTGGTATTTTAATTGGTATTGCATTGAATTTATAAATTGCTTTGGGTAATATAGACATTTTAATGATGTTTATTCTTCCTAGCCATGAGCACGGTATGTGCTTCCACTTGTTTGTATCTTCCTTGATTTCTGTTATCAATATTCTATAATTTTCCGAGTATAAGTCCTTAACCTCCTTGGTTAAATTTACTCCTAGGTACTTTATTTTTTTGACTGCAATAGTGAAGGGGATTGTTTCCTTAATTTCTTTTGCTGATATTTCTTTGTTGGTGTATAGAAATGCCTCTGATTTTTGAGTATTAATTTTATATCCTGCCACCTTGCTGAATTCATTTATAAGGTTCAGTAGTTTTTTGACTGAGACTTTAGGGTTTTCAATATACAATATCATATCGTCTGCAAATAGTGACAGTTTTACTTCTTCTTTTCAAATTTGGATGCCTTTTATTTCTTCTTCTTGTCTGATTGCTGTAGCTAGGACTTCCAGAACTATGTTGAATAAGAATGGTGAAAGTGGGCAACCCTGCCTGGTTCCTGACCTTAAGGGGATTGCTTTTAATCTTTGTTCATTTAGTATGATGTTTGCTGTCGGTTTATCGTAGATGGCCTTTATCATGTTAAGGAATGATCCCTGTATTCCCACTTTACTGAGAGTTTTGAGCATGAATGGGTGCTGGATTTTATCAAATGCCTTTTCTGCATCTATTGAAATTATCATGTGATTTTTGTTCTTCCTTTTGTTTATGTGATGAATCACATTGATTGATTTGCAAATATTGAACCAGCCTTGCCTCTCCAAAATAAATCCCACTTGATTGTGTTGTATGAATTTTTCATATATTGCTGGATCCGGTTGGCTAATATTTTGTTGAGAATTTTAGCTTCTAAATTCATCAGGGATATAAGCCTATAATTTTCTTTCCTTGTGTTGTCTTTGCCCGGTTAGGGGATCAGAATTATGCTCGCCTCATAAAAGGAGTTTGGAAGTCTTCCTTCCTCTTGAATTTTTTGAAATAGCTTGAGAAGGATAGGAGTTAGTTCTTCTTTGAATTTTTTATAGAATTCACTTGTGAAGCCATCAGGCCAAGGACTTTTCTTTTTTGGGAGGATTTTGATAACTGTTTCGATCTCATTTGTTGTAATTGGTCGGTTTAGGTGTTCTGATTCTTCCAGATTGATTTTTGGAAGGTTATATGATTCAAGAAATTTTTCCATTTCACCAATATTGTCTAATTTTTTGGCATATAGTTCTTCATAGTATTTTCTTACAATGCTTTGTATTTCTGTTGTGTCAGTTGTTATTTCTCCACTGTCCTTTCTAATTTTATTTATTTGAGTCCTCTCTCTTTTTTTCTTGGTGAGTCTAGTTAAAGGTTCATCAATCTTGTTTACCTTTTCAAAAAACCAGCTTCTGGTTTCATTGATCCTCTGTATTGTTTCCTTAGCCTCTATGTCATTTATTTCTGCTCTGACCTTTATTCTTTCCTTCCTACTACTTGACTTGGGTTTTATTTGTTGTTGTTTTTCTACTTCTTTTAGATGCAGGGTCAGGTTGTTTATTTGAGCTTTTTCTAGCTTCTTATGATATGCCTGTAGTGCAATAAACTTCCCTGTCAGAACTGCTTTTGCTGTGTCCCATAAATTTTGAGTTGATGTATGCTCATTATCATTTGTTTCTAGAAACTTTTTTATTTCTTCTTTGATCTCATTGTTAATCCATTCATTATTTAATATTATGCTATTTAGTTTCCAAATGTTTGAGTATTTTTCAGTTTTTCTTTTGTGGTTAATTTCTAGTTTCATGGCATTGTGATCAGAGAAAATGCTTGATATGATTTCAATCTTCTTAAATTTATTGAGACCATTTTTGTGTCCTATCATGTGATTTATCTAGAAAACGTACCATGAGCACTTGAGAAGAATGTATATTCTCCTGCTTTAGGGTGAAAAGTTCTGAAGATATCTATTAAATGAAGTTGGTCTAGTGTATCCTTTAAGTCTGCTGTTTATTTATTAATTTTCTTTCTTGAGGATCTATCCAGTGTTGTTAGAGGGGTATTGAAATCCCCTACTATGATAGTATTGCTGTTAATCTCGCCCTTTATATCCATCAAAGTATGCTTTATGTATGGTGGGGCTCCTATATTTGGTGCATAGATATTTACAATAGTTATATCTTCCTGTTGAATTGTTCCCTTTATCATTATGTAGTGTCCTTCTTTATGTCTTACTACAGCCTTTGTTTTAAAGTCCATTTTGTCTGATATAAGTATTGCTACCCCTGCTTTTTTTTCATTTCCATTTGCCTGAAATATTTTTTTTCATCCTTTTACCTTCAGTCTGTGTGCATCTTTTGTTTTAAGGTGTGTCTCTTGTAGACAGCATATGTATGGGTCCTGTTTCTTTATCCATGCAGCTACCCTATGTCTTTTGATTGGATCATTTAATCCATTTACATTTAAGGTTATTGATATGTAGTTGTTTATTTCCATTTTATTCTTTAAAGCTGTATTCTTCTTTTGCTCTATTCATTCCTCCCTTTAAACTGTTCACAAGAGGCCCCTTAGTATCTCTTGCAGAATTGGTTTGGTTTTTATGAATTCCTTCAGGGTTTCTTTTTCTTGGAAGCTCTTTATTCCTCCTTCAATTTTAAACGTTAGCCTTGCTGGATAAAGTAGTCTTGGTTGTAGGTTCTTGTTCTGCATTACTTTGATTATATCTTGCCATTCCCTTCTGGCCTCAAGTGTTTCTGTTGAGAAGTCGGATGTCATTTTTATGGGGACTCCTTTTTAGGTGATAGCCTTTTTTTCTCTAGCAGCTTTTAAAATTTTTTCTTTATCCATTAGCTTTGGTATTTTAACTATGATGTGTCTTGGTGTAGATCCTTTTGGGTTTCTCTTTAATAAAGTTCTGTGTGCTTCTTGAATGTGTGGAGTGTTTCTCAGCCTTAATTTATGAAAGTTTTCTGCTATGATTTGATTGAACAAAGTTTCCATTTCCTGTCCTCTCTCCTCTTCTTCAGGCACCCCTATGATGCAAATGTTGTTTCTCTTCAGGTTATCACAAAGCTTTCTTAGAGTTTCCTCACATTTTTTGAGCCTCTTTTTTTTTTCTTCTCTGCTTCTGCCTTTGTTTATTGTGTCCTCTAACTCGCTTATTCGATCCTCAGCGTCATCCATCCTGCTTTTAATTTCTTCCATTGTGGTCTTCAGTTCTGATACTGTATTTGTCATTTCTGTCTGATTCTTTTTTATTATTTCAATTTCATTTTTTATACTTGTTATCTCTTTGTTTAGGTGTTAATAATGACTATCCATTTTTGCTCTAATATCTTTGAACATCCTATCGTTATTCTAAAATCTGCTTCTGGTAATTTGGTTATATCTGTTTCATTCAGGTCCTTTTCTGGGGATTTCTCTTGATTCATTTGGTTTGCATTCCTCTGCCTGCCCATTTTGTCTGTGTATAAGCAAGTTGTGGCCACTGGAGTCCTGTAGGTGTTGCCTTGTGTTCTCTAGGTGTGGTCTGTCTGCAGGCCCCCCACCCCCTCTGCCGGTGCCTAGGGTGGTTGGGTATGAGCGTTGCCAGCGCCGGCCCACTGTGGCTTTTGCTGTGATTTCTGCCTCTCCTCCCTGGGAGGGGCTGTCACTGAAGCCATAAGTCTTAGCACCAAGGGTAGAGGTGAGCACCTTTGCTCAGCTGCGGACTCAGCCTATTTCCTGACTTCCGCCCAGAACCAGCAGTCAGAGCCTGCTCGCTATAGTTCTGCGTGTTTGGCAGGGCTTTTGACATGCTCTCAGTTGTAAGCTTTTACCTGTCTGGAGCTTTAACCCCGCCCTCGAGGCCAGGGCTCTTCTGTGCAGGGTCGGAAACTAAGGTTTATTGGGGCAGGCGTGTTTGCTGGCTTCCGCTCAGCTGCGTACTTCCGCTCTTCCCGGACTCTAGCCCGCCCCCGCGTTCGGAGCCCGCTCGTGCACGTATGAATGCAATCCGGTTTCTCCGGCCGGGTGGGGATAGTAGCGTGGGCTCCGCTGTGAGCTTCCACTTGTCTCGGGGTCTACCCCGTTCCCGCACTCGGAGCCCGCTCGCGCACGTATACTGGCCAACCGCGGTTTTTCCGGCCTGGGGGGGTGTGGGGCTGGTAGTGTCAGCTCAGCCGCGAGCCCCTGCCCGTCCCTTGTCCTAGCTTGGTCCCCATGGTCAGGGCCGGCTTGCGCAGGGCCTGCCCGTTCCTGGCCTCCCGCTTTGTCCCCGTAAGTGGGATCAAAGGTGGGCCCGCAGCTTCCTGACCGCTTTCGCGCGTCCCCTCCGACCCTCTGGGCTAGACCGATCTCCCACCGGCTTGGCCTCTGCCCACACCGACAGAACCGCCTTTCAGCATCCTGTGCCCCAAACCCTTAAGCAGCCCTCAGCAGAGTAGGAAGGGACCTAATACTCCACACTGTAGTCCTGGGAGCTCCCTCACTTGTTTCACAGCTCAAAACTGTCCAAGTGCCTCTTTTAGGCTCTAGGACTGCAGGCTGGGGCTTGGTTCCTGGGACCCAGGTCCCTCCCTCTCCGCCAGACTTTCCTCCCGCCCCGCGGGTCTCTCCGAGCTGCCATTTGCTCCGGGGAGCTGGGCAGCCCTCTTCGCGTTTTCGCTATTCCTTCCAGTCTCGATGTGGCTTCTTCTGTGTTCCTTGGTTGAAGAGTACACTTAGTTTAGTTCATAGTTGGTTTATCCAGATGATGGTCCTTTAAATTGAGTTTTAATCCACTTTGGTTCTGGGAGTTGGAAGTTGGTATGTCCGCCTACTCCGTCGCCATCTTGCTTCCCTCTCCAGTCTTTCTGGGGACTTGAGGGGTAGGATGAGTATAAACAACCCAGCACCACAGTTTAACAGCTTTTTGCAACTTCACAGAACAAGTGAGGTGGGGGTTAGGCAGACTGTCAGTTTACTGCCAGTTCCCCACACCTCTGTCCCCCAAAAATCTAAACTGCAAAAACCCTGTTGGATTTTCGGTTCCCAACACAAAAAGACTATAGAGTTCATATTTCTAATATCAACAATGTATGAGTATTACCTTCTCATCTTTATAAATTAATCTGAATTTTACCTGAGTTACTGTGAACTTCCCAGGCAGTGATTTTTAAGAGTAATGATTTACAGATACTCTCACCAACATATTTTCTCTACTAATGTCAGTAGTTATTAGTTATTAAATTAAAATATGCAAAAACATAATTTAGTTCTTTTCATCTCACTTGGTTCACAGCTTGATATGCATTTAACTATTTTTAATCCGCTAATTCTTTAAATATTTGAATCAAAAGAATTGGAGACTTGCTTATGATGCATTAATTTTGAGCTTATTCTGTCCCTTAAGATGTAAGTAGCTTTCTGAAAAATTCTCAGAACTTTATATACCATAGACAATGAAATGGCAGAATGAAATAAACATTTCCTTGCTTTCTCCCAATCAGCTGTTATGCTTATTAAAACTCATGTTCACCCAATTTCAAAAATATATATTCATAATCATTAATGACTGGAAACAATCTAAAGTCCTTCAACTTCTGAATGGATAAAAATTGTGCTTCCCAATAAAATGAAATACTAATATATATATATATATATATATATATATATATATATATATATATATATAATATATATATATATATATGTGTGTGTGTGTGTGTGTGTGTGTGTGTGTGTAAAACTATGCCTATGCACAGCATAAATTCATTTTAAGTTTTTTTTATGCTAAGTAAAATAGCAGATTCAAGAGACTGCATAGTGTTCATTTTTATTTATGTGGCCTCCTGGCAAAATCAAAACTACAGAAAACAGTGTGAGTTTTCAGGGAACTGCAATTGAATGGGCAGATATGAATTACAAAGAGAAGTTAAGAAATTTCTGGGAATGAGGCAGCAGGTCTAGACCTTGATTGTGGTAATAGTTACACAAATGTGTGAATTTGTCTAAACTCTTAATTATACAATATAAAATGTGATTCAGTGGTATGTAAATTATAGCCCAATAAAAATAATAATTTATTTTTTATTATCAAAGTCAATTTGCTATAAGAGTAGCCTCCTGGTGTCTTTCACTCCGGGATAAATAGAAATAAATATATGCAGAGAAAGAGCTTTTGTTTTAATGGTAACATTACTATAAAAAAACAGATAATGGATACTGAGTAGTTTACTCTATGCTAAACAGTCCTTAAGGTTTCATATGCATTATACTATTTAAAACTTATAAATATAGCCATTTTTCAAGAGAGAACACCTCAAATAGATGAACTTTATTTATTCAACATGTAGAATTTGAGAAGGCAAAGACTGATTCCAGACTTGTTACCAGTCTTATTTCTCATGCTTAGTATATTTTCAGAAAATATCTTGCTTTTAGCTAATGATTGAATGTAAGAATAAAGTTATCTTTTTTTGTGTGTGTGACAGCCAGAGAGAGAGAGAGAGACAGAGGGACAGATAGGGTGAGAAAGATAGGAAGGGAGAGAGATAAGAAGCATCAATTCTTCATTGCAGCACCTTAGTTGTTCATTGATTGTTTTCTCTTAAGTGCCTTGAATGGGGGGCTATAGCAGAGAGAGTGACCCCTTGCTTAAGCCAGTGACCTTGGGCTCAAGCCAACAACCTTTGGGTCAAGCCAGCGACCATGGGGTAATGTCTATGATCCCATGCTGAAGCCAGTGTCCCAGTGCTGGTGAGCCAGTGTTTAAGCCAGATGAGCCCGTGCTGAAGCTGGCAACCTCAGGGTCTTGAACCTGGGTCCTCTGCATCCCAGTTGATGCTCTATCCACTGCACCACTGCCTGGTCAGGCTAAAGTTATCTTTTAATTTGAGGAGATTCAATTGAAATTATGGTCATAAAGAAATTGTTACAAGTTCTTTAATAAATCTGCAAAATGTTTTTAATAATATAAAAAAACAGTGGAAGAAACATATAGAAATGTGCACTAATGATGTATTAAATTTTGTAGAAAAAGTTAAAATTTTATAATGGTATCAACATTTGATTTTTAATATGCTTCACACAATTCTTTTCTACGTGTTCATTCAATGCAAGGCACTGAACAAAGAGTTAGATTAGGGTAATATGTCAAGTTAATAAGCTCTTGAATAATGAGGCTAAAGAAAAAGAATAGTGGACCAAATAAAATTGCAAAATTAACAAATTACATGTTGTACCTTCAAACGAGACTCAACTACAAACTACGTTAAGCAAATCAAGCTTTAATTTCTAAATTTCACTTTTAACATATCAAAAGATTTTTTCATTTTTTCTGAAAGGTCAGTATTATTTGTTATCAATTGTTTGCAAACAAAATATACTTGAAGTATAATTAGAAGCATGTATGATTAGCTATGAAATATTATGATTATTATTACATATTTATTACTATAAAGCCTATGTTATAGGAATAGAGTTTTTACATACCTATCTGAATTATCATTAATAATGCATGTTTGTTTTTATATTGTATTAAACAGTAACTAAAATAGTACACATTTATACATGTGTCTGAAATTAAATGGAATACATCTGCTTGTAGGGGATCACCCATCTAATCTTGAACCCTCTATGCCTTGGATTGGGGAACTTTAGTTAAAAGCCCTGAGTAATTGTCTCTTTGATGCAAACACCAAGAAAGTGTGGGTGAGTGACCTGTGTGCAGACACAAAGGAATGCATGAGAACTAGGCTTTAGAAAATTAGCCTGAATGTTCTAGATTGCCCCTTTCTTTGTACTTGTTAATTAGCAAAAGAAAAGAATGTTCTGATTAATTTAGTTCTTTCTCCATGTTTGCAAAATGATCATTAATCATTCTTCCCCTTGTCACCTGATCTTCTTAAAATCCTGTTACGTGTGTTCTGCTTCTGATAATAAAAGCTGAGGGAGAAGGAGATTCAGGAGGTCTCTCTTTGCCTCCCTTGGCAGCCCTCCCTCTCTCTTGCTTTTGATATAAGTTTGTGTCTTGAGTAGGTTTTTTCCATATGACACTGGTATCTCCCACAGGCTGGATGGAGTACTACATCTGTTTTTATGGTAAACATTTAATAAAGTTTTAACTTATATTAATAAATCTTGATGAGGTCTTTTTAATTGATTTATTGAATTATTTTAGCTAGAGAAAGGAAAGAAAGGAGAGAGACGAAGAGAAGCATCAATTTGTCATTTGACCCATCTACACATTCACAGCCATCTTCTACATGTGTTCTAACTGGCGATCTGCCAGCAAACCTGGTGCACCAAGACGATGTTTCAACCCACAGAGCAACTCAGTCATGGCTCATATATTGATCAATCTTTTCTCAGCCTTTCGTACATATAAGAGATAATATATGTGTGAAAAGAAATATAATCAATTAAGGTTTGTGAAATAAATGAATGTTAGTAATAGCAAACTGACCTAAGCCAATTTGATTTTGCACAACTTTACCAGTGTAGGGTCAGTAGCTGTGGCCATCAGCACAGCTGCCTGGCCTGTACCTGGTCCCATTTAATTCAGAAAGAGGGTAATGAAACAATGGAGCCAAGAACTGGTGGGTCATTATCTTTAATCCTAGCTTGCATCCGGTGGGCAAGAAATAAACACAGTGGGAAAACACTTCTCTTTCCATTCAGGACTCCCAAAGTCACCAACTTATCCGAATTTCCTAAAATCAAAGGTTTCTAGCTCGCCAGCCTTATTCACCTCTGTTCCCCATCTCCTTCTTTCTGCACAAACTGGCTTCTTCTTCAGCACTTCTCTATCTTGGCTGCTTCTCCTCTCCTCCATGTGGCCTTTCTTTGCTCTCCTCCAGCATGGGCTCCTCCTAGAACATAACCACTTTTCCCTGGAACAATGTGATCTCTCTTCCTTTTGGCACAAAAGCACTCTCCAAATGCACATTAATATAATCACGTCCATCCCAATCAAGAAGGGCAACTAATATTATCACCTGGGTGATGGAGTTCCACGTGGGCAGTGCCATCTTTAACAAAGTAAGCATAATATATTTTATCTGCTCAACAGTGGGCCATTCTTTATTCCTGCTCACATTTGGTGGTCATGGAAATACACATAGTGGGAAAACACTTCCCTTTCCATTCAGGGCTCCCAAAGCCACTGACTTTCTCTGTTTTTTTTTAGAATGAAAGGCCCAATAGTCTCACTAAGTCCCCACTGCACGCCTTCATTTTGGGTGCCTCTTCTCCTGCAACCACATAGTCTCTCTCTCCCACAACAACATGGTATCTTCTCCTTCTAAAATTGCCTCTTAGCTCCTCCTTTTAAAACATTTCCCCAGGACAAACCCTCCTCCAGTATACATTAGCATAACCAATCCCCTTTCCAAGCAGGAAGGTAATTAATATTCTCACCTGGATGACGGCCATACACGAAGGCAGCACCATCTTTAACAAAGTGAGCATAAAAATTATAGTTTACAAACTTATTTGACCAACAACTAGTTTTTATTTTTTTTGGTTAATAACTGTAGCCACAGAAAATCTTTGAGAACCATTAATGAGGAAGGAGAGGCCAGGCATCCTATTTCCTGAGAAGGAAGAAATTAAAAGAATACAAGGTAAGGGAGCAAGCAGGGGTAACTAAGTCAGCCAGTGATAAATTAACTATATCCCATAGTTACAATACAAAGAAGAATAGCAGGATCTGTATGTAACTATGGCCAGTGATCTAGAACCTCCTTCCCCCTTGCTTACTCCACTGAAACTTTCTCTCGCCTCTCCCTGATTCCTGGGAAACCTTAAACAAAAAATCACATGCCCATTGCTTAGATACTGTAAAGGTATATAACCTGTAAGAAAGTCAATTTTGGAGAGCCCATGTTTTGGAACTACAAGCCCATGTGTCCCACAGCTTTAATGAATTCTCCTTCCTTCATTGATTAGGTTATCTAAGTGTCTATCCTTCATCAGGTCGCTCCCTGCTATGTTATGATTAGCTACTTTTCTCCCAAAATTTTTACTATTTAGAGTAAAAGTCAGTCTCAGACTATTCTGGCAATTACCATACATTTAAGTAGCTGAATGCTTTTAGTAGGCAATCAATAAAATATTTCATATAATCTTCTTAATAACTCAAGCAAGTCCTAGCTCTTTGTTGTTTTTTTTTTTATTTGCTTAGAGACCTAACTATGTAAATGTTCACTTGAAGAAAGCATGCTAAAATTAAAAGGCCAGACTTCCACTGACACTTCCAAGAGTCAGGCATGTGGAAGTTACAAGTTCAAGAGTGGCACATGGCAATTTAGAGGTTTAGCCTAATGTTTTATCTATAAGGACAGAAACAATTGGTATTGTTGTTGTAGGGTTTGTTCAGCCAAAGACAAGAAGTATTTTTCTAAAATATTTTCCTCAATCTGCATTTTTTATTGATCTTATCAATGACAGCTCATTGGTGATATTCAACATGCTCATTAACAGGTTATACTTTTCAACATTAAAACCCATTTCTCAAATTTACCATGCTAATTAAGAAAGTACTAATCACAGTAAAGAGAAACAAATTACTTTTTAACCACATCTGCAGAATATAACTATTTGATGAAAAAGTTATGTTCTGCATTGTAGAAATATACACTTGAAACCTATATGATCTTATTAACCAATGTAAATCCAATAAGTGTCATAAAAAGAAATAAAATAAAAAGGAAATTTTTTGAAAAGCACATAATATCACAATTCATGATAAAGTGTTTTTAAGAATCACAATTTTTAATATAATGAGGAAAATGAATATTAACACTGTTAAGTATAATTTGTTTGGTTTCTGTTAAGTTTTCAATAACTTTGGATCAGTTTTTTTTTTTTAAGAAATAGTCATTCTTATTCTTAAACACCAACAAGCTTTATTTACCAAAATGTACAAAATGATAATAGTTCTATATTATGCATTGCTTAATACTTAGAAATTACCTTGTTTTGTCAGACAATTATTTCTCCAAGCTTAAAAATCATGAAAGCAAATATATGTTTACATAAGCTTTTATTAAAAGATTTTCAAAAGTATTCAGGCTATATGTTTCAAACTATGTTGCATGCAATAAGCTATTAAATATTAATTTTAAGCATACTTAAGATAAATACTAGCATTTTAAGCTTTTGCAACTTAAGGAAAGTATTTGAAATGGAAGAAGTTATTTTCAGTCTTTTATAACAAATAAAGAATCAGAAAAATGAATAGTTTTTTATAATAAAAATTTTATACCAGTGCAACTCCACTGAAGGAATCACTGCAGTAGGAAATTAGAAAAAAATGCACAACTAACAAATGACATTTTTCTTTAAAGGTTTGTATAATTAGATCAACTACCACAAGAGACAAAAATAACCTTGAAAAAGTATTTAATTCTTGATAATAGAAGAACAGTCAGAGATGTAGCAAATTGCCCTAGGTACATGTATCTTCATCTTATTTCTTAGTAACTTTGATTAGTTTTTAATAATTCTATCATTCTTTTTAGTAGAAGCCTTAAGTAAAAGCACATGTTAGAAGTAAAATAGGGGACACAGCATATAATCAATGGCATTTTCATTACAAAAGCCACCATCTCTCTAGACTTCAGTTTCATCATTTTTAAAAAAATAGGAACTATTTAAGGTAACTCAAATTCTCACTTTTCATGCATTCCCTTTTTTCTAAACACAATGTAATGGTTCATAGAGTATACAAAAATGGAAAAATAAATGATAGAAAAGAACTCCAAAAGAAGATAAACACTTTCAGACAATGTACAAAATCAGAACACTTAACAGTGATAAATGCAGAGCTATTTCTGCTTCACTTTCAATCCAGAGGTAGGTAGAGACAAGGCAGAATTTAGTGAGGATGAGTAATAATATCTAGTCTCATTTATTAAAAGTTAAAGATGGAGGGTGAGATAAAAGAGGCGAGAGGCCCTAGCCAGTTGACTCAGCAGTAGAGCATTGGTTTGGCATGTGGAAGTCCTGGGTTTGATTCCCAGTCAGGGCACACAGGAGAGGTGACCATCTGTTTCTCCATTCCTTTCTCTTTTCTCAAAGACTCTCTTCTCCTTCTCTTACCATAGCTTGATTGATTTGAGCATGTCACTCTGGGTGCTGAGGATGGCTTTTCGAGCCTCTGACACAGGGGATAAATATAGCTCGGTTGCCAGTGGCCCCAGATGGGCAGAGTATTACCCCCAGTTGGGGGTTGCTGGGTGGATCCTGGTCGGGGCACAGGTTGGAATCTGTCTTTCTATCTCTTCTTTTCTCACTTGTCTTTCTTCTCAGTAAGAGAAGGTTCTTCTCATCTGTGTAAAAGGGCCAAAAAGCGAACAAATTGTGAAGCATAGCCTTTGCTCAATCTTGTTAGTGGGACTGTAAGACAAAACCATGCCCATGCCAAGCCATATAAGAGCCTGAAGCAAGAGGGAAAACATGTGCCCTGATACACACTTATTAAAATGTCCTCTTATATTTTGACCAGAAGAAAAAAAGTAAATGAATGGTGCTGACCAATCAGAAAACATAATTATACGCAAAGTTCCACATTGCCCAATACATTCTTTCCTTACTACGTCTTCCTAAATGCAGGGGTATGACATTACTAGAAAAACTATTCTCGATCCATTTTAATTTGAGGTAATAAAACACCACTCTGTCCTTATTTAAAAGTTTTACAATTTTCATTTCATAGTTGTTAATTATGAAATTTTACATTAATTTTGCCATTTGAAAATACTGAATTTAATATTATTTATCATAATTACTGAGATTTTTGGTACCACCTTAAATTTTGCATCTTAAGAGAATGCCTCAGCTTGCTCTCCTAGTCCTAATTCTGGCCTGTAATAGGATGTATACACAATCTTTTAATTATTAGATAAAGAAAGATCTCTCAACTTTTTGACTCTCTATTGTTTTTATTACCACTATGAGCTAAAAAAATGACCTTATCTGACCTTATCAATCTCTGTAATGCAAACGAAGGCAGATTAAGTTTAGCATAGCAGTTGTGCATAGTTGTTGGACATTATATCTTTGTCAAATTATCATTTGCTAAGTAGAGCCTCTGGATTTCAGATAAGAAACCAGGGCTCAAACTCCAGAAGCTATACAAACTATGATCTGAAGAAGGCACAATTTTCTTCTCTTTTCCTCAGAGATTATGTAAAAGAAATTAGAAAGCTCAGCAAAATAAATGTGACTTTCATTTGTAGAAAACTTAGGACACAGCTAAATGCTCCTGAAAAATAGATTAAAAAGTATTAGGATTGCAGCCAAATACAATAAGCCTGAAATACTATTGATTGTTTTAGGAAGCAGAAAAGATTTTGGCAATCAATCTCAGAAGTATCAGAAAAATACGCATTTTAAAGTTGATGTTGGTGTCTGTTCCAAATCCCTTTTGTTTTTCCAGGAAAGACAATGGCATATAGCAACAAGAACTTCTCTGGAGCAGGTCTGCGTTTTAGAAACAGAAGGCAAAGAATCACACAGGCTGGCCATGTATTCATGCTGAAGCCTATCGTCATGTCAGAGGCACAGAACAAAATGAACTGACAAGTAAAACAGGAAAACTCATAGAAAGCAGCCTGGCAGCTTTTGGGGTTGGAGTGGGGTGCTTTAAGTGAGAGGGGTGGAAGTATTGGGCAAATGAGACAAAAAGAAAAGACTTATAAACATGGACAATAGTGAACTGATTGCTGGGGTGTGGGTGGTAAAGAAAGGTATAGGGCGGATAAATGGTGAACAAAGACTTGGTGCTGTGCAGATAAAATATATTATGCTCACTTTGTTAAAGATGGCGCTGCCCACGTGGAAACCCCTCTCCAAGTGATAATATTGGTTGCCCTTCCTGCTTGAGAATGGGTATGATTGTATTAAAGTGGGGGGGGGGGCAGGCTGTGGGCAGGCCGGGTTGTTATAGTATAAGGCTTAGTTTTAAGAGTAAGCTTTTCCCCACACCCTTGACTGATTGGATGATGTGGGGCGGTGCACTCTCATAAAGAATCCTCCCATTATGCCTCAGATAAGTGACCTTGTATCAGAGACTTTCTTGTTTATAGATTGGATTAAAGGTTTGGATTTCTACACTATAAAGTGGGGCAGACCAGGAGCTTGCTCTTTCTTGGTTCCTGAGGTTAGCATTAGAGAACAGAGCAGATAAAGGCCACGAGGAGGAGGTCAGGAGAAGCAGCCAAAATGGTGGAGTGCTGAGGGAGAAGGCAGTTTGTGCAGGAAAAGGAGATGGGAAACAGAGCTGAATAAGTCTTTTGAGCTAGAAACCTTTGATTCTAGGAAACTCGGATAAGTCAGTAGCTTTGTGAGCACTGAATGAGTGGGTTTTGGAGGCCAGTGTGTGTTTTTACTTGCCCGCTGGGTGCAAGCTAGTATTAAAGCTGATGGCTCACCAGTTCTTGGCTCCGTTGTTTCATTACCGACTGTCTGAATCTAATGCAAACCTGCATTGGCCAGGCAGCTGTGATCCTGATCCTGGATACTGGTTTTACATTTGGGGTGGTCAACACACAATACAGTGTGCAGACGATGTATTGTGGAATTGAGCACCTGAAACCTGTATAATTTTGGTGACCAGTACATCCAAATATATTCAATTAAAAAAGAAGTATTAACAAGTTAACTCTCAAAATCCTGGGGCAAAAGAAAAAGTACAAATAACCTGGAACTTGGCATCAATCATTTTCCAAGTAAAGCTTCTGTAAATATCTAGTCTAGGGAATGTCCCCTCCTTTGTTAACGAGTGTTCAAATAGGCAGTGCAAAGGAAAGGAAGCTTTTAAACAATATAAAGAAAAGAATAATTACTAAATCATTGTGTTACACCTTGATGAAAATGGAAATTTAAAATAACACACTTAATTATTAATCACCTTTGAGAATCAGCATAAAGACAAAAATATAACATGACAGAGATTTAAAAAGTATGACTAAATGAGTTCAGAAAATGTAAATTTGTTTTACTCAAAAAAATTTTATTTTTTTACAATTACTGAAGAACCTAACTATATGATAGGTACTAGATACATCAGGGCTCAAAACTGATATATACCTCTATATATGATGGAGGGAAGATAGAACAGTTAATAATTACACAGAATAAATACATAATTGATGTATTATGTAAAACAACAACAAATAAAAAGGAAAACACAGTCAATATATCAGGATAAGGATGGGGGAGGGGTCTGGCAGTGTGGTTGAAGTATTGATGAGGTGAGATTTGAGCATAGACATTAGAGAAGGGAGTAAATTTACCAAGCCAGTAACTGCAAGAGCAACATTCTTGCAATAAAACTGAGCAAAGATTTTTGGAAGGCCATGGCTTAATTTATTTCAGTGGTTCTTAACCTTTCTTGAGGTACCGAACCCACCAGTTTCATATGCGCATTCACTGAACCCTTCTTTAGTGATAAATAAAATATGATTTTTTTTCCAAATTCAAGACATAGGTATATGTTTTTTTACTGGTGCACAAAATGAGCCGTGAATGAACATCACCTTGCTCAAAGAACAAAACCAACAAAGTGCATGAACTCACAACAAATTACGGTATTACTTTATTCTGGCCTCCACAGCAGAGGCTTCTACAAACCCCTGAGACAGACTCATCGAACGCCTAGGGTTAGATAGAACCCAGGTTAAGAACCACTAATTTATTTGTTTAAAAATGAACATGTTAAACTATCCATATAAGGAACACTGGAGCTGGAGTCAGACTGACTGACATAACCCAGGGCAATCAGACCTTCTGTAGGGCCAATGCCATGCCGAAAACCCCATGCTTTAAACATCCCTAAAAAATTCTTAATATTTTATAGTCTTAAATATCTAAGCTGTATTTTATTTTTTTTTATTTTTTAGCAAGAAAGAGAGAGACAGATAGACAGGGACAGACAGGAAGGAAGAGAGATTAGAAACATCAATTCTTTGTTGTGGCAACTTAGTTGTTCATTGATTGCTTTCTCATATGTGCCTTGACTGGGGAGCTTCAGCAGAGCCTTGCTCAAGCCAGCAACCTTGGACTCAAGCCAGTGACCTTGAGCTTTAAGCCAGAGACTTTTGGGCCCAAGCCAGGAACCATGGGGTCATGTCTATGATTCCACACTCAAGCTGGCAACCCTGAGCGCAAGCTGGTGAGCCCGTGCTCAAACTGGTAACCTCAGAGTTTCAAACCTGGGTCATCAGCATCCCATTCCAATGCTCTATTCACTGTGCCACTACCTGGTCCAGCTAAGTCTTTCTATTTCTTACACTACATTAAACCAAGTAATTCCTGGTATCTCATAGTTATTTCGTGAGAGATAATTTTGTGCCCAAAGCTCAGTCAACCAACATTTTTTTTTATTTTATTCATTTTTTTTTAGAGAGGAGACACAGAGTGAGAGAGAGAGAGAGAGAGAGAGAGAGAGAGAGAGAGAAAGAGAGAAAGGGGGGAGGAGCTGGAAGTGTCAACTCCCATATGTGCCCTGACCAGACCAGTACAGAGTTTTGAACTGGCGACCTCAGTGTTCCCAGGTCGACGCTTTATCCACTGCGCCACCACAGGTCAGGCTCAACCAACAATTAACTAGAACCATTCACATCTTTTTTCTATTGGGAGTATTAAATCTTTCATAAATGTATTTTTTAAAAATCTCACCATTGGTCCTGGCTGGTGGCATGGTGGATAGAGTGACAGCCTGGTGTATGGAGATTCGGGGTTCAATTCTCAGTCAGGACACAAGGGAAGCAGCCCTTCACTTCTCCCATTCTCTCCCTGTTTCCCTCCTGCATCCAGTGGCTTGATTCTTTTAAGCGTGGTCCCAGGTGCTGAGTATAGTTCAGTTAGTCCAAGCACATCACCCTCAGGCATTAAAAATAGATTTGTACTCAAGCATCAGACTCAGATGAGATTTTCAGGTGGATCCCACTCATGGTGCATGTGGGAGTTTATTTCCCACCTCTCGCTTAAAAAGAATTTTACCTTTACTAATATTATGTTTATTTTTCTTTGGTCAAATGCTCTCAGATTCCATAATTACAAATAATATTCCAATACAAATTAACTTTGCAATGCTTTTACTTTTATTTTCTCCCTCCTATGTTAACTATATAATTGGCCCCTTGGGGGATGCTGGATTCTCAGTCTCATAACAGATCTGAATAAAATGATAAAATTAAAGTTAGTAATGGTGTGCATAAGATTTAACTCTTTCCGGCATTGTTACAGAGTCTTCATGCAAGGCAAGAGCAGCATGAGACCCTGGGGAAGAAAGGTTTCTTCTGCTGACAAGGGTCATGTAGATATTGAGATTTAGAAAACTCCAGTAATATGCACCCCTATGCAGCCATTTCTATCATGTTTAAACACTTTTACATAATTTATTAATTTCATAGACCTAATAGGTAATAATTTCTAAAATTAATCATAGATAAACTTTATTGAATAAGTAATGTTTCTGACACTACTTTGAGCATGTTACATAATTAACTCATTTTTACTTTTCACAACTCCTTATAAAAAAGGCATTATTATTCAAATAAGAAAGCTGAAGAACAGAGATGTCAAGTTGCTCAAAATCACAAAGCTAGAAAATAGCAGAACCAGAATTTAAATCAAAGAAGATGTGGTAAATATATACTATGGAATACTACCCAGCCATAAGAACAATGACGTAGAATTATTTATGACATCATGGATGGACCTTGATAACATTATACTGAGTGAAATAAGTAAATCAGAAAAAGTTAAAAACTGTATGATTCTATGCATAGGTCAGATACAAAATTGAGACTCATGGACATAGATAAGAGTGCAGTGTTACCAGGGGGAATAGAAAGGGTATATAGGGATGGAGTGGGGGAGGGGAGGGGCATAAAAAGGGACAAATACAAGGTGAAAGAGGATGATTTGACTTTGGGTGATGGGTATCCAACATAATCGACTGTCCAAATTCTGTGGAGATATTTGTCCAAAATCTATGCACTCTTGTTGAGCAATGTCACCTTGTTAAATTTAATTTTCTAAATAAAAAGATAATAACCTAATCCGTACATTTACCTACTATACTGAACCTCAGAGTTCAGTGAGCATTATAATTTATAAACCAACAGTATCAAATTTTAATTTCAGCTTTTAGGTATATCATGAGAAGATATAATTGATAAGAAATTCTTTAACTGCACTAATAAAAATGTTTTTTCTTTCACTTGAGCTGAGAAATTGTTGCTCTGAACTTTCCATTCTCTTTCTTTAAGATGTCTAATACAGTGAAAGTAACCAGCTCATCATAGAGATTTCTGGGATTCCTCATGTCTTATATTTTTCTATAAAAAGGCTTCAACTGGACTCCATTACAGTTATACATAGGTAGTAACTTAGTTACTTTGCCAGTGCATGCAATGGGTTGCCATGAAGCACATATCTTAGTTATGTTTTTAAATTTTGAAAAATCTCAAACCAAGCCAAGCAACCCCTTGCTGGAGCCAGCGACCTTGGGTCCAAGCTGGCGAGCTTTTGCTCAAGCCAGATGGGCCTGCGCTCAAGCTGGCAAGCTCGGGGTCTCAAACCTGGGTTTTCCGTATTCCAGTCTGACGCTCTATCCACTGCGCCACCGCCTGGTCAGGTTGGGTTTGTTTTCTTTTAATCACCTAATAGAGAAAAACAATTTTGAATGTTTATGTTTACCTTAAATGATAAAAGATATTTTCTAAAAATTGAAATATCCATATTTCAAAGTTTGCATTATTAAAACTAAGTGATATGTTCCTAGCCAGTGGCTCAATGGATAGAGCATCAGCCTGGTGTATGTATTTCCATTTTCCATTTCCAGTCAGGGCACATAGATGAAGTAACCATCTGCTTCTGTCCCCTTCTCCATCTCCTTTCTCTCTATGTCTCTCTTCCCCTCCCACAGCCAAGGCTCCATTGGAACAAATTTGGAGTCTAATATGGTAGGAAGATAGTTGGCTGGTATGTTTTTCAGTATACTAAGGCAGATCTGGCCATAAGAATAGGAAAAATAAAGCTGCTTAAATACATTGATTTGATTTGTACCACAGCGTGCATTAAACATTTGGCAGAAGCAGTAAACAAGAAAAATCAGGTTATGCTTAACCTGAGATTTTGGTCACAAAAGGGCAGTAACAGAACAGAAAACTGGCCAAAAATGTAACAAGAAGATCCTGGAAATAACAGAGCCATTGAGAAAGACTTCTAATATTACATGTCCTTGACTTATGAAATGGCTATGCACATCTACAAGGGAAACCACTGGTTAGCAGCCAAACTCTTTAAACAACTGTAGCTGAGTGGGAAGTTACATTCAGGAACAGGGAAGAGATGAAATGAAGAAAGATTACACAGTTATTGCTGACTTTGAATCTACATGCATGCAAAAGCAAAACAAGAAAGAATTCAGTAGAATATAAATTCATGGAAGAATCGAAAACTGACTAAAATGTTAATGCAAAACCTGATATATACACAGATCCACTGGTTAAAAAGTGAAAATTTTACTGGCTCAAGATATTTCAATCACAGCCTTTGACCAATCAGTGTCTGACAGCTAAACTTTTTAGACATAGCACTGATTTGTACAGTATTAAAAATAAAAAATATACCTGACCAGGCGGTGGCACAGTGTATAAAACATTGGGATGCGGAAAACCAGGTTCAAAATCCCAAGGTCGCTGGCTTGAGTGTAGGCTCATCCTGCTTGAGTGTGGGCTCACCAGCTTGAGTTGGGGTCACTAGCCTGAGCAAGGGGTCACTCATTCTGCTGGAGCACCACCTCCCTGGTCAAGACACATATTAGAAAGCTACAAAGGAACAACTAAAGTGCTGCAACAAAGAATTGATGCTTCTCATCTCTCTTTCTTCTTGTCTGTTCCTATTAGTCCCTCTCTCAGTCTCTGTCTCTGTTTCTTTCACTTAAAAATAAATTAAAAAATGAAATAAATAAAAAATGTTAAAATAATGAAAATCAATTGAACATACATATTATCATCTTTATACCACAGGAAAGACAGATTTTATAGATTAAAGGTAGAGAAAAGATGAGCGTTCTCCTGAGGTCAGTGCAAAGAAAGGACATTGATTGTCAAGGTTATAAGAGAAATTTGGGCACTGATGAAAATGTTCAATATCTATATCATTGTTATGGGACTAGTTACATGACTGTATACAGTATCAATATCATCAAATTGTACATAAGAATTAGTCAATCAAATTGTAAATTATTATAATTATAATTTATTGTATCCATGTGATAAAATTAATTTCAACAAGTAATAATGGTGTGGTGTAGTTTAAATTATGAAAATAAAGGATTGTCTCTTCCAATAAAAAATAATATTTTTTACCAAATTGTAACTTAGCAAGATTCAGTGTTATCTCATCATTTTTAAACAAACAATCATGATAAATACCTACAGATGATTCAATATAGTACCTTTGTTTTTTCTTGATGCTACATTTTAGAGAAAAGCATGAAGTTCCTATTCTTCAGTTACTCAGTATCTTATCTAAGAGACATGTGCTTAGATCTAGTTTGAGGATAGTGTCATAATTTTACCTTTCATATAATAAAGCACTTTTTTCATTTTTGTAATAATATTTGGTTATAGTCTTTTATTTTAATAGTTTTACTTGGACAATTCACTTTAACAGGGTGACATTGGTCATCTAGAGTACACAGATCCAGAGAAAACATCTCCAGATCACTTTGACATTCAATTATTTTGTATACCCATCACCCAAAGTCAAATTGTCCTCCGTGCCCCTTCATTTGGTTTTCTTTATACTGCTCCCCTCCCATCCCCAGTTCTCTCTTTCCCTCCCCATGATAACCAATACACTCTTATCTAGGTCCATGAGTCTCAATTTTGTCTCCCACCTATGTATGGAATCATACAATTCTTATTCATTTCTGATTTACTTATTTCACTCATTATAATGTTATCAAGGTCCATCCACATTGTAAATGATCCTATGTCATCATTTCTTATGGCTGAGTAGCATTCCATAGTATATGTGTACCACATCTTCTTTATCCAATCTTCTTTTGAAGGGTTTTTTTGGTTCTTTTTATGTCTTGGCCACCATGACCAATGTTGCAATGAGCATGGTGCTGTTATGTGTCTTTACGTACCAATGATTTTAGGTTTGGGGGTATATACCCAGCAGAGGGATTGCTGGGACATATGGGAATTCCATTCTTAATTTTTTGAGGAACCACCATACTTTCTTCCATAATGGTTGTACTACTTTACATTCCCAGTAATAGTGAATGAGGGTTTCTTTTTCTTCACAATTTCTCCAACACTTATTGTTACCTGTCTTGTTGATAATAGCTAATCTAACAGGTGTGATGTTGTATCTCATGTAGTTTTGATTTACATTTCTATAATAACTAGTGAAGATGAGCATTTTTTCATATATCTATTGGCCATTTGTATTTCTTCTTGGGAGAAGTGTCTGTTCATGTCATTTTCCCACTTTTTTATTAGATTGTTTGCTTTTTGTTGTTGAGTTTTGTGAGTTTTTTATGTATTTTGGATATTAGTCCCTTATCTCAGCTGTTGTTCAAAAATATTATCTCCCATTTAGTTGGCTGTCTGTTTGTTTTGTTGTCAGTTTCTTTTGCTGTGCTAAAGCTTCTTAGTCTGATGTAGTTCCATTTCTTTACTTTGCCTTCACTTCCCTTGCCTTTGGAATCAAATTCATAAAATGTTCTCTATGGCCAAGGTCTATGAGTTTAGTACCTATGTTTACTTCTATGTATTTTATTGTCTCAAATTTTATATTTAGGTTTGTGATCCATTTAGAATTAATTTTTGTACAAGGAGACAAACTATAGTCAAGTTATATTCTTTTCAAGCGGCTTTCCATGTTTTCCAGTTTTCCCAGCACCATTTATAAAGAAGCTGTCTTTTCTCCATTGTGTGTTATTGGTTTCTTTATCAAAGATGATTAGATTGTATACATGTGGTATTATTTCTGGACTCTATTCTGTTTTATTGGTCTGAGTGTTTATTTTTTTCTGCCAATACCATGCTTTTTTGATTATCGTGGCTCTGTAGTATAATTTGAAGTCAGAAATTGTAATGTCCCCAGCCACCTTTTTTTTTTCCTTAGGATTATTTTGGCTATTTGGGTTGTTTTGGTTTCATATAAACCTGATAATTTTAAATTTGTATATTGTTTTGGGTAATATGGTCATTTTAACTATATTTATCTTTCCTATCTAAAAACAAGAAATATTTTTCAATTTCATTATGTCTTTTTTGATATTCTTTAAAAATTCTTTGTAGTTGTTCTTATATAGGTCCTTTACATTCTTTGTTCTGTTTGTGCCTAGGTATTTTTTGTTGTTGTTAAAACCATAAAGGATTTTTTGAGTTTATTTTCTGAAGTTTTATTATTGGCATATGAAAAAGCAATAGACTTCTGTATATTAATTTTGTATCCTGTGACCTTACTATATTAGTTTATTGTTTCTAATAGTCTTTCTGTGGAGTCTTTGGGGTTTTATATATAGCATCATATCATCTGCAAAAAGTAAAACCTTTACTTCATCTTTCCCAATATAAATGCCTTTTATTTCTTTCTCTTGTATGATTGCTCTGGGTGAACTTCCAGCATTATGTTGAATAGGAGTGGAGAGAGTAGGCAACCTTGTCTTGTTCCTAATTTTAGAGAATAAATTTTCTTTCTCGTTTTATTTTTTGTTATTTTATTTTATTTTATTTTATTTTGCTATTTAATATGATGTTAGCTGATGATTTGTCATAAGCGGCATTTATTATGTTGAGATATTTTCCTTATATCCCATTTTTAAGTGTTTTAAACATAAAATGATGTTGAATTTTATCAAATGCCTTTTCTGCATCTATTGATAGGTTCATATGGTTTTCTTTTTTGTTTTGTTGATAGGGTACATTATGATAATTGTTTTACATATGTTGAACCATCTTTGTGATTCTGGAATTAATCCCACTTGATCATGGTGAATTATTTTTTTTAAGGTGTTGTATTCTGTTTGCTAGTATTTTGTTTAAGATTTTTGCATCTGTATTCATTACAGATATTGGTCTTTATTGTGTTGTCCTTGCCAGGTTTTGGTATGAGGGTTATATTAACCTCATAAAATGTGTTTGAAAGTATTGCTTCTTCTTCAATTTTTTGGAAGACTTTGAGTAGCATAGAAACCAAATCTTCTTTAAATGATTCATAGAATTCACTAATATAACTGTCTGGCCCTGGACTTTTATTTTTGGGGGAGGTATTTAATAGTTGTTTCTATTTATTTCCTCCCTGCTTATGGGTCTGTGTAGGCTCTGTACTTCTTCATGATTCAGACTAGAAAGACTGTATTGTTCTAGGAATTTATACATTTCTTCTAGATTGTTAAAGTTGATGGCATATAGTTTTTCATAGTATTCTAGAATAATCCTTTGTATATCTATGATATATATGATAATTTCTTCTCTTTTATTTTGGATTTTGTTTATATGAGTCCTTTCTCTTTTCTCCTTAGTGAGTTTTGCCAGGGGTTTGTCAATTTTGTTGATCTTTTCAAAGAATCAGCTCCTTATTTTATTGATTCTTTCTATAGTTTTTCTGTTCTCTATTTCATTTATTTCTGCTCTAATTTTTATTATTTCCTTTCTTCTGCTGGTTTTGAGTTGCCTTTTTCTAGTTCCTTAAGATATAATGTTGTTTACTTGGGCTCTCTCTTGTTTATTTATTTAAGCCTGTAATGATATATAAACTTCTTATTATTGCTTTAGCTGCATTCCAGGGAGTCTGATATACCATTTATGTTTGTCTGTATATATCTTTTTATCTCTGTCTTTATTTATTCTTTGACCCAATCAATTTTTAGAAGTATGTTGTTTAATTTTCATATATTTCTGGGTTTGTTTACTTCTTTTTTGAAGTTGAATTTTAGTTTCAAAGCTTTATTTTCTGAGAATATTATTAGTATAATTTCAGTCTTTCTGAATTTGTTGATGTAAGTTTTGTGTCTCAAAATATGGTCAATTCTTGAGAATATACCATGTACACTGAAGAAAAATGTATATTCTGTTATACTGTTTCATTTAAGGCCAATATTTCTTTATTAATTTTCTGTTTAGATGAACAATCTAGAGCCGCCAGTGGTGTATTGAGGTCTCCAACCATGATTGTATTTTTGTCAGTTTTTATTTTTAGATCAGTTAGTATATGTCTTATATACTTTGGTGCTCTTTAGTTTGGTGTACATATATTAAGAAGTGTTATGTCTTCTTGATTCAATGTCCCCTTTATCATTATAAAATTACCATCTTTGTCCCTGATTATTTTTGTTGTCTTGTAGTCACCATTGTTAGATATGAGTATGGCTACACCTGCTTTTCTTTAGATATTATTTGCTTGAAGAATCATTTTACAGCCTTTCAGTTTGAATCTGTTTTTATCTTTGTAGATGTGTTTCTTGAAGGCAGCATACAGTTGGATTTTCTTTTTTTGATCCACTCTGTTATTTGTTTCTTTTTATTGGTGAGTTCAGTCCATTTACATTTAATGTAAATATTGACACTTGAGGGTTTACTATTGCCATTTTATATAATGCTTTATAATTGGGTTGTGTTTCTTGTTTGGTTCTTCTCTTTTGTTTTTCTGTCATATGTTTTTGTTTGGTTGTATTTCATACTTCTTTCCTCTGTTTCTTCTTTTTTTAAGCCATGTGTTTCAGTAGTGGTATTTTCAGGGGTGATTATCATTAGGTAACTAAAAGAATATATATCATATTTGTTGTAATTTATTGTCTCATGAGTGTTTCTGCATTCCATCTTTGTTACTGCCAATTTTTTGTCCTCTTTTTTGTTTTGTTTGTCACAGATTGTTTTTGTTTTTATTGTGATCTTTAGAAGATTTTACTTGTGACTTTGTTTTTTGTTTGTTTTGTTTTTGTATCTTGTCAAATAATCCCCTAATCCTGAAGTGGAAGTTTTCTGGTGATAAATTTTCTCATCTTTTCTATATCTGTGTTTTTATTCCTCTTTATATTTGAAGGAAAACTTTGATAAAAATATTCTTGGCTGAAATTTTCTCTCATTCAGTACTTTAAATATTGGGGTTTACTCTCTTATGGCTTGCAGAGTTTCTGCTGAGAAATATAATTATAACCTAATGGACCTTCCTTTACATGTTGTAGTCTTATTTTCCCTGGCTGATTTGAGGATTTTTTGTCACTGGACTTGTAATAACTTTATTAAAATATGCCTTGGAGTAGGTCTATTTGGGTTAAGGTAACTCAGTGTTCTATTTGATTCTTGGATTCGAGGCTCTAATTTGTTCCACAGGCTTGGGGAATTTACCTCAATTATTTTTTTGAACATGTTCTCCATTCTCTTTTCCATCTCTTCTCCTTCTGATGTACCCATTATTATTATATTGCTTTTTCTTATACAGTCAGAAAATACTTGTAGGACTTTCTCATTTTTGTTTAATTTGTGAGTCGTTTTCTCTCAGTAGTATCTCTAGTTGCCTGTCTTCTATGTCACTAATTCTCTCATATCTGTTAGCTAAGCTTGTCATCTCATTTTTCAGTTCATGTATTAAGATTTTTACCTCTGTTTGGTTCCATTCTGTTTCCAATTTCCTTGATGAAGTATTATTTTTTGTTCATTAAATTGTTTTTTGAAATCAATATATTGCCGTTTAGAGTTTTCTTGTATTTCACTGAATATTTTTAGAAATTTAATTTTAAAATCTCTGTCATTCAACTTCAAGGTTTTCACATAATTAAATTTTTTTCTAGAGATTTTTCATCATTTATCTGAGCTACATATTTGTTTTTTGTATCCACGATATTTGATTTAATAATATTTTTAATGGCATTTGAGAGTAGTATTGTTAATAACACTAATATGAGATAATTAAGAAAGTAAAATAGAAGCTGAAAAAAATACAGTGGAAGAATTAAAAATTGTATAATAATAAGTGGAACAAAAACTACAGAGAACAAGAAGCAGGAACTGAGGAGAGATGACAAAACAGAGAAAAAGATGAAGTAAAAAACAAGCAAAATGCCACAAAAAATATGAGTTCAAAATATAACTATTGTTGACAAATGATGATCAGATGAGAGAAATAAAAAAGAAGAGAAAAAATAAAAGAGAAGAAATGAGAAGAGAAAATAAAAAAGACAATAAACAAAATATAAAACAAGAGAAAAAAGAAAAAAATCAGAAATAAAGGTTTCAGAAGTGAAACCCTCACATAAAACATGAATAAAAAATGTCAAAACTGTACATAATGCAGTTCAAAAGAACAATAATAAAAATAAAAAAAAAAAACAAAAAGTGTTAAAAAACTGTAATTTTTTTCTGGTTTTGAGAGATAGCTTCTTTTTTTTTCCAGCAGGTGATGCTATACTACAAGTTTTGCCTCTGTGAGGCTTTTGGGAAGAGGTCTGTTGGTGTGTCACTGTGGCAGTGATGTAGGATGGACCTCAGTCTCATTGGCAGACTGGGCTTGTTATACCTTTGCAATTATCTGGCTCTAGTAATGGGAGTCTCAGTTATCCAGGTGCCTTTTCACACATCTCTCCCATTAAAGCTAGTTTCCTGGAGACAATAGCTGTGGGGTCCTCCTCAGCTACTGTCCTTGCATCAAGGGAATCTATGCATATCAGGGTCCTTCCTCCAGCGCTGCTCAAAGCACAGTTCTGGGGGAGGCATTGGGAAGCAAACCCACCAGTGTGAGCAGGCAGGCAGGGCATAGACCAAGGGCCAAGTTCCTTTATGTTACACACAAATTCTGTGAGCTGACAGGCATATCTGGCATGCTTCAGTGCTCTGCAGTTTTAATCTTCATGGGCTTTTTTTACTTGTGCTGCTTGGTAAACCACAACAGCTCATGTGTGTCTAGCTCCCATACTCCAGCAATGTACACAGATGGTAGCAGCCACCATTCAGGCACCCAGCACAGACTTTCTCAGGCCAAGAGTACTGGCCTGTGTACATGCCTAGTGCTGGAGATTGGGGAGCCAGGAATGTCTAAAGATTCTGGTGCCAAGACAGGTGCCTAGCATTGATAGTCTCTGGCTAAGCCTCCAGTCCCTGCAGCATGCCCCATGCTGGATCCTGGAACTGGAAATGTCCAAAACACTGGTGGCCATGCAGGTGACTTGATAGTCTTGGGCTAAGCTTCTGGTTCCTATGTGTGTCCCATGCTGGGGATTGTGAAGCCTATTGTGCCCAAAGAGGCTGGTGCTAATGCAGGTGCCCACCGTTTGTAATCTCAGGCTACATGTGCTGGTAATGCTAAGTAGAGCCACTAGTGCGTGCCTGTGATGATGGAGCTGAGAATGAACAAAGATGCTGGTGTTGGCCTATGCAGGTACCTTGTGCTGTTAATTTTATGTGTATCCCACAGACCATGTACACTCACAGTGTCTGCAATCTCAGGCAGAGCCAGTGTTATTTTCTTTGGGCACCCACCCAATTTAGATCTATCCACACTAGTTCAGTCTCTCTTTTTCGCCTTGCTCCAAACAAAACTGTCACTACCTCAGATCAGTGAAGAAAGCGAAATACTTCAATCTTCATCTTATATATTCAGCCACTTTTTCACCAAATCATACTTTTGTCTGGTGTGTGTAAATTTTGGGTGCTCCTAAGGTTTCTTTTCTCTGTGTTTAGTTGTTGAATTTTTTGAAATTTTAAGGGGAGAGATGGGGAGTATCTCTCGCTGCCATTTCTCCAATCTATAGTCTGTTTTTTACCAGTAATGTTTCTGTCTTTATCCGTATTCGCTCTTTCTTATTGCAGAACAAATACTCTAATTATCCTAAAAAAACTTTTGATTATAGAAGATGCAATGTCACTCTACTTTGATATAAAATTTAAGAATCCTTTTATACTGATAAGATGTAGGCTTTTCAAAATAAATTAAAGTGATTAAAAATATTAGTTATTATTTCTATAGTGATAAAATTAATTGCAATAAATAATAATATTGGTTTAATAAGTGTTACATTTAGAAAGGACAATGTAGTTTCCTCAAAAAGAAATAATTTATTTTATTTTATTTTTATTTTTATTTATTTATTTATTTTATTAATTTTAGAGAGGAGACACAGAGTGAGAGAGAGAGAGAGAAAAAGAGAAAGGGGGGAGGAGCTGGAAGCATCAACTCCCATATGTGCCTTGACCAGACCAGTGCACGGTTTTGAACTGGCGACCTCAGTGTTCCCAGGTTGATGCTTTATCCACTGCGCCACCACAGGTCAGGCAAAAAAAAAAAGAAATATTTTAAATATTTTAACTTTCTTAAAGAAATCCATGCATTTATTAATGTGTGTTAAGGTTTTCTAAATCTGATTATTCCTCTGCTGTTAGAAAAGAAATATGTCTTACTAATCATCCAAATATTGTTCAGAGACTAAAATTATTAAAATTTAATATTAAATTTATTATCCCAAAATATTATATTCATATCAAATTTCTCATTAGTGGTGCTTTTCAAACTCTTACTAATTCTTGCCTGCTCTAATTTGTCATATGTATTTTCTCTTTTTCTTCATTCTACAAATTTAGTGTTATAATTTTTGTTCTTCAAATAGTAAATATGCAGTTATTGTTTTTACAATATTTCAAAAAGTTACCTTTCTGAATGCAGTTCATAGATCTGGAAATTTTTAGGATAAAATAAACATGCAATAATATTGTGAAAGTTCTTATTCTAATGAAAACTGCTTTGACTAAAATTTTTTTATTCTACTTAATTCATATTATCCTTATTTTATTGTTATATTTAGCTGCACTTAAAGAAAAGCTTTATGAGAGGACGACAAGATGGTGATGGAGTAGGCAGACATACCAACTTCCAACTGCTGGAACCAACGTGGATTATAACTCAATTTTAAGAACCATCATCTGGATAAACCAACTTTGAACTAAACTAAGTGGACTCTTCACCAAGGAACACTGAAGAGACCACATTGAGACTGGTAGAAAAAGCAAAAACTGCCCAGTTCCATGGAGCAAATGGCAGACTCACGTGGCAGAAAGAGAGTTCAGCGGAGAGGGAGGGACCTGGGTCCCAGGAACAAAGCCCCAGCCTGCCGCCACAGAGCTTAGAAGAGGTGTTTGGACAGTATTGAGCTGAGAAACAAGTGAGGATACTGCTTGTGAGAAAGAGAAAGTTTTCTCAGACCCAGGATTCTTCTTAAAAGGACAGCGCAGAAAAACCCTCTCACAACCACTCACCTGAGGCTCCGGGGTACAGGTACAGAGGAAAGGACCGGAAAATAAGAAGAGAGTGTGGACTGGAAGGCACAGGGAGAAACACTCAGAAGGATAGACACCCTAACCCCTGGGCTGAGTCACTTCCCAAATCAAAAATGAACGTTTCCCCTGGAACTAGCAATACCAGCAAAGGAAGACAGGACACCAGCCAAACCAGCTCTCCTGTGGCACTTAGAGCAGAGCTGCTTAGATGGAGGGAGCTTCCAGGACTATAGTATGAAGTGTTAGGGTCTGAGCTGCAGCTCCCCTACCCACACTACTGAGGACTGGCTGGAGGGATGGTGGCGGCGGGATGTGGAAACACAGTTCTGTTGGCAGGGGTGGGGGCAAGCCGGTGTGAGCTTGGTCTAGCCCAGCAGGGGTAGATGGGATGCACAGAGGCAGTCTGGCAGCTGTGGGCCTGCATGTAGCCCAACCTGCGGGGGAAAAGTGGGAGGCCAGAAATGGGCAGCTATCAGCTGCTGAGGAGGGCCCCGTGGGTGTGCAGCATCACCTGGCCTCTGAGATTGGCGACCCTTGCAAGCCAGCCCTAAAAGCAAGGGCAGGGTTAAAGCCCAAGACAGGTGTAAGCTTGCAGCTGAGTGCACACCAGCAGCCCCGTCCGACTCAAGAAACTGCGGCAAATAGGCTCTGACAGCTGGGGCTGTGTGGAAGCCCAGGAACAAGCGGGATCTGCAGATGAGAAAAGGTGCTCACCTCAACCCTTGATGCCGAAGCTTGTGGTCTGAGAGCGGTACACAACCACATCTGTGGGCATGAGGCGAAGGCCCAAACAGGCTGAGGCTTGTAGAGCCAGGCATAAGAACACAGCCTCTCCCATGGAGGAGAGGAGGAAATTACAGCAACAGCCACAGTAGGCCAGCGCTGGAAACTCCCATACCCAACTGCCCTAGAAAGCGGCAGAGGAGGTGGGAGGCCTGAAGACAGACCACACCTAGGGAACACAAAGGAAACACCCATTGAACTGCAGTGACTAAACCCTTCTTATATAACAGAAAAAAAGGGGAGGCAGAGAAATGCAACAAAAATGAATCAAGAGAAATTTCTAGAGGACATGAATGAACCAATATAACCAAATTACCAGATGCAAAGTTTAAAATAATGATAGTAAGGATGTTCAAAGAGCTTAGAGCAACAATGGATAGTCATTACAATACAGCTCTAAAGAATAAAATGGCAATAAACAACTGCATATCAATAATAACCTTAAATGTAAATGGATTAAATGATGCAATCAAAAGACATAAGGTAGCTGCATGGATGAAGAAACAGGACCGATACATATGCTGTCTACAAGAGACACACCTTAAAACAAAAGATGCACATAGACTGAAGGTAAAAGGATGGAAAAATATATTTCATGCAAATGGAAATGAAAAAAAAAAAGCCGGAATAGCAATACTTATATCTGATAAAATGGACTTTAAAACAAAGGCTGTAGTAAGAGATAAAGAAGGACACTACAAAATGATAAAGGGAAGAATTCAACAGAAAGATATAACCATTATAAATATCTATGCACCAAACTTAGGAGCCCCAACATACATAAAGCAGACTTTGATGGATATAAAGGGCGAGATTAATAGCAATACTTTAATAGTAGGAAATTTCAATACCCCAGTAACATCACTGGATAGATCCTGAAGAAAGAAAATTAATAAAGAAATAGTAGAGTTAAAGGATACACTAGATTAACTCGATTTAATAAATATCTTTAGGACTTTTTACCCTAAGCAGTAGAATATACATTCTTTTAAAGCACTCATGGTACATATTCTAGGATAGACCACGTTAGGGCACAAACGCAGTCTCAACAAATTTAAGAAGAATGAAATCGTATCAAGCATTTTCTCTGATCACAATGACATGAAAGTAGAAATTAACCACAAAAGAAAAACTGAAAAATACTCAAACACTTGAAAACTAAATAGCATGTTATTAAATAATGAATGGATTAACAATGAAATTAAAGAAGAAATAAAAGTTTCTAGAAATGAATGACAATAAGCATACATCAACCCAAAATTTATGGGACAGAGCTAAAGCAGTACTGAGAGAAAAGTTCATTTCAATAAGAAGCTAGAAAAAGCTCAAATAAGCAACCTGACCCTGCATCTAAAAGAACTAGAAGAACAACAGCAAATAAAGCCAAGGACTAGTAGAAGGAAGGAAATAATAAAGATCAGAGCGGAAATAAATTACATAGAGGCTAAGAAAACAATACTTAGGATCAATGAAACCAGAAGCTGGTTCTTTAAAAAGGGAAACAAGATCGATGAACCTTTAACTAGACTCACCAAGAAAAAAAGAGAGAGGACTTAAATAAATAAAATTAGAAATGAGAGTGGAGAAACAATAACCGACACAAAAGAAATACAAAGTATTGTAACAAAATACTATAAAGAACTATATGCCAAAATATTAGGAAACCTAGGTGAAATGGACAAATTTCTGGAATCATATAATCTTCCAAAAATCAATCTGGAAGAATCAGAACACCTAAACAGACCAATTAGAACAAATGAGATTGAAGCAGTTATCAAAAACTTCCAACAAAGAGAACTCCTGGGTCTGGTGGCTTCACAAGTGAATTCTACCAAAAATTCAAAGAACTAACCCCTATTATCCTCAAGCTATTTCAAAAATTCAAGAGTAAGGAAGACTTCTAAATGCCTTTTAGAAGGCAATCATAATTCTAATTCCAAAACCAGGCAAAGACAATACAAAGAAAAAAATATATAGTCCATTTTCATTGCTAAAATTTTCAACAAAATATTAGCCAACCGGATCCAGCAATATATGTAAAAAATTATACACCATGAACAAGTGGAATTTATTCTAGAGAGGCAAGGCTGGTTCAATATTCACAAATCAATCAATGTGATTCATCACATAAATAAAAGGAAGGACAAAAATCACATGATAATTTCAATAGATGCAGAAAAAGCATTTGATAAAATCCAGCACCCGTTTATGACCAAAACTATCAGTAAAGTGGAAATACAGGGAACATTCATTGACATGATAAAGGCCATCTACGACAAAACCACAGCAAATATCATACTAAATGAGCAAATGATATGATATTGTATATAGAAAACCCTAAAGTCTCAGTAAAAAAACTATTGGACCTGATAAATTAATTCAGCAAGGTGGCAGGATATAAAATTAATACTCAGAAATTAGAGGCACTTTTATATACCAACAATGAACTGTCAGCAAAAAAAATTAAGGACACAATCCCCTTCACTATTGCAACCAAAAAAATAAAGTACCTAGGAGTAAATTTAACCATGGAGGTTAAAGACTTGTACTCGGAAAATTATAAAACATTGATAAAAGAAATCAAGGAAGATACAAATAAGTGGAAGCATATACCATGCTCATGGTTAGGAAAAATAAAAATCATTAAAATGTCTATATTACCCAAATCAATTTATAAATTCAATGCAATACCAACTAAAATACCAATGATATAATTCAAAGATATAGAACTCATCAGCAAAACAACACAGAGTAAGTGCTGGCGAGGATGTGGAGAAAAGGGAACCCTTCTGCACTGCTGTTGGGAATGCAAACTGCTTCAACTGATGTGAAAAACAGTACGAAGATTCCTCAAAAAATTAAAAATCAAACTGCCTTTTGGCCCAGCTATTCTACTTTTAGGAATATACCCTAAGAACACCATAGCATTGTTCAAAAAGAAGAAATGCGCCCCCATGTTCGTGGAAGCATTGTTCACAATAGCGAAGATCTGGAAACAGCCCAAGTGTCCATCAGAAGACGAGTGGATTAAAAAGCTATGGTACATATATACTATGGAATACTACTCAGCCATAAGAAATGATGACATCGGATCATTTACAACAAAATGAATAGACCTTGATAACATTATACGGAGTGAAATAAGTAAAACAGAAAAAAACTGAGAACAGCATGATTTCATACATAGGTGGGACATAAAAGTGAGACTATGAAACATGGACAAGAATGTGGTGGTTACTGGGTGGGGGGAGGGGAGAGAGGGATGAAGAGGAAAGAGGGGGGGTCACAAAGAATACCACATTGAAGGTGACAGAGGACAATTTGACTTTGGGTGATGGTATGTAACATAATTAAATGACAAGATAACCTGGAGATGTTTCCTTTGAACATATGTACCCTGATTTATTAATGTCACCCTGTTAAAATTAATAATAAAAATAAATCATAAAAGAAAAGAAAAAAACTTTATAATCAACCTAATGTACAAAATATAAAAATAATTTTATATTAAGATAGAAAATATTTATTACTAATATTTATACAGGCAGATTATTTGTTTGGGATGATTAATTTGGAAGGCTATTTCTTGTTTGAACCCTATTATAATAAAAGATACTCTTTCATCTTGTAGTTTACATGAAATTAAACATGTCTAATTTATATTTTATGATAATGTATGCTATTCTAGAGCTGTTTTCTAGGTTATTTTATATGACAGGGGCTCATATTTTATTACATAATGATGAAAAACATATCTAGATATACGTATTTACTATTAAAAGTTCAGCATTACTGAAATTCTGAATATATTTGTCACCTTAAGAATTCGTTGTATACCATTTAAATTTTTCTTGATGCCAATTTTTATTTTTTTATTTTTAGTGATATTCTGATAGAACCATTAATATTCTATGTACACACTTTTAACTCTTTGCTCTCTTATTTGCCTGTTTTAGAGGCTGTTAGCCACATTGTTTGCACCATAAGCGTAGTTATACGTACTAAGATACTATTTTTTAAAATTTATTTAGATATATATTTTTAACATAGTTTGGAGAGATTTGTTTTCAACTCTTAAAGTGTAAAGTGGTAATTTGTGTTCTTAATATTGAATTTATGTAGTTTTAAATTAGTGAGCATTATGATATAAAATAGTGCAGAATAACATTGTTAACTGAATTATATTTTATTATTATTTTTAATTTTAATTGGGTGACATTGATAAATCAGGGTACATATGTTCAGAGAAAATATATTCAGGTTATTCTGACATTTGATTATATTGAATACCCATCACCCAAAATCAAATTGGCTTCCGTCACCTTCTATCTGGTTTTTTTTGTACCCCCGCCTACGCCTACCCCAACCCTCACTGCCCATATCCTCCCTGGATAGCCAGCACACTCTTGTCCATGTCTCTGAGTCTCATTTTTATGTCCCATGTATGTATGGAATCATACATTCTTAGTTTTTTCTGATTTACTTATTTCACTAAGTATAATGTTATCAAGATTCATCATTTTTGTAAATGATACATTGCCATCATTTCTTATGGCTGAGTAGTATTCCATAGTATATATGTACCATAGCTTTTTAATCTACTCATCCTCTGACGGACACTTGTTTCCAGATCTTCGCTATTGTGAACAATGCTGCCACAAACATGAAGGCGTATTTCTTCTTTTCGAACAGTGCTATGGTGTTCTAATAGTATATTCCTAAAAGTGGGATAGCTGGGTCAAAAGGCAGTTTAATTTTTAATTTTTTGAGAAATCTCCATACTACTTTCCACAGTGGCTGCACCAGTCTGCACTCCCACCAGCAGTGCAGGAGGGTTTCCTTTTCACCACATCCTCGCCAGCACTTAATCTGTGTTGTTTTGTTGATGAGCGCTATTCTGACCGGTGTGAAGTGATATCTTAGTTTGGTTTTAATTTGCATTTCTCTAATGATTAGTGATGTTGAGCTTTTTTATATGCCTATTAGCCATCTGTAAGTCTACTTTGAAGCAGTGTCTATTCATATCCCTTGCCCATTTTTTTGATTAGACTTTTTGTCTTCCTGGTTTTGAGTTTTACAAGTTTTGTATAAATTTTGTTTTTAACCCTTTATCAGACAAATTTCGAATATGTTCTCCCACTGTGTAGTTTGTCTTTTTATTCTGTTCTCATTTTCTTTACCTGTGCAAAAGCTTTTTAGTTTGATATAGTCCCATTTGTTTATCCTGCCTTTTATTTCTCTTGCCCATGGAGATAAATCAGCAAATATATTGCTGCGAGAGATGTCAAAGAGCTTACTACCTGTTTTCCTCTAAGATGCTTATAGTTTCACAACTTACATTTAAGTCTTTTTTCCATTTTGAGTTTGTTTTTGTGAATGGTGTAAGTTGATGGTCTAGCTTTATTATTTTGCAAGTAGATGTCCAATTTTCCCAACACCATCTGTTAAAGAGGCTGTCATCACACTATTGTATGCTCTTACCTTCTTTGTCAAATATCAGTTGTCCATAAAGGTTTGGGTTTATTTCTGGATTTTCTGTTCTGTTCCATTGATCTATGTGCCTGTTCTTATGCCAGTACCAGGCTGTCTTGAGTACAATGGCCTTGTAGTATAACTTGATATTAGAAAGAGTGATACCTCCCACTTTATTCTTCTTTTTAGAGATTGCTGAGGCTATTAGTGTTCTTATTTGGTTCCATATAAATTTTTGAAATATGTGTTTTATATTTTAGAGGTATGTCATTGGTATTTTAATTGGTATTGCATTGAGTTTATAAGTTGCTCTGGGTAATATAAAAATTTTAATAATGTTTATTCCTCCTAACCATGAGCATGGTATATGCTTCCACTTGTTTGTATCTTCCTTGATTTCATTTATCAATGTTTTATCATTTTTTGAGTACAAATCTTTAAGCTCCTTGGTTAAATTTATCGTAGATATTTTGTTTGGTTGTAGTAGTGAAGGGGTTTGTTTACTAATTTCTCTTTCTGACAGTGCATTGATGGTGTATAAAAAATGCTTCTGATTTCTGAGTATTGATTTTATATCCTGCCACCTTGCTAAATTTATTTAACAGGTCCAGTAGTTTTTTGACTGAGACTTTAGGGTTTTCTATATACTATACCATATCATATGCAAATCATTATAGTTTTACTTTTTCTTTTCAAATTTGGATGCCTTTTATTTCTTCTTCTTTTCTGATTGCTGTGGCTAGGACTTCCAGAACTATGTTGAATAAGAGTGGTGAAAGGTGGCACTCCTGCCTAATTTCTGATCTTAAGGGGATTGCTTTTAATTTTTGCCCATTGAGTATGATATTGGCTTTGGGTTTGTCATAGATGGCCTTTATCATGTTAAGGTATGTTCCTGGTATTCCCACTTTGCTTAGAGTTTTGATCATGAATGGGTGCTGATTTTTGTCAAATGGTTTTCTGCATCTATTGAAATTATCATGTGGTTTTTTTCCTTCCTTTTGTTTATGTAATGAATCACATTGATTGATTAGCGAATATTGAACCAGCCTTTCCTCCCCAGAATAAATCCCACTTGATCATGATGTATGATTTTTTTCATATATTGCTGGATCTGGTTGGCTAATATTTTGTTGAGGATTTTAGCATCTAAAATCATCACGGATATTGGCCTATAATTTTCTTTCTTTGTGTTGTCTTTGCCTGGTTTTTAGATCAGAATTATGCTCACCTCATAAAAGGAGCTTGGAAATCTTCATTCCTCTTACATTTTTTGAAATAGCTTGAGAAGGAGAGGAGTTAGTTCTTCTCTGAATATTTGGTAGAATTCACTTGTGAAACCATCAGGCCCAGGACTTTTCTTTGTTGGGAGTTTTTTTAAAGGATTTTTTATTTTTATTTATTTATTTTTTACAGGGATAGAGAGAGTCAGAGAGAGAGATAGATAGAGACAGACAGACAGGAACAGAGAGAGGTGAGAAGCATCAATCATTAGTTTTGCATTACCATCACAACACCTTAGTTGTGCATTGATTGCTTTCTCACATGTGCCTTGACCACGGGCCTTCAGCACACCAAGCAATCCCTTGCTGGAGCCAGCGACTTTTGGTCCAAGCTGGTGAGCTTTTGCTCAAACAGGAATGGATCATGCTGAAGCTGGCGAGCTTGGTGTCTCAAACCTGGGTTTCCCCATTCTAGTCCGATGCTCTATCCACTGCACCACTGCCTGGTCAGGCTGTTGGGAGTTTTTTGATAACTGTTTCCATCTCTTTTGTTGTAATTGGTCTGTCTGGGTCTTCTGATTCTTCCAGATTGATTTTTGGAAGATAATATGATTCAAAAAATTTGTCCATTTCACCTAGATTTCCTAATATTTTGGCATACAGTACTTCATAGTATTTTCTTACTATATTTTGTATTTTTGTTGTGTCAGTTGTTATTTCTCCACTGTCCTTTCTAATTTTATTTATTTGAGTCCTCTCTCTTTTTTTCTTGGTGAGTCTAGTTAAAGGTTTATCAATCTTGTTTACCCTTTCAAAGATCCACCTCGTGGTTTCATTGATCCTCTGTATTGTTTCTTTAGCCTCTATGTAATTTATTTCTGCTCTGATCTTTATTATTTTCTTTCTTCTACTACCCCTGGTCTTTACTTGCTGTTGTGTTTCTAGTTCTTTTAGATGAAGGGTCAAGTTGCTTATTTAAACTTTTTCTAGCTTCTTATGATATGCCTGTAGTGCTATAAACTTCCCTCTCAGTACTGCTTTTGCTGTGTTCCTTAAATTTTGAATTGAGGTATGCTCATTATCATTTGTTTCTAGGAACCGTTTTATTTCTTCTTTGATCAATTGTTAATCCATTTGTTATTAATAACATGCTATTTAGTTTCCAAGTGTTTGAGTATTTTTCAGTCATTTTTTTGTGGTTAATTTCTAGTTTCATGCCATTTTTATCAGAGAAAATGCTTGATATTATTTCAATCTTCTTAAATTTGTTGAGATGCTTTTGTGTTCTAACATGTGGTTTATCCTACAGAATGTACCATGAGTACTTGAAAAAAATGTATATTCTGCTTCTTTAGGGTGAAAGGTTCTGAAGATATCTATTAAATTGAGTTCATCTAGTGTATTCTTTATGTCTGCTATTTCTTTGTTAATTTTCTTTTTTGAGGATCTACCCAATAAAGTTAGTGAGGTATTTAAATCTCCTAGTATTATATTATTGCTGTTGATCTCACACTTTATATCCATTAAAGTTTGCTTTATGTATTTTAGTGCTCGTATATTCAGCGCATAGATATTTATAATGGTTATATTTTCCTGTTGAATTGCTCCATTAATCTTTATGTAGTGTCCTTCTTTATCTCTTACTACAGCCTTTGTTTTAAAGTCCATTTTGTCAGATATAAGTATTGCTACCCCGGTTTTATTTTCATTTTCATTTGCATGAAATACTTTTTTTCCATTTTTTTACCTTTAATCTAAGTTCGCCTTTTGTTTTAAGTCGTGTCTCTTGTAGACAGCATAAATATGGGTCCTGTTTTTTATCCATGCATCTTCTCTATGTGTTTTGATTGGATCATTTAATCCATGTACATTTAAGGTTATTATTGATCTATAGTTGTTTATTGCCATTTTATTATTTAAAGCTCTATTTCTCTTTTGCTTTATTTTTTCCCCTTTGATCTATTCACAGCAGGGCCATAGCATCTCTTGCAGAATTTGTTTGGTTTTAATAAATTCCTTAAGTTTTTTGTTTTTGTCTTGAAAACTTTTTATTTCTCCTTCAATTTTAAATGTTAGCCTTGCTGAATAAAGTAGTCTTGGTTGTAGGTTCTTGTTCTGCATTTTTTTGAATATGTCTTGCCATTTTCTTCTTGCCTCAAGTTTTTCTGTTGAGAAGTCAGATGTCATTCTTACAGAGGCTCTTTTGTAGGTGATAGTCTTTTTTTCTCTAGCAGCTTTTAATATTTTCTCTTTATCACTTAGCTTTGGTATTTTAATTATGATATGTCTTGATATAGATTTCTTTGGGTTTCATTTTAATGGAGGTCTCTGTGCTTCTTGAAAGTGTGAGAATTTTTCCAGCCTTAATTTAGGGAAGTTTTCAGCTATAATTTTATTGAACAAAGTTTCTATCCTTTATTCTTTCTCTTCATCTTCAGGAACCCCTATGATGGTGATGTTATTTCTCTTCATGTTGTCACAGAGCTCCCTTAGAGTTTCCTCAGACTTTTTGGATCTTTTCGGGTTTTTTGCTCTACTTCTGTGCCTTCATTTATTTTGTTCTCTAACTTGATGATTTGATCCTCAATTTTATCCATCCTGCTTTTAATTTCTTCCACTGTGTTCTTCATTTCTAATATTGTATTTGTTATTTCTGTCTCATTCTGTTTTATTATTTCAATTTCCTTTTCTATACTTGTTATCTCTTTATTTAGGTGTTTGTAATGACTATCCATTGTTTCTCTAAGCTATTTGAACATCCTAGCTATCATTAATTTAAACTCTGCTTCTGGTAATTTAGTTATATCAGATTCATTCAGGTCCTTCTCTGGGGATTTCTCTTCATTCATTTGTTTTGCATTTCTCTGCCTGCCCATTTTGTCTGTGTATAACAAGGGTGTGGCCACTGGAGTCTAATGGGTATTGCCTCTGTGTTTCCTCGGTGCTTTCTATCTTTAGGTCCACCACCCACTCTGCCGCTGTCTAGGGCAATTTAGTATGTGCCTTGCCTGCCTGCTGTGGCTGTTGCTGTGGTTTCTGCCTCTCCTCTGTGAGAGGGCTATGTTCTTGTGCCCAGTTCTACAAGCCTCAGCCTGTCTTGGCCTTCACCCTCCCCCCACCAGTGGGGTTGCGCACCACACTTGAGCCATAAGCCTTGGCATCAAGGGCAGGCATGAGCACCTTTGTTCAGCTGCAGTCCCCACCTGTTCCTGGGCTTTTGCTCCACCTCCAAGGTCAGAGCTGGCTCGCACAGGGCCACAAACCTCAGCCCCTTGGGCCAGGTGGGGCTGCTAGCATGTGCTCAGCTGTGAGTCTCTGCCTGTCCCGGGCTTTGGCCCTGCCCCCATGGTCAGGGTCAGCTGGCAAAAGGCTGAAAACTTTGGCTCCTCGGCCCAGGTGGGGCTGCTGGCATGCTCTCGGCTGTGAGACTTTGCTTGTCCCGGGTTTTTGCCCTGCCCCCATGGTCAGGGCTGGCTCACACAGGGCCATAAGTCTCTGCTTCTCAGCCTGGCGGGGCTGCTGGCATGCACTCAGCTGCAGACCTCTGCCTTTTTCCAGGCTTTCTCCCTGCCCCTGTGAGCTAAGCTGGTTCACACAAGGCTGCAATCCTTGGTGGCTAGGTGAGGCTGTGTGCATAAGCACCCCTGCTTAGTGGCATATATTTGCCCATTCTTGGGCTCCTGCTTTTACCCCGCAGGTGGTGCTGTAGGTGAACCCACAGCTGCCAGACCACTTTTGCATGTACCCTCTGCCCCTGCTGGGCTAGACTAATCTTACAGTCGGCCCAGTCTCTGCCGCTGCCAACAAAACCATGTTTCCACATCCCACCTCCATCCCTCCAGTAAGCCCTCAGTAGTGTGGGTGGGGGCACTGCAGCTCAGACCCTAACATTCCATACTGTAGTCCTGAAATCTCCCTTCTAAGCAACAGTGCTCTAAGTGCTGCAGGGGAGCTTGTTTGGCTGGTGTACTGCTTCCCTTTGCTTGTACTGCTGGTTCCAGGGAAAATATTCATTTTAGATTTGTGAAGTGACTCAGCACAGGGTTTAAGGGGGCTGTCCCTCAGAGTGTTTCTCTCTGTGCCTTCCAGACCACACTCTCTTTTCACTGCTCCAGTCCTCTCCTCTCTTCCCATCCCCTGAAGCCCCAGGTGAGTGGTTGTGAGAGAGGTTCTCTGTACTGTCCCTTTAAGAAGAATCCTGGGTCTGAGAAAACTGTCTCTTTCTCCCAAACAGTATCCTAACTTGTTTCACAGCTAAGTACTGTCCATATGCCTCTTCTAGGTTCTGGGGCTGTAGGCTGGGGCTTTGTTCCTGGGACCCAGTTCTCTCTTTCACTAAACTCTCTTCCCACCATGCGAGTCTCTCTGGGCTGCTGTTTGCTCCGGGGAGCTGAGCAGCCCTTTCCACATTTTCACTTTTCCTACCAGTCTCAGTGTGGCTTCTTCAGTTTCTTGGTTAAAGAGTCTTGTTAGTTTAATTCAAAGTTGGTTTATCCAGATAATGGTTCTTAAAATTAAGTTATAATACACTTTGGTTCCAAGAGTTGGAAGTTGGTATGTACGCCTGCTCCATCGCCATCTTGCCATTTCCCTTAACTAAATTCTAAATTGAATGTTTTAAGTTGCATTAAACAACTACACAGATAGCATTTCCAAAAAGTTATATGTAGAATAAATTTGTCTGACCTTGATTATGATGCTTTAGAAAAACAGAAAGACTTCTAAAACTTGTCAAAAATTAGGAAAATAAATATGAAAATATAAATTAAATTTTAAATGGAGATTCAACATAATAAATGTATATAACATATATTAGGTATATCTGAATACATTACCTTAAAAATTAGTCTTATAAAAATGTCATTATTAAAAGATCTTCAATGATTATATGATTTTATGCATTTACTATATACGTACAAATGCTTTAAACATGTCATAAAACTTCTGAACACAAATTTTATTTTACATCCAAAATGTTTTTGAATATATGTTTTCTTCCATAGGGTCCAAAAATACTATATTTCAATTATAATTAGCAACCAAGTAAAAATATACACCATATTTTCCCATGTATAAGACACCCTTTCTAAAAAAATTTGAGGTCTAAAAACTGGGTGCATCTTATACAGTGGTTGTAGGTTTTTGTATTTGCTACTGTTTTGAGTTTGTTTTTGAGTTAATTGTAGATTTATTTTACTTCAATTTCCTGCTTTTTCATGCTAGTTGTTTTGCAACTGTTTTACACTTGTTACTTGTATATTACTGTAGATTATGTTTTGCCACGGTCTGCCTAGAAAGGGCTCAGAAAAAATTTTTGAACAGTGCTGAGTTCAGGTTAAAAGTGATCCAGTTTGCAAAAGTGAATGGAAATTGTGCTACTGAACATAAGCTTGGTCATTCGCCAACTGAGAAATCAATCTGAGACTGGTTACAGAAAGAAGAAACCCTACTAAAATGCCATGGCAGAAGAAGGCCATGCGAGGCAAGTCACAAAAATGGCCTGATTTAGAGAGGAAATTGAAAATATGGATTGAAAAGCAAAAAGCAATTGTAATTCCTGTGTTCACAAAGATGGTTCAGCATAAGGCACAAAGAATTGCTAATTAAAAAGTTTCTGATTTAAAAGGAAGACACAATTGGTGCTTCAGATTTATGAAACAAAGCAGACTAAGCATGTGTACGTGCACCAGACTTGCCCTAAAAATGCTTAAAAGCTATGAGAAGGTTTTTGAATTTTATTATTTTGTCATTCAGTGTCAGAATACACATCAGTTTGAGTTGGGACACATTGTTAATATGGACAAAGTCCCCCTTCAATTTGATGCCCCAAGTAACAGAACTGTTGATAAGAAGGGGATAAAAACTGCAACTGTGAAGATAAGTGGACTTGAAAAAAGCCATTATACAGTTGTTCTAGCTTGTTGTGCTGACAGAACCAAGCTGCTTTCTATGCTGATTTTTAAATGCAAAACAATGCCAAAAGTAGATATTCCTTGAGGAGTGATTGTCCACATTCATGATAAGGGTTGAATGGATCAGGATGAGATAAGAGCCATCCTGGTTTGAGAAAGTTTGGAGAAGATCAGGTGGGCTCTTAAGCAAATCTGCTCCATTGGTGCTTGATCAGTTCAGGGTACACATAACAAAAGACACAAAGAAGATTGCTGCAGAGCAAAAAAACCAAACAAACAATAAAAAAAACCCAAAAAAGTTAGCCATCATAGCTGAAAGCTTGACAGCCCAGCTCTAACCACTTGTTGTCATCATTAACAAACCCTTTAAAGCTGCCATGAGAGATGAATGAAATTAATGGATAAAGTCCCCTGGGGACAATTTGAGACCAGCAAGAAGACAAAAGAAACCAACTATAGGAGAAGTTTGTACCTGGTTGAAAAGATCCTGGGATTATATCAAGATTGAGATCATTGTCAAGTCATTTAAGAAGTGTGGTATTTCAAATGCCATAGATGAAACTGAGGATGAGACATTATACAAATAGAGTGATTCATCATCAGACACAGAGGAGGACTAGCTAATGGATGGGAGTTTAGACAGTGATGAGGAGTTGTATGAATTTTATGATGAATAAAACTTGAGTTCAATAACATTATGTACTACATTTTTGTTTTCAAATTTTGGGCCCTCAAATTAAGGTATGTATTACACATGGGGAGATATGGCATGTACATCTACATCTTTTTAGGGTAGTAAAACTGCTCTATATCATACTGTAATGGTGGATACATGTCATTTATACATTTGTCCAATTTCACAGATTGTCCCTAATATAAAGTATAAAATTTGATTTTAACAATGTATCCATGGAGGTTAATAAATTATAACAAAGTTACTAATTTGGTAGAGAATGTTGATAAAGGGGGAGCTCATGTATATGTGAAGGCAGTTAGAATATGGGAAATCTCTGTGTCTCCCTTTCAATATTCTGTGAACATAAATATGCTTCAAAAAACAAATTCTATTTTAAAAATGGAATAAAATCATGCTAGTGATACACATACATAATAGCTAAAGCCTTCAGAAGCCTCACTTACAAAAAAAAATCAACAATAGCAAAGAGCTATACAATACTTGGTAGTTTCTTCAGTAGCACCCAAAGGAGTGACTGAGAACAAAACTGTCCCATTAAAATAGAAAAAGAGTATAATATGGTAACGATGGTAACAAGTGCTAAGTCAAACAGTTTAAAAATGTTCAATCAATGACAAGTTGGCTCAGTGAATATGTTTCCATGAAATAAAAGAAATCTGTTTTAGTCTCTACTTTCTGAAAGTCAGCCAATTAGAAAGACAGTTATTTTAATAAATGCCTTCATGTGGTAACCAATAAATAATAATCACACCAGAAAAAAACCACTTTTTTAAATAATGGAAATCTCTGGTGCCCCAGAAAACTCACCAATATATAAACTTCATGGTGCCAAAAAAGACAATATCCAATTATCATGCAACTCTGCTTAACGAGACCATGTCAAACTTATCATATCTCTACTATACTATAGTAAACAATAATTTTAGCTTTATCTTTTTAATTAAGTTATTCAATGGTAATGCCATCATTTAGTGAAATTTTATTCCATTTATTTTTAGCATTTTTAAAAGCTGAGTTCATTTTTTAATGGAATAAAGAGATCTATTTAGTAAATAGTATTTGGAAAATTAAACAGGCACATGCAAAAATATGAAACCAGTCCACTTTCCCTTTCTATACACAAGACAAAACTAAAAATGTAATAAAAACCTAAATGCCAGATCACAACCACACACACACACACACACACACACACACAAAAAAAAAACAACAACAACAAAAAAGAAACAAACCAAAAGAAACATAGCAAAATCCCAGACATGTCTCATAACAATATCTTTTTCTTATATATTGCCTCAGGCATGAGATACAAACAAACAAAAAATCAATGAAAATGTTTCTGCACAGCAAAAGAAACATTCAACAAAATAAAAAGGCAACCCCCTAAACTGAAGAACACACTTACCAATAATATATATGACAAGGACCTAACATCTAAAATTTATGAAGAAGTTATAAAATTCAACAAGATCAAAAAAGACAATTCTATCGAATGATGGGCAAAGAACCTGAACAAACACCCTTTCAAAGAATATACACAAATGGTAAATAGATACATGCAAAGATGCTCATAGTCACTAATCATAAGAGAAATGCACATTGAAGACAAATAATATATCATCTCACACCTATCAAAAGGGCTATTATAAACAAATCAACAAACAACAAGGGTTGGTAAGGATGTGGAAAAAAGAAAACCCCCATGAACCAATGGTAGGAATGCACACTGACACAGTAACTATGAAAAGCAGTGTGGAGAAACCTCAAAAACTTGAAAATAAAATTTTCCTAAGACTCAGCAATTCCATCACTGGGAATTTATCTGAAGAAACTCAAAACACTATTTTAAAAGAATATAATTCACGCCTCTGCTCACTGCAATACATTTATATTAATGAAGAGTTGGAAGCAGCCCAAGTGTTCATCGACATATGAGGGGTCAAAAGAACCAGGGTACATTTACAAAATGAAAAACTATTTGGCCACAAAAAAGAAGAAAATCCTACCTTCTGTGACAGCATAAATGAACCTGAAGAGTGCTGTGTGAAGTGAAATAAGCCAGTCAGAGAAAGACACATACCACATGATTTCACCTATATGAGGAATCTAATGGACAAAATAAACCAACAAACAAATAGAAAAAGACTTATAGATAAAGGACAGACGGTCAGTTGTCAGAAAAAAAAAAAAAAAGCAGTGGGCTTGGTAAAAAAGATGAAAAGTTTAAGTAAAAAAAACGAAAACACATGAAATAAATAAAGAATGAAACCCCTCATAGACAGACAATGGTATAGTGACTACTAGAGAGAAAAGGGGAAGAAGAGAGGAAAGAGAGAGCATAAAGGAGAGAAACAGTGGTAGACTGAGATCAGACCTGGAGTGGTGAACTCACAAGCAATACACAGATAAGGTTCTACAGAATATTACCCTGAAACCTATATAATTATATTAAGCAATGTCACCCCAATAAATTTATTTGAAAAACAACAACAAAAATAACTAAAGATTTTACTAACATTTACTGGAAGCATAAAGTGTCCCAAACAAGATGAACCTACAGAAACCGATACCACAACACATCGTAATTAAAAGGCCAAATGTTAAAGACCAAGAATCTTAAAATCAAGATAAAAACAGGTAGTTACATACACAAGAGCTCACTAAAGACTGTTTGCTTATATCTCAAAAGAAACTGAAGACTAGAAGAAAATGACAGACAGTATGGTGAGTGATGAAAAGCAAAAACCTAAAACCAAGATTAGTCTCAAAAATTTTCAAAAAATCAAAGTTGTATCAACCAACCACTTCTCTAATTACCATGGTATAAAACTAGAACTCATTTATAAGAAGAAAGTTGGAAAAAACATAAACACATGAAAGCCAGATATTTTACTTCCAAAAAATAAAAAAACAAAGGGAAAAAAATAAAAAGATAACTTTAGACAAATGAAAATGAAATCAAAATGACCACAAACCCATAGGACACAGCCAAAGCAGTTCCAAGAGGGAAATTCACAGCAACACAAACATACCTCAAAAAGTCAGTTTATAAATCTCAAAGAATTTTGAGAACACCTATAATTATCTCAACTAAAAAAACAAACTGAATCTATTCTTATATTAAAGCAGAATTATCCTTACCAGTCAGCATTTCAGTCAGTAAAGTGCAGTAATTATTCAGAACCTTGAAAAATAAGGATCTCAGTTATTGGCAGGTGTTCAGAATTTTAAGTATTTTCAAATCAAATGTAAAATTGCAGATACTAAAATTAGTCTTGTGTTGGTTGTTTGTTACTGAGAAACAGATTATTTTAGTTTGTTTTATTTATTTAGGTGTTTCAATATTTAAATAATTATTTTTAAAAAATGTTAACATGTACTTACAATAAAAAACTGAAAAATAAAAACACAGGGAACAAAGAACAAAGTTATCTATAATCAGAAACAGTTTACAGTTTGACATGCCTTTTTAGGTCCCCTGTGTATCTACACAACTAAGTCTCCATATTTATGTAACTAAGGTTTTACCATTATGCATCAAACTTTATAAACATCAAGGACATTTACCATTTTAAAGTCCCAGAAACTACAAGGGTCCTTGGGTTACGACAGTCTCAACATATGACGTTTCGAGTTTACAATGTTCACTCTCATAAAGACTTAAAAAAATTGAGACATGAGTGTTTTGGCTAATGCCATTTGTGTCGTACTTACAGACTACATGGGCAAACTAAATTGGTTGTGGGTGTAAGAAGAATATGCAGTATTCTTTTTTTGTGGCTTAGTTGTGTTTTTATGTTCTAGATTATGATTTTACAACTGTGTTAGGATAGGTAAGTTACTTAGGCCAGGGTGTGCTTTGATTTACAGCAAAATTTGGGTTATGTTACTGTCATAGGAACAGAACTGTGTCATAACCTGATGAACATCATATATGAGTCTTTTGATAATCAAGAATATGTTACACCAACTCAATCTCAAAGAAAAAAATGTAATTTTGCTTTTCTTGGCAACAAAAATTTTATAATGGACAAAAATAGCAAGGTGTAGTGCATATATGCAATGGAATACTACTCAGCCATAAGAAATTTCCATTTATGACAACATGGATGGACCTTGAGAACATTTTACTGAGAGGAATAAGTAAATAAAAAAAAGCTAGAAGCTATAAAATTCCACACATAGGTGAGATATAAAACTGAGACTCATAAGCATAAATAAAAGTAAAGTGGTTACCAAAGGAATGGAGATGTGAAGGAAGGGGGAGGGGAATAAAAAGGGACAAATATGTAGTGGTGGAAAATTACTGGACTTCAGGTAATGAGTATATCACATAATCAATAGCTTAAATGCTATAGAAAAGTTTACCTGAAGCCTATGTACTCTTATTAATCAATATCACCCTGTTAAATTTAATTTTCTGAATAAACAACAACAACAACAATAAAATGGCAACTGAACTTTAGATAAAGATATTGGTAAAAGTACAATTAAAATACTGCATTTCCTAAATGTTCCATTAAAAATGAGACACAAAGCAACAGAGTGCACAAAGTATAATACTTCTAAGAGAATTAGGATCTATACTTTTAAAATATTATCAAGGAGACAAATTTCAACTTAAATACACTGCTCACAAAAATTAGGGGATCAGGAAACGTGCAGATACTTCAGTACTTTCATCCTTTTGTATAGTGCATTTTCACCAATAAAATAAAAGTTGGTTTTGCTTCTCATTTGCATAATCAAACAACTTTCTTTGACTTGTCGTTTGCTTTTCTCATGTTCTTGTTTAATAAATAAAATCAAGTACTTCTTTTTTTATCACTTCATATTTATTTTGATATATCCCCTAATTTTTGTGAGCACTGTATAGAATAGCCAAAAGAGATGCATACATATCAAAGTTATCATCATAACATGAATATTTACACATCCACATATATTCCTCCCTCTATCCATTTTTTTTTTTTTTTGCTCTTCTGCTGCCAGCCTATGAAACAAGTCCTGATTTTCATTTCTGGTTTAATTCACCTCTGGGAGCTACAAGTTCTATATTTAATCATTGAAGTGGTGAAGGAGAGAGATGGAGAAGGGTGAAGGGAATGCTCATTGTTAATATCTCCACATCTAAAAGACAGTTTTAGGTTATAATCACAGGTCTATATGTGCATTTTTTTTAAGTTTCTGTGTTTATTGTGGACAAGAGTCATTCTTATTTCACGCCATCTAAATTTTTTAGATGTCCTGAAGTGACAATAAATGACTAAAAAGTAGAGCTAATGAATTATCTTATTTGTAAATATATTCTTGTTATAATTGGCAAATAAGAGGGATCTTGGACATGAAATTGTTAGAGTCCATTTAAGATTTAGTGAAAATTTAAAAATTTTAAAGAAATTGATTGATTTAGTGATTACTATATATCATTTAAAATAACAGAAAAAAATAAAAATATAAACAGATATTACTCATAGAAGAAATGAAAAACAATAAACATTTACATTCAAAATGGCACCAGGCCTTATTGAACATGTAAATTGTTCCATCTATTTTAAATATAGTTCGTGCTCTCCTAGAAACAGTCACCCCACCAATACAGACAACAGGAATAAAAGACTTGCTTATACATATGCTCTATTAAAAAAAGTAAGTAAATTTTGTTATCAAAACCTGTGAACATGGTTCTAAACAAGAAAGAATAAATCAGTCTTACATATAAATACTAATGCAAAAATCTCAAATAAAATGAACAAAACATACAACAGACCTTTTAAGTAATATTAAAAGGTCAAATAGTTTCCATGCTTAAAAATATATAGTTCTACATATATTAAGAAACTTAACAACATATCTTTCACATTAAAGAAAAATAAACACAGTTATTGCACATATACTGAAGTTATATTTGTTAAAATTTAACATCTAGTTTTTATTTACATAAAACTAATAATAAAATTAGAATTACAGAAAATAATCTTACATTTTAATATGCATATATATGAAACAAAATACAATAGAATGTCCCTCTCACACCAGATTTTTTTTAGGTTGCATTTTTAATACCTATGCTTTTTTTTATATAGACAATTAATTTTAACAGGGTGACATTGATTAATTAAAGTATATAGATTCAGAGAAAACATCTACAGGTCATTTTGACATTTGATTATGTTGTATACCTATCACCCAGAGTCAAATTGTCTTCTATCACCTTCTATTTGTTTTTTTTTTTTGTGACCCTCCCCTCTCCACACCCCTTCCCTTCTCTTTTGTCTCCTCCCCCTGGTAACCACCACACTCTTGTTTATGTTCCTGAGTCTCATTTTTGTGTCTCACCAATGTATGGAATCATATAGTTCTTAGTTTTTTTCTGATTTACTTATTTCATGCAGTATAATGTTATCAAGGTCCATCCATGTTGTTGTAAATGATCCGGTGTCATCATTCTTATGGCTGAGTAGTATTCCATAATACATATTTACTACATCTGATTTATCCAATCATCTATTGAAGGGTTTTCTGGTTGTTTCCATGTCTTGGCCACTGTGAACAATGCTCCAGTGAACATGGGGCTACATGGGTCGTTATGTACCAATGTTTTTGAGTTTGGGGGGGCATATACCCAGTAGAGGGATTGCTGAATCATATGGTAATTCTATTCTTAAGTTTTTGAGGAACCACCATACTTTTTCTTCCATAGTGGTTGTACTACTTTACATTCCCACCAACAGTGAATGAGGGTTCCTTTTGTTCCTCAGCCACTCCAACACTTGTTATTACCTGTCTTGTTGATAATAGCTAATCTAACAAGTGTGAGTTGGTATCTCATTGTAGTTTTGATTTGAATTTCTTTAATAGCTGTAAAGATGAGCATCTTTTCATATATCGGTTGACCATTTGTATTTCTTTCTTGGAGAAGTGGCTGTTCATGTCCTCTTCCCATTTTTTTAAGGTTTTATATATATATATATATATATATATATATATATATATATATATATATATATATTGTTTTATTAATTCTAATGGGGTGACACCAATAAATCAGGGTACATATGTACAATGAAAACATCTCCAGGTTATCTTATCATTCAACCGTGTTGCATACCCACACCAAAAGTCAAATTGTCCTCTGTCTCCTTCCCTCTGGTTTACCCTGTGTCCCTCCCCTCCTCCCTATCCCACCCTCTCGTCCGTCCCCCCACCCCGTAACGACCACACTCTTGTCCATGTCTCATATTCTCACTTTTATGTCCCACCTATGTATGAAATCATGCTGTTCTCAGTTTTTCTTTTTTTTCTGATTTACTTATTTCACTCCGTATAATGTTATGAAGGTACATCCATTTTGTTATAAATGATCCGGTGTCATCGTTTCTTATGGCTGAGTAGTATTCCATAGTATATATGTACCATAGCTTTTTAATCCACTCGTCTTCTGATGGACACTTGGGCTGGTTCCAGATCTTCGCTATTGTGAACAATGCTGCCACAAACATGGGGGCGCATTTCTTCTTTTCGAACAGTGCTATGGTGTTCTTAGGGTATATTCCTAAAAGTGGGATAGCTGGGTCAAAAGGCAGTTCGATTTTTAATTTTCTGAGGAATCTCCAAACTGTTTTCCACAGTGGCTGCACCAGTCTGCATTCCCACCAGCAGTGCAGAAGGGTTCCCTTTTCTCCAAATCCTTGCCAGCACTTATTCTGTGTTGTTTTGCTGATAAGTGCCATTCTGACTGGTGTGAGGTGATATCTCACTGTGGTTTTAATTTGCATTTCTCTAATGATTAGTGATGTTGAGCATTTTTTCATATGCCTATTGGCCATCTGTATGTCCTCTGGATAAATTTCCATTCATTTCTTTTGCCCATTTTTTGATTGGGTTGTTTGTCTTCCTGGTGTTGAGTTTTAGACGTTCTTTATAAATTTTAGTTTTTAACCCCTTATCAGATGTGCTGTCGAATAAGTTCTCCCATTGTGGGGTTTGTCTTTTTATTCTGTTTTTATTGTCATTAGCTGTGCAAAAACTTTTTAGTTTGATATAGTCCCATTTGTTTATCTTGTCTTTTATTTCATTTGCCCGTGGAGATAAATCGGCAAATATACTGCTGCTACAGATGTTGGAGAGCTTGCTGCATATGTTTTCTTCTAAGATGCTTATGGTTTCACGGCTTACATTTAAGTCTTTTATCCATTTTGAGTTTGTTTTTGTTACTGGTTTAAGTTGATGGTCTAGTTTCACTTTTTTGCAGGTAGATGTCCAATTTTCCCAGCACCATTTGTTAAAGAGGCTGTCTTTACTCCATTGTATGTTCTTTCCTCCTTTGTCAAATATCAGTTGTCCATAAAGCTGTGGGTTTATTTCTGGGTCCTCTGTTCTGTTTCATTGATCTATGTGCCTGTTCTTATGCCAGTACCAGGCTGTCTTGAGTATAATGGCATTATAATATACCTTGATATCTGGAAGAGTGATACCTCCTGCTTTGTTTTTTTCTTTTTAGGATTGCTGAGATTATTCGTCTTCTTTTTTGGTTCCATATAAATTTTTGAAATATGTGTTCTATATCTTTGAAGTATGTCATTGGTATTTTAATTGGTATTGCATTAAATTTATAAATTGCTTTGGGTAGTATAGACATTTTAATGATGTTTATTCTTCCTAGCCATGAGCACGGTATATGCTTCCACTTGTTTGTATCTTCCTTGATTTCCTTTATCAATGTTTTATAATTTTCTGAGTACAAGTTCTTAACCTCCTTGGTTAAATTTACTCCTAGGTATTTTATTTTTTTGGCTGCAATAGTGAAGCGATTGTTTCCTTAATTTCTTTTGCTCAGAGTTCATTGTTTGTATATAGAAATACCTCTGATTTCTGCGTATTAATTTTATATACTGCCACTTTGCTGAATTCATTTATAAGGACCATTAATTTTTTGACTGAGACTTTAGGGTTTTCAATATACAATATCATATCATCTGCAAATAGTGACAGTTTTACTTCTTCTTTTCCAATTTGGATGCCTTTTTTTTCTTCTTCTTGTCTGATTGCTAGAGCTAGGACTTCCAGAACTATGTTGAATAAGAGTGGTGAAAGTGGGCAACCCTGCCTGGTTCCTGATCTTAAGGGGATTGCTTTTAATTTTTGTCCATTTAGTATGATGTTTGCTGTAGGTTTTTCGTAGATGGCCTTTACCATGTTAAGGAATGTTCCTTGTATTCCCACTTTACTGAGAGTTTTTAGCATGAATGGGTGCTGGATTTTATCAAATGCCTTTTGTGCATCTATTGAAATTATCATGTGATTTTGGTCCTTTCTTTTGTTTATGTGGTGAATCACATTGATTGATTTGCGAATATTAAACCAGCCTTGCCTCTCCAAAATAAATCCCACTTAATCATGGTGTATGATTTTTTTTCATATATTGCTGGATCCGGTTGGCTAATATTTTGTTGAAAATTTTAGCGTCTAAATTCATCAGGGATATAGGACTATAATTTTCTTTCTTTGTGCTGTCTTTGCCCGGTTTTGGGATCAGAATTATGCTCGTCTCATAAAAGAAGTTTGGAAGTCTTCCTTCCTCTTGAATTTTTTGAAATAGCTTGAGGAGGATAGGAGTTAGTTCTTCTTTGAATTTTTGATAGAATTCACTTGTGAAGCCATCAGGCCCAGGACTTTTCTTTGTTGGGAGTTTTTTGATAACTGTTTCGATCTCATTTGTTGTAATTGGCCTGTTTAGGTGTCTGATTCTTCCAGATTGATTTTTGGAAGTTTATATGATTCAGGAAATTTGTCCGTTTCATCTAGATTGTCTAATTTTTTGGCATAGAATTCTTCATAATATTTTCTTACAATGCTTTGTATTTCTGTTGTATCAGTTGTTATTTCTCCACTGTCCTTTTTAATTTTATTTATTTGAGTCCTCTCTCTTTTTTTCTTGGTGAGTCTAGTTAAAGGTTCATCAATCTTGTTTACCTTTTCACAGAACCAGCTTCTGGTTTCATTGATCCTCTGTATTGTTTCCTTAGACTCTATGTCATTTATTTCTGCTCTGATCTTTATTATTTCCTTCCTTTTACTTGTCCTGGGTTTCATTTGTTGTTGTTTTTCTAGTTCTTTTAGCTGCAGGGTCAGGTTGCTTATTTGAGCTTTTTCTAGCTTCCTATGATATGCCTGTAGTGCAATGAAGTTCCCTCTCAGTACTGCTTTTGCTGTGTCCCATAAATTTTGAGTTGATGTATGTTCATTATCATTTGTTTCTAGAAACTTTTTTATTTCGTCTTTGATCTCATTGTTAATCCATTCATTATTTAATATCATACTATTTAGTTTCCAAGTGTTTGAGTATATTTCAGTTTTTCTTTTGTGGTTAATTTCTAGTTTCTTGGCATTGTGGTCAGAGAAAATGCTTGATATGATTTCAATCTTCTTGAATTTATTGAGATCATTTTTGTGTCCTAACATGTGGTCTATCCTAGAAAACGTACCATGAGCGCTTGAGAAGAATGTATATTCTACTGCTTTAGGATGAAAAGTTCTGAAGATATCTATTAAATAGAGTTGATCTAGTGTATCCTTTAAGTCTGCTGTTTCTTTATTGATTTTCTTTCTTGAGGATCTATCCAGTGTTGTTAGTGGGGTATTGAAATCCCCTACTATGATAGTATTGCTGTTAATCTCGCCCTTAATGTCCATCAAAGTTTGCTTTATGTATGTCGGGGCACCTATATTTGGTGCGTAGATATTTATAATAGTTATATCTTCCTGTTGAATTGTTCCCTTTATCATTATGTAGTGTCCTTCTTTATCTCTTACTACAGCCTTTGGCTTAAAGTCCATTTTGTCAGATATAAGTACTGCTACCCCGGCTATTTTTTCATTTCCATTTGCATGAAATATTTTTTTCCATCCTTTTACCTTCAGTCTATGGGCATTTTTTGTTTTAAGGTGTGTCTCTTGTAGACAGCATATGTATGGGTCCTGTTTCTTTATCCACGCAGCTACCCTATGTCTTTTGATTGGACCATTTAATCCATTTACATTTAAGGTTATTATTGATATGTAGTTGTTTATTGCCATTTTATTCTTTGAAGTTGTACTCTTTTTTTGCTATATTTTTTCCTCCCTTTGAACTCTTCACAACAGGCCCCGTAGTATCTCTTGCAGTATTGGTTTGGTTTTAATGTATTCCTTGAGGCTTTCTTTGTCTGGAAAGCTCTTTATTTCTTCTTCAATTTTAAACGTTAGCCTTGCTGGATAGAGTAGTCTTGTTTGTAGGTTCTTGTTCTGCATTACTTTGATTATATCTTGCCATTCCCTTCTGGCCTCAAGTGTTTCTGTTGAGAAGTTCGATGTCATCCTTATGGGGACTCCTTTGTAGGTGATAGCCTTTTCTTCTCTAGCAGCTTTTAAGATTTTTTCTTTATCCATTAGCTTTGGTATTTTAACTATGATGTGTCTTGGTGTAGATCTTTTTGGGTTTCTCTTTAATGGAGTTCTGTGTGCTTCTTAAACGTGTGGAATTTTTCCCAGCCTTAATTTAGGGAAGTTTTCTGCTATGATTTGATTGAACACAGTTTCCATTTCCTGTCCTCTTTCCTCTTCTTCAGGCACCCCTATGATGCGAATGTTGTTTCTCTTCATGTTTTCGCAGAGTTCCCTTCGTGTTTCCTCACATTTTTGAGTCTCTTTTCCTTTTTCTTCTCTGCTCCTGTGCCTTTGTTTATTGTGTCTTCTAACTCGCTTATTCGATCCTCAGCGTGATTCATCCTGCTTTTAATTCCTTCCATTGTGGTCTTCAGTTCTGATATTGTATTTGTCATTTCTGTCTGATTTTTTTTTTATTATTTCAATTTTGTTTTTTATACTTGTTATTTCTTTATTTAGGTGTTCATAGTGACTATCCATTGTTGCTCTAATTTCTTTGAACATCCTAACTATCATTATTCTAAATTCTGCCTCTGGTAGTTTGGTTATATCTGGTTCATTCAGGTCTTTCTCTGGGGATTTCTCTTGATTCATTTGGTTTGCATTCCTCTGCCTGCCCATTTTATCTGTGTATAGGCAAGTTGTGGGCACTGGAGTCCAGCAGGTGTTCCCTTTGTGTTCTCTAGGTGTGGTCTGTCTGCAGTCCTGCCACCCCCTCTGCTGCTGCCTAGGGTGGTTGGGTGTGGGCCTTGCCAATGACAGCCTAGTTCGGCTGTTGCTGTGATTTCCACCTCTCCTCTGCAGGAGGGGCTGTCACTCAAGCCGGAAGCCTTAGAACCAAGGCAGAGGTGAGCACCTTTGCTCAGCTGCGAGACCAGCTTTTTTCCAGAAGATTTATGCCAGCCCCGGCAGTCAGAGCCTGCTCGCCACAGTTTTGCGGGTTGGGCGGTGCTTTTGACGTGCTCTCAGCTGTGAGCCTTTGCCCGTTCAGAATTTAGCCCCGCCCTCGAGGCCCGGGCCCTCCTGCGTAGGGTCGCACACTGTGGTTTATTGGGCTGGGTGTGTTTGCTGGTGTTAGCTCAGCTACTTGCTTCCGATCGATCAGGCCTCTACCACTCCCCCACGTTTGGCGCCAGCTTGCGCACGTAGAGTGGCCACAAGCCGGGGTTTCTCTAGCCAGGCGGGGCTAGTAGGGTGAGCTAAGCTGCAAAAGCCGCTCACGCACCGGGTGGGGCCGTGGAGGCCGCTTGCGCGCCAGGCGGGGCCAGTATCGCCAGCCCAGCCGTGGAAGCCAGGCGCCAGGCGGTGCCCCTCGCGCGAGCCCAGCCGCGGAAGCCGCTGGCGCGCCGGGCGGGGCCAGTGGCGTGAGCTCAGCCGCGGAAGCCACTCGGGCACACAAAGGATTTCAACCCACCGAGGTTTCTCCTTTTGGGCGGGGTTGGCAGCATGAGCTCAGCCTCGGGCCCCTCGCCCGTCCCTGGTCTTAGCCCCGTCCCCGTTGTCTGGGTTGGCTTACACAGAGTCTTAGAGCCGATCTCTGCCCGTATTTTTCCCCCACAAGTGGGGTCACAGGTGGCCCGGAGCTCTCGGACCGCTTTTGCGCGTCTCCTCCGACCTTGCTGGGCTAGTCTGAGCCCACACCCTTCCACCCACACCGACAGGACCGCTTTTCAGCGTCTTGCCGCCAACCGCCTTTCAGCAGCTTTTAGAGAGATAGCAGTGTCTTAAGTCTCCACACTGTAGGCTTGGGAGCTCCCTCCCTCCATGCAGCTCCGCTCCAATTGCCGTGGGAGAGCCTGCCTGGCTAGTGTCCCGCCTCCCCTTGCTGGTGTTGCTAGTTCCAGGGGAAATATTTGTTTTCGATTAGGGAAATGACTTAGCCCAGGGGTCAAGATGGCTGCCCCTCAGAGTGTTCTCGTGCCTTCCGTCCAATCTCTGTTCCTGCTGCTCTGTTCCTCTCCTCTGTTCCCGTTCCCTGGAGCCCCGGGTGCGTGGTTGTGAGAGAGGGTTTCTGCGCTGACCCTTTGAAAAGATTCTTGGGTCCGAGAAAACTCTCTCTTTTTCACAAACAGTATCCTCACTTGCTTCACATCTCAATACTGTCCATACGCCTCTTCTAGGCTCTGGGACTGCAGGCTGGGGTTTGGTGCCTGGAACCCAGGTCCCTCCCTCTCCGCCAAACTCTCCTCCCGCCCCGCAGGACTCTCCGGGCTGCCGTTTGCTCCAGGGAGCTGGGCAGCCCTCTTGGTGTTTTCGCTATTCCTACCAGTCTCAATGTGGCTTCTGCAGTGTTCCTTGGTTGAAGAGTCCACTTATTTTAGTTCTAAGTTGGTTTATCCAGATGATGGTTCTTAAAATTGAGTTATAATCCACTTTGGTTCTGGGAGTTGGAAGTTGGTACGTCCGCCTACTCCATCGCCATCTTGAACCCCCCTCCTCTTTCCATTTTTTATTGAATTGTTTCCTTGTTTGTTGTTTAGTTTTATGAGTTCTTCGTATATTTTAGATATTAAGTTCTTATCTGTGCTGTTGTTTGAAAATATTATCTCCCATTTAATCGGCTGTCTGTTTTGTTTTCAGTTTCTTTTGCTTTGCAAAAGCTTGTTAGTTTGATATAGTTCCATTTATTTATGTTTGCCTTCACTTTCCTTGCCTTTGGAGTCAAATTCATAAAGTGCTTTTTATGGCCAAGGTCCATGAGTTTAGTACCTATGTTTTCTTCTATGTAATTTATTGTTTCAGGTCTTATATTTAGGCCTTTGATCCATTTTGAATTAACTTTAGTACACGGGGATAAACTGTAATCGAGTTTTCATTGTGTGTTGTTGACCCTTCATCAAAGATTATTTGACCATATATATGTGGTTTTATTTCTGGGCTCTCTATTCTGTTCTATTGGTCTGAGTGTCTATTTTTTGCCAATCCATGCTGTTTTGATTATCCTGGGTTTATAATACAACTTAAAGTCAGGTATTGTAATGTCCCCAGCTTTGTTTTGTTTCCTTAGGATTATTTTGGCTATTCGAGGTTTTTTTATAGTTCCATATAAACCTGATAATTTTTTGTTCCATTTCTTTAAAAAATGACATTAAAATTTTGATGGGAATTGCATTAAGATTGTATATTGTTTGGGGTAATATGGTCATTTTGACTATATTGATTCTTCCTATCCAAGAACAAAGAATATTTTTCTATTTTATTGTATTCTTTTTATTTCCCTTAACAATGCTTTGTAGTTTTTACTCTATAGGTCTTTCACATTCCTTGTTATGTTTATTCCTAGGTATTTTATATATTTTTATTGCAAAAAGAGGATTATTTTTTTTAGTTTGTTTTCTGGTGTTTCATTGTTGGCATATAGGAAGGCAATAGACTTTTGCATATTAATTTTGTATCCTGCAATTTATTTTTTTAAAGACATTTGAGAGTGGTATTGTTAATAACATTAATAAGAGATGATTTAAAAAAATTAAAAATGCAGTGAAAAAATGAAAATTTTATTGTGCTAAGTGGAACAAAAACTACATACAATGGATAGCCAGAGTTGGGGAAAATGACAAAGAGATAAAAAAAAAAAAAACAAAGTAAAAAACACACAAAATGCTGCAAAGAAAAAATTTGAATCCAGAATAAAATAATTTATTTGTGAATGATGATCGAATGAGAGAAAAAGTGAAAGAGAAAAGAAGAAAAAAAAAAGAGCTAAGGTTTCTGAAATGTAACCCTCATAAAATAAATGAATGGAAATGTAACACCTATGGGTACTAAATTCAAAATGAAAAGGAAAGAATAAGACGGAAAGAGGATAAAATGACCAAAGTGAAAAAAAAATTTTTAAAAAAAGGAAAAAGTTATAAAAAATGTGTTTTTTTTTCTGGTTTTGAGAGATCATTTTCTTTCTTTTTATTCTTTTTTTTTTTTTTTTTTTGGCCAGTGGCACTTTACCACAGGTGACACTGTACCACAGGTTTTTCCTCCTGTGGCATTCTTGAGTAGAGATTTGCAGTTGATGTGTCACTGTGGTGATGACATAAGCTAGGCCTCAGTCCTGTTTGTAGGCGTGGCTTGTTAGGGTTTGCAGGGTCCAACAATGGGAGAATTAGTTTTCCCAGTGCCTCACCCCATGTCTCTCCTTCCTGAGCCACCAGCCTGGGGACTCAGCTGTGAAGTTGCCCCAGTCATCGCTTGTAGAGCAAGAGGTTCTAAAAACTGCCAAGTCCCCCCTCCAGCCCCGCTCAAAGCATAGTTCTGGGTAAGGCTTTGCCAGCCAGAGTCACCAGTGTAAGCAGGCAGAGCAGAAAGCCAATTGCTTTTTAGGTGCCTGAGAGCCTCTGGGCATGTCTAGTATGCCTCAGCACTCTGCAGATCTACTCTCCTCAGGCTTTTTTCCCTTGTGCCCTATTTGGAAGCTCACAGCCCAGCCTGTACAACTTTCGCAGTGCTCTCTGAGGTCTGTTCTGGGGAATACACTTTGTAACCTGTATCAGCTGGTGGGAAATCTCCCGAGTCACTGCCTGCAGAGCAAGAGTCCCTAAGAGCCACCAAGTTCTTCCTCTAGGTCTGCTCAAAGCACAGTTCTGGGTAAGGCTTTGTCAACCAGAGCTGCCAACATAAGCAGGCAGGGCAGGAATCCGACTGCTGGTCAATCTCCTTTCTAAGAGTCCCCGGGTATGTCTAGTTTGCTTCAGTGCTCCATGGGTCTGCTCTCCACAGGCTTCTTCCTTGTTCCCTGTTTAGAAAACCTGCAGCCCAGCCCACACAACTTCCACAGTGCTCTCTGAGGTCTGCTCCATGGGAATGTGCTTTGTGATCTGTATTGGCTGGTTGAGGCGCCCTGCTCAGAAAGGTCCTGTCCTACAGATCTCAGCCCTTGTGAATTTCCTGTGCTGTTGGTTAGGGAGCCGGGACCACACAAAATCTCTGGGTAAAGCCCATGCAGAAATCCATTGCTGACAGTCTCCAGCCTAGCCCTTTTGTCCTTGAGTGTGCACACCCACGCCATGATTGCAAACTGGGAGTGAACAAAGCCCAAAGCCACTCTGGTGTTGGTCTCTGCAGGCAACCCACTAGGCCACATCTGCCAAAGTCTGCCGCTCGCACTAGCTCTGCGTCCACCATCTTAGGCTGAGCTGCCTGTATACTTTCTTCTCGGCTTAATTGTCTACCCTAGCCCAGCTTCTTTCCTTTATCCTAGCCCTCCTTTTCTCTTAGTTCCACGCAAGAGGAGCCCTTCCTCAGATCAGTGAAGAAAGTGGAATACTCCATTCTTCGTCTTATTTTCTTTAGAGTGGACTATATATTCAGCCACCTTTGCATCCAGTTGTACCTTTGTTTGATGTATGTGTATTTCCAGTGCTCCTGAGATTGTTTTTCTGTCTCTAGTTGTTGAATTTCTTGAAATTTTAGGGGAAGATATAGGAATCACCCCTCCCAGTGCCATTTCTCTGATGTCACTACACCAGATTTTTAATAGTGATTGGTTTTACTTATAAACATAATTATACCAAAGAAAATAATAACTAGCTATGGTAAACAAAATAATACCCCCTCAAAGATGTCCAAGTCCTAATCCCTGAACACATGACTATTTTATGTTACATGCCTGGCAAGAAGAATTAAATAGAAATATGATTGCTATTCCACTGACCTTAGAATAGGAGTTTTATAAAATATCTGGATGAGCCACTGCTATCACAAAGGTTCTTTAACTATAAAATCTGAAGAGAGAAGAGTTAGTGTTAGATGGATGCAGCTTTAGGAAAACTTTACTGGCCATTATTGGCTTTGAGTATGGAATAGGGCAATGGGCCAAAAAGAGATGGAGAAGTGTTACAGTAATATAATGTTATAGTAATTAAATATATAGAAATATAAAAAATATAGAAGATATATAAAAGTAATTAAGATATAATATTAAAATTAATTTAAGAAAATTAAATAAAGTTATGCCATTGGGATTAATATAGTATGTGTAGATGTGATAAACAGACTCTGCCTTTCAAGCAGGGCCCAGTTAGTGTGTGTGTGAAGTCATACATAAGAAGTGGCTTCATGTCATAACTCTGTAAATTAACATAAACAAAAAACTTTCCTAGGAACATCTTAAAAGTGGCTTAATATGACATTTTAGCAGATTAACATAAAAAGGGCTCCCTGTGAAGAACTCCCAAAAAGGTGGTTTGAGATGATGATCCTATAGATTGATACCTGTTAGGAGTTGGCCAGAAAAGGTACTAAAGCTGAGGGAACCTCTGCTGCTATAGTTGTCCAGATACCAATGTAAATGTGGACTGTCTCCACAATACTCTGAGTTCTAACCAAAGACAGCCTATAGAAGCACACCGACAGAGCCCCCTTAAGCTGTACCCAGGCATGCCAAAAGGATTTGTGAGTAACAAATTGCCTGTGTGATTCTTGCAACTAACTTTGTGTGTTGGTCTCATGTTTTTCCTCTGGTGGCATTTAGTGTTGACACTCATCAGTAGAATCCTCATAGCTGCCTCAAGAATAGTCTCAAAGAGGCTGTCAGCCCTGATGATAAGCAGCAAGAGTGTCTTACTGCACAGGGAAGTAGAATCAGGGACACCTGACCGATGTAAAGCTTGAGCTCTACCAGGAAAAGAGGTTTAAATGTTTTGTTATCTAAAAATATATTTATGGAAGGTAGAGTCACATAGTAAATTTAAAGAGAACATTGAAAATTACAAAAATAGAAACTTTTACTAATGTTACTAACGCAAATTATAGATATCAATTGTTTTTCTATAAAAAAATATATAGACTGAAGAATGCAATTAAAGAACAAAAATAATAAATGCATAGAAATAAATTTTAAAATATTAACATTTATGTAAAAACATTAAATATTGACATATTCTCAACAAAACCTTGAAGAAATAAAAATAGACAAAAATTTAATTTATATATATGAATGCTATATTAATTTATATATAACCCTGATGTTTTCCTTTTTAAATTATTTATTCATTTTTAGAGAGGAAGAAAGAGAGAGAGAGAAAGAAAAAGAAAAGGAAGAAGCAGGAAGCATCAACTCTCATATGTGCCTTGAGCAGGCAAGCCCAGGGTTTTGAACAGGCTACCTCAGCATTCCAGGTCAATGCTTTGTGCCACAACAGGTCAGGCTTATGACCCTGATTTTAATAAAAAAAAATAGTAAGCTATATTTGCACACAAACTGAATGAAAATATATATACATGTAATTCTCAAAAAAGAAAAGTGAGGGAATAAATGCTTTTTCAGATGTTAGAAATCCACCATAATTTACACAGTGTGAAGTTGTTGACATAATAAGGAAAATAAATCAATATTATTGAATGAGCAACTAAAGAATATACTCAAATGTGGGAAATAATACACAATAAGTCTTTACAATTGCACATTATTGTCAAGAATATAAAGGATCAAATTTTCCTAATCTTAGAATTAATCTTATTGAAGCCCCACCTCAATACAAGTAATAAAGGTGTAGCCTGATTTCAGCAATTTATGACAATCTGTTTTTTAATTGATTTTAGAGAAAGAAGAAAGGAGAGAAAAAGAGAAAAAAAAAGTTGATTTGTTGTTCAACTTATTTATACATTCATCGGTGGATTCTTGCATGTACCCTAATTGGGATCAAAGCTACAACCCTGGCACAATGGGAGGACACTGTAAACAAATGAGCTACTCAGCGAGTACCTATGGCTATCTGTTTTATAACATGTGGTAATGTTTAAGTAATTTCATAGTTCTAATGCTAAAATTAAATATTACCTGGAAAATATATCTCTAAGAATGCATTAAACCAGATCTTTATCTTATCTGTCTGAAATATGAGAATTTTTGTAATTGTAATTTTCCAGATTTAGATTCAATTATAACTAGGTAAAATTCAGGTCCTGTCAATACTAATTAACATTTTAATTGCCTAGTGACAAACTTTTGGAGGAGAAAGTTCCACTTTTAAAAAACTAATGTGACCAGAATTTCTTAGGCTATTTTACATTTTCAATGATATCATTTGCTAATTTGAAAGCCATTATAAAGATAACCATGTATGTACTTTCATCAGTTCTAAAAATCTTGTCCTGTGATTTAGCTCCGATAAATATTTGTCTCAATTGCTCTAAATGTTTTTTATTTTATTTCTATTGACATACTCATATGCTATGTTTCTTCCACTGGCATCTGCAATAGTTTCATTCTGTATGAAACTGAGAAGATATACTTAAATAAGAACAATTAAATTGCATAGAAAATGTACTTACTAGGAATATAATAATTATTAGTAAATTATTCAGTAAAACATGTTCCCTTTATAAGAACTTCATTTAAACTCTGCAATTTAATTTTCATCAGAAAATTATAAAGATATTTTTTATTTTTTTAATTTCTTTACAGGGACAGAGAGAGGGATAGATATGGACAGACAGATAGAAACAGAGAGAGGTGAGAAGCATTAATCATTAGCTTTTTGTTGCCGTTGCGACACCTTAGTTGTTCATTGATTGCTTTCTTACATGTGCCTTGACCACAGGCCTTCAGCAGACCAAGCAACCCCTTACTGCAGCCAGCAACCTTGGGTCCAAGCTGGCGAGCATTTTTGCTCAAGCCAGATGGGCTCGTGCTCAAGCTGGCGAGCTCAGTGTCTCGAACCTGGGTCTTCCGCATCTCAGTCCGATGCTCTATCCACTGCACCACTGCCTGGTCAGGCTATAAAGATCTTAATGAGTCAAATATAAAGAACTTCTATTCCCTTTAAGTGGGCAGGCTAATTTTTCTATGCAACTACTTAATTATTAAAAAAAACCTTTATTTTGTTGTTACAGATAAGAAGTATTGCATGATTACATTGTCTTTTAAATATATTTTCACTGAAAATGTTTCTGAACAATTTTTAAATATTATTTAATTTATAAGGAAAAAATACAAGTGTCTCAGGAGACAGAAATTTTTAAACTTTTATTATTTTTGTCATTCCATATATTGATTTTTTTATATTGTCAGGTAATACCTAATCATGAAGCCAAATATCTCACAAAATGGTAGAAAATATATTTCTAAAACAATATTTTTTCTAAAATATATGATAAAATTGAAAGAAGAAGGATTGAAAACAAAACCAACAGCTTTAATCTGCAACAAATTAGAAAACATACAGATACCTACTCGATCTGTAGCTACAACAAAAATTTGGAATGATTCAGAATGCTTGGTTTACTCTTGAATCTCAAGGAAAGTATCACTTTGACTTTGTATTAATTTGAGTCTTTTAGAGCATGAATTTGCCACCCAAACTGAGTGTTTTAGAGGGCCTTCATGTGACTGTGATTAGGTTCTGAATCACACACAGAAGGAAATACATGTGTGTGTATTGTGTATCAGTATTTTAATGTGTATGAATATAACAACCTAATGAAGTCCCACCATGTATTTCAAATGAAGCTAATGGTGAAAGAAGAAACTAAAGAGACCAAAAGAGTTAAAACAAACAAAAAAAGTGCACATGGCAGCTCCTAGCAGAGAACAGTGTCAATAGCTAATCAATGAAAATGCTCATCTCAATATAGGAAGCCTCTATCTAATGAGATATCAGAGCCAGTAATTTCTTGTCACCATTCCTTCTTTTCTACCTGGGTTTTTCATGCAGTTGTGTTTGTATTCTACTAGTGCATACTCAGTGTGTGAATGTTAGATAGTTTGTATATTTAATGCATAGGCTTAAAAAATGTACCTGATGAAGAAATAGTGCATCTTTTCCACTATTCAGCACTTTTGAACTGTGACTGGATAAGATTTCTGTTGTCTGCCATGTGGGTAAAGTGTATTCATGAGTGAGAATGAGAGTGACTGTGACTCAAATGATTTGTTACTAAAAAATAATAACTAAAGGATTATGGTAGACATTAAACGTGATTGTCAACATCCTATTCTCCTTGATTTGGGAGTAGGTTAGCAAATTTAACAACCTGTTAAATATGAATTTCTGATGAACAAAGATTACTTGCTAGCACATCCTGTTTTATCCTAAAAAGTATGTTATTGTGTGTTAAATTTAATTTAAATAGGCATCCTGTATTTTATCCAGCTACCCCAGTTCCATGATACATGGAAGAATCTACCACACAGACTCATTGCAATTAGGAAAAACCATTTGACTAGTTTCACTAATGAACTTTGGAGAAATATGACCCATGTCAACCTCTAGGTAAAACTTTAATTTTTAGTACACAATTCTCTTTTTATTTCCCAGCTATGGTATCCAAGTAGACTTCAAATGAGATGTTGGAACAAGATGTAAGCATCTTGTATTGCCAACTCATTGGCATCTCATAAGTGAGAAGCCAGTTTTATACAACTAAGATCCAATCATGAGTATTACATCCAGATTTTATCTTATTAGTTTTCTCTAGTGCTTCATTATTTTTCTTCAATCTACTACCATTTTATATTTTTTTACAAAATTTCACACTTCACTTGCTCTCACCACCCTGCACTTTTGTTTTATAGAAAAACTGCATAGAGACTGGATAAAGGAAAGAACAGTCTTAAGAATATAAAAAACAGACATGATAGCTTGAAAGAAAGTACAAAATTATAATGAGAATTTGGTTCTAATAAAATTTTCAGGTCCTAACACCCTAATGCAGCTCAAATAATTTTTTACTTTTTATTCCCCTCACTGTGAAAAAGTAGGGGCAGTTATGAAACTGATATAAATGGAGATATTAAAGAGATCCTCTCAATAGTAAAAATTTTACTTATTAAAGACAAAATAACTCTTTGTCCTGCTTACATAAATTGGTGCTACATATTGGCTATGTGACCCAGGACACATGTGTCTACATATCACACTGGAATAAAGGCAGCATAATCATCTAGCACTAGGTTCAAAAGATGAGATTTTAAATGAGCATTGAGATGAAAATATTTTGGAAAGGCAGAAAAAAAAAACTATAAGAAAAAATTTAATTATAAATGTTGGGAACCAAATAAATAAACAGGATATTTTTGCAATCTGGACAGAGGTACTGGGCCCAAACCCCTCCTCATTTGCCTAGTAGTTAACAAAGAGCTACACCTGATTCTCATTTGTCTCACCCATGTTCTCCGGAGGAGACTGGAAGCTAGCTTCTTATTAGTGTAAAGTAGATTTGGATGGTATGGTGGGGGTCGTCTTTGAGTTGCCTTAGAAACTTAATTGAATTGCTGATGGACCACATTTTTTCTATGAATAAAAGTGGATGTGTTTCTGGGAGCAGGCACATTGCGGCTAAGGAACAGTAGAGACTGTTTGCTGTGGTGTCCTCCTGAACCCATACATACAGATATATATCTTTAAGTCCTTGCCTATCATTTATTTCAATTTCATGCATTTTCCCCATTTGGGACCCCGGTATATACTTGTGGCTGGACCGCGGCATATAAAGCATAAACCAGTAAATTTAATATTATGCTAAGAAATCATAGAAAAGTCAAATAGAAGTTTACATTATTAAATTTTATGGGTTTTTTTAATTTGAAACTTGGTTGCATTATTGTGGGACCACACATCGTATTTTAAATATTGAACATTTCCAGAGAGAAGTAATTCTATGTCAGCAAATAAATACAAAAGAAAACTACCTCAGAAACAGAAAACAAGAGAAAGGAACCGAATTGGCTTCTCTCATACATCAGAAGCAGAGACATGATTGAAACCATTTTGCGACTTAAGAATGGAAACTTAGATATGCATCAGACTTTGATCTTTTGTGTTTTGCTTACATAATGAAGAACTATTGGCACAGTGTAATTCAATTTTGTTTTGATGTGCTCATATCTGATATTTCAAAAACTCTATTTATTGTGTTCAACTACTCACTGTAAAATGTGCTGTCAAAAAGTTGACACAACAGCCTGACCAGGCGGTGGCGCAGTGGATAGAGCATCAAACTGGGATGTGTAAGACCCAAGTTCAAGACCCCCAGCTCGCCAGCTTGAGTGCGGGCCCATCTGGCTTGAGCACAAAGCTCGCCAGCTTGGACCCAAGGTCGCTGGCTTCAGCAACGGATTGCTTGGCCTGCTGAAGGCCTGCGATCAAGGCACATGTGAGAAAGCAATCAATGAACAACTCTGGTGTCGCAATGGCAATGAAAAACTGATAATTGGTGCTTCTCATCTCTTTCTGTTCCTGTATGTCTGTTCCTATCTATCCCTCTCTCTGACTTTCTCTCTGTCTTTGTAAAAAAAAAAAATTGAGACAATTCATAGAAACAAACATCTGCTTATTTCCAATATTAATATAATTTACATTCATTTGAGCAATATATATAAATATTCAAGTAAATCACTTGAGTCCTTTTACTGTTTGGAGTCAAAATTATAGTTAATTTTTTTATCACTCATTCTTAAAGTAAAAATAATGAATAATCAATCAATATGACATTCTGAGAAAGCAATTATTGTTTTAGCATTATTTTCCAAATGATACATTGTCAACCTGTTAAGGCAAAATGTTATAAGATGTGGATTTGTGTGTATCTATAATTTAGACTATTGTTCAAAAAGAATAAAGCCAAAATAATTTAATCAAATGTTTATAAAAGCATGTACAGTAAGTAGTCCCTTATTGTATCACAGTTTACTTTTTTGCAGCCTCACTGTATTGTGGATTTTAATAATTGTATATATCTAATTTTATATCACAGATTTTTTCCTATATCACAGGATTTTGTGATATATAGCTATTTTTATATACATATTTATTATTTTAATTATTTTTGTGGTAAAATAAGCATTTTCTAGCCTAAAAAATTAAAAACATATAAAAATTTAGTAAAATATATTAATTAAAACATCATCATTTAGGTTGTAGTATATTAACTGGTGAGTACCCATATCAAATTTTATATATTGTTAAAATTACATAGGTTTAAGAGTGTAGAAAGTGTTTAAGAGCATAGAAAGTGTTTATAACAGTTTGGGAAAGGTTTAAAAAAGTGTTTGGAGGGTTTATAAAGCCTTAATATATATATATATATATATATATATATATATATATATATATATATATAATAAAATAAATAGCACGTCACTACTTCATGGATTTTTGACTATCATGGGGGGTTCTGGAACCTAACCCCCACAACAGATGAGGGACCATAAAATGTGCATTTATTGTGGTACAAAAGTCAAGACAATGAAATATGTAACACTAATAATGTATTTATTATTAAAAATTATATAGATAAATAGATATTGATATATTGATATATTTCACATATATTGTGTGATTTGATATACTATAGTGAATGATTACAGTAGTTATGCTATAACAAAGTTGCCATTTTGTTTTAAGGAAAGCACCTAAAATTTATTCTTTTAGCAAATTTCTGATATTCAACTATATTATTAACAATATTATTAATTATAATTACTATGCTATACATTAGATCTCTAGGCTTATTCATCCTACATAACTGCCACTTTGTACTCTCTGTCCAACATCTCCCAGCTTCCCTCATCTCCCAGCCTTTAGAAAACACATTTTTTCTCTCCGCTTCTATGTGTTCAGTTTTCCAGATTCTATATATAAATGCAATCATGCAAGTTAGTTTTTTCCTTTTTCAACTGGCATTTTTAATCAGCATAATGCCATATAGTTGCATTGGCCAGATACCTTTTTATTTTTCAGGCCAACTAAGGTTGCAATGTAATTATATACCACAATTTTGCTTTATCTTTATCTGTCAATAGACACTTTGCTCTCATATCTTCGCTGTTGTGAATAATGATTCAACAAACATGAGAGTGCAGATATCTTTTCAAGGTGCTTAATTCATCTTCTTAAGGATATATACTATAAAGAGAAATGAGTGGATCATACGGTCATTCTGTATTTAAATTTTTGAGAAACCTCCAAACTGTTTTCCACAGTAGCTATACCAGTTTACATTTGTACCCACCAACAGTGTAAATTGATTTTGTTTATTTCTCTATATCTTCAGTAACACTTATTTTCCTTTACTTTTATGAAAATACACATTCTAATAGAAGTAAGACAACCTTTGTGATCATAACAATGTTTCAACCGAGCTACATAGCCAAGGCTTATTTTTTTTCTTTAATTAATTTTTACAAAGACAGAGAAGAAAGGGAAAAAGAGGGGAAGGAAGGGAAGCATTCATTTGTTGTTACACTCAGCTGGGCATTTATTGGTTGTTTCCAGTGTGTGCCCTGACTGGGAATTTAACCCACACCTTATTGTTTTGGGATGACACTCTTAACCAACTAAGCTAACCAACCAGGGCATCTCTTATGTATTTTAAATTAAAAAAAATTTACCTAGATTATTAGATTCATAGATAAATGCTGTGTACTAAAAATAAGAATAAAAACAGTGTGCATATTATATATAAGGTAATTTTAAATGCTAAATTTCATATATCATTTTTAATGCATTATAAAATATTATAATATAAATCTCAAATCTGGCATATAAAATTGTAATATTTTACAAGTTGAAGCTCCAAAACATAAAACCCCTATATCTATTGTACTATATTAATATTGTTAACATCATAACATTATGAAAAAAATTATTTATTCTCCATATTTAATTCTAATAGTTAATTAAAATTGAGAATACACTTATTAAAATTTGTTTGCTTATATTATGTTATATAAACCAGAAAACAAACATCTTTAACCTTATTCTTTTTATAAAATTAATATATCTTCATCTCTAGTAAATTCATTTATATTTGATAGTAGCAGTAAATACTATGCATCTTCTTAAAACTGGAAATTATTAGTTGTTATATATGTAAATCTTCTATTTATGTTTTTAAAAAAATATATAATTCTTATCATGTGCCAAGCTCTGTGAGAAGGATGACTAAGAAAATTTTAACGAATACAGTTTTAAGTAAAACTGATATTTGTAATTAATTTTATAATAAATTTCTTTTCAAGCAAATCAGCAAATTTGATCATGCTAAACTGTCTCACTTAAAATCTTTATTTAACTATCTCCAAAATACACAAAAACAATATTTTTTTTAAAAAAAATGAAAACAATAAAATAACTATTGCTTGTCAACATATGAGTTGATTTTCAATTTTTTAATTATTGGAAAGAGATAAATAAAAAATTATCAATGATTAATTTTTAGAACAATTCCATTATTATTCAAAAGTACTGGACATAAAAAATAATACTGTATACATATTAAATCAATGCGACCATGTGTAGATAAATTATAGGAAACTATATAAGTAGCATGGAGATAAAATTCATGGTATTAATATAATGTCAATAGAAAAGCAAAAGTAAAACTGTTGAAATAATTTAAGCATTACAAAACAGATTCAATCTAAGATTACTAAATTTTTAAGAGAAAAAGTAAATTTTATATATTTTGGACATTTTCAGAGAAACTAATTAAATTATTGTTTGAGATATACAAAGGTATTTTTCTTCACTATTTTTAGACCTACACATAATCAGAATATATACCAATAGCCCATACATTCTACACATTATTACTAGAAATATAAAATATTAGAAATAAAGGAGAAAGTGTGCTATAATTTTATTTTCATTTTTATTTATAAATATGCATAAAACAAGCTTATCACTCAAAGTTATAAGTAGTAATATGTAGTGGTAGTTTTGAGATTTATTTTTTATTGTGTATCTTGTATACAGTATAATATGTCTGTTGGGCAAATAAGTTTGTAAAATTTGTGTTATTTAATTTTGCTCACTTTTATTGTTAAAACTGGCACTGCCCACGTGAATGATGCTGGCCAAGTGAAACCGCTAATTACCTTTCTGCTAGGGAAGGGGCTTTGCTATGCTACTGTATGCTGGATGAAGGGTTTCGCACCAAAAACTTTTAAGAAGAAGGAGAAGGGGAGGAAGGAGGCCACATATTTGCAGAGGAGAAAGCAGCCAAGATGGCAGGGTGCTGAAGGAGAAGTCAGTTTATGCAGAGTTTGTGCAGAGAGAAGCAGATGGTGAACCAGAGGGGACTGAGCTAGTGACGGCCTTTTATTCTAGGAAAAGCTGGATATGTCAGTAGCTTTGTGAGCACTGAATGAGTGGGTTTTTGTGCTCTGTGTCTTTGTGTTTACTTGCCAACCAGGTGTGAAGCTAGAATAAAAAGAGTAGCTTACCAGACCAGTTTTTGGCTACGCTGATTCTATACTATGATAAGGTGCCAAAGAACTATAAAACTTAATATTGGCAATACCATTTTAAAGAGGAAAAGTCAGGCTTCTTGCCTTCTCCTTTCTTTAGAGAATGGAGGGAGAAAAACGTGGGAGCTTCCTGGCTTTCAAGGACAACTAGGTCATCTAGTGATAGTTTAACTATAATTCTTTGAAAAAATAAAGATTATCTAAAAAACTTTTTTTCCCCTTCAGTGGGATGCTTTAGGATACAATGTTTACATATCCTACACTGATTTTAACTCTTCCTCTACTCCTGAAGTCCCAAGAGTAACATATACCTCTAGACAAAGGGATGTGGAGTAGATACTAAAAGATTTGTGAATGTCTTTGATATGTAAAATGACATTTATCGCTCTTATGTTACCTTATAAATTTTAACATGTAAGAATGTTTTATTCTGCCTGACCAGGTGGTGGTGCAGTAGATAGAGCATTGAACTTGGATGTGGAGGACCCAGGTTCGAGATCCCTGGGTTGCCAGCTTGAACATAGGCTCATCTGGTTTGAGCAAGGCTCATTAGCTTAAGCTCAAGGTTGCTGGCTCAAGCAAAGGGGTCACTCTGTCTGCTGTAGCCCCTGGTCAAGGCACATATGAGAAATCAATCAATGAACAACTAAGGAACCACAACAAAGAATTGATGTTTCTCATCTCTCTCCCTTTCTGTCTGTCTGTCCCTATCTGTCACTCTCTCTGACTCTGTCTCTGCCACAAAAAGAAAAGAATGTTTTTCCTTTTAATAGATCCTATAGACAAATATTGTAAGCTTGTTAATGATTGACTATTGTGTCATACTCCTCCTCCTTTTCCCCCAATCTGTATGTGATCAAATGCATATAACTAGCCTCAGAGCTATATATGAGGCTACACAATTTGGGTTAGCTATATCCTGTGTAAGTCATATGTAGCTGGCTTATTAAATCTCTTCCTAAAAATTCTTCTGTGTCCTGCCTTGGTGTCTCTACATAACCCATGGAATTAAGGTATGCTACTTTATAACATTTGGGGGCTTGTCCGGGATGCTGGTGTTCCACATTACTGGGTAGAGACACCCAGACTGGCTGGCCTCTTCGGAGGGTTGCATGACCCCACTGGATCTCAAGGAGGGCACCCCCTGAGATGTTCCAGGGCTTGTTTTCTTGTGGGGTTTGGAAAACTCAGCAGACAGCACCGGTCCCTAAATTCAACAATTCGACAGAGAAATCAAGGAGTGTAAATTCTGACCTCAGGAGGTAAGTAGGGCCAATTTTTTGCTTTGCAGAATTCTGTTTGTGACTAGTCAATTTGAAACTATTGCATGAGGATCAAATGAGATCAAACTCACGCAATAGGCTCTCCAAGACCGAGATGTCCGTGGAGAGTTTGAGTCCTGCCTCAGGCTTTTCTGGGACACATTTGTTTGTGTTTTCAGGAAAGACAATTTAGTGGAGACATTTATTTGTGCTCTAGGAAGACAGTTAGTGGGAACTGAGTTAATCAGTCCTGCCTCAAACTTCCAGGGAAGTTCCAGCACCTTTGTACTGTCTGTCCATGTCGAGATCTCATTCTTTGCTTTTATTGTTTCTGTCTAAAACCCCTGAGTGATCGGTGTGTGAATGGAGATCTCTGGTGCCTGAGCCTAAGCTCCCATGAGGGACATGGCCAGGCAAGCAACTGAAAGGCCCCTGTCAGGGATTCCTTTCCTTTGTCTGTTGAACTGTCTGCCTAAAAGTCAAGTATAAATGTAAATAGTAAATTGTCTTGTTTTGTAAGTTCTCTTTGTCAGGAATAACTCTGATGTAATTTCAAGAAGCCGATGGAGACAACCGTGGGTATAGAATTAAATGGTCAAAAGGGAGACTTTGCACTCTCTGTGAATCAGAATGGCCCACCTTTGAAGTTAGATAGCCATGGGCCAAGACTTTTAATCCTGGGGTGGTAAGGGCAGTCTGGAATATCGTAACTGGAGATCCAGGCTACCCTGACCAGTTCCCCTACATTGATCAATGGCTAAACTTAACAATGAACCTGTCACAATGGCTAAAAGCATGCTCAATACAGAGAGGTTGCTATGTCTTCCTAGTCCAGCCAGATTTACATCTAGGACAAAAAGGGAATTTGAGAAGAAGGACTAGGACTCTGCTAGGAAGGAATCAGTGCACATATTACAAAAGAAAAAGGGCATTGAAAAAGTAAATGCACCAAATTGCAAGCAGCCAAGGCAAGTTCTAAGGTTCTGAATCTTGAGGACTGATGGGGCCAAGGCTCCTTTTTATTGAACCCCCGAGAACCTATGGTAACAGCAGAAATAGGGGGCAGGAGAGGGCTGAGGAATGCACTCTGCGAAATGTTTCTTCAGCTTCTGTGGCAAAGAGCTGGCAAGTGAGCGGTTTGGATGAGAAAAGAGTGGGAGGCCAGGCCAGGATGTGCTGTGTGTGAAGCGGTAGGGGAGGGTGCTAGAGTAAGGTGGCGGGGATGACTAAGGGTGGGGTGACTGGAGGAAGTATAGATTAGAAGCTAGTTTCAGATATCCACCTACTGACCCAAAGTAGTTTTAATCATTTGAAAGATATAAAGTAGAAATAGTATTAAGAAGAAAAGACTAGAACTTTTCTTTAGAAGAATCTTAGAGAAAGAAAAGGGAACAAGGCCAAATGGAAATGTTTGGAAAATAACAAACCACGGGGGTGGACCTTGCTGGTTATCAGTTCCTTGAAATGAACTACAGCTCCAGGAAGAAGAATGAGTGGTAAGATTATGAGGGATGGGATTGTCAGGAACAGGCCCTTTGGCTGCCTTTCTTCTTCTTCTCTCTAGGACATGGGGGTTGCATGGGCCCTCCATGGGCCAGGCATGGTGGCACATGCCTATAGCCCCAGCTACTTGAGAGGTTGAAGCAAGATTGCTTGAGCCTAGGACTTCTGGGCTGTAATGAGCTATGACAATTGGGTGACCTCCTGGGAGCAGGGGACCACCAGGTTGCCTAAGAATGAGTTCACAGGGGACTGTAGCTGTGAATCATGATCAAATTTTTACCTGGAAAAATACTTTATGAAAACTGCAGCTAAGTGTTCAAAATAGTTGTATTTTTTATTGATTCAAAAAAAAGAAAAAGACTGTGTGGGTTTTATTACAGGTAGTAAATTAATTGCTTTGAATGAATAAATACTGTTAAAAATGATAAATGTGTCAATTTTAATAATGCTGATACCTAAATTTAATTTTAAAACGTAGGGACTCGACTAACAAAGAGCTAGTGTTGGTCAAGTAAGTTTGTAAAATATGATTTTTATGTTTGCTAGCTTATAGTTTGTATTGGGGGTGGGCAGCACCATGTATATGTCTGTGAAATTGCAATTTACCTTTCTGCTTGTGAAGGGCTATTGTCTTGCTACTGTTTGCTGAAGGAGAGATTTTTGTGCCAGAAAGTTTTGAAGAAAGGAAGAGGAGAAGAGGCAGAGAAAAGTCAGTTTTGCAGGGAGAAGCCATGTTTGGCAGAGAAAAAAGAAAGAGAGGCCATGTTTTGCAGGGAGAGCAGAGAGAATGCAGAGTGCTGAAGGAGAAGCCAGTTTTGCAAAGAAAGAAGCCATATTTGCAAAAAGAAAAAAAAAAAAGGAAAAAAACAGCAGCAGGGATTAGTGCTGCCTCCATAGTGTTCAGAGGCCCTGCTGCACTCACTTAGCTCCAAGAAACAGTGCCAAGTGGTGACTGACTCCTCGCACAGCTCCCAGTGCCTCTCCCCCTTAGGCACCAGGAATCCCAGGCACCTCAACCCATAAGGGGTTGACTTGATGGTGTAAAGTACTGTAGGTAGAAAAGAGAGTTAGCATTTCTTTGCCAGCTGGGTAGATACAAAATAGTGAGTGCATTTTGACCATTTCTTATTTTTCTCAGTAACTCAATAGTTCATTGGGGTAGTAGTTTACAATACTCTTATTGTAAGTTATGCTAAATTTGTACTAATGATAAGGCATATAGAATTGTATAGTCTGCCAAATACAAAGACTTTTTATTTTGTACTGAGGGTCCATTATTGTGGAAAACATATTTTCTATGTTAGAAATGTATATGTTATTTCAAGAGTCTTTTGTTAATTATCCATATTACTTGCTATTTCATAGCCCTGTAATGTTGAAATCTTCATTTAAAATATTAGGGGATATGTAATGATTATTAATGATATATTTTTATATGGTGTATAAATGCTCAGCTGATTATTATTTTTAAGCAGTATTGCTCAATGTTAGGTCACCAAACCCAGAGTGACAAATATTAGTATTAATTGGCTTAGTGGTAGAATTCTCAACATAATAGGTTTGGAAAGAAAAAAATAGAAAATAGATGACTAATTGTGATAGTAGTAAACATTTAAGTTTTTAGCCCAGAGTAAAAGGGCTAAAGGATGCAAACAGAAACCCGTTTCTCTTGGGTTTTTTAGACATTATCTGTTAAGGTGCATAAAATTACATCATAAATAAGCTATGTTTTCTTAGAATGTAAAAGAGGTTTATGTTGAAGTAGAGTATAAAATTTATTTTATAAAATATTGGTCATTTCAATTAGTGCTTTTAACTAAGTCTCTAGAATTTGAAACATGAATGTAATAGAAAACAGTTTAAATTCTTTTATTCCCAAGTGACCTATAGAATTAGGTCAGGATTCCCTTTTGCAGGAAACCTCAAACCCTAACAGGACTGTTAGAATCTGTACTGTACATATGCTGCCCCACTTAGGATAACTGAGACCACCTCAAGAAAATGTTCCTGGTTGCCTGGCTTAAGTGAGACCCTAACAATCAAGCAAGTGAGAAAATTTTGGACACTTTTCACCAGTTTCTGTTAGCCAGGATCAGGGAAAATACTAAGAAAAAGAACAATAAAGTTGTCTAAGGTGTCAGAAGTTCTTCAGGATCCTTAGAAGTCCCGCACAGCTTTCTTAAACTATAAAAAACTTACAGAGTCTATGCCCCTCTAGACCTAGAGGTATCAGAAAATACTAAGATAGTCAACTTAGCCTTTTTACATAGCATTCAGACCTAAAAATTAGAAAGGAAATGTATTATAAGTTTTTAAAAAGGTAGAAACATTAGCTGATAAAAAAGGAAATAAACTAAGCATTTCAGAAAGAAAATTTCTCCTCCCTCACTCATAACTTTGTTTGGCCCCTAAAATAGTTGGTTAGCCAAAGATGGGTAAAATTTCTAAAGGCAGAAACAACCTAAGACAGGCATGGTCGAAGAGGGGCCATCAGGAGAAGCCTTAAGAACTAACAAAGATTAGGCTCAAACCCTCACCCCAAAAATGCAGAAGACTGCTCTCCTGAAATAGTGGCCATCATCCACTGTCCAGGGCACCAAAAGATGGGAACTTCCTAGAAACTCAAGAAAAACCAAGCAGCTGATAATACTACTAGTAAGGTAGCCCTAAAACCAATGGGGTTTTTAGAAAATTTTAGTGACTTTACTAGAACCATTGTTACTAAAGGTTTATTTGTAACCAATTAGGAAAAGATTTTGCCAGCAGGAAAGAGATCAAGAATAAAAAATAATTAATAAAAATAATAAAAAATAATTCTTAATCAAGAATAAAAAATAATTAGAAAAGCCAGACTTAGAATCTATTTCAGAAGGCATAATGTCCGAGTGTTTAGTCTGTGCCCAAATAAATACTAAGCAAAGTAAATAAATTATAAAGAGAAACTGGGAGAGAGGACCTTTCCCAGGTGAACATTAAGAAATAGATTTTACTGAAGTAATTGACACTTTTCTAGGATAGGAAGAAGCTTTTCCTACTAGAAATGAGACCGCAGTAACAGCTGTTAAGAAGTTGCTATATGAATTTTTTTCCAGATTTAGCTTGCTCATTCTAATGATGGGCCTGCATTTATATTCAAGATCTTACAGCTAGTGGGAAAGGCACTGGGAAAGGCACTCAATATTAATTGGAAATTACATTGTGCCTACAGGTCCCAAAGTTTAGGGCAGGTAGAATGCATAAATCAAACTGTTTTGTTTTTAAAACTGGTGAAAAGTGGCCAAGCTTACTTCCCTTGGCCCTACTTGGGGCAAAGTGCATCCCCTCTTGCCCCTTCAGCGCCTACAGCACTGTCTTCCCTTTGATCCTGTCTGACCTTCTATCCGGAGTCACCTCCCACTGGTGCACCCCTCAGCATCTCCCGGTGCCCCTTTTCCTGGCACCTGCTCCTGGGTTAATACTATTTGGCATGGGCGCGGGGCCTCTGTGCATTCCTAACCTGCAGCTGGGCAGGTGGAGTTGATGACCAGGACCCCGTCATACAAAGCTTGACCCTCTTTTGTTGCTCAGAACAGAGCAAGGCAAAGCTTTTGCAGAAGTGTGGTTGCAGGAGCTCGACCTGCTGCATCATGACTGAGGACAAGCTTGTCACCCACAAAGCCTCTGCCACAGCATACCCCAGCTTCAAGTCCAGCATGAGGCAGAAGAGAAGATCCTGAGCCCAGAGCCTGCAAAAAGGTTCCCTGTGCTAGCTATGACAGGCAGCTCTGTACTCAAACCATTTAGCTGCCCCAACGCATCATCCCTCAACAGCTCATGAGCCAGCCTGATGGAACCCAGCTTCCTGGAGAAACTGGTGGTCACAGGTGCCATTGGAGCAGTGCTGTTGGTCATGGGCATGGTGACTGTGGCGGGCAACATGTACACACTGGTAGTCGTGTGCTGTTTCCTGCAAACCTCGGCTTCCATGTACGTCTAATTTGTCAACCTGGCACTGGTCGACCTGCTCTACCTGCTCAGCATACCTTTCATTGTGACTACCTACATCACAAAGGAGTGGTGTTGGGCAGATAAAATATATTATGCTCACTTTGTTAAAGGTGGCACTGCCCACGTGCAAGTTTTAAGAGTAAGCTTTTCCCCACACCCTTGACTGATTGGATGATGTAGGGTGGTGCACTCTCATGAGGAATCCTCCCATTATGTCTCAGATAAGTAACTTTGTATCAGAGACTTCCTTGTTTGTAGATTGGATTAAAGGTTTTGAATCTACTCTATAAAGTGGGGCAGACCGGGAGCTTGCTCTCTCGGTTCCTGAGGTTAGTATTAGAGAGGAGAGCAGAGAAAGGCCACGTGGAGGAGAGAAGCAGCCAAGATGGTGGAGTGCTGAGGGAGAAGCCAGTTTGGGCAGAGTTTGTGCAGAGAGAAGGAGATGGGAAACAGAGGTGAATAAGTTTGGTGAGCTAGAAACCTTTGATTCTAGGAAACTCGGATAAGTCAGTAGCTTTGTGAACACTGAACGAGTGGGTTTTGGAGCCCAGTGTGTGTTTTAGCTTGCCCGCTGGGTACAAGCTATAATTAAAGCTGATGGCTCACTGGTTCTTGGCTCCGTTGTTTCATTACTGTTCATCCAAATCTAATGAGAACCTGCATTGGCCGGGTGGCTGTGATGGTGGCTCCGACTACTGGCTTTACAAGTGGCATTTTGGAGATGTAGATTTCCACGTCCTTTTAAGCCTGGACTTCCTGACCACTCATCTTCACCCTGACTCTCATGAGCAGTGAGTGCTATGTTGCAGTGCTAAGGCCACTGGACACCATACAGTGTTCCAAGGGCTATCACAAGGTCCTGGTGCTTGGCAAGTGGCTGCTGATGCTTCTGCTGATGCTGCCCATAATGCTGGCTGTCTGGCTGGTTCACAGGGAACACAAGAGCCTCTGCTTGCTGGCCTGGGGCTAGAGCACTGACCATGTCTACATGACACTGCTCTTTGGAACCCACATTTTGGGGTCTGGCATGGTAATTGGGCTGCTCTACATGCACCTGGCCTGGGCCTACTGGCTGTCGCAGCAGACCTCCTTTCCACAGACACTGCAGCTATCCAACCCCAGAGTGCTGCACCTCATCTTGTGCATTGTGCTGCTCTTCTGGGCATGCTTTATGCCCTTCTAAATATGGCAACTGCTGGCCCAGTATTGTGGCGCCCAGCCACTCTCACCCCACAGCTCATGCATCGTCAACTCCCTGACCTCTTGCCTCACCTATAGCAACAGCTGCATCAACTCCTTGCCTCACCTACAACAACAGCTGCATCGACACACTGCTCACCAAAAACTACCGTGACTTCCACCGGCATTCACCCCACAGCAGGAGCACCAGTGGGCCCACAGGCACCCAAGACTTCTGGCAGTGCCCCACCTGCTCCCAGCATGCCTTTGGCAGCTTGCTGTCCTCCTGCAGCCAGCAGGTCACTGAGCGCATAAGCCTCTCTCAGGAGGCTCCTGGGGGTGTCTGTCTCTATGTGTACCAGCCTCCAGGTTGCTGCTGAGGTAAGGTAGCCATAGCTGGAGTCTTGCAGAGAGGCCCCAGAGTAGAAACCACTTCTTGAAACCCCTCCCAGCTCTTCACAGACTTCGCTGACAGCTCTCTTCCTCCTTCTTCTTCCACAAAGTTTCTTGCTATACCATCTATGGGGCAGCTGAGTTGCCATCCCCATTGCTCATTTTAGCTCTGTCAGCCCAGAACCTCCCCTCCCTTACTACCAAAACTCAGAGAAGAGATAAGTAACCACTACTTCTTTAAGTACTTACAGGGTCTGCAGATTACTCAGCAGGCTGTTCAAAAGACTGTCCGAGAGGTGCTTCTGACACTGCCAGGAGATCCAGTATATTCTTTTTAACCCCGGGAACTCAGTCTGAGTAAAGAAGTACATCACCCAAGGACTGACTCCCACATGGGCAGGTCCACACATCATGATCCTGACCACCCCCTCTGTTGCCAAGGTAGAACGCATACGCTCCTGGGTCCACCACAGCCGGTTGAAGCCTGCAATCCTAACGGAAACACTCTCATGGACTACAGAGACTGACCCTGCCAACCCTTGTAAGTTGACCCTGAGAAAGACAGCATGCCCTGCTTCAGCCCAAAACTGGAAGCTGGCTGGTCTACACATGGCAAATGTCTAAAAAAAACTCACGAAGGACCTCCTTTTAATTAGAATTTAGGAAAGGAGGGAAACTGAGGTACAAGGAAAGTCAGAACAAGTTGTCTTAAGGTTTAATGCAGTTACTGCTATGAGTCATACAGAAGAGAGATAAGTCCTTTTGCTAAAAGGGAAGCCAAAAGGTAAATAGAAAAAAATACATATGCTTATACATAACCTATGAATACTAGCTACTTGGAGGATATCTCCAAAAAGAAGTGTACTTTAAAAAAAATTACTTATTGCCAGCTTAGTTGTCACTAAAGGTTAAGTTTTTTTTTTTTAATTAAGAGTTCTGACTAAAAGGAATCATATAGTTTTTTTTTAATACTTTTTTTTAATTTTTATTTATTCATTTTAGAGAGGAGACAGAAAGAGAGAGAGAGAGAGAGAGAGAGAGAGAGAGAGAAACGGGGGAGGAGCTAGAAGCATCAACTCCCATATTTGCCTTGACCAGACCAGTGCAGGGTTTTGAACTGGCAACCTCAGTGTTCCCAGGTTGACGCTTTATCCACTGCGCCACCACAGGTCAGGCTCATATAGTTTTAATAATAAAATGTATAAGGTATAAAAATACTTTTAGGGGAGAAAAGAAGAAAGTAAGTTGTTATAAAAGCCAGTTAATTTTGTGTAAGTTACAGGAGGTTTGTACAGGTTGTAAGAAATTAATCAGTAATATTTATTTTTTTAGTTGACTGTATTACTATTAATGAAAACATCAAGTCTACCTGTTAAATTTTTGTTGTATGTTATAGGCTAATATTCCTACTTAAAGAATCTGCAGATCACTGATACTAGCCTTAACTTCAGGCTCCTGCCTACTTAACAGCCTCATACACCTCGTTAAAATGACTCAAGGATTTGACTCAGAATATAAAACCAAATAACTGTAAAACTTAGTATTGGCAATGCCATTTTAAAGAAAAAAAGTCAGGCTTTTTGCTCCCTCCTTTCCTTATAGAATGGAGGGAGAAGAATGTGAAAGCTTCCTGGCTTACAAGGACAACTGGGACATCTAGTCATAGTTTAACTATAGATCTCTAAAAGAATAAAGGTTATCTGAAGAACTTCTTTTTCCCTTCAGTGGGATCCTTTAGGAGACAATGTTTACATATCCTACACTGATTTTAACTCTTTCTCCCCTCCTGGAGTCCTGAGAGTAACATATACCTCTAAACAAAGGAATGAGAGGTAGACAATAAAAGATCTGTGAATGTCTTTGTATGTAAAATGAGATCGCTCTTGTGTTACCTTATAAGTTTTAACAAGTAAGAATGATTTTTCCTTTTAATAGACCCTATAGACAAATGTTGTAAGCTTGTTAATGATAAATTATTGTGTCATGCTCTCCCTCCTTTTGCCCCCAACCTGTATGTGGTCAAGTGCATATAACTAATCTCAGAGCTATATTTGAGGCTACATGATTTGGGTTAGCTATACCCCATGTAAGTCATATGTAGCAGACTTATTAATAAATCTTCTCCTAAAAATTATTCTGTATCCTGCCTTGGTGTCTCTATGCAACCCACAGAATTAAGGTACGCTACTTTATAATAATACTGTCTGTCTAATGTGAACCTGCACCCTCTTGACAGTGGCTGTGATGGCTGTGACTACTGGCTATACAATGTCTAAAATTGTAAAGGTTTTACTCTTTCTACTTTTTAATATTGTAAATTGTATTTTATATTTTATTTTAAATTTTAAATGTTAAGTAAAAATTGTGTTAGAAATATGTGTTAAAGTATTATTTTCCCTTCTGAATTATAGTTTGATAATAATATCTGTTTTTAAAACCACTATTTCTAATGTCTGTTTTTATTGCTAAAATGAATATCAAAAACCATCAAATGTTATGAATATAAAAATATTGTTTATAACTGCAAGTCCAGTAGTTATGGTCACCATCACAACTGCATGGCACATGCATGTTCACAATAGATTCATATAGATCATAGAGACACAAGGGAGACAATAACTGGTGGGTTATTTTCTTTTTTTTGGCCTCACAGTTAGCTGGTGAGTAAAAACACACAGGCAACAAAACTCACTTATTCAGCACTCACAAAGATACTGACACATCTGAGTTTTCCTAGAATCAAAGCCCTCACCAGTTCAGTAGAGATAACAAAGCCCCTCATTTCTGTTTTCCTTCATCATGCCTTCATCTTGTTGTTTTCTCTACAACCACCATGCGGCCTCTTTGCCCTGCAAAAACAAGGTCTCCTTTCAAAATGGCCTTCTAACTCTTCCCTTCTTCATATATATATATATATATATATATATATATATATATATATATATATATATTATTAATTCTAATGGGGTGACACCAATAAATCAGGGTACATATGTACAATGAAAACATCTCCAGGTTATCTTATCATTCAATTGTGCTGCATACCTGTCACCAAAAGTCAAATTGTCCTCTGTCACCTTCTATCTGGTTTTCCCTGTGTCCCTCCCCTCTTCCCAGCCCACTCTTCCCTCCCTCCCCCCATCCCGTAACCACCACTCTCTTGTCCATGTCTCATATTCTCACTTTTATGTCCCACCTATGTATGAAATCATGCTGTTCTCAGTTTTTCTTTTTTTCTGATTTACTTATTTCACTCCGTATAATGTTATCAAGGTCCATCCATTTTGTTATAAATGATCCGATGTAATCATTTCTTATGGCTGAGTAGTATTCCCTAGTATATATGTACCATAGATTTTTAATCCACTTGTCTTCTGACGGAAACTTGGGATGGTTCCAGATCTTCGCTATTGTGAACAATGCTGCCACGAACATGGGGGTGCATTTCTTCTTTTCAAACAGTGCTATGGTGTTCTTAGAGTATATTCCTATAAGTGGGATAGCTGGGTCAAACGGCAGTTCGATTTTTAATTTTCTGAGGAATCTCCAAACTGCTTTCCACAGTGGCTGCACCAGTCTGCATTCCCACCAGCAGTGCAGAAGGGTTCCCTTTTCTCCACATCCTCGCCAGCACTTATTCTCTGTTGTTTTGCTGATAAGTGCCATTCTGACTGGTGTGAGGTGATATCTCATTGTGGTTTTAATTTGCATTTCTCTAATGATTAGTGATGTTGAGCATTTTTTCATATGCCTATTGGCCATCTGTATGTTCTCTTTGGAGAAATTTCTATTCATTTAGAATTCACTTGTGAAGCCATCAGGCCCAGGACTTTTCTTTTTGGGGAGTTTTTTGATAACTGTTTCTATCTCATTTGTTGTAATTGTTCTGTTTAGGTGTTCTGATTCTTCCAGATTGACTTTTGGAAGGTTATATGATTCAAGAAATTTGTCCATTTCACCAAGATTGTCTAATTTTTTGGCATATAGTTCTTCATAGTATTTTCTTACAATGCTTTGTATTTCTGTTGTGTCCGTTGTTATTTCTCCACTGTCCTTTCTAATTTTATTTATTTGAGTCCTCTCTCTTTTTTTCTTGGTGAGTCTAGTTAAAGGTTCATCAATCTTGTTTACCTTTTCAAAGAACCAGCTTCTTGTTTCATTGATCCTCTGTATTGTTTCCTTAGCCTCTATTTCTCCCTTCTTATTCTTAAAATTTTTCAGCGTGTCTGACCAGGCAGTGGTGCAGTGGATAGAGCTTCAGACTGGGATGTGGAAGACCCAGGTTCAAAACCCTGAGGTCGCCAGTTTGAGCGCAACCCAATCTGGCTTGAGCAAAGAGCTTGCCAGCTTGGACCCAAGGTAGCTGGCTCCAACAAGGGGTTGCTCGGTCGGCTGAAGGCCTGCGGTCAAGGTACATGTGAGAAAGAAATCAATGAACAACTAAGGTGTTGCAACAGCAATGAAAAACTAATGATTGATGCTTCTCACCTCTCTTAGTTTCTGTCTGTCTGTCTCTATCTATCCCTCTCTCTCTCTCTCTGTCCCTTTAAAAAAAAAAAGAAAAAAAAAATTTCAGCGTGAAAGCCCTTCTCCAGCTCACATTAATATAACCAAGCCCCTTCCCAAGCATGAAGGTGATTAGCCATATCACCAGGTGATGGCCATTTATGAGAGCAGCACCATTTTTAACAATAAAGTGAACAAAAGCAGAAAATACAGATTTTACAAACTCATTTGCCCAACAATAACCATGCCAAGAATTCATGAGAATATTTCTTTTTATTTCATTTAAAAAGTTATGACTCTCTTATTTCTCAAGCATATTTGTTCAATGTTTATTCAATCTTCTATTTCATTTTTTAAGATTGCAATACAAATTTGTTTCATTTAAGTAAACACTGAAATATGACTAAAAGATTTCTTCTAATAACCAATGTTTAAAATCTGATATATTTTATTTTTATCAACTGATGGAAAACTTTACATCAATTATGCAAACACTTAGTAACTAGAAACAAACTATCCATGCACACTAGTTTTTCTGTTGTTTCTTTAATAGTTTGCCCATCCAAAGCCCATTTTTGGTAGAATTTCAATGTAAACTCATGCAAATATAAGACTATAAGTATTTCAATGTTGGTAACTTTTACTGTCACTGCTACTTAATAATTAACATATTAAAAGTAAATTATTCACCATCATTTAATGCAGCACAGCGTAACATTCTTAAAAATATGTCAGAGAAATAAAGGCATGAGAGATACTTTTGGTCTTTTTCCATGAAGTTTCAACAATTTAGACAGCTATAATTCAATGAAAGATTTTCTGCTTAATGCACAACACACCTGAGATCCACACATTAAAACATCTAAAGATAGGCAAGTGGGAAGTGGGAGCAACTGGGGGGATAAAGGAAAAAGGAGAGAAATGCTGAGTTAAGTCACAGATAGAGTTCTAGAGCTGAAGCCCATGGCAATGTTCAGGTTGGAGAGGGAAAGAATAAGATTGAGGTGGTCATTCCATTCAGCCAAGAGGAGAAAAAAGATTCTGTGAGTATTACTATAGGAGTGGGCAGCATAAGCTGAAGCTGACCCCAGAGACATGGGCAGAAACGCAGAACTGAGGTATGGCCCGGTTGTCTAACAGTCAGTATTCCAGACAGAGAAACAAAGACAAAGAGCCTAGCTACCCTTAACATCCTATAGATCACCTACCTTCATCCTTGGGGTTGGATTGCAAAGCACATTATCTACAAACCCAAGAACTGGTATTACAGAATCATGTTTTCTCTGAGAAAAGGGTGAATGCTGTGACTGATCTTTAAACTGGAGCACAGAGGGTATTTTCTTCAAGAGGTCTTAGGTTGCTATTACCAGAAGGCAAAAAAACTTAGAAGGTGGCTGGGTTGTCCAAGCCCCATCTACCTAATGATTGCAGCTATACTGATGACAGCTTCTGGCTGCAGGAGACAGCACTAGAACTTCATGTATTCGGAGGCTCATTACCACCACATTCTACTCTGAAGTTGGTCTGCTGGGAAGGGGGTCACCAGATCAGAGGGAAAATACTCATTTCCTATTTTTCATCACCCCCTGAAGATCTGAAAAGCCAGATCAGTATGAGAGCTATTAAACTTATGATTCAGTGTCACCTACTAGAAAACAATCTATATAAATAAAAATGTAAATGTTTGTTCAATCTACGAAAGTTATCTACAGATTGCTTTGAAATTTTGACACAACATTGCATTCAAAGACATGCATGTTTTTATATACTTATATACCTACTTGTTGAAAAGATAAAATATATTATGCTCACTTTGTTAAAGATGGCACCGCCCACATGGAAGCCCATTGCCCAGGTGATATTAGTAGCTCTTCTTGCTTGGGATGGGCATGATTATACTAATATGTGTTGGGGGCCGGCTGTGAGAGGGCAGAATCCTTATAGCCTGGGGCTTGTTTTTAGGACTAAGCCTTTCCCATTCTTTTTGATGTGGGGTGGTACACTTTCATGAGCTACCCCATTATGCCTCAGATAAGTGAGTTTGTATCAGAGACTTCCTTGTCTGTATATTGGATTAAAGGTTTTGAATCTACACTATAAAGTAGGGCAGACAAGGAGCTTGCTCTCTCTTGGTTCCTGAGATTAGCTTTAGAGAGAAGAGTAGAAAAAGGCCATGTGGAGGAGGCCAGGAGAAACAGCCAAGATGGTGGAATGATGAAGGAGAAGCCAGTTTGTGCAGAGAGAAGGAGATGGGGAACATAGGTAAGACTGGTGAGCTAGGTTCCTTTGATTCTAGGAAACTCAGATAAGTCCGTAGCTTTGTGAGCACTGAATGAGTGGATTTTGGAGCCCAGTGTGTGTTTTTGCTTGCCCTCCGGGTGCAAGCTAGAATTAAAGATAATGGCCCACCAGTTCTTGGCTCTGTTGTTTCATTACTGTCTGTTGAATCAAAGGCAAACCTGTATGGGCTAGCCAGCTGTGATGGTGAGTGTAGCTACTGGCTTTACACTACTATTATACAGAAGTCACACCTGTGACAGGTAAAAACATGGGTTTTTTGGAAAGCAGTGTCATTTGTGGATGTAAAGCCAATAGTCAAGGCCGGGATCACAGCCGCCTGACCCATGCAGGTTCGCATTAGATTCGAACAGTTGGTAATGAAACAACGGAGCCAAGAACTGGTGAGCCATCAGCTTTAATTCTAGCTTGCACCCAGCGGGCAAGCAAAAACACACACTGGGCTCCAAAACCCACACATTCAGTGCTCACAAAGCTACTTACTTATCCGAGTTTTCTAGAATCAAAGGTTTCTAGCTCACCAGACTTATCCACCTCTGTTCCCCATCTCCTCCAGCACAAACTCTTAACAAACTGGCTTCTCCCTCAGCACTGTGCCATCTTGGCTGCTTCTTATGGCCTCCATGTGGCCTTAATCTGCTCTCCTTTCTAATACTTCAGGAACCGAGAACCAAGAGCTAGCTACTGGTCTGCCCACTTTATAGCATAGAATCAAAACCTTTAATCCAATTATACAAACAAGGAAGTCTCTGTATAATGGGATTCCTCAGGAGAGTGCACCCACCCTACATCATCCAATCAGTCAAGGGTGTGGAGAAGAGCTTACTCTTAAAACTAAGCCTTAGGCTACAACGACCCGGCCTGCCCACAGCCTGTTTCAGAACACACATTAATACCAACTAATTTCATGTCAGCAGTGCCATCTTTAACAAAGTGAGCATAATATATTGTATCTGCCCAACAGTGGACTTAAAAGCAACACACGCTATACTAAATATTTTACAGTTCCATTTCAATGTTATGAGAGAAATATAAATCGCACATGGCTGAAGATATTTTTAATCAAATACGCAAGAAAGATTCAAATATGAACATGAATTTCACAACAAAAATCTATAACAAAGCATTGATAATCATTGAAGATTTGTGCTTAGAAATCAAAATCAAAGTTCTTGTTGGGAAGATAAAATATATTATCCTCACTTTGTTAAAGATGGTGCTGCCCACATGGAAGTTTGTTGATATTAATGCATGTTGTGGGACAGGCTGAGGGCAGGCCGGGTCATTATAGCCTAAGGCTAATTTATAAGAGTAAGCTTTTCCCCACACCCTTGACTGATTAGATAATGTGGGGTGGTACACTCTCATGATGAATCCTCCCATTATGCCTCAGATAAGTGACTTTGTATCAGAGACTTCTTTGTTCGTATAATTGGATTAAAGAATTTCATTCTACACTATAAAGTAGGACAGGCTGTGAGATTGCTCTCTCTGGGTTCCTGAGATTAGTATTAGAGAGGAGAACAGAGTAAGGCCACATGGAGAAGGCCAGGAGAAACAGTAAAGATGGTGGAGTGCTGAGCAAGAAGCCAGTTTGGGCAGAGTTTGTGCAGAGAGAGGGAGATCAGAAATAGACGTGAATAAGTCTGGTGAGCTAGAAGCATTTTATGCTAGGAAACTTGGATAAGTCAGTAGCTTTGTGAGCACTGAATGAGTGGGTTTTGGAGCCCAGTGTGTGTTTTTGCTTGCCTGCTGGCTGCAAGCTATGATGAAATCTGATGGCTCACCAGTTTTGGGGTCCGTTGTTTCATTACCAACTATCCAAATCTAATGTGAATCTGCACTCGCCAGGTGGCTGTGATGGTGGCCTTGGCTCCTGGCCTTACAGTTCTCAATTGGGAATGTAATCATAGAATTGATCTGCTGCTGCTTTGTTTGATGTATAATTGAATCGTGAACAAAATTACAACATGGGTGATTTTTTGTTGTATGATTGTAAAGCCACTATCACAGCCGCCTGGCCAACAGTCAGTAATAAAACACAGGAGCCAAAAACTGGTGAGCCATCAGCTTTAATTCTAGCTTGCACCTGGCGGGCAAGCAAAAACACACACTGGGCTCCAAAACCCACTCATTCAGTGCTCACTAAGCTACTGACTTATCCGAGTTCCCTAGAATCAAAGGTTTCTAGCTCACCAGACTTATTCACCTCTGTTCCCCATCTCCTCCAGCACAAACTCTTAACAAACTGGTTTCTCCCTCAGCATTCTGCCATCTTGGCTGCTTCTCCTGGCCTCCATGTGGCCTTAATCTGCTCTCCTCTCTAATACTAATCCCAGGAACTGAGAGAGAAAGCTACTGGTCTATCTCACTTTATACTGTAGAAATCCAAACCCTTAATTCAATCTACAGACAAGGAAGCCTCTGATACAAAGTCACCCATCTGAGGCATAATGGGATTCCTCAGGAGTGCACCACCCTATATCATCCAATCAGTCAAGGGTGTGGGGAAAAGCTTACTCTTAAAACTAAGCCTTAGGCTATAATGACCTGGCCTGCCCACAGCCTGTTCCCCATTACACATTAATATCAACAAACTTCCATGTGGGCAGTGCTATCTTTAACAAAGTGAGCATACTATATTTTATCTACCTAACAATCCACCCCTATGCTCACTTTACTAGCCACAATCTACACCACTGGCATCCCTGTACAAGGAAATTAGGCACATTACACAAATTATAACATGATAAATCATACAATTTCAACAATTACAAAGGTTCACACATTTCACCAGTCTCTGAGCACTTTGCTAAAAGTGCAAAATGTCCTCAGCCCTCTTTCTTGCCATTTGAAAGGCTACCTGGGGCAGGGGGAGGGTCTCCAGCAAAGCCACCCCCACCCCCATCTGGGTATTGCACATTGTCCAAAATCTATAAGTCCATTCAACAAAGGAGCCTGTGCCAATCCGGTCATAGTCCAGGAAATCAGTCCACACAATAGGGTGCTAGCCTCCCTCATAATTCCTGCCATCATGGCAGGTCTCACACTGTCCTAAAGAGAAACATGTGGCAATGGCAGTCAGGATTTCCATCTCTGCTCTGGAGAGCATGATGGTATCCATCCCTATGTTCAAAAATTGCAGACCTACCAGCAGCTTGCAAGGCACTCCCTGCCGTTTCAGCTGGGTTCTCATATTCTGGAGACTGGGGATTGCAACTCCAGCTGGATTCTCCTCATCCTCCAAAGAGGAACTGGAAACATCAGCTCCCCCCGCCGGGATCGAGCCCCGGGCTGCCGCCACCTTCTGTTCCATGGGATTTACAGCCCCCACCTCAGCCTCAGCCTCAGTCTCAGCTTCAGCCCCAGCCTTGGCTTCAGCCCCAGCCTCTGGCCGCTGTGGCTCTCCACAACATCCAGGGAAATCTGCAACTCACAAACCTGTGATTACTTCTCCAGTGGCACCTCCATTTCCAGGCGAATATCACAAACCTGGTCAGCCTCATCCACCAGCACTTCCTCCAGCTCCAGGGTCAGCATCTCTTTCTCCCACATTTCCTCTAGCTTCTTCCACTGCTCGGTTTGCAGGTCCCAGACCACCTCTTCCATAGAGCTCTCTGTTTCCTCACACATGGCTGTAAAAGTCAGCCATCCTACAGTCCCCAGAATGACAGCAATAGGGAACTATAACAGCAGCCGGTCCTCTACTCCACCGCTCAAAGGTGGTGGCTGTTCCATAATGATCTGTATCGAATCCTGCTGACTATGCCAAATGTAAAGCCAGCTTTCTAGCTCACCAGACTTATTCATCTCTGTTCCCCATCTCCTCCCGCACAAACTATGCTCAAACTGGCTTCTCCCTCAGCACTCCGCCATCTTGGCTGCTTCTCCTGGCCTCCACATGGCCTTAATCTACTCTCCTTTCTAATACTTCAGGAACCAAGAGCACAAGCTCCTGGCCTGCCCCACTTTATAGTGTAGAAATCCAAACCCTTAATTCAATCTACAGACAAGGAAGTCTCTGATACAAAGTCACCCATCTGAGGCATAATGGGATTCCTCAAGAGTGCACCACCCTACATCATCCAATCAGTCAAGGGTGTGGAGAAAAGCTTACTCTTAAAACTAAGCTTTAGGCTATAATAACCTGGCCTGCCCACAGCCTGTTCCCCATTACACATTAATATCAACAAACTTCCATGTGGGCAGCACCATCTTTAACAAAGTGAGCATACTAGATTTTTTCTGCCCAACAATAGGTCTTTGGAGTTTCCTTCTCCCTCAACTGTCTCCATCATATAATCTTGTAACTGAACTGTCCATGCACCAAACATTTTATCGGTAGCTGCTGGGGCCTTTTGTCTAAGCGACTGGAATTTCTGTTCTGGTTTGAGCTGCTGCCAAAGCTCCAAAATAATTTTATTAGACTCCATCTAATTTCTTCTTATCTGCTCCAGATGTGATGAAATCTACCCCCATCTGTGTTTGGGTAACATTTACAGGCCTGTTTTTCTTGTTAGTTGGGGAGGGGGGACAACACAGACAGCAGCCCTCACTGCTTTATGATCCTGAGCAGCCTCCAGCTTTCCCAAATCTGCTACCATCCATGTAATTGCATTGATGGGCTGGCCCACATAAGGGCCCAAGATAGCCACAAGTGACCCAGAAAGGGCTGACAGGGTGCTAGCAAAAATAAAGTCCCTCATTTTTGCCATAAACACTTCCTCGTCTGGCCCATGGGACCCAGGGTTGAAAGCAGCATTTTTTATACCTAGTTCTTCAAGGACCTTCACTAACTCACTTTAGCACTGCCACTGACTCACTGCCCCTGGCAATTCTCCAGCATTCTGCCAGACCATACGAATGGTGGCCATCACCCATTCTAATAGGGTATGGTTTTCTGGGTTGTAGTTGCAGTTCTTAAAATGCTGCCTCAAGGAGGAGTGTGTGGTAATGGCAGCCAATTTCTTCATCTCTGTTCTGGAGAGCATAATGCCATCCACTTTTATGTCCCATAATTGGAGTAACCAGACTACCAGGTATTCAGTAGGTTTCTGTCTAAATTTTGCCCCCAACTCCATCAGCTCTGCTTAGGTATAGGGCCGAACCCTACAGTGCTCTATTACCTGGGCAGGAGGCTTTGACTGCCCCTAAGGGACTCTTCACTGCTGAGCTTTTACCTTCTTGACGACCACTGATTGAGCTCTGAATCTGCACATGGCAGACTTTTATTTAACCACATGCTTTGGGTTAGTATTTATAAAGCCAGTAGGCATGGACACCATCATAGCCACCTGGCTCATGTAGGTTCACATTAGATTCAGACAGACAGTAATAAAACAACAGAGCCAAGAACTGGTGGGCCATTAGTTTTAATCTTAGCTTGCAGCTGGGGGGGGGGGCAAGTAAAAACACACACTGGGCTCCAAAACCCACTCATTCAGTGCTCACAATGCCACTGACTTATCTAAGTTTCCTAGAATCAAAGGTTTTTAGCTCACCAGCCTTATTCACCTCTGTTCCCGGTCTCCTTCTCTATGCACAAACTCTGCACAAACTGACTTCTTTCTCAGCACTCCACCACCTTGGCTGATTCTCCTGGCCTCCTCACTTGGCCTTTCTCTGGTCTCTATTCTAATACTAATCTCAGGAACCAAGAGAGAGCAAACTCCCGGTCTGCCCCACTTTATAGTATAGAAATCAAAAGCTTTAATCCAATATACAAACAAGAAAGTCTCTGATACAAAGTCACTTATCTGAGGCATAATGGGATTCCTCATGAGAGTGTACCACCCTACATAAAAAAGGGTTGAAAAGTCTTAGTCTTAAAACCAAGCCTTAGGCTATAAGGATCCTACCTGCTTAAATCCTGTACCCCCAACACACATTAATATAATCACGCCCATCCTAAGCAAAAAGGACAATTAATATCACCTGGGTGATGGGCTTGCACATGGGCAGTGCCATCTTTAACAAAGTGAGCATAATATATTTTATCTGCTCAACAGTATTTTCACCCCAATTCTGTTCAGATCAACACACTCACACACATGCACACACACATCCACACACACACATCCACAGACACAGCTCTTCTTACTAACAAAGTTGTCTTCTGTGTGTCTGTTGGGCAGATAAAATATATTATGCTCAATTTGTTAAAGATGTCACTGCCCACATGCAAGTCCGTTGATATTAATGTGTGTTGGGGAACAGGTTGTGGGCAGGCCGGGTCATTATAACCTAAGGTTAGTTTTAAGTGTAAGCTTTACACCACACCCTGGACTGATTGGATGATGTGTGTGGGGGGTGCACTTTCATGAGAAATCCTCCCATTATGCCTCAGATAAGTGACTTTGTATCAGAGACTTCTTTGTTTGTAGATTGGATTAAAAATTTGGATTTCTACACTATAAAGTGGGGCAGACCAGGAGCTTGCTCTCTCTTGGTTCCTGAGATTAGCATTAGAGAGGAGAGCAGAGAAAAGCCATGTGGAAGAGGCCAGGAGAAGCAACCAAGATGGTGGAGTGCTTAGGGAGAAGCCAATTTGAGCAGAGTTTGTGCTGTAGAAGGAGATGGGGAACAGAGGTGAATAAGTCTGGTGAGCTAGAAACCTTTGATTCTAGGAAACTTGGATAAGTCAGTAGCTTTGTGAGCACTGAATGAGTGGGTTTTGGAGCCCAGTGTGTGTTTTCACTTGCCCACTGGGTGCAAGCCAGGATTAAAGCTGATGGCTCACCAGTTCTTGGCTCTGTTGTTTCATTACCGACTGTCCGAATCTAATGCGAACCTCCATGAGCCAGGCGGCTGTGATGGTAGCCTTGGCCATGGGCACTGGCTTTACAGTGTCTGTATATTTATCTCCATCCTTTAATGTGTATGTGAATGTGTAATGCTTGATTTAGAAAAAAAAATGAATTATATAAGGTTGTCATATTAAAACTTCAAAAGGAAATCTTAAATTGTTTTCTCAAGTGGTTGGGCAAATTTGTACTTTAACCAGCTGTATGAGATATATGAGTATTCTTATTAATCCATGTATTATTACACACACACACACACACACACACACACATGAATGAAATTACATAAAGGTGTGAGAAAGCAGAAAAGCAAAATGGGGATGGAATTACAAGATAGTTAAAGTTACATTCTCTCACGCATAATTTAGAAGAAGGAGGCTACAAACATGATCAGGTATTAGAAGAAGTCTGAAAGGGGGTATTTCAAAAGTGTGTTAACCTAGATACAGAGAAGCAATGGACAGGGCATGCTTAAGGCAAAGACAAACCTTTTAGTAAAATATTTATGGGTTTGGGGTATCACTACTAAATGTAAAATGCCTAGTTAGGAATTTTTGATCAGATCACCTTGTGAGGTAATTTTCCATAAAACTTTTTCTTTCATAGACATTTTTTTGGTTAACCCATAAAGTACTTAAAATTGTGATGTGTTTTATAATATATAAAATATATTGCATGCTCTTGAGGAAGGAGACTCCCCTTGAAATAAGAGGCTTCAAGGATATTTTATAATTTAGGCCAAGCGTTCAGAGAGAGTTTGTAAATATGATTTTTTGTGTAATTTACAAAATCTCAAGATGGCTGATCATATTCCTGGTTAAGAAGGGCTGTTATAATGTAAATAAAGAGGATTTTTATACTTAGAAGGTTTTGAATAGAAGGAGAAAGGAGGCTTAAGCCCCCTCCCTTCTATACACCTGGGTGAAAGAAGGTAAAACAGCCAGAAATATAGGAGGGAGAAGGGAGATTTGAGTAGCTCTTTCCTCTTCTCCTTTCTTTCTCCTTAATGGGTGATTTACAAATGATTATCCTCTGGCATCCTCTAAGTCCCATTTCATCCTGAAATCATGTGATTGACTACAAAGACATCAGGAGACCTATGAATGTGAATTTATGTCCTGTAAAGGGTATATAAGATGTAAGAAATCTAATTTTGGGAAGCACGTGTGTTTGGACCTATAGCCCTGGATGCTCTGCTAGCTTAATAAATTTTCTTTTATTCTCTTATAAGTTATCTGAGTGTCAATCCTCCTAGGTTTTGCTCTCCTGCAACACTCTAATCACATTTTTAAAATAATTTTTAAATTTTTTGGTTTTCTTTTTTAATACTCTTATGGTGGACAGTTTTTATAAGTGTTACATCAGTACATGAAAAGTACATAGCATTGTCTTAATTTGTGTTTTATTTGTCCTATTTTTATTGCTTTCATAGTACTTTCTTGATTTTTTTTAGTTTAATGATGTCTTGTTTTTGTTTGCTTTGTGGATAAAAAAGAAATATAGGGTGACAAACTAAATCTGACAAATTCAGGTGAGCCCTGCACAGTGGCCTTGCAAACTCAAAGACCTGAAATAACTGCACAGGATGGTCTAAAATTAAAACTTTCTAACTGAAAGCAGTTTTTGGTAGGTAGTCATGTCCTCAGGTGTTATTTTTCAATAAACAATGATTTATGCCTACCTTAATTAAGCCTATATGTTATTGCATTTACAATAACATACCTGATAACATGCCTGTGAATTATAAGTAAGGGTAATCTTTTTCTGCCCATCCCCTCAGGGCAGACATCCCATCAGAGCAGGAACTAACAAATCTCCTCATTGTTGTTATTATCATGTTAATTAACTATTAACTATCTTTTCCTGACTACATAAAAGAAGTTTTAATACATACAATTTTACTTTTAATCCAATCCCAGAGATTTCCCTATTTTGTTATTTTGCTGCCAATTGATCTATCTGCCTACGTCTTCCCTTTGATTCTAATGTATAAAACAAATGGTAAAGCATAATTTTCCAGATTATTTTCTCAATCTGTTAAGACCGCTTCCTAGCAATTATTAACAGTTTGGCTCAAATAAACTCACAAAAATTCTTATAGGTTTTGAAGTTTCCTATGTTGAAATTTACTTGGTGCAATGTGGCAGAATTCTAAAGAAACCCACCCAGGACCACCTTGCAGGCTTGGATTAATGATTCAGTATCAACAGGGCCAATTGTGTCCCAAGGAATCCTTGTCTTGCATCTGGTAAACCTGCGTGCATTTCTCTTGGAATTCTGAACCTCCCTTTTTAAGGTAAGAGGTCCTCAATTTATTAAAGCTAGTTTTGGAAATGCTTGAAGTGAACCTAAAGGTTAAGGGTTAAAAGAACCCAGGCTAAGGCGGAATACAGAGATAAATAATGGATGGCTGGTTTTCAATTTTGGCCTTTTTCAATTGGGACTAATTAACTGCTAGTCTAACCAAAGGAAAAAATAAACTTTGCTGGGTAAGTGATAGCTTGAACTTGTTTAGTTTCAAAGATAAGGGTACTTCCTCCCTCCAACCTGAATCTCGAATATTGTCAGGTGACTAAAAATTTTTGTGGAGGTGTCTGGGACATGACCCATAACATGTGGGGGTCTCATACAAGATATAAATCTAGAAACAATGCAGAAGGAAGGAGAGACTAGAGCATTAAAAAACAAAAGAACTCTATGAGAAATATCTGACCATATCAGAAAAACAATATAAAAATAATAGGCATAATAGAAGAAGAGAAGAAGAAGGAAACAAAGAGCTTATTAAAAATATAGTTGACAAGAACTGGCCAAACCTATAGAAAGAACTAGATTCTTGAACCAAAGAAGCAAACAAAACATCTAATTACCTCGATCCAAAAAGGCATTCTCCAAGGCACATTGTACTAAAACAATCAAAGTTAATTAAAAAAATTATTCAGGGAACCAGAGAAAAGATAAAACGTAACCTTTAAAGGCAAGCCTATCAGGTTATTATCAGACTTCTCAACAGAAACTCTATTAAGTTAGAGGAGAATAAAACAAAAGATTCAAATGACTGAAAGAGAGAAATTACCAGCCCAGAATGATATATGTAGCAAAGTTATTCTTTAGATATAAAAAGGAAAATAAAATACTTACTCAGAAATACATAAGCTGAGGAAATTTATCATCAGATGACCTCCTTTGCAGAAAGTATTCAAGAAGTTTAGTTTACCTGAAACAAAAAAGGAAAGAGCACAAAACTACACATAAGATTAAAAACAAACTTATAGCATAAACAAGAATAATTGGTGACAGAAAAAAAAAACATAAAAAAAAGGGGAGCAAAGGTCTCAATTTGCAAAAGAGGTTGGAAATTTAAAGCCAGTAGCCACGACCACCATTACAGCCTCCTGGCCCATGCAGGTTCACATTTGATTTGGACAAATGGTAATGAAACAATGGAGCCAAGAACTGGTGGGCCATCATCTTTAATCCTAGCTTGCACCCGGCGGGCAAGAAATACACACAATGGAAAAACATTTCCTTTGTCATTCAGGGATCCCCAAACCACTGACTTTTCTGAATTTCCTAGAATCCAAGGTTTCTAGCTCACAAGCCTTATTCACCTCTGTTCCCCATCTCCTTCACTCTGCCCAAATTCTGCACAAACTAGCTTCTCCTTCAGCACTCCTCCATCTTGGCTGATTCTCTTCTCCTCCATGGGACCTTTCTCTGTTCTCCTCTCTAATACTAATCTCAGTGTTGGGCACATAAAATATATTATGCTCACTTTGTTAAAGATGGCACTGCCCACATGGAAGTTTGTTGATAATAATGTGTGTTCGGGGTCAGGCTGTGGGCAGGCTGGGTTGTTATAGCATAAGGCTTAGTTTTAAGAGTAAGCTTTTCCCCACACCCTTGACTGATTGAATGATGTAGGGTGGTGCGCTCTCCTGAAAAATACCATTATGCCTCAGATGGATGACCTTGGATCAGAGACTTTCTTGTTTGTAGATTGGATTAAGGGTTTGGATTTCTACATTATAAAGTGGGACAAACCAGTAGCTTGCTCTCCCTTGGTTCCTGAGGTTAGTATTAGAGAGGAGAGCAGATTAAGGCTACGTGGAGGCCAGGAGAAGCAGCCAAGATGGCAGAGTGCTGAGATAGAAGCCAGTTTGTGCAGAGTTTATGCTGGAGAAAGAGATGGGGAACAGAGGTGAATATGTCTGGTGAGCTAGAAACCTTTGATTCTAGAAAACTCGGATAAGTCAGTAGCTTTGTGAGCACTGAATGAGTGGGTTTTGGAGACCAGTGTGTGTTTTTTGCTTGCCTGCCGTGTGCAAGCTAGAATTAAAGCTGATGACTCACCAGTTCTTGGCTCCATTGCTTAATTACCAACTGTCCGAATCTAATGTGAACCTGCACGGGCCAGGCGGCTGTGATGGTGGCCACAACTACTGGCTTTACACTCAGTAACCGAGAAAGAGCAAGCTCCTTGTCTGCCCCCCTTTATAGTGTAGAAATCAAAACCTTTAATCTAATAGACAAACAAGGAAGTGTCTGATACAAAGTAAGGGTGAGAAAGGCTTAATCTGAAAACTAAGCCGTAGGCTATAACAAACCTTCCTGCTTACAGTCTGTCCCCACACCCAATGCAAACTATAAGTGAATAAACATATATATCATATTTACAAACTTATTTAACCAACATTCTACCCCTTTTGCACATTTCACAATCTAAAGCACAGCTATTAGGCACAAGAAAATTAGGCACATTACACAAATTACAACATGAAAAATCATAAAATTTCAACAATTACAAAGATACACTTTACCAGTCTCTGAGCACTTTGTCAAAAGTGAAAATGTCCTCTGACTTCTTTCTAGCCATAGGAAAAGCTTCACAGGACAGGGAAAGGGGCTCCAGCAAAGCCATCCCCCCACCCCCATCAGGGTATTTTACATTGTCCAAAATACGTAAGTCCATCCAACAAAGGAGCCAGTGCTCACTCTGGTCATAATCCAGGAATCAGTCCATGTACATGGGGCCTCAGCCACCCCCCCCATCCCTGCCATCCTGGCAGTTCTTACACTGTCCCAAAGTGGATCACGTGGCAATGGCAGTCAGCATTTCCGTCTCTGCTGCAGAGAGCATGATGACATTCACCCCTATGTCCCAAAATCACAGACCTACCAAGGACATAGTAGGTACTGCTTGTTGCTGGGTTCTCATTTTCTGCAGACTGAGGATTGTACTCAAACCTAATTCACCGCATCCTCCAAAGAGGAACTGAAAACATCAGCTTCTGCTGCTGGGCTTTTGCCCTGGGGCATACCACCTTCTGCTCCACAGCCGTGCAGCCCCAGCCTTGGCCTTAGCCCTAGCCTCCTGCTGCTGCTGGCTCTCCCCAACATCCAGGGCAATCTGCAACTCATGAAGCAGTTATTTATTCTCCAGTGGCTGCTCCATTTCCAAGCAAATCTCACAAACCTGGTCAGCCCCCACCTCCGGTGCTTGCTCCAGCTCCAGGGTCGGCATCTCTTTCTCCCACATTTTCTCCAGCTCCATCCATAGCTCGATTTGCAGGTTCCATGTAGCCTCTTCCACAGAGCTGTCAGTTGCCTCACATATGGCTGTAAAAGTCAGCCAGCCTACGGCCCCCTAAAGGACAGCAATGGGGAATCATAACAGCAGCCAGTCCTCCACTCTACCACTCAAAGGTGATGGTGACTTCATACCTATATGTATCGAATTCTGCCACAGACTATACCAAATGTAAAGCCAGTAGCCACGGCCACCATCACAGCCATCTGGACCATGCAGCTTTGCATTTGATTTGGACAGACGGTAATGAAACAATGGAGCCAAGAACTGGTGGGCCATCATCTTCATCTTAGCTTGCACCTGGTGGGCAAGAATTATACACAATGGGAAAACACTTCCCTTTCCATTCAGGACTCCCCAAACCATTGACTTATCTGAGTTTTCTAGAATCAAAGGTTTCTATCTCACTAGCTTTATTCATCTCTGTTCCCCATCTTCTTATCTCTGCACTAACTCTGCACAAACTGGCTTCTCCTTCAGCACTCCACCATCTTGACTCTTTCTCCTCTCCTCCACGTGGCCTTTCTCTGCTCTCCTTTCTAATGCTAACCTCAGGAACTGAGAGAGAGTAAGCTCCCAGTCTGCCCCACTTTATAGTGTAGAAATCAAAACCTTTAATCCAATAGACAAACAAGGAAATCTTTGATACAAAGTCACTTAGGGTGGGAAAGGCTTCGTCTTAAAACTAAGCCTTAGGCTATAATGACCCTGCCTGCTTACAGCCTATCCCCAACACCCAATGCAAACTATAAGTGATCAAACATATTTATCATATTTACAAACTTCTTTGACCAACAGTGTCCAAATGCATTTAAAAGATTAAGACTACTGCATATATGAAGCTTTTTTATATACTTAATGATAACTACACATAAAACACCTGAAAATGAGACTCACAATTTAGAGGACATAGGTATGGAATACTAGTAAACAAAAACAACAAACAGAAACACAAAGAAAAATACACAACAGAAAAATAAGACTACCAGAAAACAAAAGATAAAATGGCTATAAAGAAACCCTAAGTAAAGAAATATTCTGAGCATAAATAAACTGAATTCACCAATAAAAAGGCACAGGGTAGCAGATTGGATTGAAAACAAAGCCCAAACATATGCTGCTTTTAGGAAATAAAATTAAGCTGCAAGGACAAAAGGAGATTCAGAGTAAAAGGATGGAAAATATTTTTTTCAAGAAAATGTCCACAGAAAAGCAGATGTAGCCCTACTTATATCTGACAAAATGGATTTCAAGATAACAAAAATAACAAGAGACATTGATGGACATTTTATAATGATAAGGGGAACAGTACATCAAGAAAACATGACACTATTCAATATATATGCACCCAGACAGAGAGAGTTGAAATGCCCCTACTAAGAGTATCTTACTAAAAGCAACTACTAAGGGAACTAAAGGGAGAAACTGAAAAAATACAATATTTGGAAACTAAGTATGGGGGCTCTCCATTGAGAGCTCTGGACAAATCACCCAAACAAAAATATTAACAAAGAAATATCAGCCTTAAATGACACATTAGACCAAATGGACATAATTGACATTAGCAATCATAATCAGGACATAAGATTATACATTCTTTTCTAGTTCACATTGAACATTCTCAAGGATAGGTCAAAATAGCTTCAATAAATTTAAAAAGGATTGAAATTATACTTATCATATTATTTGACCACAATGTTTTAAAATTAGAAATTAACCGTGAAAGAGATGTAAAAAACCCCACAAATATGTAGAGATTAAACAACATACTACTATAAAATAACTGGGTTCATAAATTCAAAGGTGAGATTAAAAGACATATAAATCCAATATGAATGACAATACAACAAATCAAAATTTCTTGGATGCAGCAAAAACAGTTTATATCATTACAGGCCTATTTCAAGGAAAAAACAAATTCCAAGTAAACAATCTAATGTTACATCTTTTTTTGTTTGTTTGTTATTGTTTTTTCCCCAGGGACAGAGAGAGGGATAGATAGGAATAGACAGGAACGAAGGGAGGTGAGAAGCATCAATCATTAGTTTTTCGTTGCCGTTGCGACACCATAGTTGTTTATTGATTGCTTTCTCACATGTGCCTTGACTGCGGGCCTTCAGCAGACTGAGCAACCCCCTGCTGGAGCCAGCGACCTTGGGACCAAGCTGAGGAACTTTTGCTCAAGCCAGATGGACCCGCACTCAAGCTGGCGAGCTCGGCGTCTCAAACCAGGGTCTTCCGCATCCCAGTACGACGCTCTATCCACTGCGCCACCACCTGGTCAGGCTCTAATGTTACATCTTAACTACAAAAAGAACAAAAGCAACCCAATGTCACCAGAAGAAAGAAAATAGACAAATTAGAGTAGAACTGAATGAAATAGATGATGAAAAGGCTATATAAAAAATTAATACAACAAAGAACTGCTTCCTTGAAAAGATTAATAAAACTGATAAACTCCCAGTTAGATTTACTAAAGAAAAAAAGAGAAAAAACTCAAGTAAAATGAGAATAAAAAGAGAAGTTACAATAGACATTGAAGATATACAAAGGATCATATTAAAATACTATGAAATACTATATGCTTTGAAATTTATTAACCTAGAAAAAATAGATAAGTTCCTAGAAGTATACAACCTTCCTAGATTGAATTATAAAGAATTGGAAAACCTGAATAGACTGATAAACAGTGTGGAAATTGAAACAAACATCAAAAACCTCCCCAAAAATAAGTCAAGGACCACATGGCTTCACTAGTAAAGTCGAACAAATGTTCAAAAATTTGTACCTAGTCTTCTCAAATCTTTCCAAAAAAAAATTGAATAATATGCAATACTTTGTAACACATTTTATGAGGCCAACATAACTCATGTACAAAAAGCAAACAAGGATCACACAAAAACACTACAGGCATATATCTCTGATAAACACAGGTGCAAAAATTCTAAACAAAATACTAGCAAATCGAAATACAATAATGTATTAAAAAATAACACAACATAATCAACTTGGGTTCATTCCAGGGACAACATATGCAAATTGATCAATTCATACACTACATTAATAAAACAGAGAAAAAATAATATAATATTATCAACAGAACCAGAAAAAGCACTTGATGAGGTAAAACATCCATTGTGATGAAAAAACTCAGTAACATGGGTATAGAAAGAAAGTACCTCAATATAATAAAGGCCATATATGACAAACCTTAAACTAATATCATACTCAGTGGTAAAAAACTGAAAGTTTTTTTTTTAAATCAGAAATATGAGAAGGAAGCACACTTTCATGACTCTTATTCAAAATAGTTCTGAAAGTCCCAGCCAGAGTAATCAAGTAATGAAAGAAATAAAAGGCATCAAAACTGGGGAAAGAGAAGTAAAAATGTCACTTTTTGCATATGACATAAATTCTGTATATAGAAAACCCCAAAGACTCCACAAAAAACAAACAAACAAATAAATAAAAACATGAAACAAACAGAAAAGCCCTATTAAAACCAATAAACATGCAGTAAAGTTGCAGGATACAAAATCAATGTACAAAAATTTATTGCTTTCTTATAATACTAGCAATAAAACCAAAGAAAGATTACTTTTGCAGCAAAATGAGTAAAGTACCAAGAATAAACTTAACAAAGTATGTTAGCTAACCTTTGGACCATCTTTTTAAAAATAGATCTTGAATCATTTCCTTAGATGACTTTTAACTGATTTTAAAATAGTTTTGATCAGTTTTGTTGTATATGTCTTTGTAGCATAATTTTCTTTTCTGTAGAAAAAAAGAAAAAAGCAGTCTAAATAAGACTTAATATTATCATCAATATTTTGGTATTTTGAGAAGCTAGCCTGACAATCACAGTTAAGCTTTAGTGTGTCCTCTTACAAACAATTTTACAAAACTTTAACCCCAGGCAAAGTCAGCTGTGGCAATGAAAGATCAAGACAAAAAATAAATGGTAAATGAAAAGGCCTTCCCATGATTCTGTCTGAAATTGAGCGCGCGCGCGCGCACACACACACACACACACACTGAATCATAAAAATGACAAAGCATCCCTTATACTGACTATTGTTAATGACTGCTACTTCTTTACCAAGTAGTTTTAACCTGACTCTAGTCTTGTTTCTTCTAGATAAGATTTATTAATATAAAAAAATACAAAATTATCCCAGTTTCCTGATATCATACAATCTAGAATAAAACTTAACTTCAGTAACTATTCCTACAAAGCCAACTAACCGCAGCTCAAAACCTATTATAACTTCTTTTTGGCAAACCATAACTGAAAGATTCCAGAATTCACCATAGGGTTTCCCCTATTGTGACAAACAAGAAACCCAACTTGTTCAACAACAGGTATACTTCTTATTAGTGATTTTTTGGATTGAAGACATTGTCCCTATAAATACTAATAATGATTTTAGTAAGTGAACTTGACTTGAAGGAATCGCTAAGCTTACGTCCATCCTAATAATGTTTTTAAATACCACATTTTTTTTTATTTTTGAGAGAGAGAGGCAAGGAGAGAGACATGAACATTGGACTGCTCTTTATGTGCCCTGACCAGGAAATCAAACCAGCAACCTCCACACTTCTGGAAGAAACTCCCACCAATTGAGCTATACAGCCAGGGTTTAATTTGTTTATTTTTTTGTTTATTTTAATTTATTGTGTTTACATAGATTCAAGTGTACCACCAAATACATCCCCCCTCCCCTGTTACTGATTTTTAGAGAGACAGAGAAAAAGGGAGAGGAGAGGGAAGGGAAGCATTCCTTTGTTGTTCGACTGAGTCATGCATTCCTTGGTTGTTTCCCACATGTTCCCAAACTGGGGATTGAATTTGCAACCTTGCTGGATGATGGATGCTCTTAACCAACTGAGCTACTGAGCTAACTGGCCAGGGCCAAACCCCACATTTTTTTAACAGAGTATGAGATCTGACCTCAATATTTTCATTTTCCTTTTTATTTTTTATTTTGTTTTAGAGAGAGACAGACAAACAGACGGAAAGAGAGAGAGATGAGAAGCATCAAATCATAGAAATCATAGTTGTGGCCCCTCAGTTGTTCATCGACTGCTTTCTCATATGTGCGTTGACTGGGGGTGGGGGGAGGCTCCAACCGAGTCAGTGACCCCTTGCTCAAAATAGTGACTTTGGTCTCAAGATAGCAACCTTGGGTTTCAAGACAAAGACTTTTGGGCTGAAGCCAGCAACATTGGGATCATGTTTATGGGGTCATCTCTATGATCTCAAACTCAAGCCAGGGACCCCGCTTTCAAGCTAAGGAGGTTGTGAGCAAGCCAGTGACCTCAGGATTTTGATACTGGGTCCTCTGCACCCAGGCTGACTCTCTATCCACTGTTCCACCACCTGGTCAGGCCTCAATGCTTTTTTTATAAATAAATGTAAAATGGGTTTGATTGAACTTTTAGAAGAAAGTGTAGTTCAGAATACGTTTTAAACTTCAAGAGTCTACCTCTTCTGTTATTTCCCAGGAGTACGAAAAAAATATGATAGTTTTCTGAGAGTTCTTGTTATATTCCCATGACTTACCTTATCTAATTGTTTTTCTCTCATTATCCCTAGTATCTTGGTCATTCTCAATTTAGTGTCCACTCTTCAAAGTTTATGTTAGTATGGGTCAAGATCTTGAAAAAAGCAAAGTTGGTTTTTAACTATTCATAGTTTATAAAACTTCCAGTATAACTTTAAATAGCAGATACAGACACTGGAACTCTTTCTCTTATTCTTTCTCAGATAATAGTTTCAATATAAAATTTGCTGAAGTTGCCTTCTATTCATATATTGTCAAAACTTTATTTAACCATCAATGAATTTTCAATTATATTTAAAGATTTCCCTTTATCTGTCAAGATAATTATATGAATATTTTGCTTTTCATCTGTCATTTTTCTAAATGATAGTTTTCAAGTGTCAATCTATATTTTCAAAAATAAATCTGCTATGTCAGTGATATGTTGTTATGCTCAATATTACCAAATTCATTTGCTTATTTTTTAAATAATTTTGAGAGAATTTGATATCTAAATTTCTCTTACTCTAATGTCCTTGTCAGGATATGTTACTTAACATATGCTAAATGTAGTTAATGTCTTCAGACACAGAATTTTTCTATTGTTTCTTTAGCCTCTGAAAAACAAATATTTTTTTAAGATTTGGAAAATTTTAATTCTTTGATTAAGCTATATAAACATAAACTCTGCTTTATAAGATTTTTTACCTTTGACACAAAATGATCATGTAGATATAAAGTGCAATATAAGGAATATAATCAATATTATTCTAATAACTATGCATAGCAGTGGTTATCAACTACTGGTGACTGATGTCAGTCTGCTGGAAATTTGTGCCAGTCCATAAGATAGCTAAGCATTCTTATGTTGCATGAAAACTAATGATGCATGGCATCTGATGGGCATGAGATTTATCAGGATGATCACATGGTAAGTTATATGTCTAATCACTGGGTTTTACACCTGAAACTAATATATTATGTCAACAATAATTAAAAACATAATTTAAAAACTTTTAAAATAAATTTATATGCAAAAGATATTTCAAATATTAAATTTTTTACTGTATTTTTTTTGTTAAATTATATTCAAGAAATTTGATGACTTTGCCTGTTATTCACATTATCACCTTAAAATTTTTCATAATAGTTCTTTATAATAGATTATTTTTAATAGAATTTATTACTGTAACACTGGTAAACATAATTCCACAATTTTCAGATGCCCAATTCTACAACAAATCTCTGTAAACCATATTGTGTGTACACCTCTGCTAAGTCAAGTCTTACTCCATCATCACTTATCCACACTATGCCCTCCTCCACCTCTACACCCCCACAAACACCAGACTATTGTTCATGTCCATAAGGGTTTTCTTTGTCCTTTTTACTCAACCCCTCTACCCTCCTCAACCAGCCCTGCCCCAAAAGATGTCAGCCTGCTCTGTATGTGTCAATCTGCCTCATTTTGCTTGTTAGTTCACTTTGTACGTTAGATTCCGCATATGAGTGAAATAACATGGTACCTGTTTTTCTCTTACTGACTTACTTCACTTAGAATAAGTGACAGCTTTATCCATGCTGTCACAAAAGGTAAGATTTCCTTCCTTCCTTTTTATGACTGCATAATATTCTATTGTGTAAATGTACTACAGCTTTTTTATCTACTCATCCACAGATGGATACTTGGTCTGTTTCTAAATCTTGATTACTGTAAATAATGCTGCAATGAACATAGGAGTGCATATATTATTTTGAATTAGTGTTTCAAGAGATTTAACATGTATTACCAGAAGTGTGATAGCTGAGTCAAAGAGTGTTTCATTTTTAATTTCTTGAGGTAACTCCATACTTCTTTCTGGAGAGGCTGTAAGAATGTGCATTCTCACCTAAAGTGACCAAGGGTTCCTTTTTCTCCACACCCTCACCAACATTTCTTTGTTGATTTCTTGATGATAGCCATTCTGACAGGTGTGAAGTGATATCTCATTGTGGTTTTAATTTGCATTTATCTGATGATTAGTGACCTTGAGAATGTTTTCAAATGTATATTGGACATCTGTATTTCCTCTTTAGAAAAGTGTCTATTCAGTTCCTTTTCCCACTTTTAAATTGGATTGCTTATTTTTTCAGTGTTGGTGTTTATAAGTTCTTTATAAATTTTGAATGTTAACCCCTTATCAGATGTATTGGCAAATATGTTCTCTCATTCACTGGCTTGTCTTTTCATTTTGTTGACAGTTTGTTTTGTTAAGCAAAAACTTTTGTTTGATGTAGTCCCATGTGTTTTTTCCTTTAGTTTCCCTTTCCTGAAGAGATGTATCAGAAAGAAATACTGCTATAAGAAATGTCCAAGCCTGACCAGGCGGTGGCACAGTGGTTAGAGCATTGAACTGGAATGCAGAGGACTTCGGTTCGAGACCCCAAGGTCGCCAGCTTGAACACGGGCTCATCTGGCTTGAGCAAAAAGCTCACCATCTTGGACCCAAGGTTGCTGGCTCGAGTAAGGGGATATTCAGTTTGCTGAAGGCCTGTGTTCAAGGCACATATGAGAAAGCAATCAATGAACAACTAAGGTGTCGCAACAAAAAACTGATGATTGATGCTTCTCATCTCTCTTCGTTCCTCTGTCTGACTCTCTGCCAATGTAAAAATAATAAATAAATAAATAAATAAATAATAAAATTTTAAGATTTTACTGCCTATGTTTTCTTCTAGGATTTGTATTGTTTTGAGTCTAATATTTAAGTCTTTAATTCATTTTGAGTTTATTTTTGTGTATGATATAAAAAGGGGTCTAGTTTCTATTATTTTCTTTATTTTTTGCATATCAGTCCAATTTTTACTACAACATTAATTGAATAGACCAGCATTTTTAAACTGCCAGTTGGCAGACCAGTTAGTGTAGTTAAGCAAAATTTTATGCTGATGTGGGAGTTAACCAGCCTGATATTATATGAAGATTATAGAACCAATAATTATAGACTCATTAATTTTCATATAACATCAGGGTGATCAACTTTTTCATTAACTGGCAGAAAATTTCTGGCATACCACTGGTTGAAAATTACTGGAACAGATTGTCTTTACCCTGTTGTGTGTTCTTGCCTTTCTTGCCAAATATTAATTGACCAGATACGCATGGGTTGATTTCTGATCACTCCATTCTATTCCACTGATCTATATGTCTGTTTTATGCCAGTACCATGCTGTTTGGATTACTTTGACCTTGTAGTATAGTTTGGTACCAGGTGGTGTGATTCTTCTAACTTTTTTTTTTCTTTAAGATTTCTGTAACTATTTGGGGGTCTTTGTGGTTCCATATAAAATTTTAAAATATTTCTGTGAAGTACATGATTGTAATCTTGATAAGGATTATGTTGAGTCTATAGATTGCTTTGTGTAATGTGGACATTTTAGTGATGTTAATTTTTTCTACACATGAGCATGCTATATGCTCCCACTTATTTATATTTTTATCATTTGTATTTTTTCAGTTTATTTCTTCAGTATCTTATAATTTTCTGAGTAAAAGTGTTTCATATCCTTGATTAAATTTATTCCTAGGTATTTTATTCTTTATGAAGCAATTGTAAATTTTTTAAAGTTTTCCATTCTGAAAGATCATATTGGTGTATAAAAATGCAATAGGTTTGAATATTTATTTTGTATCCTGCTACTTTATTTATCAATTCTATCAGTGTTTAAATGAACTTCTTAGAGATCTATCTGTACATACAGTATCATGTCATTTGGAAATAATGACAGGTTTACTTCCTCTTTTCCAATTTGAATGTCTTTTATTTTTTCTTCTGGTCTGATTGTTGTGGCTAGAACATCCACTACTATATTGAATAACAGTGGTAATAGTAAACATCCTTATCTTGTCTGTGGTCTTAAGGGAAGTGTTTGTAACTACAAGTTTTTGCCCATTGAGTATGATGTTGATTGTGGATTTTTCATATATGGCCTTTATTACATTGGTGTATGTTTCACTACACTGAGTGTTTTTAACATAATAGGTGCTGATATTAACAAATACTTTTTCTACATCTATTGATATGATCATGTGATCTTTATCCTTCATATAGTGTATCACATTTATAGCTTTGTAGATGTTGTACCAATCTTGCAATCTCATTTGATCATGGTGTATGATCTTTTTAATATATTCCTGGATCTAATTTACATCAATTATGTTGATCATATTTTCATACCTACTATATCATTATATTGTTTTCTTTTTGTTATATTAACAGAGATATTTGAATATCTTCCATTAGAAATTTGAAAATATACATATATAATAAACACATATGATTTTATATGTGTACATACTATATTTCTATCTATGCTTTATCTTCTAAGAATGCGTTTTCTTAATATGTACTTTGACTAATATTAGTATCATTATAGTATTTTTGTTTTCTTTCTCATATCATGTGTAGTTTTTTTTAAAAAAAGTATTCATTATAGAGAAGGGAGAGAGAGAGAAAAAGAGAGAGAAAGATAGATGGGAGAAGAGCAGGAAGCATCAATTCCCGTATGTGCCTTGACAAGGCAAGCGCAGGGTATCAAAATGTGACTTCGTGTTCCAGGTCTATACTTTATCAACTGCACCACCACAGGTCAGGGATCTTTATTTTATTTTTGGTGTTTACATGATATAATTAATTCTTTGAGTGTTTAACTTTTTCATACTTTACTTATAGCATACTGTTTGTTTGTTTATTTATTTTAAGTGAGAATGAGAAAGAAAGAGAGGTACAGATAGAGACAAACAGGAGAAACATCAACTCATAGTTGCAGTGCCTCAGTTGTTCATTGATTGCTTTCTCTTAGATGCCTTCACCAGGGGGACTCCAGTTGGGCCAGTGGCTCTTGCTCAAATCAGTGACCTTGGGTTTAAGCCAGCGACCTTGGGCTTCAAGCCAGTGATCATAAGGTCATGTCTATGATTCCACTCTCAAGCTGTTAAGGCCTTGCTCTTGCTCAAGCCAAGGCTCTTGCTCAAGCCAAGGACCTCAGGTTATAAAACGTAAGTCTTCAGCCTCCCAGGCAAATGCTCTATCCACTGCTCCACCACTTGCTCAGGTTATTTATAGCACAGTGTTTTAGAAAGCAGTTGTTTTGCATTTCAATTTGGTTGATAATAATAGTATTTTTCTTAAAGTATTTTATATTTAATCCAACTAATATTTTTTCTCCACTTTTTGGTTATACTATTTAAATTATTATTTATTTTTCTTTATGGTAATTTGTAAGTTAAATAATTTCAACAATCATTTTAGTAGTCCATTTAGAGATTCCAACACAATATTCAATTTATTACAGTTTAGTGCAAATTATTACTTTTTCCACTTTTCCAAGCATACTTGGATTCTAGAAACTCATCCAGCCTTTTAAAAAAACTTTAAGTAAATTTTATTTCTAATACATTATAAACATAGCCAAGCATTATTATTACTATTTTTAGATAGGCAATGTTTTCATCTTCACTTATTTTCCATATAATTATTCTTATATCATTTTTGCTTCAGTTTAGGATTAATTTTATGTTTCTGTCTGGAATTATTTTCCTTTCATATAAAATGCCTTTTAAAATTTGTTTTAGCCCTGACTGGTAGGCTCAGCGATAGAGATCGGCCCAGTATGTTGAAGTCCTGGGTTCAATTCCTGACCAGAGCACACAGGAGAAGTGACCATCTGCTTCTCCACCCTTCCCCCTCTCCTTCTTCTCTGTCTCTCTCTTCCACTCCTGCAGCCAAGGTTTCACAGGAGCAAAGTTGGCCTGGGTGCTGAGAATGGCTTCATGGCCTCTGCCTCAGGCACTATAATGGCTAGGGCCACAACAGAGCGACGCCACAGATGGGCAGAGCATTGCCCCTTGATAGGCATGCCGGATGGATCCTGACTGGGTGCATGGAGGAGTCTGACTGCTTCCCTGTTTCTAACTTACAAAAAAATACAAAAAAAAATTCTTTTGTTTTAAAGCAGGTGTACACAAAACAACAATTCACATTGAAAACCTATTTGTTTTTATTTTAATGTGTAGAATATTGTCTTCTGTAACAGAATTATAAAGTAATACTTTCAGTAATTAAAAGGTGTAATTTTATTTTTTTATAACATCCACCATTTCAGTTGAGAAAGAATGTGTTTTGTTATTACCTTTTCAAAACAATGTTTTTATTTATTTTTATTTATTTGTCATCTGACATTTGTCTTTTGTAAAATTTTCTGTTTATCTTAGGTTTTTTCATCAATCTAATTATAATGTCTATAGATGTGATTTTTCAGTGTAAATTACTTGATTATTGCCTTCAGAGTTTCTTAAATCTGTCACTTGATTTCCTTAACTAGTTTTGGACTATTTGAAGACATGATCTGGTATTGTTCTTTCTCCATTTTTATTTACTTTCTCTGTAAGGCTCCATTTACATTATTTACATCTTTGTTTTCCACTCATTTTTACATTCTACTGTATTTTCTTTTTCTTTTATTTTCTTTAGTCTCTACTTTGTTTACTTGTCTTAACTTGTTTTCCGCTTAGAAGTTGTGTCTTTTGTGCCTGAATAGGTGGTGGCACAGTGGATTGAGCATTGGACTGGGATGTAGAGGACTCAGGTTTAAAACCCTGAGGTTGCGGCTTGAGTGTGGGCTCATCTGGCTTGAGTGTGGGCTCAGGCTGGAGCATAGGGTTGTTGGCTTGAGCGTGGAATCATGGACGTGACTCCATGATCACTAACTTGAGCCCAGTGGTCACTGGCTTGAAGTGTAAGGTTGCTGCCTTGAGCAAAGGGTTCTCTCACTCTACTGTGCCCCCCACCCTCCCTTGGTCAAGATACATATGAGAAAGCAATTAATGAACAACTAAGGAGTGCCGGCGAAAAGGTGGTGCTTCTCATCTCTCCCTTCCTGTAAGTCTGTCTTTGTCTGTTTCCCTCTCTGTCTCTGTCTCTGTCACACACACACACACACACACACACACACACACACACACATGTTATGACTTTTGTGAAACTTTTGCTATGTTTAACAGAAATTATCTACTAGGTTATGTCAAATTCATTAAACAAGGAAGCCGTTGAACTGAGATGGCTTTATTGCTGTATGTTTAAATAAGCACATCGAATCCTAAACCTGTATATGCTTCAAGGTTGCAAAATAAAAAGCTAAGTATAACCAACAACAATAAAGTATATTTTACCATGAATATTTTTTTTAGGTTTTCACAATGTACAATACTTAAATATTCTCATTGCAAAAACTTTTACTATTAAAATTTAGTAAAAAATATTTAAAATTTTCACATGACCAGGTGGTGGCACAGTGGCGCATTGGATGAAAGTTGGACTTGGATGCAGAGGTCCCAGTTTCGAAACCCTGAGGTCACCAGCTTGAGTGCAGGTTCATCTGGTTTGAGCAAGGCTCACCAGCTTGAGCCCAATGTTGCTAGCGTGAGCAAGAGATCATTTGGTCTGCTGTAGCTCCACAGTTAAGACACATATGATAAAGCAATCAATGAATAACTAAGGTTCAACAACAAACAATTGATGCTTCTCATCAATCTCCCTTCTTGTGTGTCTGTCCCTATCTGTACCTCTCTCTGTCTCTGTCAAAAAAAAAACAACAACAGTTTTTTAAAACTTTTTTTTAAAATATTTTCCTAATATGTGAATTAGCAGTAAAGGTAAGTGGCTACAAGAAAATAAATGACATAAAACAAAAAAATAATAATTAATATCTCAACCTAAGCTATATTAATTATTAAATGCCTATATTAAGTTTTACTATTTATTTATGAATTAATAGAACCAGCACCACTGTTTTAAAATAAGGCACACATACACACAATACAGTCATAATTTCTTAACTTACCTAGGACCTTGCTTTGCTCTATCTTGTTGATAATATTATCATTCAGACCTATTAGGTTATAAATATCACAAACATTTTTTTTAAAATCAAACAAATATGGTCTTCAAATCTAACTCTGTAAGTATTGACTTCCGATACACTATTTATATAGTAAAAGAACATGTATACCTAAAATTTTTAGCAGAAGGAAAGTAGAAATATATCAATAATATTATTTTTTTATTTATTAAGTAATAGATATATAATATATAATTATTAATCATTAGACTAATCATGTTAGGAACTTAAATTATTACTTTATGAATAGAGAAAAATTTTGCCAAAATGTCTTGTTTCATGCATGATGAAGAAAGGTTACAAACCCAATTTATTTACATACATTTGCATTTATTAAACTAGAAATATGGATACATAGTTAAATCTTGTAGTCTCTTAAGGTGGAGAATGTTGATTTTAGATACAAGATACTTGTGTGCATGTAAGTTTTTGTTATGATGTCACAAAATTAGCTAAAGATTTCTTTTCTGTCTTTTTCTGGCTTAGTTACCCTAGTTAAATACCATTACATCAGGGTTGATTTTCTTTTACAATTACGGGCTCATTAATTATTAGAAGCCTAAAATCAGCACAATTCTGGTTGAGTTTCTAGCAACTACAAAGTTCCCTTTATATATATACATATATATATATATATATATATATATATATATATATATATATATATATCTTAACTTTATTTGATTTCTATTTAAAAATCAATATTTATTGTTATGTAAAATGTAGTTAATTAAAAAAGCATCTAAAAATTCTCTTTTGATTCATACAAAATATATTAAGAATTCTAGTTTTAATACTCTTCCATTTATAATTTCCACAGTGAAATAAATTGTCAACATATTCTAATGTCTTGACTCCAAATGTTAGTCTGCTGACTGGGTTTCATTATTTTCTGAAAAATTACATGGATAAATTGTGAACACAATCTTATAAAGACATTAAACTTCTAATCTTGTTTTTCCCCTTCATAAAATTTTAAACTTCAGCCAGATATGAGAGAATTTGATTAGGGAAAAAGGAGAATATAAATAGACATGACCAACATCAGGAAATTATAGAAATTCTAGAACACAATGAATGATAGTAGTCATAGATAAGCCGCTCTATTTCATTTGACCTTTAATTCCCATTTACATGATTTTACTGCAGTATCTTCACTGAAGAGCTATATACACACTTTATCTAAACTATTGGTTTATAAACCTGCTAAATCACATGTAGACACTTAGCTTAAGAGAATTTTAGCCTCTGCTGACCAGATATAAATTAAGAGTAAGTGCTGAAAGCAAGACAATTAGTAGAATTAACCAAAACAGAATATGAAGAAAAACAATTATTTGGTAGGATCCTCTGGATAAAGAAATAAAAGTGCTATTAATTTTGATTAGGAAGACCAGAAGTGTGTAACATATTGAAACATACAAAAAAACAGTATTTATTTTAAACACGTTAAAGATAGGATTTCTATGAGACAACTAAGTTGAAGTTTTGACATATGGCATATAACATATGACATGAAAAATTGGACACATAAATCTAATTTTTAAAAATAGCTATTGGAAGAAAAAATAAACTTTATATGAATAAAGGTGTTGTAAAGCAAAATGTCATTGAGAAGTGTCTAGATAGAGACAGAAAAGTATATAATACAAAGATGCATGCCGATCCTGTATATAACCTAAGTAACTGAAATTATAATGAAGGAAAATCAACATTATTTAATATAGTTAAAATCTATACAAAAATTATCTTTTTTTTGCAGCAAGCTAATTGAAAAATTTAGGTGGAAATACAAAGAACTGAGAAAAAGATACAAATAACGATCAGAGTTAGATGACTCACACCTAATTTCAAAACTCATTAAAAGTGTGCAGTAAGTAAGAAAATGATATATTTGTGTTAAAACAGACACATGAATGATTAGGGGTGGGAGTAGAGACTCAAGAAATAGACCCACCAATGTCCAATTTTAAAGAAAGACAAAAAGGAAATGCAAAGAGAAAAAGGAAACATTGACTCAACTAGTGGTGATAAAAAGTTGACTATCCATCTATAAGAAAAATGAAGTTCCATCTTTGCCTAACAGCACATATAAAATTTTAATCAAAATAAATCATAGACCAAATTGTGAACCTTACACTTGTAAAATTGTAAAATAAAACTGAGAGAAACTTTTGTGACCTTGAGTTTAAGAGTGTTCTTAAATAGTATACACCAATCATACTGTATAAACAAAATTATATATTAAGCTGGACTTCATTAAAATTAAAAATATATATCTTTATAACATACTCAACATAAAATAAAAATGCAGGAACTGAAGTAATAAAAATATTTGCTAAACAAATACCTGATGAAGAATTTTATGCATAATGTTTTTAAAAATATATTATAATAATAATACCAACAATCTAATAAAATATGGACAAAATTGCTGATTAAGCAGTTCACAAAAGATATACAAATGAAAAGATGCTTAACTTTGTTAGTCACTGAATGAAAATTAAACCACAACAAATTACTACTGCATAGACAGTAAATGGCTAACATGTATAAAGCCAATAATACAAAACACTAGTGCAGAACATTTATTACATTGCTGTAATTTGCATTCATTGTTTGTGGAGATATAAAATTATGTAAACAGTTTGGAACGTAACTTTGCAGCTTCTTATAAAGTTTAACCATAAAGTGACCATTGATCCAACAAATCTACTTTTAGATATTTACCCAAGAGAAGTGAAAATATGCTGCTCACAAAAATTGGGGGATATTTCACAATAAATATGAAGCTATAAAATATCCCTTAATTTTTTGAGCAGTATATGTAAGGTATTTTCCCCACCAAGGAAGGAGGGAAATCAGCATAGCCACTAAGTATTGATTATTAAGGTTTTATTTAGTATAGAGCGCTTCTTGGATGAGACTCACTGGCATGAAAGATGGATGCCAGAAATCTTGCATTGCAGGACCTCATGGAGCCAAATTTAAAAAGGGGTTCTTCCAGGGTTGTCTAACTAATATGATGTAGTGAAATCTCACTGGCCAATGGACAGTCGCTTTTCTCCCAAAGATTTTTGGAAAGTGTAATTCCGGCATGCTGGCCGTGTGGGCAGTCCCAGCCAAAGTTCCCAGGGTCTGAGTTCCTCATGCGACCATCTCCCATTAGCTATCCCACATTCCAGCCATTTTTGTTAAATAGAAAAGGGGTGCCGTTCATTCTTTGGCTACTTTCTGCTGATAGGGGTGTTGTGCGGAGGGGAGGTTGGCTGGTGGTGGCTTTGGGGGTGTCAGGAGGAACATCTGTTTGGCTGTGAGTTGAGAAACTTTGTGAATGCGCTTCTGTAAGAATTTAAAAAAAGAAACACATACGAGTTATATGCTGATAATTAGAAGATTTAGGATAGGGGCAGCCTAGGTGAGAATGGGTGGCTGCCATTAGGAGTTAAGTGAGTTGTACGAGGAGAGATTCTTGCTTAATTTTCCTCACAGACAGTTGAGGAGATTAAAGCTTATTTCATCAGGCCAGTCCTATTGTGGCAGCATTGCTCCCCATTTCAGCTCACTTTGGTGGCAGGTTCTTAGTGGGAGGGACAGGATCAACAGGATCTGCAGGCCCCATTTTTCTGTGAGCCGCAGATGAGTAAGGCCCAGTGGTTCCGACTGCCAGCGGTCCTGCATGGGAGCAAGCTTGAGATGAGAGACATGATACCAAGGTGTTTCTCCTAGGAGTTTAGCTACAGTAGGAGTAGTCAGTATTACCATATGGGGTCCCGTTCATCTGGGCTGTTGGGAGCCAGGCTGAAGATCCCTTCATAAGAACACTGTCTCCTGGTTGGAGGGAGACCGACCGTTGGGTGCGCTTCATCTGGGCCCCCTATGGGAGGAGGGTCCAGTCCTCATGTTCCCTGAGAAGATGGCGAAATAAAGACAGAAAGGGGAGGTACGTGGCAAGAGGAGGGTGGTTGACAGGTAAGTTATGATTAATTAGGAATGGTCTACCATAAAACAGTTCAAAGGGACTGAGTCCAGTAGGGTTTTGTGGGGTTGCCCTGATTCTGGTGAGTGCCAGGGGGAGGAGGTTTGGCCACGAGAGTCTGGTCTCAATGAAATATTTAGTTAGCTGACTCTTCAGAATGTCATGGGCCCTTTCCACCTTACCCAATGATTGAGGGTGATAGGGTATGTGGAGTTTCCAGGTAATGTTGAGAAAGGTGGCAGCCTGCTGGACTATTTGGGCAGTGAAGGCCGGGTCATTGTCTGACGGGATGGTAGTCGGCAGTCCAAACTGCGAGATGATGTTTTCAATGAGAATGGAGAAAATGGTGTCTGCCATCTCTCGAGAGGTGGGAAAGGCTTCTATCCACCCTGAAAAGGTATCCACAAAAGTTAAGAGATAATGGAGTTTTTTGTGAGAGGGCATATGAGTGAAGTCGATTTGCCAATCTTGTCCTGGCATGTGCCCCCTTGGTTGATGAGTAGGGAAGCGGGGGCGAAGTCCCCCTTGTGTAGAGGCTTTGGAACAGATAGTGCATGCTGCTTGTACCTTTTTGATAGTATGATGGAGGCCTGGGAAGAAAAAGAGTGGTTGTAAGAACCGATAGAGAGCTTTTAGCCCTATGTGTAAAGAAGAGTGGATATCAGAAAGGAGAGTTTCAGCCTGTCCTTTTGGTAAGGCAATTCTATCTCCGAGAAATATCCATCCCTGGCTGCACACATCTCCACCCTTTTTGAGGAGAGTCTGTTCTTCCTCAGGAGTGTAGGAAGGTTTCAAGGAGGTGGAGAGAAACATGAGGAGTGGGGGAGGCTCCCAAAATGAGGTTTCAAACCATTGTGTTGGCCCTAGTATTTCCCAAGGCCACCAGGTCTTGGGAGGTTTGATGGCCCTTTCAATGTACTACAGCCACCTCAGTGGGAAGCTGTAATGCCTACAAAAGTTTAGAAATGAGGGTAGCATTGATTATGGGGGAGCACTTGGTAGTGAGGAAGCTCCTTTCCTTCCAGAGGGCAGAGGGGCTGTGGGTGATAAGAAAAGTATATTTAGAGTCAGTATATATAGTTATGCATTTTCCTTGAGCCAGGATGAGTGCCTGCATGAGGGCAATCAGCTCTGCTTTCTGGGAGGTGGTGCCTCTGGCAGCTGTTGAGCTTCTAGGGTGAAGGATATGGTGACCACCGTGTAGGCCACCCGTCATTGTCCACCAGGTCCCTGTACAGAACTTCCATCCACAAAGAGTATTAGATATGGATTTTTAAAAGGAGAATTTAATAATTCATCTCAAGGTCCGTTGAGAAAATCTATTAGAGGGTTGACAACATTTGGTGGAATAGGAGGCATGATTGGGGTAGGGTGATCTGTAGTAGCTGGAGAGCCTTCAGTCAGGAGTGGTAGGAGTAGGTGAGTGGATGATGTCAGCTGGATAGTGGTTCTGAGACTGTGTAGAATGTCTTGACCCAGAAGGGGTACAGGGCACAATGGTATGACTAAGAACGAGTGTGAAAAGGGGATTCCATCCAGACTGCATGTCAGTGGTAGTATACGAAGAGGAGAAGAAGGGGTTCCATCAACCCTCATAACCAAGACCTGTGAGGAAACTAGAGGTCCAGAGTGTGATGGCAAAACAGAGAAGGTAGCCCCTGTGTCCACAAAAAATGAAATGAACTTACTTGCTACCTATAGCTTTACCCGTGGCTCAGAGAGAGTGAGGGTTGTCTCTGAGTTCAGGCCATGTCAGCTGTCCATGAGGCCTAGGAATTCAAACGACGAGTTTGAATTGGCTACCTTGGCCTCCCATCTGAGAGGCCTGTCCTCCATGTTGAGATGCTGAGGATGTGCCTACTGTCCAGAGGGGGCAATCACTCTGCCAGTGACCAGGCTGCTTGCACTTTGGACAAGGCTTAGTGGGTAGCCTCCGGCAGAGGCACTGCCGGGACCAATGATCCTCCTTGCCACACTTAAAGCAAGCTCCCGGTAGGGATCCTTTTAGCGGTCCAGACTTAGGTCGAGTGCCTCCTGTGTTTTGCCCCTATTGTTCTGGCCTAAGGGCTGCCACAATAGCCTGGGTTTGAAGTGCTACCTTCTGTTGCATGCGGGCCTGGCGAAAAGCCTCGGCCTGTTCCTCTCAACCATTAAAAACCTTAAATGCCATGTTCATCAGGTCTCGGATATGGATTTGCGGGCCCTCCTCTGTCTTCTTAAGTTTTTTCCGAATGTCCGGGGCCGATTGGGAAGTAAAGTGAGTAGCTAATACAGTGGCCCTGGCACTGGAATTAGGGTCTCAACGAGTATGGAGGATCATAGCGTCAGTGAGGCGATTTAAGAAAAGAGCTGGATTTTCCTCAGGTCCTTGAGTAATTTCCCTTAACTTGTCATAGTTAACTACCTTTTGTGCTGCATCCTACATGCCAGCTATAAGACATTCAACCATCTCATTGCGTCGTCTCCTACCTGGTTGTTCCTTCTGGCAATCCCAGTTGGTGTCCATTTCAGAGACCGCCTCTGGGCCCACCGGCACTTGAGCATTTGAAGTGTGGACCTTATCTGCATGAGCTTGCACTGCCGTCCGGATTCAGTCTCATTCATCGGTTGTGAGGGTAGAAGACATAATAATATAGAGATCATGCCAAGTAAGGTCATATTCCTGAGTAAGATATTGGAATTCTTTGGTATAGTTGGTAGGATTAGAAGAGTAGGAGCCCAAACACTTTTCAATTGCAGACAGATCAGAGAGAGAGAAAGGCACATGAAACTGAATGACCCCTTCCGTCCCGGCCACCTCATGGAGAAGGCATAGGAGGTAGGCTCCCTCTTGTGGCCTGGAGTGGGATTGGGTATGAGTGCTAACAGGGGAAGAGAGAGAGAGATCAGCGTTTGCAGGCAGAAGAGAAACAGAATCCAGTGAAGAAATGGGATGGGACCAAGGGAGTTGAGGGAGTTGTGCAGGTGGGGAAGAGAGTAGTTCCTCAGGGGAGTTGGCAAAGGAGGAAAGATCTGGAGCAGAGAGTTTAGCTGAAGTTTCTCTGTCCAGTAGGACCTGCATTGTAGAGCAGCCAGCGCAGAGATTAGAATGAGAACGCAGATGCCAGAACCCCTGTTATTAAGGAATCTCTGTCCACTTTCCAACTTCTTGGCAATAGTTCTGTAAATAAGTAAGGTTGTTAAAAAATAAAAATTTCCTTCCTGAGGCCACCTGGTCTGGTTATTCAGTGGTTATTGTGGCCAGGCTATGCTGCAGAAAAAAATTAGTTTCTTCTTTTTTAGGGAAGGATCAATGTTTGGGAGGTTTCGGATAAGGCACCCCAGGGGTGTTTTAGAGTCAGGCTTGGATCTCTTTGTCCCCATGGTCACCCCTCAGTTCTTGGAGAATGGTCAAGAGATGAGTATTAGCATCCCAAAACTCAAACTCTGGCCACGGATGGATAGGGAAAGTGGGTGGGTTTGGAATGTCTTTGCAAACACACACGCACTGGGATGGAAAAGACTGCCCTGACACAGCTGTGGTTTCAAACAGGGAGTCTTGGTGGAAAGAACTCAAGGGAAGGGTTTGGAAACAGGGAGCTTACTGCACCATGTGCCGAGGTAGAAGGTTGGTTGGAGATCCTGGGTCCTGGTCCTTTCTCAGAGGGGATGGGAAGAGAAGTAGCCCCAATGGGCTTCTGACTTCTCCCGGGTTTTCAGCACCAAAATGTAAGTTATTTTCCCCACCAGAGAAGGAGGAAAATCAGCGTAGCCATGAAGTATTGATTATTAAGGCTTTATTTGGTACAGAGTGCTTCTCGGACTAGACTCACTGGCATGGAAGGTGAATGCCAGGAATCTTGTGTCACAGGACCACATGGAGCCAGATTTAAAAAGGGGTCCTTCCAGGGTCGTCTAGCTAATATAATGTAGTGAAACCTCACTGGCTGATGGACAGTTGCTTTTCTCCCAAAGATTTCTGGGAAGTGTAGTTCTGGCGTGTCTGGCCGTGTGGGTGGTCCCAGCCAAAGTTCCTGAGGTCTGAGTTCCTCATGTGATTGTCCCCCATTAGCCATCCCATAGTATATATCTTCACAATTTTTGTCCTACATTGTTAATAGAAGCATTGGTTATAATTTCCAAAAAATGATAAAAGCAAGAGGTAAATGTAAAATCATTGTATCTCCCTCTCAGTTTTGTATTAATCCTTAAATTCTTGTAAAAAGAAATAAAGTAATTTGGCCCTGGTTGGTTGGCTCAGCAGTAGAGTGTTGGCCCAGCATGTAGAAGTCCCGGGTTCGATTTCAGTCAGAGCACACAGGAGAAATGACCATCAGCTTCTCTATCCTTCTCCCTCCTCCTTCTCTCTCTCTCTTTCGCTCTCTCTTTCTTTTCCTCCTGCAGCCGTGGCTCAAATAATTCCAGCAATTGGGCCCCAGGTGCTGAGGCTGGCTCTATAGCCTCACCTCAGGTGCTGAAATACCTTTCCTCTGTTGCTTAGAAACAGAGTAGAGGATGAGGCTTGCCGTGGTTGGAAACTCCAGGTTTGCCTGGTCATGGCACGTATAAGAAGCAATCAATGAACAACTAAAGTGAAGCAGCTATGATCTCACTCCTTCCCTCTCTCTCTCAACTTAATAAATAAACTCAAAATAAATAAATGGAAAAGAATACTATTCTGAAATATAAAGTTGTTGTCAGGCTCACCTCCAGTGATATTACTTAAAATATAGCAACTTGAAAACATTAGGTCACCAAAAATTTATTTTTATAATTTATTTGTAGGAATAATGTATTAAAAATTGTCCATGAGGTCTTAAATATTCATAATTCTTATGGGATGTACCCTTTACTGATTCTATAATGCAAATGAGGCAATAGAGACAGAGTCTCTTCCCCACATTTTATAAGAATACTAAAGAATTAAATAATTATGAGAAAAAAATAAATAAATAAAACTCAAGAGTATTTTCAACAGTTAAGCAACACCACTGATTATTTGGCAAGTGGATAAGCTTATTAATTATTTTACTGTACTTAAAAAAGGTGTTAAGAAATAATCCATATAATTTCAAATAGTCTTTCTTGAGTTCTTTGATACTATATAATTTTTAAGATATTAATTTTTTCTGGTTAGTAAAAGTGAAATCTTAAAAGAGAAAATAAGTAAAAATAGGTTATTTTACAACTTTTAATTTTTTTTGGAAATGTGAAATGATATTTAATTCAATAGACACCTGCTGCTTTTCTGAGATCCCTATAGAAAGAAATCCTTTTTAGTTCCAATAGGTTAGAAAATCCTCTGATTTAATGATGGGGGAGAGAGTATTAAAATGCATATGTATGAATAAAATTAAACTAACAATGTGCTGAAAAAAACTAGAAAATCGGTAAATAAAGAATTTACGGCATTTACAAATGAAATACTAATTAATAGTAATAATAAACTGATAAAAGCATCAGTATCAGTGAACCACAATAGCATAAAGCTTAGTAAAATAATAGAGAAAAGAATATGATTTACTAAAAATTCTATTCAAGAGAACATCACTAATCATCAGGTATTAAAAATCAGAACTTTGCAATATCTCAATCTTATTAGGATGGTTACTAAAAAGACAAAACAAGTGTTGCCAAGAATGCAAAGAAATCAGAAATCTTGTGCACTGTTGGTGGGAATGTTAAATGGCACAGCCGCTATGGAAAATAGCATGCAAGGTCCTCAAAATATGGGTGTTTGCATATGTGTTTGTGATATCTCACATATATATGTATGTATATCACATCTACACAAATATATATATACACAATGTACATATGCAATATAATGTTCATCTTTAAAAAGGATGGAAATATTGCTATTTGTAATAACATGGATAAACATGGGGGGCATTATACTAAGTAAAATAAGCCAGACACAAAAGACAAATAATGTATTGTTTCACTTATCTGAGAAATCTAAAAGACAAACTCAAAGAGCAGAAAGTATAATGGTGGTTGCCAGGGCTTGAGGGAGGGGGAAAGGAAAGGACTTATGACTAAAGGGAACAAAATTTTACTTGTGTATGATAAATAAGTTCTGGAGATCTACTGTACAGAATAGTGCCTATAACTAACCATACTATATCTTACATTTAAAATTTGATAAAAGGATAGGTCTTATGTTGAATGGTTTTACAACAACAGTAACTAATAATAAAGGAGGTTAAAGAAACTTTATGAGGTGATAAATGTTTTTATGGCCTTTTTAGAAATGATGATTTCACAGACATATATTTAACACCAAACTCATTGCCTTTGTAAATAAATGTTGAATATGTTCAGCTTTTGATATATCAATAGTACCTCAATGAAGTTATTTAGAAAATGCCATAAAATACAAACTATAATGATCGGTATTTGCCATGGGTCATGTAGCAAGAGGAAAAGCTGACTGCAAAGAGGCAGAGAAGGATTTTCTGAGTTAATAGAAATGAATTATATAATGATTATATGGGGACTATATGACTTAATACTTTTGTTAAAACTCATCAAATTGTATATATTTTATTTATAAAAAATCTTTAAAAATGTATGTGAAGATTTGGGGGAATCACTAATGGCAAGATATTTTGGAAAATATATAGTATCAATATATCAAAATATATAGCATAAATTAGCATAATCAATAAAAATCCATGTTAACAAATAGAAATGCAAAACAAATCCTAAATAATTAGGAATTTGTTTAGGATAGTAAAATGCTTTTTATATGGTTAAATAATAACACCTATATAAAATGTGTTCTGTAAATTATTCATAGACAAGCTATTGCATGTATGTTTGAAGACAATAAGCTACAAAGAGCAATAAGATAATGGAGGTTAATTTTATAAAATTTGTGATACCATAAAGTGCATTTTTATTTTTATAATATTTCATGATAAAAATTTTATAACTGCATAAAAACTTCATTTCTTTAATATGACCTTTTCTCCTTTCTTTTCTTTTGATTCAAACTGGCTTACCCACCACCCTGACTCACCTCCCTCCTCTCCTGCAAAATCATACCCTGAATCAGTAAGCCCAAGATAATGGGGTTCTTTGTGATCAACATAAAATAATCTTCAGAACAAAACCTCAAGTCTGTTGAACCCAGAGACAGTTCTGCCAAATTAGAGATAATGTTAAGGGCTCAGTTGTGCTTCAGCTCCAGGCCCAGAAAAGCAGAGAAACCAGACAAAGTCGTTGCCCTGCTGACATCAGAACCAGATATAGTGATCAACTACTCCCTTCTTAGTGCTGCATAGTCAGTAGAGACCATGACACTAACCACAACCCTAACTTTCTTAGTCACCATGATTGTTTTTATCCCTACATAACCCATCTCCTGGAAACTATTGAAGAACCAGATCTTTGAGCATTAGCCAATCCATCTCTGCATGGGAGCCACTTCCTATAAAAAAACCCTTACAAGCCTGACCAGGCGGTGGTGCAGTAGACAGAGCGTCTGACTGGGATGCGGAAGACCCGGGTTCAAGACCCGAGTTCGCCAGCTTGAGCGTGGGCCCATCTGGTTTGAGCAAAAGCTCACCAGCTGCTGAAGGCCAGCGGTCAAGGCATGTGAGAAAGCATCAATGAACAACTAAGGTGTCGCAACGACAACTTAAAACTAATGATTGATGCTTCTCGCCTCTCTCCGTTCCTGTGTCTATCCCTCTCTCTGTCCTTGTAAAAAAACAAAAAACAACAACAACAAAAAACCATATAAACAAACCCTTACTTTCTTTGCTGCAGACTTCTGTTCATATCTTGTTGTACTTTGATGGGTTCAAGCAAAGAGATCCCTTTAGTTTGGTAACAATTTTATCTCCAATGAACATAGAATGCCATTTATAAAACTACTAATTACTGTGCATTTGTAGTCTAGAGTACAGAATTTTTAACTATTAAAAATTTTTCCAATAAATATTTTCAAGTTTTCTTTTACTCCACTTGTAACATTATAAAAAAGTTACATGTTTATTAGTCATTTTAAAACATTGGGATGAAAAGTAATATGAAATTCATAATTCTTTCAGCCATAATTAAACACAATTATTTTTCTGTAGCAAAGTTTATGAATGTGCACCCTAACTGAATAAATAAAGACTATAACTGGTCTCATCTTAAATGAGATTAGATTTATTGACCAAAAAATTATTTAAAAAAATATTTTTTTTCCAGAGCTTCTTGTACTTCAGAAGTTTGGACAATGCACTGTGAAACAATGAAAAAACTAATTTATCTGTATACTAAACACAGAGCAAAATATTTTATTTTAAATTATGTTGAATTATCATGATCTGTAGGTATACTGATTTCATGTTAGGATAATGTAACTGTGACTTTATGTGTAAATCAGAAAAAAATATTATAGTAGAAAACAAGTCTGAGAGAAAATGTCCTAAAAGAAAATTATTTTATTCAGTATGTTCACTTCTTGACTATATTGTTTCTTAGTGTGATTTTTCACTACTTAATGTTAGAAAATGTTGCCCTGCATTTTCTGTTCTGCCAATTTACAGCTTATTTTATGAAGAAAACATCTTTAGATCAAAAGCTTTATGAGGTGATTTTCACCACCATACATTGCTGACCTTTTCAATATTTTGTGTCTTGACTCAGTAGTCATTCAGTCACTCCCTGAATGATAGTGTAAACATGCTAGAATCTGTTCATCAGAATATATTTTTTCAAAGGTCATAAAGAATTTTTACAATACTTTTTTCAAAAAACATAAAAAGAAAATGTTAATACCTGTCTTGGTTTGATATACAAATAGCAAATAAAAAACCTATAGGTATTCATATATACACTAAATAGTAATCCAACTGTGTATATGTCTATGTATTTCTGTGCATATAGCTTAAATGTCCAAAACTGTATAGAAATAGATATTAAAAGCTATATGAATGAGGAATATAAATAATAATGTATGTAATCTAATTTAAAATAATTATTTAAATGTGTGAAGTAGATTTTAAAATAATGTTAATTTATATTATATTATACATTTATCTTTATTTGCTAAAGGTTTTTCTATACTTCAGGAAAAAGAAAAATCCTAGAATACTGATAAATTTGTTTCAAAATGAGTATGCAAATGTAGGTTTGGCTTTTTCCATTTAAGCATGTTGATATTGCTATTAAAATTATGATATCATAAGGAATAAAACATATATCATATATTTATCTAGTATATATTTGAAGCATTTATAATGAATTTTCAAGACAATATTACACTGTCTTAAGAAAAATTGTTTATGTGATGCAATAATCTGAAAAGCTGTGAAAGTTTCTTGAAAGTATACAGGGTAGAGAGAGGCATTTGTAGAAAAGAAGGGTGTGAAGCCATACTTATATCTGAGGCATGGCAGACCAAATCAACTTTCTGAAGACTAGTTAGGTAAAAAAAGCTTCCAAAATATAAATTGCTTCAATACATTTTTATTTCATAATTACCTAGAATGTATTATCAATATTTCTTCAAACACATGTTAATTTGTTGGTTATGTGATATTCCAGATTTTCCATACCTATGTTCATACAAAATCAACATTACAACCAAGAAAGTTTTCTTTAAGTGAGAGGAGGGGAGATAGTGAGGCAGATTCTCATAGTGGCCCAACCAGAATCCATCTGGCAACCCCATCTGGGGCTAATGCTTCGGTACTGAGCTATTTTTAGCACCTAAGGTTGATGCACTCCAACAGAGCCATCCTCAGTGCCCAGGGCCATACTCGAACCAATTAAGCTATTGGCTTTGGGAAGGGAACGAGAAAGAAAGGGGAGAGGAAAGGGGGTGAAGCCAATGTTCACATTTTCTGTGTACCTTGACTGTGAATTGAACCTGGGACGTCTATATGCTGTGCCAACACTTGATCTACTGAGCCACTAGCCAGGGTCACAACCAAGAAAATTAAGATATATCACAAACCAAAAAAATGTTAGTAATATATTTATTTTAGAAAAAATGTGTGATTGTAATCCTCTTTTTGTTATCATTGTGCTCTATATAAAATGCGCATGTTCTGGATATTTAAACTATACCAATATATCATGTATTTACAAGGAGTTATTTGAATATTTATGTATCCATTATATATCTATTATTTTCCTTCAAGAGTTTTAGATTCTAATAAAACTGTCAAAAAATGTTCCGCTAAAATAAATAAATAAGTGAATGCTTGGACTCCTTTTTTATTTTATAAATAAATTAAGAACATTTATATTTTTGTTTTTTCTTATTTATTTTTTATATTTATTAAGTTTATCAATAAATAGTGATAATAGTTAATATAATTATATAGGTTTCAGTATATAGTTTTTTTAAATTTATCTTCACCCACAAAATAACTGAAATTGTGATTCTAATATGACAAGATTCTCAAGTTTGTAACTTATCAAGACATTTATCTAGAATCTCTAAGATGTATGTAATATGTTCCATCTAAAATATAAAAAATGGTTAAATTGACCCCTAATTATTTTATTTCTGCTAAAGTCACAACTAAAAAATTAAAATGTGACATATTAAAGTGAATTATGTACTTTTACCTCTTCTTAACAACTTATATATCCAAATACAGAATAATCAACTGCTAAGTACTTTGGAAAGGGAGAGTAAAAACTGAAAATCTGTTCTTCCACAAAAGTAAGAACACTGGGCAAAGCTGTCAAAAGTAACCTAATTAGAACTTTGCGAACTTATCAGCTTGATACAACCCAAAAATAATTTAAATACAAAAATACCCTGCTGGTCTTTCCAGGCAGTGGCGCAGTGAATAAAGCATTGGACTGAGGCGGAGGATCCAGTTTGAAATCCTGAGGTCGCCAGCTTGAGCGTGGGCTCATCTGGTTTGAGCAAAGCTCACCAGCTTGAGCCCAAGGTCACTGGCTTGAGCAAGAGGTCACTCACTCTGCTGGAGTCCCCTGGGTCAAGACACATATGAGAAAGCAATCAATGAACAACTAAGGTGCCATAGTGAAGAATTGATGCTTCTCATCTCTCTTCCTTCTCGTCTGTTTGTTCCTATCTGTCCCTCTCTCTGCCTCTCTCTGTCTCTGTCACAAACAAACAAACAAAAATCCCTGCTGATTCTCACAATAGTGAGCTTGATGGTATTATAACATGATGATTCTCACAACAGTGAGCTTGGTGATATTATAACATGCCCTATTTCCTATCTTCACTGTCTCCAGGTACATAGTACCTTATACAGTTGCTTAGTATACACTGCTGCTGCCTAAGGAAGCAATACCACTTGAGGCAAACGAAAGGACAGACAAAAAGCTTAAGGAAAAAAAAAATTAAAGGATGAGATATTTATAGGATCCTTGAAAAACCCTAACATATTCTTTAGACTCTTTAAGAGTTGCTTTTACCACTTGACCAACAGAAAGATGATTCTTTTATTATCCTTTAAGTATAGAGAAGAAAGTCAAGATGTTTTGATTTTAATGTTCTAAGTAATGGAAAATAACAAGAAGCCTTAGTAATAATCTAAATAAATATAATAATAAGCAGAAGTTTATAGAGAAATTACTACTAAATAAAATAAAAACCAACTAGTAAGAGATATAGAAGTTATTAATTGGTTTTATTATTTTAATCTTCAAGTTTCCCAAACTGTCTAGTATTTAATAGTATTTTATAACCATAAAAAAATCTGAAAACTCTTAGAAGAAAACATGGGAGAAAAAACTTCCATGTCATTGACCATGATGAATAAAGAAAATATGATATACACAGAATACTATTTATACAATAAATTTATCAGTCTGACCTGTAGTGGAACAGTGGATAGAACATAGGTCTGGGACACTGAGGTCCCAGATTCCAAAACCCCAGGTCTCTGGCTTGAGTGAAGGCTCATCTAGCTTGAACATGAGGTCAACAGCTTGAGTATTAGATAATCAACATGATTTCAAGGTCGCTGGCTTGAGCCCACAGGTCACTGGCTTTAAGCCCAAGGTCACCACTGCTTTGAATTCAAGTTGCTGGCTTGGGCAAGGCTCTGTTTGAGATCCCTGATTAAGACAAGTGTGTGAAGCAATCAATGAACAACAAAAGTGACACAACTACAAATTGATGCTTTTTATCACCCTCTCTTCCTGTCTCTCTCAAAAAAATAAAAATTAAAATTTGATTATGTGTATATTTACAAAGTATACATATCAAAACATCAAGTTGTCTAATATTTATAAATTATATCTCTGTAAAGCTATCATAAATTTGAAATTTCAATAAACTTTAGCAGTAATCTTAGGCATATTTTGACAATATTATTTATAGCTTTATTTTTTTTTAAATTTTATTGCTTAGTTTATAATTTTTCAGCTTACATTCTGGATAAGTCATAATTTGAATGCTGATAACTCATCCATATATTATTTTTGTTATCCTTAAACATATAGAAAGAATACAAAAAAATAAATGTTACTTTTAATAGATAACTAACTTAGCTGGTAATCTGATATTTTAACTAGTTTAACTTAGAGAACTTTTAAGTGCATCATTGGAAGTCAACTAATAATTAATTCAAAAATTACTTGTGATACATAATATTATTATTTTTATAAAAGAATAACATTTAAGTTAATTACATTAGATTAAAGCTGTTGAAACAGTGAAATGTAAAAAGTTAATTCACTTAAAAGCAACCAATAAATGAAATTAAGAGTTGATTTTAAGAAATATTAAGATTGTAATAAAGGGAGAAAAAATGCAGAAAAACTTTATGCTCAGCATGTATAGAAAAGATAAATTATTATATCACAGAGCTAAATGCTTAATGTTTGGATATATGTAATCAAATGACAGTCACTCTTACTGTTTCATTTTCTCCTTTAATCAACTTTATTTCTAAATTGATTAGAATGGTCTGTATTTCAATGGTGCACATCACTGAAACAAAAGCAAAGACTTGATGAACACACAAGCATCGTTTTTATCTCTGTCCTAGAAAAAACCACATTCCACTTCTTAAACCTTTGCTTATAAAAGCCTTCTTTATAAATCAAACTTTTTTGAGGAAAATAAAAAAGATTTGTTTACTAAATATAATCTAAATATAGAACTCAAAATTCCCAAATTGAATGTATATATGATTTTTTTATTTCATTTTTACTGTTTAATAAAAGTGAAAATAGGTGTACATACTGTAACTAATATTAAAGTCAGTGTACTTTATACTGTTCCCTTATAAATACAATTTTTAAATTAAATTGTTTGGAGAATTAATTGTGTGAATTATTAACCAGAACAATATTCTTTCTTTGCTTTTTACTTTGTATTATATCAGTAGACTCTGTATACCATTTTGTATAGTATATTGCTTTTATACAGCCATTTTATGAAATATAAATAATTCATAGTAGTTTTATACTATTTGCAAAAGTAATGATGCCAAAGAGGCAATTCAGTGATGCAATTACATATCTTATTTTTAAAACTCTATAAAGATACACATTAATAAAAAGTGATAAAACAATACTGTACTATATTTAATATTCCCTTTAACATTTATTTTATTTTTATTTTATTCAGTTTAGAGACGAGAAACAGAGTGAGAGAGAGAGAGAGAAAGAGAGAAAGGGGGGAGGAGCTGGAAGCATCAACTCCTATATGTGCCTTGACCAGACCAGTGCAGGGCTTTGAACTGGCAACCTCAGTGTTCCCAGGTCGACGCTTTATCCACTGCGCCACCACAGGTCAGGCTAATATTCCCTTTAGAATGAGAAAAGAATGTCTCTATAATACTCTCAACTTGATAAGCATTCAATGTTTTGTTCAATACAATAAGATATTATTAAACAACTACTCAGGTGGCATTACATATTGTACACACAAATAGCTGACAAAACATTTAGGCAAAAGAAACAGGTAAAATACACAGATAACGAATTATAAAATTGTAACACTTGAAATCTATATAATCCTATTAATCAATGTTATCCCAATAAATTCAATTTAAAAATGAAAAAAAGAAGAAATAAGTACAGAAAGCAATTGTTTTACTTTGAGGATTGTGTAATTATTAAAACTATATTTTAAAAAGATTGTTAAACGTAAGACATACAATTAATTATTGAAGGACAATTATGTATAAAACTAATCAGTAGAGTAACAATTATAAAATTTAGAAGGACTGGTTTATTTAAAACATATATGTGTATTATGTATATACTATCTATATTAATCTGCCTATATATACTAGAGAAATTACTATTAAACTTATTATTTAATCATTAACCGTAACAAAATTTTACATGTGTTTTAACTAAAGCTCAAAGTAAAAATATCTCATTAATAGATATCATTATTACTATGATAAATTGGAACAAAATTAAAATCAAGATTCAAAATGAAAGTCCAACCAATGTTAAGCCTTTAATAAGGTGTCATGAATTTATCACTAGGTCAGTATTTTGATAGCAGAATAGCAAAAAAAAAGCTAAATGATGTCCATCAGATTGACTAATTATTGATACAATAATGAAAAACTATCTGTCTTAACATTCAAGAAGTAGTCTGACCAGGCAGTGGTGTCGGACTGGGATGTGGAGGACCCAAGTTCGAGACCCCAAGGTCACCAGCTTGAGCGCAGGTTCATCTGGCTTGAGCAAAAAACTCACCAGCTTGGACTCAAGGTTGCTGGCTCAAGCAAGGGGTTACTTGGTCTGCTGAAGGCCCGTGATCAAGGCACAAATGAGAAAGCAATCAATGAAAAATTAAGGTGTTGCAACAAAAAACTGATGATTGATGCTTCTTATCTCTTTCTCTCTTCCTGTCTGTCTGTCTGTCCCTATATATCCCTCTCTCTCTCTCTCTCTCTCTCTCTCTCTCTCTCTCTCTGTCCCTGTAAAAAAACAAAAACAAGAACAAAAACATTTTAGAAGTAGACTCTCACCTGGGACATTCTGGGTGATTTTACTGGGCCATTGATGTCGGGGCAGCTGGTCCTCCAGGATGCTCAGTGATGCAGCGAGGGTTGCAACAGGTAATATGCCAGACCACTTCTTCAGAGAATTTTAGACACTTCTGGGAATGAAGGGTTCTATGTTAACCATAATTTAGCATGCCTATTTTGGGAAACAATTTTAAAGAAATATATTTTGTACACAAATACTGATGTAAAAAGATATTAACACTGTGCTTTGTACTCTAATGCCTCTATAAATACTAAATACTCAAATATAGTGTTATTCTTATCATAATAATATTACATCTGTGTACTATAATTAACTCATTTATACTGAAGTTTGGCATTTTTGAAATTAGTTCTTGACATTAGTTCTTCAAAAATTTTCTGAAAATTCACACCACTTTTTGACAAGCTACCAGAATGCCATTTTCTGTAGCAGTGACTAACTCTGTGCACCACGTGATAACATGCAGTCTCAGGAAGCAGAAATATGTGTAAAATCAGACCTCAGTGCTAACTTTGAGCAGTATGATATAAATAACTCCCACACTGCTACCATTCCAATAATGAAATATGAAGCATCAGTGTGTTAATACAATGGAATTATATGCAATTAAAAATGTATACAAGGGCTGCCAGGAGCCAGATTAGCAGACACAGCACTCCATCAATTAGTAGAAGGACAGTTCACACCAATCGTCATGTAGATATAGTTCCCAAAGTGCCAGCTCCCCATCATCAAGTGGAAGTGATGGAGAAGGAAAACCATTACCATCCCTATGTGGCCAAGGCACATGAAGGCAACCGTAGAAGCAGGAACAAGGATTCATGGACTAAAAAGTCACAGAAGGCTTCCTCTCAGTGGAAACACAACTTAAGTCTTAAAGAACAAGCCAAAAGGTGTTAGAAGAGGTAATAGTTTACTGGACAGCAGAAACAGCATGTGTAAGAAATAAAAGTATGGAAACATAAAACACAACTTAATTTTCTAAGGCAATATTTTCCAAACAGAGATCTATTTTCCTGAGTATGAAGACCTAGGTCTAAACCTGTTAACTCACACTGACCCACAATACGGCATCATCTGCTGGGCAAAGACTGAGCCAGATTTCACCTGTGAACAGTCCCACAAGGGGAACAAACTTTGGCTTATTAGGATCACTCTGAATTGAGAGAGTGGAATATCATAAAAGCATCAGAACACGAACCTCCTAGAGGCCTGAAGGGACTTCCTGCTTCAAAGTGAACCCTTGCACAAATAGCCATCTGGTTCAGAGTCAGCAGTTTGAAAAACACGACCAAGATGGTTCAAGAGAAAAAGGAAAATCAGAACTCATTAGAAGGCATCCAAGAACCTAGAATGATATTGGAGCAATTATTCATTAAATTTAACTTATGGTTTGCAGGGGCAATGCTAAAAGGGAAGCATACTATGTAATTCATATTGTCTGGTAAAAGTAAGCAGACAGTTTGCCTGGAGAGATAAATATTTCTCTAGCTCTAAATGGTGGGTAGAATATTGTGCTCATTACATAAGAAGTATGAATAATGAATTCAGTTGCAGATTTTCGGAAGACCACAAAATGATCCTTTAAATGCCATTTTTTAAAACTGAATTATTGATAAAAGCTGAGAGCATGACATTAAATCACAGCTCAGTGAAGGCATTTCGGAATCTTAAGTGGACACAGTCCTTTGGCTTTCACAGTAGTAGTGTGCAAAGCCAATAGTCACGGTCAGGATCACAGCCGCCTGGCCAGTGCAGGTTCACATTGGATTCAAACAGTCGGTAATGAAACAATAGAGCCACAAACTGGTGAGCCATCAGCTTTAATTCTAGCTTGCACCCTGCGGGCAAGCAAAAACACACACTGGGCTCCAAAACCCACACATTCAGTGCTCACAAAGCTACTGACTTATCCGAGTTTCCTAAAATCAAAGGTTTCTAGCTCACTAGACTTATTCACCTCTGTTTCCCATCTCCTCCAGCACAAACTCTTAACGAACTGGCTTCTCCCTCAGCACTCTGCCATCTTGGCTGCCTCCTCTCCTCCACGTGGCCTTAATCTGCTCTCCTCTCTAATACTAACCTCAGGAACCCAGGAACCAAGAGAGAGATCAAGCTACTGGTCTCTCCCACTTTATACCATAGAATCAAAACCTTTAATCCAATTATACAAACAAGGAAGTCTCTGTATAATGGGATTCCTCAGGAGAGTGCACCACCCTACATCATCCAATCAGTCAAGGGTGTGGGGAAGAGCTTACTCTTAAACTAAGCCTTAGGCTATAACGACCCGGCCTGCCCACAACCTGTTCCAGAACACACATTAATATCAATGAACTTCCATGTGGGCAGCGCCATCTTTAACAAAGAGAGCATAATATATTTTATCTGCCCAACAATCCACCCTTATGCTCACTTTACTACCTACAATCTACACCACCGGCATCCCTGTACAAAGAAATTAATTACATTACACAAATTACAGCAATAGCACAAATCATACAATTTCAACAATTACAAAGGTACATTTTACCAGTCTCTGAGCACTTTGCCAAAAGCGCAAAATGTCCTCGGCCTTCTCTCTTGCCATGGGAAAAGCTTCCCGGGGCAGGAGGGCCTCCAGCAAAGCCACCCCCACCCCTATCAGGGTATTTCACATTGTCCAAAATCTGTAAGTCCATTCAACAAAGGAGCCTATACCCATCCGGTCATAGTCCAGGAAATCAGTCCAGACACATGGGGCTTTAGCCTCCCCCCTCGTTCCTGCCATCATGGCAGGTTTCACACTGTTCTAAAGAGAAGCATGTGGCAATGGCAGTCAGCATTTCCATCTCCGCTCTGGGGAACAAAGTGAGCATAATATATTTTATCTGCCTAACAGATTGCTAAAACAATTCCTGCTTTTTTTTGAATGCAAACTTTGGTGTTGTATGTATCCTCACATATATGTACATCAGTGTCCCAGGCTGACTCACTCTTTTTTCAGAGTTTCCTTGGACTGTTATCTTGGGTTTCAGTTATGTCTCTATTGGCTCTTCTTTCTTTGACCTTGACCTCTACTTTTCCTCGACCACAGTTTTTCTTCTACTACTGAGCATGCCTGATACCCTGTTTGAGGTTGGGGCTACTAAGTATTCCTAAGAGTGGCTGACTCTGCATACTGCAACAAATGCAATGGATGCAATTTCTTCTTATGCCTCTCTTTCTTCTCCAAGGCACATCACCCCTTGTTCACCAACTCTGACAAAGCAAAATGGTTGATAACATGGACTTTGACCCTGGCTGATTGGCTCAGTGGCAGAGCATTGGCCTGATGTGTGGATGTCCTGGGTTTTATTACCGGTCAGGGCACATAGAAGAAGTACCCATCTGCTTCTCCACCCCTTCCCCCTCTCATTTCTCTCTCTCTCTCTCTTTCTCTATTTTTCTCTGTGTGTTTCTCTCTCTCTCTCTCTTCTTCTTCTCTTGCAGTCATGGCTTGATTGAAGAAAGTTGACCCTGGGTGCTTAGAATGGCTCCATGACGTATGCCTCAGGCACTAAGAGAGCAACATCTCAGATAGGCAGAGCATCACCCCCTAGTGAGCTTGTCGAGTGGATCCCGGTCAGTGCACATTCAGGAGTCTGTCTCTGTCTCACTTTCTTTCACTGAATAAAAAGCAAAACAAAACATGAGCTTTAAGTTTAGACTCTGGATTTGAATCCTGACCACTTAACAGACATAATTTGTGTCTCATTTCTCTCTGTAAAAAGCAAATAATTATACTACTTACCTCACATGCAGGTTAAAACATGTCAAGTGGGGGGGGGGCTGTATTAGCACTGTGGTTGAAAAGAAACTCAGGAACAAGACTACCTGGGTTCATGTCCCACCTCTACCACTTACTAGCCTTGTGCACTCTTCATGCCTCAGTTGGCTCCCTTGAAAAGTGGGAATAATATAGCACCTTGTATGGTCATTTGTTGCCACCATCATGGCCATGCAGGTTCTTATTGGATTTGGGCAGAGGGTAAAGAAATAGTGTAGCCAGAACATGGTGGGCCATTCTGTTTATTAAAGTCTCATATTTGCGAACGAGCAAATAGGCAAAGAAGACTGGTTTTTTCTCATTCAGAGTTCCCAAACCCCTGACACATTCTCCAGTTTTACAGCCGGAAGAATCTTCTCCAGTTCTTCCTGGAATCAAAGGCCATTTGCAATATGCCACCCTGAGGGCAAGCACTGCAGCCATTCACACACTACATACACATGGTGCTGCCTAAGCTAATGCAAAATATAAGAGAACAAAACTAAAAAATATATTTTACAAACTTATTTGCCCAACACACCTGCCTAAGGTTGTACGGCACATAAGGTGTGCTTTATGTTTACTAACTAAAGATAAGAATGATGTTTGGCATATAGTAAGGTGACCAACTTTTTACAATGAAAAGGAGGACAGAAATAAATTGAAGAGAATAATATAGTAAATAAAAAAACATTTTATTCATTGCAACAATAATACATTATAATATGATAAATCCATAATAAAAACATTTATATTTTATATTGTAAAAGAATATTTACATGAAACTTTTAATGCTATCAAAATGTTCTAATTGTACAGTGTTCATTGGAAAAATTAGAATAAAATTTTGTAACTACAGGATGACAGAAATATTTATAGACATAAGTATATGATCAAATATACATGTACTACATATTTTTCATTTAATATTAAATCATCAAAAGGTAAATTCTTATTCATCAACTTATATCACAATGCAAAGACAATATTTTATTATTTAAATGACTCTAAAATGTATATTGAAACTTGATAAGGTAAGGAATTTTAATATTTAAGATGATGTCTTTACAAATAAAATTAATAATTTTTAACAAATAATAAATAAGGCTAAATAGGTTGTTAATTTTGAATAAAAGAAACCTGGAAAATATTGTTTCAATTATTTATTTCAATTAAATTTTCAATGTTGCCTGACTTGTGGTGGTGCAGTGGATAAACCATCCACCAGAAATGCTGATATCACCGGTTCAAATTCCCAGGCTTGCTACTACAAGTTGATGCTTCCTGCTCCTCTATTCACCCTTTCTTTCTCATTCTCTCTCTCCTCTCTCTCTATAACCAATAAATAAAATCTTTAAAATTTTTTTCAATGTCTTCATTTTATATATCCATTTAAAATATTAAATATCATCTAAACCAGTAGTAGTCAACCTGGTCCCTACCGCCCACTAGTGGGCATTCCAGCTTTTATGGTGGGTGGTAGTGGAGCAACCTAAGTATAAATAAAATGATAGATTTAACTATAGTAAGTTGTTTTATAAAGATTTATTATGCCAAACTTAGCAAAAATCCGACATAAAGTACTTGGTAAGTAATTATTATTATATGCTTTAACTTGCTGTAACTCTGCTTTATAAATTTTATAAAGTAAAGTTACTTTCCTACTTTGTAAATCATCATTATTGTGGAACCGGTGGGTGGTTAGAAAATTTTACTACTAACAGAGATACAAAGGTGGGCAATAGGTATAAAAAGGTTGACTACCCCTGATCTAAACTTTATAATTTAACATCTTACATTCATGCTGTATCTTCAACACATCAGTGCTGAGTAGTTAAATATATATGTATAATTTTAAGAACACACAAACACACACACACACACACACACACATATATATATATATACATATATATATATAATTTTAGAGATAAGCACAAAACCATTTCTTCAATTATTATATGACAAGTTCTTCTTAGAAACAAATAAAGCATCATTTGTATTTTTTTCTGTTCTGTGTAGGTGAAAATGACAGCAAAATTAATAAAGAGAATTATAAGGTCAAGATGAAGAACATTCCCAGTTGAGGTCTTAAATTTAGGAACAATTTGCCAGGACATCTGTGTAGTCTCTTCATGGAAATTTCACAGATCTGGCAGCTAATTAATTATAAAGTGAGATTAGAGGCTGGGCAGTGTACTGGCAAATAATTCATTTTTTGTGTTAACATGTTTCAATATATTCATTTCCTTATGCTTGAAGCACATAGCTCTAGTAAATTATTGTTTATCTTTAAGCTCAAAAAGGAAATCAAACATGAAATGAACAATTACTAAGTTATTTGCAGAGAAATGCAATTTCAAAAAAGAAACATAAAAATAAATTAGAACTATGTGATATCTAATATTTTCCTGTGTTTTTGTTTTAAATTATATGCAGCGTCTAATATTATTTTAAAAGTATAAGACAGAAATACAAAACTATCAATAAACAGTGCATATAAATGATCATGAATTAAATATAGATGCAAAAAATAATAGATTATGATTTAAGAATATAAAGACTGAGGTAACATTATTATATATTAAATTGGAAAACTTTTCTGATAAGAAATCTTAGGGAAGATAAGATTTCAAGAACACTAGCAAGATAAATCTTCAAAAACACAGAAACAGAAAGAAACCCTACACCTAGACATTATTTTCAAACTATAGAATATCAAAAATAAAGAAAGAATCATGAAAAAGTCAGAGGGGAAGAAACATCTTGTATCTAAAATTTATTTGGAGAAGCAAAACACCCAATATAGCCAACACAGTATTAGAAGAATAAAGTTGGAAGAGGGACACTATCTGGCTTCACGACTTACAAAATTACAATAATCAAGACAGTGTGGTTTGTCAAAAGGACAGATACATAGAGGAATGGAACATAATCATTCAGAAATAAGCTTATACATATATAGTCAACTGATCTTTGACAAAGGAACAAAGGAAATGCAATGAAGAAAAGACATCCTTCTTAACAAATTGTTCTGGAGTAACTGAACATCCATGTGTAAAAAGTAAATCTAGACACAAACGTTACATTCTTCAAAAAGATTAACTGAAAATACATCATGAACCCAAATGTAAAATGCAAAATGATTAAACTCTGCTAAGATAACAGGGGCTCCTAGAGGCAGAAGGAAGTGGAAATAGGGAATTGTTGCTCAATGGGCATAAAGTTTCAGCTGTATAGAATAAATACATTTTAGAGATCTGCTGCACAACACAATAGTTCTAGCTAATAATATGGTGTGTACTTGAAAATATGTAAAGAGGGTAGATTTTGTACTGTGTTTTTATCACAACAAAACAAATGGATACAAACACACATATATACACAAAAGAAGATAGCAAAATTTTTAGAAGTGATAGATTACTACTTTGTAGTAATGGTACACAGATGTGTACATATATGCAACTCATCAAAATGCATACAATAAATATGTATAACTTCTCGTATATGAACCATATCTCGTATATCAGCATATATATATATGCTGGGTTTGCATTGCTCCGTTGTAGCAGAAATCCTGTTAAGTCAATTTAGTGCAAATCTCATCATCCTTGCTAACTGATCACACTTGCTTGCCTTAAATAGGAAACTGCTTAAGTACATTTGGCCAGAATATCCCTACCCTTGAAGTCTCTTAGTAATATTTCCATCCTGTAATCCCTATTCTGATTTGGCTATAAAGCCTCACTTTTTCTTGCTATATTCAGAGCTCTCTCCTAATGTGATAGTTCTGATACTTGTCTCAGTAGGCCTGAATAGTCTTTTTAGCCATTTTAACAACTGCAAGAACTTTGTTTCTTTAACAAAGGCCCCCTTTATTTGTTTTCTTAGTCTCTTACACTGTTAGTAACTTTTGCCATAATTTTTCACATAAATTTAATGTATGAAATATTCTACTTGGTCTTCTACAACTTAAAGTTGCTCGTACTTATCTTCAAACTTTAGGAAGGTTATGTTTTTATGATAGTATTTTTATAGTTCAGAAAGCTTTTTCATTCTACACACGATGTCTCCAGAATAAATTTTCAGTTTTATCAAATTTTATTTTGGCTCTGTACAGCTTTTAAATTAAATAAGAAATAATATTTTGGCATGTTAAATCTGTTTTAAAGTAACTACCTTTTCTTTCATATTCAAGGAGGTCAATTCCCTCAGTACTGACATTTAAAAGGATATTGGTCTATTTTGGATGACAGGAAAACAAATACCAGCTGAGAGCCCTATGTTTCTGTACTTGTGAGTCAGGGTTCAAAACCTGGGAAACAGTTTTGCTGAGTTGCTAAAATATCTGGAGTGAGGAGGTAGGGCGGGGGTTGGAGGACTCTCTACTCCCAGATCTCTCCAGCTGCAAGAAGAAATTTTCACATTTTTTAATGACATTCACTTTGCTGCCAAATACCTTGATATTTTTGAATATCTAAAAAATGTGAATACTCTACCAAGGATCACTGACAATATACAATAGGTTCATCATTGTTCATTTTAAATGAAAAAAATATATGTAAAGCCATTAGAATTATGTCTGGCACGCAACAAATGGTAACTAATATTTTTGTTACAAACGCTAACTATTATATTTGTTATTAAGAGAATCCATAGAATGTGATCAGTCAGGCTTCCTCTGAGAGTTAAATAATCATTTGTTTCAACACAGCTGATTAGAAGTTCATTTCATCTAGATTTCACAATTTATATTTTAAAGACACCATCCAGGCTGAACCTGCTGGTTCTTTATTGATGTTTTGTTCCAGACAAGAAATTGTTAAACAAAGACCAGGTAGATAAATTTGGCAAAATTTGTTAAGAATCTTTGCATATATGCTCATAAGGCCTACCAGTTGGTAATTTTATTTTCTTGAAGTTATTTGTAGCTGAGTTGCATAACCCATTTACACATAATGTATATATTAATATATTTCATTTTAAAAATGCAATTTTAATAATTGTTTTTGTTTGTCTAATCTTTTATTTTCTTTTATTATTATTATTTCCATTTTATGAAATGAGCTTATTTTATCATTTCATTTTAAATCTTTATTGGCTTCTTATCTACAGCTCTTTGTTATTTGATTGCTAAGGTTTATATAAGACATCTTAAATTTCACCATATCTTTTTAAAAATTATTTTAATCTTTTTTAGATAGAAAAGACAGACAGACAGGAAGGCAGAAAGATGAGAAGCATCACCTCATAGTTGCATCACATCATGCACTCCTTGACTGGGGGGCTTCAGCTAAGCCAGTGCCACCATGCTCAAGCCAGCAACCTTGACCTCCAAGCCAGTAACCTTCTGGCTCAGGCCAGCAATCATGAGGTCATGTCTGTGATCCCACACTCAAGCCAAGGAACCCATGCTTAAGCTGGTGAGCCCACGCTTAAGCTGAATGAGCCAGCAACCTCTGGGTTTCAAACCTAAGTCCTCTGCATCCCAGGCTGATGCTCTATCCACTGCATCACTGACTGGTCAGGTTCTAAATTTTTTCTTTTAAAATAATGTTCCTGAGGCCCTCTCTGGTTAGCTAAGTGAGAGCATCATCCCGAAACACCATGGTTGTTGCAGGTTTGATACCTTTTCAGGGTCCATATGAGAAGTGACCAGTGAATGCATTATTATGTAGAAAACAAATGAATGCTTATCTCCCTTCTCTCCTTCTCTCTCTCTCTCTCTCTCTCTCTCTCTCTCTCTCTCACACACACACACACATACACACACACACACACACACACACACACACACACACGTTTGCTTCTTCCATGTCTTTCTAAAATCAATCAGTGAATTAATAAAATAAAGCAATATAAAATGTCTCTGATATTTTGGACAAATTTTGTCTGTTTATTAAGATGAACTGTGTTGTATACATTGTATAACTGGTAGTAGCACTGAACATTAAAAAATATTTGAACTCTATCTTATTCACAATATGCTTTTTACCTATCTATTTGATTAAGAATTAACATAGTGTTAAGCTTAAAGTGTTTTGTAAGATACTTGGCTATGTTTCATGAAGTTAGCATTCTGAACACATGCATGCTAGAAAGAAAATATTTAGGCATTTAGAAATTTAGTAAAGATGTAGAAAACTAAAATTTCAAAGTGTTAATTGTTAAAAACAAATATTTTGATTTGATTAATTTCAATAATAGCATAATTTCTAACACTTATTTGAGCAGATATACTTGGTGCAACACAGATAATTCAAAACAAAATTTGAAAGTTGGAGAATAAGCTTTGAAATAAAAACATTGCTATCTACATTTTCTGTCACTGTGATATGACTTTAACATTCTAGTCATCGAGAACATATTTTTATGAGATTAAGTGTCTATGATAAAATGAGGAAAATAGAATTCTCTAAGTATACATACCTTTATGCTGAAATGAACTATTACTGTCCTTATTTTTTAACATAACAAACATCTATGATATGAAATCAAATACTCTTTGTGCTTGCTTTGAGATTAGTCCTTTTATTCTCTGTTGGCTTCTTTTACAATATGTAAATTATAAAATATATTTTATATATATAAATTTACCTGCTCTCTCAAATTTTCAACATCTTTTCTCACTAGTATAAACCAAATTTTGTTAAATATGCTGCTCAGAAATCTAAAGATATATTTGCTTCTATTTTTTGCAATGAACTTTGCTCATAGGTAAATAAATAATTGCATTTTAGTTCTGACACCCAATGTATAAATCCTGTCTGTCTTTTCTATCTAAAAAAGATTATAATATCTCTTAAAAAGATATGATGAAATTCAAGATGTATTATATAAACCTTATATATCCTCAAAATAGTTGCTTTAAGAGGGAACAAAATCTTCTGTTATTAGAATATTCTCTGTTGGTGAAAATTATGTTGTTTTACTCTCTTTGTGAACTCTTTATAGTTCATCATATATTTCAAGTTACTTCTTATTAGAAGGCTTGTTTTACTGAAAATATTTTCTGAGATGTAATTCATTACTTGAGACTTCAGGTAAAGTTGAAATTATATAATCTAACTCTATTGGAAAACTTTTGTTTTATTCTACCTATCACCAGAATCTTCATTTTATTTTTTTATGCCATTACTATGTTAAAAAATGTTCATAGGGCAATTCAAACTTGTGTTCATTTATTAATTTTTAAAAACTTTATTTTTTGTTCTTGAATACATGAGTTTTACTGAAAATAACATGAAAACTCATCATTCTATAACTGTCCTTATATCTTAACTACAATATGTGCAGTTCTGTTTTGGCATATTTAGAATCTTCAAATATTATCACACTGTACTGTGAATTTTATTTTAAAATAATCCTTAATTCAATTTGGTAATGTTTGCTATTGCCTGTTTACTCAGCCGTTTTTCTATATTTAATAATGTTAAATGCATTATCTTTGTCATTGAGGTGTGTCTAACTTTGATCCCTAATTCTTTCAATCCTTGCTTTTTTCAGTGGTTATCATTGTAAAAATAATCTTTATTGTTATGTTTTTTTTATTCATTTTAGAGAGGAGACACAGAGTGAGAGAGAGAGAAAGAGGGTAGGAGCTGAAAGCTTCAACTCCCATATGTGCTTTGACCAGACCAGTGCAGGGCTTTGAACTGGCGACCTCAGTGTTCCCAGGTCGACTCTTTATCCACTGCGCCACCACAGGTCAGGCTATTGTTATGTTTTTTAATGAACATAATATTCTTTGTTATAAACATTTTAAGAGCAATCATAACTGTTTTGTTTGAAACATTGCTCGGAGTGAAGTCTTTAATTTTATATTCAGTTAATTTGTTAAAGACTGATTATTAAATGGAACTATCTGAGAAGTTACACTGACTTCTTTATATGTTGTTTTCACATTCTTCTTAGGTATTAATTATTGTAATTATTATATTTAAAATACATATGTGAAATGCTATGATTAGAACTAGGAAAACATAATCATTGCCTTAATATTACTGACAGTTTTGCTTCGAAAACACCTGAATCTCTCTGAAGCCATAAACTTTAGAGCCATGGGATATTATTATAATTCTTTGAGATATAGAGAAATCTATTTTCTTTTTATATAAATATTTCCTACAGTTATTGAAAATTCTAAAATGCTATAACTTTTCATAAGGTTTTTGTTTTCATCTTAAGTTCAGTAAGCAATTTTCTTCTTGAAAAGAATTGGACCTATGCATTATTCAATTATATTTTGTCTCTCCAACTTGGAAAAATTATGAAAATAAGAGCAATAATATACTCTAATTTCTATTAAAAAGAGGCTTGGTTGATTATATCTGCATACTCAAAGACAAATTTAATGTGTTATCTCTCTTCATCTTTGCAAACCATGGAATAATTTTGTTTCTCCATTTATCTTTAAAGTATCTAAAATACTAAAATATTTAGAAAAAAATATTGAAGAATATTTAAAGAAATTCTCAGAAGTAAATTCATGTTGGATAAATGTGGATAAAGAAAGTTAGTCTAGAAAAGTAAAGAAAGATATTTCACAAGTATTTATCGGAAGCTTCCAGGATTTTATAAAATGCAATTTAAATGTACTGTATTTTTTTCTCTTTTTTATTAATATTAATGGGGTAACATTAATAAATCAGGGTACATATGTTCAAAGAAAACATATCCAGGTTATCTTATCATTCAATAATGTTGCATACCCATCACCCAAAGTCATATTGTACTCTGTCACCTTGTACCTGGTTTTCTTTGTGGCCCTGCCCTGCCCCCCTCTCCCAACCTCTCCTTCCTCCAACCACCCCGTAAACACCACACTCTTGTCCATGTCTCATAGTCTCACTTTTATGTCCCACATATGTAAGAAATCATGCTATTCTCAGTTTTTTTCTGTTTTACTTATTTCACTCCGTATAATGTTATCGAGGTCCATCCATTTTGTTGTAAATGTTCTGATGTCATCATTTTTTATGGCTGAGTATATATGTACCAAAGCTTTTTAATCCACTCGTCCTCTGATGAACACTTGGGCTGTTTCCAGATCTTCACTATTGTAAACAATGCTGCCACAACCATGGGTGCGCATTTCTTCTGTTTGAACAGTGCTATGGTGTTCTTAGGGTATATTCCTGTAAGTGGGATAGCTGGGTCAAAAGGCAGTTCAATTTTTAATTTTTTGAGGAATCTCCATACTATTTTCCACAATGGCTGCACCAGTCTGCATTCCCAGAAGCAGTGCAGGAGGGTTCCCTTTTCTTCACATCCTCGTCAGCACTTGTTCTGTGTTGTTTTGCTGATGAGTGCCATTGTGACTGGTGTGAGGTGATATCTCATTGTGGTTTCAAATACATTTCTCTAATGATTAGTAATGTTAAGTTTTTTGCATATGCCTATTGGCCATCTGTATGTCCTCTCTGGAGTAATTTCTATTCATTAATTTTGCCCATTTTTGATTGGATTGTTTGTCTTCCTTGTGTTGAGTTTTATAAGTTCTTTATAAATTTTGGTTATTTATAAAGAACTTATCAGATGTGTTGTTGAATATGTTCTCCCATTGTGTGGTTTGTCTTTTTATTCTGTTCTTATTGCCTTTAGCTGTGCAAAAACTTTTTAGTTTAATATAGTCCCATTTGTTTATCTTGCCTTTTATTTCATTTGCCACTGGAGATAAATAGGCAAATATATTGCTGCTACAGATGTCAGAGAGATTGCTGCCTATGTTTTCTTCTAAGATGCCTATGGTTTCATGGCTTACATTTAAGTCTTTTATCCATTTTGAGTTTGTTTTTGTGAATGGTGTAAGTTGATGGTCTAGTTTCATGTTTTTGCAGGTAGATATCAAATTTTCCCAACACCATTTGTTAAAGAGGCTGTCTTTATGCCATTGTATGTTCTTTCTTCTTTGTCAAATAACAGTTGTCCATAAAGTTGTGGGTTTACTTCTGGGTTCTCTGTTCTGTTCCATTGATCTAAGTGCCTTTTCCTATGCCAGTATCAGACTGTCTTGAATACAATTGCCTTGTAGTAAATCTTGATATCTAGAAGAGTGATACCTTCTGCTTTATTTTTTCTTTTTAAGATTGCTGAGGCTATTCATGTTTTTTTTTTCTTTTTTTTTGTTCCATATAAATTTTTGGAATATGTGTTCTATATCTTTGAAGTATGTCATTGGAATTTTAATTGGTATTGCATTGAATTTATAAATTGCTTTGGGTAATATAGACATTTTTATGATGTTTATTCTTCCTAACCATGAGCACGGTATATGATTTCACTTGTTTGTATCTTCCTTGATTTCTTTTATCAATGTTTTATAATTTTCCGAGTACAAGTCCTTAGCCTCCTTGGTTAAATTTACTCCTAAGTACTTTATTTTTTTAGTTGCAATAGTGAAGAGGATTCATAAAAGGAGTTTGGAAGTCTTATTTCTTCTTGAATTTTTTGAAATAGCTTGAGGAGGATAGGAGTTAGTTCTTTAAATTTTTGGTAGAATTCACTTGTGAAGCCATGAGGCTCAGGACTTTTCTGTTTTGGGAGTGTTTTGATAACTGTTTCAATCTCATTTGTTGTAATTGGCCTGGTTAGGTGTTCTGATTCTACCAGATTGATTTTTGGAAGATTATATGATTCAAGGAATTTGTCCATTTCACCTAGGTTGTCTAATATTTTGGCATAGAGTTGTTCATAGTATTTTCATACAATGCTTTGTATTTATGTTGTGTCAGTTGTTATTTCTCCACTGTCATTTCTAATTTTATTTATTTGGGTCCTCTCTCTTTTTTTTTTTTGGTGAGCCTAGTTAAAGGTTCATCAATCTTGTTTACCTTTTCAAAGAACCAGCTCCTGATTTCATTGATTCTCTGTATTGTTTCCTTAGCCTCTATATCATTTATTTCTGCTCTGATCTTTATTATTTCCTTCCTTCTACTGGTTTGGGCTGTATTTGCTGTTGTTTTTCTAGTTCTTTTAGATGCAGGGTCGGGTTGCTTATTTGAGTGTTTTCTAGCTTCTTTTGGTATGCCTGTAGTGCAATGATCATCCCTCTCAGTACTGCTTTTGCTGCAATGATCTTCCCTCTCAGTACTGGTTTTGCTGTGTCCCATAAATTTTGAGTAGATGTATGCTCATTTTCATTCGTTTCTAGAAACTTTTCTATTTCTTCTTTGATCTCATTGTTAATTTATTCATTATTTAATAACATGCTAATTAGTTTCAAGTGTTTGAGTATTTTTTAGTTTTTATTTGTGGTTAATTTCTAGTTTCATGGCATTGTGATCAGAGAAAATGCTTAATATGATTTCATCTTCTTAAATTTGTTGAGACCATTTTTGTGTCCTAACATGTGGTCTATCCCAAAAAATGTACCTTGAGTGCTTGAAAAGAATGTATATTCTACTGCTTTAGGGTGAAAAGTTCTGAAGATATCTATTAAATCAAGTTGATCTAGTGTATCCTTTAGTCTGCTGATTTTTTATTAATTTTCTTTCTTGAGGATCTATCTAGTAATGTTAGTGGGGTATTGAAATCCCCTACTATTATAGTATTGCTGTTAATCTCGCCCTTTATATCCATCAAAGTCTGCTTTATGTATGTCTGGGCTCCTATATTTGGTTTGTAGATATTTATAATAGTTATATCTTCCTGTTGAATTGTTCCCTTTATCATTATGTAGTGTCCTTCTTTATCTCTTACTACAGCCTTTGTTTTAAAGTCCATTTTGTCAGATATAAGTATTGCTACCCCAGCTTTTGTTACATTTCTATTTGCATGAAATATTTTTTCCCATCCTTTTACCTTCAGTCTATGTGCATCTTTTGTTTTAAGGAGTATCTCTTTTAGACGGCATATGCAGGAGTCCTGTTTCTTTATCCACACAGCTACTTTATGTGCTTTGATTGGATCATTTATTCCATTTACATTTAAGGTTATTATTGATATGTAGTTGTTTATTGTCATTTTATTCGTTAGAGCTGTATTCTTATTTTCCTATATTCTTTCCTCACTTAAAACTGTTCACAGCAGGCCCCTTAGTATCTCTTGCAGAATTTGTTTGGTTTTAATGAATTCCTTGAGTCTTTTATTGTCTCGGAAGCTATTTATTTCTCCTTCAAAATTTAACATTAGCCTTGATGGATAGAGTAGTCTTGGTTATAGGTTTTTGTTCTGCATTACTTTTATTATATCTTGCCATTCCCTTCTGGCCTCAAGTGTTTCTGTTGAGAAGTCAGATGTCATCCTTATGAGGGCTCCTTTGTAGGTGATAGCCTTTTTTTTCTCTAGCAGCTTTTTTTTTCTCTAGCTCTGCTCTAAGTGCTGCGGGAGAGCTTGTTTGGCTGGTGTCCTGTCTCCCTTTGCTGGTATTGCTAGTTCCAGGGGACATATTCATTTTTGATTAGGGAAGTGACTTAGCCCAGGGGTTAGGGTAGCTGTCCCTCAGTATGTTTCTCCCTGTACCTTCAGTCCACACTCTCTTCCAGCTGCTCTGGTCCTCTCCTCTGTCCCCATTCCCCCGAACCCAGGGTGAGTGGCTGTGAGAGAGGTTTTCTGTGCTGTTCTTTTAAGAAGAATCTTGGGTCTGAGAAAACTGTCTCTTTCTCACAAACAGTATCCTCACTTGTTTCACAGCTCAATACTGTCCAAACGCCTCTTCTAGGCTCTGGGATTGCAGGCTGGGGCTTTGTTCCTGGGACCCAGGTCCCTCCCTCTCCGCCAAACTCTCCTCCTGCCATGTGTGTTTCTCTGGGCTGCCATTCGCTCTGGGGAATTGGGCAGCCCTCTTCGCATTTTTGCTTTTCCTACCAGTCTCAATGTGGCTTCTTCAATCTTCCTTGGTTGAAGAGTCCTCTTAGTTTAGTTCAAAGTTGGTTTATCTAGATGATGGTTCTTAAAATTAAGTTATAATCCACTTTGGTTCTGGAAGTTGGTACGTCCGCCTACGCCATCGTCATCTTGCCATCTCCTTAACCGTACTGTATTTAATTTGTTCCTCCCAACCTCTTGTGAAGCTGGTTGGATGCCCTCATGTCTAGAATGCTCTTCTCTTCAGTCCCCAATTAGTTAATATTTTCTTATCTTTCATGTCTCAGCACAAGTCAAAACAAATATATGAGAGGTTTTTAGTTACAACCTAAATACAGTAATTCATTTTTCTACTTTTGCAACTTACTTTGCCTTTATCAAGATATAGTTGATTTCAAAAATGTCTTTATATACTCAGGAATAATTAGAATCAGTCAGTCTGCCCTAATATACCTTGATTTTCTCATTCTCTCCATAACAGTCTATCAGAGCAACCACCAGCATTCCTAGTCTTGCCTTTAAGGGTATCTCATCCAAGGTGAACTTCATCACTCAGGAAGTTATTATTTTGTCATAGTGTGATGTAGATTACTGGAGTTTCTCCCCCCTTTTTTTTGGAAACATGATTATACCTGCCTTTTAATTCAACAGATTTTATGATTTTAGTTTGTTTTTTTAATATTGTTACATTTTGAAACTTTCTCCAATACCAAATACTGAAGCAGTTAGTATTTAGACAGAAATAAAATTTATTCAACATAAAAAATTAATGTTAATAAAAATGTATTAGTTTGGATTAGTGGTATCTAGACCAAGTCTAAAGAAATTTCTTTCCAAATTGACATTGGTGTCTCCATATCTGAAACCTCTACTATAATTAATGAGAACAAAAGCATACCCCTGCTATTGCTGTTACTATGAATGCTTTTGATATCCAAGAACAGTTGGATTGAGCCTTTCATGATGTTTTCAAAAGAGATCAAACACACAAAATTGGAGACAGGACACTGAATCATGAAATAAAACTTATTTGATTCCATCTGTCACTCAACAGCAAGTAACATGGAGAATATGCAACAAAAATGTTGCTACAGAAAAACCTCACATCTTAATAACTTCTTAGCTAGCAGAATAAAAACTAAAAGGTGAGAAATTAGCCTAAGCCTCATATCTTCTAAGTCATATGTCACTGAATTTCTTTCCTGTAACTTGTTTTTTAGCCACTGGTAAAAGAAGAGAAGGCAAAAATTCTTTTACCGTTACTTTAGAAGATATAATATTCAATTACAACAAACATTGTAAAGCACTAGGAGTACATTTACAAAATATTTTATAATGCCATCTGGAAAAAAAAATGCATGACCTAAATGAAGATCTGTATAATTGGAATTCTCAATATATACATTTTAAAATAATATATTAATAGTTAAAACACATTTTAACATAATTTGAAAAATTGACTCATATAAAATTGTAAAATTTCAAGAACAGCAAAGAGAGTATTTTACATAGAAGCATAAGGAGAAAGAATTGCCACAGCAACTCTTATGGCAAAGCATAACAAATAAATCATTGTATATTTACTCAGGGGTAAAAGTAGGATTTATGATCAGTACAGAAAACTTAGATATTAATAGATGCTCATAGTTATCATATTATAGAGATGACATTTCAAGTCACTATGCAAAGCTCTATTATCTAAAACAAACAAAAAATTTAAAAATTTTAAGAATAACTAGATTTTCATATTAAAGATAACAGATCCTGATCTCATATCATACACAAAGTGAAATTCTCTTGAATTAAAAACCTAACTGTTGCCTGACCAGGCGGTGGCACAGTAAATAGAGCGTCGGACTGGGATGCGGAAGACCCAGGTTCGAGACCCCGAGCTCGGCAGCTTGAGTGTGGGCCCATCTGGCTTGAGCAAAAGCTCGTCAGCTTGGACCCAAGGTCGCTGGTTCCAGCAAGGGGTTGCTCCATCTGCTGAAGGCCCGTGATCAAGGCACATGTGAGAAAGCAATCAATGAACAACTAAGGTGTTGTGACGGCAATGAAAAACTAATGATTGATGCTTCTCACCTCTCTTCGTTCCTGTCTGTCTGTCCCTGTCTATCCTTCTCTCTGACTCTGACTCTGTCCTTGTAAAAAATTAAAACAACAACAATAAAAAAAACCCCACCTAACTGTTAAAAATACATTTTGATGCATTTCTCATATGTGCCTGACCAGGATCCACCTGGCATGCCCAGCAGGAGTTACTCTGCCCATCTGGGTTGTTGCTCCATTGCAACTGGAGCCATTCTAATGCCTGAGGCAAAAGTCATGGAGCCATCCTCAGCGTTGTGAAGAAGCACATGGGCGCTTCTCCTGTATGCCCTGGCTGGAAATTGAACCCAGGACTTCCACATGCTGGGCTGACATTCTACTACTGAGCCAACCGGCCAGGGCCTTATGGTATTGTTTTAAAATAGTACCATAATTTAATCATACATTTACCAGAAATTAAACCCACAGAGTTAGGAAGCCTTTTTCTTGGGGTGGTGAACACATAATATAATAAACATATCATAAATTATATAATTGTACATTAGAAACATATAATTTTACTAAGCAATGACATCCTAATAAATTCAATGAAAATTAAAAAAAGCAAAATTATAGAAAATTAACAATGGATGTATACATCAGAATTATTTCATGTCTGATAAAAATACAAAATTTTTCAGTTATTTATAACCAACAGAACCATAATTTATCACATATTGAAGTATATTTAAGTTATTTCTAGTATTAGTTATAGCAAGTAGTACAATTAATCTATAAAATATATTGCCTTATTTTTTTCTGCAGGCTAAACTTACATAACCAATGTACATCTACGCTGATGAAAATGGCAAGGTTCCATTCTTTTTTATGGCTGAATAATATTCCATTTAATATGTATACCACGACCTCTTTACTTATGCATCTATTGATAAACACCAAGGTTGCTTTATATCTTGGCTATTGGCTATTGTAAATAATACTTCAATGAATACATGGGTAAATATATATTTTTCATTAATATTTTTATTTACTTCAAGTACACATCAAAGTGTTTGGAATTGTAGGATTATATGGTAGCTCTATTTTTTAAAAAAAAAATTTGAGAAAACTCCAAACCGTTTTCCATAGTGACTGTACCAATTTGCAATCTCACCAACAGTGCATGAGGATTTTCTTCCACATGTGTTATTTGTTGATTTTTTTATTATAGCCATTCTGACAATTGTGAGGTGATATCTCACTGTGCTTTAAATTTGCATTTCTTGACGATTAGTGATTTTCATACATCTGTTGGCCATTTGTATGTCTTGTTTGGAGACATTTCTATTTGAAACCTCTTCCCATTTTTTATTCAGATTTTTATTTGTTTTTATTTTGATGTACAGTTCTATACATTCTTCAAATATTTTGAATATTAACCTCTTATTAGGTATTTCATTTGAAAATATCTTCTCCTATTTAGTAAGTTGTCTTGTTGATGGTTTTCTTTACTGTAAAAAGCTATTTAGCCATATACTCCTATTTGTTTATTTTTGCTTTGTCATTCTTGCTTGAGGAGACATATTCAAAAATATGCTTGGGGAGCATATATTCAAAAATATTTGCTAAGACCAATGTTAAAGGGTTTGTTGTATATGATGTAAGAAAGTAGTCCAATTTTATTAATTTGCATGTATCTGTCCAATTTTTCCAACATCCTTTATTGTAGAGACTTTCTTTTTCCATTTTCCTCCTTTGTTGTAGATTAATAAATGATATAAACATCATTCATTTCTGAGCTTTCTATTCTGTTCCAACAATCTATGAGTCTGTTTTTGCACCATTACTATACTGTTTTGATTACTATAGCTTTTATAGTATAATTTGAAAGCTCGGTTCATAATATCTCCAGCTTTGTTTTTATTTTTCAAGATTGCTTTGGATATTCAGGGTCTTTTGTGGATTTATATTAATTTTAGGATTATTTATTCTGTGAAAAATGCCATTGGTATTTTGATAAAGATTGCATTTAATCTGAAGAGTGCTTTAGTTAATATGAACATTTTAATGAGATTAATTATTTTAATCCATGAGCATGATATAGTCTTCTATTTATTTGTGTCATCTTCACTGTATTTTATTAATGTACTATAATTTTTAGAGTAATTTGGAGGTCTTTTGCCTCATTTAATAAATTTAGTACTAGGCATGATTTTTAATGCAATTATAATGGATTGTTTCTTAATTTTTGTTTTGATAGTTTGTTATTTTTGTACATTAATCTTGTGTCCTACAACTTTACTGAATTCATTTATTAGTTTTAAGAGGATTTTGGTAGAGTCTTTGGGGTTCTCTCTATATTGTATCAGGTCATCTGCTAATAGTGATGGTTTTATTTTTTTCCTTTCAATTTGGTTTTATTTTTCTTTCTTGTTTGATCTCTCTGATTAAGTACTGTATTGAATACAAGTGGTGAGAGTGGGCATCCTCGACTTGTTCCTGATATTAGGAAAAAAGCTGTTCACTTTTCACCAATTTATGATGTTAGCTATGGGTTTGCCAAAAATGGCCTTTATTATGTTGAAATATTCGCATGTTTTGAGAGTTTCTAATAATAAATCAATATTGCATTTTGTCAAATGCTTTTTCTATATCTGAGATGATCATGTAAGTTTTACATTTTGTTTTATTAATGTGGTTTATTACATTGAGTGATTTGTGAATATTAAATCATTCATGTATCCCTGGTATAAATCTCACTTAATCATGCTGTATTATTCTTCTCTTTTTTTTTTATTAAGTTTAAAGGGGGAACACCAATAAATCAGGGTACATATGTACAATGAAAATATCTCCAGATTATCTTATCATTCAATTGTGTTGCATACCCATCACGCAAAGTCAAATTGTCTTCTGTCACCTTCTATCTGGTTTTCCTTGTGCCCCTCCCCTTCTCCCTATCCCACCCTAACCTCCCTTCCCCCACCCCGTAACCACCAACCACTTTCTTGTCCATATCTCATAGTCGCACTTTTATATCCCACCTATGTATGAAATCATGTTGTTCTCAGTTTTTTTTTTTAATATACTTATTTCACTCCGTATAATGTGATCAAGGTACATACACTTCGTTGTAGAGGATCCGATGTCATCATTTCTTATGGCTGAGTAGTATTCCATAGTATATATGTACCAAAGCTTTTTAATCCACTCGTCTTCTGACGGACACTAGGGCTGTTTCCAGATCTTCGCTATTGTGAACAATGCTGCCACGAACATGAGGGTGCATTGCTTCTTTTCAAACAGTGTTATGGTGTTCTTAGGGTATATTTCTAAAAGTGGGATAGCCAGGTCAAAAGGCAGTTCGATTTTTAATTTTTTGAGGAATCTCCAAACTGTTTTCAACAGTGGCTGCACCAGTCTGAATTTCCACCAGCAGTGCAGGAGGGTTCTCTTTTCTCCACATCATCACCAGCACTTATTCTGTGTTGTTTTGCTGATGAGTGCCATTCTGACTGGTGTGAGGTGATAACTCATTGTAGTTTTAATTTGCATTTCTCTAATGATTAGTGATGTTGAGCATTTATTCATATGCCTTTTGGCCATCTGTATGTCCTCTTTGGAGAAATTTTTATTCATTTCTTTAGCCCATTTTTTGATTGGATTGTTTGTCTTCCTGGTGTTGAGTTTTATAAGTTCTTTATAAATTTTGGTTATTAACCCCTTATCTGACGTGCTGTTGAATATGTTCTCCCATTGTGTGGTTTGTCTTTTTATTCTGTTTTTATTGTCTTTAGCAGTGCAAAAACTTTTTAGTTTGATATAGTCCCATTTGTTTATCTTGCCTTTTATTTTATGTGCCAGTAGAGATAAATTGGCAAATATATTGCTGCTATTGGAAAGCTTGCTGCCTATGTTTTCTTCTAAGATGCTTATGGTTTCATGGCTTACGTTTAAGGCTTTTATCCATTTTGAATTTGTTTTTTTGAATGGTGTAAGTTGATGGTCTAGTTTCATGTTTTTGCAGGTAGATGTCCAATTTTCCCAGCACCATTTGTTAAAGAGGCTGTCTTTACTCCATTGTATGTTCTTTCTTCCTTTGTCAAATATAAGTTGTCCATAAAGGTGTGGGTTTATTTCTGGGTTCTCTGTTCTGTTCCATTGATCTATGTGCCTATTCTTATGCCAGTACAAGGATGTCTTGAGTAGAATGGCCTTGTATTAAACCTTGATATCCGAAAGAGTTATACCTCATGTTTTTTTTTTCTTTTCTTTTTAGGATTGTTGAGGCTATTTGTGTTCTTTTTTGATTCCATATAAATTTTTGGAATATGTGTTCTATATCTTTGAAGTATGTCATTGGAATTTTAATTGGTATTGCATTGAATTTATAAATTGCTTTGGGTAATATAGACATTTTTATGATGTTTATTCTTCCTAACCATGAGCGCGGTACAGAATTTCACTTTTTTGTGACTTCCTGGATTTCTTTTATTAATGTTTTATAATTTTCTGAGTACAAGTTCTTAACCTCCTTGGTTAAATTTACTCTTAGGTACTTTGTTTTTTTGGTTGCAATAGTGAAGAGGATTGTTTCCTTAATTTCTCTTTTTGACAGTTCATTGTTGGTATATAAAAGTGCCTCTGATTTCTGAGTATTAATTTTATATCCTGCCACCTTCCTGAATTCATTTATAAGGTCCAGTAGTTTTTTGACTGAGACTTTAGGGTTTTCTATATACAATATCATATCATCTGCAAATAATGACAGTTTTACTTCTTATTTTCCAATTTGGATGCCTTTTATTTCTTCTTCTTGTCTGATTGCTGTAGCTAGGACTTCCAGAACTATGTTGAATAAGAGTGGTGAAAGGGGGCACCCCTGCCTAATTCCTGATCTTAGGGAGATTGCTTTTAATTTTTGCCCATTTAGTATGATGTTTGCTGTGGGTTTGTCATAGATGGCCTTTATCATTTTAAGGAATGTTCCCTGTATTCCCACTTTACTGAGAGTTTTGACCATGAATGAGTGCTGAATTTTATCAAATGTCTTTTCTGCATCTATTGAAAATATGATGTGATTTTTGTCCTTCCTTTTGTTTATGTGATGAATCACATTGATTGATTTGCGAATATTGAATCAGCCTTGCCTCTCTAGAATAAATCCCACTTGATCATGGTATATGCTTTTTTCCATATATTGCTGGATCCGGTTGGCTAATATTTTGTTGAGAATTTTAGTGCCTAAATTCATCAAGGATATTGGCCTATAATTTTCTTTCTTTGTGTTGTCTTTGCCTGGTTTCGTGATCAGAGTTATACTCACCTCATAGAAGGAGTTTGGAAGTCTTCCTTCCCTTGAATTTTTTGAAATAGCTTGAGGAGGATAGGAATTAGTTCTTCTTTGAATTTTTGGTAGAATTCACTTGTGAAGCCATCAGGCTCAGGACTTTTCTTTTTTGGGAGTGTTTTGATAACTGTTTCAATCTCATTTGTTGTAATTGGTCTGTTTAGATGTTCTGATTCTTCCAGATTGATTTGTGGAAGATTATATGATTCATAAAATTTGTCCATTTCACCTAGTTTGTCTAACTTTTTGACATAGAGGTCTTCATAATATTTTCTTACAATACTTTGTATTTCTGTTATGTCAGTTGTTATTTCTCTACTCTCATTTCTAATTTTATTTATTTGAGTCCTCTCTCTTTTTTTTTTTTTTTGGTGAGTCTAGTTAAAGATTCATCAATCTTGTTTACCTTTCCAGAGAACCAGCTCCTGGTTTCATTGATCCTCTGTATTGTTTTCTTAGCCTTTATGTCATTTATTTCTGCTCTGATCTTTATTATTTCCTCCTTCTACTGGTCCTGTGTTTTATTTGCTGTTTTTTTTTTCTAGCTCTTTTAGATGCATAGTCAGGTTGCTTATTTGAGCTTTTTCTAGCTTCTTACGATATGCCTGTAGTTCAATGAACTTCCCTCTCAGTACTCCTTTTGTTGTGTCCCATAAATTTTGAGTAGATGTATGCTCATTGTCATTCGTTTCTAGAAACTTTTTTATTTTTTCTTTGATCTCATTGTTAATCCATTCATATGTAATAACATGCTATTTAGTTTCCAACTGTTTGAGTATTTTATAGTGTTTTTCTTTTGTGGTTAATTTCTAGTTTCATGGCATTGTGATCAGAGAAAATGCTTGATATGATTGCAATCTCCTTAAATTTGTTGAGACCTTTTTTGTGTCCTAACATGTGGTCTATGCTAGAAAATGTATCATGAACGCTTGAGAAAAATGTATATTCTACTACTTTAAGGTAAAAAGTTCTGAAGATATCTATTAAGTCAAGTTGATCTAGTGTACCCTTTAAGTCTGTTGTTTTAATTTATTTTCTTTCTTGAGAATCTATCCAGTGATGTTAGTGGGGCATTGAAATGCCCTACTTTTATAGTATTGCTGTTAATCTTGCCCCTTATATCCATCAAAGTCTGCTTTATGTATGTCGAGTCTCCTATATTTGGTTCGTAGATATTTATAATAGTTATATCTTTCTGGTGAATTGTTTTCTTTATCAGTATGTAGTGTCCTTCTTTATTTCTTACTACAGCCTTTGTTTTAAAGTCCATTTTGTCAGATATAAGTACTGCTACCCTGGCCTTTTTTTCATTTACATTTGAATGAAATATTTTTTTCCATCTTTTTACCTTCAGTCTATGTGCATGTTTTGTTTTACTGTGTGTCTCTTGTAGACAGCATATGTATGGGTCCTGTTTCTTTATCCATGCAGCTACCCTATGTCTTTTGATTGGATCATTTAATCCATTTACATTTAAGGTTATTATTGATATGTAGTTGTTCATTGTCATTTTATTCTTTAGGGCCGTCTTTCTCTTTTGCTATATTTTTCTCTTTGATCTGTTCACAGCAGGTCTCTTAGCATCTCTTGCAGGAATTGTTTGGTTTTAATAAATTCCTTGAGATTTTGTTTTTGTTTTTGTCTGGAAAACTCTTTATTTCTCTTTCAATTTTAAATGTTAGCCTTGCTGAATAGAGTAGTCTTGTTTGTAGGCTTTTGTTCTGCATTACTCTGAATATATTTTTCCAATCTCTTCTGGCCTCAAGTGTTTCTGTTGAGAAGTCTGATGTCATCCTTATGGGGACTCCTGTGTAGGTGATAGCCTTCTTTTCTCTAGCAGCTTTTAAATTTTCTCCTTATCTCTTAGCTTTGGTATTTTAATTATGATTTGTGTTGGTGTAGATTTCTTTTTAATGCAGTTCTCTGTGCTTCTTGAATGTGTGAAATGTTTTCCAGCCTTAATTTAGGGAAGTTTTCTGCTATGATTTGATTGAACAAAGTTTTTATTTCTTGTTCTCTCTCCTCTTCTTCAGGAACCCATGTGATGTGGATGTTATATCTCTTCATGTTGTCAGAGAGCTCCCTTAGAGTTTCCTCACATTTTTTGAGTCTCTTTTCTTTTTTCTGCTCTGCTTCTGTGCCTGTGTTTGTTGTGTCCTCTAACTCGCTGATTCAATCCTCAGCGTCATCCATCCTGCTTTTAATTCCTTCCATTGTGGTCTTCAGTTCTGATACTGTATTTGTCATTTCTGTCTGAGTCTTTTTTATTATTTCAATTTCCTTTTTTATAATTGTTATTTCTTTATTTTGGTGTTCATAATGACTAGCCAGTGTTGATTTAATCTCTTTGAACATCCTATTATTATTTTAAATTCTCATCCTGGTAATTTGGTTATATCTGGTTTATTCAGGTCCTTTGGGGATTTCTCTTGATTCGTCTGTGTTTCATGTCTCTGCCCATTTTTTCTGTGTATGAGGGTGAAGCTACTGGAGTCCTATGGGTGTTGTCTTTGTGTTCTCTAGGTGTGGTCTGTCTGCAGGCCCGCCACCCCCTCTGCTGCTGCCTAGGGCGGTTGGGTATGGGCATTGCCAGTGCCCACCCACTGTGGCTGTTGCTGTGTTTTCCACCTCTTCTCGCAGTTTCATGGGCCAGGTGTGGCTGCTGGCGTGTGCTTAGCCGCGAGTCTTCACCTGTCCCTTGTCCTAACCCCGTCCCTGTGGTCAGGGCCGGCTTGCCAGGGTCGCAAGTCCATTCCTGATCTCCCACTTTTCTCCCGCAGGTGGGGTTGCAAGTGGCCCCAAAGCTGCCAGACCGCTTTCCCACATCCCCTCCACCCGTACTGGGCTAGACCAACCTCACACTGGCTGGGCCTCCGCCCCCGCAGACAGAACCACATTTCAGTGTCCTGCCACCACCGTCCCTTCAGCCAGCCATCAGCAGTGTGGGTAGGGGCACTGGAACTCAGACCCTAACATTCCATACTGTAATCCTGGAAGCTCCCTCCATCTAAGAAGCTCTGCTCTAAGTGCTGCAGGAGAGCTTTTTTGCCTGGTGTCCTGTCTCCCTTTGCTGGTATTGCTAGTTCCAGGGGACATATTCATTTTTGATTAGATAAGTGACTCAGCCCAGGGGTTAAGGTGGCTGTCCCTCAGAGTGTTTCTCCCTGTGCCTTCCAGTCCACACTCTCTTCCAGCTGCTCTGGTCCTCTCCTCTGTCCCCGTTCTCCTGAGCCCCGGGTGAGTGGTTGTGAGAGTTTTTCTGCACTGTTCCTTTAAGAAGAATATTGGGTCGGAGAAAACTGTCTCTTTCTCACAAACAGTATCCTCACTTGTTTCACAGCTCAATACTGTCCAAATGCCTCTTCTAGGCTCTGGGGCTGTTGGCTGGGACTTTGTTCCTGGGACCCAGGTCCCTCCCTCTCCGCCATACTCTCCTCTTGCCACACGGGTCTCTCCAGGCTGCTATTTGCTCTGGGATCTGGGCAGCCCTCTCCACGTTTTCACTTTTTCTACCAGTCTTAATGTGGCTTTTTCAGTGTTCCTTTATTGAAGATTCCACTTATTTTAGTTCATAATTTGTTTATCCAGATCATGGTTCTTAAAATTAAGTTATAATCAACTTTGGTTCTGGGAGTTAGAAGTTGGTACGTCCGCCTACTCCATCGCCATCTTTCCATCTCCTTGTGTATGAATTTTGTTTTAAAATTTAGATCTTACCTCTTACTATTTTATCTACTATATCATTAACATTCAGTTACCAAGAACTCTTATCTTTTTAAAAAAATTCCAGCTATTTCAGCAAAATAAGTGCCAAAGCAGTTAACCATTCAATGTTAGCTGCGAAGTCACTTAAATAATTTCTTTTAAACCTTAATTCCTTTTAATTGTCCCTTGTCCATTATTCTATTTGTTTACTTTATTGTCATTTTAATATTTTTATATGTGTTTCCTTAATTATGAGCATCTAACTTTGATAATTAAACATAAGAAATTGTTTATTTTGTCTTTGACATATGCTTTCCCTTTTAGTTTATGCCAAGTGTATTCTTCATTTTAATAAAGTTTTTTGAAGAAATCTTTTAAAAATAGATTTTATGACCTTTTGCAGAGATTATGTTTTACTGTTAGTGGTCTTATGCAATTATTTATTTATTTTTAGTTTTTACAAGAGTTGTAATTTTACCATTATTTGGGATTTTTTTTTCACTTACCAGTTAATCTCCATGAGCAAATACTCAATCTTTTCTTTACATGCTACTGTATTCCAAATACCAATACCTAGAACATATCTTGCCACTCAATAACATTTGAAGAATAAATGAACAAACTATTAATATTGTCATCATATGGACAAGACACTACAAACTTTCATCTTTTCAACAATGTTTAAGGAAATTAGCCCTCATATTCTCTAATTAGATAAATATCACTGTATTAATTGAGAACAAGGATGCTGGAGCTAGTCAATCTAGTAATTTCCTATGTTGGGTAACTGGACAAATTACTGAAATGTTTTGTTTTGGTTTCCTTGAAGACGATAATAGTAACCACCCTCTACAGCTGTTTTGAGAATTCAGTATGTTAATATTTATTTAACACACTAGTACCTGATAGCTAGTGAGCACAACTTTCCCAAACTTATTTAAGAAATATTACGGACTGACTTGTGTCTCTTCCATAATTCTTATGTTGCAGCTTGTTGGGCAGAAACAGCACGCACCAGTTATCAATGCCAGAGGAGAACTCCAACTACATGGAGGAGAGCAAAGGTAATTATAATACCACCCTCCAGGTCAATAAAAGTTCAAACCCTCTGTTCAGTATATCATGACATTAGAGTAGCCAAGGAAAACATGACACTGTCAAACACTGAATAGAACACTATACTCACATAGAGAAGACACAGAATAAAATCAATTCCAATAGTGTGGGTTTGTCCCTCCAAAGCTAGCAGATCTTCCTGTAAGCTGACATGCGGCAACTGGCTTTTAATTATTCCTTGTATTCTGCAATCGAAAGATACCCTTTCTCTACTCCTCTGCCCCTCCCCCGTGCCACTGGTCATGAGTACTAGCTGTTCAGGGTAGCGAGACAAAGCAGAACAAAAGAGTACACAGTGAATCTAAAATAGAAAAAGCTGTTTTTATGCAAGCCTGAAACAGGCTCAGTGGGTTCTATAGCTCTTAGTAAAGAAGTTATCTAAGTCAAACCCTCTTATATGGTTGTTTGGTTGACCGTGTTCTACCTTTTCAACAGAGACATGACCGCAAATGAGACTGTATTTGGAGATTAAGCCTTTAGCAAATTAATTAATAATAAATGAGATCACAGAGGTTAATTCTAAACCAATAGGACTGGCATTCTTACATGAACAGGAAAAGACACCCAAGATGTAAACGCACAATAAAATGACACAGTAGGAAGACAACCATATGCAAGACAAGAAGAGAGGTTTGAAGATAAAAAAAAAAAAATCTTACAATTCGATCTTGGATTTTCAACTTCCAGAACTCTGAGAAAATACATTTCTGTTGCAAAAAGAAAGAAGAATGAAAAAATATATGGGTACTTTAAGAGACCTTTGGCATAAAGTTTAACAACATCTGAATCATAGTAGTGCAGAAGGAGAAGAGTAAGAGCATGAAATTGAGAATCTACCTGAAAATAACCACAATTTTTTCTAACCTGATGAAGGAAAAAGACACACAAGTCTAGGAAGTGCAAAGAGACCCAAATAAGACCAACACCAAAACTCATCATAATTAAAGACAAAGAGAATGTTAAAAGCAGCAAGGGAAAAGCATTTAGTTACCTACAAGGGAGCTCCCATAAAACTGTCAGCTGAATTCTCAACAGAATAATTTCAGGCCAAAAGGGATAGGCATGAAATATTCAAAGTGATGCAAAGGAAGAACCTAGAATCCAAAATACTTTACCCAGCAAGAACAAGACTTAAAATTGAAGTGTAAATAAAAATCATCCATACAAGGAAAAGCTAAAGGAGTTTGTTACCACAAAACCATGTTGCTTAAAGGACATGCTTGAAGAATAAGACAAAGAACAGAAAAAAAGAGAGAGAGAGAGAGACATAATTAAAAGAATAGTGTGGCAATAAACATATACTTATCAATAATCACCTTAAATATAAATGGATTAAATTCTCCAATCAAAAGACATAGGGGAACTACATGGTAAGTGAGCAAAACCCATTAATATAAGAGACACATCTTTCTATAAGAGATACATCTCAGAACAAGAGATCACACAGACTAAACATAAAGGGATTGAAAAATATATTTAATACAAATGAAAATGAATATAAAAGAGCTGGAGTAGCAATACTTAAATCTAACAAAGTATACTTTAAAACAAAGGCTATAAGACAAAGAAAGAGACTACAGAATGATAAAGCCAGCAATCTAACAAGAAGATATAACACAGTTATGCTTCCAATAGAGGAATACCCAAATGTGTAAAGCACATAATGATATAATAAAGGAAGAGATTGACAGCAATACAGATGTATAGAATAAAATTTTAACATCACATTGACATCAATGGATAGATCTTCTAGATAGAAAATCAACAAAACATGGAGGCCTTAAATGACACTTTAGATAAGCTGGATTTAATTGATATCATCAGAATATTTTCTTCCAATGCAGTGATATAATTTTTTTTTCAAGTGCACATGAACAAATTTGAGAATAAACCACATGTTAGGGCATAATAAGTCTCAATAAATTTAAGAAGATTGAAATCACATGAAGCATCTTCTCTAACTATGATGGTATAAAACTAAAAATCAGTTACAAGAAGAAAACTGAAACCACACAATGACATGGAGACTAAATAATCATTTTACTACACAATATATAGGTTGCAATAATATTGAGGAAGAAATCTAATGATACCTTGAAACAAATGAAATGAGAACACAAGTAACAATGTATGGGATACAGCAAAAGCAATACTAAGAGAGAAATTCACAGTATTACAGACCTACCTCAAGGAAAAAGAAAAATCTCAAATCAACAATTTAACTTTACAATTAAACTTTAAAAAGAACAACAAATAAAGCCCAAACTGAGTAGAATAATGGAAATAAAAATGATCAGAGCTGTTCTCAGTTTTTCTTTTTTTTCTGATTTACTTATTTCACCTCGCATAATGCTATCAAGGACCATCCATTTTGTTATAAATGATCCGATGTCATCATTTCTTATGGCTGAGTAGTATTCCATAGTATATATGTACCAAAGCTTTTTAATCCACTCGTCTTCTGACAGACACTTGGGCTGGTTCCAGATCTTCGCTATTGTGAACAATGCTGCCAGGAACAAGAAAAACTGAGAACAGCATGATTTCATACATAAGTGGGACATAAAAGTGAGACTATGAGACATGGACAAGAGAGTGGTGGTTATGGAGTGGGGGGAGGGAGGGAGGGGTGGGATAGGGAGGAGGGGAGGAACACAGGGAAGACCAGATGGAAGGTGACAGAGGACAATTTGACTTTTGGTGATGGGTATGCAACACAATTGAATGTTAAGATAACCTGAAGATGTTTTCATTAAAAAAAATAAAATTTAAAAAATGAAAAAAAAATTGATCAGAGCAAAAATAAATGAAGTAGAGTTTAAAAAAAAAAAAACAATGAAACTTAGAGCTGGTTCATTGAAAAAATAAACAAGGCTTGCCAAACCTTTAACCAGACTCATCAAGAAAAAAAGACAGAGAACTCATTAAGTAAAATTAAAATAAACAAGAAGTAACAACTGACAGCAAAGAAATATAATAGATATAAGGAAGAATTATGAATAACTATATGACAAAAAGTAAACAATCTGGACAAAATGAATATATTTTTAGAAATAGATAATCTTCCAAAAGTAAATCAGGAAGAATCAGAAAATAGACAGATTACAACTAGTAAAGTTAAAGCAGAAATAAAAAATTCCCAACAAATAAAAGTCCTGGGCCAGATGGCTTCACAGGTATATATTTCTAAACATTCAAGAAAAACTGACATTTATTGTTCTCTAACTAGGAATTTAAGAAGAGGAAAGATTCCCAAGCTTATTTTATGAAACCAAAATTATACTAACCACAAAACTATATAAAGACAGTATAAAGAAAGAAAATTATAGGTCAATATTCTTCATAACCATAAATGGCAAAATCTTCAACAAAATGTTAGCAAACTAGATCCAGCAATATATTAAAAAGGTCATACATCAGGATCAAGCAGGATTTTATTATGGGGATACAAGGATGGTAAAATATCCACAAATCAATAAATGTGATACAACACATAAACAAAATAAAGAGTAAAAACCCACATGATCATATCAATAGATATAGAAAAAAATTGTGATAAACTCCAGTCCATTTATAATAAAAACTCTAAGCAAACTAGGCATAGAGGGAACATACCTCAACATAATAAAGAACATACTGACTGTATATGACAAACCCACATCCAATATATATTCATTGGGTAAAAAACTGTAAGCATTTTCCTTGATATCAAGAACAAGTCAGGGATGTTGCTACCATCAGTTATTCAATATAGTTCTAGAAGTCTTAGTCACAACAGTTAGAGAAGAAGAAATAAAAGGCATGCAATCTGGAAAGAAAGAAAGAAAACTGTCATTATTTATAGAGAACCCTAAAGATTCCACAAAAAAAAAAAAAAAAAAACCTGCTAGAATAAATGAATTTACTAAATTAGTAGGATACAAAATAAATATCCAGGAATTATCTACATTTTTATACACTAATAATGGTCATAAGTAAAACTAAGAAAACAATCTCATTCACAATTGTTTTAAATAAAATAAGATATAAAATAAAATACTTAGGAGTAAATTTAACCAAAGATTTAATAAACCTATACTCAGAATATTATGATGCTGGAGAAAGAAATTGAAGACACAAATAAGTGGAAATTTATTTTGTACTTATAGATAGGAAGGATTAACATTATTAAAATGTCCATATTACTTAAAGCAATCTATAGATTCAACAAAATTCCTAGGAAAATACTAATGCTATTTTTCAAAGAAATAGAACAGATATTCCATAAATGTATATGGAACCACAAAATACCTGAATAGCCAACCTCTGCCCAAATGCATACTTGGTGGAACACTAAGCAAAACTAATTGATAAGGAAAAAACATGGTTTCTGTTTTGTAAGATGTGATTACACACCCAACATATTTTGAATGGCCTGTTTTCAAATATAAATCTCCGAATAAAGTATATTACTATAATTAATGTAAAATAAAAACTACTTAATGTATTCATTAAAAAGATATCTAAATAATTAAAAACAGAAGCAAAATTATACAATATCAATTTCTGGTTTAAAGATATGACCACACTTTTAATAAATAAATTGATTAAATTAACATTGAACAAATCTAAGTTTTCTAAATTTGATGGCAAAGTGATCAAATTTATAAATATAATATAATAAATTTTAAGAATTGCTAAGATTCTAAAGCTAAATTGTTATAGAATTTCAAAACAAACAACTCAATTTTTCTGAAAATCTTAGTTTCATTTAGAATATACAAGAATTTCTTATGTACTAAAATGCACTCAAATTGAGAATGTTTAATATTTTTTTGTAATTATTTCCAAATGAATCCTTTTGAGATAGAATTTGTTTTTATAATATATATGTTCAATTGTCACAGTCTAAATTGATATTGTAAAAATGACTGAAGCACATGTGAAGTGTTATATATTTTATAGTTTAAATTTTTTTTTAAACAAATTAATATGATATTACTTGTTTATCAGATTTAATAATGTGGCTGCATGTTTCCAGTATTTATGCTGAGTACTGAGGATAAAGAAGAAAGTCAGAATTTGTTGCTAGTGTTACTCTCTATTTAGAAATTCTTTAGTTTTGATACATGAAAATATTGAAATATCTGAAATTTTACTACCATTATTCTAGAAATATTCTGAAGAAATTCTAATATTGGTGTTGACTTATTTATAAGATAAAAACTATTGTATTTTATTTTTACTTTGTGTACTGAAAAGTTATGGTTGGCTCAGTGTCTTGTGGCTCCATAGAGAATAAAAAGTGTGATAAAATAAGCTGTGTCAGCTCAGAAAAAATAATAAATATTGAAATTAAGATTTAAAATTTCTTGTGATGACAGGAGACACTAGAAAAGAAAAACTGTATTTATGAATAAAGCAAATTAAGAGAATCAAGAACAAAAAGGCAAATTTTCTTTCCAGTAAGAAGAAAATAGAAGGTGAAAATTAGGAAAAAGTCAAATAATTATTTTATGTTCTAAACCTTTATAATAACATTTTAGTTTCAAAACTTTTTTTTTTTAAGTAAGAGGAGGGGAAATAGACACTCACATGTATCCTGAATGGGATCTACCCAGAAACCCTGCCTGTGCTGTTGCTCTGCCCTGCTGGGGCTGATGCTCAAATCAACTGAGCTATGGGTCCATGAATACATATAAAATCTTTACAATGACAGAAGAAATAGGTTTTGGGTTGAAATTTCAGAAATGTCCTTTTAAGCAACGGAAAATCGACTCATCAAGAAAGATACTAATACAAAATAATACTGAATTTAAACTGTTATCAAAAATAAAATTTTTAAAAATCTAGAAAAAATGCATCTTGTTTCCAAGGCAAATGATATAATTGTGTGTCCCAACCTCATAGCTATAGGAAAAAGATTCGAACATGAGACTGAAGAAATATTTTCTGCTACCAAAGCAGACTCTCATGGAAAGAGGCCAGAGGATTTCAGCAATAGATCAGTGTTGCTCATTATTCCTTTATACTTGTCACTATATAGTACAACCTTGATACCCTGTAAATCAGAAACTAAATGTTCACATACACATATATGCATATACATAAGAAGCAAAAAAGACAATATAAAATTTAGAGTGTGACAATTGAACATAAATATTTTCAAAAACAAAACTTTGACGTATCAAGATTCACTTGAACCTTGGTATGTGACCAAGAACATAATTACAATAAAATATGTAAATTAAACATTCCTATTTTAAGTGCATTTTAGGACATAAGAAATCCCTGTCTATTCTAAACGCAAGTAGGAACATTTTCAGAATAATTCAGTTATATGCTTAGTTGCTGCCATAGCAAAATATTATATATCATGTGGTTTAAACAACAGCAATTTCTTTTCTTGCAGTTCTGGAGGCTGGAAGTATGAAGTCAGGGGTGCCAATATGTCAGATTCTGGTTTGAGCTCTCTTTCTTGCTTATAAATATTGCTGTCCATTCACATAGCAGAGTAAGAGAGCAAGCAAGCTCTGGTGTCTCCTCTTATAGGTGCATTAATCCCATCATGAGGGCTCCACTCTTACAACCTCTCATGAAAATAGTCCTCTCTTAAAGGCCCCACATCCAAATATCATGATATTGAGGATTATGGCTTCAACATATAAATTTTAGGGGCACACAACTCAGTTCACAGAATCTAGACTCCAAGATTTCTAAATTCTTTATTTTAATTTTTTGAAGGATCACCATACTGTTTTCCATAACTTCTGTACCATTTTACATTACTACTAACAATATCCAAGAGTTCCAATTTTTCTACAAGCTCAACACTTTGGATTTTTTGTATTTTTTTTTACAATAGCTATCTTAATAAGAATAAAGTATTATCTTATTATAGTTGTTATTTGCATTTCCCTGATAATTAATGATGTTGAGTATCTCTTAATATACCTGTTTTGATACAGTAATCCCACTTCTAAGTGTATATTCAAAATAATAAAAATCAGAATCTTGAATAGACATCTGCACTGCCATATTTATTGTGGTATTATTCATAATAGCTGAGATATAAAAACAACTCAAATGCTCTTTAACAAATAATAAGTGTATGACACTTATTTGGCTAAAAAAAATAAAAGGAAAACCTGCTATATGAGACAACATGAATTAAGCTGCAGAACATTATACTAAGTGAAATAAGCCAGTTACAGAAAAAGACAAATATTACATAATTTTACTTATATTAGGTATGTAAAGTAGTCAGTCTTATAGAAGAGAATATAATGGTTATTTCCATGAGCTGCTGCTGCTGCTGCTGGTAGTGGTGGAAAATGAGTAGTAGTTGTTCAGTGGATACAAAGCTTTAATTACACTAGATGAATAAGTTGTAGTGTTTTTCTATACTGCATAACAGATAGCACTTTTAACAAAATTTCAAGAGGGTAGATCTTATGTTGTCTTTTTACCACACACACACAAACAAACAAAACATACACAAATAAACTTTGGGTAGTGTTGGATATGTCCATCACCTATGACCTGGATTGCTGTGATAGGATTACTTATGGGCATGTAACTAGGTCCAAACTCATCAAATTGTACACATTAAATATGTTTAATTCTTCATATATCATTATACCTTAATAAAGCTGTTAAAGAACACAAAACATAAACAACAACAAAACAAAGAAAACCTAAACTGTCAGTGATCAATATCTTATGAAAAGGAATAAAAATAGTTTGTAAGTGGGTTACTAGATGTGAAAAAAACTCAATGCCTATCTCCTTCCACTTGATATTTCAGCTTTGCATTTTTCAGACAGCCAGTCTAATATTCTAAAAGGCTAGGTGTTACTGGCAGCTGGGACAGAGTAAAAGTAATAAAATATATGTGCATCCGCCCACTGCTTCTCTCTCACTGAGAATTCAATTATTTATTCTCATAAACAAGATTTTAATTCTGTCAGGTTCCACAATTAGCTGGCGCCAGCTTATCATGCAGAACTATCTCCTAAACAAACAAAAATGTTGTCTTCTTCAGTTAACTGTAGAAAGCTCCTCACGAGACTCTGCTGGTGGGTTGAGGCTGAGCGGCAATGTAGCAGGAGAAGGTACTCTATCTAGCAGCTTGATCTACTAGATTTGGCAACTTGTGATTTCAGGACAGACTTGAGGCCATTCTTCTATTTAGCATTTTTACTTGATCTTATAAACAGAAATGTTTCTCTCACATATATGATTTGGTGGATTAAATAATGCCTATTCATTTTATATGCTCACTTATAGACCAGTAGTGTTTATTCTCCCCTAGAGCCCAAAATAATTTTTTTCTGAACCCTAAAGGCCTACATTATATTATATGAGAATTTGCAACCAACTCTACGTACATCTTAATATATTAGAGGAATTCTGAGTGGCATTGGCTCTGCCAAATCATATGAGGCAGAGATCGAGATCATTCACTAAAGCTTGGGTCAGTTCTTAGAGCCTTCATAAGATTCAGACTTTAATTCAAAACTTTGTAGCCTTAAAATTTAATTGTCAGAGGGGAGCACATTCAATTTGTCATATGTTGACCTCTCAAGTCAAAAGAAACCAAATGAATCTTGTGCCCCTTCCCTAGTCCTAAGAAGTGCAATTGGTATCAACTTTGCCTCTCACTTTAAGGGGGAAATAATAACATTATCCAGACCAGGAAACACCAGCAATCATGACTGAAGTGCAAATCAAAATTTGATAGGTTTGATCTTCCTTAGCAGCATGTTTCTTGCCAAATGTTAGTACAGACAATGTCTGTCCTAGCAACATGGAGACACGAAAGTGGTAATCCAATACAATATCTTTTGAAGTATTTAGTTAATCTAGATTCTTCAGCTTGGTTATGAAAAATAACTGTAAAGGACAAAACAATAGAGGTTTAGTGCTGTCATTACAAATTGAAAGCCAACTGCTGTTGGTAGTTTTTTTTTACTCATCATTAGAAAACAAAATTTTTTGGCTTGATAACCTTGATAGTTTACCAATGATAACTGCACATATAAAGAGAATATATACAGAACAACAATTGGAATCATCATCAAATTTTATGTGGTTGTATTCCACTCCTGCCATATTTCATCTGCACAGGCCAAACACTCATGTTAAAAGGAATTGTGATAGAAATAACTACCCTGCATCTCTGCACTTTTGCCAAGAATGCAGTGTGGCTTCTATTGTTCTCTTTAGTAGAGAGAGGCAGGATTCAGGGCTAATCTTTGGATTCTCCTAACTAACTACTGAGTCTTCTCTGAAAATGACTCAGGTCAAAACTCTATCACTTGATCATCATAAACCCTACCTCTGGTAGTATATATGACATTATTAGATCTGCAAAGATAAGCATGGCTTTAGAACTAATACACCTATAAGTTATACAAATAAATGTCTGGTATCTCCTGTTCATTTAGTGTGACCTACCTGTAAGACAAGGTTTTGGTCAAACAACTAAACTAACTGAAGTACTCTTGACTACTCTTGACTACAGGTAGCCCATTACGAGCTATATTGATTAAGTTGCCTGAATTAGATCTATTATTTCCTTCCCTTTTGGGCACATTTAGAATACATTTCCACATAAATTGCTCTCTCTTTTTTTTTTTGGTAATATAAATGGCCAAAAATAATGAAATATTGTCATTTGGTGTATTTAACTTGGTCGTCCTTTTACTTGTACCCTTGGACAAACTGCTATCAGAATCTGCTTTTTTGCTTAGAAGCGGTGAGGTTGTAGCAGTGGTGCAGTAAGGACAGTTGATATTTTACTCCAAAGTAATGATCCCATGTAAATGATAAGAAGGTCTCCATGAAAGCATAAATAGCAGAAAAAGGGGGCTCAAGATTTAGGAATACAGAGAACTAAATCCATCTGAATGATCCAGTTAAGTTCTCAACCTCTGCTTGTTCCCAATCAACATTTCAGCCCTAACATAGATGCTGACAAATTTAATATTAAATAATAATATAAACCTCTGAATCTGATTTTTGCCTTCATTAGTCCTAAAACTATAAATATAGAAAAACTCTACCTTGACCTGTGAATTGGAGTACTGAACTTGCAACTGGCTGGCTTTCTTTTGAACTTTTTAGTGTTGTCAGAAGTAACTGGCCTCACTCCCAGTCATATAGTCCTCATCTTCAGCATGATAGTCTATTGTAGCAATCATTTTATTCACTGAAGCCATGTATTTCTTATTTTTTATTTTTTCCTCTGTTTGCATGGAGAGTACAATGGCCATACTCTAATTGTAACTCATATCAAAACAGATCAGGTTAAAAAAAATAGGTTCTCATTCTTGAGCATCTGTTTTTGCCTTCATTTCTGGTATCAACTAAATCAAGGAAATGGCAACCAACATCCACAGGTGATTTTAAACAGGTACTGTCATAAATCTATCATCATAGACTTATATTTCCTATTTTAGAATTTCTAATAATGGCAATGAAAGTCTGTGTTTCCCTGTATACTACCTCTCTTTCTCACCAAAATCCAAATGGCTTTCAGCATTATCTCTGGAACCATACTTTAGCATGAATCAATAGTATGTTTCTTTTTGTTGTTGAGTATTCTTTATTATAATTATGCCACAGTTCATCTATTATTTTATTATTATTATTATTAATTTGAATGCGTTGACACCAATAAATCAGGGTACATATGTATAATGAAAACATCTCCAGGTTATCTTATCATTCAATTGTGTTGCATACCCATCACCCAAAGTCAAATTGTCCTCTGTCAGCTTCTATCTAGTTTTCTTTGTGCCACTCCCCTCCTCCTTATCCTACCCTTCCCTCCCTCCCCCAACCCCATATCCACCACTCTCTTGACAATGTCTCATAGTCTCACTGTTATATCCCACCTATGTATGAAATCATGCTGTTCTCAGTTTTGATTTTTTTTTCTGATTTATTTATTTCACTCTGTATAATGTTATCAAGGTCCATCCATTTTGTTGTAAATGATCCGATGTCATCATTTCTTATGGCTGAGTAGTATTCCATAGTATATATGTACCAAAGCTTTTTAATCCCCTCAACTTCTGACGGACACTTGGGCTGTTTCCAGATCTTCGTTATTGTGAACAATGCTGCCATGAACATGGGGGCGCATTTACCTTTTCGAACAGTGCGATGGTGTTCTTAGGGTATATTCCTATTGTGGAATAGCTGGATCAAAAGGCAGTTCGACTTTTAATTTTTTGAGAAATCTCCAAACTGTTTCCCAGAATGGCTGCACCAGTCTGCATTTCCACCAGCAGTGCAGAAGGGTTCCCTTTTCTCCACATCATCACCAGCACTTATTCTGTGTTGTTTTGCTGATGAGTGCCATTCTGACTGGTGTGAGGTGATATCTCATTGTGGTTTTAATTTGCATCTCTCTAATGATTAGTGATGTTGAGCATTTTTTCATATGCCTATTGGCCATCAGTATGTCCTCTTTGGAGAAATTTCTATTCATTTCTTTTGCCCATTTTTTGATTGGATTGTTTGTCTTCCTGGTGTTGAGTTTTATAAGTTCTTTATAAATTTTGATTATTAACCCCTTATCCGAGTGCTGTCGAATATGTTCTCCCATTGTGTGGTTTGTCTTTTTATTCTGTTCTTATTGTCTTTAGCTGTGCAAAAACTTTTTAGTTTGATATAGTCCCATTTGTTTATTTTCCCTTTTATTTCACTTGCCCGTGGAGATAAATCGGCAAATATATTGCTGCTACAGATGTCAGAGAGCTTGCTGCCTATGTGTTCTTCTAAGATGCTTATGGTTTCATGGCTTACGTTTAAGTCTTTTATCCATTGTGAGTTTGTTTTTGTGAATGGTGTAAGTTGATGGTCTAGTTTCATTTTTTTGCAGGTAGATGTCCAATTTTCCCAGCACCATTTGTTGAAGAGGCTGTCTTTACTCCATTGCATGTTCTTTCCTCCTTTGTCAAATATCAGTTGTCCATAAAAGTGTGGGTTTATTTCTGGGTTCTCTGTTCTGTTCCATTGATCTATGTGCCTGTTCTTATGGCAGTACCAGGCTGCCTTGAGTACCATGGCCTTGAGGTAAACCCTTATATATGGAAGAGTGATATCTCCTGCTTTATTTTTTCTTTTTAAGATTGCTGAGGCTATTCGTGTTCTTTTTTGGTTCCATATAAATTTTTGAAATATGTGTTCTATATCTTTGAAGTATATCATTGATATTTTAATAGGTATTGCATTGAATTTATAAATTGTTTTGGGTAATATAGACATTTTAATAATGTTTATTCTTCCTAACCATGAGCACGGTATATTCTTCCACTTGTTTGCATCTTCCTTCATTTCTTTTATCAATGTTTTAAAACTTTCCGAGTACAAGTCCTTAGTCTCCTTGGTTAAATTTACTCCTAGGGACTTTACTTTTTGGCTGCAATAGTGAAGGGGATTGTTTCCTTAATTTCTTTTGCTCACAATTCATTGTTGATATATAGAAATACCTCTGATTTCTGAGTATTAATTTTATATCCTGCCAACTTGCTGAATTCATGTATAAGGTCCAGTAGTTTTTTGACTGAGACTTTAGGGTTTTCAATATACAATATCATATCATCTGCAAATAGTGACAGTTTTACTTCTTCTTTTCCAATTTAGATGCCTTTTATTTCTTCTTCTTGTCTGAATGCTATAGCTAGGACTTCCAGAACTATGTTGAATAAGAGTGGTGAAAGGCGGTATCCCTGCCTGGTTCCTGATCTTAAGGGGATTGCTTTTAATTTTGTCCATTTAGTATGATGTTTGCTGTTGGTTTATCGTAGATGGCCTTTATCATGTTAAGGAATGATCCTTGTATTCCCACTTTACTGAGAGTTTTGAGCATGAATGGGTGCTAGATTTTATCAAATGCATTTTCTGCATCTATTGAAATTATCATGTGATTTTTGTCCTTCCTTTTGTTTATGTGATGAATCACATTGATTGATTTGTAAATATTGAACCAGGCTTGCCTCTCCAGAATAAATCCCACTTGATCATGGTGTATGATTTTTTTCATATACTGTTTGATCCGGTTGGCTAATATTTTGTTGAGAATTTTAGCGTCTAAATTCATCAGGGATATAGGCCTATAATTTTCTTTCTTTGTGTTGTCTTTGCCCGGTTTTGGGATCAGAATTATGCTCGCCTCATAAAAGAAGTTAGGAAGTCTTCCTTCCTCTTGAATTTTTTGAAATAGCTTGAGGAGGATAGGAATTAGTTCTTCTTTGAATTTTTGATAGAATTCACTTGTGAAGCCATCAGGCCCAGGACTTTTCTTTTTTGGGAGTTTTTGATAACTGTTTCGATCTCATTTGTTGTAATTGGTTTGTCTAGATTTTCTGATTCTTCCAGATTGATTTGTGGAAGGTCATGTGATTTAAGAAATTTGTGTATTTCACCAAGATTGTCTAATTTTTTGGCATATAGTTCTTCATAGTATTTTCTTACAATGCTTTGTATTTCTGTTGTGTCAGTTGTAATTTCCACACTGTCCTTTGTAATTTTATTTATTTGAGTCCTCTCTCTTTTTTCTTGGTGAGTCTAGATTAAGGTTCATCAGTCTTGTTTACCTTTTCAAAGAACCAGCTTCTGCTTTCATTGATCCTCTGTATTGTGTCCTTAGCCTCTATGTTATTTATTTCTGCTCTGATCTTTATTATTTCCTTTCTTCTACTTGTCTTTGGTTTTATTTGTTGTTGTTTTTCTAGTTCTTTTAGCTGCAGGGTCAGGTTGCTTATTTGAGCTTTTTCTAGCTTCTTATGATATGCCTGTAGTGCAATAAACTTCCCTTCAGAATGGCTTTTGCTGTGTCCCATAAATTTTGAGTTGATGTATGCTCATTATCATTTGTTTCTAGAAACTTTTTTATTTCTTCTTTGATCTCATTGTTAATCCATTCATTATTTAATAACATGCTATTTAGTTTCCAAGTGTTTGAGTATTTTTCAGTTTTTCTTTTCAGGTTAATTTCTAGTTTCATGGCATTGTGATCAGAGAAAATGCTTGATATGATTTCAATCTTCTTTAATTTATTGAGACCATTTTTGTGTCCTAACATGTGGTCTATCCTAGAAAAAGTACCATGAGCACTTGAGAAGAATGTATATTCTACTGCTTTAGGATGAAAAGTTCTGAAGATATCTATTAAATCAAGTTGATCTAGTGTATTCTTTAAGTCTGCTGTTTCTTTATTAATTTTCTTTCTTTAGGATCTATCCAGTGTTGTTAGAGGGGTATTGAAATCCCCTACTATGATAGTATTGCTGTTAATCTAGCCCTTTATATCCATCAAAGTCTGCTTTATGTATGTCGGAGCTCCTATATTTGGTGCATAGATATTTATAATAGTTATATCTTCCTGTTGAATTGTTCCCTTTATCATTATGTAGTGTCCTTCTTTATATCTTACTACAGCCTTTGTTTTAAAGTCCATTTTGTCAGATATAAGTATTGCTACTCCTGCTTTTTTTTCATTTTCATTTGCATGAAATATATTTTTCCATCCTTTTACCTTCAGTCTATGTGCATCTTTTGTTTTAAGGTGTGTCTCTTGTAGACAGTATATGTATGGGTACTGTTTTTTTATCCATGCAGCTACCCTATGTCTTTTGATTGGATCATTTAATCCATTTACATTTAAGGTTTTTATTGATATGTAGTTGTTTATTTCCATTTTATTCTTTAAAGCTGTATTCTTCTTTTGCTCTATTCTTTCCTCCCTTTCAACTGTTCACAAGAGGCCACTTAGTATCTCTTGCAGAATTCGTTTGGATTTTATGAATTTCTTCAGGCTTTCTTTTTCTGGGAAGCTCTTTATTTCTCCTTCAATTTTAAACGTTAGCCTTGCTGGATAAAGTAGTCTTGGTTGTAGGTTCTTGTTCTGCATTACTTTGATTATATTTTGCCATTCCCTTCTGGCCTCAAGTGTTTCTGTTGAGAAGTCCAATGTCATCCTTATGGGGGCTCCTTTGTAGGTGATAGCCTTTTTTTCTCTAGCAGCTTTTAAAATTTTGTATTTTAACTATGATGTGTCTTGGTGTAGATGTTTTGGGTTTCTCTTTAATGGATTTCTGTGTGCTTTTAGAACGTGTGGAGTGTTACCCAGCCTTAATTTAGGAAAGTTTTCTGCTATGATTTGATTGAACAAAGTTTCCATTTCCTGTCCTCTCTCCTCTTCTTCAGGCACCCCTATGATGCAAATGTTGTTTCTCTTCATGTTTTCACGTAGCTCCCTTAGAATTTCCTCAGATTTTTTGTGTCTCTTTTCCTTTTTCTTCTCTGCTTCTGTGCCTTTGTTTACTGTGTCCTGTAACTTGCTTATTTGATCCTCAGCATGATTCATCCTGCTTTTAATTCTTTCTATTGTGGTCTTCAGTTTTGATACTGTATTTGTCATTTCTGTCTGACTCATTTTATTATTTCAATTTCGTTTTTTATATTTGTTATCTCTTTATTTAGGTGTTCATAATGACTATCCATTGTTGCTCTAATTTCTTTGAACATCCTAACTATCATTATTCTAAATTCTGCTTCTCATATTTGGTTATATCTGGTTCATTCAGGTCCTTCTCTGTAGATTTCTCTTGATTCATTTGGTTTGCATTTCTCTTCCTGCCAATTTTGTCTGTGTATAAGCAAGTTGTGGCCACTGGAGTCCAGTAGGTGTTGCCTTTGTGTTCTCTAGGTGTGGTCTGTCTGCAGGCTTCCCACCCTCTCTTCCGTTGCCTAGGGTGGTTGTGTATGGGCGTTGCCAGCGCGGGCCCACTGTGGCTTTTGCTGTAATTTCTGCCTCTCCTCTGCGGGAGGGGCTGTCACTCAAGCCACAAGCCCTATCACCAAGGGTAGAGGTGAGCCCCTTTGCTCAGCTTCGGACCCAGCCTATTTCCGGACTTCTGCCCAGAACCCACTGTCAGAGCCTGCTCGCCACAGTTTTGTGCGTTGGGCGGGGCTTTTGACGTGCTCTCAGCTGTGAGCCTTTGCCCATCCGGAGCTTTAGCCCCGCCTTCGAGGTCAGGGCCCTTCTGCGCAGGGTCACAATCCCAGGTTTTGGGCCGGGCGTGTTTGCTTGCTTCCGCACAGCTGCGTACTTCCGCTCATCCCAGACTCTACCCCGCCTCTGCATTCGGGGCCGGCTTGTGCACGTAGGATGGCAAATTGTGGTTTCTCCGGCCGGGCGGGGATAGTAGCATGGGTTCAGCTGTGAGCTTCCACTTGTCTCGGGGTCTACCCCGTTTCTGCGCTCGGAGCCCGCTCGCGCATGTATAATGGCAAACCGCGGTTTTTCTGGCCGGGCGGGGCTGGTAGCGTGAGCGCAGCCATGAGCCCCTGCCTATCCGTGGTCCTATTTCGGTCCCCGTGGTCAGGGCCAGCTTGCGCAGGATTGCAGAGCAGATTTCTACCCGTTCCTAGCCTCCCGCTTTGTCCCCATAAGTGGGATTAAAGGCGGGCCCGCAGCTTCCAGACTGCTTTCGAGCATCCCCTCCGACCCTGCTGGGCTAGACCGAGCTCACACCGGCTTGGCCTCTGCCCACGCCGACAGAACCGCGTTTCAGCATCCTGCCACCTCAATCCCTTCAGCAACCCTCAGCAGAGTAGGAAGGGACCTAATACCCCACACTGTAGGCTTGGAAGCTCCGTCACTTGTTTCACAGCTCAAAACTGTCCAAATGTCTCTCCTAGGTTTTGCGACTGCAGGCTCGGGCTTGGTTCCTGGGACCCAGGTCCCTCCCTCTCCGCCAAACTTTCCTCCTGCCACGCGGGTCTCTCCGGGTTGCCGTTTGCTCTGGGGAGCTAGGCAATCCCATTCGCATTTTTGCTATTCCTACCAGTCTCAATGTGGCTTCTTCTGTGTTCCTTGGTTGAAGAATCCACTTAGTTTAGTTCATAGTTGGTTTATCCAGATGATTGTTCTTTAAATTGAGTTACAATCCACTTTGGTTCTGGGAGTTGGAAGTTGGTACGTCCGCCTACTCTGTCGCCATCTTACTTCCGATTTTTACACTCTTTATAAGCTATATAGCCTTAACATTTTATTAGTCTCTGCAAAATGCAACATAAAAACTACCGCAACAGAAAAAATTTTAAGACTCACGTGTAAATATATAATATTATTTTTAATACTTTTAAAGTGAATTGGCAGTTGTACTTAATGACATACTGTAGTAGGGCACCAAAAGATGAAAAATTAATATTGGTATTTTGGGAGGAAGGGTCAGGCTTTCTGTCTCATCCTTTCCTTGGGGAGGGGAGGGAGAAGAATGTGAAAGCTTCCTGACTTACAAGGACAATTGGTCATTTAGTTTTAACTATAGAATAAAGGTTGTCTGAAGAACTTCTTTTGTCTTACAATGAGACAGAATTTACATACCACCCTAAATTGATTTTGGTTCTTCCTCCATTCCTGGAATCTTGAGAGTGACATACCTCTAGGCAAAGGAGGGGAGATAGACACTGAAAAATGTGTAAATATCTTTGATTGTGTTACCTTAAAAGTTTTATTGTTTCTATGAATTCCCTAAACACATGATATAAGATTGTGCCATGATGTCATGCCCCCCCCCAGCCTGTATGTGATCAAGGGTATATAACCAGCCTCTGAGATGTATTTGGTGCACACGATTTGGGTCTGCAATGCCCCATATTAGTCATATGTGGCTGGCATATTTAATAAATCTCCTCCTTTAATAAAACCCTTCAAAATTCATCTGGATTTAGTGTCTCTATATAAACCCATGAAAGTTAGGTACAGATACTTTACAACAATACAAGTCATCCATGATTAAATATCAAAAACTATTACCTTTTGGAAAGTGGATTTGACTCCATGCTGGACTTAACCTAGTATCTCTTCACTTTGGGATCACACAAAAAATAGTCTCATATCGCAAATATAAATAAATACATAAACAAATATATGACAAACCATGCTCTGAGCTAAGCACGGTAATAAAAAATAAAATGCATATACATGATGCAGAAGCTAAGACATGGAAATGTGTGTAAGAAGTCCAACTGTAAAATAGGATTCTAAATTCAAAGTCCAACATATTTTTTAGATTGAATGACAGTTTTCTCCAGTGTAAAATAACTGTATATAAAACCAAACCTCTAAGTCATTATTATAGAACACTTTTTTCAATTAGTTTTGGAAACTATAATTATTGGAATAGTTTAATTTTAATGAGTATTTAGAAAATGTGGTTATCTGCATTTTTGTTTGTTTACTTGTTTGCATTTAATATGAAGTTTCATTTTTGAACTGTGAGGTATACATGGTGGATTGTTTTTCTCAATTTCATTCTTCCGTCCTTTCTTAGAGAAGTTGGAAAGCTACAAATTTCTTTCTCATATTCTTTTGCAACTTTGCTTCTGTGTGAAAAAATAAATTGCACAAACTAGGAATGTGTGTGTAAATTAGGCACATTACATAAATTACAACAACATATCAAATCATACAATTTCAACAATTACAAATGTACATTTCACAAGTGTTGGGCAGATAAAATAAATTATGTGCGTTTTGTTAAAGATGGCGCTGCGCACGTGGAAGTCTGTCTCCCAGGTGATGATATTACTTGCCCATCTTGCTTGGGATGGGTGTGACTATATTAATGTGTGTGAGGAACAGGCTGTAAGCAGGCAGAGTCATTATAACCCAAGGCTTAGTTTTAAGACTGATTATATTAATGTGTGTGGGGAACAGGCTGTAAGCAGGCAGAGTTGTTATAGCCCAAGGCTTAGTTTTAAGACCGAGCCTTTCCCACTCTCTTTGATGTGGGGTGGTGCACTCTCATGAGGAATCTCATTATGACTCAAAAAATTACCTTGTATCAGAGACTTTCTTGTTTGTAGATTGGATTAAAGGTTTTGAATCTACACTATAAAGTGGGGCAGACTGGGAGCTTGCTCTCTCTAGGTTCCTGAGATTAGCATTAGAGAGGAAAGCAGAGAAAGGCCATGTAGAGAAGGCCAGGAGAAGCAGCCAAGATGGTGGAGTGCTGAGGGAGAAGCCAGTTTGTGCAGAGTTTGTGCACAGAGAAGGAGATGGGGAACAGAGGTGAATAAGTCTGGTGAGCTAGAAACCTTTGATTCTAGGAAACACGGAAAATCATTGGTTTGGGAGCCCTGAATAAAAAGGGAAGTGTTTTTCCATTGTGTGTATTTCTTGCCTGCAGGTTCAAGCTAGGATTAAAGATGATGGCCCACCAGTTCTTGGTTCCATTGCTTCATTACCATCTATCCGAATCTAATGTGAACCTGCATGGGCCAGGTGGCTGTGATGGTGGCTGCAGCTACTGGCTTTATAACCAGTCTCTGAGCACTTTGCCAAAAGCAAAAAATGTCCTTGGTCTTCTTTCTAGCCATAGAAAAAGCTCCCTGGGGCAGATGAGTGCTTCCAACAACCCCCCCCCCAACCCCTATTAGGGTATTTCACGTTGTCCAAAATCCCTAAGTCCATCTAACAAGAGAGCCAGTGCCCACTCTGGTCATAATTCAGGAAATCAGTCCACATACATGGGGTCTCAGCCAACTCCCTCATCCCTGCTGTCATGGCAGGTCTTACACCTGTGATGGCGAACCTATGACACATATGTTATCACTTACACATGTAGCCATTTTTGATGACACACAGCTGCATGCGACCACATACCAGAGAAGTATGGGGTCACATGCCAAGAAAGAAGTTTCATTCTCAGCTTCTGCATGGCCTGGTGCAGTAGCCAAGGATAAAACATTTGCTGTAGTGTAGACACTCTGTGCTGGAGGTCTGTAGGCCAAACAACAGAATTCCGGCACAGAGCGTCTAGTTCTGGGACTTCTGGTTAGGCCGTTTTTCTCAAAGTGGCACAACACCTAAGTTATGCTAGGTATTTTGGCAAATTTTGAAACACCAAGTTTAAAAGATTGTCTATCACTGTCTTACATTGTTCCAAAGAGGAGCATGTGGCAGTGGCAGTCAGCATTTCCATCTCTGCTAGAAGAGCATGATGGCATCCATCCCTTATGTCTCAAAATCGCAGACCTACTACCAGGGATGTAATAAGTTCTTCTTACTGCTGGGCTCTCATCTTCTGGATACTGCAGATCACAACTTCAGCCTGACTCCTCATCCTCCAAAGAAGTATTGAAAACATCAGCTCCTGCTGCCGGGCTTGAGCCCTGGCCCACTGCCACCTTCAGCTTGGCTGGCCTTGTAGCCCCACCTCTGGCCTCAGCCCTGGCCTCCCACTGCTGCTGGCTATCCACAATGTCCAAGGCAATCTGCAACTCATGAACCTGTGATTCCTTCTCCAGTGGCTGCTTCATTTTTAAGCAAATCTCACGAACCTGGTCAGCCTCCTCTGGTGCTTGCTCCAGCTCCAGGGTTGGAATCTCTTTCTTCCACGTTTGCTCCAGCTCCTTCCACTTCTGAGTTTGCTGGTCCCAGGCAGTCTCTTCTACAGAGCTCTCAGTTTCCTTATGCATGGCTGTAAAAGTCAGCCAGCCTATGGTCCCCAAGAAGATAGCAATGAGGAACCATAACAGCAGCCAGTCCTCTACACCACCACTACAAAATGGTGGTGCCTCCATACTGAACTGACTCGAATCCTGTCACAGACTACGCCAAATGTAAAGACAGTAGCCACGACCACCATCACAGCCACCTGACTCTTGCAGGTTCACATTAGATTCGTACAGACGCTAATGAAACAACAAATCCAAGAACTGTTGAGCTATTATCTTTAATCCTAGCTTGCACCTGGTGGGAAGAAATACACACACTGGACTTCAAAGCCCACTCAGTCATTGCTCACAAGGCTACTGACTTATCCAACTTTCCTAGAATCAAAGGTTTCTACCTCACCAGCCTTGTTCACCTCTGTTCCCCATCTCCTTCTCCCTGCACAAACTTCTCCTTCCGCACTCTGCCATCTTGGCTGCTTCTCCTATCCTCCACATGGTCTTTCTCTGCTCTCCTCTCTAATGCTAATCTAAGTAACCAAGAGGGAAAACTCCTGGTCTGCTCCCTTTTATAGTGTAGAAAACAAAATCTTTAATCCAATATACAAACAAGGAAGTCTCTGATACAAAGTCACTTATCTGAGGCATAATAAGATTCCTCATAAGAGTGCACCACCCTACATCATGCAATCAGTCAAGGGTGTGGGGAAAAGCTTAGTTTTAAAACTAAGCTTTAGTCTATAACGATCCTGTCTGCTTATAGTCTGTCCCTCAAACTCAATGCAAACTATAAGCGTGCAAACATATATATCATATTTATAAACTTATTTGACCAACAGACAGGGTGAGAAGCAGATGGTCGATTCTTATATGTGCCCTGACTGGGAATCAAACCAAGGAAGTCCATATGCTGGGTCAATGCTCTATCCACTGAGCCAGGCAGCCAGGGCTGGGTTGCAGACATTTGAAGGTTTTCTATAGCCATTTTCCAAGGCTTTTTATTACAGCTTCCAATATGTTAAGAGACAGTTGAGGCATTAGTTGTGACAGTTATTTGATACTGGCTTCAATTCTTAGGGGTAGTAAGAGTGTTGTGGTATCTGATATTGAAAAAAATTATGAATAATGATTTATTTGAATTATTAAGGTCACAGAATTATCTAGACAAGCTATGAAGCCTGTCAGTGATGTTATAGGATTACATACTCATGAGTTTGCTCACTTAGTCTGTTACTCAAATGGTATAATCAGTAAATAACTTATATCACTTGTCTGATAATTTATCCTATTATTATGTTTCATTGATTTTCAACTTTATATAATAATTATAGCATCCCATTAAATGTTATACTTTTAAATAACTCTTAACACTGATCAAATGTTGTAAATATTAAGATATTCAGTAATTATTGTATTTATTAGTTTAAATGTAATTAGTTGTTTCATTAACATGTAGTTGTGTGGCAGTATGATTACTAAGAGATGTGATTACTATATTTGATAAACATTGTTTGAAATGTTGAAAGAAAACAGTTATGTTTTGCTTATGAGACTTGGGAACCAACAACAGGGTTTTCGACTTTGTTATAAGGGAGATAAACTGATAGATGGAAATCTTCTATATTTTAAGTGGTTCATTAAGCCCACCATTAGATTTTATATTGAAAATAACATCAGTGAACAACCCCCTGAGGTAAAATGATCTGAAATTCATGATAGCAGAACAGAGTTCTGTGGTTAATACATGTATAACAAAGACAAAGGAAATAAACTGATAGCAGCAGAGGTAACCTACAGAAAATTTGTTCCTATAAGTACTTGATTTACCATCCTACCATTTACAAAAAGCATCCTTCACAGTGATATTTCAATTTCTGAGAGAGTCCATAAGACCCTTAAGTCCATAAGACTCTTTAAATATATAGTTTTATAAGTTTTTATTTCTATTACTGATATTTTTGTCTATAAATACAGTGTTGTGTCTAGAGTGTTATCAGTATGTAATAGGAAAAATAAAACTCTTACTTTTATTTGTTGTTTCAAGTTATTTCTGTTATATTTAATTTGTTTTCAGTTTATACCTAGAATTTTAAATGAAGAATGCATTTAAAAAATACTACATATATACATAAACACACACACACTACTGCAAGTACACATCCGTATGTATGTTTTCAGATATGTATTAGTTTGTATGCCGAGGAGAGAATTATTCTCTTCTCTGAGTGAAAAATATTTTTATGTACTTAATGATGGCTGAGGAGCAGTGCAGACAATTATTTATAAAGAGCCAAGGTACCTTCTTAGATGCCAAGAACAAAGAGCTCATTACCTTTCTCCTGAAATCTGTATTTCTTTATACAAGTGAGAGTGAACCACACTGCTCAGGGGAGCAATGAGTCCCCTGATATAAAAATAACAATATAAAAAAAGAAGGAAACCTGTGGACCCAATCTTGCAAAAACAGACTGACAATTGTGAATAAAAATCTACATCCAGATTGTGGTTGACACTAGAATCTAGCATAGCCAAAGCTTCCTGTGGAAGATTAAACTTAAATATAGTAACTCAATTGAAATGTCAGGTCAGATTTTATAGGAAACATCCTTACCTGATCATATCATTGTATGTCTGGTGGGAAGACTTTTTTCTTTTTCTTACACTCTGAAACACTATAGAGGTAGTAATAATTTATAGTGGTATTTTGTGATCAGAAGAGACTGCTGTAGCCTCTTGCTTGGATGAGAAGTAAACAACATATGCCAAAGACTACTGGAGTGACAGTGGCCACCAGTGAAGAAATTATTGAGACTTCTGGTTAGCTGTCTCCGAGTCAGGTGACACAGCACATGTTGTGGTTATAAAATACTCTAGGCTCAAACAAAGGCAAACTTCAATATTTTGAATAAAAGCCAGAATTCAAGTGTCTTCTTGAAGTGTTAAAGAAAAGGGACAGCCAGGTAAGAGAGGAGACCATCACAAAATAAGGGAGATGGAAAACCATCTGTAAATTTTGGAATTCAAACTTGTATATTAGAATACATCCACTACTGATAAATTTAAAAAAGCTTCGTAAATTCCTACCATATATAACAATGCATGCAACTTATCTTTTCCAACAGATAGCAAAGAAGCCTCTAATGTTTTTCATAATTCAAAAAGAATCTACTGATTACAGAGCATTGTAAACTTTTAGAGAATTGGCAATCAAGCACTCAGTTTAATGAGGAGCAAACCATAACCAAATAAAGAAAGCTATTTTTCTAGATCACGATCATTACCAGAGTATAAAGTTGTAGTTGTTTATGTCCTACAACTGAGAAAGATAGTTAAAAATGATTTTTAAAAGTTAACTTCAAATCCACTAGAAATGACTATGCTGTTACACTTAATGAGAAGAAAAACCCTTGCCATGAAATGCCTATCTTCCTTTACCTACGTGATATGTGTGCTAATTAATCATCAAAGTACAGCCTGAAAGAATTTTGGCACAGTAATTTGTTAAAGTAAAAGTGAAATTTGAAATGTGCTGTCAGTTCTAGTTGAGTTATGGCAAGATGCCCAGGATGAAGATTTTTGAAAATAACAGTTCAAATTAAAAAAGAAAAAATTTAACATGACGTAAAACCAACTGGAAAATAGTTTTGTAAAACATTTCCTAAAACTCCACTTTTCTAAGTTATTGTGATCAACAGCAAATGCTTTCTTTTTCAAGAAAAATATTATGTAAGAATGGAATCATGCAGGCTAAAGAGCTATGGCGATCACTCATCTGAAGAACCTTTCCATCAAGATAAGTTAAGGTATTTCTGTCACAGTGTAGTGTGAGAGATGTTATTGACAGTAACATTTATATATATAATTCACCTGCATAAATCTGATATTGTGCTCAGGCTTATACTAAATGATGTATTGAGGAATCAAAAAATAAGTATAAGATGTTGTCCATTCAATAAAATTGTATTTTTTTTAAGAAAAAAACACTCCTGCTTGACCAGGCAGCGGTTCAGTGGATAGAACGTCATACTGGGACACAAAGAACCCAGATTCAAATCCCCAAGGTCACTGGCTTGAGCACAGGCTCACCCGGCTTGAAAGCGGGCTCATCAGCTTGAGCACGGGGTTGCTGGCTTAAGCGTGGGATCATAGACATGACCCCATAGTCACTGGTTTGAGCCCAAAGGTCACTGGCTTAAACCCATGGTTGCTGGCTTGAGCTCAAGGTCGCAGGCTTGAGCAAGGGGTCACTCACTCTTCTGGAGCCCCCTGGTCAAGGCATATATAAGAAAACAATCAATGAACAAGAAATCAACAAACAGCTAAGATGCTGCAATGAAGAATTGATGCTTCTCATCTTTCTCTCTTCTTATCTGTCTGTCCCTATCTCTCTCTCTCTCAGGCTCTCTCTGTCTCTATCAAAAGAAAACAAAAAGAAAAAAAACAATCCATGGCCAGGTAGGTCAGTTGGTTATTCTGTTGCTCGAGTATACAAGGGTTGCAGGTTCAATACCCAGTCAGGGAACATGCAAGCATCAACCAATGAAAACATAAATAAGTAGAACAAGCAATCAATTTCTCTCTCTCTCTTTTTTTGCCCTTTCGTTCTCTCTCTAAAATCAATAAATAAAATTTACCCCCCCAGACAAAACCTTACACGTGTGTCATTTGCTAATAATGAAAATATATATTATGTATTTGAATTGATGGTTAGAATCATCAGAGAAAGTTAAGAGATTTTAGTGGTTTCATAGTCAATTAGGTCAAACACGAATATAGCCTGAAAAGATAGAAATTATATTAAATACCAGAAGATGAGGCATATGTGAAGCTGCATAAAAACCTTCATCAAAAAAGAAGAAAATGAGTAAGACATGTAACTCTCGTGACTTGAATAAACCTTTTCAATCAGAAAAAATAAAACATAATTTTAGAAAGGGGATTTTGAAAATTCCTTAAAAGTCAAACTCAGGCCCTGGCCGGTTGACTCAGTGGGAGAGCATAGGCCTGGTGTGTAGAAGTACTGGGTTCGATTCCCGGCCAGGGCACCCAGGAGAAGCACCCATTGCTTCTCTACTCTTCTCCCTCTCCTTTCTCTTTCACTCTCTTCCCCTCTCATAGCCGAGGTTCCATTGGAGCAAAACTTAGCTTAGGCACTGAGGATGGCTCCATGGCCTCTGCCTCAAGCGCTAGAATGGCTCTGGTTGCAATGGAGCAACACCCCAGATGAGCAGAACATCGCCCCCTAGTGGGCTTGCAGGATGCATCCCGGTCGGGTGCATGCGGGAGTCTGTCTCTCTGCCTCCCTTATTTCTCACTTCAAAAAAAATACAAAAAAAGAAAAAAGTCAAACTCAGCACTTCCACTGGGGGTGGAGAGGTTCTGAAAAAGTACATGCACATAAAATAGCAATAATTTTATTTTCAACCTTCCTTGATTATAGTTTAAAGCTAAATACTGAACAGATTTTTCAATATAGACCTTGATGAACTTCAACTCCTGATATTCATCTTCCTCTATAATCTTTTCCCAGATCAAAAATATCAAAACGAAAGATGCCAGTAATCCATTATTAATATGTTTGCATAATCTCAGCACATTTGAGTCATTCCTTTCTGCTGTCTTATTTATTTTAGTTAAGTTAATCTTTGATGTTCTTAAGTAAATGCTAACCCAAGGCTTTAAACAACTCCAATAGTGAACTAGCTTAATTGTCACCTTTGGAGAAATATGAATATTCTTTATTCTGAGACAGAATAATGTGCTGCCTGAACAGGTGGTGAAATTTTGGAGGAGATGAAAATACGTTTAACTCAGAAACTATATTGCTTATTAAAATTCTCATTCACTGACATTTATTGTAATTTCATCAGAATAACTACAGTGATGACAAGTTTTAAATAGGATGAAACCTGCTATTAGAGGTTTAGAAATTCTGAATAAAACATTAAAACATTGCATGTTTTATAGGGAGTTTCTATGTTTTAGTTAAAAATCTTTCTCATGTAACCAACCTGACTTTTAATTGTGATGGAGGAGAGCTGCTTTCAATGGCACATTACTTATGTACTTTTACATAGAAAAATAAAAAGAAGTAAAATAATTTCCCCCAAATATAGAGAATAAACATTCTTGTTGGTATGCAGAGAAAAAAGAATTCTTTAGAAAAGATGAAGACATCAGCATCACTTTTTCTACTTCACAGCTTCCCATATTTCATACCAAAATAAGCTTAGTTATTTTTTTAACTGGGTTAAATTATATTTTTTAAGTTATTTTACTTATATATTTTCCATATGACAAACTAGATGTATCTAATAACTCAGAACATACAAAATTCCATCTTCCAATGATAAATATACTTCTTTTATATTGGTGGGGATAGTATAGTTAGTAACATTTATAGCACATAAAGATGGTATTCAGATCACAAGATATAACAAGGATGGTCTTTGTGGTCTGGTGTTCTGGTGGGAGCTTGTGCCCTGAGAGATCTGGAAAAGGGGAATTGATTACTTTTAAATTCAAAAGGTATGCTATTGGTAAAGGCAAAAAACAAACAAACAAACAAAAAAAACCCCAAAACACTGGACAGACTCACTTAAGGTAAAGATTGACCTTTGCCAAGGAAGATACTGGTCTAGGTCATAACTACCCACAATAACTAGGTTTTAGTTAGGAAGTTCTAATTTCAGACCATCCTATTTGGTTATTTTAGGTCTCTGAGTTTGTAAGGCCCACCATACAGCCTCGCCTAAGTTTGTCAGGTTTAATATGTGGCCTTTTTCTGTTTTGTCCACAGCCTTCACATTTTTAATAATTCTTACCACTTTTACCCCTATGTCTACACAGAACGTATTTGTCAAAGGGATCATTCAGGTTAAGGTAGATGATATAGATCACATGGAGCTTTCCAGAAAACCAAAATGGATCTAGAGGATAGTCAGCCAGCTTGTAGTTCAGTGAGTTTTTCAGAGAAAAAGTAGCTCCTCCTTCATTTCTGTCATTTTTTTTGAGATAAAATATATAAAACATTAAATTTGAGGAAGTTAAGGATCTAAAACTCACTCCACCACTAGTATTCTCCCAAGGCCATTTGTTTTATTCATATAAAGAGACTCATCATAACCTTCTTTTCTGAGCATCTTCAACCATTGTTCTTTGGACATCTTTCCAAGTATTGACACATCTGTATATATTTCTGGGTGCACTGAACTTTTACAAATGCCTTAAAAATTATTAAATGCAATTATAAATATTGCAAACCAGCTTTGTCCAAATATGTGACACACAACCAATATTTTGAAATGTATTGTTGCATAGTGAGTTCACATGATGTTCCACTGCATGTAGTTTTATAAGAATTATATGAAATAATGCATCAAAGTGCATTTTGCTATAACTGAAGAGAAATGGATAGCTTGTTGACTGTTACTGAATTTTATAGTCTTACCTTTCATTGTTAGTAACCATCCCTTGGAGTGAGTGCAGTGTAGAAGATTCTTGCCTTACCTGTGGTGGCACAGTCCATAAAAGTTTGACCTGGGATGCTGAGGCCTCTGATTTGAAACCTTGGGCTTGTCTGGTCAAGACACATATGGGAGTTGATGCTTCCTGTTTCTCCTCTCTTCTCTCTCTCTTCCCCCAGCCCAAAATGAATAAATAAAATAAAACAAAAAATAAGATTTTTGTTAAATTTAATTTTGTTATACTGGACTCTCTTTCCTATTTAGATATTTTGAGAAGCAGATTTAACACAGGGACTCTAGAATAATCTCTCATCTACTTTCACTGGCAAATATTATGAGTGCTTACCTATATAAATAATGACACTGCTGAGTATGGACTGAAGATATAATTCTATTGCAAAAAACCTCCCTACAGTTTGCAAATAATGCACTGGTTTTCTTGACCATATGTATTTTTAAATTTTTGGCATAGGTATTATTATTTAAAAAAAATAATAAAAGTGAGTGATATGAAAGAAAAAAACAGAAAATTCATTTGTTGAGTTCTTTTAATCTTGTGACAGTGAAAAATTGGTAGAAAAAGTATAATTAATCTTCAATAATTTTACAGAAACTTTTTTTGGAGGTTATTAGTCAGTAATTTGTAAGGATTGAGATACTGATTTTTACACTGGAAGGGTATGCAGGGAGGCTTTCAGATTTAGCTTCAACATTCAAAGATTTAGAAGTTATCACCTTCATTCTACCATGAAAAAAACTGGAATAATCTAAAAATCAATTATTTTTCTTAGACCCATTGAAGAATTGAAATACAGGGCAAACTGCTACCCAAAATTTAAAAATATAAGTCAATACACAGAATCAAAGATGAAATCTGTTTAACAAAATTAACACAAGAAATATATAACAGGTATTATCTTATTATAAAAAAAAACTTAAGGCCCCAGAACTTAATTTTTGTGCCTAAAAGACAACCTAGATCTATTTCATTAATGCAATTTGTTTTAAACATTTAAGGTGCAATAAATATAATCCAGTATATTTGTAAGTTGATGAAAAAAATCTCACATGAACACATTAATTGAGGCAAAAAAAGAAGCTTTTGACAAAATCTAATCCTTGTTTATGATGAACATTATTTGGAAAGCAGAATAGGTTACTCCCTTATATATCCCCCACCAGAGAAAGGATATCTACCAAAAACCAAAAGCTACCATCATTCATTATGTTGACAGACTAGAGAATTTTTCTTAAATTAAAAATTAAAAAGTGTAGGCATGTTCTCTCTTAATCAACATCATACTGAAGTCCTATAAGTATACAGATAGAAAAAGGAAAAACAAATTTTTACAAATGACATGACGTTCAAAACTCACAAAAAAAAAAGAGACAAAGAATCTACCCTAAATTTCTGAACTTGTAAATCAGTATAGAAAGTTACAGACTGTAAAATAAATATACAAAGGTCATTTTCTTTCACATGTACCTTTTTAGTAATTGAAATTTTAAAATATTAAATAACATGCCCACACAAATACTAAAGCTTAAATCTAAAGACAAATAATATATATAGGATATATATGTAGAAATCTACAAAACACTGAAGAAAATAATAAAGAATTCTAAATAAATTAGAAAATACCTTGTGTTTATGCATTAGGAAACTCAATATTGTAAAATCTTAATTTTTCTCAATTTGTTTAATGAATGGAACTCAATACAAATCAAAATCTCAGTGACCTGGTTTGTAGGCTTCTAAAAACTGATTCTTAAAGTGTACAAAGACAAAGCCCTAGAATATCTAACAATAGTGAAGAAGAACACAGTTGAAAGACCCACAATAACAGATTTTAAGACTTACTATAAAGTTACAGTGTACAGATAATCTGGTATTAGCAAATAACAGATACCTAGAACAATGAAACAGAAGAGAAAGTCAAGAAATAGTATTGTAATGGTAGATAAATTACACTATGAATTTGTTAGAATTTATAGAACCTTATCACACAAAGAGTGAACATTAATACATCAAAAATTTAAAAACTATTTAGGAGTTTGAAGTATCATGGGGTGAAATGCAGAGTTGACAAATAAACCTGTTTATAAGTGTATGAAACAACCTCACTGAAGGTCATAAGGGAAGAAAATGCTTATCTAAGTAACTTTGTAAATAAATAGTCTTATTTATTTATTTATTTATTTATTTTAGAGAGGAGACACACACACACAGAGAGAGAGAGAGAGAGAGAGAGAGAGAGAGAGAGAGAAAGGGGGTAGGAGCTAGAAGCATCAACTCCCATATGTGCCCTGCCCCAGTGCAGGGCCTTGAACTGGTGACCTCAGTGTTCCCAGGTCGACACTTTATCCACTGCGCCACCACAGGTCAGGCTAACTAGTCTTTAAGACTAAAAATATTAATGAACTAAACTACTATATTCTAGCTAATAAAATTTCTTCCCATGAGATATAGGTTAAAAATTCTGAGCCTGACCAGGTGGTGGCACAGTGGATAGAGCATCGGACTGGGATGTGGAGGACCCAGCTTCGAAACCCCGAGGTCACCAGCTTGAGCACAGGCTCATCTGGTTTGAGCAAGGCTTACCAGCTTAAGTCCAAGATTGCTGGTTTGAGCAAAGGGTCACTCTGTCTGCCATAGTCCCGCAGTCAAGGCACATATGAGAATGCAATCAATGAACAATAAGGTGCTGCAACAAAGAACTGATGCTTCTCATCTCTCTCTCTTTCTCTGTCCCTATCTGTCCCTCTCTCTGTCTCTGTCATACACACACAAAACAGTTCTGCAAACACTATGTATACTGGCTTGAATAATTAAATAAAAGAACCACAGATGATGGAGGCTCTTTTTGTAACTTTTGGAGTCGAAGGTTACAGACAAGTGCTAAGAGAGCATATTAATAATGAGCACATCTATGTTTCAGATCTTGATTTCTAATACACTTTTTCAATTATAGAGGCCAAGCTACTTGAAAAAATAGCTAATACTAACAATAGAGTAATAAATATGCAAGATGAGAGTTAAGGAATTTTGTAGCACCAGAAAATAAGAAGATGGATTAAAAATAGAAAAATAACACACACCATGATTGGGGATACATAAAGGGGATGCAGGACCCCACTAAAACTCTCTTAATTACCAACACTAGTATAATAGATTCTAATATGTTGGATGATAATTTAAAATATATGATGATAACAATAAATCCATATTTACATAAATAAAAGATTCACTAAATAAATACCTATAAAAATCTACAGGATATTTTGTGCAAAAAAAATATGTATAATTCATGTAGCTATTTCAACCTCATAATGGTGATGCTTAACTCACCACTCCTTAAAGGTGGGTTGTGCACAGTGATTTTCTTCCAAAGACTACACTATTGAAAGGAAGAAAACTAACTTTACTGAAACAAGGTTAACATCAACAGTGATTACATGTGAATACTATGAATCCTTGATGTCATATAATAAAAATGATGCTTTACCTCTGTGATCTCCTTCTCAAAAATCTCAGTCTAATAAAATAATATTTAAAGTATGGACATTCTATAGAATATCTAAGCAGCACTCCTAAAAACTGTCAAGATAATAAAAAACAAGAAATCTCCGAGGAAACGCTATTGTCAATAGTAGCTTCAGGAAACAAAACAACTAAATATAACAGTATCCTAGATGGGATCCTAGAACAACAACCAAAAATATAACATTAATTAAAAACTAAGGAATCTAATTAAAGTATGGAATTTACTTAATAAATAATGTAACAATAGTGGTTCATAATTATCAAATATAAATAATGAAGAATACTGATTATGGGTATGTGGGACTCTCTGTATGCCTTCGCAACTTTTCTATAATTCTGACTCTATTCTAAAATAAAATTTTATTTAAAAATTAAATCACAAAATATTTAAGAAAACACACCTTAGTTTTTCTTTTCAGAGAGATCTACTGAATGTAGATGACTCTCATTCCTGAAATTGTACTGAAACTAAAATGTAAAAATGAATAAGAATCAAATTGTAAAAGCAAATTTCTTCAAAAAAATAGAAAAACAAAAGGGGTATATTTATTGGCTGAAATTCATAAGAAATTACTGTTTAATATAAGCTTTGATGGTGTACAAGACAAGTTGTAATATACAGTTTTCACACTAACATCCTAAGGTGTTCTTGGCTCTGATTCAGAAAGTATAAAATTAGGCAAGGATTAAAAATTAGGATTGAAAACAGAGTTCACCCCAGCCTATTCCTCCTCTTATTCATTGTGATAATTGAGATCATTAGCATCCACAGAAAATAAAGATAGTAACAAATTTTTCTTTAATGTTGTTGATTAAAAATCTGGGATAAGCTGAGAATTTATTATAAATTTTATTTCCTAGAGAAAAACCTCCCTGTTTCTGACACTTTAAAAGTCCACTTGCTCTCAGAAGCCTCTCAATTAATGCATCATAAATTGAAGTCTAGGAATCAATGTATCCCTTTCTATCATGTATTAAACTTCCAGTCAATTTATGACCTACAGTAGTGATTAAGGACTACTGTAAATGTTTATTTTTATTTTCCTACTTTCAGGGGGCAAATGATAGGATGACAATTTGTGACCTCCTTGTGGTAAAATGTGGCCCCTGTAACTAGTTCTATCTAATCAATGATTACTACTTCCAGGTTGGAGGATTTTATTGTTGACAGAAGAACCTCTAGCACTCTCTTTCTTTCTTCCATGATGACTATGAAAATAGTATCTGCTGTGTTGAGGGCAATTTAAAACACAGAAAAGATCCAAACTCCAGATGGAAATTCAACATAAGCAAAAAATAAATTTTTTTTCAAGCATCTAAAATTAAGTTAGTTCTCTTGATACATCATCTACTGGAAAAATATACTGAGAAACCACACTACTTACAGGCATCACAGGAAACCCAGCCAATTACCCATTTATTCTGTGTTAAATATAAATATCAGTGATGGCCCTGGCTTATTGGTTCAGTGGTAGAGTATCGAACCAGTGTGTGGATGTCCCAGGGTTCAATTACTGGTCATAGCACACAGGAAGAGCAACTAGCTGTTTCTCCACCTTTTTATCCCCTATTTCTTCCCCTCCCGCAGCCATGGTTCCACTGGTTCATGGGATTTGGCCCCGGGCTCTGAGGATGGCTCCCCAGCCTCCATCTCAAATACTAAATATAGCTCAGTTGCTGTGGAGCAACAGCCCTAGATAGGCAGAACATTACCCCATAGTGATTTAATAAACATTTTAAGAAATAAAGAGAAAAATAATATAAACAAAAACCCTTAAAAATACACAAAAAATATTCTGAAAGGAATTATATCATTAAAATATCAAAAGTGATGCTATAAAAAGAGCATGGAGAATATGAAAGTCTTTGGAGACTGAAACTATAATCATTACAACCAACAAAAAAATTGGAGAACTTAAAAATATATTCAGATAATCTTACAGATTGTATAGCAAACATGGTAAGGAAATAGCAAATATGAGAGAAAGGATAAGAAACAGATTCAATCTATATTAGAATAATATAGAGAAATTTCAGATGAAAACTATATTTACATTAAAATTACATATCAAATTTAATGTTTTACTCTTTTAAACTTTAACAACTTTTATCTTCCTCCAGACTAGTTTTTGAAATTGGGAGATATTTAAATTATATATATTTTTATTATATATAATTTTCTAATATATATATGACTTAGAAAACATGTTCCCGATGTTTACAATATATGAGAAAATGTGTCTTTCATGAAATCAAACATTAAAAAGCCTAAGATTTTTTCTCTTTCTTTAAGTAGTTTGCAAATTATGCCATTTAAAAATAAATAGGAAAAGTAAACACAAAGGAAGAAAATAAAAGATAAAAATTGTCTTCTCTTTAAATCATTTAATTATAATTGCATGAAACCTACTTGACTACTAAAATTTACTAAATATATTGTAGTAAATTGGCAAATTTTTTAAAAAGGCTATTTTATAGGAGGGGATATATGTAACTGAGCAATGAGTCCAAAACAATCACATCTTTATTACCTCTATCTAAATTAAGTCCTTTATTCTTAAATGAATAGTTGTTATTCCAAAATGCATTTTCCACATGTAAATTACCTCTAGAATATTATGCCTGATACAAATCCTACTCCCAGAAATCAGGAAATTGGTAAATTAATTTTAACAGTACCAGCTATAATATGGATGTTGTACTTACTGTATGCATTATAATATTGAAAGACATATTTACCTGCCATGGTCATGTTATATTTCCATCCTCCTGTCTCTTTAATACTAGTCTTGGGAGGTACCAGAAGGTTCATTGAGATTTCCTGTGGTTTATGGTCCAAGTCGATAACTGACTTCTTTGTTGCATTGTGATGTTTTTTCATATACGAATCACCTTATATCATTTGAGAAGCTGCTGACATGGAGCACCAGTTTGATGGATGACCTGAGCTCTGCTAAAGCTGCCAGAGGTAAGCAGTAAATTCTATGGGAAATTATTGTAGAAAAATATGGTGAGGAAGAGAAAAGGAAAGTAATGTGCATTTGACGTAGACTGATAAAATAATTTGCTTATGGCCTAGCAAAGAACAGCAGAGAAAAAATAATGTCTCATTAATATTTAAATGTTGATTATATAACCAACTTATCAGGCCATTTGTAAGTGTAAATTATAGAGCAGAACTGTATACTATGAGGGTCAATCTGCTCTCACACTTTTCACATTTCAAGTTGCATAAGCACAAAATAAAAGAAGTAAAATTATGACCAATTTCATTGCTTTATACCAATGATTCTCAAAGTGGGAAACATAGGTGGCATTACTGGTGAGAACTTGTTAGAAGTACACATTTTCAGAGCCCACTCCAGACCAACTGAGTCAGAAGTTTATTTTGGACTCAGCAATGCTTTAACAATCCTCCCAGGTGATTCTGAGGCAAGATCAAATTTAAGAGAATGGTTTTCTACAATCAACACTTCCTGCCTTAAAATTCTCAAACATAAAATAGCCAGGTGCACACATCTTTAATTTTCTTAAAGGATTTGTATAATATTATTAATTTGAAAAAAGAGATAATAACACTGAGATTAAATTAATTCAATGCTATTGTATATATATGCACAAACATACACATATGATATGCATGCTTCTGAGAACTGTTTTAGAAATATTAAGTTATTACTAAGTAGAAATGTGATCATAGAGCCCCAAGTTGAAAAATTCCTTAGAAAAGACACACTAGGTTTAAAGTAGATTCAGTCTCCATGATCAAGGTGGTATTCTATTCAGTAAAATGCATTACATGTGTTGATCCAGTTGGCTAGTTAGCAATCCTGGGAATAGAAAATTCACTACTTTGGAAGAAAGCTCAGTTGATTATTGGCCAATGTTTCTGTGATAGAATGGGAAGAAAGTTAGCTATATTGCAAAATGCAGGCTGAGCTTTTAAAGGCATCTGAGAAGTGTTGAAGAAATGGGAATAATAAAAATAATGAGAAAATAAACAGAGAAACTGAATCATTCTTTGGTGAGCACAAAATTTTCAGCAAAACTTTTCTTTAGGAATTCTAGGTGGAAAATTTTGGTCTTCTGGTAAAGAAAGATCAGTAGAGTTTTAGTGGCCTTTCTAGGCTGAAAAAAAAAAAAATGGAAGCTTACAAGTGCCTGAAATGTATAGTCATTTTTCTGGTGGATAATGCTAAGTTCCAAGCAATGCAGAGAACGAGAAATTAGACCAGGAGCTTCTTCTAAAAGGCAGAGTAACTTTTCTTCAGTCTTTCTGTATTTGGAACAAATGCTGGTGGAGGTGAGGAATATAAATGGGAGCAGAACAAAAAAGATACTTTCCTCAAACAGAATTCCGGCTTTCCAGTTTTCTTTAAGAAAACAGAATACAATCCAGAAACATTAATGTGGGGAAAATGGATGCAGTTAGGCTTGCTTGCTTGTGTTTTGGCTGCAACAGGAAACTAAAATAGCCATTATGTGTTAGGTAACCCTGAAACAGCAAATTGTGCACTGCCTTATGGCAGCGCCTTATGTAACTGATGACGTGTCTCTTGGCCGAAAGTCACTTTTGTCTAGGCAGCCCATAGAAAGCAGCCCATATATCCTGTGCATGGTTCTTTTCCCTGCCTGTCTACTTCCCAGCCACAGCGAGACTTAATAAACAGGTATAACACACTGCCTCTGGCTCCGCATATACTTTTTGGTTTGACTGAGTCCAGTGTGTACTTCCCTGGCCTTGACCACATGCATTACAATTAAGAGGAGATTTCAAATAATGTATTAGATGCTTATAAAGCTGTTGAAAAAATGAAAGGAATAAAGGTTATAAACATACTTGCTCAAGAAAATTAGGTGTGGAATTGCTAGGAACTGCCTCTAATAATCTTAGCTGCCTCTAGCATCGAAGTGTGTAATTCCCAGGAAGATGATGCAGAGCTTGACAGCAAGCCCACTTCTACCACGTGCCAAGGTCCCTTTGCTGAGCACCACTGCTGGAAATACAGTGGTTTCTCCTTCTCTGCTCTGTTCCACATTACACATATATACTTCTTGCTGGTAAGTGTCAAACTGTAAATATGCTGGCAAAATGCTTTGATATTTTAGTTTCTAGGCTTTCAATCCCTGTGATATTAAGGAGATCCTGGAATCAGAAGCAGATTTAACAGTGGGTGCAGCTGGCCTGCGCCCTGGACCCCAATTTCTGAAGGACCCCACAAAACCCCAACTTTATACTTTTTTCTAATGGCACCAAGTTTGGTTTCATATGTGCAATTTTAACATTATGGGTACATAATATTTTTTATTTATTTAAAAATATGGTTAACATGTATTTTTATTTTCCCTGTCCTCTCTCTCTCTCTTAAGAGTCCCAATATTTTCTTCTGTGCCTGGGGCTTCAGCTGACCTTAATCCTTCTCTGCCTGGAATAGAACAAGAGTAATGTTAAAATGTCAAGAATCTCTGGTACTATCCACCTCTTAAATTGATTTTTATCTGCATTCATCCTCCTAAACCACAATTACACAGCATCATAATTCTGCCTAATGAAATCTATCCCATTTACAAATGAAGACACCTACCTTTCTTCCAAATAGGAAAGGCACATAGTTACATTCAGAGGTATATAATCTAGCCATCCTTATAACTGGTATCCATTTCTGATAATGTAATTCTTCTAGTGTAGCCATAATCTCACTTAGATACTATGTAATCTAATATCCAAATAAGTAGATAAAAATAAATCACCTATAATTTATATATAATATAAATATATGCATCCCTAATAAGTCTTATATAAAAATTAGAGACAGAAGACAGAAGACTTAATGAATACAAATATGTACATAACAAAGCAAGGAAAACTATGAATATTTTTTACAGACTTCATTTCTGTAATCATTCATAAGGTATTTATACCTCCTCCTATTTATAACTTATATTATCCATTCCACATTCTTTTTCTTCTCAATCAAAAACATCTGAATGTGTTTCTTTATGTGGCAGGGCAATCCAAGTTTCTTTTTGAGTAGTATGAGTGATATCTTAATGGCTCTGCTTGTGTTTGGGTTTGCAAATAGTTTTTACCACTTAACAAAAGAAAACATAGCTCCTGGGAATGGATGCATAGAACATGAATGTTTTGGAACTTCATCATCTCAGTCCTTGATAGCACATTCCCTCCAAGAAGCTGAGAGGCTTGTGAACTACCAAGAGGCCACTGGTTTTCCCATCATGGAATCCTACTCCCTTGACTCCAGCATGAACTAACATCTGTTAAATGAGGACTAACCAATGGTCAGTGAGGCTCAGGAAGTGCCATCTCCCGCTTCTCCCACTCAGCATCCCACCCTGTCCTCAGAGCACTGAATTAAAGGTACTGAAAGTCTTTTAAAAAGTACAGTTATTTTCAGCCTTGCATGTCTGAAAAGAACTTTTATATATAGTTTTTAGAGAAGTCAGAAAGATCATAACTACTTCATTTTCAGTCTCATTTTGAAACACCTAGAAAGTACCACCCTGATTCTTAGTTATTATGTAGCTTCATCAACATATATATTAATTTAATTCAAAATTATAGACACACTTATGCAGCACCCATGTTGGCTTGCACAGTAGTCTGTACATGTTTTGAGTCCAGGTTCTCTAAAACTAGTTTTTAACTCGACCCTAACCCTCAGGATAGCCATCTCTGTACTCCTATATTCCACTTCAATTCCTTCAGTTTTGAGGCTTTGTGTGCACCCTAGTTTATATCCCCGACTTCTGATTTAGTTGGTAGTGGATGATTAATTAGAGATCTAAATGAATGGGAAGAAAATGGCATTGATGTTGATATCATACTAAAACTACTTTGTTTTGTAATTGAGTCATTCAAATTTCTATGTTTTAAATACTCCCTGAAAATAAATGTCCAAATAATTTACAATGTAGAAAATGCTTCAGATAATTCACTTTAGAAAGATAGCCACACTAAAGTTTTAAAAGACACTCAGCTTATTGACCCTGGCCCATTGGCTCAGCAGTGGAGAATCAGCCCATTGTAAGGAAGGCCTGGATTCAATTCTCGGTCAGGACATACAAGAGAAGTGCCCATCTGGTTCTCCTCCCCTTCTTATCTCCCTTCTCTCTCTCTCTCTTCTTCTTCCGCAGCCAAGACTCCATTGGAGCAAAGTTGGCCCTTCTGCTGAGGACAGCTCCATGGCCTCTGCCTCAGGCACTAGAATGGCTATGGTTGCAATGAAGCAACATCCCAGATGAGCAGTACATCACCCCCTAGTGGGCTTGCAGGGTGGATCCCCGTCAGGCGTATGTGGGAGTCTGCCTTCCCACTTCTCACTTCAGAAAAATAGAAAACAAAAACAAACAAACAAACAAAAACACCCTACTTATTTAATATTATTTAAAATACTTTTTAACTGGATATACTGGGATTTTAGAAGAAAAAAATATATATATATATATACTTTTTAAGTAAAAACTAAATATAACTTCAAATTCAGGACAGTTATGTGTATAACTCCTTTCTTTGCTAAACTTCAAAATGAACTATTATGAAATGTAGAAATATAGGTGTATACATGTGATTTCTGTGTTTCACCCTATAATTACCTTTTCCTAAAACAAAAAGAAAAGTAGTTATTAAAATTTCAATCTTAGCCTAAATGGAAACCTCACAACTAAATATATTGGTCAAGTAAAAAAAAATCATAGACAGAAACTAATTTAAGAAAAGCTAAACTTCAAGTATGACAGCATTTCCACTTAAATGTTAATGAACACTGTTACACTTAAAAATGCTTAGTATTAAAAAACAATCTGTACTATGATTATGGGACAATTTTTACAAGTATATATTTTATTGCTATTGATGCAATGTTGTCTTCTTAGTGAGTGGGAAGAGAACATGTTTATAAAAAGAGATGTGTCCTTTTTGAATCTTTTTTTTCTTCAAAATATTGTTGCTTGATTAAAAGAAAAAAAGTCTTATTTTCTTCTGTATGGATTGATGCTCTGGTCTTCAGTGGAAACAACTTCAACTCTGCCTGCTAACAGAGGCATTAAGAGGCCAAGTAAGAGTAAGAGGTAAGACCATCAAAGTCTGCTTTATGTATGTCGGGGCTCCAATATTTGGTGCGTAGATATTTATAATAGTTATATCTTTCTGTTGAATTGTTCCCTTTATCATTATGTAGTGTCCTTCTTTATCTCTTACTACAGCCTTTGTTTTAAAGTCCGTTTTGTCAGCTATAAGTACCTCTACCCAGGCTTTTATTTCATTTCCATTTGCATGAAATATTTTTTTCATCCTTTTACCTTCAGTCTATGTGCATCTTTTGTTTTAAGGTGTGTCTCTTGTAGACAGCATATGTATGGGTCCTGTTTCTTTATCCAAGCAGCTATCCTATTTCTTTTGATTGGATCATTTAATCCATTTACATTTAAGGTTATTATTGATATGTAGTTGTTTATTGCCATTTTATTCTTTAAAGCTGTATTCTTCTTTTTCTCTATTCTTTCTCCCTTTCAACTCTTCACAGCAGGCCCCTTAGTATCTCTTGCAGAATTGGTTTGGTTTTAATGAATTCCTTGAGGCTTTCTTTGTCTGGAAAGCTCTTTATTTCTCCTTCAATTTTAAATGTTAGCCTTGCTGGATAGTGTAGTCTTGGTGTAGGTTCTTGTTGTGCATTACTTTGATTATATCTTGCCATTCCCTTCTGGCCTCAAGTGTTTCTGTTGAGAAGTCCAATGTCATCCTTATGGGGGCTCCTTTGTAGGTGATAGCCTTTTTTTCTCTAGCAGCTTTTAAGATTTTTTCTTTATTTATTAGCTTTGGTATTTTAACTATGATGTTTCTTGGTGTAGATTTTTTTGGGTTTCTCTTTAATGGAGTTCTGTGTGCTTCTTGAACGTGTGGAATGTTTCCCAGCCTTAATTTAGGGAAGTTTTCTGCTATGATTTGATTGAACAAAGTTTCCATTTCCTGTCCTCTTTCCTCTTCTTCAGGCACCCCTATGATGCAAATGTTTTTTCTCTTCATGTTGTCACAGAGCTCCCTTAGAGTTTCCTCACAATTTTTAAGTCTCTTTTCCTTTTTCTTCTCTGCTTCTGTGCCTTTGTTTATTGTGTCCTCTAACTCGCTGATCGATCCTCAGAGTGATTCATCCTGCTTTTAATTCCTTCCATTGTGGTCTTCAGTTCTGATACTGTATTTGTCATTTCTGTCTGATTCTTTTTTATTATTTCAATTTTGTTTTTTATACTTGTTATATCTTTATTTAGGTGTTCATATGACTATCCATTTTTGCTCTAATTTCTTTGAACATCCTAACTATCAATTTTCTAAATTCTGCTGCTGGTATTTTGGTTATATCTGGTTCATTCAGTTTCTTCTCTGGGGATTTCTCTTGATTCATTTGGTTTGCGTTCCTCTGCCTGCCCATTTTATCTGTGTATAGGCAAGTTGTGGGCACAGGAGTCCAGTAGGTGTTCTCTTTGTGTTCTCTAGGTGTGGTCTGTCTGCAGGCCTGCCACCCCCTCTGCTGCTGCCTAGGGTGGTTGGGTATGGGCGTTGCCAGTGACAGCCTACTGTGGCTGTTGCTGTGATTTCTGCCTCTTCTTTGCAGGAGAGGCTGACACTCAAGCCACAAGCCTTAGCACCAATGGCAGAGGTGAGCAGCTTTGCTCAGCTGCGGACCCAGCCCGTTTCTGGAAGGCTTACGCTTAGCCCCCGCAGTCAGATTCTGCTCGTCACAGTTTTGTGTGTTTGGCGAGGCTTTTGACATTCTCTCAGCTATGAGCCTTTACCCATCCAGAATTTAGCCCCACCCTCGAGGCCGGGGCCCTCCTGCGCAGGGTCGCAAACCGTGGTTTATTGGGCCAGGCGTGTTTGCTGGCGTGAGCTCCACTGCTAGCTTCCGATAGATGTGGACTCTACCACGCCCCCACGTTCAGGGCCAGCTCACACATGTAGGATGGCCAACCTCCGGGATTTCTCTGGCCGAGCAGGGTCTAGTAGCATGAGCTCAGCCATGAAAGCCAGCTCGCGCGCACGTAGGTTTGCAAACCACCGGGGTTTCTCTGGTAGGGCGGGGCTAGTAGCATGAGCTCAGCCGCAAGCCCCTCGCCCGTTCCTGGTCCTAGCCCTGTCTCCGAGGTCAAGGCCGGCTCGCGCAGGGTCACAGAGCCAATCTCTGCCCGTATTTTTCCCCACAAGTGAGGTCACAGTCGGGCCCGAAGCTGCCAGACCGCTTTCGCGCATCCCCTTTCGCCCCTGCTGGGCTAGACCGAGCTCACATCGGTTGTGCCTCCACCCACGCCAACAGGACTGCATTTCAGCTTCCTGCCACCCCAAACCCTTTAGCAACCCTCAGAGAGATGGCAGTGTCTTAAGTCTCCACACTGTAGGCTTGGGAGCTCCCTCCCTCTAAGCAGCTCTGCTCTAATTGCCGTGGGAGAGCTTGTTGGGCTAGTGTCCTGTCTCCCTTTGCTGGTATTGCTAGTTACAGGGGAAATATTCAATTTCGCTTAGGGAAATGACTTAGCTCAGGATGGCTGTCCCTCAGAGTGTCCTCATGCCTTCAGTCCACTCTCTGTTCCTGCTGCTCTGTCCCGCTCCTTTGTCCCCATTCCCCAGAGCCTTGGATGCGTAGTTGTAAGAGAGATTTTCTGCGCTGTCCCTTTGAAAAGATTCTTGGGTCTGAGAAAACTATCTCTTTTTCACAAACAATATCCTCACTTGCTTCACAGCTCAATACTGTCCAAACGCCTCTTCTAGGCTCTGGGACTGCAAGCTGGGGCTTGGTTCCTAGGACCCAGGTCCCTCCCTCTCCGCCAAACTCTCCTCCTGCCACACGGGTCTCTCCGGGCTGCCATTTGCTCCGGGGAGCTGGGCAGCCCTCTTCATGTTTTCGCTATTCCTACCAGTCTCAATGTGGCTTCTGCAGTGTTCCTTGGTTGAAGATTCTACTTAGTTTAGTTCAAATTTGGTTTATTCAGATGATGGTTCTTAAAATTGAGTTATAATCCACTTTGGTTCTGGGAGTTGGAAGTTGGTACGTCCGCCTACTCCATCGCCATCTTTCGTCGAGTGTGCCAATAGTTTTTAATGTTATAAAAAGATTGCATTCTTCTACGCATTCACTTACACATATGTAAAGAATTATTTTAGGATGCATACAAACAAGTGAAATTGCTATATAAAATAAAATACATTATTTATTATAAAATGTATTGTTAAATGAGTTTACAAATGGCAAAACTAACATATGATCTCATCTTTAGAGTCTGCATTATTTTTGCCAAGATTTGGCATTGATGGACGTTTTTACTATGTATCAGGCTATTGGGTATTAAATGTAAAATTTTAATGTTTCCATACTATTTACAAGTTTGAACATCTTTTTCATGAATTTATAAGCACATGTAATTTTGTGATTTTTCTTTCTGTGAAATTTGTCTTCATGACATTTGGCAATTATTCTCTTGGCTTGTTAAAATGGTGAGAATGCTTACATATAATATTTTTTTGCCTATTGTAAAGCCAGTAGTCGCAGCCAGGATCACAGCCGCCTGACCCGTGCAGGTTCGCATTAGTTTCGAACAGTTGGTAATGAAACAACGGAGCCAAAAACTGATGTGCCATCAGCTTTAATTCTAGCTTGCACCCGGCAGGCAAGCAAAAACACACTGGGCTCCAAAACCCACACATTCAGTGCTCACAAAGCTACTGATTTATCCGAGTTTCCTAGAATCAAAGGTTTCTAGCTCACCAGACTTATTCACCACTGTTTCCCATTTCCTCCAGCACAAACTCTTAACAAACTGGCTTCTTCATCAGCACTCTGCCATCTTGGCTGCTTCTCTCCTCCATGTGGCCTTAATCTGCTCTCCTCTCTAATACCTCAGGAACCAAGAGAGAGAGCTACTGGTCTCTCCCACTTTATACCATAGAATCCAAACCCTTAATCCCATTTACAGGCAAGGAAGTCTGATACAAAGTCACCCATCTGAGGCATAATGGGATTCCTCAGGAGTGTACCACCCTATATCATCCAATCAGTCAAGGGTGTGGAGAAGAGCTTACTCTTAAAACTAAGCCTTAGGCTATAATGACCTGGCCTGCCAACAGCCTGTCCCAGAACACGCATTAATATCAACAAAATTCCATGTGGGCAGCTCCATCTTTAACAAAGTGAACATAATATATTTTATCTGCCCAACACCTATAAATACATAATAATTTATTTGTCTTGTAAATGTTCTCTTGTTGCTTGCCCTATTGATTCTCAGTTTAATGTTTTAAAATAAATGTGTCACTTTTAATATTAATGCAGTTAAAATCACTAGCTTTTATTTCTTTTTGTGATTTTGTTCAAAATATTTTCTTCATCAATGAATAATAAATATTTTTCTGTGAGTTCTTGTAACGATTAAATTTTGTCTTTCTTCAGTTTAGCTCTTAAATTTATTAAAAATTATTATATGTTGTAAGTAGTAAGTTTATTTTTCTTTTTTCTTTCTTTTTTTTTACAGGGACAGAGAGTTAGAGAGAGGGATAGATAGGGACAGACAGACAGAAATGAAAAGAGGTGAGAAGATCAATCATTAGTTTTTTGTTGCTGTTGTGACACTATAGTTGTTCATTGATTGCTTTCTCACATGTGCCTTGACTGCGGGCCTTCAGCAGACCAAGCCACCCCTTGCTGGAGCCAGCGACCTTGGGTACAAACTGGTGAGCTTTTGCTCAAGCCAGATGGTCCCGCACTCAAGCTCAGGGTCTCGAACCTGGGTCTTCCGCATCCCAGTCCACTCTATCCGCTGCTCCACCATCTGGTCAGGCAGTAAGTTTATTTTTTTATAGATAAAATAATTTGCTTCAGCACCATCATCATTATTCTGCAAAGCATTCAAAATTACTTTGAACAGTTTTAGGTACTTTTGTAGATTTCAGCAATATTTATGCTATAGACTAAGAGAAAAGAAAGTTGGAAATTCATTTGAAAAAATTTTTTAATTATTTCATTTTATTAATTTTGAAGAATTAATTTTTCTTTGTGTTTTAGTCCTTTTCTTATAGATGCTAAATTTAACAAATAAAAACAATATATTCAAATTAATTTAAATTTTTGATAAAAATTAATACATTTTTACTATAAGGCATATCTCAAATGTGGAATGAGATTTGCTTATACTATTGTTGGGCAAATTAGTTTGTAAAATTTGTGTTATTTGATTTTGCTCAGTTTTATAGTTAAAAATGGTTGCTGCCCAGGTGAAAGGGCTGATTACCTTCCTGCTTGGGAAGGGCTATTGTTATGCTAATGTTTACTGGAAGAAGGATTCGGCTCCCACCACTGAGAGGTGCAGGAGGTTTTCTTTTTCTCTGCAACCTGAAAAGCAGGTTTCTGCTTTACCCTTGTCTTCTCTTGTGGCTTGCCTGTCTTGGTGAGACACCAAAAAACAGAATGGCCCAACATCCTCCAACTCCGCCTGTTGGGCAGATAAAATATATTATGCTCACTTTGTTAAAGATGGCGCTGCCCACATGGAAGCCCGTCACCCAGGTGATATTATTGGCCCTTATGCTTGGGATAGGTGTGGGGAAAGACTAATGTAAGCAGGCCAGGTCGTTATGGCCTAAGGCTTGGTTTTAAGAGTAAGCTTTCCCCCACACCCTTGACTGATTGGATGATGTAGGGTGGTGCACTCTACTGAGGAATCCCATTATGCTTCAAATGGGTGGCTTTGTATCAGAGACTTTGTTTGTATAATTGGATTAAAGGTTTGGATTTTCTACGCTATAAACTGGGGTAGTCCGGGAGCTTGCTCTCTCTCTTGGTTCCTGAGGTATAGAGAGGAGAGCAGAGTAAGGCCACATGGAGGCCAGGAGAAGCAGCCACGACGGTAGAGTGCTGAGGAAAAAGCCAGTTTGTGCAGAGTTTGTGCTGGAGAAGAAGATGGGGAACAGAGGTGATTAAGTCTGGTGAGCTAGAAACCTTTGATTCTAGGAAACTCGGATAACGCAGTAGCTTTGTGAGCACTGAATGTGTGGGTTTTGGAGCCCAGTGTGTGTTTTTGCTTGCCCACCGGGTGCAAGATAGAATTAAAGCTGATATTTCACCACATCTTGGCTCCATTGTTTCATTACCGACTGTTTGAATCTAATGCGAACCTGCATGGGTCAGGCTGCTGTGATGGCGGCCTCGACTACTGGCTTTACACCACCATTTCTTTACCTTCTGCCCAAATTCAATGAGAAATGGCATGTGAATAGTCACAATGTTGGTGATGGCCCCTGGCCTTACAACTGTAAAGCAATTATTGTTTATATGAAATTCATATTTACCTGGGGACACTGTATTTTATCTAGCAACTCTTTTCTGATTGAAACAAAAGTATTAAACTAAATATTTAATTTAATGCTTGTAATTAAAAGTAAAATAAAATTAGAAGATATTTTAAAAATTCACAAAACTAAAATTTTTAAGATATATTTGAATAGTCAACCTTTCCCATGCATTTTTTATGAATTTGCAGCATTATTACTTGCACTGTTTTTTTGTTCTTTGGTTCTTTTTTTTGTGGAGACATATAAGTGGAGTTCTCTGAATTTATAGTTCATTTCTGTTCTACAAAATGTTAATCTTTTATTCTAGCCTAATACCTTATACCTTTCACGCAGCAAATAATGCCATCAATAAAATAGAAAGATAACCCACTATATTGAGAAACACATTGCCAATATATCTAATAAAAAATTACAATCTAAATTTTTTTAAAAATACTTATAAAACTCAATATCAAAAAGTAAAAATTCCCCAAAAGCAAAAATCAAAAAAAGTGTAGTTAAAAAATGGACAAAGGACCTAAATAGACATTTTTCTAAAGAGGACATACAGATGACCAATTGGCATATGAAAAGATGCTCAACCTGACCAGGCAGTGGCGCAGTGGATAGAGCTTCAGACTGGAATGCAGAGGACCCAGGTTCAAGACCTCGAGCTCGGCAGCTTGAGCGTGGGCCCATCTGGCTTAAGCAAAAGCTCACCAGCTTGAACCCAAGGTCGCTGGCTCCAGTAAGGGGTGGCTCGGTCTGCTGAAGGCCCGTGGTCAAGGCACGTGTGAGAAAGCAATCAATGAACAACTAAGATATCTAACAGCAATGAATAACTAAGGATTGATGCTTCTCACCTCTCTCCGTTCCTGTCTGTCTGTCCCTATCTATCCCTCTCTCTGACTCTCTGTCCCTGTAAAAAAAAAAAAGAAACAACAACAACAAAAAACGAAAAGATGCTCAGTGTGACTAATCATCATAGAAATGCTGATTAAAACTTCAATGAGATATCACCTCACAACTGTCAGAATGACTGTCTTCAATAAATCTACAAGTGTTGGTGAGGATGTGAAGAAAAGGGTACCCTTATGCACTGTTGGTGGGACTGTAGATTGATACAGACAACATGGAAAGCAATATGAAGGCACCTCAAAATATTAAAAATAGAACTGTCTTCTGACTCAGCAATTCCATTTCTGAGAATTTATCTAAAAAGTCCCAAAACACTAATTTGAAAAAATATATGTACCCATATGTTAATTGCAACATTATTTATAATAGCCAAGACTTGAAAGCAGCACTATCGCCCATAAGTATTTGAATTGATAAAAAAGTAGTGGTACATGTACAAAATGGAATACAATGTGAACATAGAAAAAAAAGGAAAACTTACCTTTAGCAACAGCATGGATGGACCTGGAAGCATTATACTAAGAGTAATAAGTCAGTGAGAGAAAGACAAGTACTGTATGATTTCAATCATCTGTGGACTCTAAGGAACAGAATGAACTAACAAGCAAAATAGAGACAAACTCATACATAGAGATCGAGCTGACAGCTGCTGGCAGTGAGAACTGAGTGAGGGGAGTAGAGTGATTGAGCAAAAAAAAAGACAGAAAAAAAAACACTCATGGACACGAGTATGGTGATTGCTGGGGTGTGGGTTGGAAAGGTAGAGGATGGTATGGGGGTATAAATTGTGGCCAAAGACTTGAATTCAGAGAGGGGGATGAACACACAGTCCAGTATACAGAGATGTGTTGTAGAAGTAGGTCCCTAAAACCAGTATAATTATGTTACCCAGTGTCTCCTCAATGAATTAAATTTAAAAAAATAATTAGTATATATTGTCTATTTTTGCTATACATTTGAAGCAGAAGGGATGCATCATTAACTTATAGAAATATATTAATTAAAAAGTTACTCGTGGTCTAATAAATGCCAAGCCTAATAACATTTTAATTTCTTAGTTTTCTGTGTTTTGAGAAATACTTAACATTTTTTGACAATTCTATTTTATACAATACTGTCTTCCTTTTGCAGTCGTATGAACTTTCAGTGGCTTTGCTTTCTGTGTCTTCATCCTTTTAGTATTTTTATTCTTTCTAGTCATGTTTTTTAAATTTATGTTCTCAAAGACTTTGGTCCTAAGCAATTTTTAAAAATATATTTCCATCCTGCATAGTGGAGCACATTAGATTTACAGTATAAACTACACTTACACATTCAGAGCCCTAAATGTATGATTCAGTTCAGTCCTTTCTCCAGATTACAAGTATAATCTTAACACTCAGACTTTATTACACCCTCTATTAAATTATACCTATTTAACCTATAATTAATAGAAGTGTTCATTTCCCTGCACTATTTTATTTTACTTTTCCTGGTTCCTGCATCTTAATATCACCACTCATTGTTTTGCCCAAATCAAATATATGAAAGTCAAGAGTTGTTTTATTTTCTTTTAATTTTTCATTGCTGACAAATTGACCACAATTTTTTATTAATTCAACCTCATTATTTATCTAAATTACCATTCCCTTTCCAATGTTTCTTATATAATCTTATTCCACCTTCATCCTTTTTTAAACTGTATTATTTACTGCAGTGGTTCCTAACACAATCCCTTGCTCCTTGTCTTGCCCTTTAGAATTGAGTTCTTTCTTTGCCAGATTAAATATTTTCATAAAAATTTGACCATACATATAATGCCTGGTATGTCATGCAAAGCCTTTCATAGATTGAATTATATAAACTTTTCCAAATACATTCACTACATCTTAAAGGTATATTGTGTTTCAAGCTTAACAAATTTTATATGTAACCATTAAAACACTCTGTGATGGTCTCTGTCATTGTTCAATTCTGTGCCATCCCTATCTTCCAAACCCACTTCCGTTTTAGAATTCTGCTGTCTTTCCTCGCCTCCAGTTCCTCAGAAGGAATCCTAATTTGTCAAAGTGTAATGTTTACCAGTACCTAATTCAGAAATCAATATGTAAAAAAACCCATGATGATTAGTTTGCTAGTAATTACTAGTAAATGGTTCCTTTCCCTTAACAAAAATGTTTACAACAAAAAAATATATTTTTCTTGGTGTTAAGTACAGGCATGAATCTGAAACTACAAAAACTATTTCAATAAGAGAATGACTTCAAAGTAAACGTATGGAGAACTGGAACCTGATACTTCCAGGGATATAATCAGGTCAAAATTAAGGTTCGTGTTTTCTCTTGTTTTTCACTAGTTGGATAGAATATTTTTTCATTTTATTTAGAGAATTTTAGTTAAAATTCTTGCCTATTGTTCCTTATTGATTCTTCCTAATTCAAAATCAGTTACCTCAGGCTGACTTTACAGAAATGGCTCCTAAACTACATTTATGTGATCTTTTGCACCATGAAGTTATTAATCAGGTAAAGAGACATTGCCAAACCAAACTGCTACTCAGAGTGACTGTTGTTAACCCATTAAACATATTACCTCTCTTTATCTTGTGGTTCATTATAAATAGTGCTAATGGAGCCAGGAACAGTGCAAGCTGACAGCAGCATCTTTCAAAGTCAGGATCAAATCTCATTTCCTTATTCAACATTTTAATTCAAAATGACTGCTCTTTCCTCTCAATTATAAGACTTTTCACTAATAGCGTACTGTGCTGTAACACTGCCCTTTATCTTTTTTGGAGTGTTTCCTTGACTTCTTAAAGGTCTGTTTATTATATTTTCTTATATCCTCCAAACACAAATTCACAATGAATAATAACACCTTACGGTGTTAACAAATAGATAATATTTTTGCTGCTGAAATATTTGAGTTCTTGGGAGTTTCACAGTTCAGCAATGTAGAATTGGTTATATAAAATGGATCTGTGACACATTGCTGCCAAAGTGTTGTCAAGTAAACAGTGAGAGAGCAACTGTGTTCCTCCCGATAAGCAATGCAAGTGACTCAAACACTTATTGAAACACTTTTTTAAGCACAATATCATAATGACATTTGTGGCTCAGAGAAGATCAATGGATATATTAATAAATGAGATGTCTTCAAATAAAACTAGTGCAATCAAAGATTAAAAGATTGAAATGCCATTAGACTACATGGGCAGTGGCCAACAAAGCACCGTGGAAGAAATTTTTAGTTAGATATCTAACATTTCACTAACACATGTACATACGTAAGCAGTATCCACAAATTCAAAATACATTGTACAAAATCTTCAGTAACATTATGGTATTTTATTGGTAGAAATAGAATACTCTACTTGGTTTTAAATATACAGATTTGGAAGTAAACATTACCTGAACTCTACAGCTAATTCTGCCATGTAATTTACTCCCAAAACAGAGATACATAAACTCTCTTTCTTTTCTCTTGTTAAAGTTGTATATTTAACTCTTAAAAATTATTAAGGTGAACCAAAAAATAATGATTTTTACCATAAATCTTAATTGGGAGAAGAATAAAGTTGGGCAAATTTGTATCCGTACAATTTAGTGCCTTTGCAAGGGCAACATTCTCTATTCATTCAGTTAAAAAGGCCGAGAAATCATCAGGGTTATCACCTTGCCATCATCTCTACTTTGTTCTATGCATAGCTCATATTATTAGTAAGAAAAATATGATTTTATTACACTTTGTCAGTAATACTTTAAATAAAATGAAGAGTCCTGATAGCTTACTAAACTGTAACTAAATATTAAGGGATTGTTAATAATAACCTGATTGGCCTGACTAGGCGGTGGCACAGTGGATAGAGCATCAGACAGGGATGCGGAAGACCCAGGTTCAAGACCCTGAGGTCGCTAGCTTGAGTGCAGGCCCATCTGGCTTGAGCAAAAGCTCACCAGTATGGACCCAAGGTCGCTGGCTCCAGCAAGGAGTTGCTGGGTGTGCTGAAGGCCCGAAGTCAAGGCACATGTGAGAAAGCAATCAATGAAAAACTAAGGTATCAAAACGGCAACTAAAAACCAGTGATTGATGCCTCTTACCTCTCTCCATTCTTGTCTGTCCGTCCTTATCTGAATCTCTCTCTCTGTCCTATAAAAAAAAAAGACCCTGATTGCTATATCACTACATTATTTCTTTTTTATTTTATTTATTTATTTACTGTTTTACAGGAACAGAGAGAGAGAGAGTCAGAGAGAGGAATGGATAAAAAAGTTTCCAGAAACAAATGATAATGAGCATACATCAACTCAAAATTTATTGGACACAGCAAAAGCAGTTCTGATAGGGAAGTTTATTGCACTACAGGCATATCCTAGGAAGCTAGAAAAAGCTCAAATAAGCAACCTGACCCTGCAGCTAAAAGAACTAGAAAAACAACAACAAATAAAACCCAAGACAAGTAGAAGAAGGAAATAATAAAGGTCAGAGCAGAAATAAATGACATAGAGGCTAAGGAAAAAATACAGAGGATCAATGAAACCAGAAGCTGTTTCTTTGAAAAGCTAAACAAGATTGATGAACCTTTAACTAGACTCACAAAGAAAAAAAGAGAGAGGACTCAAATAAATAAAATTAGAAAGGACAGTGGAGAAATAACAACTGACACAACAGAAATACAAAACATTGTAAGAAAATACTATAAAGAACTATATGCCAAAAAATTAGACAATCTTGGTGAAATGGACAAATTTCTTGAATCATATAACCTTTCAAAAATCAATCTGGAAGAATCAGAACACCTAAACAGAACAATTACAACAAATGAGATCGAAACAGTTATCAAAAAACTCCCAAAAAAGAAAAGTCCTGGGCCTGATGGCTTCACAAGTGAATTCTATCAAAAATTCAAAGAAGAACTAACTCCTATCCTCCTCAAGCTATTTCAAAATATTCAAGAGGAAGGAACACTTCCAAACTCCTTTTTGAGGTGAGCATAATTCTGATCCCAAAACCGGGCAAAGACAACACAAAGAAAGAAAATTATAGGCCTATATCCCTGACGAATTTAGACGCTAAAATTCTCAACAAAATATTAGCCAACCGGATCCAGCAATATATGAACAAAATCATACACCATGATCAAGTGGGTTTTATTCTGGAGAGGCAAGGCTGGATCAATATTCGCAAATCAATCAATGTGATTCATCACATAAACAAAAGGAAGGACAAAAATCACATCATAATTTCAATAGATGCTGAAAAGGCATTTGATAAAATCCAGCACCCATTCATGCTCAAAACTCTCAGTAAAGTGGGAATACAGGGATCATTCTTTAACATGATAAAGGCTATCAATGACAAACCCACAGCAAACATCATACTAAATGGACAAAAATTAAAAGCAATCCCCTTAAGATCAGGAACCAGGCAAGGATGCCCCCTTTCACCACTCTTATTCAACATAGTTCTGGAAGTCCTAGCTACAGCAATCAGACAAGAAGAAGAAATAAAAGGCATCCAAATTGGAAAAGAAGAAGTAAAACTGTCACTATTTGCAGATTATATGATATTGTATATTGAAAACCCTAAAGTCTCAGTCAAAAAACTACTGGACCTTATAAATGAATTCAGCAATTTGGCAGGATACAAAATTAATACTCAGAAATCAGAGGCATTTCTATATACCAACAATGAACTGTCAGCAAAAGAATTTAAGGAAACTATTCCCTTCACTATTGCATCCAAAAAAATAAAGTACCTAGGAGTAAATTTAACCAAGGAGGTTAAGGAGTTGTACTCAGAAAATTATAGAACATTGATAAAAGAAATCAAGGAAGATACAAACAAGTGGAAGCATATACCGTGCTCATGGCTAGGAAGAATAAACATCATTAAAATGTCTATATTATCCAAAGCAATTTATAAATTCAATGCAATACCAATTAAAATACCAATGACATACTTCAAAGATATAGAACACATATTCCAAAAATTTATGTGGAACCAAAAAAGAACACGAATAGCCTCAGCAATCTTAAAAAGAAAAAAATAAAGCAGAAGGTATCACTCTTCCAGATATCAAGGTTTACTATAAGGCCATTATACTCAAGACAGCCTGGTACTGCCATAAGAACAGGCACATAGGTCAATGGAACAGAACAGAGGATCCAGAAATAAACCCACAGCTTTATGGACAGCTGATATTTGACAAAGGAGGAAAGAACATACAATAAAGTAAAGACAGCCTCTTAAACAAATGGTGTTGGGAAAATTGGACATCTACCTGCAAAAAAATAAAACTAGACCATCAACTTACACCATTCACAAAAAAGAACTCAAAATGGATAAAAGACTTAAATGTAAGCTGTGAAACCATAAGCATCTTAGAAGAAAACATAGGCAGCAAGCTCTCCGACATCTGTAGCAGCAGTATATTTGCCGATTTATCTCCACAGGCAAATGAAGTAAAAGGCAAGATACACAAATGGGACTATATCAAACTAAAAAGGTTTTGCACAGCTAAAGACAATAAGAACAGAATAAAAAGACAAACCACACAATGGGAGAACATGTTCGACAGCACATCTGATAAAGGGTTAATAGCTAAAATTTATAAAGAACTTATAAAACTCAACACCAGGAAGACAAACAACCCAATCAAAAATTGGGCAAAAGAAATGAATAGAAATTTCTCCAAAGAGGACATATAAATGGCCAATAGGCATATGAAAAAATGCTCAACATCACTAATCATTAGAGAGATGCAAATTAAAACCACAATGAGATATCACCTCACACCAGTAAGAATGGCACTCATCAGCAAAACAACACAGAATAAGTGCTGGCGAGGATGTGGAGAAAAGGGAACCCTTCTGCACTGCTGGTGGGAATGCAGACTGCTGCAGCCACTGTGGAAAACAATTTGGAGATTCCTCAGAAAATTAAAAATCGAACTGCCTTTTGACACGGCTATCCCACTTTTAGGAATATACCCTAAGAACACCATAGCACTGTTCGAAAAGATGAAATGCACCCCCATGTTCGTGGCAGCATTGTTCACAATAGCGATGATCTGGAAACAGCCCAAGTGTCCGTCAGAAGACAAGTGGATTAAAAAGCTTTGGTACATATATACTATGGAATACTACTCAGCCATAAGAAACGATGACATTGGTTCATTTATAACAAAATTGATGTACCTTGATAACATTATACGGAGTGAAATAAGTAAATCAGAAAAAAAGAAAAACTGAGAACAGCATGATTTCATACATAGGAGGGACATAAAAGTGAGAATATGAGACATGGACAAGAGAGTGGTTGTTATGGGATGGGGGGAGGGAGGGAAGAGTGAGATAGGGAGGAGGGGAGGGACACAGGGCAAGCCAGATAAAAGGTGACAGAGGACAATTTGACTTTTGGTGACAGGTATGCAACATAATTGAACGATAAGATAACCTGGAGATGTTTTCATTTTACATATGTACCCTGATTTATTGGTGTCACCCCATTAGAATTAATAATAATAAAATATATATATATATATATATATATATATATATATATATATATATATATATATATATAAACCCAAAAAAAACCCCTTACTTATTAACAAATGATTTAAGGATGTTGGTAAAAGGGGCCTGCGTGAGGGCTTTCATTTAGATTTTCAAATAGTTTGAAAAAATTGAAGTAAGTCTAAAGCTCAGTATCAAAGCTTTTCATTTTCCAAGCATGTCTGCAGAAATGATCAGACATATGGAATTAGAGAACTCCTGCTCATTTAAGATGTCCGTGGAAATCAAAGAACAGTGGAAACCACTATTGTCCAGGAAACAATGCACCCCTGAAAGCCTCATCTCCCAAAGACCTGTCTCTGAAACAGATGAAAGAGTCCACCTGGCCATCATGGTGGGGCTCAGCTGTGTCGCATGCTCAGCACAGGGTAGAAGACACTGCTTAAGTAAAAATGACTAAAGTCGGCCTGCCAAATGAATTAGTTTTTCAAATTTCTAAAAGTCATTTCCTCATTTGACAGATACTTATACATTCCCGGCTCTGTGCAAATCAGCCCTCAAAACAAGAAAAGCATATTCAGAGGGAGAGACACATAGAGACACCAAGAGCTAAATCATGAGAAAAACAAAAGTAACTTTATGAGTTCTTCAAAGGAAAGCATACTCTTGTTTTTGAGGTTTAAAAGTTCTTGTACTTTTTTGGATAACAGTCCTTTAGTGGTTATGTCTTCTACACATGTGTTCTGTAAACATGATCGACAGGTGTTAAGGAGAAGATACAACATGAGCTGGGTTTAATGAGGGTGAGGATGTGGCGAGTGGATCAAATAGGCAAGGATAATTTGGATGGAAGCTCATCTTAAGAAAAAGCTGTGGCCCTAAAAGTCTATGCCCTATGGTCCTGTTTGGGGAAAGAAGACTTTCTCAGTTTGGCTAGAAGTTAAAATGTGTATAAGGATTTAAGAGAGATGAGAAAAGAGGTATGGGAAGACCATCAGTACTATTATAGTATCTCTTGATACATAACTAATTATCCAAAACTTAAAAGCTGCAGGCATAAAATTATTATTTCACAGTTTCTGTGGGTCAGAAATCCTTGTGCAACTTAGTTGAGTGAGTCAGGCTCTGAGTCTCTCATAAGGCTGCATTCAAGATACCTGAGTCTGGGCCGCAGTCACCTGAAGCTCATCTGAAGCTGGAGTTTCCATTTCTAAACTAAAATGGATTTTATCCAGAGGCCTCAGTTCACCTCCATGTGGGCCTCTCCATGGAAACTGGCTTCCCTAAGAACAAGTAATGACAGAGAGACAGAGTGAGACCATAACAGAAGCTATTATGCCTTTTGTAACCTAATCTTGGAAAGGGCTACCATCACTTCTCCCATATTTGTCACATAGACCAACCCTCCTACCATGTGAGTGGCATTACAGTTGTCGCTCACCATATCACAGTTCACTTTTCACAGTCTCACTGTATCGCGGATTTTTAAATTGTATATACCTAATTTTGTATCACGGATTTTCTGCTTATAGTGGGATTTTGTGGTATATAGGTAATTTTATATATTTATTATTTTAATTATTTTTTGTGGCAAAATAAACATTTTCTAGCCTAAAAAATTAAGAACAATATAAAAAATTAATGAAAACATAATAAAAGAATATTAAATCGAAATAAAATATGTGGTGTATAGCAGACGAATAGACAAAGACTCACATGTATGGAAAACATAGCTACAGCCACTTTCACTTGAGCTAGTTTGCCCACGTGAGATTGCACATGGCACACTATTGGCTGATGGATGGGATGCGACCAACCAGAGCATTGTTCTGTATATATAAATAATAAAATAAATACAAGGTAAAAAAAAAAAATCAGGGGAAATAAGCATATTATCTTAAGACTGCTATGATTTTGTACAGTTACTAATATTCCACAAGTTACATCATATAGGCTGATATAAAAGAAAGAAAAAGAAGAAATAAGAAATGTAGTTTAGTACTTTTAGTAATTTATGGTTCACAAACAGATTCAGAAAAAATACTTTAACTTGATTGCCCTTCCGTATTCTGAAATAGGTATTCTACTTTATACTTACTTTTTCTTTTAAAAGTAACTTAAAATATACAAATATTTTTCTTTTTTCCTATATCATGTAAATACTAGATTTTATTTCACAATTGTAAAAGCAAGATAAACAATTTAGTTTATAGTTCTAAAAACGGTTTAGTCTAGAATTTATTTTCTCTCAATTGTGTATATAAATGAAAGATAATTATTTGAGCTATAATGTTTAGTAGTTTTATTAAAGTCATTGAATAATAGAAGTATTAAAACAAATTATTTTGTAATAAAAAATATTAGTATCAGACATAAAAGTACTATGAATATCTAGAGCCACAACTATATATTTATATTTATACTTGAAGAGAGACATTTATTTTATTTCCAGTTGTCCAAATGTTAACTAGGTAATGTTTAGAGTCGCTAAAATGACCTGTTAAAGATAACAAAGTGCTGAAAATTGACATACCGAAAGACTTAGGCACAGCAATCAGACAAAAAAAGTAAAAAGAATTGCAAATTGGAATAAAAAAAGTAAAATTAGTAATGTTTGAAGATTACATAATATCATATAAAAATAACTCTACAGATTTCACCAAAAAACTACTAGAACTGATAAATAAATCAGTAAAGTAGAAGGATACAAAATTAATATTCAGTAATCAGTTGCTATTTTATACACTAATGATAAACTATCAGAAAGAGAAATTTTAAGAAAAAAATTTCATTTATAACTGTATTAAACTATAAAATAAAATATCTAGAAGTAAATTTAATCAAGGAGCTATAAAATGTGTTCTAGAAAAATTATAAGATATTAAAGAAAGAAATAGAAGAGGATACAAATAAATGGCAGTATATACCATGCTCATAGATAAAAAAAAATGCCTTACAATGTCTACTGTATCCAAAGAAACTTATAGATTTAATGTAATGCTTATTAAAATATCAATGGCAATTTTCACAGAACTAGAGTAATAATTCTAATATTTATATAGGATTACATAAGATCCCCAAAAGCCACAACAATCTTGAAAAAGAAGAACTAAAATGAAGGTATCACATGATTTGATATGAAACTACTATAAGGCTATAGTAATCCAAATAGCATAGTACTGGCATAAAAACCAACACACTGGTCAGGAACAAATGAAGATCCCAGAAATAAATCCATGCTTTTATAGTGAATTAATCTGTGACAAAAGAGGCAAGGATATACCTAGAATAAAGACAGTCTAGTCAAATAGATAGAAACATGCAAAAAAAAAAAATAGATTACCTTCTTATACTATACAAGAATAAACTCAAAATAGATTAAAGGATTAAATATATAATCCAAAACCACAAAACTAATAGAAGAAAATATAGGCAGTAAACTCTCTGACATTGTTCTTAGCAATATTTTTTCTTATATACATTTTCAGGTAAGGGCAACAAAAGAAAAAATAAATAGGAGTATATCAAACTGAAAAGATTTTTCACAACAAAGAAAAATATTAACAAAATAAAAAGATAACTTACTAATTGAGAGAATATATTTGCCAATGATACATCCAATAAGACGTTAATATCCAAAAGTTATATAAAAAATTTATACATCTTAACACTAAATAAATGAACAATTCAATTAAAAACTGAGCAGTGAATCTAAATAAACATTTTTCCAAAGAGGATTTACAGGTGGCTGTCAATAGATATTTGAAAAAGTGCTGAACATCACTAATAATTGGAGAAATGCATATTAAAACCACAGTGAAATATCACTTTCCACTGTCAAATGACTCTCATAAATAAATAAAAAAACAATGTTGGCAAAGATTGAAAAAAAAGGGAACTCTCATGCATTGTTGGTGGGACTGCAAAATGTTGGCAGCACGATAAAAAGCATTATGGAGGTTCCCCTAAAAATTTAAAATAAAACTACCATATGATATAGCAACTCAACTTCTAGATATTTATCTAAAGAAATTCAAAACACTAATTCAAAAAAGTATAGCATCTCTATGTTTACTGCAGCATTATTTACAATAGCCAAGATACTGAAGCAATGTAAGTGCCTATCAACAGAGTTGAGGCCCTGGCCAGTTTTCTCAGTGGATAGAGTGTGGGCCTGGCATAGTGACATTCTGGGTTTAATTCCTGGTCAAGGTACACAAGAGAAGTGACCATCTGCCTCTTTCAACCTCTTGCTCCCCATTTTCTTCCTCTTTTCCTTCCTCAGCCAGTGGCCAATTGGTTCCAGTGTTGGTCCCTGGCACTGAGGATAGCTCAGTTATTCTGCATCAGCCTCAGATACTAAAAATAATTTGACTGATTTAAGAATGGCCCCAAACAAAGGGTGCTGGGTGGATTCTGGTCAGGGCACATGCAGCAGTCTGTTTCACAATCACCACTCCTCCTGCTTAAAAAAAAAAAAGAGTATTTATGTGGTACATATACGATGGAAGATTACTGAGAAAAAAAAGACTAAAATCTTACTATTTGTGACAATCTAAGTCAACCTAAAGTGTATAATTATACATGAAATAAATCAAAGAGGGAAAAACAAATACTATATAATGTCACTAATATGTAGAATCTGAAGAACAAAATAAATCAACAAATAAACCTAAAATGGAGTAAAAGATGCAAAGAATAAACTGACAGTTTCCAGAAAAACTGGAAGTTGGAGGAGTGGGTGAAAAAGCTAAAGGAATTAAGAAGTACAAATTGGTAGTTCAAAATAGTTAAGGAGATGTAAAGTACAACATAAATAATATAGTCAATTATATTGTAATAATTATGTATGGTTCCAGGTGGGTACCATATTTATTAAAGGGATCATTTTATAAATTATATAAACATCTAACCACTATGAAGATAATTGATTGAATTATATTTGAACTTAGACTCTAATTTGTGTTTCCTAAACCTATGCTTTTGCTACTAGAAATATGTGATGATATATATTTTTCTTAAGTTAGAAGCAGGGAGGCAGAAAGACAGACTCTCACATGCAGTTCAACCAGGATCCACTTAGCAAGCCCATTCTGGGGCAATGCTCTGCCCATCTGGAACTGTTCCTCCATTGCTTGGCAATCAAGCTATTTTAGTACTTGAAGCAAAACCATGGAGCCATCCTCAGCGCCTGGGGCCAACTTGCCTCAATCAAGCAGTAGCTCTGGGAGAGAGAGAGAGAGAGAGAGAGAGAGAGAGAGAGAGAGAGAGAGAGAGAGAGAAGAGAGAAGGGAGAGGGAGAGGGAGAAGGGTAGAGAAGCAGAAGGTTGCTTCTCCTGTGTGCCCTGTCGGGGAATCAAACCCAGGCTATTTACATGATGGTTTGATACTCTACCACTGAGCAAACTGGTCAGGGCCTGATTTTTTTCCCTTGCACTAGAGAGACAGGGATAGGCAGGGACAGACAGATAGGAAAAAAGGGAGACGAGAAGCATCAATTCTTTGTTGTGGCACCTTAGTTGTTCATTAATTGCATTCTCATATGTGCCTAGACCCAAGAGCTCCAGCTGAGCCAGTGACCCCTTGCTCAAGTCAGAGACCTTGGGGCTCAAACTAGTGATTATGGGGTCATATTTATGATCTCATGCTCAAGGTGGTGACCCCACACTCAAGCCAGTGACCCAACGCTCCAGCCAATTACCCTGCTCTCGAACTGAATTAGTCCACCCTTAAACCAGTGAACCTCAAGATTTCGAGCCAGGATTCTCTGTGTCCCAAGCTAATGCTCTATCCACTGTGTCACTGTCTGGTCAGACAAATATATGGTGATTAATAGCATGTCTAAGGGAGACCCAAAAGTAATTCTTATATGTTAAAGAATACTGTCTAAAAACTGAGCAACTTGCCTGACCAGGCAGTGGTGCAGTGGATAGAGCATCAGACTGGGATGTGGAGGACCCAGGTTCAAGACCCCGAGGTTGCCAGCTTGAGCGTGGTCTCATCTGTCTTGAGCAAAAGAAGCTCACCATCTTGGATCCAAGGTCGCTGGCTCTACCAAGAGGTTGCTCGGTCTGCTGAAGGCCCGCAATCAAGGCACATGTGACAAAGCAATCAATGAACAACTAAGGTGTAGCAATAAAAAACTGATGATTGATGCTTCTTATCTCTCTTCTTTCCTGTCTATCTGTCCCTATCTATCCCCTCTCTCTGACTCTCTCTCTGTCCCTGTGTAAAAAAATAAACAAAACTGAGTAGCTTAAAGTGAAACTTCTAGACTTTTTCATACCATATTATTATTTCAAAATGAAAATGCTACTTGAATTATAAAATTAAAATATCTAACCCAGTTGTAAACAAAGTAGTGGTGGAGACTTCCTAACTCTTCTTTGACATAAGGATACATCTGCTCACCTGGTCATAGTACTTAATTTTATGATTTGATAATACATTAAATCCTAAGAAAATCAATGGATAAAAATATCACTCACAGACACTTAAAATGATTGTCATTATAAAGAAGTATAAATGGTATAATATCAATTTCATAAATAGTTAAAGAATGAAAGTCAGTAGCATATTAGCTTTAAACATTTGGATTTGAATATTACCTAAATGTTGATTTTGAGTAAGATACAAACATGTACACACATGCTCATATTCACACCCACAATGGGATTTATACTGCCTACCTCACTAGGAGGTTATGACTAAATGGACATAAAATAGCTAGCATTATATTTCCACACTGAGTGATCATAGATCAACAATTTTTCAACTAAAAAATTTTGAAAAATTCACTCTAGCTTTTTTTGACTTCTGCATAAAATTAAGAAGAATTTATTTTGTCTTTCTTTAATATTTATTGGGGTTTATAGGTATATAGAGCATGTAATTTTAATCCCAGAAGAAAAATGTATATGGTGTGCTTTTTTATTAGTGACCTCATATGGACTGCTAGTTCTATGTATCTTGACTCAGGATGATATGTCTTTATATTTCATAGACTGATTTGATAAACATTTTTCACATTTTAATATGCAAAATACACATTTCATACAAAAATATAGAACATTTTCACACATTAAGTTATACTTGCTTAGATTGATGTGTTATAAAGATTGATGAATTTGGAAATAGCTTTGTGTGATATCTTTTGCATTTTAATTTAAGTATATGATTTATAATTCATTATACAACCTAGATTAAGACAAATACTAGTTATATGCCAATATAGTTATAAAATAAAATAATATAACATAATTTCCAATAGATTTTTAAAGAAAGGCAGAATTATTTACATAGTGTCATAGCAAATGGCTGTCTACACAGTGTGAAGCTTTCTATGGTACTGCAGTATTCCATTTCTTCTTAAGTATTTGTTATTAATGTGTATAACAATTGCTTTCATGAAGGTTAACAATAGAAGAGCATTTTAATATTCTCTCTAACAGAAAAATTGTGATTAAAAATGTGATTTAAAACATTCAATAATTTTATACAATGAATAAATAATGACTAAAAATTTAATATCTATATTAAAGTAAAAATATATTTATATCCTGTATCTCTCTAAACCTCAATTTCTCAAATAACCTTTTATTTATTGCACTACTCAAAGCAAATTCTCTCATCTATAAGTCCTGTATTCATTTTTTTCATTTACTTTATGTCAGATTATATGATGCTCACAAAATTGTGACAATAAACTGCTCATTAATTTTAGTAGGTTTCTTTTTTTATTTTTTATTTTATTATTATTATTTTTTTTACAGAGACAGAGAGAGAAAGTTAGAGAGAGGGATAGATAGGGACAGATAGGAACGGAGAGAGGTGAGAAGTATCAATCATTAGGTTTTTGTTGCCGTAGCAACACCATAGTTGTTCATTGATTGCTTTATAATATGTGCCTTGACCGCGGACCCTCAGCAGACTGAGCAATCCCTTGCTGGAGCCAGTGACCCTGGGTCCAAGCTGGTGAGCTTTTTGCTTAAGCCAGATAAGCCCAAGCTCAAGCTGGCAAGCTCTCAGTCCTTGGTCTTCCTCATCTCATTCCAACACTCTATCCACTGCGCCACCACATGGTCAGGCAGTAGGTTTATTTATCATTTACATATTTTATTTTTACCAAAATTGTAAGTCCTTCAGCATCAGAATCAATTACAATTGCTATTTGTAGTTCTTACAGCATATACCTCAAACCAGTACATAATTGTTAATAGTAGGAAAACACATTCAAAAATGGAAAGATAGAATGAAAGCAAATGATTGTTAATACCAGTTCATAAGCCAGAAATTTCATTAGAAGATGATAGGATTCTCCTTGGAGTAAGGTTATCTGTGTAAATAATGAGCTAGTCAAGAGTCTCTAACATGTCACTATCACAGAGATCACTATCAATAGATAACATTAAGGGCAAAGGGTAGAGCTTATTCATTATTTGGTTCCTAGTGTTTATTGTAACATATTACAGGTACATAAAATGTTTTTCTTGTTGATTATTTAGTAGAAAAAATGATGCTATAAATTAATTATAAATTTTCTCTATCCAATAATTTTTAAATAAATAGTCTAATGAAGCTTTATTTTTAATAATAAATTACCATATGACATCTACACGAGTATTATAGAAAAATAATATAGTGTATGCACAGTATCTTGAGATATATGGGAAAGGAAAATTATTAGAGATATGTCAAATGTAAATAATATTATCAATATATTTTTGCACTATTTGGACTCGGTTGACTAATAGTCAATAAGAAGAAAATGTCATCAACAAATACATTTGTTCTAGTTTACATTAATATTTACAAGGGCATTTTATATATTTATTTAGCTCTAAACCTAAAGGATCTTAGTATTATTATTAATTTAGAACTATGGAAATTAACTTTCAAAGAGTATATTTTGAAAGGTCAGGAGTCTATGTACTGAAAATATTTTATTATATAAATTTTCTTTCTTCACACACTGCTTTTTCCTTTACAACTCGTAAAATAATTTCTTGGTGTAAAGATGTGATTATGGGATTTACAGTTTCAGCTCTAACATGTGAAATACTACTACAGAAAAACAATAAAGATGTTCTCAGAAAAACAAAACTGAAAGAGTTTATTGTCACTAGACCTGGCTTTCAGCTCCAACATGCAAAATACTTTGAGTTGTCATTCCATCACTCCAAGAAAATAGCTTAACAAAATAAAAGTCAATTACTTTTATTATACCCATCAAAGAATTGAGATCAATGGAGAAAGTACCACTTGACCTCTATAGAAAAAGGCAAATGTAATGAATAACAATTTACTTCAGCCTATTTGGAAAGAAACCGTTAGACTCATAACCTGTTAGAAACACATAGTTAAAATTTTTCCAGAGTAACTGGAAATGATATAGATCAAAAAAAATTTAGGCTCTGGCTGGTGATTCAATAAATAGAGTATCGGCCTAGGGTATGAATGCCCCAGGTGAGATTCCCAGTGAGTGCACACAAAAGAAATGACCATCTGCTTATCTTCCCCTCCCCTCCCTCTTCTTTCCCTCCTGCAGCCAATGGCTTCATTGGTCCAGGCTTGGTCAAAGACACTAAAAATAGCTTGGTACTCGAGCATCAACCCATTTGATACACTTTGGGACACATGCAGGGATCTGTATCACTATCTCTCCTCACCTCACCTATAAAACAAACAAACAAACAAAACACAATGACTAAAATACTTAGCTCTACACAAAGAAAGAGTGTGAGAGAATAAATAAATTAGGGGAAAATAAAATATTTTATTTTTACTGATATTTCATAACTGTTCATCTAAAATAATATTACAGTACTAACAATGTTTGAATGTTTATAACATGCAAAAAAGTGAATTGAATGACAGCAATGCTAAAATAAAAGGGAGAAAAAGATTAGAATTTTCTTTTAAAAATTAACTGCTCTACCATTGAGGCATATGCTATTATTTGAAAGTGGATTTAGTTTTGTGTGTGTATGTATATATATCTTCTATATATACACACACACATATATAATATAAATATTATATATATATATGCATATATATAAAATGAACTCTAGGAAAACAAGTATTTTTAAAAAATAAATATACTGATTTATTAATGGACTAGAGAAAAATGACTAATGTTCATTTAAAAACTTAGAAGTTAGAAAAGTGGGGAAGAAGAAATAGAAGAAACAAAGAACAAGTACAAAATATAGGAGACAATTACAAATATGGTAAGTATTAGTTTGACTACATTAATAATCACTTTAAATGTGAATGGTGTAATAAATAAAAATGAGTCCATTATTGATATGTACAGCAACATGGATGAACTTCAAAAACATGCTGAGCAAAAGAAATCAGATAAAAATGACTACATCAGGAAAATTTCACTAATATATATGGTGTGAAATTAAAACTTCTTGTTATGTCATAATTAATGGGCAAAAATTAAAAGCAATCTCCCTAAGATCAGGAATAAGACAGGGCTGCCCCCTTTCACCACCCTTATGAAACATAATACTGGAAGTCCTAACAACAGCAATCAGATAAGAAGAAATAAAAGGCATCCAAATTGGAAAAGAAGAAGTAAAACTATTATTATTTGCATATGACATGATATTATATATAAAAACCCTAAAGTCTCAGTCAAAAATCTACTGGACCTGATAAATAAATTCAGCAAGGATTCAGGGTATGAAATTAATATACATAAATCAGAGGCATTTTTATACACCAATAATGAACTTTCAGAAAGAGAAATTAATTAAACAATACCCTTCACTACTGCAACAACAATAAAAATAAAGTACCTAGGAGTAAATTTTACCAAGGAGGTAAAAGACTTGTACTCATAAAATTGCAAAACATTGATAAAAGAAATCAAGGAAGATAGATACAAACAAGCAGAAGCATATGCCGTCCTCATGGTTAGGTAGAATAAACATCATTAAAATGTCTATATTACACAAAACAATTTATAAATTCAATGCAATACCAATTAAAATACCAAGAACATACTTCAAAGATATAGAACACATATTCCAAAAATGTATATGGAACCAAAAAAAGAACACTAATAGCCTCAGCAATCTTGAAAAAGAAGAATAAAGTGGGAGGTATCACACTTCCTAATATCAAGTTATACTACAAGTCCATTGTACTCAAAAGAGCTTGTTAAGAACAGGCATAAAGATCAATGGAACAGAACAGAGAACCCAGAAATAAACCCACACCTTTATGGACAATTGATATTTGACAACTGAGATAAGAGCATAAAATGGAGTAAACACAATTTTTTTAACAAATGGTGTTGGGAAGACTGGACAGCTACCTTCAAAAAAATAAAACTAGACCACCAATTTACACCATTGACAAAAATAAATTCAAACTGGATAAAAGACTTAAATGTAAGTCATGAAACCATAAACATTTTAGAAGGAAACGTAGGCTGTAAGCTCTCCGACATCTTTCGCAGCAATATATTTGTTGATTTATCTCCATGGGCAAGTGAAAAAAAGATAGGATAAACAAATGGGATTATATCAAACTAAAAAGCTTTTGTACAGCTAAAGACAATATGAACAGAATAAAAAGACAAACCACTCAATGGGAGAACATATTTGACAATACGTCTAATTTTGGTTAATAACCAAAATTTATAAAGAACTTGTAAAACTCAATACCAGGAAGACAAACAATCCAATCAAAAATGGGCAAAAGAGCCTGACAGGCAGTGGCGCAGTGGATAGAGCATTGGACTGGGATGCAGAAGACCCAGGTTTGAGACCCTGAGGTCTCCAGCTGGAGTTCAGGACCATCTGGCTTGAGCAAAAGTTCGCCAGCTTGGACCCAAGGTCGCTGGCTCCAGCAAGGGGTTGCTCGGTCTGCTGAAGGCCTGCGGTCAAGGCACCGGTGAGAAAACAATCAATGAACAACTATGGTGTCACAATGGCAACGAAAAACTAATGATTGATACTTCTCATCTCTCTTCGTTCCTGTCTGTCTCTCCTTCTCTCTGACTCTCTCTCTGTCCCTGTAAAAAAAAAAAAAAAAAAATGAGCAAAAGAAATGAATAGACACTTCTTCAAAGAGGACATACAGATGACCTATAGACAGATGAAAAAATTTTCAACATCACTAATCATTAGAGAAATGCAAATGAAAACTACAATGAGATATCACCTCACACAAGTCAGAATGGCGCTCATTAACAAAACAACACACAATAGGTGCTGGTGAAGATGTGGAGAAAGGGAAACTCTCCTCACTGCTGGTGGGAATTCAGACTGGTGCAGCCACTGTGGAAAACAGTATGGAGATTCCTCAAAAAATTAAAAATGAAACTGCCTTTTGACCCAGCCATCCCACTTTTAGGAATATATCCCAAGAACACCATATCACTGATTCAAAAAAAGAAATGCACACGCATGTTTATACCAGCATTGTTCACAATAGTGAAGATCTGGAAACAGCCCAAGTGTCCATCAGTGGACGAGTGGATTAATAGTAGTGGTACATATATACAATGGAATACTATGGGGTCAAGAAAAAAGAAGAAAATATTACCTTTTGTGACAACATGGATGGATCTGGAAACTACAGTCTTATGTTAAGTGAAATAAGCCAGGCTGAGAAAGATAAATATCATATGATCTCATCCATTTGAGGAACAATGTGAACTGAGGAGCTATCTTATTTCAAGTCATTTTCCCTGTGGTTTACTTGCTTCTCTTTCTTGAGACATTTCCTTAATTGAGATTTGAGAAGTTGATAAGGAAACAATGTAAACTGAGGAACAGAATTAAACCTGAAGAGAAGGGGAGAGAGAGCTGTTGAGAGAGGGTAAGGGATATGTTGAGGGGAATAAGAGGGAGGGGAGATTCAATTGGGGTGACACTAGAGTTTATGTAAACACAATAAATTTTTAAAAATCCAAATATAGTACATATACAAATCTTAGACTTAATAAATTATTTAACAAAAATAAAAAATGTCCTCTATTTTTTCCACTTAATATCTGCTGCATATGTAACAATTTGCTGAACCAAACAACTCTCTGAAAAGTACTCTCAGATAGCAGTAAGTAAATGATAAATTAAATGTGATTATTTAATACTTACCTAAACTAAACTTTATATATACATATTTAATTGTATTACTTATTTGACAACATGTTAGTGAAATCACCAATATCATTTTCAAATATTCTGCAAATATTCCAATATCTAATTTTAGCATAAAGTGAAAAAAATTGTAATACAAAGACCAGAAGATTCCAAGCCATGTAATTTATTTAACAAGTAAAGGGACAAGTAGTTGAATAGCTTATTACTTCTGAAGTGAAAATAATTTTCTACAATATTGAACCTAAGTAAGAACAATAGAGTGTAGTTGAGAAAAAGTGAGCCAGATAAATTCCTGACTGTCTCTAGAGAGAATATAAAAAGCAAAGGTTGTCTCATTTTGAGGAAATATTGAATAGAGAAGGTCATAGTGATCAAGCCCTATCAGGTGACTATTAAATTGAATAGCCTCTGTCATCTTCCTATCAACTTCTCAAATCTCCACTAAAGAAATGTCTCAAGGAAGAGAGGTAAGTAAATGATGGGGAAAGTGACTTGAAATAAGCTAGCTCCAAGAATAAATGTCTAATTACCAATGAATCTGAAAATAAAAGGCAGCTACAAAATATAAGCAGGTTTAGTGTTTTTTTAAGTCATTATAAATGCAGATTAAAAGGTGTCACTTCTACTCTTAGAAAATCAGATCATCACTTGATGTTAGAAATCTATTTAATTAAGTAACATGTAAGTATAGACATTTTATACAGTTAAATTCTACCTAAAGATCTATTCTCTCATTTAAGTTGTAAAATCCTGCATTGTGTTCTTAGAAATATAGATCCCTTAAATAAAGTGTTATAAATAAGGGTAAATCATTTATGATTATTTTTGTTTTTTTATATGATCTTTCCCTATGGAAAAGAAAACTGAAATAACCAGAAATCCTAGATAAATCTTTCTTCCTCTCATTCTTTCTCTCTCTCTCATATGTATATAAATGAGAGGCATATAGATTTAATACCAATGAAAAAGTTTGTGTGTGTGAGTAAGAAAGATGTTTAAAACAGTCACAAACTAATTTGATTCTAATTTACTAATTTATAATAGAAAAAATAGCATAGTGATGGGAAATCTTCAGATAAACATTTTTAACTTTTTATTACTATTTTGCAATACTTATAGCATACATTTTATTTGGAAATAAATACACACATTATTCGTATTTGACTATCATGGATATCTATAAATTCAGCAACATTCTAGCATTACACAAAAAAATAACTCTGGGTTCTGTTCAAGGTCATCTCTGTTGTAAAAATTATAGAAAATTAGCATATAACTCTCAAGTAGAAAAAAAATGTTTTTGTTTTTAATCATTTTGTATAATTAAAAATTGTCAAATAACCTAAAATTTAAAATTTGGTACATTTAATACCATTATGTTATCAATATAATTAAAGTGTATAATTTTGATATTGATGCATTATTCATCAGTGACTTATTTTATAAAGAGAGTTATTACTTAATAAATTAAATAAATTCTTTAAGGAAATTTAAGAAACTACTACACTAAAATCTGATTAGGCATAAGTAGATGTGCAGCTGTCTCAAGATTCTGTAACTTCATTTTATTTTGGATGATGTATGACATATAGTTTTTAATTCTAATTTTTTCACTGCTCACCTTATACAATTAATTGTTTTTATGATGATAATTTTCATTTATAACTATACTCCATCTGGATATAATAATTTAATTACAAATGTTTTAATATTATATTTTGAGGTCCAGATTTATTTGAAGAAATAGTTGTAAATATATGTACTTGTAATAAGATAAACTTTTGATCATAATTTTAAACAATGAAATTCACACAACAGTGTGAGTAAAACATTTAAAATTATTGAAAAATATGAATAACTCATTTCCATAATTTTGAGCAAAATATGACAAATAATATATTAAATCACATATGAGTTTTTATTTCTATTAAAAAAGCTGCTGTTAGCTGTTAAAGTAGTATTTATTTTGTAGTATTGTGAATTGTATGAGGACTCACCTGTGAGCCCTGCAAGCTTGGAAGCTGTAGGGGCTTCAGTCCAGACAACGATCATAGTGATGAATTTGTACAGAATACTGCAGAGTATGGGTTCAGGTAGGCAGCACCTTAGTTCTTTTCAGCTCTAGCTTTTGACTTAAAGGGGTTTGCAAAGTTATATTCTTCATGTAAAGCTAATCTATCAGTTCTGAGTAGAGGTCAACATCATCCTCTCAAGTTCACTATTTCTTTTATCAGCTGCTATCACCTTTGCCACCGGCTTTCCTTACAATTGTTTATTATTATTCTGATCCCCTTTTTATAAAAATTAGTTACAAATGTCGAGAGTTATGTTCAGAGTTCAAAATTCAAAAATCTTTAAATTTATGGTGTATGCTCGTATCTGCATATATATTTGATATAGTTTTAAAATCCAAAGAACCAAGAATAAATCTATTAAATGAATTGTAAGATCACTATCTAAAAACTATAAATCATTATTAAGAAAAGTTAAAGAATACCAAAATAAATGAAGTCTTATGTTTGTGGTTTGAAAGACTCAATTTTTAATGGAAATATGTCAATTCTCTACAAATTAATATCACCACAAATAATATTATTACTTTTTTATTAAAAGTGACAGAATGATTTTAACATATATGTAGAAATGCAAAAGTCAAAGAATAATGAAGGCAATAAAATCTAACCACTTCTAGATATTCTAAAATTATGATACTAAAAAGTATAAATATGAAGCAAGAATAAAAAAATATTGAACAGAATAGAGATTCCAGAAAAGTGTATAAAAACATACTTAGTCTTGATATGTAACAATGCTTAACAGCAGTTCAGAAAATATTGTAAACATTTTCTAAATATAAACATAAACTTAAAAATTAGTCCTTTTCTCTTTTTCATAAGAACATAAATTAAAATATTATCATTTAAAATAAGACTAATTTGTATTCCCACCAAGTGTACAAGGGTTTCAGAAAGCAGTATGGAGTTAGTTGAAAAAGTTAAAAATGTAACTGCTTTATCACCCATCTATTCTACTTTTGGGTGTTTATTTGAAGAACGCCAAATCACTAATTTATACACCTTTTTAAAGAATATATGCACCCTTTTATTCATTGCAGCTTTATTTACTATAACCAAGATTTACAAGAAGCTTAAGTGCCAATCAGTTAAGGAGTAGATAAAAGAGCTATGGTACATTTGCACAATGGAATACAACATGGCCATAAAAGGAAGAAAATTTTAACTTTTGGATGAACTTGGATTGCTTTTATGAAAGTGAAATAAGAAAGTCAGAAAAACAAGTATCACATTATTTTACTCATATGTGAAATATAACAAACAAAATGAAATAACAAGCAAAACAGAGACATCCTAATATATATAGAGAAGGCTGAAAGTTATTGGGAAGTGGGAAGTCTTGCGAGGAGCATTGAGGAGGGGGGTTAAGCAAAAAAAAAGGCTCAAAATAAAGAGAAAAAGCTCACAGACATGGAAATATGTGTGATGATTGCCAGGGGTGAAAGATGATATAGAAGGGAGAAATGGTGATAGGTGTAGACTTGACTTCGGTTGGTAGAATGAAGATATAATATTGTGTAGAGATATACTGTGGAATTGGGTACCTGATACCTGTATAATTATGATAACCAGTGTCACCCTATTAAATTGCAAAATAAGATTGTCAGAGATTCCCAGATGGTGACAGAGTAAGAAGACATTCCAACTGCCACATTCTAGGACCAAACTAGAGTAGTAACTAAATTTAAGAACAATCATTCTAAAAAAGTGAATTAGGACTAAATTAAGATGAGTCCATAACCAGGAGTCACAGAAGGCACATCAAGACTAGTAGAAAGAGCAGAGACATAAAAAATGTTTCCTTCACTTCTAGGAGTGAGTGGTGACTGACATTCCAGAGGGACTCTCATCTCTGGAGGTCTGCCCTGAGAGGTATGGGTCTTAAGCATCAGGCCCAGTGCCCCAGTCTAGATTACTAGAGCCTAGAAAAGGTGCTCACAGCATCTGATGGTGAAAAGGCAAGATTTCTGTCTGCAAAAGAAAGACGAGAGTTCTCAGGAATGCAGGCACACTCTTAATGGCCCAATGCAGATAATCTTGTTCACTAGCACTTAATCTGGCACCAAGAGAGGAAGGGCTGAGAAGACTAGAGTCATGTCAGGAAAGTGTGAAGTTGGCAGATTTGGGAGGGACAGAGTGGGTGCCAGACACCAGAACCTTTGTGCTGAATTATTTTCCAATACTGAAGTTGCCATCTCTTTCAGGTGGAGCAGTCTCTTCTGTGCAGCATCAGACTGGGGAAAATCAACTGCCCTACCCTCAGGAACCTCTCTTGCCCCACCCTATAAAGATTGAGCCATGCTGAGAAGTAAGCAGCCTTGTCAAGGAAAAAGGGAGAGTGACAATGTCTTCGTTGTCTAGCATTAAAGTTGGATCTTTTTCCCACACTCTTCAGAGGTATGACTGGTGCTTCTGCCTCATGGGAGATTCAGCAAAACCTATCCAGAGTATGCACAAACCAAACTTCTGTATTTCAGAGCCACAGCCATTGAACTCCTAGTGGACACACCCTACTAAGGTATGTGAAGAAAATCAGGACAGACTGACACCTAGCACACTGGGTTGGGAGCCACGCACACTATCTTTCCTAATCCCTGAATTGCCCAACTCTGTACCTCTACCAGAGGTTTTTTCAGGGGCTGAACCCAGCAATAATCCCACAAGCAGAAGCAAAAAAAGGTATATATCAGTGAAACTTAGACCTTTTGCTGACTTTCCCTCAGACCTGGACCAAGTAAAAGCCAGCCAAGGTGTACTAATTGGTCTTTCCATGTGCACCCAGGCCCAGCAGAGGAAGCCACAAGCTCTGGTTAGTTTATAGCTCCAAAATGGTTGATAAGGACCAGTCACAGACATGTCTTACAGTGGTCTGCACCAGGTTCCTTCCTAAAAATTCCAGAACGAGCACATCTAGTCACCAGCTACAGTCTACACAGCAGGACCGACTAGTCTTTCTAGCAGTATATCAATAGGGAGAGCATCTCATGCACCAAACCCAGATAAGATGAATTTTGCTTTCTGTGGTTAGCACCTGCACAGAAGCTCACACACATTCAATGAGATAAAGTTTCACAGTCATCTGGCCCAAGTCCTGGATATCTTGCCCCACTGGGCTAAGATCCACAGGAGGAAATGAAAGAGGATTAGAGCACAAACATTTAAAGTGTGAATTCCCTGGAGCCTATTGTTGGGACTGGTTGAAGAGCTTAGCTACTCTCTAGGGAAGCAAAATATGCCAGTGGAAGACTCTCTCTACCTTCTTCCCTGAGACCAGGGGCTTCTCATATGAAACAACTTCTACATTAGGGCTGAAAGTCCCACTCAATCTGAACATGCTTCCCAACTTGCTGGGGAGAAATAGAATTGGAGTATATAGCAATGGATGAGAGATTAGGCTCTGAAGAAGAGGATACTTACCCCATATTGAGCTCCTGATTAAAAGACCTGTGAAGTAGGAATCCCACTAATATTATCATCCTGGCCTCATTTACCTTAACCCACTAAGCTTGCAATCTGTGGAGGGGTTGGTCAGGTAAGACTAGTTTATGCTACTGTACAGTCTTTCTACTGAAGACAGCTGCAAGAAGAGCAAAAGAAAAGTGGAGGCAAATCTTAAGAAATTTGGGATACTTAACAGATATGGAAAGGAACACATTACAACCCACAATCTATGGGACACAGTGAAAGGAGTCCTGAAAGGAAATTTTATAGCATTATAGGCATACAATAAGAAGAAAATGCTAAAACAAACAATATAATCTTTCACCTAAAAAAATAGAAAAAGAACAGCAAATAAAGTTCAGATTAAATAGAAGAAAGAAAATTATAGAAAAACAGAAAAAAAATAAATGATATAAAGACTAAAAAAATACAAATGATCAATGAAACCAAAAGCTGATTCTTTGCAAAGGTAAACAAAATTGATGAGCCTTTAACTAGGATCATCAAGAAAAAAAGAGAGGACCCAAATAAATAAAATTAGAAATGAAAAAGAAGTAACAACTGACATCACAAAAATTCAAAAGATTGTAAGAAAATACTATGAAGAGCTATATGCCAAAAAATTGGACAACCTGGGTGAAATGGATAAATTTCTGGAAACATAAATTTTCTACAACTGAATCTGGAAGAGTCAGAAAACTTGAGTGGCCAATTACAACAAATCAAATGAAAAAAGTTATCAAAAAACTCACAGCAAACAAAAGTCTTGGACCAGATTGCTTCACAGGCAATTTTTACTAAACATTCAAAAAACTAACACCTATGCTTCTCACACTATTTCAAAAAATTCAAGAGGAGGGAAGAGTTCCAAGCTCATTTTACAAGACAAGCATTACTCTCATTTTAACATCAGAAAAAAAGAAAGAAAACTATAGGCGAATATTCTATCTTCAACAAAATATTAGTAAGAGTGATGTCAGAGAAATGGTGGTGTGAGAGATACTTTCAATCTCTTTCCTTGAAATTTCAACAAATTCTATAGGTATACGCAGAGGGAAAAAAAAAAAAAACAACAGATTAACCTGAAATATACACACACCAGATAGACAAAGGTATCATTGTGCAAGTAGGTGGGCCAAAAATAGAATTTGCTCACAGAAGAAAAAAAATATGTCAGAGGACTTAGTCTTTCTCTTTCTTCATGAACCTGAGGGAGGGAGGCACTGCTGTCACAGGCTTTGTCTTGGAGCTGGAGCTGGAGAAGAGGAAAATCTTCGAGAAAGGAGCTGAGAAAGTGGTGACTCCTAAGAATGTGGAACAGGGCCATTTCCCAGCATCTGCCACATCTGTGATTGCAGATGCAGGATGACTGCAGGCACTGGGCAATTATAGGCACTGAGCACACACAGAGCCTGAGGCACTCTTTCAAGAACTGCATGTGAATAACTGGTGGAAATTGGCCCATGGGCACTGGGGCATGTGTGATCTTCTAGCAGAGTTTAGACTTGTGATGCAGACGTGCTTGATCTGGGATCTATGCACCACCTGCTCGGAAGCTCAATCATCAGCTTATCAGACGGAGTTTAATGTGTGTGGTCGAGATACCCCTGATCTGCAATCTCTGTCACAATGGCTTCTGAAGTTCAGACATCAGCTTGTGGCACACAGCACCTGCCCGGCCAAGGGCTGCACTATGAGTGTTCAGAGTGGTGTAAGAGAAAGAACAGGACCCTATCACTCCAGCCTCCCAGTCCTGCATTGCTCCCCTTGCTGTGTGAACAGTGGCGGTGACGGATCTCCCTCAACTGGGTTTCTAAGCTGCTCTCTCCTGTGAGAGGTGAGGGTGCCCAGGCACTTGATCCCCTGCTCTGTTGAGATGTGGAGGAAGACCCCAAGGACCCCAGGTCAGCTATTATTAGAGCCATAGAATTTCAAAGCCATAACAACAAGCTCCTCCTACTAATGTGACAGCCTTGCCTGCATCATTATAACAGCAACAGCTATGCCTCAGAAGAACTCCACCTAAGAACCTTTAGGGGCAAATCTTGTAGTACAGCACCCCCTACCAGAAAAAGGAATAAATATCTCTTGTTGAGGTTATTAACAATACAACTTGTAAATGCCCACAAGGAAAAAGAAATCAAATATCAATATACAAGACAGAGATGTTGCTCAAATAGATGACAAAATATCTCCAGGAAAAAATTTCAATTACATAGCAACTTTGGAGGCAAATTACAGAAATTTCAAAATTGAAGCTCTAAATATACTCAGTAAGATACAAGAAAACACTGAAAGGCAATTTAGTGAGCTCAGAAAAACAACTTAATGAACAAACAGATTACTTCACCAAGGAAATTGACACTATAAAAAAGAACCAGAGATAAAACACTCAATACACAAACTTAAAAATGAGATAATAAGCTTAGCCAATAGAACAGGCCAGATAGAGGAGATAATCAGTGACAATGAAGAAAAGAAATTAGAGATACTACAGAGAGAAGAAGAGACTCACAAATTTTAAAAAATGAGAAATCCCTACAAGAATTATCTGATTCCATCAGAAAAAGCAATATAAGAAAAAGAGTATATTAGAAGAAGAAGAGAGAAAAAGGAGAATTGAGAACATATTGAAACAAATAATCACTGAAAACTTCACAAGCCTGTGAAAGTTATCTCAACCCAAACAGACCTACTCCAAGGCACATTGAATAAAATCATCAAAAATCAATAACAAAGAGAATCCTCAAGGCAGCTAAGGAGAAAAAGAATATAACATATACAGGAAGTACCATTAGGCTATCATCAGATTTCTCAGCAGAAACTCTACAAGCCAGAAGAGAGTGGATCCCAACATTTAAAGTACTGAAAGAGAGGAACTACCAGCCACAAATACTATATCCATCAAAGCTATCTTTCAAATAGGAAGGAAAAATAAAAATATTTACAGATATATAGTGGTATCTTGAGATACAAATTTAATTCATTCTGTAACCCAGCTTGTAAGTCAGTCAACTCGTATATCAAACTGCTGGTACTGGACCAGTGCGCCACGTGCCAACTAGCGGCAGCTTTCTAAATTATGACTCATATCTCGAAATTTCGCTCAGATCTTGAAAAATATGGATGAGTCGCAGCTCGTATCTTAAAAAGTATGTTAGTCTGTTTGTATCTCAAGGTACCACTGTACAGAAGCTGAGGGAATTTATCAACAAAAAACCACTATCAGACATACTTAAGAAGGGTTATCCAACCAGAAACAAAAAACAAACAAAAAAAAACTAAACAAAACTGCAAGTAAAAATTTTAAGAAAACAACAATAAAAACAAAGATAATCTGTAACAACAATAACATAAAGGGGGAGAGAAGAGCAACAATAGAAAAGGAGGATAGAGTGCAGAAACACTCATGAAATAATGGACTCTAATAAATATGATAATTTTTCTTTTCATAACTTAAGGGTAACCACCCCTGAAAATGGCACTAGTGAAACACATAGCTTAAAAAGAGAAGAAACAGAAGATAGAAGTACGGAATACACCAAACAAAAACAAATGAGAGAAAAACAAAAAAGAAGAACTAAACAATACACAAAGCTATCCGAAAGTGATATAAAATGGCAGGAAATCCTCAAGTGTCAATAATTACACTGAATTTAAATGGATTAAACTTACCAATAAAGAGGCACAGGGTAACAGATTGTATCAAGAAGCAAAACCAAACAATAGATGCCTTCAAGAGATGCATCTAAGATACAAAGATAAAAATAGATTCAAAGTGAAAAGTTGCAAAATGATTCTCCAAGCAAACTATATGCAAAGAAAACCAGGTGTAGCCACACTCTTTCTTATCATCCAGTGCTGACTACAAGACAACAAAGGTAACTAGAGACAAAGATGGATATTTTATAATGATAAAGGGCACATTGTATTATGAAGACATAACACTTCTTAATATATATGCATAAAACCAGAGAACACTAAAATTTATAAGACATCTACTAACTGATCTAAAAGTACAAACCAGAAAATATATAATCATACTTGGAGACCTCAATACACCATTGGTTGCTTTATATTGTTAACCCAAATACAAAATCAATAAAAAATTATCAGCCTTAAATGAAACACTAGAACAACTGGACATAATAGACTTCTACAGAACATTTTATCTCAAAACATCAGAGTATACATTTTTTCCAGTGTACATGGAACATTCTCAGAAATAGATCATATGCTGGGCTACCAAACTAACATCAACAAATTTAGAAAGATTAAAATTATACAAAGCATATTCTCTGACCAAAAACCTTTGAAACTAGAATACAACTGCAAAGATGAAGTAAACACTCCCCCCAAAATGTGAAAATTAAACAACATACTTCTAAAAAATGAATGAGTCAAAGAAGAAATAAAAGAAGAGATCAAAAGATGTGAAAATGACAACATGACATATCAGAATCTCTGGGGTGCAGCAAAAGCAGTAATAAGAGAAAAGTTCATATCATAACAGGTATATATATATATATATATATATCTCCAAGTAAATAACTTAACATCACATCTTAAGAAACTAGAAAAAGAAGAACAAAGGCAACCCAAACCAGCAGAAGAAAAATAATAATAAAATTTAGGGGAGAAATAAATGAAATAGAGAACAGAAAAACTATATAAAAAATTAATACAACAAAGAGCTGGTTCTTTGAAGAGATGAATAAAATAAACAAATGCCTGGTAAGACTCACTAAGGAAAAAAGAAGAAGGACTCATATAAGCAAAATTCAAAATAAAAGAGGAGAAATTAGCACAAATATCATAGATATCCAAAGGATTATTGCAGAATACTATGAAAACTTATATTCCACCTGTAAGGACAGTAGCCACAGCCACCTAGCCCCATGAATGTTTGCATTTGATTCGGACAGATGGTAATGAAACAACAAAGCCAAGAACTGGTGAGCCATTACCATTTAATTCTAGCTTGCACCCGGTGGGCAAGAAATATACACAGTAGAAAACACTTCCCATTTAGGGCTCCCAAAACCCTGACTTTTCCAAGTTTCCTAGAATCAAAGTTTGTATCTCACCAGTCTTATTCACCTCTGTTCCCCATCTCCTTCTCTCTGCACAAACTGGGTCTTCCTTTAGCACTCAGCCATTTTGACTGCTTCTCCTCTCCTCCATGTGGTCTTTCTCTGCTCTCCTGCAGCATGGGCTCCTCTGCCCCATTTTATAGTGTAGAAATCAAAACCTTTAACCCAATATACAAACAAGAAAGTATCTGATACAAAGTCACTTAGGGTGGGAAAGGCTTAGTCTTAAAACTAAGCTTTAGGCTATAAGGACCATGACTGCTTACAGCCTGTCTCCGACACCCAATGCAAACTATAAGTGAGCAAACATATACATCATATTTACAAACTTATTTGACCAACACCACCAAATTCACCAATTTAGAAGACATGGATAAACTCCTAGAATAATATAATTTTCCTAGACTAAATTAGAAAGAAGTAGAAAGCCTAAATGACTGATAAACAAGAAGGAAATAAAAACAACTATCAAGAACCTCCCCATGCCTGACCAGGCAGTGGTGCAGTGGATGGAGCGTCGAACTGGGATGCGGAGGACCCAGATTCAAGACCCTGAGGTAGCCAGCTTGAGCACAGTCCCATCTGGCTTGAGCAAAAGCTCGCCAGCTTGGACCCAAGGTCTCTGGCTCCAGTCTGCTGAAGGCCCGCAGTCAAGGCACATATGAGAAAGCAATCAATGAACAACTAAGGTGTCGCAATGAAAAATTGATGATTGAAGCTTCTCATCGCTTTCCGTTCTTGTCTGTCTGTTTCTATCTATTCCTCTCTCTGACTCTCTCTGTCCCTGAAAAGAAAAAAAATGAACCACCCCCGCCAAAAAATCCAAAGTCATATGGCTATAACCATATGAATTCTACCAAACATTCAAAGATTTGGTTTCTATCTTTCTCAAAGTCTTCCAAAATATTGAGAAGAATCAATACTTCCAAACACATTTTATGAGGCCAACATAACACTCATACCAAAATCTCGCAAGAACACAAAAAAAGAAAACTGCAGACCAATATATCTAATAAATACAGATGCAAAAATGTTGAACAATATACTAGCAAATTGAATACAACAACACATCAAAAAAATAATTCATAATGATCAAGTGGAATTCATCGCAGAAACACAAGGATGGGTCAACATACATAAAAAGATTAACATAATACACCATATCAACAACACAAAGAACAAAAACCATATAATCCTATTAATAGATACAGAAAAGTCATTCAATAAAATATAACATCCTATTATGTTTAAAACACTCAACAAAATGGGTATTAAAAAATACCTCAACATAATAAAGGTCATTTACAACAAACCATCACCTTACATTATACTAAATGGTAAAAAACTGAAAACTTTTTCTCTAAAATCAGAAACAAGACAAGGTTACCCACTCTCTCCACTCCTATTTAACATAGTGCTGGAAGTTCTAGCCAGAGCAATCAGACAAGAGAAAGAAATAAAAGGCATTCATATTGGGAAAAAAGAAGTAAAGACTTCACTTTTTGCAAATGATATGATCCTGTATAGAAAACCCAAAGACTCCACAGAAAGGCTACTAGAAACAATATACCAATACCGAAAGTTCACAGGATAGAAAATTAATATACAGAAGTCTATTGCTTTTTTATATGCCAACCTTGGAAAAAATACTCCCTTTTTACAGTTGCAACCACAACAACAACAAAATACATAGAAATAAACATAACAAAGAATGTAAAGGACCTATATACTGAAAACTACAAAACATTATTAAAGGAAATTGAAAAAGACATAATGAAATGGAAAAATATTCTTTGTGGGTAAAAAGAATAAATATAATTAAAATGACCATATTACCCAAAGCAATATACAATTTCAATGCAATTCCCATCAAAATTCCAATATTGTTTTTTGAAGAAATGGAACAAAAATTATTAGGTTTATATGGAACCATTAAAAAACTCAAATAAACAAAGTAACCCTAAGGAAAAGAAAATGAAGCTGGAGGCATTACAATACCTGACTTCAAACTATACTACAGAGCCATGATAATCAAAACAGCATGGCAGTGGCAGAAAAATAGACACACAGACCAATGGAACAGAATGTAGAGCCCAGAAATAAAACCACATATATATGGTCAAATCAACTTAGATAAAGGAGCCAAAAACACACAATGGAGAATAGAAAGCCTCATCAATAAATGATGATGGAAAAATTGAAAAGTCACATGCAAAAGAATAAAACTTGAGTACAAGTTTATCTTCTTGCACAAAAATTAATTAAAAATGGATCAAGGACTTTAATATCTGAAACAATAAATTACATAGAATAAAACATAGGTACTAAAGGCATGGACCTTGGCAGTAGAGAACATTTTATGAATTTGACCCCAAAGGCAAGGAAGGTAAAGGCAAAGAAAAATAAATGGAACTACATCAAACTAAGAAGCTTCTTCACAGAAAAAGAAACTGTTAACAAAACAAATAGATAGCTAACTAAATGGGAGATGATATTTTTGAACAACAGCTCAGAAAAGGGGCTAATATCCAAAATATACAAAGAACTCATAAAATTTAGCAACAAACAAGCAAACAATCCAATGAAAAAATGAGAAGAGGACATGAACAGACACTTCTTTCAAGAAGAAATACAAATGGCAAACAGATAAGTGAAAAAATGCTCATCACTAACTATTAAAAAATGCAAAACAAAACTACAATGAGATACCATTTTATGCCTGTTAGATTAGCTATTATCATCTAGACAGGTAATAACAAGTGCTGGAGAGGCTGTGGAGAAAAAGGAACCCTCATTCACTGTTGGTGCAAATGTAAAGTAGTACAACCACTGTGGAAGTAGGGTGGTTCCTCCAAAAAGTAAGAATAGAAATACCATATGACCCAGCAATTCCTCTACTGGGTATATACGCCCAACACTTTAAAACATGGGTACATGAAGACACATGGATCCCTTTGTTCATTGCAGCATTGTTCACAGTTGCCAAGATATGGAAACAACCAAAAAGCCCTTCAATAGATGATGCGATAAAGTAGATGTGGTACATATATACAGTGTGTACATAAAGTCATGGTGCACTTATGACCGTGTGACCCATCAAAAGTGCACCATAACTTTACGGACACACTGTACAATGGAATACTACTCAGCCATAAGAAATGATGACAAAGTATAATTTATGACAACATGAATGGACCTTGATAACATTATACTGAGTGAAATAAGTAAATAAGAAAAAACTAAGAACTGTATGATTCTATACATAGGTGGGACACAAAATTGAGACTCATGGTCATAGATAAAAGTACAGTGGTTATCAGAGGGAGAGGAAGGAAGGAGTCAGAGGTGGGTGGAAGGAAGGAAAGGAGTTTAAAGAGAAACAAAATATAGGGTGACAGAAGATGTTTTGACTTTGGATGATGGGCATACAGCATAATTGACTGGCCAAATGATGTGGAGATATTTTTTCTAAATCTATGTAATCTAGTTGACCAATGTCAGGCACCCTGTTAAATTTAATTGTCTAATTAATTAATTAGAAATAAAAATATTTTTAAAATATTAGCAAACTGGATTCAGCAATAAAGTAAATAAATCATAGATGTTGAGTAACTGGGATTTATTTCAGAAAGGCAAGGTCTGTACAATATCCCCAAGTCAATAAATGTGATTCATCACATAAACAAAAGGAAGAATCAAAATCACATGATAATATCAATGGATGCAGAAAAATCATTTAATACAACCCAGCACCCATTTATGATCAAAACTCACAGTGAAGTGGAAATGCAGAAAACATACCTCAACATAATAAAGGCCTTATATAATAAACTGACAGCCAACATCATACTAAATGGGCAAAAATTTAAAGCAATCATCTTAAGATCAGGAATAAGACAGGGGTGTCCCTTTCCATCACTGTTACTCAACATTGTACTGGTAGGCTTAGCCATAGCAATCAAACAAGATGTAGAAATAAAAGGCATTCAAGTGGGAAAAGAAGAAGTAAACTATAATTATCTGCTGCTGACATGACACTGTACAGAGAAAATTCTAATGACTCAGCAAAAAAACCAAAAAAAAAAACTACTAACCTTGAAATATAAATTCAGCAAGGTGGTAGGATATTAGAATTGAGTGGCATTTTTATACATCAATAATAAACTATTGAAAGAGAAATTATGGAAAAAATACATTTACTATTACAAAAACAACAAAATAAAGTACTTTGGAATTAATTTAAATAAGGAGGTAAAAGACTTGTACTCAAAAAATTATGACATTAAAAAAAGTAATTGAGAGATATATTCCTATAAGTGGGATAGCTGGGTCAAAGGGCAGTTCCATATCTAATTTTTTGAGGAATATCCATACTGTTTTCCACAGTGGCTGGACCAGTCTGCATTCCCACCAGCAGTGCAGGAGGATTCCCCTTTCTCCATATCCCCGCCAGCACCTATAATGTATTGTTTTGTTAATGAGCGCCATTCTGACTGGTGTGAGGTGGTATCTCACTGTGGTTTTCATTTGCATTTCTCTAATGATTAGTGATATTGAGCATTTTTTCATATGCCTATTGGCCATCTATTTGTCCTCTTTGGAGAAGTGTCTATTCATTTCTTGTGCCCATTTTTTGATTGGATTGTTTGTCTTCCTGGTGTGGAGTTTTACAAGTTCTTTATATATTTTTGTTATTGACCCCTTATCAGATGTGTTGTCGAATATGTTCTCCCATTTTGTGGTTTATCTTTTTATTCTGTTCATATTGTCTTTAGCTGTGCAAAAACTTTACCATATCACTGACTGAAAAAAAGCAATACACCTCATATTTATGGCAGCATTGTTCACAATAGTGAAGAGCTGGAAACAGCCCAAGTGTCCATCAGTGGACAAGTGGATTAAAAAGCTGTGGTACATATATACAATGGAATACTATGGGGCTATGAAAAAGAAGGAAATATTACCTTTTGCAACAATATGGAGGGACCTGGAAACTATTATGTTGAGTGAAATAAACCAGCCAGAAAAAGAAAATTTTTATATGACCCCACTCATTTGAAAAATCCAAGGAACATTGAGAACATTGAGACAGAGGAGGGATCAAATGGACCAGAGGAAAAGAGGACAGAGGGAAAGGGGATGATAGGATGGGATAAACCTGAAGGGAAGAGGGGAGGGCGCTGTACTGAGGGCAGTAAGGGAGATGTGAAGGGAAATATTGGGGAGGGAGGATACAGAGTTACCCTAGAATCTATGTAAACACAATTAATTAAATAAAAATAAAGTAATCGAGGAAGGTACAAACAAGTGGAATCATTACTGTGTTCATGGATAGGAAGAATTAACATCATTAAATTATCCATACCACCCAAAGCAATCTGTAGATTCAATGCAATTACTATTAAAATATAACTGGCACACTTCACAGACCTAGAACAAATATTCCAAAATTTATATGTGATAAACAAACAAACACACAAACAAAAGAACACGAACAGCCTGACCAGGCGGTGGCGCAGTGGATAGAGCGTTGGACTGGGATGCGGAAGACCCAGGTTCGAGACCCCGAGCTTGTCAGCTTGGACCCAAGGTCGCTGGCTCCAGCAAGGGGTGGCTCAGTCTGCTGAAGGCCCGCGGTCAAGGCATGTGTGAGAAAGCAATCAATGAACAACTAAGGTGTTGCGATGGCAAGGAAAAACTAATGACTGATGCTTCTCACTTCTCTCCGTTCCTGTCTGTCTGTCCCTGTCTATCCCTCTCTCTGACTCTCTCTCTGTCCCTGTAAAAAAAAAAAAAAAAAATCATAAATAAATAAAATTTAAAAGAACACGAACAGCCTCAGCAATCTTGAAAATGAAGAACAAAGTGGGCAGTATCACACTTCTGATATCAATTTATACTACAAGACATTGTAATCAAAGCAGCCTGATACTGACATAAGAACAGACATATAGATCAGTGGAACAGAACAGAGAATCAAGAAATAAACCCCCACCTTTATGATCAATTAATATTTGACAAAGGGGGCAAGAGTAGCCAATGGAGTAAAAACCTCTTTAATAAATGTTGTTAGGTAAATTGGACAGGTATATGCAAGAAAAAAAAAGGAAAATAGACTACCAACTTACACCATTCACAAAACAAACTCAAAATAGATAAAATATTTAAATGCAAGTCACAAAACCATAAAAATTTTGGAATAAAACATAGGCAGTAGACTCTCAGATATCTCCCATAGTAATATATTTGCTGATATATCTCCATGGGCAATTGAAATAAAGGACAAAATAATCAAATGGGACTACATCAAACTAAAGAGCTTTTGTACAGCAAAAGACATCATTAACAAGATGAAAAGACAACCCACTCAATGAAAGAACATATTTGTTGTTACGTCTGATAAGGGGTTACTAACCAAAATTTACAAGGACTTCTAAAACTCAATACCAGGAAGGTAAACAATCCAACTAAAAATGGGCAAAGAATCTGAATAGACACTTCTCCAAAGAGAAAATACAGATGGCCAATAGGCATATGAAAAAATGTTCAATGTCACTAATCATCAGAGAAATGCAAATTAAAACCACAATGAGATACCACCTCACACCAGTCAGAATGGCATTCATTAACAAAACAACACACGATAGGTGCTGGTGAGGATGTGGAGAAAAGGAAACCCACCTGCACTGCTGTTGGGAATGCCAACTCTTGTAGCCACTGTGGAAGAATGTAGTGCTTCCTTAAAAAATTAAAAATGGAACTGCTTTATGACCCAGCTATCCCACTTGTAGGAATGTATCCTAAAAATCCAAAAAACACTAAATTAAAAGAAGATATGCACTCTATGTTTATTGCAGCATTATTTACAATTTCCAAGATCTAAAAACAACCCATGTATCTGCCAGTGAGCTAGTCGTAAATGAAGCAGTGGTTTATATACACAATGGAATATTATGTGGCCATGTAAAAGAATGAAATCTTAACTTTTGTGACAGCATGGATGAACCTAGAGATTCTAATGCTAAAGGAAATAAGCCAGGCAAAGAAAGACAAATATTATATGATCTTACATAATATTTGAAATCTAATGAGCACATTAAACTGAGGAAAATATAGAATTGGAGGTAAGGTCACAAGGAACAATTGTATAGCTGTCAGAGGGAAGCAGAATGAGGAGAGAGATCCGATATGGTCAACAAATTTCAGGCATAAGAAAAAAGGCATATATAAAACTGCTCAAAGGCAGTGATAAAGTCTTAAAAGCAATTGAGTTTGGGGAGGCGCTTCATAAAGAAGATTACAATAAGTTTGACAGCAGGTTTCTCAATGGAAATAATACAAATAAGAGACAGTCAAGCAACACCTTTAAAAAGAAATAGTGACTCATATAGTATTAACAGAGAAATACTTTCAAAAGCAAAGAAAAAATAGTTTCAAACACATGAAAGCTAAAGTGATTAATAACTAGTAGACCCACACTATAAGAAATGTTAAAAGACATTCCTCTGTAATAAATGATGTCCAATGAAAATGGAAACTTACACAAAGGAATGAAAAAGAGTCACAGAAAATATTGTCATTTACAACAGAGTAAGATTATTACATAATAGCCAGAAAAAAATTAACACTAGTTGCTGATAGAAATACATCCAATTCTTCATTTATAAATAAAAACAATTAAGCAATTTATTAATTTTGAGTATATTATGGTATTAGGGAAAATTATTAAGATAAAAAGGCAGATTGATTTGATTGTAAAAAGAAGTTATTAGAAAATTTTAAAAGCCATTAAATATACATGGTCAAATTTAAAAATAAAATTGGTTTAATAAATTATAAAGCTTGTCAAGGGAGAAAAACAGTGGTATTAAAGGAGAATAATGTATTTCTATATTATGCAAAAATATTTGTATGAACATTCAAGCATTAATTTTGGATATAAAAGAATATGTAAAGTTTACCATTCATACAATTTATGTTAAGAAAAAACAATATTATTTAAAAAATATTTCACAAAGTAAGAACATAAAAAAGAGAATAGCAGACAAAAGTAATGTTGGGAACTAATGAGACTTTTGGTTTCTTGTTTTTGAACACTGTTCTTTATGGGACATTGTTTAATGACAGAATTTTTTTATGTTTCTATTAATAGTTTCATTTTACTGCATAATTCTATGGATAACAATGATTTTTTCAATATAACCAGTGAACACAGATACTAAAGACATAGAGAGAAAAAGACATCACGTTGACAAATTGCAGACTTTTATATGGTTTCAAAACTGAATATGGACATCATAAATACTAATTAAAAAGATGGAATGAAGAGGTCAGAAAAATATTGAGAAAATATGAGGAAACTATACATTTAGTATTAGACATTTAATAATAAAAAAGAAAACCTTCCTAAAAGTGAAATATATTAAATTTCCTCCATTTTTATGGTTAAGTGACAATACCTTTTCTTTGTAAATTCTTTCTTCTGTCTCTAATTAATAGTACTCTTTATTTTGTTTATGTGGGTTTCCTTCACAAGTTATTTACTTTGATATGACTATTTCTACATTATCTTTATATAGCCTATTACCTGTCTGGTATTCTCTTCCCATCTCTTTACAATTCTATATTACCATGTCTTAGGATTTTGAAAAACAGTGGTTAGCTGGAATTTCTTGCATTAATTAATAATATATTCTAACTTGCAAAAACATGTAACTTAAAAATATCTCAAGTTAATTCATATTTATATACTGTCTCAACCTTTCTCCCATCTATATTTCAAGTCAATTTTATACCAATTTGTTTTTTACCTATACTTATGTGATGCCCTCAGGCCAATTAGTCATGTTGGGAAAACACTCCTAACTATAATAAAGTGCATTAGATAGCTGCACAAGCCTTGTACCAAGAAAAAAAAAGAAAAGAATAAAAACTATTCTAACCTCCAGTTCAAGGTTTACAATATTAGAACAGATTAAATTATATTTAAACATTGTTCTTTTATTTCTTTTTTTTTTAACTTCTTTTTATTTTATTCATTTTAGAGAGGAGACACAAAGTGAGAGAAAGAGAGAGGAAGAGAAAGAGAGAAAGGGGGGAGGAGCTGGAAGCATCAACTCCCATATGTGCCTTGACCAGACCAGTGCAGGGTTTTGAACTGGCGACCTCAGTGTTCCCAGGTCTATGCTTTATCCACTGCGCCACCACAGGTCAGGCTCTTTTATTTCTTGGTTGGTAGATTGAGAATTTGAATTGGGTTTTAAAATTAGTCATTTAGAGTCATTTAGTTTTACCTTGTAGAATTTAAAAGCATAAAGAAAAACATGCTTCAATCAGTTTCCCAATTTTGAGAAAATCTGAATAATAAAGTCCTTCTGAATAATAAAGTTCTTTTATTCAGGTTGAATTTAAGGGAACTATAATAGGGTCTCAAAATTACTTAATACAAGTTAGTTCATTAAAATTTATGTGCAGATAATCAAAATTCTATATAAACAAGCATATTCTGCAGATTTTAAGTGATCAAATATATATATATATAATATTTTAACAAGTGTATTTTTATATACTGTATATTTATTAGTCCAACAATTATTGGAGTTCTTAAATTAAACTGCTTAATATTAGAGAAAGATTTGCCTCCAAATTTTTCTAGCAAATAGATTTGACAGAGTCACCATATCTTTACTGTATTATTTGAATATTATTATTCTTCATATTCCATTTCTTGATTCTAGACCTAACTTGCAAGGATCATTGTTCCAAAACTCTTAGCCAGTGTCTGGTATAGCTAAACTTTAATGCTCGTTCGACATTTTATTTATCCCTCTTTCATTAGGCATAGTATAGGTTGAGCGTTGTTTACAGAATATCTCCTGGCAACCTGAATATGTTATACCATTGAAATTTTGCATGTATGTGGCCAATGTGAAATATTCTGTCAGTGTAAATCTTATTTTTTGGAGGTAATTTGCAATTTCTTCTCTGTATCTTTGAAACCAAAGGTCCTTATGACTTTTAATTATTTTTAAGTTTAGCTTTAGAAATTCTCTCCTCCCAAGCCCAGCCATTTTGTAACTGGGCCTATTAAAAGGGTTCACAGAGCTGTGTGAGGAGCTGCAGGATTTGGGTTTGTCTAACCCCCCTATAGATGCTGGCCAATAAACCCCTCAAAAATTCATCTAGACTTGGTGTCTTTTGGAAACTTGCTGGTTACATTACAACACTACCAGGGGGCAGAGAAAAAAATTGTCACCACAAAGTTCAAGAACAACCCACTCATGGAAATACTTAAAAATTCTAGGAATTGACTGACATGTTCACCTGCATTCACTCATAGGAGTATTTTTCTTTTTTTATAGAGGTGTTCTGTAAGATTTACTAGATGCTGACTGAGCTCAGAGTGGTTTGCATCAAGCAGGCTGGTTAGTGTATGGGTTCTTGACTTCACCTAAGAACAATTTTACAACATGAGTCCAGGTGATTTTGAGCATATGGAAGGCCAGTAGCCACGGCCACCATCACAGCCACCTGGCCCATGCAGGTGCACATTTGAATCGAACAGACAGTAATGAAACAATGGAGCCAAGAACTGGTGGGTCACTACATTTAATCCTAACTCGCAACCGGCAGGTGAGAAATACATAAAGTGGAAAAACACTTCCCTTTCAATTCAAGACTCCCAAAGCCACAAATTTATCTGAGTTTCCTAGAAACAAAGGTTTCTAGATCACCAGCTTTATTTACTTCTGTTCCCCATCTCCTTCTCTCTGCAAAAGCTCTGCACAATTGGCTTCTCCTTCAGCACTCCATAATCTTGGCTACTTCTCATTTGTAATGTTAATTTCAGGAACTGAAAGTCAGAAAGCCCCTGGTCTCCCTTATTTTATAATGTGGAAATTAAAGCCTTTAAGCCAGTATACAAATAAGAAAGTCTCTGATGCAAAGCCACTTATCTGAGGCATAAATGCGATTCCTCATAAGAATGCACCACCCCACATCATGCAACAGCCAAGGGTGTGGGGAAAAGCTTAGTTTTGAAAAGATCTTAGTATTAAAAGGGCAGGAAAGGCTTAGTCTTAAAACTAAGCCTCAGTCTAAAATGACTTTGCTGGCTTACAACCTGTAAAGCCTGTAGCCTCAGCTACCATCACAGCCACCTGGCCCATGCAGGTTTGAATTTGATTTGGACAGATGGTAAAAAAACAACAGAACCAAGAAATGGTGGGCCATTAACTTTAATAATCCTAGCTCGCATTCAGCGGGCAAGAAATACACACAGTAGAAAAACACTTTCCTTTCCATTCAGGGCTTTCAAAGCCACTGACTTATCCAAGTATGTCATTGATATTTTAATTGGTATTACATTGAATTTATAAATTGCTTTGGGTAGTATAGAAATTTTTATGATGTTTATTCTTCCTAACCATGAGCATGGTATATGCTTCCACTTATTTGTATTTTCCTTGATTTCTTTTATCAATGTTTTGTAATTTTCTGAGTACAAATCTTTAACTTCATTAGTTAAATTTACTCCTAGGTACTTTATTTTTTGTTGTTGTTGAAGTAGTGAAAAGGATTGTTTCCTTAATTTCTTTCTCTTAGAGTTCATTGTTGGTGTATAAAAATGCCTCTGATTTCTATGTATTAATTTTATACCCTGCAAACTTACTGAATTCATTTATCAGGTACAGTAGTTTTTTGACTGAGACTTTAGGATTTTCTATGTACAGTATCATCATATCTTTTGCAAATAATGATAGTTTTACTTCTTCTTTTCCCATTTGGATGCCTTTTATTTCTTCTTGTTGTCTGATTGCTGTAGCTAGGGCTTTCATTACTATGTTGAATAAGAGTGGTGAAAGGGGGCATCCCTGTCACTTTCCTGATCTTAGGGAGATTGCTTTTAATTTTTGCCATTAATTGTGATGTCGGCTGTGAGTTTTTCATATATGGCTTTTATGATGTTGAGGTATGTTCCCTGTATTCCCACTTTGCTGAGAGTTTTGATCATAAGTTGGTGCTGGATTTTATCAAATGATTTTTCTGCATCCACTGAAATTATCATGTGGTTTTTAACCTTTCTTTTGTTTATGTGATGAATCTCATTGATTGATATACAAATATTGTACCTTTCTTGCCTCCCCAGAATAAATCTCACTCGATCATGATGTATGATTTTTTTCATTTATTGCTGGATCCAGTTTGCTAATATTTTGTTGAGGATTTTAGCATCTAAATTCATCAGGGAAATTGGACTATAAATTTCTTTGTGTTGTCTTTGCCTGGTTTTAGAATCAGATTTATGCTTGCCTCATAAAAAGAGCTTGGAAGTCTTTCTTACTAATGAATTTTTTGAAATAGCTTGAGAAGGATAAGAGTTAGTTTTTCTTTGAATATTTTTTAGAATTAATTTGTGAAGCCATCTGGTCCAGGGCTTTTGTTTGTTGGGATTTTTTTTTTTGATAACTCTTTCAATCTCATTTGTTGTAATTGGTGTGTTTAGGTTTCCTGATTCTTCCAGATTGATTTTTGAAAAATTGTGTTTCAAGAAATTAGTCCATTTCACCTTGGTTGTTCAAATTCTTGGCATAGAGTTCTTCATAGTATTTTTTTACAATATTTTTATTTCTTTTATGTCAGTTGTTATTTCTCTACTCTCATTTCTAATTTTATTTATTTGAGTCCTCTCACTTTTTTTTTTTTTTTTTTTTGGTGAGCCTGGTTAAAGGTTCATTGACCTTGTTTACCTTTTCAAAGAACAAGTTCTTGGTTTCATTGATCCCTGTATTTCCTTTTTATCCTCTATGTTATTTATTTTTGCTCTTATCTTTATTATTTTTTCTCTTCTACTACCTCTGGGCTTTACTTACTATTACGTTTCTAGTTTATTTTGATGCAGGGTTAGGATTTTTATTTGAGTTTTTCCTAGCTTCCTAAGAAATGCCTGTAGTGCTATAAACATCCCTCTAAGTACTGATTTTGCTGTGTCCCATATTTTATTTTTTTTTCCCAGGGACAGAGAAAGAGTCAGAGAGAGGGATAGATAGGGACAGACAGACAGGAACGGAAAGAGGTGAGAAGCATCAATCATTAGTTTTTGTTGCCGTTGTGACGCCATAGTTGTTCATTGATTGCTTTCTCACATGTGCCTTGACCGCGGGCCTTCAGCAGACCGAGCTACCCCTTGCTGGAGCCAGCGACCTTGGGTCCAAGCTGACGAGCTTTTTTGCTCAAGCCAGATGGGCCCGTGCTCAAGCTGGCAACCTTGGGGTCTCGAACCTGGGTCTTTCGCATCCAGTCTGATGCACTATCCACTGTGCCACTGCCTGGTTTGGCTGTGTCCTATACATTTTGAGTTGTTGTATGCTTATTATCATTCATTTCTAGAAATTCGTTTTATTTCTTCTTTGATCTCATTGTTAACCCATTCTTTATTTATTAACATGCTATTAGTTTCCATGTATTTGAGTATTTTTTAGTTTTTCTGTTGTGGTTGTTTCTAGTTGTATCCCATTGTGATCAGAGAAAATGCTTGATATGATCTCAATCATCTTAAATTTGTTAAGACCACTTTTGTGCTCTAAAATGTGGTCTATCCTAGAGGATGTACCATGAGCACTTGAAAAGAATGTATATTCTGCTTCTTTAGGGTGAAAGGTTCTGAAGATATCTATTAAATTCAGTTGATCTAGTGTGTCTTTTAAGTCTGCTGTTTCTCTGTTAATTTTCTTTCTTAAAGACCTATCTAGTGATGTAAGTGGAGTATTGAAATCCCCTACTATTATAGTATTGCTGTTGATCTCACCCTTTATATCCATCAAAGTCTGCTTTATATATATAGGTGCTCCTATATTGGATGCGTAGATATTTATAATGGTTATAACTTCTGTTGGATTGCTCCCTTTATAATTATGTAGTGAACGTCTTTATCTCTTACTATAGCCTTTGTTTTAAAGTTTATTTTGTCTGATACAAGTATTGCTACCCCAGATTTTTTTTTATTTCCATTTGTATAAAATATTTTTTCCATCCTTTTACCTTTAGTCTAGCTGTATCTTTTGTTTTGAGATGTGTCCATTGCAGACAGTATGTGTATGGGTACTGTTTTCTTATCCACGCAAATACCCTCTGTCTTTTTATTGGAGCATTTAATCCATTTACTTTTTAGGTTAATATTGATATGTAGGTGTTTATTGCCATTTTATTCTTTAAAGCTATCTTCCTCTTTTAATATATCTTTTCCCCCTTTGTTCTGTTTACAATAGACCTCTTAACATTTCTTGCAGCATTGGTTTGGTCGTAATAAATTCCTTGAGTTTTTTTTCTCTGTGAAGCTTTTTATTTCTCCTATTTTAAATGATAGCCTTGTGGTATAAAGTAGTCTTGGTTTTAGGCTATTGTTCTGTATTACTTTAAATGTTTCTTGCCATTCCCTTCTGGCCTCAAGTGTTTCTGTTGAGAAGTAGGATGACATTCTTATGGGGGCTCCTTTGTAAGTGATATCCTTTTTTTCTCTAGAATCTTTTTATATTTTCTCTTTATATCTCAGCTTTGGTATTTTAGTTTTGATGTGTCTTGGTGTAGATTTCTTTGGGTTTCTTTTTAATAGAATTCTCTGTGCTTCTTGAAATTGTGTGACTTTTTCTGCATTAAGTTAGAGAAGTTTTCAGCTATTATTTAATGGTACAAGGTTTCTGTCCCTTGTTCTTTCTCTTCTTCATCAGGAACCCCTATGAAGCAGATGTTATTTCTCTTCATGTTGTCACAGAGCTCTCTTAGAGTTTCCTCAGACTTTTTAAGTCTCTTTTCTTTTTGCTTCTCCGCTTTCATGCCTTCATTTATCTTGTCCTCTAACTCACTGATTCAATCCTGGGCTTTATCCATCCTTCTTTTAATTCCTTGCAGTGTGGTTTTCATTTGGGATATTATTTTTGACATTTGTGATTGATTCTTTTTTATTATTTCAATGTTCTTTTTTTATATTTGCTATATCTTTATTTAGGTGCTCATTATGTTCATCTATTATTGTTCTAAGATCTTTAAGCATCTTAACAATCATTATTTTAAACTTTACATCTGGTAATTTGTTTATATCTGACTCATTCAAATCTTTTTTCTGGGGGTTCCTCTTGATTCATTTGGGTTGCATTTCTCTGCCTTCCCATTCTGTCTGTGTATAAAAAGGTTATGGGCACAGGAGTCCAATGGGTGTGGCCTCTGTATTTCCTATGTGTGGTCTCTCTGCAGGCTTGCCACGCTCTCTGCTGCTGCCTCAGGCATTCAGATATGGATGTTGCTGGCATGGGCTGCTGCAGCAGTACTGTGGTTTCTGCCTCTTCTCCACCGGTGGAGCTGTGTTCGTCTTGCTGGGTCTACTAGCCCTGGTGGGCCTCTGCCTTTGTCCAGCCCATCAGGTGGAGCTGCATGCCGTGCTGGTGCCACAAGCCTTGACACTGCAAGTAGGGCCATGCACCTATGTTCAGCCACAGGTCTTTGCCCATTCCCGGCTTTCACCCTGACCCCTATGGTGGGACTGTGCTTGCACGCTGGAGGCCACAAACACTGGATCCCAGTCTCCCAGGCAGGCCTGCGCACCCTTGCTTAGCTGTGGCTTTTCACTCGTTCTCCTGCTTTCGCCTTGCCCCTATGGGTGGGATTGCTGTCAGGTACAAGAAAGAGACCTGCAGCCTGGTAGGACCACTTTCTTGCACCCCTTCCACCCTTGATGGCCAGGACTGAGCTCACGTTGTGCCTTAGTCATGGCTAGACCAGCTTCCACCCCCACCGACAGGACCACACTTCAGCAGTGTGGCAGGGGAGGGGGAGCACTGCAGCTCAGACCTTAGCACTCAATACTGTATTCCTGAAGGCTCCATCCTTCTCAGCGACTCTGCTCTGAGTGCTGCGGGAGAACTTGTTTGGCTGGTGTCCTGCTTCCTTTTGCTGGTATTGCTGGTTCCAGGGAAAATATTCACTTTATATTTGGGGAGTGACTCAACCCAGGGGTTAGAGTGGCTGTCCCTCAAAGTGTTTCTCTCTGTGCCTCCTAGAGTGTACTCTCTTTCTGCTACTCCAGTCCTCTCCACTCTCCCCATCCTCCAGAGTCCTGGGTGAGTGGTTGTGAAAGGGGTTTTCTACGTAGTACCTTTAAGAAGAATCCTGGATCTGAGAAATCTCTCTTTCTCACAAACAATACCCTGGCTTACTTTGCAGTTAAATACTGTCTATATGCCTCTTCTAGTCTCTGAGGCTGCAGTCTTGGACTTTGTTCCTGGGGCCCAGGACCCTCCCCTCTTTGCTAAACTCAATTTTCACCCATAAATCCCTCTGGGCTACCATTTGCGCCCAGGAGCTGGGCAACCCTCTCTGCATTTCTGCATTTCCTAACGGTCTCAGTGTGGCTACTTTAGGGTTCCTTGGTTAAAGAGTCTTCTTAGTTTAATCCAGAGGTGGTTTTTCCAGATGATGTTTCTTTTTTTTTTTTAAAACATTTTTTATAGACTTTTTATTTATTTTATTTTATTCATTTTTTTTTAGAGAGGAGACACAGAGTGAGAGAGAGAGAGAGAGAGAGAGAGAGAGAGAGAGAGAGAGAGAGAAAGAGAGAAAGGGGGGAGGAGCTGGAAGCATCAACTCCCATATGTGCCTTGACCAGACCAGTACAGGGTTTTGAACTGGCAACCTCAGTGTTCCCAGGTCGACGGCTTTATCCACTGCACCACCACAGGTCAGGCTCCAGATGATGTTTCTTAAGTTAAGTTGTAATCCACTTTGGTTCTGGGAGGTGGAAGTTGGTACATCCGCCTACTTTATCGCTATCTTGCTGCCTCTAAAATTCATATATTGTTTTAAATGAGATTCAATGAAGGGATAGCATCTTCTTTACACAGGGTCTGAAAAAATTAAAAGCAATATAAAGGAATGGTAAAGAGATCAATATATTCAAAGTTCTTTATAACAAATCTTAGGTTAGATAAAGTAGAAGTTCTAATACTGAACTCCAGAAATAACCGGGCATGGCAAAACAGTTACAGGCAGCCTCAATTAGGGCAGGACTCTCAGTACTGAAAATTGAAAAAATGAAAAAGCAGCTCTATAGATAAAGTTCAGTGATTTTTCTTTCTGATTTAATAACTAAGTATATCATTCTACTGTGAAATGAATAAGAATATTTAAAAATGTCATAAATATACTTAGAATAAGTACCTCATTTTGCTAACTGAAGGTAGAAAAAGAAAATTCCTCTAAAAATTTGATCCTTAAGTCATGATTTTCTCTTTAACAAATTAAAAACAACAATAAAGATTCATAACATTTACCATCGTGAAGTTTGTTTCTTTATTGCTTCCCAATCAAATACATGTAAAATTACTGAAATTCCTTGAAAAATGGTTAAGTAGTTAATCATTTATCAAAATTTCTTTATATCTACCTAAAATATTAATTCATTATGAAAGCCCAACTTTAACAATTATCATATTATTCAGAGTTCACACATTTTTTTTATACTTGAAAACTCTGGCAGCTTATAGATAGAAACTAGAATGGTTGCAATGGGGAAAGCATTAGTACCCATCTAATTGAATAATTTTTGAAATAGTAGAGTGTTCATCCACATAAAATACTTAATGTCAGCTATATAATAAGAGCTCTTTAAATATGTTCTCTAACACTGGGAAGAATTAATTTTTCACTTTCTATTGCATGACATTTTAGAACTTCTATATATTTCTGCAAATCTGAAATCTGTTTTTTGGTGAATGTTCTAGTTTATATGCGATTTTAATTTCTTTTTGTTACAGTTAATGGCATGCATTAGTTTTTAAACTGGAGTTAAAGGGCAATGACTCTTGGATTGAACATAACCACAAAGCAATTAATGTTTACAAACATCCCTTTTCCATAATTGTAGTTGTTTTTAAATTTAAAAAATTATTATCTGATAAAAAACACCCTATTCTGTTTTAAGATTGAATCATGGCTTCTTCGAGTAGGCATAAATGTAAAAATAGTCCTGACACCTTCTGTTATATATGTGACTGTTACACAATTCAATGTCAAAGGCGCAATATTTCATCATTTGTGACACGTGCATATATTGCCTATTTTCAAATTGCCCTTGGCAATCAAGACAAGAATTGGGCTCCTCATACTATATGTCATAATTGTGAGGAAATGCATTGTGACTGGACAAAAGGAAAATGCAAAGGAATGCTTTTGGTATTCCCATGGTTTGGCATGAACCTACGGACCAAGCAGTGACTGGTATTTCTTTCTGACCCATGAAAAGAACATCAGCAAGAAAAAAATGTCATATGATTGCATATCTTAGTATTCCTTCAGCAATACAACCCATCTCACACTCTGAGACACTCCTGGTTCCAATTTTCATTGGTTTTATTTCTTCTAAAGACGAAGATAGTGAAAATGGTGATCAAGTGTATTTTAATAACATGCATGAGGAAATGGTTGTAGAATCTGAAGGGTCTTCTTCTGATGCCAAGCAGTCATTATCTCCTGAGCAGTTTAGTCAACCTGAATTGAATGACTTAGTAAGAGATTTGGGCTTATCAAAGAAAGAAGCTCATTTATTACCCTCCAGGCTTCAAGAAATGAATGTACTTCACTGGTCAGCTAAATTATCCCATTTCAGAAAGCGTGAACAAACTTTTGTAGACTTTTTTCCTGAAAAGAAACACTTTGTTTACTGTCATAATATCAGTATTCTTTTCAGCCAGTGAGGTGTTACAACTTACAGTACAACAAAATGGCAGCTATTTCTTGACAGCTCTAAATAAAGTCTGAAATGTGTTCTCCTACACAACGGTAATGTTTATGCAGTGGTTCCAATTGGTTATTCAACTCATCTGTGAGAAGATTATAATGACATAAAAATTGTCCTCGACTTTATGAAGTATGAGCAGCATAACTGGATGATTTGTGTGGATCTTAAAATGGTACATTTCCTGCTAGGACAATAGAGAGGTTTCACAAAGTATCCTTGCTTTCTGTGATTTTGGGACAGCCAAGCTCGAGAGAAACACTGGACACAAAAGGAGTGGCCAAAATGTGAAGCTCTGAAAGTAGGGATGCAAAATATTGTGAATGAACCTGTAGTTAGTCGAGACAGGATCATTTTCCTCCACTTCACGTCAAACTTGGCTTAATGAAGCAGTTTGTTTGGGCTTAAGTGAATGCTTTCAACATATTACTTCTGCTTTTCCAACTTTGTCTTTTGAGAAGATAAAAGCAGGTGTATTCAATGAACCTCAAATTTGAACCCTCTTATGTGACAGAAAATTTGCCAGGAAGACGAACAGGAGGAGAAAGCAGTATGGCAGTCTTTTGTGGCAGTTACAAAGAACGTCCTTGTCATCAAAAGAGCAGAATGAAAACCAAAATGTGTAACTATAATGTCATTTTCTTCAAAGGGTCTACACTTGCTTGTTATGCAGAGCAGCTTATAAAGTGTTAGACTTTGGTTTGCAATGTAGTGGTTTACTCATTGAGTGATTTTTAATTAATTGAATTAGAAATTATAATTATGGGAACCAAATTCTGTGCTGTATTGATAATAGTACAACCATAACATGTCCCGAAACTCTGATTTTTAGTGGCCTATTGTTTATAGACAAGGCAATAACAAGGATGAGTTCACTTAGAAACTTACCTAAATTCATTCAGGGCTGTATATTAAGAATATTAGGAATAAAATGTATTACTTGATTCATACATCCTTTGCCTAAGATGAAGTGTTTCAGGTAGGAAACCTTGATACTTTTTAATAGACAGTTTCAAATATCTGTCTTGACCTCAAAATAGTATCACAGATCTCTTCTACATTAACCAATAGCACACATACATAAACAATACTGTTCACCAGAGATTTCTGTCTTCCTATTATCTCCCTTATTCAAGCTTGTCTGTGATTAATGGAATTGGTGTCAGATGCTGGAATTTATTCTGACCAATGAACACAGCTGACTCAAGGGAGCAGAATCTCCTGCCAAGTAACAGAATGAAACACAGTATGCATAAGACAATACAGGGTCCAGGTTTTAGCTGAAGGAAGCAACTACCTGTGTAATGTCAAAGCAGAAAAAACTACTTCTCATGGGCTGCGTACTCTGTATATAAAATCTGATTTCCAATGTAGTTTACTGGTTTGTCTTTTTTAAATCAAGATTGGGAATTTTACTATGTAAAGAAAAGTCGTATGAGATAATGGCTTGATTAATGTTTTGAACAATGCATAGAAATTGTTTAATTAAAATTATTTTTGTTTGAAAAAAAAAAGAGCAGAAAACTATGGACTTCTGGTTTTAAGGATGCTTTTGGCTTTCTGCAACATTGGATATAACATGAGCATTAGGATTCACTTCTTGAACAGTCACCTTGTTAAGTTTCCTGAAAATCTTGGAGCTAATAGTGATGAGCATACTACTGCTGGAGCATCAAACAAGATTGTCCTCAACAAGTATACAAACGCAAGTGCTACAAATACAAATTTTTGCCTGTATAGAATTTAAATAAGTTTTGAGCAAATTTTATGATTAAAATAAGTGTCTTAATATGTTCTATTTTAAAATTGTAGACAAATTCTGATGCATTCATATCTTTTAGTGTATTTACTGAATTATATAAATTATTATATTTTCACAAGGATGATGCCAAAGAAGATATTCTACTTTATTATGTAAAACTAAATGTTGAAAATTTTACAATAAGATAAAAACCTAAGATCTTGAATTTCAAATAAACTGTAGCTTACAGAGAAAAACTAATGTCAGATTTGAGATCAGCACACTCGAATTAGGTAAAAACAAGTGTTTTTGTGGATGCAACAAAAATTTTGTTTTCCAGTGTAATAGTTATAATGATGATAATAGTTAATAATAGTATTGCATTTGGGGTCTATTATCTAAAAAAGAGATTACAGGCTATTATAAATGACATAGCACTACAGAACATAAAAACATTTTCTTGTTATTTTGTGAATTTTCACCTATTCATTTAAAGATAGCAAATCAATTAGGAAGTATTCATATTTTCTTAAAATATAGCCTTGCAAATGCATTAATTTGTTTTTTATTGTCATAAAATTCAGAATATTTGACAAACCCTTCTAATGATTGTCTTCTTCAGATGACCATAAGCTCCACGAAGACAAACTTTGTTCATCCCTATGACCCAGCATTATATAGTGCAGGGCAGCAAGATGTACCTGACAATTACCTGTTTACTAAAGAAATGTTTTTCTGAAAATAATAATAAAATCAAATTTCTTTACGTGAATTAAGATCAATATGTTATCTGAAGCAAAGTAAAATATTTTTGATGATTTTATGCAGCTGCCTGGGTTAGAAATGCAGATATATGTAAAAGCATGGCCAGCCAGAGGGGGCTTGAGTCCTTGAGTAGAAGTCCCTTCAGACACTACAATGAACTTGTTGTGTACCAGGGCAGGTGTAGGTAGGGGACTTTTGCCCCAGGAGGCCTGCCTTTGGAACTGTCTTTGGCCATGCCTATAAAATCACATGTAAGTTTTAGACTAGGAGATGGACTGCTCACCTAACTGTGCTGTATTGAATTTGTATTCTGTTAATGGTTTCCTTTGCTGTGTAAAAAGTTTTCAGTTTGATATGGTTACATTTGTTTATTTTTTCTTTCATTTCCCTTGCCTGAAGAGATAATTCAAGTATACATAATATTGCTAAAAGAAATGTCAGAGATTTTACTGTCTATATTTTCTTCTAAGAGTTCAATGATTTAAAATCTTACATTAAGCCCTAGCCTGTTGGATTATCAATAGAGCATCAGCCCAGTGTGTGGAAGTCCCAGATTCGATTCCCGGTCAGGGCACACAGGAGAAGTGCCAATATGCTTCTCCACCCTGCCCCCTCTTCTTTCTGCCTGTCTCTCCCCCCTTCCCCACAGTTAAGGCTCCATGGGAGCACAATTGGCCCAGGCACTGAGGATGGCTCCATGACCTCCACCTCAGGTGCTAGAATGGCTCTGGTTGCAATGGAGCAATGCCCCAGATGGGCAAAGCATCACCTCCTGGTTGGCTTGCTGGGTGGATTCTAGTCAGGTACATGCTTGAGTCTGTCTCTCTGCCTCCCGCTTCTCTTTTAGAAAAAATACAAAAAAAAAAAAAAAAAAAACTTACATTAAAGTTTTAATACATTTTGAGTATATATATTTTACATGATATAAGAAGGTGATCTAGTTTCTTTCTTTTTCCTTTTTTCTCTTCTTTTGTTTACATATATCTATCCAATTTTCTCTTGAGGTCTTTTATAAAAAGGAGATCCAAACTCTGAAGATTTAAAGTTTGGCCTCAGTGTCTGCGTTTCTAACAAGATAATATGCATGGACAGCACTTTTAGTAGTGCAAGTACTCAAACTTTGGTATGCATCAGAATCACTTTGAGCCTGACCTGTGTTGGTGCAGTAGATAAAGTGTTGAACTGGAGCACTGAGGTTGCCAGTTCAAAACCCCAGGCTTGTCTTGTCAAGGCACGTATGAGAAACAACTATAAATTGAAGCTTCCTGCTTCTTTCTTCTCTCTGTAAAATCAATAAATAAAAACCTGACCAGGTGGTGGCGCAGTGGATAGAGCGTCGGACTGGGATGTGGAGGACCCAGGTTTGATACCCCGAGCTCACCAGCTTGAGCATGGGCCCATCTGGCTTGAGCTAAAGCGCGCCAGTTGGACCCAAGGTCGCTGGCTCCAGCAAAGTGTTGCTCAATCTGCTGAAGGCCCGCGGTCAAGACACATGTGAGAAAGCAATCAATGAACAACTATGTTGTTGTAATGGCAATGAAAAACTAATGATTTATGCTTCTCACCTCTCTCCGTTCCTCTCTATCTGTCCCTATATATTCCTCTCTCTGACTCTCTCTCTCTCCGTATAAAAAAAATAAATTAAAGAAAATAATAAATAAAATATTTTTAAAAATAAATTTATAAAAATGATATTGAAAGCTTGTTAAACCATATTTCTCACCATACTTTCTGAGTTTTTGATTCAATGGTACTGAGAAAGCTCCTGAAAATTGTATCTCTACATAGATTTTTAGGTGATGTTGATGCTGCTGTGTGTGTAACCCTCATTTTAAGAGCCAGTACTCTAGATAAAACTCAGGTCGAGATGCTGGGGTTACTTATGTTTAGACATGAAAACGAGTGGTAGATCTATATTTGACTCTGCCAGGTAAGTGGACAGCAAACATATTCAATAAGTTGCAAACTTCTGCCAAAACACCGAAAGGTAGCTTATCTCCCTCATGATGATCTCCATGGCTGCAAATGCCAGTGACCTTTAAGTTCTTGGATGGAGGAGTCTTGACCCTAAAGAACCAAGAAAACCAGCGGGTATCCCAGGAGAACATGCATGTGCTAGTGCCATCTCTCTCCCCTCAAAGGTCTACAGATTTCCCCTGGGACAATTGATACTAGTCCCCGGCTCTTTGAAGCTGGTCTCCAGGCTCTGAGTCAGACTGCCAAGTATTTTTTGTTCCACCCAGCCTGGATACAGGCTGTGCTCCCATCCTCTAGGCTCAACCTGCCTGTCACCTACAGAAACTAGTCTTCTCAGGAGGAGTGGCAGTTGGATATGTCTGGTGGAGGAAAGACAAGGAACATTATTTTTCAAACTCCTTAGTTGTTTAGAGGGAGAAAAGCTGGAATGGATGGTACAGACATCCTGTAGGCCTCGGTGATTGGAAAGCTGTCCAGATAAAGATGGCATCTCTAGCCATGACACTATGTACTGATCTATTCACAAAAGAAGGGATTCCACAGCCTCTTCCTCACTAAAGTCTTGGCTGGCTTCATATTTACCAGTTCCAGCACTCATGTTTTTTTTTTAAATCCAAGTTTTCATTTAAAAGCATTTTTTTAGTGCAGATCTTATGTCAATGAATTTTGTTTTTATTTATTTGAAAATATTTTTGTTTGACTATTATCTTTTAAGTGTTGGTGTCTTTTAAATGCAGCCTTTAGCCAGGATTTACTTATACATAGATGCTGTGAATCCTTTGCCTCAGTTTATGGCCTCATACTGCTTGTTCTCACTCCAATGACAGAAGTTTAGATTAATTTTTCATGGACTGGTTCTAATTCATACCCTCAGTATTTTTTGAAGTTTTGTGCCATGTGCATTAAGTGCCTTCTAAAAATAAACAACATAATTTAAGAATGATTATAATGGCTTCCCGCTAAGAGGGCAGTAGGGATGAAATGCTGCAGTCAGAAGGGCTCCAAGTCCCTGCACTGCTCCCTCATGGTGACAGTTCTTAGAGCTCACTCGGGGCCTCAGTTTCATCATCTGAATATGTTGGAACTCAGGAGACAAGTGTGAACTCATTAAATTTATTGAACATTTAATAATGTGTCAAGTCTCATACTAATGATTTTACATATGTTCATTTAACCCTTAGTTCTTGAGAAATCCATAGTTTTTCTCCCATTTTATTGATGAGGAATCTGAAGTACAGATGGATTACTTAACTTGCTCACAGTTTCTCTCTCTATGATATCTTGACTATCCCAAATTTGCATGGATATTTTACTGCATGATCTTATAGAAGCTGTGTAGTTTTAGCTTTCAGATTAGTCTCAAAGTTCAGTATTATGTGTGCAGTGTGACAAATTGTTCATTTCTTTTACATATAAATAGCTCATTGTACTAGAACAATTTGTTGAAAAGACTGCCGTTCTTTATTTAGTAAATTTGAGGAACTTTTAAGATTGAATTTTTTAATGTTTATTTTATTGGTTTTAGAGAGAGGAAAAGAGAGAGCAAGAGAGAAGCAGAAACACTAATGTGTTCCTGTTGTTTCTGTATATGACCTGACTAAGGATCAAACCTGCAACCTCTGTGCTCTAGTATGATGCTCTAACCAATTGAGCTATCTGGCCAGGGCTGATGAATTGTTTTTAAAACTCCATTAGCTATATAAAATTATGTCAATTTCTGAACACTATTTGATTCAATTGACCTACTAATCTATTACCATGTCAACACCACAATATATTTTGATTATGAAATAAAGTAGTATTATTTCTCAAGGTGTTTAAAATATTTCTTAAAAATTATGTTGATTATTTAAGATATTATAAATATCCACATGAATTTTATTAATTTTTTTTAGGTAGAGAAAAAAAGAGAAATAAAGAGAGACATCACTTTGTTTCATTTCTACTGCTCAAAAAATTAGGGGATATTTTAAAACTGAATATGAAGCTATAAAATATCCCATCATTTTTGTGATCAGCATATTTTTGCATTCATTGGTTGATTTCTGTATGTGCCATGACCAGGGATCGAACCTGCAACCTTGCGGTATTGGGATAACACTCTAACTGAAATGCTCAGCCAGGACCAAGAATTTTAGAATCATTTTGTCAATTCCTAGAAACAATTATCCCAGAAATTTGTTACAATTTTTATTTAATTCTAATAATAATTTCTTGAATAATTGACAATATAACACTATTGTGCTTATAAATCCAGACATTATATAAATTTCAATAACTTTGTCAGATTTTGCTTCTATCATTAAAGTTTTATAGGTTTTACTATAGAGCTACGATACATATTATCCATATAGGTTTTATATTTTTCAGTGCTTTTGTAAATATTTTAATTTTAGTTTTATTCTAAAGTTGTTTCATCCTATACAGATATACAATGAATTTAAGATAGTGATATTATAACAAGTGACCCTACCAAATTAATTCTAATAGTGTTTGTGTATATTTCTTTGGCTTTCATATGTAGAATATTTCTTTTACTATGAATAAATCTAGTTGAGTCCATCTTTTATAAACTGTATATATATTTTTTTCTTTCTTTTTTTTTTTACACGGACACAAAGAGAGTTAGACAGACAGGAATAAAGAGAGATGAGAAACATCAATCATTAGTTTTTGGTGCTGTTGCGACACCTTAGTTGTTGATTGATTGCTTTCTCACATGTGCCTTGACCATGGGCCTTCAGCAGACCGAGCAACCCCTTGCTGGAGCCAGCGACCTTGGGTCCAAGCTGGTGAGCTTTTGCTCAAGCCAGATGGACCCACGCTCAAGCTGGCGACCAGGGGTCTCAAACCTGGGTCTTCCGCATCCCAGTCCGACGGTCTATGTACTGTGACACCACCTGATTAGGCTAAACTGTATATATTTTATTTTATTTTTTCTTTTATTGTTCAACTTGCTAGGATCTCAAACATAATGTTGAGTAAGAATGGGTAAAAGTGAAAGTTCTTACTTTATTCTAAAATGTATTGGAAAGATTCACGTTTATATCAACAAGAGCATAACATGTTGTTAACTACTGAATTCACATAAATGACTTTTATAGAATGAGAATATTTTCTTCTATTTCTAGTTTGCTTTAAACCCCACTTATAACTATTTTATTTTGAGGGTTATCTTTCCAAAGCAAAACATATATTCAAATATTTTAGCTTAACAAGAACACATAGGCTGAAGTTGAAACCTGAGAGTAAGTAGATGATAATAACATACACTGTAAATCAAAAGATAGCTACCATGGAATCCTGCGTCTTAAAAAAATGTCTGTACATCCAATATAGAAAACAGATCCTTACCACAAAACTGGCTCTAGCATCTTCTCAACTAGGTTATACATTCTTAGTGTCATGTTTTATAATCAGATGGCTCCTTATATCCTTTGCATAAATGCTCAGTCACATTTTTTAATAAGCAAGATATAGTACAAAATCTTGTTATGACAAATAAATATGAAAAGAAGATATGTAAACCCTCAGTTTATCCACTGGCATATAGCAACATTTACTATTTTTAATTTTTCTAGTGGTATGTTTTAGGTAAAGATCATAAACACGATCAACATAAAGATGATGGTGATGAAAATAATGATTATTAAAACACTGGAAGCACAGTTTTGTTTTAATGCTCATGGTTGACTAGTAAAATAACTACTGAACCTAATATGAGAAATAAATCACTACTTAAAAGAAAATACATTATCCTATTGAAAAAGTAGGCAGTAAGATCCAAGCTACCTTCCATACACGATGTCTCAAGGTAACAGTAACTGCCATTTTATTTAATTTTAAAAAGTTATATTACACTGTTATTTTTAATTTTTATTTAGCAATTATTTTTAATAGGGCTACATTGGTACATAGGAACACATAAATTTTAAGTATCCATTGTCATAGCATGTAAAGTATTCATTGCATTGTGTGCCCAGCACCCAAAGTAAAAACACTTTCTGTCACCATATATTTGTCCCCTTTACTCCCTCCCCCCCACTCTCTCCTTCTGCTAACTGCTTCACTTTTGTCTATGGCCAAATAACTGACATTTTAAAACATTCATATAAAACTTGAGTTGACAGTGAAAACTACTTAAGAAGTTTCTGTAATTCTTCTCTCTAAAATTATTTTTATTTATTCATTTTAGAGGAAACAGAGAAAGAGAGAGAGAGAGAAAAGGGGAGGGGCAGGAAGCATCAACTCCCATATGTGCTTTGACCCAGCAAGCCCAGGGTTTTGAACCGGTGACCTCAGAGTTCCAACACTTGATCCACTGTGCCACCACAGGTCAGGCTGTAATTCTTCTCTCTAGTTAAGTAAACTGCCAGTCCAATCAATGTAGTCTTTTTATTCTGTTTTTCATTTATTCTCTTCTTTATTCCAAACAGGTGATTTATTACGTACAATCTTTCAAGTTGAAATGATTTAAATGGGAAGAGCCAGGAAGTACAAGTAAAATAAATTAACTAAGCTTTGTACCTATTATGCCAGCACTGAGGTCATGCAATTTTTCTGGAAAAGGTCCACTTCCAGTCAAAACTATCTATCAACTAAGAGCCAAACAATTATGTAGTTCAGTGAATATACAAGATGAAACACAAACAAGGGTTTTTTCTAGTCTTAAGAGCACTGTGAAACCTAGTAACATTTAACAGACAAAATGGTAATGTAATATGAACTTGTATTATAAATTCTTACATTACAATAATCTAAGTAATATGTTATGAAATGTCTAGGGCAGTGGTTCTTAACCTTTTTTGAGGTACCGAACCCACCAGTTTCATGTGCACTTTCACCGAACCCTTTTTTAGTGATAAATAAAAAATGATTTTTCTTTTCCAAATTCAAGACATAGGTATATGTTTATTTACTGGTGCACAAAATGAGTCATGCATGAACATCACCTTGCTCAAAGAACAAAACCAACAAAGTGCATGAACTCACAGCAAATTATGGTATTACTTTATTCTGGCCTTTGAGGCAGAGGCTTCTCCAAACCCCTGAGACCGACTCATCGAACCCCTAGGGTTCAATAGAACCCAGGTTAAGAACCACTGGTCTAGGGTAAGTTGCTCACATACGCCAAAGCAGAGCTGAGATGAAAAATTTTATAGTGGCCCATTATGAAGAAATTCAGTTGCATCATTCTTTTTGATTTTATAAAATTTAAGCACATTTGAATATCTCCTTATTCCTTTGAAATTTGCCTCATGCATCTCTTATTAGAAATTTTATCAAATTCAAAACCAGTATCTGTGTTTTGTCCTCAAACAATATATTTTATTTATTAAGGATGACTATCTCTATAACATATCGACTGATTTATGCTTTTTGACAAACATATCATTATTTACTTAACTGTAAGGCTTATTTTCTCTGTGGAAGAGATGTAAGGAAGTGGTTGTTTATCTTATCTGAAAAAGTATTTATCAATGCCTATGACTTGATAAAATGCACATTAAACTTTTGAGCTGATTTGACTATATGAAAATTATAATATGAAAATTTGCTCAAGATGTTTAATCAAAATAAAATACTCTAAAATTATGTTAGATGTGTAGGTAAGAAGTAAAAAATATATAGAGTTATTGAGTTATTCTTCAGTAAAAATCCATGTTATTAATGTGTTGTACATGAATTAAATATTAGCATAATTGGTGAGGACCCAATAAATATGCTGCCAAAAAATATTTTTCAGAATGTTTCTGTTTTTTTGTTGTATAATTGATAATTTACTATTTTTTGAATGATTGATTTTTAGAAAGAAAGGGAGAGAGAGAGAAACATCAATTTGTTGGTTCACTTATTTATGCATTCATTGGTTGATATGTGCCTTGACTGGGGATTAAACTAACAACCCTGGTGTATCAGGACAACAATCTAACTCACTGAGTTACTTGGCCAGAGCCAGTAATTTATTATTTTTTAATACAGACTGACAGTTTGTCCATTTCTCATTCCTGAAGTGTTCTCATTCCTGAAGAGTGATAAATTATCTTCTAGTAATCTTAATTACTTAGCAATGTTAAATTTACAAAATATTTTTAAAAAGACTTAAATCTTTTCTCAAATGTGCATCTATATCATTGCCTCTATACAGATTCAGTTGAAGCATATTTACTATTTCATTGAATAATTGACCATTCAGACTCCATATCACAAAGGAGTAAAACTAATACTTGTAAGTCCTCTGCTTTTTGCATAAAATAATGGCATTGGTGGCAACAAGAGTAATTACTAAAGACTGTATGAACTGAGAACTGACTAATATTGGATAGACTGATAGAAGTTAGTTACATTTCAGACACAAAGTTCCATAACTTCCATTTAATGTTGATGTTCTACTTTGTAACTATATATGGAGAGCATGTATAAAATATTTTTGGAATAGATTTTAAAGAAAGAGAGAATAAACTTTTAGTTTGGTAGCATATCCTTCACCATTTACTTTATGAAAGAGATGTCACTTTCAAATTTACATTTCAATGATAACTAAGGTAAAATTATTTCTTTTTCAGAAATAGCAACTCTATAATTATTTCTTTTTCTTGTGACAGAGACAGAGAGAGAGACAGTGAGAGGGACAGACAGACAGGAAGGGAGGGAGATGAGAAACATCAATTCTTCCTTGTGGCTCCTTAGTTGTTCATTGATTGCTTTCTCATATGTGTTTCTACTGGTGCTAATCATAAAATGTATTAGTAATTCTTACAGAAGTTATTAAGATACCAGCTCTGCCCTAGATGTACTGTGGTTAGTCTGAACTCATTGACATGATTAGTGACATAGACAATTGTAATGCATTCAATTTCTTGTTGGAAATAATGATGATGTCTGTGCCATTGCTAATATTGTTGGCTGTATTTGGATAAGAGAAACAAGCAAAGTATATACTGCCTTAAGAAAAAAACTGACTTGTACACTTGTTTGATCTTCAGGGTCATTGAAATTTGTTCTTTTGGCCTGGATTGAAAACTATTAATTATTGTTGTTTATATTATAATTGTAATTCTTACATAATATGGCAGATCATATATCTATGATATATGCTATATCTGTTTTGTTTATTTTTAAACTGTTGCTAGTGAAGACCATTATTTTCTTGGAAGTATGTAAATATAATGATTTCCTTATTCAATTAGAGTATTCTGTCACCGTAAGCACAGAGTCATATTAAAAATAAGAGAAAAGTATAAATTAGGATGGAGTCTTAACTTTGTGATTGCAATGTAAATAATGCTAACAATATTAATAATAACTAAGGATGATTATTTTATAGTTTTTCCTCTGTAACTCTTCTTTTGACTTATTTAATAAAATAAATATCACTATACTATCAAGCACATTTATGATAAAGAACAAAATAGTTTAACAGCATTAATATACTACTATCCTATATGTATTATACAAAACATTGTTACTAAATTAATATTTTCCTTTTTTTAAAAAAATTATTAATATTTTTAAAGATTCTTTTTTTCTAAATTTTTCTTTTTTTATTTTATTCATTTTAGAGCGGAGACACACAGAGAGAGAGAGAGAGAGAGAGAGAGAGAGAGAGAGAAAGAGGGGAGGAGTTGGAAGCAACAACTCCCATATGTGCCTTGACCAGACCAGTGCAGGGTTTTGAACTGGCGATCTCAGTGTTCCCAGATCGATGCTTTATCCACTGCGCCACCACAGGTCAGGCCAAATTTTTATTAATTTTAATAGGTGACATTGATCAATCAGGGTACATTGGTTTAGAGAAAACATCTCCAGGTTATTTTGACATTTGATTATGTTGCATACCCATCACCCAAAGTCAAATTGTCTTCTGTTACCTTCTATCTGGTTTTCTTTGTGCCCTCTGTTGTTAACGAACCTGATAAAGCTGGTTCCAAAAAGGTTCAAAAGCAGTTTTTTGTGATATCTCTTTCATTGAAATATCATTGTTCAAGATTATTAAGCAGGAAAGCTGTCTTAAGGTACTTAGTGGTGGTAGGACAGGATATGTTTCTTTAGTCTCTTGCAATATTTTGCCTTGTCTGCATGTAGCAAGACATAGTCCAGTAAAAAGGATAAAAAATATCTAAATGCACAGACATTACAATTACCAATTTATAGAGGACAATTAATGTATCTTTGAATGAGTAAATTCTCTGGCTCTTTGAGTTCATGGGAGTAAATGTGGCCAAAAATATTTTTTATGGTAAAAGTTTTATTTATCTTTACATTAAGAATGCTGTAGGATCTTTCAATTTTTCTAGATAATTGTGGGTAATAAGGACACTGTGGTTTTCAAGTAAAGGATAACAGCTTAGATTTCTATAAAGTGTGTGCCTTGATCACATGATACAAAATTGGAATGCTTCAAGTTGGAATAAAAATCAAGCAACACTTTAGTGACTGTTAAGGTTGTAATTTTTGAGCAAGATAAATCTTTAACTTATTCTGAAAATAGCCATAAAATAACTAAAACATATTCAATTCCTTTGGAGAGGAGAAATGGGATAAAATTAATTTCACATTGTTCAAATAGCCCTGGAGGATTTGTTTTCTGGTTGTGTATCACTTTTACAGTTTATAAGAATTATGTTGCTTACAAGTGACACATGACACAAAAATAACCTCATTTGTCTTTATAAAGTCTCCCATCACTATTGATTTAAGGTAGTAACCAATTTATCTGTTCTATGAGTACTTTTATGTAGAAATATTTATAATATTTACTAGATATCATCTGGTATTGCCATAAGACTGGCTTGAGAAAACCAGAAAATTTTCAGTGAAGCATACAATACAAGAATTAGAAACTCCAGGAGGCCTCTGTGTTGGGGGAGTGCTGCACTATTATAGGGGACCATAGTCTTTTGTTAATTTTTCCTCTGAGAATCCTTCAAGATTCTCATAGTGAGAATTTGAGAATGACCCCTAAGGCATTGAAAGAGGAAGGGAAAAAGTAACCATTATAAAACAAGCAGAGCCCTATCAATAACAGAGGTCTATACTCCAAGAGAAAAACCACCATCCTGACCTGTGGTGATACAGCAGATAGAGCATCAACCTGAAATGCTGAGGTCTCTCGTTCAAAGCCCTGGGCTTACCTGGTCAAGGCACATATGGGAGTGATGCTTCTTGCTCCTCTGCCCCTATTTCTCTCTACATATATAAATGAATAAATAAAAAAAAATTTCAAAACTAAAAAATAAAAAGAGAGAGAAACCACCAAAGTGAAATTTGGGAACTGTATCTCATCTTCATAAATAGAATATTTGGTTTTTCCAGCCTCTTTAGTCTTCCTGGAAAGGAAAAAAATAACACATTTTCACCAGGGGAAAGGACTTTGAAGAAACAGATTGAAAATACTGCAATTAAGGAAATGAGTAGAGCATGAGGAGAAAAACAAAACAAAGCAAAAAAGAAAAAAAAAACAAAAAAACTAAAGCACTGGAGAAGGAACAGGATCACTGTGAAAGACAGAGCCTGAGGCATAGGGCCATTAAAAAATGGAAACTAGGCCCTGGCCCAATGGCTCAGTGTTAGAGCATCAGCCAGAAGTATGGAAATCCCTGGTTAAAGTCTCCGTCAGGATACTCAGGAGAAGAGATCATCTGCTTCCACAGTGCTCCCTTTCTCCCTTTTCACTCTTTATCTCTCTCTTCCCTTCTTGAATCCATGGCTCAGTTCAAGCAAGTTGGCTCCAGACACTGAGGATGGCTTCATGGCCTCAGCTCTGGTGCTAAAATAGCTTGATTGCCAAGCAATGGAGTAATGGCCCCAGATAGGCAGACCATCACCTGGTAGGGGGCTTGCCAGGTGGATCCTGATCAGGGCCATGGAGGAGTCTATCTTTCTGCCTTCTTACTTCTCACTTAAAAAAAAAAGAAAACTAAATTTAAAGTTTATAGAATGCTCCTATTAAAACCTTGTCACCATTCCAATGAGACTCTTTTTAACTATAATGGATGACCTCTATAAGGGTTATAAGACATATACTCTCATCAAAAGTATCATATAAGAAAGACTAAGAGCCAAGGAAAGAGATAAAAACAAAATACAATAGAAGAATAAGTTGTAGCTTCTTGTACCAAAGATAAAGTAAACATTAGACATATTAACTATTAAACAACACAACTTAAGCACTAGCCAAATGAACATAATTTTTTACCAAAGATTAATTGGTTCTATTACCTATATGGCCTGTCTAGTTTTCTTTTTCTTTTTTTTTTACAGGGACAGAGAGTCAGAGAGAGGAATAGATAGGGACAGACAGACAGGAACGAAAAGAGGTGAGAAGCATCAATCATTAGTTTTTCGTTGCCGTCGCAACACCTTAGTTGTTCATTGATTGCTTTCTCACATGTGTCTTGACCGCGGGCCTTCAGCAGATTGAGCAAACCCTTGCTGGAGCCAGCGACCTTAGGTCCAAGATGACGAGCTTTTGCTCAAGCCAGATGGGTCCGTGCTCAAGCTGGCGACCTCAGGGTCTCGAACCTGGGTCTTCCACATCCCAGTCTCACGCTCTATCCACTGCGCCACCGCCTGGTCAGGCAGCCTGTCTAGTTTTCAACAAAAAACTTAAAGCATTGGCCCTGGACAGTTGAATCAGTGGTAGAGCATTGGCCAGCCATGTGGAAGTCCTGAGTTTGATCGCAGGCAGGGTACACAAGAGAAGCACTGATTTGCTTCCCCACTGCTCTCTCTCTAATGACCAAGAGCTTTCTAAAATTAACAAAGACAACAAACTATTATTCCAAAAGGATCAGAAAATCTCAAACAGGATATATACCAAAAAATTCCATATGTAGGCATATTACATTCAAACTTCAGAAAACCAAATATAAAGAGTTAATCTTAAGAGAAGCCGGGAAAGGCATGTGACAGTATAAAAATTAAGTGAAATTCTTGCACAAGTTACTCAAGCCATGAAGAGTAAAATATTTAATGCATTGAATGAAAAAGAAAACAAACAGAAAAACAAAAAACTAGAGTTCCTGCTGTAGAAGAGTATTTTTCAAAAGTGAAAGAGAGCTAAAGACTTTCATATTTGAATTAAAGCTGAGAAGCTCTGGCCAGGTGGCTCACCAGTCGCCTGGCATGTGGGTGTCCTGGGTTTGATTCTGTCCAGGGCACACAGAAGCAACCATTCACTTCTCTACCCTTCCCCCTCTCTCTTCTATCTCTCTCTCTTTCTCTTCTCTTCCCCTCTGGCAGCGAGGGCTCGATTGCTGCGAGTTGACCCCGGGTGCTGACAATGGCTCCATGGTCTCCGCCTCAGGCACTAAAAAATGGGTCCAGGTGCAATGGAGCAAGGGCCCCAAATGGGCAGAGCATCGCTCCCTAATGGATTTGCCGTGTGGATCTAGATGGGAGCGCATGCTGGATTATGTCTTTGCCTCCCCTCCTCTCACTAAAAAAAGAAAAAGAGCTGGGATATTTCATTACTAACGGATCTGCTTTGCAAAATTTGTTATAAGTTCTTCAGGATGAGGGGAATTTTATTGCTTTGACAATGGATCAAATAAGGGAAGAGTAATAGAGAAGGAATGAAGATAAAATAAAATATTTTTCTTATTTTTAGGTGTTCCAAAATTGACCCTTATTAACATAATAGTACACATGTATTGGGTAATTCTGGCATATTGATATGTAAACTGAAAGAAAGCAATGCCACAAGAGGACAGGAAAGAGAGATGGAAATATTGAAGTATTGTAGCAGTACGGTGTCATTCAAAGGTGAACTTACATTGTTTTTCAAATACACACTAACTCTAGAGCAACCATTAAATATTTTCAAAATATATAAATTCTATGCTAAGGGAGGAGAGAAATGAGATCATATTGAATTGTTAAAACAAGAGAAGAGAAAAAACAAAAAGTATAATTAATAGAAAACAGATACATGTACTAGCTATGTCAACATATTAATAATCTCTTCAAATAGAAATGTTCTAAATACACCAACTACAAAACAGATGTGAAAATAAATTTATAAAATAAGACAACTGTATGTTATTAATAAGAAACCCACTTTAAATATAAAGACATAGATGAGTTAAAACTTAAAGGGTAGAGAATGATGTACTATGATAATACTATAAAAATGACAATATAGTACTTTTCTATTGAAAATGTACTGACTATTATCTTCAGGGTTCAATGTTACAAGAAAAATTCCTCTATTATTGTTAGAGAGTACACATTCAGAAAGCATAATTCCTACATAGCAAATTTACGTAACTTTTACTACTATTAAACAGTTGTCTTGAGGTTTTGTACATTTCATTAAAAGGTTTGGGCCCTGGCCAGATAGGTTTGTTAATTAGAGTGTACCCTTGATACACAAAGGTTACAGGTAGGGTTCCATACCCAGTCAGGGCACGTACAGGAACAGATCAATGATTTTGCCTCACTCTCTTTCTCTCTCACTTTCCTTCCTCTCTAAAATCAATAAGCAGATTTTTAAAAATTTGAAAATTCAATAAAAATAGTTAATAGCACTTTTAGTATTTATACCATACTTTGAAAAGTCTTACTGGTTAAATAATTTCAGCTTTTATTTTAAGATTAAATATATTGAATATTGCTTAAGAAGATGTTTTAAAGAAAATTAAATTACTTTTAAATTTATCTCACAAGTTAATATTATAGAGGTATTTTGATTTAACAATGAAGAGGATATTGCAAGAAATTTGAAAAGTCTAAAAAGCCTATTTCCAATAAATGTAACTCAAAAAAGCTGTATGAACAATTCATTGAACACTAGCGTTCACATTCTCTGTAGATATATTTTAAATCAATTTTATGCTAACGTAGATTACATGCCTGGGGCAAGGTATATGTTGTTTTATTCAAATGGTGAATTAAAATGCACATAAGAGAAATACTCTTTTTCAATTTCAGAGATTGGTTCCACAATGAAAGTTTTCGAAGAAAAAGTGAAGGACAGTAAAATAACTTTTATTGCAATTGCTTAAAATTGTTTCTCTATTTTATTAATCTTTACATTTTATTTATTTTTATATGTTTTGTGCAATCAAAGACACAATTAGTTTATAATTATGGAGGATTTGTGGCATCTAAGCTTTGTAATAAGTACTGAATATATTTCTAAATTTTAAAATTTAAGCCATAATTTACAAATATCTAGTTCACACAATTAAGTACTTAGTTCTGTGAACTTTTATCAATGTATACAGTCTTAGAGCTCTCAATAAAATCAGAATATGAGATGTATATCATTCCAAATATGGTGTCATATCTTTTTACAGTCAACCTCTCCTCTTTTCTCTAGACAGTGGCCATAATTTGTCTGATATCTGTTTCTAAAATTTGTCTTTGAAAGAATGTCACATAAATGAAATTATGCAATAAATAACATTTTCAGTCTGATTTTTTCACTTTGCAGGATGTATCTGTGATTGATCTCTATTGTCACATAGAGCCATGTTTCATTCCTTTTTATGGTAGAATAGTGTTCTGTTGTTGGAATTTGGATGTATCATGTTTGTTTCTTCATTTCACAGTTGAGGGACATGTGGCTGGTTTCAGTTTGTCAAAATGAATAATAAAGCTTCTTTACACATTTGTAAACAGGTTTGTGTGAACATAAGTTTTCATATAACTTAGAAGAATTTCTCCAAGTGTGGTTACTGGGTCATATGATGAAAGCATGTTTACTTTATCAGTTCTGCCAAACTGTTACTAGAGGCATGTACAATTTTGAATTCCCCTATTAATAAGAGAATTCAATTATTCCATATCATTTACCAGTACTTAGTTTTTTCTGTAGTTTTAAGGGCATTCTAGTAAGTGCATTTTAGTTTGCATTTCATTAATTAATAATGATGTTTAGCATCTTTCAATATGATTACTTGCCAGATATTCTCCTTCTCTGATAAAATATCTGATCAATTTTTAATTGGGTTACTCATTTATTTACTATTGCTTTTAATAGTCTTTACATATTCTTATACAATTTCTTTATGAAGTGGGTTATATACAAATACTTTTTCATAGTTTGTGCTTAAATATTCAGTTTAAGTTTTCATTTTAGTAAAGTTTAATTTAGTAATTATATATTTTTATAGATAATACTTTTAGACATATCATGTAAAATTTCTCATAATTTAAATTAGTTTTTATAGTTTTAGGTCTTACTTCAGGTCACAATATAGTTTCGTTTAATTTTTAAATACACTTATCAATAAGTGTGTTTACGTGGGTGTGTTTCAGAAATATATCACTAGTCAACTTGTAAAATTTGATTTACAAAACCATAATTTTCAACAACATTTTCTACGGTATTATCAGTAAATTTTATTAATTTTTAAATTTAATTAAATCTGATTTTACATATTTTTGAAAGTGCATTTAAATTAAAATATTAAATGTAATTATAAACATAAATATAAATATATAGTTGAATTCATGAGGACTCTTCCAATGAAAATCTAGTTTTTATAAATTATATGTAAGTATCTAATTTTAAGCATGAGAAATATAATGATGTTGATAATGTAAATTACTGAAAACAAATAATCTAATTTTTTTTTTTTTTTTACAGGGACAGAGAGAGAGTCAGAGAGAGGGATAGATAGGGACAGACAGACAGGAACGGAAAGAGGTGAGAAGCATCAATTATTAGTTTTTCGTTGCCATTGCAATATCATAGTTGTTCATTGATTGCTTTCTCACACGTGCCTTGACCGCAGGCCTTCAGCAGACTGAGCAACCCCTTGCTGGAGCCAGCGACCTTGGGTCCAAGCTGGCGTGCTTTTGCTCAAGCCAGATGGGCCCGTGCTCAAGCTGGCGACCTCGGGGTCTCGAACCTGGGTCTTCAGCTTCCCAGGCTGATGCTCTATCCACTGTGCCACCGCCTGGTCAGGCCAGATAATCTAATTTTTAAAGAGCACATTAATATATGGATATAAATAATAGATATAAATTGCATAACCCAAAGTTGAATTCAGTGTAATTTCAATCTTGAAGAAATTTACCAGGATAGCAAATGTATTTAATGACTGAAAATGTTCTAAAATTAGATGCTATAGCTAAAAGCACTCATTAAATCTTTTTAATATAAGTACATATTTTTTCATTTGCATCTATTGAAATACAGAAACATATTAGAAATAGTTTTCTCACAGAAGCCCACAAAATTATTTTAGTAAGGTTATTGTTCATTTGTTTATTTATTTATTTATTTTTACTATACGTGAAATATCTCCCATTGGCCTTTTATGAGGAAAATTGCCAAATAAACATTATATCAGAGATATTCTGCAGGGAAAGTTCAAAATAAAGCAATAACAGATGAGGATTGTTTGAAAGTATTTTACATGTGCCTTTGACATTTTTGTATGAGATATTTCTTACTGCTTTACTTAAATGGTTACTTTGAAATGAATATAAATTTGCATATTCACAGAAAATTACTTTATGAAATCATATTCTTTAGATATGCAAGTAATTAATTAATAAAATGCCCACCTTCTTTCAAAAAATCTCAGTGTTATTCTCTAAAACTTATCTATTTATCATGATAAAGAGATTCCTATAATACTTCAGCCATCAGGAAGTCTCCAGAATTCACTAACAGTTTTATAAATGTCAACTCCTGATTATTATATGGGAAAGTGCAGCAGAGCAGTAAAGCATCTAACTGGCCTTTTGGCATCGCTAGAGTATTATATTTAAAGGTCAGATATGCATGATTATTTTAACCTGAGCCACCTTGTTGGAAGAAAGGGGCTGAATCACTTAAAACTTGTTCTAATTTTCTTTTATCATTCAAAAGTTATAAGAATGATACCTGGAAACAAGAAACAAAAAATTTAGTTATCAAAAATGTAAAATAAATTATTTATTGCAAAACTATTTATACACATGGGTAGTTTGGGTTAAAAATACATTTACATGTACAGTACTCTGATTTCATATGGTATTGAAGTTTAATAAAATTTTTAAAAGATCCTTGAAAAACAATGTTTTGATTATTTCTCACTTTACATTGCTCACAATAGAGCTATATGACTTTAAACTGACACCAAAAATCAAGACTCAGAATAGATAGAGACATAGGAGTATATCTTCACATATTATTTATAGGAATGGTAACAGGTAGAGCTAACTTTTATTCTGAAATACATTAGAGAGTTTATCATTTATATATTTATATAAATGATATGCATTTATATATTTATATTCATTTATATATTTTCTTTGAACACACTGCTCACAAAAAAGTCTAAATTTCAGCCTAAAATACTATCTCTTGGCCAATTTTAATAAAGATGAGATGGTTTATTAAGGCATTGATATCTACTTAAGTATATTAGAACACAATATTTATAGATTAATTAAATGCTCTATCCCTTTCAAACACATTTCATTTGTATTTCACCATTATCTATAAATATTTTTATAAAATATTTATACATATCTTCAATATTTGTGTGAATTTAGATTAAAGGTAAATCTAGAAATAACCTAAGAAGAGGTCAAAATCTAGATAGGAATGTAGATCAAAACTACCAATATTCATTAAAAATAAAGTACAGCTTAAGGAATATAATAAATAATAGCATAATAGCTATGTACAGTGCCTAAATTCCGGGAGAACATTATGCTGTACACCTAAACTAATACAAAATAATATTTAATGTGAACTGTAATTGAAAAAACAGTAAAGATTTCTTATGAGGCACTTTGTTTTCAATATGACATCCAATAGGCACAATTCCAGATGCCAGAATAAAAACTTCCCAAATTAGCATTTTCATAAAAGTAATAAGATCACTAGAAAATATTGTTAAAATAAATTAATAATAAAAATGTCCCCATGAAAAAAAATCCAGGTTCAGGTGGCTTTACGTGTGAGTTCTGATAAATGTTTAAATAAGAATTGGCAATTAGTTTTCACAAACAAATCCAAACCTTACATACTACTTCTACACAATTCATTCTATAAAATCAGTATTATTCTAATGACAAATCCAGACAGATGGCACAAGAAATGAAAACTGCAGGCAAATGTACTGTACAAATATAAATATAAAATTCCGCAATAAAAGATTAGCAGTCCCTGGCCAGTTGCTCAGTGGATGGAGCATTGTCTCAGCATATTGATGTCCCAGGTTCGATACCAGGTCAGAGCACACAAGAAAAACAACTATCTGTTTCTATTCCTAACCTTCTCCTCCTTCTCACCTTCTTCCCCTTCCACAGCCAGTGGCTCAATTAGTTTGAGCGTCATACAGGACACTTAAGATAGCTCAGCTGATCAGAGCATGTCAGCCTCAGATATTAAAAATAGCCCAGTTGATTGTAGCATTAGCCCAGATGCAGGTTGCCAGGTGGATCCCAGTAAGGGAACATGGGGGAATCTGTCTCACTATCTCCCTTTCTTTCACTTTAAATAAATAAATAAATAATCTGAAATTGACCTTGAAATAAAACTTATTTTTTCTCTCCTATGTGCAGACTTTTCAATTGACTCAAAAGAAAGCTAACAGGTTTTATAGGAATCTAATACTAGTTCAAACACAATCCCAATGAACATTATTTGGAATAGGTTTGAGATGAGAATTTTAAAATGTTACAAAAAGAAATATAAGTAAGTAAAGATAGAAATTCTCATAAGCTTCTTGATGAGGCACTTCCTGGTATTTATGCAGGAAAATTGGGAGCTAAGAAAACCTCAACTGGTTCAAGTCATCTCAACTCTAAATATTCACTAACTAGAGGGTAACCTCCTTCAGTACTGCTGTCCAGATTGCTCTTTGATTCCCTGGGTCTCTGAGGCTTCTGGAGATTATGCCCTCATCATTCTATCAGCTCTCCAATAGGAACACTTTTCAATTTTTGACACCAATTATCAATTAGAAAACTTTGCCACCGCCTGCTGTGATCTTCCCATGGCGATTCCTGCCCTCCAGCTCTCACTCTATCTTTTTGCTTGCGTCTGAATTCTCACAGAGCACTGAATCATAGAATTGCTACAGAGATTTTTCTGATACAACTTGATTTTCAACACTTTGGAATTGATCTTATCGGTGTGTCTCTTTTCCTCTCTGCTCTGAACATGCAGCCTGTGTATGTACTGGGATCAAGCACAGGCTGGTTCTTGAACCAGATTGCCTTGAGCTAGATCACATACTTCTTTGAGTGTTGCCTCTTGAATAGAATGGGCCTGGTTAGCCTTGTGTGATCAGATGGCTGTGAGGTTTTTTGTTTGTTTGTTTTCACGTGTTTATGGTGCACACTGCTATAATTCAACATCTACATTCACTACAAAGTGATCACCCCCCAAAATCTAGTTACTATCTTTCAAAAAAACAATCAATACTTCCAAAATTTGCATGCCATCCAGAGGCCATATTCATCTCTGTATCTGTCCAGTTTCAGTACATGCTGCTAAAGCCAGCACTATTAGATACATGTGATCACCTACTAGATGTTGTTTATCCTTCTAGGTTAGGGGCAACAGTAACTATATCACAACTTTTGATTTCAACAACGTCCTGTTATCACAGTGGTTTCTGAGTTGATTTTCTGTGTTTGATAGTAATTCAGTAAAAAGGATCTAAAGGATAGCACTTTTTTTGTTGTTGTTTTTTAAAAAAAGTTCAGAGTAAGTAAGCCCAAGGCTGCAATTAGTAGAAGGAAAGACATAACAAAAATCAGAGCAGAAAAACATGGACACTAAAGAAAATAAAAAAAAAAGCAAAAATCAATTAAAATAAAAGCAGTCCTTTTAAAAATCCATAAACAAAATCATAAAACTATAAACTTAAGAAAAAATAAAGGACTTAATGAATAAAATAAAATAGCAAAGAGATATTACAACGATATCATAGAAATACAAAGGATTATAACAGACTATAATGAACAATTATATGCCAACAAATTGGGTAAACTAGGAAAAACAGATACATTCCTAGAAATATACAACTTACTGAATCTTGAAGAAATAAATAATCTGAACATAACAGTAACAAGGAGATTGAATCAGAAATCAAAAATCTTCCAACAGTCAACTATAATTAAAAATACTTTTTCTTAAATTAATCTTTCAACAAATAAAAGCCCAGGTCTAGATGTTTTACCTGGTAAATTCTGTCAAACATTTAAAGACGAATTAACACCAATCCTTCTCAAACTCTTTTAAAACGTTTGAAGAGCATGAATTTTTCCAAATACATTTTATAAGGTGAGAATTACTGTGATACCAAAGACAAATTAAGGCACTACAAAGAAACAAAAACAAAAAAACCCAGAATGTAGAATTGTGGTGGTTGTCAGGACATGGAAGTTGGGGTAAATGAGGAGATGTTGGTCAAAGAGTACAAGCTTTCAGTTATAAAATAATTTAAGTTCTGGGGATCTAATGTACAGCATGGTGATTATACTTAATACTTCTGCATTATATTCTTAAAAATTGTTGAGAGAGTAGATCGTAAATATTCTTACCACAAAATAGAAGTAATTATGTGAGTGATGAGGATATTAACTAACAATACTATTGTAATCATTTCACAATATCTAAGTGTCTCAAGTCAACATATAGTACACATTAAACTTGTACAATGTTAAATGTCAATTATATCTGGAAAAAATAAAACAATTTACCATGAAAAGAAGTCCAGAGCTAATATGGCAACTCTAATAGGTAGTGTGTATTATAGATGATAATAATAAAAATAATGATATCATTTAACACATGCTATGTTCCAGGGACTGTTCTAAACACTTTACTTACAAATTTTACCTTAGTCACTTTTCTCATCAATCCTCTGATGTAAGTAGGTATTATTGTTATTATTATTCCCATTTTATAGATATGTAAGCTAAGGCTTAGAAAGATCTAAGAACTTAACAGCAGAATAGCTAGTGGAGTCAACATTCAAACCCAAACCAGTCCTTTAACCTGCAAGCTCTGCTTTTATATTGAATTGTCACTGTCAGTGAAGATGTATACAAATGCCTCCTCTTTCTACAATCAGTCACAGTCAATATTCCTTTCTTGTGTTCAAACAGTCTCCCAATTTTGCTATCTTGAACCCCTTTGAGCTAACTTGAATATTCTTTGACACAACCTCCAGTGGTCTTTGAGTATTTCTCATACTTGTGGTCTCAATTCATATTGTATTTCCCCAGCCTCTAAGACTGTTCTAGAGTCTTCAAAGAGTGAATGAGCATTTTTTTTATATTTCTAGAAAATAACTATAATAACATATCCCAAAAGCAACCAATATCAACTAATACCTTTAATAGGGTATAGTAAAATAATTTGCCAGTTTATTAAGTAAGGTCCTGGGTGAATTTTTATTATCAAAAATAAATGTTTAGAGTAATAGAATTTGTCTTCATTAAAGTCATGAATCCCTAAGGAGTCAAAGAAATGATGAATGAGTATAGTCAGGACCTTGGAACATGATCCTCACAGTGGAGAACAAGGCTCAGTTCATAACCTCATGGACAATTAAGGCAGAGTAGTCTTAGTTAGTCTGACAGAGTTCTCCCCAGAAGACATATAAATGAAATTTAATTTATTAAATGGTTAATTGTTCTATGCTATTGTCACTGTTAAATCAAGATACATTAATCACAAATGCTATCTTAAATCCTAAAAGGATTTTGCTCTAATCCTATGCTAAGCAATGGGCAAATGTACTATAAAAACAAATCAGAAAAAAAAAGAAAGAAAACAGAAAGAAAGAAAAAAAAACAAATCAGGTCACATGAACCACAAATTTCCCCTTTTGCCTCAAAGTTGCTAAAGTTTACATAAATCAAAAGAAATTTCCCAGGAGACAAAATTGACCATGTTCCTCTAAAAAATATACTTGACAACTTAGAACAAAGTTCTGCTTTTACATTTACTTAGAATATTACAAATATGTAAATAAATCAAGAGTTTAGCACATACTCAGTGAATAAATAAACTTTTGTATCAGATCAAATGTAAAATCGAATCCCAGCTCTAAGTCTTTTAAACTTTTTGACCCTAGGTGAGTTATTAACTTTCTCTATGCCTCAGCTTCTTCATCTCTTAAGTGGGTTATTGTGGGAGTTAAACATAATTCATTTAAATAAATAGAACAAAGCTTGGAAAGTGCTCAGTAACGGTTAGCTATTGCTATTGTTAGCTTTTTTCCTCATCTCTAATGACTGCATTTACCAATGCTGCCTCTATTGGTCAGATTAGGCCAAATGATTTCTTAGTGACAAATTAATCCAAAATTTCACTGACTCAAACACATGGAAATTATTTCTCACTCAAGTGAGAACCATTGAAGGTCTTATCAACTTTCCTGGGCAATTGCCCCCATGCTGTGACTCAACAATTCAGGCTACTTTAGGTTCTCTGCTATCCAGTGGCTTGACGCCCGCCATGACTCCAAACCTCCAACCCAAACTCACTGGTTTAACCTCCAAACCTTATACTGGTGTCTGGTGGGAGAGCCTGTGCGTAAGTGAAAAATCAAGCTTCACTACAGACACTGAAGCAAAAGTTGAACAACTGTTTTTCCAGAACATAAAATAAATCCATGCATCAGATAAAGTGACTAAAAAGTGTAACAAAAGAATACGACTGCACAACTACCAGAATTTAATCAGATGAAGCAGTGTAAACAGTTTCTGGGAACCTATAGTAAACTTACAGAAAACTGCTTTTTGGACTGTGTTAAAAACTTCACAAAAGAAGAAAAACTTGATGAGACAATCTGTTCAGAACACTGTTTATAGAAGTATTTTTAAATAATGAAAAGAATATCCATGAGATTTCAGAAATGTTGTATTCAGCAGAATGAAGCCCTGGTAGCCAAATCAGGACTGTTGTCCAACTACATTAGAGAAGTCTGATGAATGAAAATGAGGATTCATCTGGTAGAATCACCTGAAAGCAATGGCCACTGTATAAATTGTCTGCAATGACTATTTAGCAAATAAAAACTATTGAAAAAAGTTGCTATTTATATGGAGCAATCAAAATAAAAAGTCTTATAGTTCAATGCAAATAAGTTTCAACATTTGTTAAGGCTTCAAGATTCAGCAGTTTGGTTGCTTGATTAGAAGTAGACTGATAGAGAACAGACTGACAGCAGTCGGAGGGGTCTGGGGCTTAGGGGCTGGGTGAGAAAGGGGAAAGGATTAAGCAAAAATAATAAAATTCATAGACACGGACAACAGTGTGGTGATTACAACAGTCATGGGGGTAGGGAAGAAATAGAAGAAGGTCAAGAGGAGATAAATGGTGACAGAAAAATGAAACTTGACTTAGGGTGGTGAAAATACAATACAATATACAGTTAAATGTTATAGAATTGTACACCTGAAACCTGTATAATTTTTTAACCAATGTTACCCACAACAAAATCAATTAAAAATGAAATTAAAACAGAATAAAAAGAAACTTTTGCCCAGAGCCCAGATTCCCATCTGGTTACTTGTCCAGTCCTGACATCGCTTGCCTCTTCTTTCCTTTCAACATGACAGCTGCCACTGTGTCCTTCGCCAAGGATATCCTGGCAGGTGGAGTGGCTGCAGCCACCTCCAGGACCGAAGTAACATTCATCCAGCGGTCAAGCTGCTCTGTAGGTGCTACACACCAGCAAGCAAATCACTGCAGATAAGCAGTACAACATTTCTGAAATCTCATGGATATTATTTTCATTATTTAAAAATAGTTCTATAAACAGTGTTCTGAACAGTGTTCTTATACTGTTCCTACTCCCAAGGAGCAGGAGTCCTGTCCTTCTGGCTGGTAACCCGGCAATGTCATCAGACACTTCCCTACCCAGGCTCTCCACTTTGCCTTCAAAGGCAAATACAAGCAGATCCTTCAGGGTGGTGTGTACAAGACAACCCTGGTTTGGAGCTAGTTTGCAAGGAATCTGACAACAGGCAGTGTCACTGGGTCCACCTCACTGTGTTCTGTGGCTGTTCCTGATTTTGCCTGTACTGCTCTAGCAGCCGATGTGGGCAAATCTGGAGCTGAAAGGGAATTCAAAAGCCTCAGTGACTGCCCAATTCAGATCTACAAACTCATGGGATTAAGAGCCTGTACCAAAGATTTCATATTCTGTGCTGGAAAAAAGAGACACGAATAGAAATAAAACAAGTGATATAGATAGATAATTAGGTTTTTAGACAAGAATATTAAAATTGTGATTAATATGTTTAAAATATTTACTATTTACTACAAAATTTACTATTTCATATGATCACTGAAATTTAACATACCAAATTAAAATTATAAAACTAGGAAAATATCATATATCACAATACAAATTTAACAAACGGTTATAAGAAAATCAGTTTCAGAAGAAAGAGTTAAATTGAAATATGTCCTTGCCAGATTGAAGCAAAAAGAAGAGTGGAGCAAGAAAAGAGATTAAATGAGACCAAATTTAAACTTCTTCAGATAGACAATGAAAATCTCAGAGAATATGCTAAAGAGACTTCTCTATGTTAATCATTTTATTCTTTTTTCTTTGTTTAATATACAAGTTGTTGGAGATCCTTTCTTTAGGTAACAAAATATTCAGTGGAATTGCAATAAATGTAATGCATATTAGTATAAACAGCAATGGCTACAATAACTGTTGGAATTGTGAATCTCTTCATTTGAGAAAGATAATATAAGAACTTCTTCACCTGTTAGAATAATTGTATCTTATTGTGAAAATATAAAGCAATTTTATTAATGTAAGAATGTTTGAAAGTTTGTAGGAAGGTACATTTGGAAGCTAAGTATCCAAATAGGTGGACAATGCCGTTTGTTAATTTATTTATTCTCAACTCCAAATCCACCTTTCATTGCTTGCTCTGAAAAAATAAATACTTCCACTTTACTAGTTGGCACAATGTTAAATTTTGTCAACAGAGGGCACTGAAGAACAATAATAGAGCCTGCAATTTCTTTTCCTTGTTTTGGTTTGTTCCTCTCATCAGGCAGTGAGTACAGTTTAGTTTTGTTTTGCTTTATTTTCAACACGCTGAAACTTGGAGAATATGGCACCTTACAAAAGGCAGCTTCCCTCAGCACCTATGAAGCATTGCAGCAGTGTCGCAGAATACTTCTCTATGACCAGCCTCTCTCAGGATATCTTACTCGGTTACTGAGTAGTAGTGTCACCGGTGGGATACTTCCCTATGACAGGTTACTCCAGAAACCTTCTTAGGCAGCTCTGAAGCATAGTGCCACCAAGCGGACAATTTCCAAGGAGTTGTATCACCCTAGGACCTTAGAAGACATTTTTGCTATTCATTGAGTAATGGCTGTGTCCTTTCCAATTAGATCTTCAATCTCTTACTAATAATACTTGTAGCAGGTTGAATAATGGTCCCCACAAAAAGTTGCATTCTAATTCTTGTGAATATATTTTCTTATATCTCAACAGTTACTCTGCAGATGTGATTAAATAAAAAATCTTTTATTTTATTTTATTTTATTTATTTTTTATTAAGTGAGAGGTGAGAGGCAGAGAAGCAGAGACAGACTCCCGCCTGCACCCAGACGCTGATCCACCTGGCAAACCTACAAGGTGATGCTCTGTCAGTCTGGGGCTGCTGCTCTGCTTCTCGGCAAGGGAGCTATTTCAGCACCTGAGACGAGGCCATGGAGCCACCCTCAGCGCTTTAGGTCAAATTGCTGGAACCAACCAACCAACCTTTTTATGAAAACTGCCCTCTCTCGCAGTGCTGGTCAACCTGGTCTCTACCGCCCACTAGTGGGCGTTCCAGCTTTTTTGGTGAGCGGTAGCGGAGCAACCAAACGGCGCCATGATTGGTCCACCATGAAAGCTAGAATGCCCACTAGTGGGCAGTAGGGACCAGGTTGACCAGCACTGTAGGTGGCTTTATAAAAAGGTTGACTACCCCATGCTGGGGATAGAGAGAAAGAAGGGGAGGAGGAGGAGTGAGGAAGCAGATCGTTGCTTCTCCTCTGTGCCCTGATGAGAATCAAACCCGGGACTTCCACACATCAGGCTGATGTTCTACCACTGAACCAACCTGCCAGGGCCTAAAAATCTTAAGAAGTAGAAATTATCCTGTATTATTTAGGTGGGATACTTGTAAACACATGTATCCTTATAAGCGGTAGAGAAAGGAATATTTGACTAGAGAAGATTGGAGTGATGCATTCACAAATAAATGGGATGCTGCTGACAGCCTCCATAAGCGTCAAAAATCTAGAACTGGGCTCTCCTGTGGAGCCTCTAGAAGGAACTAGCCCTACTACATCTTAACTTTAGGCTAGTGAAATTAAATTCTGGCTTCCAAAATTTTAAGAGAGTACATTTCTGTTGTTTAAGACACTAAGATCATGATAATACATTACAGAAGCAAAGAAAACTAATATAATATTTTAAATTAAACTCTCTGTTCAAATTACTGTTTGGATCCTGTCACATGATAGCCCTCTAACTGATAGAGTCCTGCATGAATGTGAGGTATTTTTAATACTTTTTGACAGGGTTGGAAAAGTATGTAATTTACAGTTCAATGGTTGCAGGTTATGTATTTATACTGTTAATCTTTTCTTCAAAGATGTTACGTCTGGCATGGAAGCTCCAATTATATATACTTCAAAATCGATTTTGTTGTATAAACTCTGTATGGCTAGATCTACTTTGCTTTTGTTGGTTATGGATTGGTCAATTAAATGGTATTATAATGGGACTACCTTGCCTGTATCCCATAAAGGTGACACTGTTCTCTACCAGACCCTGGAATGTGACATTTTATTTGATATGCTATCTTCGTCAGCTTGAAGATCAAAATTAGAAGCTTCCATTTGATTTTCTCTACTAAAATTGTTCTCATCTTACATGCCAAAAACAAATATAAGGTTTTTGCCAGCTAACAAATATACACATTCTAATTTTACAATTTTGGAACAAGAAAATGACCATTATGTGGATCTATGAACTATGTCAAGACTCCAGTTACCTCTTAGACTTTATATCATATGTTCCCCTAACTTACTGTGGGGAGGAATATGATGATACTTAAGATATCCTGTCTCCATAAATTCTCATAATGTCAATATTCTGATTTTGCCTTATATGGTTACTCAAATAAATGACCATTACAGAATTGGAGGTATAATTATATACAAGGGCTTTTATAATGTAAATAAGGTCTCTTTTTCAGACAAATATTCACCAATTCATAAACTGCTAACCCACACAAACCAAGTATGGCATAATGATTTTAATGGTGTGACTATCTTTAGCTGGTTAATTATCCATTCTTGATTTTTTTACTTTGTAAATTAAATAATAGCCCCATTGGATGACAATCTATTATTTTCCTAAATTCATCATCTTTTAATATTCATCTCCATAATTTTCTTAAGTCGGGCTCCTCTGGTTGTCACTTTGAAATTGAAACTCATTACTATACCTTCTGATAATTGAACCGCATGTAGTTTGCCTCTATTATCTTAAGATATTATTATCTCCATTACTAAGAGAGAGTCCAGTTGTGCAATAGTACCTGTGATAATCAGCCCTGGCTTACTGAGGGCAGTTACCAAAAAGACTCTCATTACTCTTGATGCTCCCCTCCCCAGACACAGCACACTGCTAACTTTGGTAAAGAGAGTCACCTGTGCCCTTTCAAGGACATCTTCCAGTGAGATTTCCAGCTTTAATTTAATATCTATACTGATACTGTATATTCAATTATCTAAACTTCTTGATCTCATTCTCCAATTCTCTGCTATTGCAGTCTGGGCATTAATACAACTTTTAATGTAGGCTACCTTTTCTGCTTCACTTTTTCTTCTCCACCTTCTTTTTCCTCTTATTCATTTACTGTTGACCATTTCAAGGTGAGCCAGAGAGACAGAACCAATAATAGAACTAATGTAGGCCAGACATTCCTCCATGAATTTTCCCAGATTCAGAATCTAGGTAGCTGATGCTAGTTGTAGTGATATATTAACAATCAGTCTAAAGATGCTCTCCTTTAAAATCCAAAATAAAATTTACAGTCTGCTTCCAAATTGTGGAAGAGACTAAGAGAAACAGGATGAGTCAGAGGAAGAAACTGAACTGAGAAACATTTATACTAGAGGCTCTATTCAATCTCACAGAGAGATCTGGAGCTAGAGCCTCCCCTCACAGTTGCTCCTAATTTGAGCTAATGTAATTAGGTGTATGAATACTCCACATCAGCCAGTAATTACCTACAGGCTTTACCTGGAGAATAAATACTTCTTTAAAGATTATATTAAAATTAAATGTAAAAAGGTTCTCAACTTTATAAATCATAGGATAAATGCACCTAAACTTACAGAGATATACCAGTACACACCACAAGAATGCCCAAAATTTAAAAAGGTTGACATACCAAGTATAATCAAGGATATAGAACAATTAAAAAATCTTACACACTGGAGATATGTGAGTAAATTTGTACAACTACTTAAAATGTTATTTGGCATTATCTACTGATGATGGATAAATTTATTCTGAATGACTTTATAATTCTAATCTAAACTATATGCCTGATACAACTGTTCTCATATATTTACCAAAGGATGTATAATGAAATGTATTCAGCTATATTACTTATAATAGCATCAAACTTCCAAGTATTCTAAAACCATTCATCATTTGAATACAGAAATGGATGTTTGTATATTCATATCAATAAAACCTGGTTTATTTAATTTGGAATCAATGAAATACAATCATAAACAATAAACTCACAAACATTATGTTGAATAAAATAAGTCAAACACAAAGTGTACCTAACATATAATTCCATTTAAATGAAGGACAGAGAGAGAAATATAAGTGGTTGTTAAAGCTGTGAAAAAAGATATGACCTCAATAATATTAGATATTAGTACTCATAAAAGTTAAAATGACACTATAAAACTATTTTTCACCTATAAACTTTACAAAAATCCTAAAGTTTGATAATATCTTGAATTATGTGAAAAATGTATTGCTGAAAAAGTATATTGGTATTAACCTTAGAAGGGGAAATTTTCCCATAATATATTAAATGTTTTCTTTAGGTCAGCATGCATATGTATTACCAATATAGCTCTTTAAATGCAAATTTCATGTCCCAGCTCTGGAAATTTGGACTTAGTAGGTCTGGGGTAGAAGTAAAGAATTTCATCTTTAACAGCTTCCTAGATATTACTAACACTGCCTCAGGCTCAATTTTACCTATGAGAATTTAACCTAAAGCTATGCTCTAGTGAATGATGTTTGTACAAGTGGAAAATTAACAATGTTAAAGAAATAATACTTTGTAAAATGTTTATTCTTTAAATGTAGAATAAGTTTATAAATATAAGGCTTGAAAAAAAATAAATTATAAAAAACTGTATTGAAAAATTTCCTCATACTGAACAACCCCTAATTTCTCCACCTCCCCACATACCTCAGCAAAGCACTTAATCATTGTTACAAATTTATTCTACTTCCCTTTATATACCTCTTTTAATGAAAGAAAATATGAATATGTTTATTTTTATCCCCTTTATGAAATAAAGTTGTAGCTACTATGGAGTATTTACTTAGTTCAGTTTTAACATTGTGGGTCTAATTTCCTATTCAAAAAATAAACTTTTTAAAGGGGTAATTATTGTAACTTTTATAGTTATTTCAATACTTTAAAATGTACCACAAATTTATCAAAGTTTTTATGCTTTCATACTTAGTTCCCAGATATTAATTGTTAATATTTGCTATTATCCACTACAGAAAAATAAATCCTTATAATTTATCATCCAAATTTAATTTCTAGCAAAATTCTTCCTTACACAAATCAATGAGAGATTAGTATTCTAAATCACAAAAGATTTAGAAAATGGAACAAGTCACTATTCTCCCAAGCCCCTAAGGCAAGAACATGGTTTTCAGCAGAGCGTCAATGAGAGATTGTACCCAGAATCCTAAATGTTGTATTAGGACCTCTTTGGAATTACAAGCAACTGAGAAATGTGAACACCTCCATGCAAACATTGCTCTACCATTCCCTGCAAATACCTGACCTACGCTTCTTCAGTCTTCTAACAAATATTAATTAAGCCATCATTTTCCTATATTAATACACTTAATATTAGTAACTAAGTAACCCACTTACTCTGAGTGACTTCAGTTTCTTGACTAACGCCTGAATGATATCCGTTGATACTTAGATCCAATCTGTCTGTTCTACAAAATTAAAAAGAAGTTTAAATTCCATGCCAAATTCATCATGTGTTACCTGTTATATCATTCTTTTTATATAGCATAGTGCTTGTGTGTGTAAATAAGGTTACATGTGGGATAAAATTTGCATTTCCAAAAGTAATGCAATAATATTTTGCAAAAGCTAAAGGATTCTCAACCCTGTCATCTCACTACTCTTGTATGATAAAGGTAATAGCATTTGGCCTTGTCACATTATTCAAATCAGACAGAAAGAATTACTAATAAATTTCATGAAAATGTAAAACTTTTAAGAAATATTATTTTTAATCAGTTCTTTCATTCTAATTAATCACACAACAGCCTCATCATATGTGATAGCTATAAGTATTTCTAGGGAACTGAGATAAACAGAATAGTGCCTAAAGAAATTACAAATTATTATTCTGTAATTCAAGGCTATTAATTACATCATTAAAGCATTTATGCAATACATGAGCCTCTCTAAGTGTGTAAAATACACTTGAATAAATTATTTTTAAAAAGCATTGAATATTCATGTCTGAAAATAGTACTTTGTTATTTCTATCTCACTACAAATATGCATTTTATGTCTGGGAGTCATGTTGAGGTCAATGGGAACAGGACCCATTTATTATTTACATTATAAATAATACTGTAAAACAAACAACATATGAACCAACACAAATAAGTATAATAAACCATTAAAAATTAATAGTGTTGCCTGACTTATGGTAACACAGTGGATAGAGTGTTGACCTGGGATGCTGAGGACCTAGGTTCAAAACCTCAAGGTCACCGACGTAAGCACGGGCTCATACAGCTTGAGTGTAGGATTATAGATATGACCCATGGTCACTGGCTTGAGCCCAAAGGTCACTAGCTTGAAGCTCAATGTTGCTGGATTGAATCCAAGGTTGACTTAAGCAAGGGGTCACTGGCTCAGATGAAGCCCCCAGCCAGGGCACATATGAGAAGTAATCAATGAACAACTAAAGTGACACAACTACGAGTTAATGCTTTTCTCCATCTCTTCCTGTCTATCTTTCTCTGAGAAATGTGAACACCTCCATGCAAACATTGCTCTACCATTCTATCTTTCTCTTTCTCTCTCTCTCTCTCTCTCTCTCTCTCTCTCTCTCACACACACACACACACACACACACACACACAAATGAATAGCAGTACAAGGAAAAACTTTAAATGAACATCCACCTTGTTTAAATTCTTAACTTTCATTGAAGCCCATATTACCTGAGTCCTTCAAAATATTATTGTCACCATTTCATTAATACTTAAGGACAGTATCTTCAACCTTTTTAGAACATTCTGTTAGTGACAGAGAGCCAGTCTCTACCTTTCATAAACAGATTCCCAGAAAAGTTACATTTCTCCAAGATCTATTTTGTTTCAATCCCTGTTTCAAAGTTCTATATCTGTTTGGTTCTCACATATATACAAATATATATCATCTTCCTAAACAGTTTTACCATTTTTTCCTTCTCTTTAAGAAATCAATGAAATCAATTTATGTTTGTTAATTCCTGTTCAGAAAAACTCTAGAGGATTAAAAAATTGCATAGTACAGACTCCAACTTAAATTGAATCTTACATACCTTTTTTTTTTTTTTTTGGTGTGTGTGTGTGGCAGAGACAGAGTCAGAGAGAGGGACAGATAGGGACAGGAAGGGAAAGAGATGAGAAAGATCAATTCTTCATTGTGGTTCCTTAGTTGTTCATTGATTGATTTCTCATAAATATTATATATCTTAAAAGTTCTCACTTTTGGCCCAGGCTAGCTGGCTCAATGAATAGAGCAACCGCCTGGCATATGGATGTCCCAGGGTCAATTCCCAGTCAGGGCACACAAGAGAAGTGACCATGTGCTTCTCTTTCCCCTTTCTCTTTCTCTTCTCTTCTTGCAGCCAATGGCTCAATTGGTTTGAGCCTTGCCACGGACTCTGAGGATAGCTTTGTTGGTCCGAGTGTAAGCCTCGGGCACTAAAAATACCTTGGTTGGTTCAAGTATCAGCCCTCAGACAGTGGTTGCTGGGTAGATCCAGGTCTGGGCACATGAAAGAGTCTCTCTCACTATCTCCTCTCCTCTCACTTAAAAGAAAAAAAGACAGAAAAAACGTTCTTACCGTGAAGCTTTTCCCATTGTCTATGCACCTCTTATTTCTGTATCAGTATTTTCTTGTTATGTGTTTCTTACTTACTTTCGCTTTATTCCCTAAACCCTGCTTCAAATAGCTCATAACATCTTTCCTTTTCTCTCTCATGCATTATCTTGAACTTGTTAATTTTATATCTAAAAGAGTTTCAGTTTCTTCCCTAAGCCCTAACTACAATACTTATTGGCCTACCTAAAATAACAAAAACATTAAGATGGTCTCCTAAATAAAAGAAACTCTACCTGGTACCATTTTATTAAGCATATAGAGATTTAAATTTATAATCTTTTGTTTTCTCTGTACCCAAATAAGGTAGGACCTCAACTATTCATGTACCATAGTAAATTTCTAAGCTATGTGAAAAGGTTTTTTTTTGCCTTCTGAATGTAAGACTTATTCTAAGTAAGTTTACTTAAAATAATTCTATTTCAAAGGAATTCAGATGCTAACTTATCAAAAATTTCTTGACCGTGTTTTTTTTCATTGCAGAGCTTAAAATTCTCATCATGACTATTATTTCTCCTGAAAGAACTCTATAAAATATAAAATGTTCCCTGTGGGAGTTTATACTTAAAACACTATCACTTTCTAACCTAACACATTTCAAAATCTGCCCACTGAGGAAAGCAAAAGGAAAGGGATAGTGCAATACTTTAAAATGTACTGACTCAATTTATATATACATATTTGGATCATTTAGGAAGAAAGCAGAACTGTGAATCCACACATTCTGAAAAATCACCTAAGTGAACATTCACAAAAGCACGTTTCATCTGAGTATGGCAAGAAAAACAGTAAGCCAAAATCAAAATATATCCATCTAAAACTCCTGCTGAATATGAATCAAGACAGAGAATTTATATTTCACAGTCTTGCAAGGACTAAAATCATGAGATTTTTTTTTTTTTTTACAAAATTAACTTTGAATATCAGACCATATGTTAACCCACAAGAAGAAACAGCTTTTTTTTTCCTTTCTCCTCTTACCTTTATCATACATGTAAGACTATGAAAGGAGCCTACACTTCACCATCTTAATATTTCCCTTAAAATTTTTGTTTTTGCTATGTCCTCAATGTCATTATGATGCTTCAGTGTGTATATGTGATTTTTAAAAGAATGATTTTAGTTTTAATTAATTGATCATTTAGAAGAATGTTTGAAAGATTTTCTCTCATTATAGTCATGAATATTTGTCACTCAGTTAGCTTTTTTCTGTTTTTATTTTTGACAGAGACAGAGAGTCAGAGAGAAGGACAGATAGTGGCAGACAAACAGGAAGGGAAAGATATGAGAAGCATCAATTCTTCTTTCTGGCACCTTCATTGTTCATTGATTGCTTTCTCATATGTGCTTTGGCCGGGAAGGGGGGTGGGCTCCATGAGAGCGAGTGACCCCTTGATGAAGCCAGTAACCTTGGGCTCAAGCCAGCAAACATGGAGTCATGTTTATGATCCCATGCTCAAGCTAGCTTCCCCGTGATCAAGCTAGTGAGCCTATGCTCATCAAATGATCCCTCGCTCAAGTTGGCGACCTCAGGGTTTTGATACTGGGTCCTCCTTGTCCTAGTCCAACATTCTATCCACTGCACAACTGCCTGGCATTCGAACATTTTAGAGTACATTGAAAATATATTTTTAAAAAATAAAGATTAGAAAAAACTTATTAAAAAAACCATTTAAATGTAAATTAATAGTCCTGGTTATTTTCTTTTTTGATTTTTTAAATTAATTTATTTACTTTTATTAAGTAGAAAGGTAGGAAGGCAGACAGACTCCCACATGTGCCTTGACCAGAATCCACTTGGCAAGCACCCTACAGGGTGATGCTCTGTCCATCTGAGTCCACTGCTTCATTACTTAGCAACTGAGCTATTCTAGTGCCTGAGGCAGGCCATGAAGTCATCCTCAGTGCCCAGGGCCAACTTGCTAACCTTTTGAACCATGGCTGCAACAGCAGAAGAGGGAGAGAGAGAAAGAAAAGAGGGGAGGCGGTGAAGAAGCAGATGGTCATTTCTCCTGTGTGCCATGACCAGGAATTGTACTCAAGACTTCCACATGCTGGGGTAACATTTACCACTAAGCCAATCATCCAGAGCCCTCTTCCGTGTCTTTCAAAGCAATTTTAGTTTATTTATTTGGAAATCATTTTAAACTGCAATCTGTCTTATTTGCACAATATATTTAAAATTGCAATATAACCATTTATTTTTGCTACTGTCATTTTTGTCACAATCTCAAGGATTTTTACTTTTAATTTTATGTGTTTTTTATTTCTATATTCTACTTCTCACTTTCTCCCTCCATATCTCTATTTTTGTTTATTTATTTGTTTATTTATTTATTTATTTATTTATTTATTTATTTATTTATTTATTTATTTATTTATGTTTACATAGATTCTAGAGTCACCCCGAATGCATCCCCCCTCACCCTTATTCCCCACAACATCTCCATTGCCCCCCTCCCAACAGTGCCTTTCCTCCTTCCCTTCAGGTTTATCTCATCCTATCATTCCCTTTCCCTCTGTCCTCTTTTCCTCTCTTCCCTTCCATTCCTCCTCTGTCTCAATTCTGTTCCTCAGTTCTCATTGTTCCTTGGATTCCTCAAATGAGTGAGGTCCTATGATATTTCTCTTTCTATGCCTGGATTATTTCACTTAACATAATAGTTTCCAGGTCCATTTATGTTGTTGCATAAAGTATTATTTCCTTCTTATTCATGGCCCAATAGTATTCCATTGTATATATGTACCACTGCTTTTAATCTACTCGTCCACTGATGGACACTTGGGTTGTTTTCAGATATTGCTATTGAGAACTATGCTGCCATAAACATGGGGGTGCATTTCTTTTTTTTTGAATCAGTGATATGGTGTTCTTGAGATATATTCCTAAAAGTGGAATGGCTGGGTCAAAAGGCAGTTCCATTTTTAATTTTTTGAGAAACTCTATACTGTTTTGCACAGTGGCTGGACCAGTCTGCATTTCCACCAGCAGTGCAAGAAGGTTCCCCTTTCTCCACATCCTTGCCAGTACCTATCATGTGTTGTTTTGTTAATGAGTGCCATTCTGACTGGTGTGAGGTGATGTCTCATTGTAGTTTTACTTTGCATTTCTCTAATGATTAGTGATATTGAACATTTTTTTTCATCTGTCTATTGGTCATCTGTATGTCCTCTTTGGAGAAGTCTCTATTCATTTCTTGTGCCCATTTTTTGATTGGATTGTTTGTCTCCCTGGTGTTGAGTTTTACAAGTTCTTTATAAATTTTGCTTTTTAACCCCTTATCAGACATATTGTCGAATATGTTCTACCATTGTGTTGTTTGTCTTTTTATTCTGTTCATATTCTCTTTAGCTGTACAAAAGCTACTCAATTTGATATATTTGTTTATCCCATTTTTTATTTCACTAGCCAGTGGAGATAAATCAGCAAATATATTGCTGTGAGAGATCCTGTTGAGCATAATGCCTGTTTTCTTCTAAGATGCTTATTGTTTCACTAGTTACATTTAAGTCTTTTAACCATTTTGAGTTTATTTTTGTGCATGGTGTAAGTTGGTGGTCTAGTTTTATTTCTTTTTCTGCAGGTAGTTGTCCAATATTTCCAACGCCATTTGTTAAAGAGACTGTCTTTACTCCACTGTATGATCTTACCTCCTTTTTTTCAAATATCAATTGTCCAAAAAGGTGTGGGTTTATTTCTGGGTTCTCTGTTTTGTTCCATTGATCTATATGCCTCTTCTGATGCCTGTAACAAGCTGTTTTGAGTACAATGACCTTGTAGTATATCTTGATATCAGGAAGTGTGATAACTCCTATTTTATTCTTCTTTTTCAAAATTGCTGAGGCTATTAATTTTATACCCTGCCACCTTACTGAATTCATTTATCAGGTGTAGTAGTTTTTTGACTGAGACTTTATGGTTTTCTATATACAGTATCATATCATCTGCAAACAATGATAGTTTTACTTCTTTTTCAATTTTGATGTCTTTTATTTTTTCTTCTTGTCTCATTTCTGTGGCTAGGACTTTCAGTACTATGTTGAATAAGAGTGGTGAAAAGGGAACCCTGCCTTGTTCCTGATCTTAAGGGGATTGATTTTAACTTTTGTCCATTGATTATGATGTTGGCAGGGGGTTAGTCATAGAAGGCACTCACTTGAGATATGTACTCTGAATTTTCACTTTGCTGAGAGTTTTGATTATGAATGGATGCTGGATTTTATCAAATGCTTTTTCTTCATTTATTCTAATTATCAGGGTTTTTTTTTCTTCCCTTTTTTTATGTGATGAATCACATTGATTGATTTAAGAATATTGTACCATCCTTGCCTCCCCAGAATAAACCCCACTTGATCATAAAGTATGATTTTTTTCATGTATTGCTGGATCAGGTTTGCTAATATTTTCTTGAGGATTTTAACATCTAAGTTCATCAAGGATGTTGGCCTTTAATTTTATTTCTTTGTGTTGTCTTTGTCTGGTTTTGAAATCAGAATTATGCTCATCTCATAAAAAGAGCTTGGAAGTCTTCCTTTCTCTTTGAATATTTTGCAATAGCTTGAGAAGAATAGGAGTTAGTTCTTTGAATATTTAAAAGAATTTACCTGTGAAGCCATCTGCTCCAAGATTTTTGTTTGTTGGGAGGTTTTTGATAACTGTTTCTATCTCATTTATTGGAATCAGTCTGTTTAGGTTTTCTGATTCTCCAGATTAAATTTTGAAAGATTATATGTTTCAAGAAATTTCTCCATTTCACCTAGATTGTCTAATTTTTTGGCATACAGTACTTTATAGTATTTTCTTATGATACTTTGTATTTCTGTTGTGTCAGTTGTTATTTCTCCACTCTCATTTCTAATATTATTTATTTGAGTTCTCTCTCTTCTTTTCTTGGTGAGTCTCCTTAAAGGTTCATCGATCTTGTTTACCCTTTCAAAGAACCAGCTTTTGGTTTCATTGATCCTCTGTATTGTTTGTTTAGCTTCTATGTCATTTATTTCCACTCTGATATTTACTATTTTCTTCCTTCTACTATTCTGAGCTTTACTTGCTGTTCTTTTAGATGCAGGGTTAAGTTGTTTATTTGAGCTTTTTCTAGCTTCTTAAGAAATGTCTGTGGTGCTATGAACTTCCCTCTCAGGACTGCTTTTGCTGTGTCCCATAAATTTTAAGTTTTTCTATGTTCATTATCATTCATTTATAGGAATTTTTGTATTTCTTTTTTGATTTTATTCTTAACCCATTCATTATTTAATAACATGCTATTTCGTTTCCATATGTTTGTGTATTTTTCAGTTTTTCTGCTTCAGTTAAATTCTAGTTTTATGCCATTGTGATCAGATTAAGTGCTTGATATGATTTCAATATTCTTAAATTTGTTGAGACTGCTTTTGTGCCCTAACATGTGGTCTATCCTAGAGAATGTACTATTAGCACTTGAAAAGATTGTATATTCTGCTGCTTTAGTTTGTGAAGATATCTATTAAATTTAGTTGATCTAGTGCAGTGATGGGCAACCTTTTTATAAAAACTGCCCACTTTTGAAGTGCTGTTTAAGCTGATTCCTACTGCCCACCAGTGGCTGTTCCAGCTTTTATGGTGGGCCAATAACGTTGCTGTTTGGTTGCTTCGCTACTGCCCACCATGAAAACTGAAACACCCACTAGTGGTAGGTAGGGACCAGGTTGACCAGCTCTGCAAAGGTGGGCGGTTTTTATAAAAAGGTTGCCCATTACTGATTTAGTGTGTCTTTTAAATCTGCTTTTTCTTTGTGAATTTTCTTTCTTGAGGATCTATCTAGTGATGTTAATAGGGTATTGAAATCCCCTACTATTATGATATTGATGTTGATCTCACCCTTTATATCCATCAAAGTCGGCTTTATATATTTAGGTGCTCCTATATCAGGTGTATAGATACTTATAATGGTTATATCTTCCTGTTGGATTCCTCCTTTATCATTATGTAGTGATCATCTTTATCTCTTATTATAGCTTTTATTTTAAAGTCCATTTTGTCTGATATAAATATTGCTACTTCAGCTTTCTTTTCCATTTCCATTTGCATAAAATACTTATTCCATCCTTTTGCCTTTAGTCTTTGTGTATCTATTGTTTTGAGATGCGTCTGTTGTAGACAGAATATGTATGGGTCCTGTTTTCTTATCCATGCAGCTACCCTATGTCTTTTGATTGGATCATTTAATGCATTTACATTTAAGGTTATTATTGATATGTAGTTGTTTATTGCCATTTTAGTCTTTAAAGCTATATTCTTCTTTTACTATATTCCTTTTTCGTTGTTGTTCTGTTTACAAGAAGCCCCTTAACATTTCTAGCCACATTGGTTTGGTTGCATTGAATTTCTTGAGGGCTTTTCTTTCTTTTTCTTTTTTTGTCCGGGAATCTTTTTATTTCTCCTGTGATTTTAAACAATAGCCTTGCTGAATAAAGAAGTCTTGGTTGTAGGACTTGTTCTGCATTACTTTGAATATTTCTTGCCATTCTGGCCTCAACTGTTTCTGTTGAGAAGTCGATTGTCATCTTTATGAGGGCTCCTTTGTTGATGATAGCCTCTTTTTACTCTAGCAGCTTTTAATATTTTCTCTTTATCTCTTAGCATTGCTATTTTAATTATGATGTGTCTTGGTGTAGATTTCTTTGGGTTTCTTTTTAATGAAATTCTCTGTGCTTCTTGAACTTGTGTGACTTTTTTTGCATCAACATAGGGAGGTTTTCAACTATAATTTCATTGAACAAGGTTTCTATTTCATGTTTTTTCTCTTCTTCAGGAACTTCTATGATGCAGATGTTGCTTCTCTTTAGGTTCTCACAGAGCTCTCTTAGAGTTTCCTCAGGTTTTTTCACTCTCTTTTCTTTTTGCTGTTCTGCTTCCGTATTTTTTATCGTGTCTTTTAAATCACTAATTCGATCCTCTGCTTCATCCAGCCTGCTTTTAATTGCTTCTAGGGTAGCCTTCATTTCTGACATTGTATTTGTCATTTCTGACTGGTTCTTCTTTATTATTTCAATGACCTTTTTGATGCTTGTAATCTCTTTATTTATGTGTTCATTGTGTCCATCCATTGTTGTTATAAGATCTTTCAGCATTCTAATAATCATTATTTTAAACTGGTAGTTTGCATCTGGTAGTTTGCTTATTTCCATCTCAGTTTATTTTCTGGGAGTTTCTCTTGTTGATTCATTTGGATTGCACTTCTCTGTCTTCCCATTTTGTCTATGTATATCCTCCTCATTTTGTTGTGTTGTTTGTAGAGCTGGCTGAGTTTAAGGTTGGTGTTGTCTGTCTCCAATTTTCAGTTGTGTTATTTCTAGGTCTTCTTGGGTTGGCATCAGCTGTTATTTGTCCATATCTCTATTTGATAATGATCTATTTTGCTTGTTCTTATATTTGTTTCTCTAGATTAACAAAATACATTCAGCTTTCTTATTCTTTTGAGTTATTTTTGATTTACTGCTTCCTGTTTGAGGTTATTTCTTTTCTTCCATTTAAAAAAATAATTATCAATATTTCATGTTTCTTCCCAATAAAATATATTTTCTATTTGAACATTGTTTTAACCAAACTCTAATATAATTTTAGACTTAATATTGAAATTTATTACTTCAACCTCAAAGGCACATTATTCAATATTTCTGGAACAAATGAATGTTTTTTTTTTCTTTCTTGGTGACATATATAATAGCTAAATTGATTTCTATTCAGTAAAGTTTAAGTAACAAGCCCCCCCCTTTTTTTACTTCTAAATAGGCTTGGGTTTAATCAGACTTTATATAATTTAACATCCTGAGAATCTCTTACTGACAGTTTAATTTATTATTATTATTATTATTATTATTATTATTATTTTATTCTATTTTTTTTACAGGGACAGAGAGAGAGTCAGAGAGAGGGATAGATAGGAACAGACAGACAGGAACGAAGAGAGATGTGAAGCATCAAGCATCAGTTTTTTGTTGCGATGCCTTAGTTTTTCATTGACTGCTTTCTCATATGTGCCTTGACTGCGGGCCTTCAGCAGAACGAGCAACCCCTTGCTCAAGCCAGCGACCTTGGGTCCAAGCTGGCGAGCTTTTGCTCAAGCCAGATGGGCCTGCACTTAAGCTGGCAACCTCAGCATCTCAAACCTGGGTCTCCCGCATCCCAGTCTGACACTCTATCCACTGCGCCACCACCTGGTCAGTCTTATCAACAGTTTAAGAAAGCAATCCATTGAGATCTACTTAATGGATGTATTTTCAAGTAAGATAGGAACAAATTTGTACTTAAGAATAAAAAGTAACAAAGCATTGTCTCATTCTATTTTTAAAAAATTATCTGTCTTTTTTCCTGGGTATGTGAAATCCAAAGGCATTTCTTCTAAATTTATTCATCCTTTAGCAGTCTGTTGAGCACTTAAGTACTGAAACAGTTTGTTTGTTTTGTCTTATTTGCAAACCATTTGGTCTGTCTTTGAATAATTCTCAATTTTTTTTTTTCATTTTTATTTCTGTTGGCGTTTTCTCATTAGGTAGTTTTATACTTTTTCCAAGGTAGTATATGCTAATATGTTTTAGTTTAGCCTTTGTTTTTTTCCCTGTTGAGTTTAATATCTTATGAGTTCATGGTACAACTTAATTACATCTCTTTCAAAGTATAGTCATACATGGCTTAACAACAGGGATAAAAGTTCTGAAAAATAAGGGCACATTCTGAGAAATGTTTTGTTAATGTATTTCATCATTGTCCAAACATCATAGAGTGCACTTGTAGAAACCTAGATGATATAATCATCTATACACTTAGCCTGTTGCTTGTAGGCTATAAACTGGTACAGCATGTTACTATACCGAATAGTATAAGCAATGGCAATACAATGGTCAGTATTTATGTCTCTAAACAAAGAAAAGATATGATAAAATATAACATAAAAGATAAAATATGAGGTACCTGTATAGCACACTTACTGTAAATGGTACTTGTAGAACTGGAGGTTGCTCTGGTGAGTCATTGAGGGAATGGTGAGAAAAGGCAAAGTCTTAGACCATTACTATACACTACTATAGACTGTCAACATTGGACACAGACTATACTAAATCTAAAAGAATATTTTCTTTAATAAAAATTAACTAGCTTACTATAATTTATTTTTACTATATAAACTTTTTAAAAACTTTTTGACTCTTTTGTAGTAACACTTAGCTTAAAACACAAATACACTGTACTTCTCTACAGAATATTTTATTTCTTTACATAAAATAACTTTTTCTAGTTTTATTTTGTTTTACTTTATAAACTTTTTGTTGTTGTTAAAAACTAAGACACAAACACACATTAGTCTAGGCCTACATAGGGTCAGGATTATTAACATCACTGTTTTCCACCTCCACATTTAGTTCCACTGGAAGATCTTTAGAGCCAGTAACATGCATGCAGTTGTCATCTCCTCTGAAAACAATGCATTTTTTTAGTCAACTCCTGAAAGACCAGCTGGAAGCTCTTCTTGAGAAGTTGTCACACTTTTCTGTATTAAGTCCATGGTGATTTTCTTGGTTTATTTCTTTTATTGTCATAGATTTCCAGAAATACACCATGAACATTCCTCTCTATTTCGTGGTGAAGCCTATGGTTTCAAACTTTTTAATGAATCTGTTGAAGTTTTCAGAAACTTCTGCTAAGGCATTCACAGTGACCTTTTTTTGTGTGTGAAGGGGGGTTCTTCTTTTTTTCTCTGTTGTTTCTTTTTCTCTGGCCTCTTCTTCAGCTGTATGTTTCTGTCCCAGTTCCAACAACTCCTTACTAGTTAATTCTTCAGGAACCACCTCTAGAAAGTTCTCAATGTCATTCTTATACATACCCAGGTTAAAGTTGTTTGTCATATCAAACATAGCCTTGTTTATTTTTGTAACCTCTTTATTCTTGGCAAATCCTTTGAAGTCTTGGACAAACCTCTTGAGTGTCTTCTTCTAGATGTTATTTATACAGTTTTTGGTGACATCACCCCAAGCCCAAGTTGGGTTCTTGATGTAGTTATAGATGTAGTTCTTAAAAAATTGTATCAGTGTCTTCTTAGTATCTTTTCTCAGTCACAGAAATAGCCCGGGCCAAGTTCTCCTTAAATAGTAAGCCATAAAAGCTACTATAAATCCTTATTCCATTGGTAAGATTAAAGAGGTGGTGTTTGAAGGAAGAAGTATCACTTTAATATTAAGATGAAGATCACCAACAAAAGGAGAATGTCTGGGAGCATTATTAACAATAAATAAAATCTTAAAAGCATGTTATTCTCCAAATAGTTTTCAATTTTGCTGGCACAGCAATTCAGTAGGGCAACTTGGAAAAGGATCTAGGTCATCTATGGCATCTTATTGTTCCTGTAGTACATGGGTAGTGTGTGCCTATTGGTATGTTTGAACCCCCTGGGATTCTTACTGTACTATATAACAAAGGGTTTCAATTTGTATCCTAAATAGAAATTCCCTCTAAGCAAGATTTATTCTGTCCTGGAAAGCCTTAAAACATGGTATTAATTTGGCATCCTTATGGATGAAAGTCATTTCAGACATCTGTTTCTATAAATGGGAGTTTTATCCATATTGAAAATTTGCTAATTACTGCTAAGTAATTTTCCTTTACAATCAGCTTATCTAAAGCATCCAAAAATTATTCAGCTGTCTTCACATCAGCACTCACAGGCTCAACATTTACTTTCATATTATGTAATGAATGATTCTTGAATTGTTTAAACCACCAAGAACTAGTAATAAATTTAACATCACATTTGAGCTTAACCTTTTTTTTAAACATGACAAAAAAACTTTTTTCTTTGGCCATGACTATCATGTGCTAAGAAAATGTCTCTATGTCTGGTCTTCAACCTAGGTCATTCAGTTTCTATATGTCTAATATAAACAAATTTAAAATCTTTTTGTCATTGGATGACTGCCTTTATAAAGATTACTGCCCACAGGTTGTATATAAATCAGTTATTTATCCTTCCACAAAGCTTCTGTAAGTAAGAGTAGACTCAATTTGAAGAGATCACCACGGGCTTCTGCAGGGTATGTGATATCCTGATGGGGTTTTCTTAAAATACTATAGTTATTTTATAATCATTTTTAAAGAACAAGTCCTATATTTAAAAGGGAGTCAATTTAATGCCTAATTTTCACATAATAAATACAGTTTGGGGTGCAAATGGTGCCCCTAGAAGGAAATAACTTTGAAGTTTATAAATTTGAAGTCTTTCAAGTATAACTTACATTCATCTGTGGGACAGATAGTGTTCCCAATATACCAGTACATTTTTCTACATGCAAAACCTTCTGGTATTCTTCTGAGAAATATAAATCTCATTAATATTTTCACTGCCCCTTGCCCCCATCTCTTCTAATTTTGGGCTTATTTTTCTCCTTTCAGGACTAAAAATCAGCATTTTATATTCTAGTAGTTAAGACTTCACTACTCTCCCAGTCATACCTTACTTGCATAAAAATTTTATTTTCATCCAAAAGCATTATATGTTTGAAGGAGAAGGGCATTTTGATAAAATTAAAAAAAAATTATGTTTCCTACCTTGGTCTATGTGAAATCTGTGAGCTCCTTTGGATGAATTACAAGCAATATATTCTACTAAATAGTCATTATTCTTCTCATTTAAGACCACGTCATTTCAACAAGGGGACCAAAGTTACTGCAAACAAAAATTAGTTGTGAATTTAGGATTCTTTCTGGCCAGACTATCATGCAGAATGTGAGTAATTCATATGGCATTAAGTTGCAAATAAAAAATGAAAGAAGTGTCATGCCAAGAAACAGAGTAAAATCTCAAATTGTTGAAATATGTCTATGCAACTCCACACCCTTTGAACCAATTCCTGATTATCATCCATGAATTGGCCACGAAAAAAGCTATCCTTTTCTTGAGAAAGTTGCAATCTTACTAACCAGCCTTACTTATATTTTGGGCCTAAAATAAGAGAGAGAAGTATAGTCAGGAAACTTTTGAGTCAATTTATTTAGGAGGATATTTTAATAGTCAAAAATATCAGAACATGTAGATGATAGGAAGCATAGAAGGCCTATCAAATATCTTGTCTTTCAGCCCAGTGATGGGTGGTCTTTATTATAAAAGTCACACTATTAACATACTAAAGATTGTCTGGAAAGCTAAAAATATAGCATATGTTAGTGTCAAAACCCACAAGTATGAGGTGAGAATCAACTGATTGGTCTGTATTAACATTATAATCTGTACATGTATCAACAGCAGTATAACACCACTGATGACCCTGAAACTGGTTCGAAGGTTCAATGTAGTCAATCTGTCTGGAGCAGGTAGGTTCCCTGTTCACTGTGTTCCAACCTTCTTCACCACAACAAAAAATTCAAATTTGGCATGACTCATAAGGCTTTCATGTAGCTGTAAATATAAAGTCTTCTTTTTGTGTCCAGTCTATGCTGGTGGATGCCTTGCCAAATCTGGTGTGATGATGAATCTAGAAAGAAATGCTTGCAATCTGCTGTGTACAGGTTCAATTCGCAGCTAGGTTACCGATGGCCACATCAGAGAATGAGCTTGTAACAGGCATCTACATGAGTGGCCACAATGATTAGATCAACAGCTGATATTTGCCTCTCTAGTGTGTCACTCCAAACAAAAGGGTCTTTAGTATGCTAATTTGTAGCCTTCCAAGTGGCAGATTGAACCATTATTTTAACATCCCAAAAATTTGTAAAATTAAACAAGGTTCATCAATTAATATTGGCCATAGTGATGATAATCCCTTGAGTTCTGTTCAAACAACAGAGCATTTTCATCCATTTTAAGTTCTGCACATCTGGCACTGAATTTGAATAGTCATAACAATCCAGTGGACACCATCTGGTTTCAGCTTTGTTGAATCATCACTAGACTAGGATCAGGTACTTATGAGAACATCTATTTGTAACTTGAAGATCTCAAACAACTAGAACTAGCTTTGAATTAGATGGCAAAGTAAGGGACAAAGATTTCCCCAAATGCTAGCTCACAGTTTGCTTTCTTTCTCATGTATAGTCTGAAAACACTGGGGATAGGCTGGAAGTTTCTTCACGCACAAACCATTTATTTTCTACACCAAAGCTTATTGGCCTCCTCCTACTTTATTTGTCATTGAATTTTAGTTGATTCACCCATAATGGAAATATCAGGCAAGAGAGTTAGCCTCCATGAGTTAGGCATTCAAATTGAACTGAGCCCAGTAGCATGTTAATAACTGCTCTCAAAAATCAGTGTGCCAGAAAGTTGATAAATTTAAAGTTTTGCAAGATATCTCTAGGGGAACTCTGCCTCCATTTTCTAGTGTCTCCAGCAAGGTCAGTGGTCACAGAGTTTTATCTTAAAAGTGTCATTACTGTTGTAAGGTCTAAATGCACTAGCACTTTTTTATATGTAGATTTTCCCAATCAGAACAGTTTTTTCTGTCACTTATGGGAACAAGAAGTATCAGTATATTACATATTAATTCCTACTATACCTTTATATGTAGAAGAAATAAAAATAGTACTTTGAGTTAGCTTATAAGATTACACTCAAATTTTCATGTCAACTTATTTTCTTCACTGAGAACCTTGTTTAAATAAAAGTTTAATTATGGTATCTCTTGCTCCCCAAGGGACCGAGCAAAGTGATGACTTGAATGTATATATCGGATATAGCCATAAAAGTTTGATTGGTTTCTTTTCTCCAAAATGCTCTGCATTTTCAAAAGGATGCATATGGCCTCCAGATCCCTTAGGTTCCGGGAGACTTTAGCCTCACAAGTACTCAATTTCTTAATTTATTCTTTAATACATCTGAAGCAGAACTAGTGTGGAAGAAAGGGGTCAAGGGGTATGAAGAAGAAACATTTGAGTACTGGGGTGGCTGCTTGTAGCTCAACCAAACAAAAAACAATTTCAGCCCAAAGCTTTATAGTTGGCAGAAAGGTCATCATTACTGACAGCTTTGGTGCTCTGTCACAGAGACACAGTCACTTTGCTTTCAGGCTATGACTCTGGGATTTGTTCCCTTTGACCCACAGGAGCTTAACTCGCACAGTCATTACCTGGTTTGAGTTTACTTTTTTAGGCATCTGCTGTCTCTATTATCAAAGTAATGTTTATTAGGTTATTTCTTAGATTTAACAAAAAGGCTAGCAGAGTTTCCCCAGGTGTAAGACTAACTAAGAAAAAATAAAATAAAGATTATTGGGATTTTTTAGGGTCAATCTTTCATTCACTAATTGTTCATTTTTATAATGAAAAACTGTCTCCAAAGACAGTTAGTGTATGAATGGCAGTCATTGCCTCAATTTTGATTTTCCTGAGGACTTTACCATCTCAGGGAATCTCTCTTATAAAGCCATTACCCACTTGAAAAACACCCTGAGACTTTTTATTGTCATCTCTAATTGCTCTAAGGTTGACATGATAGACTTCAGGAGAAGCTAAGTCTTAAGAAAACAAAACATTGCTATTTTCCTTAACAAATATTGTATGCCTTGCCCCCTCATCTCACATGTGAACCATTTAAAGTTCTAACCCATCATAGGCACAAATTTTTCTCAGTGTTGTGCTGTAGTTATGTGTCTCTGTAACCATTGTTTGAAATGGGTCAGAATCTTCTGCTCATCCATGGTGAACTTAGTTGTTACAATAAAGTAGACCTGAGGCTGATCATCTAATTGATAGTAGACTGTGCAAGGGAGAGTTAGAAAAAAAAGAAACTAGACACTTTTGGAGCAATGGTCTTTAACTTATTTTTTAAAACACAACAAGCAACCCTCTCCCCTACTCATCTAAATAAATAGGCAATGCAATGCAAGGTGATTTATTTCCCAGTGAACCATACCATTTTAGTTATTTAATTTTAGTTGATATATTCCTACCAATTTACAAGGACTTCACTTAAATTCTGTTAAGTGGGTAGATAAGTCTAATATAGTTTTATGGAGGCAGGAAAAAGAAACAAAATTATGGGTTAGAGACAAATAAGTTGATTACTCATAACAACAGTAATAACTGAAATATCACCATTTTCTTGTGTGTGTTCCCTATACCTCACTTTCCAAAAGATTACATAAAGAGGGCCAGGTAACACCTGTGTATAAAATCACTTGTATTACAAAAGAGGAATGCTGAGCTTAGGAAATCTGAATACCTTAAAATAGTAATTAAGCATTCCCAACCTTTGTTCCAGAAGAAGACACTATCTCTATCTTCCAAGACTGTTTGCTATGTAAATATCCATGAAAAGGCAACCTGTGACTCTGCTCATAAGATATGTAGAAATGTGATATGTGTAGATTATCTTCCAGTAAAATAATAACCAAGGCATTATTCTATACTTAAGTAATTGTATTGAAAAACAAGAAAATGTTTTTAACAATTAGGAGCTCAAGAAACTAACAGGTATAGACTTTGGATGGGTCATATATGTGCCTGTTAAATTCATCATGAATAATAAATAAGCTTGTGTGAATTAAGACACTGATTTAAGTTTTGACATCTTTAATTTATGAAGAGCTATCTGGGAGTTATATTTAGTAAATTATTCTAAATTCTTCATTTGATGGTATAAAAAACTCCAAGGCATCTCTTCTCTTAGTTCATGGTACCATAATGCATATATAAGAAGTGTTACATTTTAATAGTTTTTACAGATAAATTTCTGATAAAGAAAACATAAAGGTATATTATAAATACACTCTATGATGTGAAACAGTATGCTACATGAAAAAGAAGAGTAGTATCCAACATTATGTATATATACCTATGTGTGTATACATATATTTATGCATGTATATACATACAAATACAAACACACACATATAGTATTTGTGTGTGCATGTATGTATGTATATATACATATGTATATCTCACATATATGAATCCATAAAGATACCTTATATATTTGTTTTTTTCTGCATTATATATATATATATATATATATATATATATATATATATATATATATATATACACACACACACACACACAAATTGAATTCTTAGGTTCTATATTAATTATTTAACAATATTGAACTTGTAATCAAGTTTGTCTTTATGCAGTGGGCTGACATCATTACTGAAAACACTAAAATTTTTAATTCCAGATATTATAATATGAACAGGATGCCAAATTTGCCAAGTACTTCACATATTTATCAATAGATAAATAAATGAAAATAATTTTATGTTACTTCTATTTACATATTGAGATAGTATAGATATGTAACTAGTAGTGTAATACTAAAGTATACCTTGGATCTTGTAGTTTATCTTTAAAATAACAAAATGGGTAAGAAAATAGATACTGAAATGTACAAAAGTGATCTTTATAAAGACAAACACTAAGAAAAACCATAATTGTTTTTATTAATTTATGTGACTTACAAATCTTTTTATAAAATCTGATTTGTTTCCTATAGGCATAGTATTTTTAAATTTAGTTAATATTTTATAAATATGAAGTAATATTAGATAATTCTAAAGCAAAAGATTATAAAATGTTCAAAATGTTATTTTTCTTTTTTATTTACAAATTTTAGTATTCTTTAACTTCTTATTTTCAGTAAAAATATATTCTTTGAGATCTCATCATACTGTCTTCTTTTTGCAACTTTTTTTATTGAAGTATAATTTACTTAAAATAAAACTATTTTTTTTCTACTCTAAACCAATTTTTTTTTGGTGTGGATGGTTTGCTCATTATTAATATCATAGACTCTATAACAATGCATCCTTAATATTTCTCCCTAATAAGGCAATATTTCAAAGACTTTACCCCACCACAAAGAAAAAGGAGAAATAAACAATCAAGCCACAAAAGGTAGAGGGTAGATAAAGATGGAACTATAAACTGACAAGTGGTCTTTCTTAAAAGATTATAGAAATAACACAAAAAATTGTAGCAATTAGAAGGTAAAGGGACAGACAACAGAAAATACTTTTCAGAGAATTCTGGACCCAATCCATCTGGGTGTGTCATGCTTGAAACTTTTATCAACTCAGTTACTTAAAACTGTGGCATTAGGTTGGTGTATTTGATACTATTTCCAGTCTTCTTATGTTCTGCCAGGTATAGGTTCTCTACTTTACCATCTGTTTCATTGGGTCACTGAACTAACTTTTATCTTGCATTAATTGACACATCCAACTTGATAGATATTTTCAAACATTACAGAAGACAAACAAACATAATTTTGTCTTCATCTTAGACATGAAAAAGTCAAAATGTAAAATTATAAAGTAATGAGCCTAAGGTCACATAAGTAATACTAAGAATTCAAGGTAGAATTCATAAGTCAGGCAGAGAAAGACATAGACCAGATGATCTCACTTATATGTAAAATGTAATAAACACAATAAACTGAGGAGCAAAATGGAAACAGAGACAGAGTCACAGGGAGACGATGGGCAGCTGTCAGAGGGAAGGGGGAAGAAGGGACAGGACCAAAAACAGTAAAGGGATTAGCCAAAAAGTTTTATACACATAACACATAGATACAAACAGCAGGGTAACAATAGCAGGAGGAAAAGGCAGGGGGAGAGATGCAAGGAAATACGAGTTATAAAAAAATAGGTAGACTTCAAATCAAGATAATATTTCTCAATATTCTTTCATTTCAGAATACAGCAGAATATTCCTGCTGTATTTCTTTTATTGTATTTTTATTTCCATTGTACATTTTGCTTAATACTAATAAACCCTTACTTTGTAAGTTCTCTCATATAAAAATCCATAGTACAGCATGTTCATATAAAAATCAGAAAATCAAATAGTTCAATTATACTTATCATATAAAATCTAAACTAAATTTTAGTCATTGCATTATATTGTAAAAAGAATTTTTCAAACATATTATTTTAAAAATATTATAAAACTATGTAGAAAATGTTCATGCTACTTAAATTCTCAAATATTTTTTTACTTTTCTATTTGTGAGATGTGAATATATAAATAAAATTATTGCTAAACAATACTTTCTATAGTTGATTCTAACTGGAAAATAATTAAATATTAACTATCAACAAAAGTCATAAAATTCAGAACTATTTGCCAAATTATTTTGACTGATAATTGGGCTGAAGAGTCCCAATATAATGTAAAATTTGTGGAAAATTTAATCTAAATTTTAAAAGCAGAACACTAGATTTTTAGATGAACCAACTCATTTTGCCAGTAATATTTGGATTTTGAAAATTTGATTGTAAAATTTACTAAACCACTACTGTGTAAATATTTAAACTTGTAAAACCAGCAATCTTTTACCATTTCACTATTTCTAGCTGTTGCCTGCACTACTTTTTATATTCTTGCAATTTTTATTAAGTCAAACAATAAATACCTCATGCTATTTTCTTTTGTGTAATACATTTCATAGCCTAGCCTTGGGCTGTGTAAATGTGTGTAGTTATAAAGTGGCATATTTTAATTTCTCTTAGAATTCTATAGGCAGCACTTTCATAACAGCACCTTTGAGTAAGGAGGAACAAGGCTAAAGATTGCAGGTTAGTGCCTGGGCCAGGTGTGTGGATTTGCTCAAATATAAAGTGGCACCAATTCGTGTGCTACAGGGAAAGCAGGGTAGCAGATTGTGCACTGGGTTATTGCTCAAATAACCTACTACCTGGTAATCGGCTTTTGCTTAAAAGAGGACAAATTGTGAGGCTTCTTGTCAGTATCTAATTGCAATCTTTGGTTGCTGGGAAAGTATAGAAAATAGTCTTATTAGTTTTATGTATTGGTTTACATTACAAAGAAAGCCATAAAAAATCAGGCCTTTAAAAATTCATAGAAAATTTGGAGTGCTCTAGAATATGCCAGGTCGCAGGATCAAGAACTTGAGACTGTCTTTTCTAGGTTTCACACAATATGGAGGTTATAAAGACATTAGAAGTACATACAAATAGCCTCTGTTATATATTAAATTATATTGGTATAAAAACAAATGCTATTTTTTCCCAAATTACCTCTCAAATAAAAAAATATATAAATGTAATTTAATTAACTGATTAACCTTCTTTAATCCTTATTAATTTTTTTAAAATTTTTCAAATGATGTGTATTTATAATATAAATGACTCAGTGGCCAGTTTGGAGCAGTTCATTATTGCTGATTTCTTATGTCACTGGACTATTTTGATAACACTATGAAATCAAGGGTTTATTCATCATAATTGTTTTCCTCTCAGTCTTCTTTCTGATTGAATAATAGATTATGTGTGAACAAAGAGAAACTTAGGTAAACTATTCTCCAAAGAAAATATTCTATTTCTTTCACATCTCCCAGGGAAACTTTACAAATTTATTATTCATTAAAGTATAGTTGACATAGAATATTATCTTAATTTCAGTTGTACAGCAAAAATGATTTGGAATTTATATACCTTACTATGTGATACCCACAATAATCTAGCAACCATCTGTCACCACACACAACTATTAAGATATAAGATATTATTGACTATTTTCCTTATGCTGTACATCATATCTCAAGACATTTAATTTATAACTGGAAGTTTGTACCTTTTATTCCCATTCAACTTTTTTTACCCATCCTACCACCCTCCTCTTCCTTTTGGCAATCATTAGTTTGTTCTCTGTATCAAGAAAACTTTTACAATTAGGAAAAAAACGTATGGTCAGTTCCCTTAATTATATCACAAATTAGTTGTTAGAATGTGCATATTATTGGGCAAGGAAGAGAACAGGGTTGGGCATATATAATAGACTAAAACCTGACATTTCTAAAAGACATTAAGTTCTTTTTCACAGGCAGTTTTCAGAAGTGACATTCATTTGATATAAAAGAATATGATGCTTGACCTAGAACAGTAAAGGAAACCCCACAGGACTGGAAAACCTACTTTCTGAAACTTGATAAGAGAAAGTATGCTTTGAGACCACTGCTAAGAAAATTAATGAGTGATTCATTCAACTTAAGAATTAGTTAGAGTTATTGCAGCCTACTTTTCATATCCTTGTGGGTGTGCTATATATAAATAGGAGGTAAGAAAAGCTTTATATTAATTATAACATTTAGCCTTCTAGCCTGAATTAAATACATAATGTGTTGTTGTAGGTCACTAAGTGAATCTGTGTTTTACTCAAGAGAGTAAATATAGTCTTGATAAGTACTAATTTACTTGACAGAATTTATTTTGTTTTGTGTACAGAAACCCTAAAAAAGAGATGATCTTTGATTTTTATAGAAGATCAAATAGCTCCCTTATCTTATATGCATCACTTTTTCATTTCTACCTTTATTTAACCAATGAGCCAAGGCAGAGATGGGTTAAAGTTGTTCCCAGGTGTTTAATGAAACAATATGGACATTTAAATCAGGCATACCAACTTACATTTTATGTGTTGAGATGCCCAGAGCACATGGATTTAGAAAGTAAAACCAATTCAATTTTAAGCAATGATTTAAAAACACTATAAACATTTGCGTAATATGATTAATTTGTAAAACTAGTTTTAGATTTTTTTTTTTAATATTTTTTAAATTTATTTTTATTTATTTATTTTAGAGAGGAGACACAAAGTGAGAGAGAGAGAAAGAGAGAGAGAGAGAGAGACAGAGAAAGGGGGGAGGAGCTAGAAGCATCAACTCCCATATGTGCCTTGACCAGACCAGTGCAGGGTTTTGAACTGGCGACCTCAGTGTTCCCAGGTCGACGCTTTATCCACTGCACCACCACAGGTCAGGCCAGTTTTAGATGTTTTAATAGATCATCAGGGTAGTACAGGTTAAATGCCTTCCTCCCTTGGCTCTTTATAACAATACATTTTTATTTCAAGTGTCTTCTGCTGGGCAGAAGCCAAGATGGCCAAGTAGTAGGCAAACACACCAACTCCTACTTCCCAGAACCAAGGTGGATTACAACGTAAATATGAGAACACTCATCATGAAAGACACATTTTGGACTGAACTAGGATTCTACAATGAAGGACCACACTGAGTCTGGTAGGAGGGGTGGAGACGTGGAGAGGGTTACCCCGCTCCCAGTACTAGGGAGCAAGTATTGGGGAGCAGTGCTCAGGAAGAATTTTCACAAAGGGGAGTGCTATCCAGCAAGTTGCAGGTCCTTATCCCCCAAACCAGAATCCCATTCTAGAGCCCCGGAGCTGGGAAGGGGCTGACGGACTATATTTGGCTGAGAAAAAGTCTGGACATGGTTTGAGAGAAGGAGGCAGGACTCTTAGGCCCAGGCTCTATATTAAAGAAATGGCACGAAGAGCCTCTCTCACAGCCACTTTTCCAGAGCTCCAGGAAGACACCCTAACCCCAGGGCTGAGTCACTCCCCAAATTTACAGTGAACAAACATCACCAGCAAAGGAGAGAAAGTGCCCCATCCACCAGAGGCTCCCCTACCCTAGCTAAAACAAAGGTGCTTAGAGCCAGGCACCATGTTAGGGACACAAATAGGGAGTGCAGAGGTCTAAGCTACACCACTCACTGCACTGCTGAGTGCTCGCCAGGGGCAGATAGGCCAGAGGTGGCAGGGTGAAGCTGTGAAGATTTGAGTGAGCTCAGGACTACCATTGCCACTGGGAAAGCCTGGCTCACACATACCCCTACTCCATGACTGGCCTGCCCTAGGTGAATGTGGAGGTCTGAGAATCAACACAAGGTAAGGCACAGGCACATGCAAGCCCACCAGCGAAGGCCAAAGTTGCCTGGCAGCGTGGGGAGTTGGACAGGCGCGCAAACCAGCCCAGGGCTGGGTGTGCTCTTGGCAGTGATCTGAGCAGAGATAGAGTCGCAGTGTCATGTGCATGAGTCCACCAATGACAGCGGAAGTTGCACCAGCTACTGCAGGAATCTGGGCAGCACACAGACCTACTCATTTTGCGGACACGTCCTCAGCACTAACATTAACACGGGTGACCTTGGTGGAGATCTGAGCTAACTGAGGCAGTCCCAGAAGCAGTCCAAATGGGCATGAGGGCACCCGCAAGCCCAACCAGGGAAGCATCGGTCACAGAGGTGGGCTGGAGCCAGCATCACCTGAGCCCAAAAGACCCGGGAAGCAACAGCAGCAGTGGCCTGATAGAGAGACCACAAAATGGGAGCTAAAATGTCTAGATAGAAAAACACCTTAACCAAAGAAGTAGGCCACATCTAATACCATACCTAATCACTGAATTACAGTACTGAACCCAACAAGTAGGCAGAAGTAAAAGACAACAGAAGCAGATTTTAGGGAAACTTGAACTTTTAAAGTAACTTCTCCCAGGCCAAGAATAGATAAAAGCAAGCCTAGGAGTGCAGCTGATATTTACAATGGCACCTGGACCCACCAGAGGCAGCCACAAGATCTGGATAACCTGTAGCTCCCAAGAAGTGGATGAGAACTAGTCACAGGCAGTGAACCCGCCCCCGCACCCCCATAGAACTGCCCTAGGCCTCAGCCAGGGAAGTCCAGGGCAACACAGACAAAATAGGAAGAGAGAGAAGTGCAATCTAAATTACTCAACAAGAGAAACTCTCAGAAAAAGAGCTGAGTGAGACAGATATAAGCAAAATACTGGAGGCAGAGTTTAGAATAATGATTATAAGAATGTTGAAATATCTTAGAACAATAATGGAAAGTCACAGTGAACATATAAGTAAAGAAATAACAAGTATTAAAAAGGACATAAGCCTGACCAGGTGATAGCACAGTGGATAGAGCATAGGACTGGGATGCGGAAGACCTGGGTTCTAGACCCCGAGGTCACCAGCTTGAGCACAGGCCCATCAGGCTTGAGCAAAAGCTTGCCAGTTTGGACCCAAGGTCGCTGGCTCCAGCAAGGGGTAGCTTAGTCTGCTGAAGGCCCGCAGTCAAGGTACATGTGAGAAAGCAATCAATGAACAACTAAGGTGTCTCAACAACAATAAAAAACTAATGATTGATGCTTCTCACCTCTCTCTGTTCCTGTCTGTCTGTCCTTATGTATCCCTCTCTCTGACTCTCTCTCTTTGTCCCTGTCAAAAAAGTAAATAAATAAAAGAATAAAAAATAAAAAGTGCTAAAAAAAAAGACATTGAAATAATAAAAAAGAACCAGTCAGAAAAAACAAATACAATATCTGAAATGAAGACTATACTAGAAGCAATTAAAAGCAGGCTGGATGAAGCAGAGGATCAAATCAACAACTTAGATGATAAGATAAATGAAAACATGGAAGCAGAGCAGCAAAAGAAAAAAGAATAAAAAAATCTGAGGAAACTCTAAGAGAGCTCTGTAACAATCTAAAGAGAAACAACATCTGCATCATAAGTTACTGTTCAATGAAATCTTAGCCCAAAACTACCCTAAATTGATGGAGGAAAAAGTCACACAAGTTCAAGAAGCACAGAGAACTCCATTAAAGAGAAACATAAAAAAATCCACACCAAAACACATTATAATTAAAATAGTAAAGATAAAAGAGAAAGAGCAAGTATTAAAAGCAGCTAGAGAAAAAAAAGCTATCACCTACAAAGGAGCCCTCATAAGGATGACAATTGACTTCTCAACAGAAACAGTTGAGACCAGAAGAGAATGGCAAAAATTTTCAAAGTAATTCAGAACAAGAGCCTACAATTAAGACACCTTGATAAAGATCCATCAAGGCTATTGGTTAAAATTGAAGGAGAAATAAAAAGCTTCCCAGATAATAATAAAAAAAAACCCTCAAGGAATTCATTACAACCAAACCAAGGCTGCGAGACATGTTAGGGGGCTTATTGTAAACAGAACAAAAAGAGAAAAGAATATAGGAAAAGAACATTTTAAAGAACAAAAGGGCAATAAAAACTACATATCAATAATAACCTTTAATATAAGTGGATTAAGTGATTCAATGAAAAGACATAGGGTAGCTGTGTGAATAAGAAAACAGAACCCATACATATGCTGTCTACAAGAGACAACCTCAAAACAAAAGATACACATAGTCTAAAGGTAAAAGGATGGAAAAAATATGTACTGTAAATGAAAATTTTAAAAAAAGCTGAGGTAGCAATACTTATATCAGACAAAATGGACTATAAAACATAGGCTATAGAAAGAGATAAAGAAGGTCACTACATAATGATAAAAGGAGAAATCCGACAGGAAGATATAACCATCATAAATATCTATGCACCTAATATAAGAGCATCTAAATATATAAGTAGACTCTGATAAATATAAAGGGTGAGATCAGCAACAATACTATAATAGTAGGAGATTTCAATACCTCACTAACATCACTAGATAGATTACCAAGAAATAAAATTAACAAAGAAACAGCAGACTTAAAAGAGACACTAGATCAACTCGATTTAATAGATATCTTTAGGACTCTTCACCCTGAAGCAGCAGAATATACATTCTTTTCAAGTGCTCATGGTACATTCTCTAAAATAACCCACATGTTAAGACACAAAAGCGGTCTCAACAAATTTAAGAAGATTGAAATCATATTGAGCATTTTCTCTGATCACAATAGTATGAAACTAAAAGTCAACTAAAACAGAAAAACTGAAAAATACTCAAATACATGGAAACTAAATAGCATGCTATTTAATAACAAATGGGTTAAGAATGAAATCAAAGAAGAAATAAAAATAATTCCTAGAAACGAATGATAATGAACATACAAAAACTCAAAATTTACAGGGCACAGCAAATGCAGTCCTGAGAGGAAAGTTAATAGCACTACAGACATTTCTTAAGAAGCTTGAAAAAGCTCAAATAAACAACCTAATCCTGCATTTAAAAGAACTAGAAAAAGAACAACAATGCCCAGAGGTAGTAGAAAGAAGGAAATAATAAAGATTAGAGCAGAAATAAATGACATAGAGGCTAAAGAAACAATGCAGAGAATCAATAAAACCAAGAGCTGGTTCTTTGAAAGGGTAAACAAGATCAATGAACCTTTAACGAGACTCACCAAATATTCAAAGAAGAACTAACTCCTATCCTTCTCAAGCTAATTCAAAAAAGAGAGATATTTCCAAGTTCCTTTTATGAGGTAAGCATAATTCTGACTCCAAAACCAGACAGACAACACAAAGAAAGAAAATTATAGGCTAATATCCCTGATGAATTTTGATGCTAAAATGCTCACAAAATATTAGCAAACCAGATACAACAATACATAAAATAAAAATATCACACATCATTATCAAGTGGGATTCACTCTGGAAAGGTAAGGATGGTACAACATTTGTAAAGCAATCAATGTAATTCATCACATAAACAAAAGGAGAAAAACCACATAATAACTTCAATAGATGCAGAAAAAACATTTGATAAAAACCAGCACCCATTTGTGATTAAAACTCTTAGCAAAGTGAGAATACAAGGAACATACCTCAACATGAAAAAAGCCATCTATAACAAACCTACAGCCAACATCATAATTAATGGACAAAAATTAAAAGCAATCTCCCTAAAATCAGATTGCCCCCTTTCACCACTCTTATTCAACATAGTACTGGAAGTCCTAGCTACAGCAATCAGACAAGAAGAAGAAATAAAAGGAATCCAAATAGAAAAATAAAAGTAAAACTGTCATTATTTGCAGATGAAATGATACTGTCTGTAGAAAACCCTAAATTCTCAGAAAAAAATACTGGACCTGATAAATTAATTCAGCAAGGTGGCAGGATATAAAATTAATATACAGAAATCAGAGGCATTTTTATATATGAACAATAAACTGTCATAAAGAGAAATTAAAGAAACAATTTTCTTCACTATTGCAAACAAATAAAAAATGAAGTACCTAGAAGAATTTTTAACCAAGGAGGTTAAAAACTTGTATTCAGAAAATTATAAAACATTGATAAAAGAAATCAAGGAAGGAAGACAGCAAGATGGCGATGGAGTAGGCAGATGTACCAACTTCCAACTCCCAGAACCAAAGTGGATTATAATTTAATATTAAGAACCATCATCAGGATAAACCAACTTTGAACTAAACTAAGTGGACTCTTCAACCAAGGAACACTGCAGAAGCCACATTGAGACTGGTAGAAAAAGCAAAAACGCAGAGAGGGCTGCCCAGCTCCTGGAGCAAACGGCAGCCTGGAGAGACCCGTGTGGCGGGAGTAGAATATGGCAGAAAGGGAGGGACCTGGGTGCCAGGAACAAAGTCTCAACTTGCAGTTCCAGAGCCTCGAAGAGGCGTTTGGACAGTATTGAGCTGTGAAACAAGTGAGGATATTGTTTGTGAGAAAGAGACAGTTTTCTCAGACCCAAGATTCTTCTTCAAGTGACAGCAGAGAACCTCTCTCACAACCACTCACCCGGGGCTCCAGGGAATGGGGACAGAGGAGAGGACCAGAGCAGCTGGAAGAGAGTGTGGACTGGAAGGCACAGGGAGAAACACTCTGAGGGACAGCCACCCTAACCCATGGGCTAAATCACTTCTCTAATCAAAAATGAATATTTCCCCTGAAACTAGCAATACCAGCAAAGGGAGACAGGACACCAGCCAAACAAGCTCTCCCATGACACTTAGAGAAGAGCTGCTTAGATGGAGGGAGCTTCCAAGACTACAGTATGGAGTGTTAGGGTCTGAGCTGCAGTGCACCCACCAACACTGCTGAAAGCTTGATGGAGAAATGGTGGCAGCGGGACACTGAAACATGGTTCTGTCGGCGGGGGCAGAAGCCCAGCTGGTGTGAGCTATGTCTAGCCCAGTAGGGATGGAGGGGACGAGCGAAAGCGGTCCAGTAGCTACAGGCCCGGCTGCAGCCCCACCTGTGGGGGAAAAGTGGGAGGCCAGGAACGGGCATAGATCTGTTCTGTAATCCTGGACCCTGCACAAGCCGCCCCTGACCATGGTGGTGGGGCTAGGACCAGGGACAGGCGGACGCTCTGGGCTGAAAGCACACCAGCAGCCCCGCCCTGGTCAAAAAACCGTGGTTTGCCATCCTGCGTGAATGACATGACTCTGAATGCGGGGGCGGGGCTAGAGAGCCGAATGAGCGAAGGCTCGCAGCTGAGCACACGATAGCAGCTCCACCCGGCCCTAGAAACTGCAGTTTGCCATCCTACGTGTGTGAGATGGCTCTGAACTCAGAGGCAGGGCTAGAGCCCCGGATGAGGGGAGGCTCACAGCTGAGCGCATGCAAAAAGCACCTCCCAGCCCAATAAACCTTGGTTTGCAATCCTGCACAGGCAGGCCCTGACCTTTGGGGCAGGGATAAAGCTCCAGACGGGCAGAGGATCACAGCTGAGTGTACATCAGAAGCCCCGTCCAACCCGAGAAACTGTGGCGGGCAGGCTCTGACAGCAGGGGCTGGGCGGAAGCCTGGGAAAAGGCTGGGTCTGCAGCTGAGCAAAGGTCATCACCTCTACCTTTGGTGCTGACCCTTGTGGCTTGAGTGCAGTGCGCAACCCAACCTGTGGGGGTGAGGCGAAGGTCCAGAGAGGCTGAGGCCTGTAGAGCCGGGCACCAAAACACAGCCCCTCCCGAGGAGGAGAGGCGGAAATCACAGCAACAGCTGCAGTGGGCCGGTGCTGGCAATGCCCACACCCAAACGCCCTTGGCAGCGTCAGAGACGGTGGCGGCCTGCAGAAAGACCAGACCTAAAGAAGATAAAGGCAACACCATTTGACTCCAGTGGCCACAACCTTCTTATACACAAACAAAATGGGCAGGCAGAGAAATGCAACCCAAATGAATCAAGAGAAATCCCCAGAAAAGGACCTGAATGAACCAGATATAACCAAACTATCAGAAGCAGAATTTAGAATAATGATAGTTAGGATGTTCAAAGAAATTAGAGCAACAATGGATAGTCACTATGAACACCTAAATAAAGAGGTAACAAGTATAAAAAATGAAATTGAAATAATAAAAAAGAATCAGACAGAAATGACAAATACAGTACCAGAACTGAAGACCACAATGAAAGAAATTAAAAGCAGAATAGATGACTCTGAGGATCAAATCAGCGAGTTAGAGGACACAATAAACAAAGGCACAGAATCAGAGCAGAAAAAATAATAGAGACTCAAAAAATATGAGGAAATTCTAATGGAGCTCTGTGAAAACATGAAGAGAAATGACATTTGCATCATAGGGTTTCCTAAAGAAGAGGAAAGAGAACAAGAAATAGAACTTTGTTCAATCAAATCATAGCAGAAAACGTCCCTAAATTAAGGCAGGAAAACATTTCACACGTTCAAGAAACACAGAGAACTCCATTAAAGAGAAACCCAAAGAAGTCTACACCAAGTCACATCACAGTTAAAATAACAAAGCTAAGCTATAAAGAGAAAATTTTAAAAGCTGCTAGAGAAATAAAGGCTATAACCTACAAAGGAGCCACCATTAGGATGACATCCGATTTCTCAACAGAAACACTTGAGGCCAGAAGGGAATGGTATGATACATTCAGAGTAATGCAGAACAAGAACCTACAACCAAGATTACTTTATCCAGCAAGGATTACGTTTAAAATTGAAGGAGAAATAAAGAGATTCCCAGACAAAAAAAGCCTCAAGGAATTCATTAAAACCAAATCAATTCTAAAAGAGATACTAAGCGGCCTGTTGTGAACAGTTCAAAGGGAGAAAAGAATATAGCAAAAGAAGAATACAGCTTTAAAGAATAAAATGGCAATAAACAACTAGATATCAATAATAACCTCAAATGTAAATGGATTAAATGACCCAAACAAAAGACATAGGGAAGCTGCATGGATAAAGAAACAGGACCAATACATGAGCTGTCTACAAGACACACACCTTAAAACAAAAGATGCACGTAGACTGAAGGTAAAAGGATGAAAAAAAATATTTAATGCAAACAGAAATTACAAAGAAGTCGGGGTAGCAATAATTATATCTGACAAAATGGACTTTAAGATAAAGGCTGTAGTAAGAGATAAAGAAGGACACTACATAATGATAAAGGGAACAATTCAACAGGAAGATATAACTATTATAAATATCTATGCACCAAATATAGGAGCCCCAACATACATAAAGCAGACTTTGATGGATATAAAGGGCAAGATTAACAGCAATACTATAATAGTAGGGGATTTCAATACCCCATTAACAACACTGGATAGATCCTCAAGAAAGAAAATTAATAAGGAAACAGCAGACTTAAAGGATACACTAGATCAACTCTATTTAATAGATATCTTCAGAACTTTTCACCCTAAAGCAGTAGAATATACTTTCTTCTCAAGCGCTCATGGTACCTTTTCTAGGATAAACAACATGTTAGGACACAAAAATGGTCTTAATAAATTTAAGAAGACTGAAATCATATCAAGCATTTTATCTGATCACAATGCCATGAAACTAGAAATTAACCACAAAAGAAAAACTGAAAAATACTCAAACTCTATAAAACTAAATAGCATGTTATTAAATAATGAATAGATTAACAATGAGATCAAAGAAGAAATTAAAAAATTCTAGAAATGAATGATAATGAGCATACATCAACGCAAAATTTATGGGACACAGCAAAAGCAGTACTGAGAGGGAAGTTCATTGCAATAGAAGCATACCAAAAGAAGCTAGAAAAAGCTCAAATAAGCAACCTGACCCTGCATCTAAAAGAACTAGAAAAACAACAGCAAATAAAGCCCAGGACCAGTAGAGGAAGGAAATAATAAAGATCAGAGCAGAAATAAATGACATAGAGGCTAAAGAAAAAATACAGAGGATCAATAAAACCAGGAGCTGGTTCTTTGTAAAGGTAAACAAGATTGATGAACCTTTTATAGACTCACCAAGAAAAAAAGAGAGAGGACTCTAAGAAATAAAATTAGAAATGAGAGTGGAGAAATAACAACTGACACAACAGAAATACAAAGTATTGTAAGAAAATACTATGAAGAACTCTATGCCAAAAAATTTGACAACCTAGGTGAAATGGACAAATTTCTTAAATCATATAATCTTCCAAAAATCAATCTGGAAGAATCAGAACACCTAAGCAGACCAATTACAACAAATGAGATAGAAACAGTTATCGAAAAACTCCCCAAAAAGAAAAGCCCTGGACCTGATGCCTTCACAAGTGAATTCTACCAAAAATTTAAAGAAGAACTAACTCCTATCCTACTCAAGCTATTTCAAAATTTCAAGAGGAAGGAAGACTTCCAAACTCCCTTTATGAGGCGAGCATAATTCTGATCTCAAAACCGAGCAAAGACAACACAAAGAAAGAAAATTATAGGCCAATATCCCTGATGAATTTAGACGCTAAAATTCTCAAAAATATTAGCCAACCAAATCCAGCAATATGTGAAAAAAATCAGACACCATGATCAAGTGGGATTTATTCTGGAGAGGCAAGGCTGGTTCTATATTCACAAATCATTCAATGTGATCCATCACATAAACAAAAAGGGAGGACAAAAATTACATGATAATTTCAATAGATGCAGAAAAGGCATTTGATAAAACCCAGCACCCATTCATGCTCAAAACTCTCAGTAAAATGGGAATACAGGGAACATTCCTTAACATGATAAAGGCCTTCTATGACAAACCCACAGCAAACATCATACTAAATGGGCAAAAATTAAAAGCAATCCTCTTAAAATCAGGAACCAGGCAGGTGTGCCCCCTATCACCACTCTTATTCAACATAGTTCTGGAAGTCCTAGCTATAGCAATCAGACAAGAAGAAGAAATAAAAGGCATCCAAATTAGGAAAGAAGAAGTAAAACTGTCATTATTTGCAGATGATATGATATTGTATATAGAAAACACTAAAGTCTCAGTCAAAAAACTACTGGACCTGATAAATGAATTCAGCAAGGTGGCAGGATATAAAATTAATACTCAGAAATCAGAGGCATTTCTGTATACAAACAATGAACTGTCAGCAAAAGAAATTAAGGAAACAATCCTCTTCACTATTTCAACCAAAAAAATAAAGTACCTAGGAGTAAATTTCACCAAGGAGGTTAAGGACTTGTACTCGGAAAATTATAAAACATTGATAAAAGAAATCAAGGAAGATACAAACACGTGGAAGCCTATATCATGCTCATGGTTAGGAAGAATAAACATCATTAAAATGTCTATACTACCCAAAGCAATTAATAAATTCAATGCAATACCAATTAAAATACCAATGACATACTTCAAAGATATAGAACACATATTCCAAAAATTTTATATGGAACCAAAAAAGAACACTAATAGCCTCAGCAATCATAAAAAGGAAAAATAAAGCAGGAGGTATCACTCTTCCGGATATCAAGGTTTACTACAAGGCCATTGTACTCAAGACATCTTGGTACTGGCATAAGAACAGGCACATAGATCAATGGAACAGAATAGAGAACCCAGATATAAACCCACACCTTTATGGACAACTAATATTTGGGAAAGGAAAAAAGAACATACAGTGAAGTAAAGACAAACTCTTTAACAAATGGTGTTGGGAAAAATGGACATCTACCTGCAAAAAAATGAAACTAGAACATCAACTTATACCATTCACAAAAACAAACTCAAAATGGATAAAAGACTTAAATGTAAGCCATGAAACCATAAGCTTCTAGAAGAAAACATACGCAGCAATCTCTCCAACATCTGTAGCAGGAATATATTTTCCGATTTATCTCCACGGGCAAATGAAATAAAAGGCCAGTTAAACAAATTGGACTATATCAAACTAAAAAGTCTTTGCACAGCTAAAGACAATATGAACAAAATAAAAAGACAAACCACACAGTGAGAGAACATATTCGACAATACATCTGATAAGGGGTTAATAACCAAAAAATTTTATAGAACTTGTAAAACTCAATACCGGGAAGACAAACAATCCAATCATAAAATAGGCAAAAGAAATGAACAGACACTTCTCCAAAAAGTACATACTGAATGCCAATAGACAGATGAAAAAACGTTCAGCATCACTAATCATTAGAGAAATGCTAATTAAAACTACAATGAAATAACACCTCTCACCAGTCAGGATTGTGCTCATCAGCAAAACAACATATTATAGGTGCTGGTGAGGATGTGGAGAAAGGGGAACCATCTTGCACTGCTGGTGGGGATGCTGACTGGTGCAGTCATTGTGTAAAACAGTATGGAGATTCATAAAAAAATTATATATAGGGCTACCCTTTGACCCAGCTATCTCACTTATAGGAATATATACCAAGGACACCATATCACCGACTAAAAAAAAGAAATGCACCCCCATGTTTATGGCAGCATTGTTCACAATAGCAAAAATCTGAAAACAGCCCAAGTGTCCATCAGTGGGCGAGTGAATTAAAAAGCAGTTGTACATATTAGAATGGAATACTATGAGGCCATGAAAAACAGGAAATATTACCTTTTACAACAATATGGTTGGACAAGGAAACTATTATGGTGAGTGAATAAGTCAGTCAGAGAAAAAAAAAATATCATATGACCTCACTCATTTGAGGAATCCAAGGAACAATGTGGACTGAGGAATAGAATTAAACCTGAAGGGAAGGAGGGAGGGAGCTGCTGGGACAGGTGAGGGAGATGTTGAGGGGAATACAAGGGAGGGAGGATGCTTTTGGGAAGACACTAGAATCTATGTAAACACAATAAATAAATTAATTAACTTATTTAGAAAAGTCTTCTGCTCTTTGTACATTTATTGTATTGTTTGAGAAGTAACCACAAGCCATTCTCATGAATGTTAGCTAACAGATAAATTAATATGCAGAATAATATTTATTTTAAAGACATTATTAGTAACAAATTATAAACTTTAAAATAACTTTAGTTATTTTAGGGATTTTACTTGTTCTATGAATAGCTAGAGAATATGTAAAATTCCCAAATTTTCTTGCTATTTGATTCAGCTTTAATCATTAGATATCTAGAGAGGCTTATTTTTAAATGACACAACCCTTCTCTAATTTCCTTTTCTACTGTGGCAAAGTTCTCATTTCTCGAAAATACAGGATGCAGCAAAACTAGGTTTCACATGGATAAAATAATGCAATAAATACTAAATAATAGCAAATTAGTATATTTTTTTACTGTACTCATAATAGTAAACCTACATTTGTTCCATGTAGATATTAAAGAAAAAAGGATTAGTAGATACATAATAGAAAAATGAAAATCTGAAGGAATCAGACTTTGCCAGTTTTTTTTCCAGAACAGTGATTTTAACTTATTTTTAAAACATATTCTACCATCAACCCCAGAATTTTAGGATATATTACCTAACAGCAGGAACTCCAACACGTTCATCCCTGGGCTGTGAATTATTGAACAACAGTGCTGGTCTCCACAATTAATGGAGGGAAAACAGGTACTCTAACAGATGTGGAAAGAAAATATTAAAGCTCTCTTGTGTATTTATTTTTAGAATAGTCTTTGAAGATAGTTACTTTTTATAATTTATACTGTGTATATTATATTACACTGGTATATATTTCTTCAAAATTAGTGTTCATGTTGAAATAACTCCAAATAGTTTATATTAAAGCTAGTAAACAACATGAGGATAGTTTGATATACAATGCATTTGTATATGTAGATTTTTGTAAGTACCTTTAGCTAAAAACGCATTATCTTTCAAATTTTCTTACACATACAGAAGCAGCTTGAAGTTCCTGAGCCAACCAGCCATGGCTTAGAAAACATTTCCCAATGTCCATTATGGTTCAATGTCTTTAAGGTTACATTTCAATATCTTTAAACAATTTTAATGTAAGAACTTCTAATTGTAGTAAAATAGATATGCTTGAATAAATTTAACTCATTGCTGTATAATCGTGTAATAAGGAAAATTAGATATACCTGTAAAGCAAAGGTATAACTGCATGTCTTTTACATGCCACTAACAGAGGCGCTAATTACAGCCTTCAGCTGAAGCTCACCAACCATGTGTTTTTATATAACCTTTAGTCTAAGAGTTTGTTATACATTTTTAAGTAGTAAAAAATCAAAAGATGAATATACCTAAAATTATATGAAAATCAAATATTAGTGTCTGTGATAAAATTGTATTAAAACAAAGTTATGCTTCTTTGTTTTTATATTGTTTATGTCTACTTTTGAGTAGCAGTGATAAGCTGAGTAGTTGTATCAGAAATTATATGCACCATTAAGCTTAAAATATTTATTATCTAGTCATAGACAGACACATACACATTGATGTTCCCTAATCTAATTGACCAGGGCACACAGAAGAAGCATCCATCTGCTTTTCCACCCTTCCCCCTCTCCTCCCTCTCTGTTTCTCTCTTCCTTTCCTTCAGCCAAGGCTCCAATGAAGCAAATTTGGCCCAGGCACTGAGGATGGCTCCATGGCCTCCACCTCAGGCGCTAGAATGGCACTAGTTGCAACAGAGCAACAGCCCAGATGGGCAGAGCATTGCTCCCTAGTGGGCATGCGGGTCAATCCTGGTTGGGCACATGTGGGAGTCTCTCTCTGCCTCCCCTCTTCTCATTTCAGAAAATAAATAAATAAATAAATAAATAAATAAATAAATAAAACAAAAAACCAACTTTTGAGTAATGCCCAGTCTGTACTTGTATAAGAGGCATATTCATAAATTTATAAAAGTGACATTTGACACATAAAATTATTTAGTTTTTTTCTAGTAAATCTAACAGATATATTCTATTAAAACAACTTTTCTTATGGGAAATGAGTTCCCTGAGTAACAAGTTATTATTCACTAAGTATTTATTAGTATGGCTTAAATTTATTTGACTCTAGTGCCATCCTCATTCACTAAGCAATGACATCTGCTCAGTGTGTTAGTCAAGTGAAATTTTGTAATATGTTCTCTCATATCACGCCCTGTCTTCCCTTGGATCTTATGCTTCTAGCATTAGAGAATGGATGAGGGAAAAGTAGAGTTAAATTTAGTTCCATGTAATGTGGTCCATATGAGTTGGCTGTGCTGGTATTATATAAGCTGGAATATGAAAAGTACTTAGTATGTAGTGTAGGGTGCTGTTCTCACTTTATTGGTCATCAACAACAAAATGTGTGACTGATGTGAATTTAATTTTATACATAACTTCAAAAATAATCAGCTTACATCACCCCCATCTTCATCTATTTTATCTCCTGTCTTCTCTTATATCTTCCTGTTGTTCCTTCCAAGTCTGTAACACTGAATTTGTTATACATTTAAGCCCAATCATCAGATCATCAGGGATATATCTCATACATGTATCTCATAAATGTATTTTTTTTTTTAGAATCAGAACATTAGCGTGAAGACCTATGCACCAGTTTTTCCCGAAACATTTTTATACCAGCCAGATAGCAAGTGTGATGCTTAAAGTGTATAATCTAAGGCACAAAATAAGTTTTCTCTTCTTGCAAATACATACACCAAAATTCTTTTGTCTTTCCCCTTCAAAGAGAACAAGCATATCCTCTGCCATTCCCCAAGAGGGAAATGGGAAAAGTTAACATCTTAAGGCAAATACCAAAATACTACAGGTAAAAAAAAAAAAAAAAAAGCCTTGTTTTTATGTTTTCCTTCCAATTCCATTCACACATCCCTTACTCCTGCTGACCTTTCCTCCACAATATTTTTCTTTTCTTTCTTTCTTTTTTTTTTTTTTTTTGTATTTTTCCAAAGTTAGAAGCAGGGAGTCAAGAAAGACAGACTCCCACATGCACCCAACTGGAATCCACCTGGCATGCACAATAGGGGACGATGCTCTGTTGCCACTGGAGTCATTCTAGCACCTGAGGCAAAGGCCATGGAGCCATCCTCAGTGCTGGGACCAACTTTGCTCCAGTGGATCCTTGGCTGTGGGAGGGGAAGAAAGAGATAAAAGAGAGGGTGAAGAGTGGAGAAGCAGATGGGCGCTTCTCCTGAGTGCCATGGCTGGGAATTGAACCTGGGACTTCCACATGCTGGGCCAATGCTCTATCACTGAACTAACCAGCCAAGGCCTCCTCCACAAGATTTCTAAAAAGCCCAGAATCATTAATACCTGGAATTATGTAAATAAGCATACCTATAATCAAGCTCTCATTTAGCCTTAAATCTTTAATGATGTTGTTTTTAATATTTCATTCAATTCGTTCTTAAAACATCAACCAATACTTCATCTTTTCATTTAAGATAACACTTTTATTTTCTTTATTGTGCAGACATTCTTCTATCTTAGATCAGAGAGAATTTGGCAGAGTTTGTTAGTACGCTAAGTGAAATGTCAGGGAATCTTTATTTTTTATCGATAACAAAATATATTAAGGCTTTGTAAGAAAATATGATGAAATGTAATGTCTCCAATATTTTCTGAGCTTTGTTTCACATTGTAAGTATAAAATTCTAGTAGAAAAAAAAACTTTTATATTCTTACAAGTAGTCATGTGGAAAGAATTTAAAATTGACAGGTAGTTTTAAGTATTCTATGTATTACTTAGTTAAAATAAAAACTTTATATTAGAGAAAGCCCTGTAGGCTTAGGTGGTGAACTCTCTCTTCCACGGAGATAGATAGAAATACAACTGGCCCAGAAGATGCACTCTTTAGCCTTAAGAAGCTTAAATGACTTAAATTTATATATTGTCAAACCACTCAAGAATGTCAAGGTAGCCCTGGGCAGATAGTCCACTTTGTCAGAGCATCGTCCTGAAGTACAGAGGTTAAAAATTTGATCCCTGGTCAGGACACATAGAGGAACAAATATATTCTTTTAGTTCTCTCTTTCTCTAAAAACAATAAAATAAATATTTAAGAAAAAACATTAAAAAATGAATGTCAAGACAAATAGCTCTCAGTGTCCCAGGAAAATGATAACAGATTGCTAAGTCATCTCAACATTCTCGACATTATGATGTAATTTTATTTTAAATTGAGAAATACTACTTTTCTGTTTGTAAGTTTATTGAGTAATATTATGATTTTGAATATATATATTTTTAGATAAATATAAACAACCATAAAATATATAGTCATAGGTGGTTTGCAATATGCCTATTCAATCTTCAGCAAATATCACCACTCTCATCAAAACCAGACCCTTAAATTATTAGTGTTAATAATAGTTCATATTTAAAAGTATATATTTACAAATCTCAAGTTTTCATGAGTAATCACAAATATCACCTGTAAATCTAAATTAAAAATAAATTTAGGTTTTACAGCATCTAATCTTTCCAAGTAAAGTTTAAATAAAAAGAATTATATAAATAGAATTTAACTATTCTAAAATGACTTAACAGATACTTAATAGAATACCTAATGTACGCTAAAAACTGTTAAATATGTTAATGTTTTGTTTTAAGCAGACAGTACATGAGGCACAATCTTAAGGATCACAGACCTCAGCAGGTGTGGTCAGTAGGAGTCTGGTGAGTGTAGCCTCTGAAACACAGAGATTTTTTTCTGCCTACAGTCCTGACAGTTTCTACTGGCCAGCTCTTTTTTTATCTCCACCCTTCCTACTAGTCTTGGTGTGGCTACTGTGACTCCTTGGTAATGAACTCTTCTTCATTGAATCTGAAGTTGGCTTTTCAAGATGATTGTTCTTAAATTTAGTTATTAATCTAGTTTGGTGCTGGGAGGTGGCAGTTTGAACATCTACCTACTCCCTTGCCATCTTGGAACCTCATCACTACTTTTCTTTTGACTATTGTTCTTACTTTCAATGAAAGTTAAAGTATTTTATTGTTTTTGTATTCCATTTTGTAGGGTTTAAAATTTATAGCACTAAAACACAGAATAATTTATTTGCAAACAATATGGACACATTAAGAACAAGCGAGTACATACATGACTATTTTTGAAAGTGTGAAAAAATGTACTACTAAAAGAGGGAGGGGCTGGAAATGGAAACATGTAACAAATAAAGTTTTATCATACTATACACAATAGTGCATTACAGTGCAAACTGACTGTAATGCATTGTCATTGCATTAAATACTCCACAATGCATTAAATACTCCACAAGTTTGTCTCAATATTTTTTATCTACTGTGCATGATTTGTAAATGTTTTGCATAGTGAAAAAGTTTGTTCAAATGAGCTTACAAGGTTCAAAATTATTTAAGAGAATCTCAATAGTATTTTCATTGCTCATACAGGCTGATAAGTGGCAACCACCTTGAGCATATGCAAATATCACTAAAATCATTGGGTTTATAATATTCCCACAACATCAGAGTAGTTAACTCTTTAAGTGACCAGCATGAATTTTTTTGTGGACCAGCACCAGTCAGCAGATCAGCTGTTGAAAAAACACTGATATATTACATTTATTTGATCTTTTGTACATGTATTTAGAAAATTTTTACCCTCAATACATGAAGAATTTTTAATTTAGCTTAGTGAAATAAGATGGAATAGCATAATTCAAATGGGGAAATGTTTTATGTATTACCCAATAAAAATGGTAAAAGAAGATCCTACTCTGAATCATTTTAATGACTTCTAGGAATTAATTGCACTAATGGTTAAAAATATTTCTGTCCTCAAGATAGAAAGAAGGCTGTTTCTCACAGTTTAAGTTTATGTGTTTCACAAAGTAATCACAGAAACTGCATACAACTTAACTGTTACGGATATTTAAATATATTTTTATGCAATAATTTTTGAAAACATTTTGTAATGATATATTTAAAATCATATATTTTAATGAGTTCTTGTTGTTAGTGTTTTAATATTTTTACCTGAAACAAGCTATGTTTAAAAGCCTCAATTAAATTCATTTCAATTTTTTTGGCATAGTGAATACATTTAAGTCTTTTTGTTAATTCCCTGGTATCAGCCACCTTAATTTTCAAAGTTTATTTTAATTTAAGTAATTTCTTTTTTTTGTCCTTTCTTCTTTAATCTTTCTCCTACCAAAATTTTTATATTTTGCCCAGCCTTACTGTATACAGCTGTGGAGAAGTGTTGGTATGAAACCAAATTCAGCATTTAAAAGGAACATTTTATTCACATAAATTTTCCAATCATAAGTTTCTCTAGAATTTGTGTAAAGGGAACTCTTTCTTTAATGACTTGAGATCACACTGACCTTGCGGTGGCATTATGTATGAAGGCTGGGCTAGCATATGGCACATTGCAAATTTCTCCCTGGGTGAAAAACAAATCTCAGCAAACTAAAAAACAAATAGCAATGCTATAAACATATTAGAGATAAGCCAGTGGGTTGGCATCCAAACAAGAAATCTATGTGTTTCACATAATGATGCTGATAGACACATTTGAGGGATATATATATATATATATATATATATATATATATATATATTATATATATATATATATATATAAAATATATATATATAATTTTACAGAGACAGAGAGAGAGTCAGGGAGAGGGATAGATAGGGACAGACAGACAGGAATGAAGAGATCTGAGAAGCATCAATCATTAGTTTTTTGTTGCCATCGCAACACCTTAGTTGTTCATTGATTGCTTTCTTACATGTGCCTTGACCGCGAGCCTTCAGCAGACCAAGCAACTGCTTGCTGGAGCCAGTGACCTTGGGTCCAAGCTGATGAGCTTTTGCTCAAGCCAAATGGGCTCGCGCTCAAGCTGGCGAGCTCGAGATCTCAAACCTGGGTCTTCCACATCCCAGTCCGACGCTCTATCTACTGCGCCACCACCTGGTAAGAGGGGGACATATATTTTATTGCCAAAGATTATGTTAACTTCCCTAAATGTTCCCAAAACATGAGAAACCGCAGCATGTGACTCATCTTGAGATGCCAGATTCTCAGAACTCTCCAAATGAAGTAGCATGTGTAAAATATAATTATGTTATACACACATTCAAATTCTTCGGGCTCATTTACCGGATTCTCTTATTTATGGCTCCAGACTTTCCATGCCCTTTTTAATTTAGCCTATTTTTCATATATAAATCTATGTAGACTTCAAGTATTTAATGTGAAGCAGAGAGAATTTTTGAATGATTTTTGAACTGCACATATTTTTTTTACTGTTCTTTTACAAAACCTAGCCCTAGTCTTGCTAGAAGCTATATAAAAAATTTAAAAACACTAACATGTTTTGATCTACTGGACAGGATCTTTTGATGTGAACCATAAAATATTGTAAGATGAAAATAATATTTTAAACTAAATTTGGTAAAGTCAAAAATGGTATGGATATAATGTTAGCTGAAATTTGACACATACAGAAACTATCTACTGTAAAGTGTGTCCGTGTGATATTTATTTTTCCTATATCACACAAGTTCTTAGCATGGCATAATTTGTGCAAAACACCCAACCCTAAGAAAAAAGTGGAAGAGAGAAGTTTTATTGTCAATGTGTCGCTACATGCTTTGTATGGAACTTTTATAGCAATTTGCTCCTTGTTTCTCTGCCTAACTCAGATAATGAAGGCACCAAGCATCAAAGCATGACTGTGGGTATAGAGTTGGAAGAAGAGATTTTGTGCCTATGTTCAAAACCTTCTTGAATGAGTGTCTAAGAAACAACATTATGAGCACTGCCTCCTCCAAATCTAATCAGTACTCTTAAAAGCTTGAGCTTTGTTTCTTTGAGTAATATTATAGAAATTAGAGGCTTGTGTTGTTTTCAAACAAGCAGGCATGCAAAACAATGATGATAAAAATAAACATAGGCTCTAAAATAGTACTCAAGTGTTATTTGTAAGGAGAAAAGCAAGTGAGACAGAATATAAGAGCATCTTAAAGCACATGCATTGGTTTAAAATTATATTAGACACACGGACGGAAGATGGCGATGGAGTAGGCAGACGTACCAACTTCCAACTTCCAGAACCAAAGTGGATTATAACTCAATTTTAAGAACCATCATCTGGATAAACCAACTTTGAACTAAACTAAGTGGACTCTTCAACCAAGGAACACTGCAGAAGCCACATTGAGACTGGTAGGAACAGTGAAAAGGTGAAGAGGGCTTCCCAACTCCCCAGAGCAAATGGCAGCCCAGAGAGACCTGCATGGTGGGAGGAGAGTTTGGACAAGAGGGAGGGACCTGGGTCCCAGGAACCAAGCCCCAGCTTGCAGTCCCAGAGCCTAGAAGAGGCGTGTGGACAGTATTGAGCTGTGAAGCAAGTGAGGATACTGTTTGTGAAAAAGAAATAGTTTTCTCAGACCCAAGAATCTTTTTAAAGCAACAGTGCAGAAACCCTCTCTCACAACCACGCACCTGGGCCCGGGGAATGGGGACAGAGGAGAGGAACAGAGCAGCGGGAACAGAGAGTGAACTGAAGGCACGAGGACACTCTGAGGGACAGCCACCCTACCCTTGGGCTAAGTCACTTCCCTAATCAAAAACGAATATTTCCCCTGGTACTAGCAATACCAGCAAAGGGAGACAGGACACTAGCCAAACAAGCTCTCCCGCGGCAATTAGAGCAGAGCTGCTTAGAGGGAGGGAGCTCCCAAGCCTACAGTGTGGAGACTTAAGACTCTGCCATCTCTCTGAAAGTTGCTGAAGGGATGTTGGCGGCAGGACGCTGAAACCTATGTGAGCTCGGTCTAGCCCAGCAGGAGAGGAGAGGACGCGCGAAAGCGGTCCGGCAGCTGCGGGCTAGCCTGTGACCCCACTTGTGGGGAAAAATACGGGCAGAGATTGGCTCTGCGACCCTGCGCAAGCCGGCCCTGACCTCGGGGATGGGGCTAGGACCAGGGACAGGCGAGGGGCTCGCGGCTTAGCTGATGCTGCTAACCCCGCCCGGATGGAGAAACCATGGTGGTTTGAAATCCTATGTGCGTGCAAGTTGGCTTTCGCCGCTGAGCTCCTGCTACTAGCCTCGCCCGGCCAGAGAAACCCCGGTGGTTTGAAATCCTACTTGCGCGCGAGCTGGCTTTCGCGGCTGAGCTCACGCTACTAGCCCCGCCTGGCCAGAGTAATCCCGGCGGTTGGACATCCTACGAGGCCTAGCTGGAGCTGAACGTAGGGGCATGGTAGAGTCCTGATAGATCAGAACCTAGCAGCTGAGCTCACTCCAGCAAATACGCCTGGCCCAATAAACTGCGGTGTGTGACCCTGCGCAGGAGGGCCCCAGCCTTGAGGGTGGGGCTAAATTCTGGACGAGCAAGGGCTCACAGCTGAGAGCACGTCAAAAATCCCTGCCCAACCCACAAAACTGTGGCGAGCAGGCTCTGACAGCAGGGGCTGGGTGTAAGCTTTCCGGAAATGGGCTGGGTCCGCAGCTGAGCAAAGTTGCTCACCTCTGTCCTTGGTTTTAAGGCTTGTGGCTTGAGTGATAGCCCCTCCTGTGGAGGAGATGCGGAAATCACAGCAACAGCTGCAGTAGGCTGTCGCTGGCAATGCCCATACCCAATCACCCTAGAGAGTGGCAGAGGGGGTGGCAGGCCTGCAGACAGACCACACCTAGAGAACACAAAGGGAACACTTACAGGACTCCAGTGCCCACAACTTGACTATACACAGATAAAATGGGCAGGCAGAGAAATGAAGACCAAATGAATCAAGAGAAAGCCCCAGAGAAGGACCTGAATGAACCAGATATAACCAAACTACCAGAAGCAGAATTTAGAATAATGATAGGATGTTCAAAAAAATTAGAGCAACAAAGGATAGTCACTATGAAGACCTAAATAAAGAGATCACAAGTATAAAAAATGAAATTAAAATAATAAAAAAAGAATCGGACAGAAATGACAAATAGAGTATCAGAACTGAAGACCACAATAGAAAGAATTAAAAGCAGGATGAATCACGCTGAGAATCGAATCAGCGAGTTAGAGGACACAATAAACAAAGGCACAGAAGCAGAGAAGAAAAAGAAAAAGAGACTAAAAAATTGTGAGAAAACTCTAAGGGAGCTCTGTGACAACATGAAACAACATTTGCATTATAGGGGTGCCTGAGGAAGAGGAAAGAGGACAGGAAATGCAAACTTTTTTCAATCAAATCATAGGAGAAAACTTCCCTAAATTAAGGCTGGGAAACATTCCACACGTTCAAGAAGCACACAGAACTCCATTAAAGAGAAACCCAAAAAAATCTATACCAAGACACATCATAGTTAAATTACCAAAGCTAATGAATAAAGAAAAAATCTTAAAAGCTGTTAGAGAAAGAAAGGCTATGACCTACAAAGGAGCCCCCATAAGGATGACGTCGGAGTTCTCAACAGAAAGACTTAGGCCAGAAGCGAATGGCAAGATATAATCAAAGTAATGCAGAACAAGAACCTACAACCAAGACTACTCTATCCAGCAAGGCTAACGTTTAAAATTGAAGGAGAAATAAAGAGCTTTCCAGACAAAGAAAGCATCAAGGAATTCATTAAAACCAAACCAATTCTGCAAGAGATACTAAGGGGCCTGTTCTGAACAGTTCAAAGGGAGAAAAGAATATAGCAAAAGAAGAATACAGCTTTAAAGAATAAAATGGCAATAAACAACTAGATATCAATAACAACCTTAAAAGTAAATGGATTAAATGATCCAATCAAAAGACATAGGGTAGCTGTGTGGATAAAAAAACAGGACCCATACATATGCTGTCTACAAGAGACATACCTTAAAACAAAAGATGCACATAGACTGAAGGTAAAAGGATGGAAAAAATTCTTTCATGCAAATGGAAATGAAAAAAAAGCCGGGGTAGCAGTACTTATAGCTGACAAAATAGACTTTAAAACAAAGACTGTAGTAAGAGATAAAGAAGGACACTACATAATGATAAAGGGAACAATTCAATAGGAAGATATAACTATTATAAATATCTATGCACGAAATATAGAAGCCCCAACATACATTAAAGCAGACTTTGATGGACATAAAGGGCAAGATTAAAGGCAATACTATCATAGTAGGAGATTTCAATACCCCACTTACAACACTGGATAGATCCTCAAGAAAGAAAATCCAAAAAGAAAAAGCAGACTTAAAGAATACACTAGATCAACTTGATTTAATAGATATCTTCAGAACTTTTCATCCTAAAGCAGTAGAATATACATTCTTCTCAAGCGCTCATGGTACGTTTTCTATGATAGACACCATGTTAAAACACAAAAACGGTCTCAATAAATTTAAAAAGATTAAAATCATATCAAGCATTTTCTCTTATCACAATGCCATGAAACTAGAAATTAACCACAAAAGAAAAACTGAAAAATACTCAAACACTTGGAAACTAAATAGCATGATATTAAATAATGAATGGATTAACAGTGAGATTAAAGAAGGAATAAAAAAGTTTCTAGAAAAAAATGATAATGAGCATACATCAACTCAAAATTTATGGGTCACAGCAAAAGCAGTACTGAGAGGGAAGTTCATTGCACTACAGGATAAAAAGCTCATATAAGCAACCTGACCCTGCATCTAAAAGAACTAGAAAAACAACAACAAAAAAAACCCAGTACAAGAAGAAGGAAGGAAATAATAAAGATCAGAGCAGAAATAAATGACATAGAGGCTAAGGACACAATACAGAGGATCAATGAAACCAGAAGCTGGTTCTTTGAAAAGCTAAACAAGATTGATGAACCCTTAACTAGACTCACCAAGAAAAAAAGACAGAGGTCTCAAATAAATAAAATTAAAAAGGACACTGGAGAAATAACAATTGATACAACAGAAATACAAAGCATTGTAAGAAAGTACTATGAAGAACTCTATGCCAAAAAATTAGAAAATCTAGATGAAATGGACAAATTTCTTGAATCATATAAACTTCCAAAAATCAATCTAGAAGAATCAGAACACCTAAACAGACCAATTACAACAAATGAGATAGAAAGAGTTATCAAAAAACTCCCCAAAAAGAAAAGTCCTAAGCCTGCTGGCTTCATAAGTGAATTCTATCAAAATTTCAAAGAAGAACTAACTCCTATCCTCCTCAAGCTATTTCAAAAAATTCAAGAGAAAGGAAGACTTCCAAACTTCTTTTATGAGGTGAGCATAATTCTGATCCCAAAAACGTACAAAGACAACACAAAGAAAGAAAATTATAGGCCTATATCCCAGATGAATTTAGACTCTAAAATTCTCAACAAAATATTAGCCAACCGGATCCAGCAATATATGAAAAAAATCATACACCATGATCAAGTGGGATTTATTCTGGAGAGGCAAGGCTGGTCCAATATTCGCAAATCAATGTGATTCATCATATAAACAAAAGGAAGGACAAAAATCACATGATAATTTCAATAGATGCAGAAAAGGCATTTGAGAAAATCCAGCACCCATTCATGCTCAAAACTCTCAGTAAAGTGGGAATACAAGGAACATCCCTTAACATGATAAAGGCCATCGACAACAAACCCACAGCAAACATCATACTAAATGAAGAAAAATAAAAGCAATCCCTTAAGATAAGGAAACAGGCAGGGGTGCCCCATTTCACCACTCTTATTCACCATAGTTCTGGAAGACCTAGCTATAGCAATCAGACAAGAAGAAGAAATTAAAGGCATCCAAATTGGAAAAGAAGAAGTAAAACTGTCACTATTTGCAGATGATATGATATTGCATATAGAAAACCCTAAAGTCTCAGTCAAAAAATTGCTGAACCTTATAAAGGAATTAAGCAAGGTGGCAGGATATAAAATTAATACTCAGAAATTAGTGGCATTTCTGTATACAAACAATGAACTGTCAGCAAAAGAAATTAAGGAAACAATCCCCTTCACTATTGCAACCAAAAAAATGAAATACCTAGGAGTAAATTTAACCAAGGAGAGTAAAGACTTGTACTCGGAAAATTATAAAACATTGATAAAGGAAGTCAAGGAAGATACAAACTAGTGGAAGCATATACCGTGCTCATGGTTAGGAAGAATAAACATCATTAAATTGTCTATACTACCCAAAGCAATTTATAAATTCAATGCAATACCAATTAAAATACCAATGACATACTTCAAAGATATAGGAAACATATTCCAAAAATTTATATGGAACCAAAAAAGAACACAAATAGCCTCAGCAATCCTAAAAAGAAAAAATAAAGCAGGAGTTATCACTATTCCGGATATCAAGGTCTACTACAAGGCCATTATACTCAAGACAGCTTGGTACTGGCATAAGAACAGTCACATTGATCAATGGAACAGAACAGAGAACCCAAAAATAAACCCGCAGCTTTATGGACAACTGATATTTGACAAAGGAGGAAAGAGCATACAATGGAGTAAAGACAGCCTCTTTAACAAATGGTGCTGGGAAAATTGGACATCTACCTGCAAAGAAATGAAACTGGACCATCAACTTACACCATTCACAAAAACAAACTCAAAATGGATGAAAGACTTAAATGTAAGCTGTGAAACTATAAGCATCTTAGAAGAAAACATAGGCAGCAAACTTTCCGACATCTGTAGCAGCAATATATTTGCCGATTTATCTCCATGGGCAAATGAAATAGAAGGCAAGATAAACAAATGGGACTATATCAAACTAAAAAGTTTTTGCAGAGCTAAAGACAATAAGAACAGAATAAAAAGACAAACCACACAATGGGAGAACATATTCAACAGCACGTCGGATAAGGGGTTAATAACCACAATTTAAAAAGAACTTATAAAACTCAACACCAGGAAGACAAATAATCCAATCAAAAAATGGGCAAAAGAAATGAATAGAAATTTCTCCAAAGAAGACATACAGATGGCCAAAAGACATATGAAAAAATGCTCAACATCACTGATTATGAGAGAAATGCAAATTAAAACCACAATGAGATATCACCTCACACCAGTCAGAATGGCACTCATCAGCAAAACAACACAGAATAAGTGCTGGAGAGGATGCAGAGAAAAGGGACTTCTTCTGCACTGCTGGTGGGAATGCAGACTGGTGCAGCCACTGTGGAAAACAGTTTGGAGATTCCACAAAAAATTAAAAATCGAACTGCCTTTTGACCCGGCTATTCTTCTTTTAGGAGTATACCCTAAGAACACCATAACACTGTTCGAAAAGAAGCAATGTGCCCCCATGTTCGTGGCAGCATTGTTCACAATAGCGAAGATCTGGAAACAGCCCAAGTGTCCGTCAGAAGAAGAGTGGATTAAAAAGCTTTGGTACATATATACTATGGAATACTACTCGGCCATAAGAATTGATGACATCAGATCATTTACAACAAAATGGTTGTACCTTGATAACATTATATGGAGTGAAATAAGTAAATGAGAAAAAAAAACTGAGAACAGCATGAATTCATACATAGGTGGGACATAAAAGTGAGACTATGAGACATGGACAAGAGTGTGGTGGTTACGGGGTGGGGGAAGGGAGGGAAGGGTGGGAAAGGGAGAAGGGTAGTTGCACAGGGAAAACCAAATAGAAGGTGACAGAGGACAATTTGACTTTGAGTGATGGGTATGCAACACAATTGAATGATAAGATAACCTGGAGATGTTTTCATTGTACATATGTACCCTGATTTATTGGTGTCACCACATTAAAGTTATAATAAAAAAAAGTATATTAGACACAGATAGCCCATAGAAACCTAATTTCTGGTGTGTGTGTAAGGGTGTATCCAAAGCTTTAGTCTGTTTCAAATTTTTGCGTTTGCTGTTTAATTTTACACATTCATGTTAAACTACAATTAAAAGTGGAAAATTAGGAAAGCAAGGCATAAGAATCAAAACTTTTATTCCTAATATTAAAATTTATTTGGATGGAGAAACAAACATTAAAACATCACTTCCTATAGTAACACAAAATTTATTACCATGTATGTGTAAGGCCAGTAGATGCAGCCGCCATCAAAGCCACTTGGCCTATGTAGGTTCACATTTTATTTGGACAGATTGTAGAGAAACATTCGAGCTGAAAACTGTTGGTTCATTTTCCTTTATTCTAGACTCGCACATGACAACCTAGTAAAAACACACAGTGGGAAACACTTCCCTTTCCATTCAGGGCTCCCAAAGCCACTGATTCATCTGAGTTTTCCTAGAATCAAAGGCTTCTACCTCACCAGTCTTATTCTCCTCTGTTCCCCATCTCCTTCTCCTCCACAAACTGGCTTCTCCTTCCCCATTCCATTATTTTGTTAGCCTTCTCCACGTGGCCTCCCTACCATGCTTCAATAGGAGCTTTTCCTCTATACTAGAATATGGTCACTCTCCCCAAAATTGCCTCCTAGCTCCTCATTTTAAAATTTTTCCCTTGGACAACAGCTTAGTTTAGCACACACGAGCATAACCAAGCCCCTTCCCAAGAAAGAAGGGCATTAGCCATCCCATGTGGGCAGTGGCCATCTTTAATGAAGTGAGCATAATTTAACTTATCTGCTCGACATTATGTCAAAAAAATGTGATGGAAGTAGATACTGACAATTTTATGTAGATTAAGGCAAAGTCCTTAGATAGAATATCTATAGTAAGTATTACACTGGGGAACAATATTTTTTCTTTTTCCGTTGCATGAGGTTTTAGAACTGTTTCTATATATACCTGCATCATTGATTAAAAATATGAAATTCTAAGTTAAGTTAATGCTCTACTTTTTATGCAATTTTAATTTCTTTTTGTTACAGTTAATGGCATGCATTGATTTTTAAATTAAAATTAAAGAGCAACGACTCTTGGATTGAATATAACCAAAAGGCAATTAATGTTTTACAAACATCACTTTTTACATAATTGTAGTTGTTTTTAAATGTAACAAATTATTATCAGATAAAAACACCCCCTTATTTTGTTTTAAGATTGAATCATGGCTTCTTTGAGTAGACGTAAATGTAAGAATAATCCTGACAACTTCTGTTATATATGTGGCTGTTACACACTTCAACATCAAAGGCGCAATATTTCATCATTTGTGACAAGTGTATATATTGCCTATTTTCAACAGTTCTATTTGGTTATTCAACTCATCTGTGAGAAGATTATAATGACATAAAAATTATCCTTGACTTTCTGAAGTTATGAGGAGCATTACTGGATCATTTGTGTGGATCTTGAAATAGTACATTTTCTGATAGGACAACAGAGTGGTTTCATAGGCGTCTTCGGCCATACCACCCTGAACATGTCCGATCTTGTTAGAGTGGTTTCATGAAGTATCCTTGCTTTCAGTGTTTGTGGGACAGCCAAGCTTGGGAGAAACACTGGACACAGAAGGAGTGGCCAAAACATGAAGCTGTGGAAGTATGGATGCAAAATATTGTGAATGAACTTGTAGTTAATCAAGACAGCATCATTTTCTCCCCCATTTCACATCAAACTTGGGTTAATGAAGCAGTTTGTTCAAGCTTTGAATAGAGAAAGTGAATGCTTTCAACATATTATTTCTGCTTTTTCTGCTTTGTCTTTCGAGAAGATAAAGGCAGGTATATTCGATTAACCTCAAATTCGACTCCTCCTACATGACAATGAATTTGCCAGGAAGATGAATAAGAAGGAGAAAGCAGCTTGGAAGTCTTTTGTGGTAGTTCCAAAGGACTTCCTTAGCAACAAAAAAGCAAAAAACTATGAACTTCTTGTTCAAAGGATGCTGTTGGCTTTCTGTGACATTGGATATAACATGAGCGTTAAGATTCACTTCCTGAACAGTCACCTTGATATATTTCCCAAAAATCTTAGAGCTGTTAGTGATGAGCAGGAAGATTGCTTTCATCCAGATCTGAAGATGATGGAAGAGTGTTATCAGGGGCGATGGGACAGAAATATGATGGCAGACTACTGCTGAAGCATCAAACAAGATTGTCCTCAACAAGTACACAAACACAATAGCTACAAATGCAAATTTTTGCCTGGATAGAATTTATATAAGTTTTGTGCAAATTTTATGATTAAAATAAGTGTTTTAATATGTTTTATTTCAAAATTGTAGACAAATTCTGATGCAATCATATATTTTATTGTATTAGTGTATTCACTGCATTGTATAAATTATTATATTTTCACAAAGATGATGCCCAAGAAGACATTCTACTTTATTATGTTAAACTAAATGTTGAAAATTTTACAATAAGATGAAAACCTAAAATATTGGATTGCAAAGAAACTGTAGCTTACAGAGAAAAACTAATGTCAGATTTGAGATCAGCATACTCGAATTAGGTAAGAACAAGTGTTTTGTTTTTGTGGATGCAACAAAAAATTTTTTCCCCAGTGTTATTATTTATAGCATAATTCCATTATATTTTGTGTGGCATTTGTGATGTTACTCATTTCTTGAAACCTTCTGTGATCTGTCATAATTGCAGTTACTTCAGCCTTGATTTTGCAAAGCCTATGTTAGATTTAAGGTCTCCAGTGTGTGTCCACTTTGATTTCCTTGAGCACATTAGGTACTCCTGACCTTTAGGCATAACAGTAAGAACACATCTCCCATAGTAAAATAATTGAAGTTTGGGTCACTCCAGATGACAAAGAGAGAGCATGTCAGAATTTATTAGTTGGTTCTCTCTTTGTGGGAAAGAACTGGACAACTAGGTTCAAAAGGGAGTACAGGGAGAGAAAGAAAATATACCTGAGAAATGAGGGCCAACAAGAAAAAGTGAATGCTAAGGCTGAGAGGATACAACAGAAATACCTGGTCTCCTTTGTTTTGTTTTGTTTTTTTTCAAATTTCACTAAGCTCAACTCGGAACTTAAGTAGTGTTTATAACCCACATAGGGAGAAAATCATGTCATCATTCCATTGTAATAAAAGTTTCACTACTCTACTTTCTTCTGGAACTATCTTTATGGAAAAGCTTCTAGGAAACTATATTAGTGCACAGGCAAGCAGATTTTTATTTAGTTTAATCCTGCTTCTGCTGCAGGGCCATTGTGTATCAGCAGAAACCCACAGTCTGAACAAGGTTAATTTGCAGAAAACTGCTAATGCAGAAATATGAGTAAAATAACATGGAATGTGATGCTACTTTATTTCCCAAAGTGGAAAATGTCCTGGAATTAAAAAAACATAAGCTTCTTATAATAAAAACAAGCCATGGAAAATATAAAATAGATGAATAGAAAAAGAAAATAAAAGTAAAAATATACTCAAAATATTTTTAGAACAGTTTTACTTTCATGTATAAGATCAAATTACTTGAAACCTGAATTTGACAAAACATAAATATGACTTTTTACACTTATTTCTTAAAAATACCTTCACATTATCAAAACAATTGTTACAATAAGCAAAACAGTTTTGTGACTAGGAATATTTAGTCTGATAATAAAATTATTTTCCAAAAAGTATATTAAAATGATGAAGTTTTTGCTAGCAATTCTACTATAAAAATTAAGTTCTGTATAATTGCAATTTGGATAATATTTTCTTATGATTATCCTCATAGTTATCCTGGCATTTCTTGAAAAAATTTTTTATCTTCCATAGTAATGTGATATAGAGTCAAAGAAAATTCAAAGTAACACACTGAATTGCTAGTACTATTTTAAAATTCTATATAATTTTCTATTTCCAAATTACTATCATATCATAGAATAACCAGTACTTCTCTATAAAGTGTAAATTTTGTTCTGTAATTAATGTGTTGGTTACATTGTATATATTTCCATAATGAAAACACTTACTGTTTCACAGGTATAAATGACACTCTAGTACTATCTTCCACAAGAACTTCCATAGTCCAAATAGTTTAACTTCCTGATTTCCTTACCTATCTCTGATTATTCTGTGACCAGAAAGAAATGATTAGAGAAGAAGTCATGTAGTGAATGACCAGGAATAATAATTATAAATAATATAGAGGCAGGAAAGCATAACTAAAAGAGAAAAAAAATCAACAAAAAGGGGGGAGGATGATAGGAGGAAAGATGAAAGAAGAAAAAAAGTAAGAAATGAGGGAAGAAAAGAAGAAAGAATGTGAGCATGAAATAAAGTTTGCATAGAAAAGTTGTGAAAGAATGCTACAGTATTTTCTTTAATTTTTGCTTTCCAAAGCCTAATATATAAGCTACAAAATAAGAATATATTTAATCTAACTTCAGGAAGTCATCTGACCCAAAATATAGATAAGGAAAAGTAAACATGGAGTTACTCTTTAAAATTGAAATATAAATGATATATATTTTGAAATAATAACATAATTTCATTGATGTCAGAAGAAACTGGAGACAGATGATATATTCCCAAAGTATTAATTCTCTGTGAAAGATAAATTTAACATACTAAAATATTATTTCATCATTTGCACAAACTACAGCTAAATTTGCAGTTGAGTAACAAATGATTTCTCTCTAGATTATTGGTGTCATCTCCTAAGTACTTATAATTCTCAAATATTTACCTCCAGGTTAGATGTTTGTCTTGAATTATAGATTTATTTATTCTGTAAACAACTAAACATCTCCACAAAAATGGCTATTCTATAGCAAAACTTTAAAAAACAAATTTAATTTTCCCATTCCTCTAAACTTAGCTTTACTCCTTATTCTATGCCTCTGAAAACCACTCCACTGTAAATCCAGTTACCAAAGCTAGAAACCAAAAGCAATACATATACCTCTTTTATTTTTTATTTTTAATATTATTTTAAAATTATAGTTGATATATATATATATATAATATATTAGTTTCAGGTGTACAACTTGGTGATTAGACATTTTAGAACTTACAAAGTGATCATCCTGATAAGTCTCATACCCATCTGACACTATATATAGTTATTACTTATTGACTTTATTCCCTATGCTGTCTGTTATATCCCCATGACTATTCTGTAACAACCCATCTGATAACCTCAAAATGTCTCTGTATCTATGAGTATGTTCTGTTCTGCTTGTTTTTCTATTTTATTATTTAGATTCAATTGTTGATAAATATGTATTAATCGGCATTTTATTGTTTATAGTTTTTTTTTTACTTCTTAAAGAAGAACCTTTTGCATTTAATGCAATACTGATTTGGTGATAATGAACTCTTTTAACTTTTTCTTATGTGGGAAGCTCTTTATAGGTCCTCCAATTCTGAGTGATAGCTTGCTGGGTAATCTTGGTTGCAGGTTCCTGTTTTTCATCAGTTTTCTTGCCATTTTCTTCTGGCATTCAAAGTTTCTGTCAAAAAAGCAACTGATAGTCTTATGGGAACTCCCTTGTAGGTAACTAACTGCTTTTGTCCTGCTGCCTTTAAGATTTTTTCTTTGTCTTTAACCATTTGCCTTTTAAATATAATGTATCTTGCTGTGAGCTTCTTTGAGTTTATCTTATTTGGGACTATGTGCTTCTTGGACTTGTATGTCAATTTTCTTCAGCAGGTTAGAGGAATTTTCTGTCATTTTTTCAAATACATTTTTAATTTTTTGTTCTCTTTCTTCTTCTTCATACTAAAATTCCAATCATGAGAATTTCAGTATGTTTGAAGTTGTCCCAGAGGCTCCTTACACTATCTTTATCTCTTGGATTTTTTTTTGATGTTCTGATTAGAATTTTTTTTCCTTATATTCTAATTGTTAATTTGATTCGCAGCTTCATTTACTCTACTATTGATTTCTTATAAATTATTCTTTATTTCAGTTAATATATCCTTCATTTCTGACTGGTTTCGTTTTATGTTTTTTATGCTGTTGAAGTTTTCACTAAATTCTTTGTGTATTCTTATAACCATTGTTTTGAACTCTGTGTCTGATAGTTTGCTTATTTCCATTTTGTTTAGTTTTTATTTTCTGGAGATTTCTCCTGGTCCTTAATTTGAGAAATGTTTCTTTGTCTCTGCATTATTGTTGTTTCCCTATGTTTTCTATGTATTAGATAGAGCTTCTATGTTTCCCAGACTTAGTAGAGTGGCCTCATGTAGGATCCTGTAGGATCCAGTGGAACATCCCCCCAGTCATCTGAGATGGGTGCTCAATGTATATCCTTATGTAGATGCTGTATACTGTCATGTTGTAGTTGAGCTTTGATTGCTCTTGGTGTCACTGGGAGTGGTTGACCTCCACGCCAATCAGCGGGAAGGACTGGCTGTAATGACAGTGTAGAAGCTGTTGTGCCAGAGACAATGCTATGGACTAGGAGTTTCTTCACTGAGTGGGGCTTTGTAGTTCACTAATTCTGTTCCTTGAATGTGTCACTAATAAAGGAGGTAGAGTTGTAATCTGGTGTGGTCTGAAGCTATCCACTGGGTGTACTGGCTCTGCAACCTACAGGAGGTACAAAGTTAGCTACCATCTGTGCCCTCTCTGGGATCACCCAGCAGGAGTGACAGAGAAATATGCATATGGCTACTACTTGTGCTGGATTTGGGAATGCCCAAGAGAGGTTACACTGTAAACAAAGGCCTTATTGCCACTATGCCAGGTCTGGGGCCACATAGAGGTATGAGGTAGGCAAAGTCAGATACTGTTTGTTTGAGAGATCTTAGAAAAGTTTGAAGCATGAGGTAAGAGAGGCTATTGTATGGAAAAGCCAGTGGAAATGGATTTCAGTGACCCTGCAAGTTGGGTGGGGAAGTCATCAGGGAATCACCTGGATAGTGCAAACCTGTTGAGCCAAGTTGATGAAAACTCTAATATGGTGTCAGCCTTCTGGTTCTGTGTGTTTGTGTGTATGTGTGTGGGAGGTTCTTAGAAAATGCATAAAGGGCCTCTGCCTGTACTTTTGCCTGACATTAAGCTGCCACCTCACTTCTTGCCTTAATTCCATATAATCCAGGTTCTCCATATATATCCCTGTGTTCTTTCAGGCTGCTGCCTCAGGGCTGGAGCCCAGAGGAAGTGATAATGAATTCATGCATAAGCCCATTAGGAGAAGTCCCCTGGGACTCCAACAGCCTTCTGTCTCACTCAGTTGCAATCCTTGCTGGTTTTTATAGACAGAAGTTATGGAAACTTTTCTTCATGGCCTTAGAAACCTGGGCTTTGAGGCCTGGTGTGGGACCTTTCAATTGTCAGAGGTAATGTCAACTGCCAAGATATTCTTCTCTCTCAATTTTAAATAGCCACATCTGCATATGAGACCAGCCTGTTCTGTATCTCTGCCCTTCTTAGTTGTCTCAATGTGGCTTTTTCTTTTTAAATTTCTAGTTGCAGGACTTCCATTTAGCTAGGTTTCAGAAAGTTCTAAATGATGATTGTTCTTAATTTAGTTGTAAGTTTGTTGTGATTGTGAAACAATTCAAGTATCACATTTACCTGTGCTATTAAAATCCCTCTTTCTATTTTATGTTGTATAACCAAATATTTATCCACTACATTTACTCAACATTCTCACCATTCCCCAGATAAACTTCCTCTTCCATTTTAGCATTAATTGAGATGATCTTGCGTTCATGTTTTACCTTATCCATTGATTTAATAGCACAACTTTATCAATATTGTGTCTCTGACTTTTAACCTTTTACATAATTTTATTACACTGTTTTCAGTGTAGTCTTTTCAAATAAAAATGTAAACATAGATGACCAATTTACATCATCTGCCCCTTGATAAATTATTATTTTGAACCATACTTACTCTCAAGAGTAATGTTCCCACATGTCTGTCCGACACATTTACTGTCATCGAACTTTACACTTTACAATTCATCAGTATTGAACTACTTTTGGTTTCTTAAGTATTACCTTTCCTGGTAGCAACCATCTCTAAGTGGCATTTAATGGTCTGGTTCAAATATGTCTTCTTTCCTGTAATTAATGCCTTTGCTCCAATATGTATTATGCATATATTTTAATTACAGGAATTATCTTGGAGATATATACAAATGCTTACACTTACCTATATGTACATTTGTATTTATAAATCTATATGGATATATAATAAGTTCTTAAAGATATTATAGAAGTTAGTCTAATTTCTAGCACATCAGAGTCATTCAAAAAATCTCGTAAGGGAATAGAACACTGGTAATATTTGAGCTTTCTTCATGTTCTGGTAAATTCTCAAACTGTCACAATGTACTATATAATATGATAAAGATATAGAAACAATATAGTTGAACCAACAGTTCTAATATTTATTAATAATAACATTTTTAAATGTAAATGTTATTTGAAAAGGAATGGTAATATGAAAAAGAAGGCTACATTTTTTAGGCAAAGTGATAAAAGTATAAATGCCAGTAATGTTTACAAGAAAGGATTGGAAGTATTAAATACCAGAATTTAAAACAGAGTCACATAAACATAGTCAACTGATCTGTGACAAAGAAAAAAGGCAACTACAATCAGGAAAAAGAAAAACAGTCTTTTCAACAAATTTCACTGGAACAACTGGACAATCATGCAAATAGTGATTTTAGATATAGTCCTTGTACTCTTTATAAATATAACTCAAACTGAATTAAATATAAATGTAAAACCAGACACTATGAAACTACTAGAAGACAACATAGGAAATATCTATATGACCCTGGACATGGCAATGACTTTTTAGATAAAATACTAAAGGCACAATCCATTAAAGAAATAATTGATAAATTGGGCTTCATTAAAATTAAAAACGTCTGCTCTGCAAAAAACACTGACTGGAGAAAATATTTGCAAACAACATATCCAACAGGGAATATTATCCAAATTGTACAAAACACATTTAGAACTAAATAATAAGGAAAAGAACAACCAATTAGAACCCCATTAACAATGAACTGGAGAGCATTACACTAAGTGAAACGAGCCAGTCAGAGAAAGACAAGTACCATATGATTTCACTCATTTGTGGAATCTACTGAACAAAATGAACTAATAAGCAAAATAGAGACAGACTCATACATAAAGAACAGACTGACAGCTGTTGGAGTGCAGGGGATTGAATGAGAGGAGTGAGGAAATTGAGCTGAAAAAAAAGACAAAAAGACAACACATGAACAAAGACAACAATGTGGTGATTGCAAGGGGAGTAGAAAGTGGAGGAGGGTTTGGGGGATAAATGGTCGTGGACAAAAATCTGACTTGGGGGGTGGGAATGAAAAATATATTGTACAGATGTGTTAGAGAATTGGACACCTGAAACCTGTATGATTATATTAATCAATGTCACCTCAATAAATTCAATTAAAAAATAAAAATAGGCAAAAACATTGATTGAATATCTCACCAAGAAAGATATATAGATGGTAAATAAGCATATGAAATAATGCTTTCCATTATACATTATTAGGAAAACACAAATTAAAATGTACTTATTAGAATGACCAGAATTCAAAGCAGACACCAAATTCTGGTAAATATATGGAGCAACAGGGACTTCCTTCAATACTGGAAGAAATGCAAAATAGTATAGCCACTCTGGGAAATAATCTGGCAGTAAAATAATACACATTGTCGCATGACCTGTGGTGGCACACTGGATAGAGCAGGGGTCCCTAAACTTTTTACACACGGGGCCAGTTCACTGTCCCTCAGTCCGTTGAAGGGCCGGATTATAAAAAACACCATGAACAAATTCCTATGCACACTGCACATTTCTTATTTTAAAGTAAAAAAACAAAACGGGAACAAATACAATATTTAAAATAAAGAACAAGTAAATTTAAATCAACAAACTGACCAGTATTTCAATGGGAACTATGGGTGCGGATGCATCCTGTGCTCCTCTCACTGAAAATGAAAGAGGTGCCTCTTCCGGAAGTGCGGTGGGGCCCAGATAAATGGCCTCAAGGGGCTGCATGTAGCTCGTGAGCCATAATTTGGGGACCCCTGGGATTGAGTGTTGACCTGGAATGCTGAAGTGGCCAGTTGAAACACTGGGCTTGCCCAGTCAAAACGCATATGAGAAGCAACTACTTCAGGTTGATGCTTCCTGCTACTCCCCACCCCTTATCTCTCTCTCCTTTCTCTAAAATCAATAAATAAAATCTTAAAAATATATACACATTCTCTTTCCTTATGATACCGCAGTCACACTGGGTATTTATTGCTCAAATGAGTTAAAAACTTATGCCCATACAAAAACTTACACATGCATGTTTATAATACCTTCACTTCTAATTGCCAAAACTTGGAAGCAACCAAGATGTCCTTCAGTAGGTGAACATAAACATGAACTGAGGTACATCCTGGCAATAGAATATTATTAAGCACTAAAAAGAAATGTGCATTCAAGTCATGCAAACCCATGATGGAATCTTAAGTGCATAGTATTAAATGAAAGAGGACAATCTGAAAAGTCTATATGGTGTATAATTTTAACTATATAACATTCTGGAAAAGTCTCAACTAAGGAAAGAGTATAAATATCAGAGGTTACCAGATGTTAACAGGAAGGGGGGTTTGAATAGACAAAACACAGGACTTTTTGAACTCCACATGTAGGATGCATTGAGTACAATATTATAATCTAATGGTGGATACATGCACATTTGTACAAATAGATAGAATGTACAATAAGAGTGATCCCTTACTTAAGTATGAACTTTGGGTGATGCATATTCAGGACTTTGGGTGATGCATGTGCATCAGTTGTAACAATGTACCATCTGGTACAGACTTCAACAGTGAATGCCTGAGGGCAGCAAGAGGTATGACAATTTCTGCTCAGTTTTGCTGTGAACCTAAAAATTCTGTAAAAATTAAAGTCATTTAAATCAAAAAAGGATTTACCATATTGATCTAAGTCAATTTTTAAAAAATTTCACTTACAAAATTCAATTTAACAGGGTGACATTGATCAATAATAGTACATAGGATTCACATAAACGTTTCTATAGCCTTTGAACTGTTCATAATGTGTGTAACCATCAACCAAAGTCAAATCATTTTCTATCACCATGTTTGTTCTTTTTTACTCCCTTCCTCTAAATGTCTTCCTCACATTCCCCTCTCCCTGGTAACCACTTCACTTTCATCTAACTTCGTGAGTCTAGTTTTATACTGCTCACAAAAATTAGAAGATATTTTATCGCTTCATATTTATTCTGAAATATTCCCTAATTTTTGTGAGCAGTATATTAAATATTGTTCACCAGATTTAAAACAAAGGACTGGTGAGTATCAGCACAGATACCATATAAATATTTTTCAATTTATATTTGGCTTCTCTTATAAATGTATTCAGGTATATAAAATATGCTAGATTAATTAACATGTATTTCTCATATAACTGCATTCATTCTTAAATTCCACAACATATTATCTGTAAATCAAAGAAACACAGTTTGTATTTTGCATTTGTTCTTACTTGAATATAAAATTATATAAGATGTTACACTAATAAGATGTCAGTATTTGTAGGTAAAATTTTATAATGTTGCAGTCACTGAAATAAAATTGCCAATAAATAAACCAACATTAAAATTTAAATTACCTTAAAAATAAAGTTTTTCTTTTTAAGTCTCAGGCAGGTCTATTTAGAAATTTATAATAGTGAGTATGCTGGGCTAAAAAAGTTTAGATATTGTCATGCCTAACATGACATGTGGTGGTGTAATGAATAGTGTTGACCTGGAACACTGATGTCATCGATTTGAAACCCTGGCTTCCCTGGTCAAGACACATATGGGAGTTGGTGCTTCCTGCTCCTCCCTCTGCCCTTCTCTCTCTTTTTCTCCCTTTACCCACCTCTCTAAAATAAATTTTTAAAAAAAGTTTAAATATTATCAATATCAACCCAAATAATTATGTAATTATGTCAATATTGAAAGTTATATATTTCTAACTGTTAAAAATAGAGGTGTCGATATTTACTATTTTCATGTATTATTACATAAATTTAACTTTTTGAAAAAAATTATTTAATGTTAATTTTTATATGAAAATAATATTTATAAAAATATCTTTAAATAGATCTTATAATATAATGACCTATCATGAACTAGAAGTAAAATAAAAAATAACAAAAGGCCTGACCTGTGGTGGCGCAGTGGATAAAGTGTCGACCTGGGAACGCTGAGGTCGCCAGTTCAAAACCCTGCACTGGTCTGGTCAAGGCACATATGGGAGTTGATGCTTCCAGCTCCTCCCCCCCTTTCTCTCTTTCTCTCTCTCTCTCTCTCTCACTCTGTGTCTCCTCTCTAAAATGAATAAAATAAAAATAAAATAAATTTAAAAAAAAATAACAAAAATATTTCTGCATGTTTTTAAATTAAGTCTTAAAATATTATGTTTTTGAATTATAAACATAAGATTTTAAACATCAGATAGCCAGATATAAAGATGGTACTGCTTCCTAGAATGTCAGTTAAATGAGATATTCTTACTATATTTTTCATCAATTTTATGCATTATTGCATATCCCACAATTATAATCTGGCTTGGTAAACCTGATATATAATTGCTGAATCAATTCTTAAATCACATTTGAATAAATTAATAAATGTTTATATATATTGTCAAAAATAATTAATTTTAATATTTAGTCCAATTTTCAGAATACTAGCTCCTAAGGGATTAAAATCACATTTAAACCTGAGATTTCTAGAAAGGCAATTTAATTCAAATGTTAGCAATATAGTAGACTACATCAAAGAAAAACTTTTTGTTACCAAATACCTAGAAATGATAAATATAATAAAATAAACTTTTTCAGGGACCAAGATATAGTGTAGCAGAAAAGATAGTTGAAGAAAAACTGTTCTCAGGGCATTATCCCATCTCAAAACATGCTATATAGAGCCAACTGATGCTTTAAATTATGTGCATGTATAACTTTGATAAAATAAATAAAATTCAATGTATTTAGAGTTAAGAATAATTATAAACATGAGAAAAAGGACATAAAATTAAAGAGGAAATACAGAAAAGGAGAAAGAAAAGAAGAAGGATGGAAGGAAGAAAAGAAGGAAGGAAGGGAGGAAGGAAGAAAGAGAGAAAGAAAGAAAGAGAAAAAGAGAGAGAGAAAGAAAAGAAAAGAAAAGGAAAGAAGAGGATGTAAAATATTTTTTTAACTGGCAAGAAAATAGAGCATAGAACAGTGATGGGTAATCTTTTGAGCTTGGTGTGTCAAAATTTGCCAAAAAAACAGAGCATAACTTGGGTAGTGTGTCACTTCGAGAAAAACGGCCTAACAAGAAGTCCCAGAACTAGACGCTCTGTGCTGGAGTTCTGTTGTTTTGGCATACAGACCTCTGGTACAGAGTGTCTACATTACAGCAAATGTTTTATCCTCTGCTACTGCACCTGGTTGTGCAGGAGCCAAGGATGAAATTTCCTTCTTAGCAAGCGGGCCCATACTTCTCTGGTATGCGACTGCATGCAGCCATGTGTCATCAAAAATGGCTATGCATGTCAGTGCTGACACAGAAGTCATAGGTTCGCCATCACGGGCATAGAAGGACACTTTTCTTTTTTACATTTTCAATTAAGGAAGATGGCCTCTTTTCATCAACCTCAAAAGAAATGGAAGTAGAGACATAATGTGTTAACTTTTATTAGTAATTAGATGTTATGCACAAAAAATGTGAAATCTTTTAATTACATGCTTTTTCAGGTTATAGTTTTTCCTTAAGCCACGAATGGGCATATGTGATCTCAGAGAACACCTCGAGCATTTATCTCATTATTATTACTTCAGTCAGAAGTATGTTTTGTTCTTTTGAGTCATTCAACCGTATCATATATGTGCCTATCTAGTCTAAGGTGATCAGATTTTAAAATTTGTAAAGCGGGGAAACCATTGACGGGGGTGGGAGGGTTCTTGATTAAAAATTTGGTTTATATGGAGCAAAATAAATGTCCATAGAATGCAAAAAATAGTGTTGTAATATATTTTTTAAATTTCAACATAAGTACAATTTACAAATATAATACATTAAAAAATTATTTATAGTATTATTTTTTTTCTTTGGCATATTTCTCATCTGAGCGAATTTTTTTTTTGGTAGATTGCTGTCATTGTTTAAAAGGTCATAAAATTTTTCACAAGAATTTGTTAAATTATATTTCACACATAAAATGGCTTTCAAAGTGTCAACACTTAATTGTGATTTTTCTGATGTCCACACTTTATTTAGCTTAGAAAAAACGCTTTCAGTTGCAGCATTAGTTCCTGGTAAAGACAGCGCCAGCGCGTATTCCACAATTTTTAGTGCATTATTGTATGGAACATGGTTTATTTCAAAATGATGAAATATTTCTAACTATTTCTCTATTGTGATTTTTGCTGATGCCCAAGATTTAACCTTTTCCTTTCTCAATATATATTTTTTAATAATGATACCTCATTAAAAAGATCATTTTCTGAAATATTACTATATGGAAAATTTTGAATAAGTCAGAGGAATAGATAGGGTTACATGGTCCCGAAACCTATGCCGGAGCTGCACAAGTGGGCGGGAGCAGGTAAGGCAGCGCTGCTGGTGCGCTTGCACACAAGCGGTCATGCACACTCCCTGCCTGGACTCGTCCTTGCCACTGGAGACCAAGCAGCTTTCACCTTACAGAGCCTGGAGCAGCATGTCAGTATCCAGGACACAGGCCTATGGGTATTTAGGGGACTTGACAGCCGCTGCCCCAGCAGGTACGTCCCGCCTGAAGTTCTTTGTTTCTGGCCCCGCACAGGGCAGCCAGCTCTTACAGCAGTGCAGGCACTTCCAGGTCGAGGCAGGGGTCTCCCTGCTGAAAACCGTCTATTCCCTTCCCATTCTCCTGCCGTTCCCTAGCTTTTCATGCATTCTTTCCAAAAATTGGGACTTTTTTAAAATGTCACAGGACATGGGACAAATTGTTAAAAATCGGGACTGTCCCACCAAAAACCGGATGTCTGGTCACCTTAATCTAGACAGAAGCCTTCTACTAGCATCTAAAAAGAATTCAGTTACAAAGAATATCTTCTACTAACAAAATGCTCTAGGGTACATTAAGAGGAGGCAAATATTAAAATTTATATGATAAAAATGATAAGACTAGGAAATAATGGACTATATGTGGTTCACAATAAAGGAGATTATATAAAGTAGGGGTACAGAAAATTCTTCATGAACCTAGCATTTGAATTGAATATTGAACTGAGTGAAGAGATATGGAAGGTGAGTAAGAGTTTGCAGGGAAGTCCATTACCACATTTTCTTTGCGGTTGAGCTCCCTATAGAGATTACAAATCAATAATGCCCCCGCTCAAGCCAAAATAAAGCTTTTTACAGACTAATCAGACCTACAAAAGCATTGGGCTTGAAATGATGGAGGAAAGCCTGTAAATGAAAAATATCTTTAGGCACAGACTCCTGAGATAGAATGAGCACCAGTAAATGGTAATAGAGAGGTAGAATACCCCCAGCTGTAACAGTGATGTAAGAACCCAAGAATAAAAAATAGGATAAACTGGTAAGCAGCAACAAAGGCTTCAGAAAATAAGTGAAAAAGGTCTAAATTAAGATCTTTGGATTATGTCATCAATATCTAACTGGTTAGGAGATTTAGAAAGCAGTGTTACTAGAAATTAAAGGTAATACTGTAAAAACATTTTTAGTGAATACATAATACTGCTCACAAAAATTAGGGAATATTACATAGCTTCATATTCATTTTAAAATATCCCCTAATTTTTATGAGCAGTGTGTTAGGTATGTGTTCGTGCAAGAGAATGGATGCTATTATAAGCTTGCTCTATATACTTAACTCATTAAATATATAAATATTTTGAGAGATGCTAGAAAATTTAGAAGCTACGTGGTAAACAAAGAAGATAATAACCAATAAAATACCATTATTATCTATGTTACTCATTCATTTTCTTAGCAATATTATATGTCTGATGGTTGCCATTCACTATTGATTCAGCAATGCACATGACACATAGTGCCCCTGTCTCAAATGTGGAGTAAGATAACAGAATTTAACATTCATAAACAAAAATCTTATAAAATAGTTCCCAAAGACAAAGCTGTCTCTGGAGCTGATAAATTAAGTGCCCTTTTCTTATTTGTCAGTGTCCACTGATACCAATGATTAAAAAAAAAGGAAGTCTGAGCTTCTCTTACAGCTTATTGGGCCTCAACTTTAGCAGATCGTGCTATTCTGGTTACCTCAACCTGTATCACATGTATTAGCAAAAGCTGTGTTCTTTCATGTCTATATCTAGACTTTGCATTATGATTTTTGGCACCATCTAAGATTATCTCTAACAATTATAATAGAACAAAATCTTGGAGGAGGCTGGAGTTGATTAATTCAGATGCAGTAAAATAGTGTCAAGAAATATAAAGCAAAATACATCTTCATAGAAAAACTAGAGTGAGGGTGAATGTGCAGGGAGAGATTCACACAAGTCTGACATTCTATTGGAACTCCTCTTGTAGTAGGTGAGATGCTGCTCAGTTGACCAGGGGAAATATGTGCACATTTTAAAAAATAATAGAAAGGGAAGTAAGAGGACTATCCTTAATCTTCTAATGGTAAGTTAATGGGCACTTAACATTAGATAAAAAGTAAAACTTTCAAGAGATTAGATGACATTATATCACACTGATCCAATTCCAGAAAAAATACTGTGGGTTTTATTGTGGTCATTATTTTTTTTGCATGATAAAAGAGAAAGCAGAGGTAAAAGATAGTAGACTCACCAAAATTCAGTAATTGAAAGGTATGAGTTACAGAAAAAAGAGATAAAAAATATGTAGCATTCTGTGACCATGCTGTGAAAGACTAAGAACATCAGGCTGGGTAAAGCAGAGTGGAGCTACAATGAGAATGAAGACTACCAGCACCTGTAAAAGGCAAGCTAGTGAGAGTCATTGTGAGTAAAGTTAATGACAATGAAAGTAATAGAAAGACATGAGTAGGTAGTGGTAAAAATTATTTCAAAAATTAAAATACAAAAAATAGGATTTTTTTTATAAGGACACATCTTAATGTGAATATTTGTTGGTAGCTTAAAGAATAGTGAAAATTTTTGCAATAAATAATGTAATAAAGGGTAAGGCCAGAATTTTAGAAGAGTCTTCACTGTTCATTTTTAAGATTTCAAAGATTGTGCTAGAGGATGAGGTGAATATGAACATTGTGATCCATGAACCCAAATCATTGAAAGTAGATGAGTGTCCTGGAGTTTCATAGTTGGCCCCAATGAATAAGTTAATAAATATAAGGATTCATATCAAACAGAACGGGGTTATTGTGATACTGAGGTTCTGGTGGAAGAGAAAGCCATGGCATATTCAGTTCCTTTGCCAAAGTCATGAATATTAAAAAGAAAAGATTGGAAGGAAAGACAGTTTACTTTATAGAACATCTCAAAAGATATAATAAAACTAGAAAAATTACAGGTAATGAGAGATTAAAAATTAATGGAAAAGTCTAAGTCATAAGGCAATTTGTTCATGATAAATGTGTTACCAGGGAGCAATCCCAAAACTTAAGTGTAAAAGAATAATGTCTTAATGAATGTCAAATTTATACCTTGATTTATTATATCAAAAGAGCTATTAAAATTCATCAACTTACTAAGTGATACAACATGTATTTATTTTTCCATTCAGAGATAATAGAGACATAGTATTCTACCTACCATACTTTTTACAATGTCTATTAATTATTTAAACTTTAGCATTGGTATAGTAAAAATCCAAATACACTAAAATAAATTTGAGGATCCACAAAAAATAATATATGATTGTTAGTGAAGTTTGTGGTTTAAACTTATCTTGACTCAGAATCATCTAAATCTTGTTGCTATAGTTACATTCAAGTCTATGTGTGTCATTAACAAAAGTAATCATACAGTATACTGTTACATAAACTTTAAATCATACAGTATACTGTTACATATATTTTAACAATTTTTTTTAATTTCTTTTTATTTTATTTATGTTAGAGAGGAGACACAGAGTGAGAGAGAGAGAGAGAAAGAGAAAGAGAGAAAGGGGGGAGGAGCTGGAAGCATCAACTCCCATATGTGCCTTGACCGGACCAGTGCAGGGTTTTGAACTGGCGACCTCAGTGTTCCCAGGTCGACGCTTTATCCACTGTGCCACCACAGGTCAGGCTGTTACATATATTTTAAATGCCATTCACTTGAAATTTGCTGACTCTTAAAATGACAAAAATAAAATATTAGCATAATGGTTAATGAATAAACTTTAATACAATACTTGGCATGCTAAAAATAGGTTTAATTATGAATAGCATTTACTTATTTTCTTCTGGAAGTAGTGGGCTATATATTAAAAAGGTTAATAGGTAAGAATGTCATGAATATTAAAACCTTATAGAGTCTTACTATATATTTACTTATGACAACTAAGAAGAACTTATTATAAATGGAGGAAACTTTATTTTATTAAAATATAGATATAGTCAGTATCTTTTAGTAATAAAACATTACATGTTTCTAGAAAACATCGGCTAATTCATTTATTTAAGTCAACCACTCTGTATTTTACATAATAATTTTACGTATATATTAAATGCTGACCCTGTCCCAATCCTATCCCAGTTTCCAGAGATACGAGATAAATAACAAATAGTAAAGATGGGCAGTATAACTGGTAAAATTTTTACCCTTTTTATAGGAATATACTTGCCAATATCAATACACCTTTGAAAGTATAAATAAATTACTATTAAGCTGTCTTTTTGGAACAATTTGATTTTGTTTAAAGTAGTGAATACTAGTCCCTGAATATGCTACTCTTGAATATTATAATACTACATAATGAAAAACCACAAAATCACAGATAGAGCAGAAGAGTAAGGTTTTCCTGTGCACTCAAAGCTCTGTGCCTTGACTAGGGTGGCTCTGCATTATATGTGTTGTTTTAAAGCCTGAAGGGACAACTTGGTTTGGTATTAATCTTCTTATGGAGGAGGGTGAAGTATAGCAGATGATAGGTAGAACGCACAGTCTTTAAAGACCCTGGCTGAGAATTGGCCTGCCATCATTTTTGGACCACATTCAATCTGCCCAAGTATATCTCACGGCCAAGCCCAACATCAATGAGGTTGGGAAGTATATAGTACTTTTTGTAAAAGTAACCACAAAAGTCACAGGACAAATACAGTAGATGCAAGAAGAAGCAGAGATGCCACGAACTAGCACGGCTAATAATTCTAGGTCCTGAGTGGAAACAGCGTGGAATTAAGAAAATACACCTAAAGAGAAAAAGTATGGGCTCAGAAAGACTTTGCAATGCAGAAGATAGCTTGCAAAAGGCAAACCTCCACCTCCCTACCTGCTTTATTTATAGGGCAAAGTGAGGTCATTAGCAAATCCAAAAGATCTTTGAAACAAAGTCACATATCCTAGGTAACCCAAGAATTCTCCAAGGTGCAGACAACACCCACCATACATAACATCTTAACTTCATATAACAAAGGATAAATAGAAAACTGCCTCAAGTCTTTCTGAGGAATATGGAGGATAGGACAGTACAAACAATCCAGCACCACAGCTAACGTGGAGGTGTGAAAAAAAACGGCCTTTAGCAACTTCACTAAGTAAGTGAGATTGGGCAGACTGTTAGTTTACTGCCATTCCCTCTCACTTCTGTCCCACAAAAATCTAAACCACAAGGACCCTGTTGGCTTATGTTCTCCAACACAAAGAAAAGTGGGTAATAACATTATTTACCATACTCCTTGGAATAATATATAGACAAAATGGTATTCATTGTGTTTGCTTACATGTATTTTCTTAAATAGCTCAATTTAAAGAGAGAAAGTACAAACTGTAAGCCTGAATAGTCATAAAATATAGTTACCTTACAAACACTTTAGATATTTGTAAAGTATCTAAATATTTTGTCAATATTTTAGAATATTATTTTTTTTAATTTTTAAAAATATTATTGTAAAGTAACATTCTCCCAGGTTTATGTAGAGTCACCAAGTCCAAATTAATTTTTAAGAAGTTTTATTAAAGGAGGAGATTTATTAATATGCCGGCCGCATATGACTAACACGGGGCATAGCTGACTTAAATCGTGCCATTCAAACTATTGCCCTGAGGCAGATTATATACCTTTGATTACACACAGGTTGGTAGGAAAAGGAGAAGGCAGAGGGGAAGATGACACAATTCATTAGCAAGCTTATAGCATTTGTTTATAGGATTTATAAAAAAAACATTTCTACATGTTAAAACCTACAAGGTAATAAAATAGCAAAAAATGTTGCTTTTCATATTAAAAGACATTTTTAACTATTTCAGTGTTTATTTGCTATTTTTTTGTTTAGAGGTGTATATACATTGACTATACGCCTTCAAAATGGAAGAAGGAGCCTACATGGTGCCATGGGATAAGCATTTGTAAATGGCCATTAAAGAAGGGAGAAGACAAAGAAAAGCCTGCCTAATTCTTTCTTTGCCTCTTCATCTACAATACAAAGCCATTGGCCATCCTGACCTGATGTTAATCACACACAAGTATAGAAATCATATTTATAAAATCTCTCTGTATGCTTAGCCTAAATTATAAAATGTCCTTTATGCTTCCTAGTAAAAGGGGGTTTTCTACACAGTATGTTTGCAAGACAGGAAATTTCCACATTCCTTTTCCCTCATTTTCTACTTTTTCTCTAAAATATCAATATTACTTTTTCAATGCTTTGGTAGCTTGCCACAGTATTGTAGAAAATAGTTGACATTTTAGTATAGTTCTAAATTCCAAAAGGATAATGTATGGCCAGTAGCCACAGTCACTGTCACAGCTGCCTGGCCCATGCAGGTTTGCATTAGATTTGGACAGACGGTAATCATATTTTACAGTAGTATTTTCAAATTATGTTGGGTGTCAGAATCTATGTTACATAAAATATTGATGTAGGCTTTTCCCTTGGAGATTTTTATTTAACTGTTGTGAGAAGACTCAGATATGTGCATTATTAATGGAGTCCTCAGTTGATTCTGATGCTAAACAACATTTCAAAACTATTGGTTTATTGATATCCTTTACTGATGTTGTCATAAAATTTAATTAAATGCAACCATTTTTCAAATATTTGCAAGAATTTACATAAAATATTTTAATAAAAAATGATAATTTGACAATGGTTTTATATAATCATTTCTCACAGGATAAAACTTTTTAATTTACCTGAAAAGGTAAAAAAAATATATGCAAAATCCAGACGGCATCAACATAGAATCTTCAATGTGAACAAAATCTATTAGCACAATACAATTTTTGTTTTAGATAAATTATTTACTGTATGTTGTTATATACACAGGGTTAACAAAACATTACATGACTATAGTTTCTTATAAAAAAGGAAGGTTTAGGCACTGGCTTGTTGGCTCAATGGTAGAGCATTGGCTTGGCGTGTGTATTCCTGGTCAGGACACACAGGCGAAGCGACCATCTGCTTCTCCACCTTTTTTTCTCCTCCTTTTCTCTCTTCCTCTCTCTTCCCCTCCTGCAGCCATGGCCTGACTGGTTTGAGGGTATCAACCCTAGATGCTGAGGATGGCTCTGTAGAGCCTTTACCTCACATACTAAAAATAGCTCGATTGCAATCATGGCCCCTAATGAGGGTTGTCCCATGAATCCTGGTTGGGGCACATATGGGAGTTTGTCTATCTTTTCCTTCTCTCACTTGTAAAAGAAGGGAAAAAAAAGAGAAAATTTAAGCTATGCAAATACTTAATAAAAATTAATGAATATTTTTAATATTCTGAAAGTAACATTAATTTCTATATTTCAGATAAAAGAGTAGTTTGGGTAAATTACATAAATTAAATCAAGATAAATGATATTGACATAATTACTAAAGTTTTATTGGTTTAAAAAATCAAGATAATTTTTTCACATAATTATTTTAATCTATCAGTAATTGTTCTTTGGCCACTTTTATGGAGACATTCATGTGTACATAAGAAGAAGTATAGAAAACTAGTAAGTTATTAGAAGGAAAAGCAGGAAATGAGTTAAAATATAATATGATACATATGTTAATGAATTTATAAATATGATTCCTCATATTTGGCACTTTGCTGTTTATGTTTATACATTATGATAGGATAAAGACATTGTTCTACCATTATCATTCTCACAGGGAAAAAAGTGTCATGCAGGTGATAAATATTTAAGGGACAACGTCTCAACCACAAATTATCCTGAATCTCAACTCTGTAAGTACTAAAGGCTACTAGTCCTAGGTATCTAGAACTGGGAACTTGTTAATAATAACTATATTAGCCTGATTATTTTTTTTCAATATGGTTTTATCATCTTGGTCCTTGAGACAATAAAAATCTTTCTTAGTATTTCAGAACAATTTGGTGATTTAAAAAATGGAGACATTTGTGTTTAAACAATGCGGACACAATCAATACAAATTGTCAAACAGTTCTTATTCCATTGAGAATTTAAAAAAATCAAAGGTTTTATTGTTATTGTGAACACTAAGTGTCCTTCAATTTATGGAATTTATTTGTAAACTTTGTCAAAGATAATCTGGGTAACTGAGGCAATTGTTACTTTTCCTGTACTCAAATTTCTTCTGGGGGAACCTTATATTTTATGTCAATTATAAGATGTAATGAATTTCCTCTGCAATGAAAACGGTATTTTATAAAACCACATCCAATCACTGTTTTTACTGAAATGATTTATTTTCCATCTCAGTATTTCAAATTATTCAACTGTTTGTTATAATAATTACCATTGTTTTTAAAATTAACAATATAAGAACTAGTATTTACAAAGCACTTTTAACCCAGAGTTAGTTACGAGAGGGGCCTCAGAATAATTTTGTAATTTGCCAATGAGAAGTGTGAGGCTCGAACACATAGTAAGACTGACTAAGATCTGGATGAACATTCATTAAAGCAATGCCCTTTTCCCTCACCATGCTTTGATAACATTAAGACAGAACATTTACTTGCCTGTATACCTGGCTGTGGCACATTTCCCAAACATTAGGTTGTATATACATCAACAAGAAATACCAGATTAGTAAAACAAAATACATAAATGTATATTAAATCAAATTAGCATCATATATAGAAGTACACAGCAAGTCAAGATAAGTAAAATTTAAATTCAAAATTAATGTATACTAATGGGATATGTTATAGAAAATTGTGTCTACCTGCAATGAATAGGATCAAATGTATAAAATTCAGCGATGTAACCATGACTTTACTCTTATTCATTTTTCAGAATTTAATCTGTTTCATTGAGAAAGAATTCATTAAAGACCTAAGCTCTAACGATGATTTTCAATTCAGCCATATCAAAGAAAAACAATTAAATTAATTAATCTGGTAACTAAATAAATAAGAAGGTAAGTACAGTGTATAAATAATAAATTATTATATTTCCTCATTTATGGTGCATTGTATAATTATGAATTAACTGGATAAAAAGTAATTGAGATTAGAAGAGGAAAAAGTGATGAATTTCTGAGCTATGAGTTTATATTGAAATGGAAAAGGTAAAGAAAATAAAAATTTAAAGAATTGGTGCCAATTCTTCATTTGTTTGTGTTTTCATTCATTAAACAATTATATCTCTTAAAGATTCTACATTAATAGAAGTCCAGGGAATATAACAGTGAATAAAACAGGTATGGAAATTTTATCAATGAATTTTTTCTCCTTTACTAACCATAAAAAAACTGAGTCACTTAATATAGTAGTTAGGTGACATTTTCACTTAAATCATTACATTTTCATTTTGGATAATTGAATCAAATTTAATTAAACAAGCAGTTATTTATTTCCACCTAAGTGAAAAACACTGCTTTTCAACTTTAAATTTCATTCTAATGGTTACATTTATCCTTATCTTAGAAAATATTGTATCATTGATGTTAATTTCTATGGATATCAATTATGAACTGAGAGTTTTCATAGTTGATGAGAAACTGAAAGATTGAATTGGAACTTTTATCTGCACGGAACCCTATCCAGGATATAGAATTCACAAATTTGGCAATAAAGTGAAACTACATGATTAAAAATAGAAATGATTAAAATTATTTCAAAATAGTATATACTTAGAACTCAACAAATATGTAATTAAATGAATGAGGTTTACTTGAGAAAAAGGTTTTCATGAGAAATAATCATACATAGACACTAAAAATTTGCCATTTTAGGAAACAAAAGAAATAACCCTCTATTATCAAATTAGAATAAAATGACATTTTCCACTACTTATAAGGATGGTAATAATTCTTTTCATTTTAAAATTTATTTTAGTTTTAAAAACATAAAAACGTTTTGGTGACACTGTCTCAACAAAAAGCATCTCCATTTATATTTCAAAAGTTTCACATTGTGTCAATAAATGGGCTAAAAAATAAAAAAAGATATACACTGTATTTTCAAAGCCTTTTGGATTGTATTTAGTAGTACACGAGTTGCTGGTGCATCTTGGGAAGGGTCAAATGGAGCTTGGGAAGGGAAAAGGAGCTAGCTTTCTATTTCTGTGTGAATGCAACAAACAACAAAATATCAAAGGTATTCCAGTTAGCTGGTACTCAGCTTTCTGCCAGAAGAAAATCTATTTAATAAAATTTAAAGAATTGGGATATTTGAACCTAAGGAAGGATTTGGGTTTACCTGATGAGAACTACCATTAACAGGATTCCTGCTAACTTTCAAAATACCAGTTTCCATATAATTCCAATTGTCCATATAATTATCTTTCCATTATCTTACACAGCCAACACTGTCTGAAGATGATTTCACTGTACCTCTTATATTTCAACTCACTCTCCAGGTCTGAGAATTAGTATTATCAAACTGAAACACTATATGAATTTCAAATTTTGTTGGCTTAACAGAGGAAGTAAGTTATTTCCTTGCAGACTTTAGTCACAATGGCTAGAATGTGATAAGACCTTCTCAGGTTTGGAGCAAATGCAATATAATAAACAGAATCAATAACTGTCGTGAGGTTTTCAACTTTTGGGTATTATCTTGTGTTTTCATTATATTAAAATATCTGAACTTTGGTCCTTACCTTTGAACAACTTATAAATTTTTATATTTTTAATTTGAAGATGAATAAATATTTTCATAAAGATTGTTTTTAGTGCTAACTTATCTTTTGTACAATTGGTTTCTGCATGATATTATTCAGTACAGCTCTTGTTATTCCTTTATATAATATTTTTAAAATATCGGTAAGGAGGATAGAAAAGTAGTAGTAAAATGAAAGTAAACTGTATTGTTTGTAGCCAAATTAGACATTTGTTATTGCTTCATTTATAATTTGGTACTAAAATAAAAATACCTTTGTAAGTTTTTAGTTCATATTCACTTAAGAGATAAATGTTTCTAATATGTACTTGTATATTTTTATGGTGTGATTCCATGGTTAAGAGTTGTCTTCAAGTCAAAATCTGGGAACATACAATAAGAGTAGCAATTAAAATTTTGCTGAAATGGTGCATACAAACTAACTTCCACATTCTTTGTCCCATAATTTTCTTAATTTAGTTGGCTGCTTCATGTAGTTCATATTCTGTGGAACTGTAACTTTGTTGACAGAGCTATAAATCTTTGTAAAAATGAATAAGTATTGCAGATAATTTACAAAATGGCAGAATAATAATAGGATATATTTTCTGAGCCTTTACAAAATCAAAATTTTGTAAAATCTAAGGTTTTGCAAAAAACAAAGATTATTCAAAGATTGTATTTCTTTGAATTATGTTGCAATAGATGGCCATACTTTTGGAAAGTGTATTTGAATTGCTTTTTGCTATTATGTTTGCATTAAAAAAATGTGTGCCTGCTGCTACTATAAACAAAACATTGCCTAAAATAAAAAAAATAATTAGATTTGTAAATTACAGGACAACATCAAATGTTTCTGAAAAGTTAGAAATTGTTTTAACTTATAAAATTAATGTATTTTTGTAACATTTATGGTGATAATTTAAAAAATATTTTAAGTGTAACAAATTGTAGTTTGTTTCTTTTTCAAGTTTCTATACTTGCTTAAGCAAGCTTGATTTGAGTAAGGGGGTTGAATTTTGCTATTATGTTCTGTAAATTGTGGCATGAATACATTACAGCTATTTTTTTTCTTACCTAGCATGTATTTTTTCTTGTTAATTCTCTTTGTATTTACTACATTTCTCTTCTTTTTTTTTTTTTTTCATTCTTTTTATATTGTTTTGTTTTCTTCTGGTGTTTTGTTCTTGTCTTCATTATTTCAGGTAGTTTTTTCCCTTTCTGAATTTTCCAGAGGCTAGACTGAGATGGTCCAGTTGTGCCCAGCTCCTTCCATTCCTCCTCCTGCTCCTCTTTCTCTATTGGAAGAGTGCTCTTGTGATACTGATACTGCCAACCTCCATTATCCTCACCCTTGACGATGACCTCGGTCTTAGCCTCTTAATCCATTAGCTGCGAATGAAAAGGTTTAAAACTTTGCCTCAACATTTAAAGCCTTAGTCAAGTGCTTGTAGGTGCTTTCATTCCTGGCTGCTTTTCACATTTCTTCATTTCTCCTTCAGAATATTTTGCTAATTTAGGTTCTGTCTTACTTACATGTATTGCAACCAAGACACAGCATTTACAACCTAGATGTGTGTGTACTTCTGCATCAAAGGTACATTTTCTTCATTAGTTGATAACTTTTGATGAAATGAGTATGTACAAGTAACATTTAACAGTGAGGGTTACACCCGGTAGCCGACTTCAAAGTGCCTGCTCTATAAATTTTATTTTGAACTGTTACCATGGTGTTAAGTTACTTACATATGGTTTGGCATACCAGTTAATATAAAAACATGTCATTACAAAGTTCAATCTGCCCTTGAGACATAATAAGAAATGTTTTGAATTCTACAGGTTAAAATTGAAACTGACTAATTTGCAAAATAAATCATTCCTGTGTATAAAGCAGCAAAACATAAGATGGACTCTTTGGTCTTTTTCTTTTAAACAAAGGAACATGTTTTTACTACTTGAAATTACTATTTAAAACTTTTATAATTATGCTTTCAGTAGATTATTTAATAAAATACATTTTAAAGGGTAAAAAATTACCACTTTATATCTAGTTTTTACATTTTAAAAATATGTAAAATCGGACAAGAGGGAAGATATAACACCATTTAAAAAATATCAAGAACTGAGGTCTATTTTATTCAAATATTTCAGCTGGCATTTATGAAACAATCCAGCTGAAGAATCCCAGACTACTGGACAGAGCATACACTTAGGAGACAAGTGACCTAAATTTTATTCTTGCCAGTGCTGCCATATTATAGGATAAGGCATGGCAGACCACTTATTTACTCACTTTCATTTTAATTTAATTTTTACTTCAGGCTAAAAATAACACTTTTATTTTACAGTAATGTGTTACAAAAGTAACACATAACAAAAATAATTTTCAAACACAATTTGCCAGTGCAAAACGATTTACAAATAACACATAATGACTTTTAAAATGTGACTTGAAATAAGATACTTTTGAAGACATTAATGTGAGGTTTTTAAACTTCTAAAAGGTAGAGTTAGGGGTGATTGTTGTAGTCTCTTTTATGATTATTTATATTCTCTAGTTTTCTAGCAGTCATATGTATTGGTTGTGTACTTTAAAAATTTATTAAGAACTTATACAACACACACACACACACACACACACACACACACACACACCCCAAAAATATTTAATTAAAAAATGAGTAAAATACCAGAATAAGCACTTTTTCAAAGAGGATGTATATATTTGGCCACTAAACCAATAAAAAGATGCTCTTCACTAATCATGAGAGAAATGCAAATTAAAACCATAATGAGCCTGACTAGGCAGTGGCACGGTGGATAGAGTGTCGGACTGGGATGCGGAAGACCCAGGTTCGAGATCCCGAGCTCGCCAGCTTGAGCGTGGGTCCAGCTGGCTTGAGCAAAAGCTCGCAAGCTTGGACCCAAGGTCGCTGGCTCCAGCAAGGGGTTGCTCGGTCTGCTGAAGACCCACGGTCAAGGCACATGTGAGAAAGCAATCAATACACAACTAAGGTGTTGCAACGGCAATGAAAAACTAATGATTGGTGCTTCTCACCTCTCTCTGTTTCTGTCTGTCTGTCTCTATCTATCCCTCTCTCTGACTCTCTCTCTGTCTTTGTAAAAAAAAAACAGAATGGCTATCATCAATAAATAAACAAGTGTTGGTGGAGATGTGGCGAAAAGGAAACCCTCATGCATTGTTGGTGACAATGCAAACTGTTGCTGCCACTGTGGAAAATAGTATAAAGTTTCCTCACAAAATTAAAAATGGAACTCCCTTGTGACTCAATGATTCCACTTCTGAGTATATGTTTGAAAAAGGCCAGAACACTAAATTGAAATATATATATCCCTGTGTCTATTGCAGAGCTATTTAGCCAAGATATGGAAACAATTCAAGTGCCCATCAGTAATTGAGTAGATAAGAAAGTTGTGGTACACTTACACAATAGAATAATACTCAGCCATAAAAAGGAATTCTTACCATTTGTGAGATGAGGGACCACCTGGAAATCATTATGTTAAGTAAAATAAACTAGTCAGAGAAAGACAAGTACCATATGATTTTACTTATATGTGGAATCTAATGAATAAAAAGACTAATAGTTGTCAGAGGGTAAGGCTGTTGAGGGATTGGATGAGAAAGTTGAAGGAATTAAGCAAAGAAATAAAACCTTATAGACACAGACAATAGTATGGGGATCATAAGAGGGAAAGGGGTTGGTGGAAGGTAGGAAAGGGTAAAGGGGGTAAAAATGGTGACAGAGGAGACTTGACTTGAGGTGGTGAACACACAATACAATACACAGATGATGTATTTTAAAATTTTACACCTAAAACCTATATGATTTTATAAACCAATGTCACTCCAAAAAAATCAGTAACAAGAAATGTTAAGTTTTTGGATACCAAGGTCAACAAGGACAGTTTGATGTGACAAAAATAATTATTGAGATTTTACTTTAGTTAAGGTGCAGTGAGAATGCAAACTCCAGTAATGTGTGTTTATGCAATGTAATTACTACCTGCATACTGAGGTTACATAATTGGTTAATGAAAATTTACTTATTTCCAAAAGAATTCTCAACTTTAATGAAAACTAATTTGAAAAGAATATATTATTGTCAACATTATAGGGAGTTTTGAGGATTTGAATTAATCTACACAAAATATTTAGAATATTAAAAGAGTTCACAATTGCCTGACTTGTGGTGCCACCTGAAATATTTGAATATCTGCAGTGGATAAAGCATCAACCTGGAATGCTGAGGTCACCTGTTTGAAACCCTGGGCTTGCCTGATTGAGGCATATACGGGAGTTGATGCTTCCTACTCTTCCTCCACTTTCTCTCTCTCTCTTTGTCTCTACTCTCTCTCTCTAAAAATAAATAAATAAAAAAGTTTACAATTATTAGCAATACTGCTATTATATAATTATTATTACTTTTACTCACTTTGGGCTTGTGTTGATCATGTTATTACCTAAGAAAGACTGTCATAAGTTCTAGTTACCTTGATCCTTGTGTACTACTTGGTATTGAGATCATACAAATGTGTTTTATATTGAATAATAGATAATATAAACATAAAGACTTATTTTAAAAAATAAAATCATCGATATATATTTATTTTTATTTGAAGTCTATATTTTTGGATAAAAGAGGACAATAAAGAAAGGAAGAAATTGTATTTATAGAATGTGTCAAAGAACAGATTTTCTCAGGTCAGTACTTATGACACCAGAAAAAAAAAAACTACTGAGAAGGGGAAAAATACACATATCACTAGAGAAATGTGAGTATGTGAGTCATATATTTGGCAGGAGCCTCACTGACTGACTCACAAAGGCTAATAACACCTTGCAAGAAAGTATTTTAGAGAACAGCTGCTTTGACATAGAAACAATGAATGTGAGTGCACTGATTTAAAAAAAATCAAGACAAATCACAGAAAAATTAAAGGCAGTAGTTTCGTACCTCATACTTCATAGACCAAAAGTTGAATTTGAATAAGAAGCAAGTGGACTGGACAGTTTAACACAAGAAAGAAATATAGTCTTACACTAATATTGCTAAGTATTATAGGGCAGTATTTATAATTGCAACATGCATAGTAAGTCCATACACTATAACTACAATGGTCTTGATGAGGTAAAGAATAACTTAGAAGGGCATATACTTTTATAGAAAAACATTAAACTAAGATTGCAAAGAATAAATAAGCTAAAGCCAAAACTTCCTTTTAAGTCTTATCTGCAGCATTCCCCTCCATACCCATGTGTGAATGACACAGAATCACTCCTCATCTGTTTACATCATGGTGTTTCACAATTCCAAGCACTGCTATTGTATTTTCTTTTAGAATGTACTTCAATCAATAACTAGATGCCCATTTCTCTTTTACACTCAGGGACTAATGTTCTAAAGTTATTCTAATTACCTTCCAATATTCAAAATAAATAAATGAATAAATAAATAAATAAATAAATGAACACATAGAAACAACAAATTTTATATATGTAATGTTATACAGATTCTATTTCAATTTACAATGCATCTATAAGTCTGTCTTTCCTGTTCAATGAAGCTTCTAAAGGGCAATAATATAGTTATTCACTTAGTGATTATTTGCACAGATACAGTATTTCAGATACTTCGCTAAGCACTGAGGATACAAAAATGAGAAAGATCTTGGCACTGAGTCATTAAGTTTGGAGTCTAGAGAGAATATAGGTTGGTGCTAGAAAAATCTTGCTAGGTCATGTTAAGGATTAGGAATCTTATCCTAAGTGAGTGTAAATTCATTGAAGTATTCTAACATTTGAAATGCCACAACCAGTTTTGCACTGGCTGATAAAGAATGGATCTATGAAAGGGGAAAACAAAATTGAATATAAAAAAAGTTATAAAACAGTGATTTTAAAAAGGCTATCAATCAACAGGCTATTAATTTAAAGACCTGGATATGATTGTGGTCTATCAACTGAGAGATATGGATGGATTCAAGAGTAATATAGTCAGAGTTACACATACTTATGAATTTTCTTCTGTTGCTCCCTCCAGATGCATGAACATTTGCCCTTGTCAGTTTGGTGAACATTATTATGTTTAAAGACTGATTTCAGGCCTGACCAGGCGGTGGCACAGTAGATAGAGCGTAGGACTGGGATGCGGAAGACCTAGGTTCAAGACCCCGAGCTCGCCAGCTTGAGCAGGGGTCCAAATGGCTTGAGCACATATGAGAAAGCAATCAATGAACAACTAAGGTGTTGCAATGGCAATGAAAAACTGATTGATGCTTCTCACCTCTCTCTGTTCCTGTCTGTCTGTCCCTATCTCTCTCTCTTTCTGACTCTCTCTCTCTGTCCCTGTAAAAAAAAAAAAAAAAAGAAGATTAAAGACTGACTTCAGGAAGGAGGCATAAAAATCAGTTTATGGATCTTCCAGATCTTCACACTTGTATTCTTGCCCAATCAGATCTGCCCTAGCATAAACCTCTGGTAATGCAAGTTTTCACTACTGCTGTTAACTGATACTGACACAGCTATTGCTACCATCTGAGTGGTCTCTGAGGCCACTTTTCTGAATCCCTTTCCTTGCATCTATGCACACCCTACAGGGTAAGGCCTCACACAAATATTCTTCCACCTATTTATTGCAGTGGTTCTTAACCTTTTTTGACATACCGAACCCACCAGTTTCATATGCACATTCACCGAACTCTTCTTTAGTGATAAATAAAATATGGTTTTTTTCCAAATTTAGTTTTGCCGGTGAGAGACTAGAGTTGCTCAACTTGGCATTGCATATCATGCAGATAGGATGCTGACTCCCATCCCGTTCCCTGATACATGTGAATTCATGTTGTACATATTTGTCCGACCACTTTCTTTTTTTGCTCGACATATTTAGTATGGATTAAAATATTATGAAAGAAACCACATGACGTACAACTATGACAGCCGTTGACTACTGTGCACACTAAATTCCCCACAGCACTGGTTGGCCAAGCAATGTAACGTGATCCTCTGCAGCAAATGATGGCCAAGCAGGGCATGTCATCACGACTTTACACAAGTGTGTCTTTACCTCCGTGGCAGAGGCTTCTCCGAACCCCTGAGACCGATTCATCGAACCCCTAGGGTTCGACAGACCCCAGGTTAAGAACCTCTGACCTATTGCCTCTAATTATGGGGCATCCTTCTTATTGCTCCAATACAGAACTATAAAGACTCAACAGGTATTTAACATACATAATAAAGAATTATTACTCATGGTGGCAATTTTTAAATGAATTCTTAGAGAAAGAAGAGGAGACTGAGACAGAGGAAGAGAGAAACATCAATTTGTTGTTCCACTTATTCATGCTGTCATTTGTTTAGTCTTGTATGTTCCCTGGCCGGGGATTGAACTCACAACCTTGGCACGTTGAAACAACACTCCAACCAACTGAGCAATTGGGACCAGGGCCAGGCTGGTAAGTTTTGATGAATGAGAGATAAAGGCCAATAGAAAAATCTTGCTGTCTTTCTAATCTCTCTATTCCATGGACCATTTCACAGGGGTTCTGTAAAGATGTCCTGGGAAATAGAGAAAAAATTTTTTTTTTTGCTTGCTCGTTTTAATCTTTTTATGTTCCCTCTCAGGAATTGTATTCCCTAGTAAAAGTTTATCAGTAAGCCTTTGTCCTTTCTTTGTTTTTTAACAATTCTTGTCTAAGTCCCCAACTTCCCTTCAATGAAGTTCATCATGGCCTAACTCCAAAAAGCACAGAACACTTTGCCTTTATTTTTTCTTCTGAAGAATACCACATAGATATTTACACAATAATGTGAAATTGTATTGTTTCCATTTTAATTAATTGATCCAGCTACTTTCACTAAACTTTTAATTCTTTGAAGGTGTCTACACTTCTGATACCAATCACAGAATTCACAATATAATAAAAACATATAATAAATATTTGAAGATGAAAGGAATAAACATAAGACATAATGCATAGAAAATATTACTCTGTAAGTTTAGGGTCTAAAGTGTTTGCTCTGAATAATTATTATTCTTTAAATATCAGAAAGTCAAAACTATAAATTAATAACTTTCTCAGCCCAATTGTGTTGATGCTTTTCTCATGTTAACATTGACAGTGACATTGACAAATTGAAGGGTCTCCAGGGATCATTAAATGATGAAACAATGAGTGAATAGGCATATAAAGAAGTCTCAAATACAATGAATATTTTTTTCAATCATTGCTAAGATGTGATGTGTGTTGAAGAAAAATAAAGGACATTAGTGTAGTCTTCAGATAACTGAAGAACATACAAGTAACTATTTTTAACTATAAAAATATACCAAGAAAGATATTAAAAATTTTGCTTAGAGAAACATTCTACCCTGTGTAGCATTACATTTCATTCCATTTATATAACTGATATGATTTTTCTCCTTTATAATAACTTTGGCGATAGAGAATTTTCTACTACAACCAGATTAAAAAAAATTTACAGAAGTGAAGCCCTAAAATATCTGTAATTACAATGACTATTTTATTTTATAAGCATCTTTTAAAAAATCTTCAGGCTGATTTATACATTTAATTTCTATTTTATACTTGCCCTATTTTTCTTATTTTAATGTGACATGTTAAAGTATCAGGTTGCAGACATAGTGAGCAGAGTTTCTTACATTTTCATAGGTCTCCATCAGAGAATTTACTACTACATAATTAAAATTGATGGGTATGACTTATGCATGATAATAAGTCTTCAGAGAAAGGTTAAGAATTAAAATGATATATTTAAAATGAGGGAAAAAAACATAACATTTTTCAATATTTCAATAAAAATGAGCAAATATATCTTTGTTATTATGCTACTTTCAGTCATGAAAAGTCACCATATAATTTATATAATGATTCAAACAAACTGAAAAATCATAACTATATTGAACTTCCCCAGTTTCCTGGTTTCAAAAATAAATATAAATATTATAATGCAACACTTCAGTTGTAATATAAGAATTGTTCAGAAATTATTTTAATTATAAAATGGTGCTCTTATGATTTCACTGAAACTTAACTATTGGCAAAGGTTCATGAAACTACTATAATGCAAATGGTTCTACATTTTCTGGCACTTTTGCCATCTCCTCTACAAATTAATTTTCCAATCCCTGAATTATTACAAAATGAGGAGGAAATAAATAAATCAGTGAATAATAATAATAAAAATATTAGTCTCTTAAATTTTAACTGAATTAGTATTGTTTTATTTTCACTAAATATGACTACCTAAAGGGAACTAAAATTTTTCTTTGCCTCTAGAGTGGTTTTCTTATGTGTTGTCTTTTTAGCTAGCCCTTGATAACAAGAATACAAATTTCTATATAGAAATGCCCGCAGAAAAATAGGCACTGGTTGATCTGTTTGTAAACCAAGACGTTATATTTTGCTAGATCAGATGTTTCTTAGCAGTGATTTGCCAGTGAAATCATGTTTCTTCTATCTCTCAATTAGTTCAGTTCAAATGAATTTCCTTATTTTGAAATTACATTTGTTTGTTGGTATTTAGCATTTTAGTTATTAGTGTTCATTTTATCAATTTAAAAATATCAGAATATACTTGATAGCATAATTAGACTTCTGAAAATGATAATTAAGTCTTGATAAAGGTTCATGCCTATATAAATGTAGAAAATATTGTCACCAGTGATTTTAATTCTCTTATCTATTTTAATCATTTTTTCTCCTTTCTAGTCTACTTTATTCTTGATTTCTAATGACAGAAAAAAGCAGATTGTAGTGATTTCAATTTCATTAAATATGTTGTTAAAGATCTTTTCCAGAAAAGATACTCCCCTCTTACTTCCACTTTCATCAGTTATTTATATAAATAATTTTTAAAATATGCTATTTATAAGCAGAATCTTGTTTAATGACTATATAAAATTGATTTTGTGAAGAGCTTCTGATAAAAAGAAGACACTCAAGCATTTCAAAAAGATGTCATAGAGCTTACTTATGGTTGGAGTAATATCTCTTCCAGAGTACGTACCACTTTAAGGCAACACCACCAAGGACAATTATAATTGTGGCTCAAAATTTTCTCTTTCAGAACAGCACCATTGCTTAATCTAGAAAGCAGATGACTTGCCAAACTTAACCACTAGTTTACCTCCTATAGACACAGAAATCTTTAAAAAAATAAATAACAGTTATCTAATTTTAGGAAATGTAATTATATCAACTTTAGTTATCACAGTTTCAAAACTGCATAAATATTTCTTCCTGGCCCTGCATTTAATCTAGTCTCTCTAAATGCTAAAAGTAATGATTTAATGTTCTCTGGTCATTCTCATTAAGAGATATTTATAAAATAGCAGTTAACTAAAATATCACCATCCATCTAGTTTAATCTCAATACCAGGAATTCCACTACCTCATTGACAATGGTTTGAAAACTCCTCAGAATGCAGGAAATTGTGTATAATCACCAGAGGATATGTCTGGTAACAATCCCCCTCTTAGAATTCCAAATTTATTAAGTTTTGTACTTTCTTGTGGCACATTAGGTGATCTTTGGGTGAACAAGATATATTTCCATAATTCTATTTGTTTAAAGCAAGCAATGAAGGAACAAATGGAGAAGGAGATAAACATTTTTTGTTGTTGTTATTGTTTGTTGAAGTCAAATTTCATGAAACCCCATGAGGAAGAAGGTGTTAAGAGTATATTCAGCAAAGATTGGAGTATATTCTGGACTCTACCTTAAGCAGCAGTTGTCCAGAGGTAAATTTGGTCTGGTAAACTTCTTCCCATATTTTGTCAAAATCAATAATGCCATACGCTCTGCCAGCAGTGCAGACCTTCACAATTGTATGTTATACTAATCCTTTTTACCTTTTTTATAGCTGATATTTAAGAGTAATGGATTTGGGGTTTTATCTGAAGTTTGACAAGGGTGAGGCAAGCAAACATGAAGTTGTCATTCTAAATATCACAGAATCTGAACATTTCTCACCATAAATATCTAGAGACAGAGCAGGACAAATACCTTTGAAACAGGAGCCAAGTCTGTAGTGATAAGTTGACTCTCAGTAATACTCTGATTGTCATGGTATTTCAAGAAATTTAAACTAGAGAGAAATATAATGCTATAATGAGAAAAAATAGTCAAATTGAATTATATATCCTGTTCATAATAAGCAACGTATAGTTAAGTGGGAACTCTTTGGACCTATGCTTTCAAAAAGCTAACAGGCAAAGATGACACAAACAAATATAATTTCAAATCTATTGTTTCTTCTCTTTTTGTATATGTGGTAGTATAATGTATATCAGGTCCTGCAATTGTTTAAGATAACAATATATATTGAAGATAATGTCATACCAATACATAAAACTCCTATTTTGCATAACATTTATATTGCACTTTTGGTCTCTAAATTCTATAAGTAAACACTTATTGGAAAATATTTATATTGTTTTCAATCTTTAGGTATTATAAACCATGTTACAGTAAGTAGAGAAAATTTAAAAATCCCAAAAATAGAAATTCTAATAAAAAATGTACAGTTATAATTTCCTTAATTCCTTACAAAGGAAGTATATTAACTTGGCCCTGGACAGTTGGCTCAGTGGTAGAGCACTGGCCTGGCATGTGGATGTCTCATTTTTGAACCCCAGTCAGGCCACACAGGAAAAGCAACCATGTGCTTCTCCACCCCTCCCCTTTCCCCTTCTCTCTCTCTCTTCCTCTCCCACAGCTGTGGCTTGATTGGTTTGAGAACATTGCACTGGGAACTGAGATAGCCTCCCAGGAGCCTCTGCCTCAACCGTTAAAAATAGCTGGATTGCGATCGATCATGGCTCCAGATGGGCAGAGCATGGGCCACAGATGGAGGTTGCCAGGTGGATCCTGATTGGGGTGCATGAGGAATCTATCTCTGTATCCCTTTATTTTACTTGAAAAATAAGATAAAGAATTAGTTTTTAAATATATATATATATATTAATTTATACTACAAATAATATTTGAGAGTGACCCTTCCTATACAAACTCAATAAAGAGGAATGTTATCAAACTTCTTGATCTCTTCCAAGATGATAGATTAAAGAATGATACTTCAATAAAATTTTGAGATATTTTTAAATTAAATTAATATTGGATACTTTTATTATATGTTTAGGCTTTCAGGGATTATTTTATTAATATTCTCTGGTACATTTCTATTTGGTGATTAGACTTTTTATCCATATTTATTTTGATAAATACTTAATGGATTGGGAAATCTGGCCTTTTTTCTGTGATATGAATTACAAAATATTTTCTCCTATGGTTATTAATCTTTATTTGTAAGAGCTTTTGCTTTCCAGAAAGTATAAATTTATGTAGTTGATATTAATTTTTTACATTTTTGGAGATTGCATTAAGGTTACAAAGATTTACATACTACAATATTGAGAAAATTAAAAAAGTAACATTCCTACAGATTAGCTAAGGCTTTTATGGTTTAAGCTTTTATACTTATAAGTATTTGTTTGATTTGGTATGTATCCTATCATAAGATAAAAACTAATGGGTCTAACAGCATTTATTCTTCCAAAGGCTACTCTGTTTCTTATAAACTATTTATAAGAAAAATAAGTATTACAGTTGTTTATAAACTTAACTAAGTTAAAAAGGCTCCACACATTAAAAAAGCATATATTTGAGACTGACCAGGCGGTGGCACAGTGGATAGAGCGTCAGACTGGGATGCGGAGGACCCAGGTTTGAGACCCCGAGGTTGCCAGCTTGAGTGCGGGCTATCTGGTTTGAGCAAAAAGCTCACCAGCTTGGACCCAAGGTCGCTGGTTCCAGCAAGGTGTTGCTCGGTCTGCTGAAGGCCCGCAGTCAACGCACATATGAGAAAGCAATCAATGAACAACTAAGGTGTTGCAACAAAAAACTGATGATTGATGCTTCTCATCTCTCTCCGTTCCTGTCTGTCTGTCCCTATCTATCCCTCTCTCTGACTCTCTCTCTCTGTCCCTGAAAAAAAAAAAAAAGCATATATTTGAAAGATAACACCCATTACAATAAGAACTCCAAAGATGAAATAAATTTATATTAAAACAAGAAACAAGTAAATTTTATATAAATATAGATATATGTTTCTAAATCTATAAGATGGTGTTATATGAGTAAATGGAGAGGTGCACAATGTTCTGGTTAGCCAATTAAACATTAAAAAGATATCAATTTTCACCAAGGTAATGCTAATAAATAATATTATCTCAAGAAATTTAACTACAAGATATTTTTACAACTAGATAAATTTTTATGAAAAAATAAACAAATATAACTAGAATAAAAATATGAAAACAATAAGAATCATCAAGATAATAATGCAAGTTGGAGCTATAACTGTGAAGTCAAAATAAATAAAACTGTATGAGAGTCATGTAACTAGATAGTTCAATGGAACAAATAAAAAAACTCAATAGTCCCATTAATCTTTATGGATTTTTCAAATATGTAAAAAGAATGATTTGTGTAAAAAACATGAATCAATGTCAGGCTTCTTTTGAGGAACATGTCATTTCAGAATTTTAATATTGTTATATTTTTGTAAAATTTAATACAAATTTTTCTCTTTTAGTGAGAATCAATTTTATAAATAATTTTGAGGTACAACTAAGTATACTGTGCATACAAAAATTAGGTACTCTATCCAGTGATAGCTAGAAATTGCAAAAACTCAGGAATTTAAACATAAATGTATCAAATGCCATAGAAATATTACTGAACATGCTATTGTCAGACTCCCAAAAGTCTTCATTTTGCTTAAATTTCATGGTCATTTATATGTATATATAGGATCCATTATCAGAACTGCATTTGATGTGATTAAATACTCCTTTTTTTTTCTTTATTTTTTAAAAAGATGAAATAGTTGTAACATAAAATTTATTGTTTAAACCATTTTTTTAGTATACAGTTGTGGAGCATTAAGGATATTTATGTTATTATGTAATCATCAACACATCTATCTACAGAACTTTTCCATCATTCCAAACTAAAACTCTATACCTATTAAGCATTTACTTTTATATTTTCCAACTACTTTCAGTTTCTAGCAATCACCATTTTAATTTTTATTAATATGAATTTGACTACCCAGGCATATCATTTAGTTTTCACAATGTATTTCCTTTTGTGTTTGACTTATATCACCTAACATACTGTCTTTTTTTTTTTTTTTCCAAAAAGAAAAATTTAAAAAACGCCTGGGTGCCAGCAGGCTGAGATGAGCAAACAGCGTCAGCCCCTAACATAATATCTTTAAGGTGTCAGAAATACCTTCATTTTCAAGCCTGAATAATATCTCATTGTATGTATATACCACATTTTACCGATTCATCTGTCATGGGCACTTGAGTTAGTTCCACATTTAGACTTGTCAACAATGCAGTGATGAGAATGAGGGTACAAATATGTTTTAGAATCCCTAATTTTAATTCTTTTGTGTTATAACTAGAAGTAGAATTCTCTCCCTACCTGCAACCTCCCTCCTCCCCTCTGGCTATTTCTCCCTTGTCGTCCGTAACTATGTATTATGTATATACAATTTTGGCTAACCACTTCACCTTCTTTGATCACACACTGTTTTGAATGAGTGTGTTTTTGTGTATCTTCCATATCAATTTCTTAGAAAGAATTTATTTATTCTCTAGCACCTTCCTATCTCTTACTTTCTGCAAGGAGGGCAGGACCAGAGCACATGCCATAAAGTTTATATCCAATGTCTATTCCTAGTGTCAGATTGGGTTTAATAAAGTAAGATGTCTGAAATGGACTCTGGGGAGTGCTCAAGGACATCTTCTTCCCAAAATCTGCTCTTCCTGGAATCCATACTTATATTGTTTAGTTATCATATTAATTTCATCAAATTATAAAACAATTTTCATAACATTTTCTTACTGAGACTCCTAGGGTATTTAATAATTTTAAAATGTATTTTTTTATTTTTTATAAAACACAAAAGTAATATAAGCTATAAAGGTATTCACTAAATAAACTCCGCAGGAAGATGAGGAAGACTCTGATGATGAAAGTGGTCAAAAGCAGGAGGTCAAGAATGACCCCAGTGTGGTAAGAAATATAAAAACTTGAAAAAAATAGTAGTTTTTTTCTGTAAGACATTACCCTGAAAATACTGGCTTCAATGTTGGAAGAAAATGAGAAGACTAATTTTCAAAGAATTCAAGTGATTGCCTGAAAATTCCATATTTTTTACTTCCTTTATTCCAAGACACAGTTAAATATAAAATCAACCACTGATGGAATAACAACTTGTTTAGAAGAAAAATCATCCCTTTTGGAATAAGTGAGGGTAGGTTTGCTGTGACAGAGAAGGAATATGTAGAAAAGAGGAACTGTGAGAGAGAGGCTATTTAAAAAGATAACATATCTATGAGACAATATGAGTGGCAGGAATTGTATGTCAAAGATTGCTAAACTATGACAGACAGGTATATAGATAATAAAGCTGCATACATCAGAAAAGGAGTCCATGTGGATGGCAGCACAAGTCAGAAGAAAATAGTAAAAGAAGAGCTGAAAATAGAAATGATTTAGGGTTAGGAGAAGACATGAAGTAGAAGGAAAATACAACTTTAGAAAATTTATTTTTATAATCATGGCTTTTCAGGCTAAAAACATGCATATAAAAGAATGATTGTTTTTGATGATAATAGTAATTAAGTTAAATGGTATGGAGAACTTTCAGGAAACTTAAATTTAGAAACAGCAAACACAAATAAAAATAATCTACAGCATTTTACTCTCTATATTCATTTTCAGTCACCCAGAATGATGAGGATGTGTGATGAAAGCCAAAAAACCTGAATTTCTCTAATATTTACACAAATTATTGTAATGTTTGATTTGGGAAAACAGCATTCTGCCTGAGCTTTTTGGTGTGAAAAAGATTTGATTCCAACATTGAACTGGCTTAGGAAATTGGCTTTCAGAAGAACCTGATGCCTCTTCTCAGTGCTCCTCAAGATTGTTTCTCTACATCCACGTTCAATGCAGCCCTACTGTGTGTTTTCTCTATTCCCCATTGAACCTTTTATTCTTAAAGGTCAAGGACTGTGCCTTATTCAAAATTATAATCTTGGAGGCAAAAAACTAATGAATAGAAGAAGAAATCTTATTTTAGGTCTTGGGCCTGAAGGCTTTTGCCTTGGACTGTGAGACAGATTTACCCAGAAAGTGCTGACCACACATTAGATTTTCTGGATACAAAATCATTCCTTAATGTATGGATACACCTGCATGGTTAACTGGAGTCTCTGACAGTTGTTTACTGTTCATACCAATTCTCTGTTCACAAGAATAAGCAAATGTGAAAGGTTTTACTCTTCCATAAGTTCAGAGATTGTATTATAAAAATAATCAATCTTTAATCTTTCAGGATTTATAAACAAATTTGTTTACATTTGAAAAATGAGTAAAGCTAAGAGTGAATTTAATCAGATTGTTGAGACAGAAACTCTTCATTTTTCTTGCTCATGGTTTTTACATGTAGGTAAAGGGAAATATATGTCAATGATTTATTAACTTGGAGTTGCTGTGAATTATTCTATATTCATACATTTAACAAATTCTTTTTTGATAGTAAATTATGCATCAGGTAACCTTCTAGGAGATTTTGGTATACATCAGTGAAAGAATAAGTTGTTTTCTATATAGAAAGAAAAATAATAAACATTCAACAGACTACTATATTTTTGTTTAAATTGAGAAATATTGTTTATCATGTTTTATAATTACACACTGTAAAATTTACTTTTAATAGATAATAAAAAATTAGTACTTTCAACAATTTTTACTTTTTAAAGTAACATAATCACTAGCAGAATTTTTTAGAGAACAAGGTCATGATTTTTCAATGACATTGTTAAAAAGGTATCATTCAAGAGGCGTGGAGGGGCCCAGGAGATAGAAACTTAGGTCACTGAACTCCTTTGATACTAAAGAAAAAATGAAACCATCTAGACATTTTTCATTATATAGTAAAATATCTCAAGTTGAACCATTGCAGCAACAATTACAGATTATTAAGAAAAAAAAAGACAAGAAAAGAAAAATGATTTGGCCATAACTATAAATTTTGCAGAGTAATTATCATATTTAAGATACAATATCCTAAAGCAATACTACTAAAGCAAATTGCTACTAAAAGCATATTTGGTATCCCAAAATCAAATCTCAGGTCAACTTTTAATATATATAGTGCAGTGACTACAAAATGGATTTCCTTGTGCCGTGTGGTGCAGCAACTCTTGGCTGTGCACTAAATAATGTGCTAATCAATTTTATATGGATGCCACTATTATTCTTTATCTTGTCAATTTCCTGCTTGGTGTAACTTCTCTAAGTTTATTCTGGAATATGGTCATGTCTGAAATATTTAATGGCACAAGGAGTTTATTTTATTATTTAAAAAGAATATGTGTCTCTTTTTAAAGACAAACAAATTCTTATGCAAGTATCATTTGACCTGAAGACTTTCTTTTACTTTTGTCTTCTTTCTTCTTCTTTTCCTTTTCCTCTCTTTCTCTCCTTTTTTTCTTCTCTTTTTTATCTCTTTATTTTTCTCTTTTATATTTTCTTTTTTTAAGTAGTATTTTTTGTATTATTTTCATTTATCACTGTCACTGTCACTTAATTTTATCATCTCATCTACGGTTTAGATTTATCATAACAGTAAGGTAAGATTTTGTGCTTTTACTTTGTCTGCTGCTGTATTATACATCTTTTCTATGCATGTATCTAATAATTGCACTTTATATTATTTACTCTGTTTACTTCAGGAAACAAACAATTTATTATACCCCCACCATTCTCTGAAATAAATAAAATATTAATTCTCAGAGAAAAAAATTAGCATGAGCCAGTGAAGACACCTTCAGAAGTATATATGTAATTAATATGATATAAGAATAAATTCAATACAAAGAAACAATCTATTCTAAAATATCTTCCCTCTCATCTATATGTATCAGAAGACTGTCAAGGACCAGTAGACAAAGAGCAAAAAGGAGAGGAAGCGAGGGAAAAGAAATTTAAAGAAAGATATGTCGGAAATTTGTCTTTCACACTTTTTCTTTTCTAGAACTGTAACTAAGCTTTTTTTATTCTAAAGTCAAGCTCTTCCAACCATGCTAATTTATTGGACCACGAAGGACATCCCCATACACTACCTTTGATCTTTGAGTTTTAATATTAACTCCATTAAAGATTTAAGCTCATGCAGCAGATGAGGGTAAGTAGAGAGGCTGGTGATTGAAATGAAAGAAGAGGAGTAGCCAGCTCCAGGACAAAATTCTTTAGACTAGACACTAGAAGGAGGAGTAGCCAGCTCCAGGACAAAATTCTTTAGACTAGACACTAGAAGATGAGACAATCTTCTGAGATAAACATCCCATGCTTCTACTATTGGCAGCAATTTAGACACTACCGTAAAGTGTTCCAAAGTTGGGGCCTGTCACATAGAGAGAAGATTTGTGCATGCACACAGAAGCAGGTAACAAAGCCCAGTGAGCATGGGTGCATTTGTGAAGTAAGTACAAAATACAGTGCCCAACAGACAAAATACATTCTCAAAAAGCAAGAGCAGTACTGGTTATTATAGCAACCGGCTAAACCTAAATAATGAGCCCATCTAGGCTGAGTGAGAACTTAAACTTCCTCACAATTTGTGATAGGCAGAAAAAAAAAAAAAAACCTTCCCAATAAAGCTTATATCCAGATTCCTGATAACTGTGCACATATCACTCTACATGGCATAAGGGAAGTAAGGTTGCAGATAGAATTAAAAGCTGTTAATCACTTAAACTCAAGATTATCCTGGATTAGCCAGGTGGGCTGATGTCATCACTAGGTTTCTTAAAAGTAGGAGAGAGAAGTAGAAGATATCAGAGTGATAAGATGTGAAAAGAACTTGAGCTGCCATTGGTTTAAAAATGGAGGAGGTACATGAACCTAGAAGTTCTAGCAGTCTCTAGAGCTGGAAAAGGCAACAAAACAGATTCTCTCCCATAACCTCTAAGGGATGCTGCCCTCTCAACATTGGAATTTTATATTCATGAAACTGTGTTGGGCATCTGACCTACACAGCTGTAAGGTAAGGTTTGTTGCTCTAAACCATTAAGTTTGTTGTAATTTGTCATAGCACAAATAAAAACTAATACCTCAAAAAGAAAAAAAAAACCTGAGGAAGAAACAAAATTTACTGTTAGCCTTCATCATCAAATCTGAAGCATAAAAATAAGAAAAGAAATATTACATTTGTGTAAGTATTATGTTGCCAACTCACACCTATTTAATAAGTTCCTGTCAAAAGTAGGCATCACCATATGTAAAAGCCTCACTTAATGGTGAATCATGCAAATATAACTCTGTAAAACCATGAATTCAAAAGTTTAGAATAAAGGTGTGTGGATATAACAAGAGAAAAATTGTCTACAGCAGATAAAAGGTTTTGTGCATATGTATCCTGAAAGGATTTGCAGTGGAAGGTTAAACCTGAAGCTGAGGCCATTTATACTAGAACACAGGACAGAGCTCAGCCTGAGTAAGCTCACCAGGTTTGTGTCCCGACTGACCCTAGTCAAATCTGAAAGCAGCGCTGGGGAGCCATTTTATTGCTCAAGTACCAACTGCAGAGAAATGAACAATTTCTTGCAAATGCCATATAATGAGGAGATTTTGTTCAAGAGGATGGCTATTAAATGGACAGGAACTACAGAAATCCTGTGTTTATATTGGAGATCAAATTCTCAGTAAGTAAAGCTTTTGGTTACCCTCTTTGTATATGTAAAAGAAAAGTGAAATACTCTCCACTTCCCCACAATATGTTTTTCCTTCCTGTCAGGTTCTGACTAAACTACAGCCAAGAGACAGAAGTTAAACTACAGGCAGGTGTGGTACTGGCAGAGGATTAAAGGTAATAAAGTTCTCCCCTGAGCATGGTCTCTGGGCAGCAGATGGTGAGTAATTCTATGCAGATTCTGACACATGCTGCTTTATATACAACATCACACATCCCATAGGCATGAGCCAGAAGTGAGAGGAGTGTTTGCTCAGGTCTGAGTGCATTCACCATTAACTGATGCTTAAGAAAAAAATACAAACAAAAACCTCTATGAACAGGTTGTGATACTGTTCTATCATATGCATGATGGAATATTTAACACATGCTATACACAATTTATCTTGTTTTATTTTATTATGAAAAAAAACACATTTCCCTCACCAAACTCCATTTTATGTTTCACTTAAATCAAACTTGGTGCCTAGTTGAATCATATCCATAAGAGCAGAGAAGGGCCACTAAATGTCACTCTGCTGATCCTCTCCAGCGAGACACAGTTGGATTATTTTTTCTAAAGTGGACAAAGAGTGTACATGAAAATGTTTTTCTTTGCAAGAAAACAGAAATGGTTTTTCTCTTGGCAAAAACTAATAATGCTAATCCCCCTGACATAAGAACACAAACACTATTAAAGAGATTTCTAGATAATGGTTTAAGTTTAGGTATTCATTCTACATTATTTATGAGTCCACATGGGGCCTTGAGGCCAATTTCAATTACAAGCAAGGAAGGTCTAAGCTTGTAGACTCTGTTAAGTCAGCAGTCTTCCTACGTGGCCCCAGTGGTTCACCAATCTATGCACTCTTCACGTGAAAGCTTGTATCAACATAACAGTTATTAGTCTGTACCAATGGGGGCAATTTCTTCTTATTTGAAAATTTCCTTTCAGGTACCTTGGGAATGAAAAAATTTGTTAACCCATTCACAAAAAAACAAAACAAAACAAAAATACCCAAAAAACATATACATTAGAAATTCCTCAGTATGGGATTGAAATTTAGAGATACATTATTTAGTGAGGAAGGGTTAGCCTTCATAATATGGTTGAATGAAATGTTTATTAGTTATCATTTCTTACTAGTGCAATTTGATAACCATAATCAGTTATACTATAAAGGCCAAAACCAGTGAATTATTACAGAAAATAACTCACCGTATGGAAGAAAAAATATCATTTTATAGGAAATTGATCTTTAGTTAATCAAACAACCAAAGGCTAGAAAATCTTTTTAGGCAGATTGTTTAATCAATGATTCTTTTGAACATATTGCTTTAGTATTCAATGTTAATAGAAAACACACGAACATTTCAGTTGTATATAACTAAATTTGGAACAGGGATAAATAAAAATTGTTTAAAACTAAAGTGGTACATTTATCAATGAATGAAAACACAGACATTTAGGTTGTTAAGGAAAATGATCCAGTGAAATTATTTGTTCCTCTGTCCCGAGAGACTTTATATGAAATAAAGATGAAAAAAAAACACCTAACCAATAAATATTTTTAAGGACTTCATATTTTTAGAGCAGTTAGGTTCAGAGCAAAATTGAGAAGACAGAAAATATTTTTATAATAATCATGGATATACAAAAGAAACAAGTAAAACAATAAAGCTTTTCCAACTATGGCTTCTTACAACTAGAAAATCAAATCTACTAGGACTCGTTAATATATAATTTTTGGCATCCAAAATAGTTTTATTTTCAATATATGAAAAATATCTGAGTCATTACATTAATTTACTGAGGATTTAATAATGCCTATTTAAAAGTTATATTGTATAAATGTGTCAGTAGATTTGTTTTCACTATAATACAAACATCAAGAAGGAACATGCATGGTCAGAAGGAGCCCTACTGTTTACATTTAGTATAGAAGGTCTATGGTTACCATGGAGACAGTCTTGATAGGAAGGCCTGACTTATCTAAACAAAGGATTGAATTAAGAGACTTCAACACCACACTGGCAAAGGGGAAGGGGCAAATCTCACATACAAAAACAAATTCTTCATCAACACCTGGAATCCCGGGGCCTCCTTTTAGAATTTCAAATTACATACCCTGTCCAGCACCTAATCTGTGATTTGAAAAATAGAGAATGGGCTTTCAACAAAATCTGGGTCAGTTAGTACTGAATCTTATTTTCTCTATTTCTTTGGAGAACCCTGACTAAACACCATCAATGTGACTTTTATTTTATTCTGCATCCTGCTTAAATAAAAATGATCTGATCAGGGAGAAAGAGGAACTTCAAACTACCTGGGAACACTAGATTGGATCTTGAGATGAAAGGAGAGCACTTCTTTAGGGTTCACAACTGTCATAAGGAAATTAAGAGTATCCCAAGTACATGTATTTGTTAAACCATAACCATCTTACTGAATTAACTGAAAATAGATTTAAATACTTTTTAAAAGATTATTAAAATAATATTAGAATAACATTAAATATTAATGTCATTGAAAGACACATTAACCATACAAACACAATATTTAATAGAGTCAGAATAAAATTTAGTAAAAGGTAGACACATTAAATTAATTTTCTTACCTCTTTTCTTTAATAACAACAGATTTTTTCACTTTAAATCAATTAGAATTTTTCTCCAGATATAATAATTTATTTAACCAGTTGAAATAGATAAAATATATATCCTATAGTGTTTATGAGGTTTAATAACCTTTTAACAGAAATCTGTTTTTTCCCTGTCATATATGTGTACACACACACACATACACACACACACACACACACACACACACACACACACACACAATTTAGGCAGTTTGAAATCTAATGTTGGATTTAAAATATTAAATGTTAAAAGTCATTATAAAGTCATGTAAACATCTAAAATTATTTATTGTCAGGGCTATACTTCATGGAATATTAAAAATAAGAAGGCCTGTAAAAACAAAAACAAAAATTGCAAAATGACAATGGGTTGTCCTCTAAATAGTATAGGTTTATAGTAGGATGGAAGAAAATTGGAAAGAGATGAGAGATAGACTAACGATGCCCAAATATTTTGTTTTTTAAAAGTTAGAAGCTCTAGCTCAATAGCTTAATTTGTTATAGTGTTATCACAATATACCAAGGTGTTGAGTTCAATCCCCAGTCAGGCACATATAAGAATTAACCAATGAGTGCATAAATAAGTGGAATAACAAATCAATGTCTCTCTCTCTCTCTCTCTCTCTTTCTAAAATCTATAAATAAAATCTATTGAAAAGTGAATTAGAAGTATATTCTTTGAAGCAAGGTTTAAATGTAATATATTTATATTCATCCAGCAGAATAAAACAGAGGTTTATAAAATTTTTTAAGATTATTTATAAAAACAAATAGAGCTTCTCTATCTCAAACCAGCACTCTAAATGGATAGATGTTTCTTGTTCTTGTGAATATCCACCACTGTTCATTGTTTAATATGAGTTATAAAGAAATAAACAATCTAGAAAAGAAAAAAAAAAGAAATAAACAATCTACCCATATTAATAAACTATAGATTGTTTAAAATGAAAACCTGAAAATGCTGCAGATTTCTCTTTGATGAACAATAACAAAAATAATGTGCGTTTCCACAAGTTACTTTGTTAAAAAGAATGACACTGTAATGAACCAGGTCAATATACACATTCCTATATTGTCACTAATAATAGTTATTAAAAGAGGAAGATAGGTCTTGGGTGGTTGCCAAGAAGGGGCAAAAGAACTCTTCTTTTCGGTGAAAACTTTCTTTTTCTTTGTCTTTCAATACTATTTTTATTTAAAATGAATATTGGCCTAGATTTGTTGAAGTTTTATAGGCATAAATCAAGAGAAATGTGTTAAACTCAGCAGAAAGATATAGCTTGAAGGAGTTTTAAATGCAGTACGTTGGTGGGAGTCTCAGAAAGAAGTGCAAAGATTGAAGGACATCCACAAAAGGCTCCTAGCCCATTCCTGTTATGCTTTCTAAGTAGAGGAAGCTATCTTGGTAGCAGTGCTGACTTAGATTCATTCATTCACCCACTGCACAGGGGGACAAATGAAATGGCTGCTGAAATTAACAAGTTCAGAAGAAAAAGGAGGGCATGTGTTGACCAGACACTTTCTCACTCTCAGTATTGAGTTACCCACATGTAACATGATTGTGTTCTTCTCCTCCAGGTGTCGACTCTCTCCTTAAAAGATGTATCAGGCTAACCCTGCTAGAAATGCAAGTCATAAGCCTAGGTTTCAGTACTAGGGAAATCATTCACCAATGTCTGCTTGGTGTTTAAGTACACAATTTTTGTCATTATTTTTCAACTAGTTTAGCATTTGAGTTCAGAAGTGTAGTTAAGACTCTTTTTATCTCAACATGTGAAAACTATGAGAAATATATAGGGAATAGAAATTGGAAAAGCAAAGTGAATATTACAGAAAGATTTTAGTTGAAATTTGGTACATCTGTGGTGCCTAGAGCTTTTCTCTGTGAGCATGGCATTTTAAATCTGCTGTTTGTAGATGTCTATTTTGAGTCATAAGAATGTTTTTGGTTTCTATTTGTTTGTTTGTGTTTTTTTACAACTATATAGATATATAGTTGTTACAATTCGGCTTTTACATATTGGCCTGGGCAAGAAGTATAAAGCCTTAGGTTCCTTAATGTTCTAAGTTGGCTGGTCACTGCAGCTTAATGATGCTTTATTTCCAGGTGAGTGACTATTTCTAAGAGTCATCAACAGTTTCTTAACCATAAATAAATGGCCTGATCCTTAGCAATCACCGGAAACCAATAGGCATCAACAGAGGCAAAAGCATAAGAAATGTCTGAATGTAACTAAGAGTTGGCTTGATTAAGTTTGAAGTGCTGTGTAACCTCAGTAAGTGCCAACTACAAGAGATTTGGCATGTTAATGCCATCTAGGCAGACCTTAGCTAATGGGTAAGATTTAGTAGGTTCAAATAGCTTCAGTAATCTTACTGGTGTTTAGCCATAAAATAATTATTCAAATACACCTTTTTCTGTTTTGATTATAGGGAATGGAATCTTCTACATATATGCATTTTATATATTAGGAGGTAATGAAAATATTTGCTGCTTTAAAACTTTAAGTCACCTATGTTTTAAGTATACTATAGAATACTTAAGAGTACTTAGCTTTAAATGGCTAATCTCATGCCTTGCTAAACATTTACAAATGGGTTGTCCCCAAAATTTGTTCTTTATGTAAGCCATGAGAAATTTTTTAATATGTAGCTTACCCACAGGTTCAAAAGTCAGAAGAAATTTAACTCAAAAATTGAACAGGTAGTTTCTGAGCCATGTGGGAATTTTAAATAAATATAATTTCCTATTACCTAAGAAAAAAGGCCAGAGTAACTTTGGAAATTAATGTTCTAAAAGAACAAAGAGTAGATTCATGAGAGGCGTATCAGAAAGTATTTCAGTATATTAAGTTCAGGTCTGGATTCAAAGCTGGTTGAGATTTCTCAACCCAAGAAATTGAAAGTAGCTAAGGTTCACTGTTATTACTGAATATTTTGTTCAGTTCCCCTGAGACAAAATCTAGAAGGCTATGTTAGCGGGATAGGTCAGGAAAAAGAAGGGGCCAAGTAAAATAGAGAATCATGTTTCAAATGTTACTAGCCTAACATGGATCTTGGAAGAAATAGGGTAAAATTAAAAAGCATATTAAACTTCTATTTTGAAATGCATAATAAACAGTAGAAAGAAATAAAATATAAATGCTACCTTACTGCCAGCAAAAGAAGTAACTATTAGAAATGCAGCTTTCCTGTATGTTATAAAATGAGGAAGCATGTTATATATTTCTAAGATATAATGAAAGTAGAAAAAAGTGCACAATAAAGTGACAAATAATTGCTCATATAGCTAAAAAGTATCTTTTACAGTGCACAAGAATTTAATAATCTGAGGAAGAAAAGCAAACACCTGAAGACAAAGTAAGAAATTAGTCCTTTCACTCTGTATACTTTCATACCCTTTGATATGTATAGCAATGTCTTATAAAAATAATTACATACCATAAAGAACCCCTAAAAATTGTTAAAAATAATAAACTCAGAAAGCTTTCAAGATTCAAAATCAGTTGCATTTTTATGTACTAACCAGAAATAATTTTAAAAAAATTAAGAAACCATTTCATTTCCAATAATATCAAGAAAAATAAATGTTAAATGCTTCCTGTTAGGAAAGGGACGTTGCTTTCCTGTAGGGTGGTTAGCAATGGGGTGGTCACGTGGGGAACTCAGAGCCCCAGTCTTTGTCTGGGATCACCCACATGGCCAGGCGTGCCAGAACTACACGTCTCAGAAACCTTTGGGTAAAAAGCGACTGTCCGTCAGCCAATGAGACTTCCATATGTCATATTAGCTCGTCCATTCTAGAGGACCCCTTTAAATACCTCCATATTGTTTAATCCTTTGTGACTCGTCCGGCCCCTGAACCCCGGGACTGGAGGACATCGTGGGGCGGGATGCGTGGTACTTAATAAAGCCTTTATTCCACAATTTGTGGCTCCCGGCCGCCTGTTCCTTTTTTCTCGGTGGGGAAAAATACCTTACATTTTGGTGTCGAAAACCCAGAAGGAGTTTTAAGTCTGCAACAGACTGCTCCTCTCTCCCCTTCCCCTCTGAGAAAGAACCAGGACCCAGGATCTCCAACCATCCACCAACTTTGGTGCACGGTGCGTAAGTCCCATGCCTTCAAACCCCCCTTATGTTCTTTCCATTGAGGCCCCCTGTCTAGAAAGTAGCTACATCAGGGAAGCATTTTCTGTTCAAGTGCGTGTGTGCCCTGGAGACGTCCGAGCACATATACACTTTTCTTATCCATCTGTGGCCAGAGCTTAGGCTTGGGGATGCCAATACTCATCTCTTGACCATTCTTCGAGAACTGAGGGATAACTATGGGGGCAAAGGGATCCAAGCCTGACTCTAAAACACTCCTGGAGTTGCCTTATCTGAAATCCCTCCCTCCCTAAAGAAGAAGAAACTGTTCTTTTTCTCCTCTGTGGCCAGGCCACACAACCCACTGGATAATTGGACCAGATAGCCTCCTGAAGAGACTTTTGGTTTTAACACCCTCACCAATTTAACTATCACTGAAAACCTGGGAATTTGTTGGAGATCCTTTACAGGGTTTCTAATTATTCATGCACCCATCCTTAATCTCTCTGTGCCACCTGTTTCACCATGCAAGTGTTCTTTTGGCCAGAGAAACCTCCACTTCTAATCTTTTCCTTCTCTGTGGACCCTCAACTTTCTCTTCTGTCTGACCCCGAGGCAACCCCTCTCTTGCCCCACTCTCTGTTCCCTCTGTGGCCCTCTTTTGCCAGTCTCTTCCCTCCAGAGAGGCCCCCCACCCTTTGCTAAATTCTGTTTCTCATTTACTTGCAAATACCAATCTCTTTCTCTTCCCCTGCTAACTAGGGGCCACTCCCTTCTGCACTGTGTTCTTAAACCCCTCCTCTGTTGGGCAATTCTCCGCCTATCATTGGATCTTACACTGGTTTGCAGGATGCCCAACCCCAACCTGTTCTGCTGCCAGATCCAGCATTTCCAGTTGGATCAGAGGGCCGGGCTCCCTAGGAACCCTCCTCCTCTTTTTATTCTCAATGCCCAAACCTCTATTTAAGACCTGTGAACATGGCATTTAAAGTTTTCAATGGTTACAGCTAGTAAAAATAAGTCAAGGCTGTTTGCCAGGCCCTCATGCAGCAGAAGGTAATGCTCCAAACCCAGGCACAGGAAGTGCCCAACTCAAGTCTGGACCGCCACCAGGAGCTTTCTTTAAGTTTGGCAAGCAGGACCACTGTGCCCACTGAACCCTGCCTTTGACTGCAAGCAGCCTTGTCACTGGTGGAGCGATTGCCCCTTTGGGCAGCAGGCTTATCCTCAATGCCTCTATGTGGAGGATGAGGCAGCCACGGGGGCCCATCACTCAAAATCCTAGGACATGACCTGGACTCAAAGAACCCAGGGTATGCTGCAACTATTGGGTAAGTCTATCTCATTTCTTATTGACATGGAAGCTGCCTTCTCTGTTTTGCCACCACACTCTAGACCTCTAATTCCCTCACAGGTCTTGGTTATGAGAATGGATGGAACCTCTTCTTTTCCCTTTTGCATGTCACCCCTGACATACAGTTTAAACAAAATCCCCTTATTGCACTTCTTCTTAGTTATGCCATCGTGCCCTGTACCCCTTCTGGGTCGAGACATTCTTCACAGTCTCGGAGCCACTATCTAGCTGACAGCATTTTTCCACTTACTTCTGCCATTCCTCACTACCACGGGCTCCCCCATAATCAATTCTACCCTCATTTCTAACCATGTCTCTCGCTTCAAGCTTGTTTTCATTCAGGACTGCTGGCAGTTTGGAACCACTGGGCCCTAATTGTCTGTGGCTCACCAAAAGGTTGGGCCCTGCAGACCCTCCTGCTGCATCCTGTCCCTCCCACCAGGAACCTGCTGCCAGAGTGAACTGAACCGAGGAGCAATACTGTTTAGTAGGACTGACCTGATGAAAGAAGCTTCAATCTCCTCAACTGTCTGTGAGCAAGAATCTCTTCTCCTACAACCCACTTAACTCCTGATGGCAGCCATCCATTCTTACCAGGGCTGCCCCTATCTTAAATCTTCTTCTAATTCTTCTCTTTTTAAATTCTTACAGAACTGCATCTGTGAAGTTTCTCAACTCACAGCCAAACTGATGTTCCTCCTGACACCCCTCAAAGCCACCACCAGCCGACCTCCCCTCCCCACAACACCCCTAATCAGCAGGAAGTAGTCAGAAAAGTAAATGGCGCCCCTTCTCTATTTAACAAAAGAGGCTGGGATGTAGGGTGGTTAACAATGGGGTGGTCACATGGGGAACTCAGAGCCCCAGTCTTTGTCTGGGATCACCCAAATGGCCAGGCGTGCCAGAACTACACTTCCCAGAAACCTTTGGGAGAAAAGCAACTGTCCATCAGCCAATGAGACTTCCACTACATCATATTAGCTCATCCACCCTAGAGGACCCCTTTAAATACCTCCATGTTGTTTAATTCTTTGCAACTCATCTGGTCCCTGAACCCTGGGGCCAGAGGACATCATCAGGCGAGATGCGTGGTACTTAATAGAACCTTTATTTCACACTTTGTGGCTCTTGGCCACCTGTTCCTTCTTTCTCAGTGGGGAAAAATACCTTACTTTTCCCACCCCAAGGTAACAAGTAGGACTGTAAAAAAGTGGTGCTCAAAGAGGACAGTGTTGGAAAAATGGAATTGAAAACAAAATCTCATCTCTATGGCCAGTGGTCGCCACCATTGTGGCCATGCACATGCAGGTTCTCATTGGATTTGGACAGCTGGTAAAGAAACAGTGGAGCCAAAAAATGGTGGGCCAGTCCTTTTTCAAGTCTTATACTGGCCAACGAGTAACACACACAGGGAGAAAACACTTCACTCTCCATTCAGTCAGAGCTCACAAAGCCACCGATACATAATCCAGTTTCACAACCAGGAGAATCTTTTCCAGTTCCTCCTAGAATCAGAAACCTCTCCAGTCCCAAAGCCATTCACCTCTAGTTCCTTATCTGCCAACATGGCTTTTTACTCTGCAAAACTGGCTTCTCTCTTTCCCGGCCATCTTGGCTTCTTTCTCTTCCCTTACCATTTTGGCTTCCTTTTCCCTTCCATTTTTTCTCTTAAAACTTTTCTGGTACAATAACCCCTCCTCCAGCATACATTAGCATCATAATGACCCTTCTCAAGCAGAAAGGTAATTAGCAATTTCACAGATCACATACCTGGCACTGCCCAGAGCCATTTTTTAACACGAAATGAGCAAACTAAAAAAATAAATTTTTACAAACTTATTTGCCTAACATTATCCATATTCAGCAAACCTCTCCAGGGAGGTAGGGGGGAAAAAAGCAAATCTATATTGAATAAGCATCAAACCAGAATGTGATGGACGTTAGAAGCAATCTCCTTAGAGATTGTAAAAATAATCTTTTATGATAGGAGGTAGTTTTTCATCTTGGAGTTTAGGCTTCTACATTCCCACAGAAACTTGTGGATAGGCACTATCTTCCTGAGTGTTTACATTTCAAAGATTACTAGGTCCTTGAGAAAAATATTACAGTCATAAACCTGGCCAGAAGTTTATTTTATATTTGTTTTATAGTTTTACAAACATTTCAAAGATACAGAGAAATAACTTACAATTACACTTTTTTTTTCTAAAGTAAATTCTCTAAAATTAAGAAAGAGGGAAGCTATCCTGTACTTTCACTTATTTTCAACAGGTTGAAAGTCCTGTTTTATTTGTATTTGCCTTTACAACAGGTAACAGAATCTTAGGTTAAATTCTCACTGAATCTCAAAGATTTGTAGGCTAGCTCCACCCTGCTATGGGAGCAAAGCACCTGAGATTTCTTGACTGGGATTTTAATAGATGAGGGGCTAATCTCCCACTTGAAAATATCTCAGAGCAGGTGGGTAGAGAGAGAAATCTTTGCTAACAATGCAAAAATAAAATAAATAAATACTAAATACAGGGCAATGGTTGTATAAAGTAGGTATTCATATGAATGCCATCTTGATATGCTAAATCCTAGGAATTGTAGATGTCAGGCAGGTTTACTACCAAAGCAAGCATAAAAATAGATCTCCAAAAAGGTCAAACAGAGGAACCAACACTCAGCAATTGATAACTATTTGAAAATGAGGTATTGATCACCTCTTCCAAAGAACCCATTAATGTACTGCCTTTTAAAAAGCTTGTATTTTGATGCCTCTCATAAAAGAGAATTCAAATGCAAGATAAAATAGCTAAGAGCTCAAAATAAAAGAGGCTTTCCTTGTGGAATTTTTATCCCTCCCACTTTCATTTTTAAAGCTGAGTTGTAGAAGTCAGGGAAGAAGGAGGTAAAAAAGAGTGAAAATAATCAATTTCCTTCTTCCTGCTGTTCTATCACCTTCATTGGGAAAGTAGAAAAATATTTGAATTGGAAGTGAGATTAAAGACTTACTTAGATTGTATGAAATATTTTAATGCTTGAAAATGGCTGGAAAGCTATAGAATCTTGCCATGATGTGGAGAAAGTGAGTTCTCCTGATAATAATAGCAGCATAGGAATCTTGCGGGGCCTCTACGATAGGGGTGTGTCAAGAAGGAACAAGAGAAAGAAGATCTAGTGTGACTATTGTGATGACCTTCCCATTGGTGCTGCTCATTCTGGCACTTCTACCCACAGGGTCACAGAACCCAATAATCTATTCTTCAGCTTCAACAACTGCTACCACCACAGCCTCAAAGCCACAGACTATTCCCTGTAGTGTCCTAAAGTCCACACCCAGTCTCCTCCTTGTGTTGCTCACTACTCTTCCAGCTCACCATCTCCATTGTTAAGAGACTAAAGTCAAGCACATCTCCACTTTTTTATCTCATTTATTTTTAGTTTTTAGTGAGAGGAGGGGAGGCAGAGAGACAAACTCTTGCATGCACCTGTAATGGGATGCACCCAGCAAGCCCACTAGGGGGTGATACTCTGCCTATATGGCGTTATTGCTCTATTGTTCAGCAACCAAGCCATTTTTATTTTTAGCACCTGAGATGGAGCACATGGAGCCATCCTTAACACCTAAGGCCAACTCCCTTAAACAAATCAACTCATGGCTGTGGGAGAGGGAGAGAGAGAGGTAAGAGGAGGGTGAGGGGTAGAGAAGCAGATGAGCTTCTCCTGTGTTCCCAGACTGGGAATTGAACATAGAACATTCCCATGCCCAGGTAACACTCTGCCATTGAGCCAAGCGGCTAGGACTTTCTTATCTTCTAAAACCCAATCCAAATTATAATTAGAATTCCAGCATAGCAACTTTATTAAATGTGGCTAGAGAAATATGAAAATAGAACTCTACCTTGAAAATAAGATTTCACCTTGATCAAGAAAAAAAAAGATGGAGTGTAATATGGAAATTGAAGGCTTGGGGTTGTTTGTTTTTTGTTTGTTGTTGTTAATTAAATCTATATGGCTATAAAGTAATTGTATTTAAAAGTATGTAACATAAAATACTTCTATGGTTCTCTTTTGTACTATGGAAGAAATGTCTGTATTAGTTAAGCAATATTACGTTAATTCTAGTACGCCATAAAAATGATTTTACATTGTTGTGTTCTCACTGTTCTCTCCCTCTGGGTTTTGAGTTTAATTTTTGTTTGACTTTGTATGTAGTAATTGACATGTACTAGGTTAATGATGGATAATACACTATTCCAAATTTAAGTATAGTAAGTTTTGTTTATACACTTGTAAATCAAAGTGTAGATATTTTCCATCATACATTAATATCACCTAAATCTTTTTTTTTTAACTTAAAATATTTCATTGGCTATATTCCTCAATTTATAAGCTGGGCAGCACCCCATTTATCAGATGGAAAAGAGCTCCAAGGAGTTGTACAAAATGAAAGTCTTAATAAGATTAAATCTTAAAATGCTTTTTATTTCTAAATATGTTCAATAATTTTTTAATTAAAAATTATATTTTGAAGTCATATTTGACAGATCTTGAAATTAAGAGGCATGCATTTAAAGGAGCCAAAAATAATGTAATTCAGATTTTGGGAAGTGAAATATTGCTCAAATACATTAAAATCATACAGGAAAAAAAAATTTAAGCTCCTTTTTAAATTCATAAATCAACATAGTCACATTTAGAAAATGTTTTGTACCAATCAATAGTTTTAGGCCAAAGTTGGCTTAATCTAGAAAGTAAATTTTTTACAACTTCCTCAATGCACAGACATTTTTAGAAATATACAGTTCATATTTTTTTTGGTTGAAATGGCCATAAGCTGGTTAAGTATTTTAATATACAATATGGCCATAGTAATCTTAATAACCAAAGTTAAATTTTTGCCATGTTTAGAAACCTTACTAGAGACAACCAGATCCAACAGGTCCCAAGATACTATATGTATAAATAAATGTACCTTTTTTTTTTTTTTTTGTACCTTTTTTTTTTATGTCTGAGCACTGTACCTCTGTTTTGGGTTATATTTTGTATTTGTATATTTATGTTTTAATTTATAGTGTCTAATTTTGTATAACTGACTTGTACTGAGGGGGAAAAAAAGCAAAAAAGGCAAAGAGCAAAAAAATAGCAATAGTCAATTGAGATACATCTCTGTGTGTACCATTGTACATGATTTTTTTTTTAGAATATGGTATTTATGTCCACTATGCATATTCATACTTTTATTTAGATAAAATTTTTGTTTATTATATTTTAACAGATTTCTATTTTTCTGTTAGTTTTTATTTTTTTCAAGAAAAGTCTCTTTATATTTTAGACCTGGTTTGTCTCTCTTTCATATGTAGAATACATTTGTTTCTTTGTATGTTTTCCCCAATCTGTATGCCATGACATTGAATATACAGTGTGTCCATAAAGTCATGGTACACTTTTGACCAGTCACAGGAAAGCAACAAAAGATGATAGAAATGTGAAATCTGCACCAAATAAAAGAAAAACTCTCTCAGTTTCATACTTATTCAGTGCAGTTCGATGTGGGCTTCATTTGTTGCCATACACACATCCAAATGATAGTTAAGTTCTTGCCACTCACGGGTAAGGACATCTGGTATAACAGAGTGAATAACATCTGTGATTCTCTGTTTTAAGTGATTAATGTCATTGATATGTTCAATGTACACATGTTGCTTCACATAACCCCAAAAGTAAAAGTCTAAGGGCGTCTGATCCTGGAATCATGATGGCCATGGTTTGACAGAACCCCTGCCTATTCACCATCGGGGGGAAATGTTCTATTCAGAAACTCACAAACAATGGTGGCATAGTGTGGAGGAGTGCCATCCTGTTGAAAGATTACACCTGGAAATTGTGACACTGCATACAATTCCAACATGTCAAGATAGGTGTTTGCCATCACAGATTGCTCCATTCACATCTCGACTGGCTTGGCCGTGGACTGCTCTGCTGTATACATGGTGTTACGTCATCATCTGCACATATGCACATGCTGCCACATCATCCTACAGAAACTGGGGGGGTCCTTTTATTTGGTGCAAATTTCTCATTTCTATCATCTTTTGTTGCTTTCCAGTGACCAGTCCAAAGGGCACCATGACTTTACAGACACACTGTATATGCTCAGAAACATAATTTTAGTTCTTGTTTTTTAACAAGTTATTTTTGTAGCAGTTCAATTATTTATTTCTATAGCTTTGCTCACTGTTCATCTTCTTTTGTTACGCCCCAGGGAATAGAAACAAGTGACCAAAGAACATAAATTTTGGAGCCATATTGTCCAGGATTCAGCAGACTACTAAGGCACAAGTTATACCAAAATGACAGTATTTATAAAGGTGCTCTTCACAATAATGTCTCCTTGAGCACTCAAGGGATAATCACTTCTACCTTAGGTAACCAGGTCCTGGTTGCCCAGAGAGTTAATTGGAGGCCCACCTCTAGCTTCCTACCCCATGGTGCCAACAGGGTCACCCATCATAGGTCTTCTGTAGGCTATACATACATATGGCTTTTACCACATTTTTATTCATTAATCATGCAAAGTGCTTGCAGCCGGAAAACAAGCAAGCAAGCCTAACCACAGCTATTTTCCCTACACTTTTAATTTTCTAGTACTGACAGATCACATTTTATGTAAGAATCTCTTTTCATTTCCCTTGATATCACTAAAATCAAGGCAAACCTTTGGTTATGCTAACATTCATGCAGTTTTGATTCAGCCCTCCAGACTGAATAGAGTGTTTATGATTCCTTCACACTATCAGCACACATCCATCAAATCTCTCAGTACTAGCTACTAACAATGCCATGTTGAGTGTTTCCCTAACGGTGTACCAAGCCATTGTAAACTTTGCACTGTCATATCCACATGACACCTTTTATTCCTTTGCCACATGCTCAGCACAATCACTTGCAGGTCTTCTATTAGTTATTATGGGCTATCTCAAATACACAGTTTTTGTAAAGAGTAGAGCATGGTAATGTAAAAAACATAGGTGTTAGTACATATGGAAATCAAACTAGTGTAGAACACTGAGATTGACTTAACATACACCATCAAGAAAAAAAATTTAAGGGGCAAATACAAATGAGGCACTGAGTAGAGTTAAATTTTATGAGTGTATTTCCACTGCAGGTGAAGTGTTTTCCTGTTATACTTATTTAGCTGGTCCACTGCCTCAGCACATTTCCTGGAAACCTTTCATAGTCCCAATGTGGGCTCTGAAGTTAGATTCCTCAGGCTCAATTTCTTTTTTATTTTGATGAGTTATTAAATTCTGTTTTTTTAGTTTCCCAATATATATATAAGGAGAGTCAGAATTTATTTTACTACAATAAAATATAGCAAAGTAAAAAGTGTGTGATCTATTCTAGGCAGATAAAAAAAACAATAAGAAAATGAAGAATTGGTAAATTGAAAACACTGACAAATGATAAGTTGAGTTGAAGCTTAGACCCTAAGGGCAGCAATGTGGAAGGAGGTAACAGATGGAGCTGATGTTTCAGATAATAATGAGCCTTGTAATCTACATTTTAAAAGTAGTAATTTTTTGTGGGAGCAAAGGAAGGTCACTGAACTTGTCTAAAATAAGATCAAATATTTTAGTGCAGAAAAAAATATATATTTATTTAGAAATATTTTTGTAACTTAATTCGGGAATTTGAAACAAGACTGGAAGCAAAGAAACCAGATAAGAGATTAGAGATGCTGGTGGATAAAAAAGGAACACAAAGAGTATTTTGCAGCTACTAAATCACTATATTTAACTAAATTTAATTAGTATAAAAATAACATGAAATGCTTCATGTTTTATATAAGGTTTTATTAATAACGTATTCAGTTAAGTAAATGGTGGCATACAACTGATATTCATGAAAATAAATAGTAAATAAAATATTACCTTTCCACTTAAAGCTACTTAATGTAATTTTATTTTTTGCAGCTAATACAACAAAATACTTTTACATAGCTGGTAAACACCCTTTATAATCTTCTCTAATTTAGCTTCTTGTTTTTATTAACTCTGGTTTTTCTTTTTCAACTTTTATATTAACTACCTCATTCTAGTTATAATTCTTAAATCTCCATAAATTTCCAGCCTCTTATTGCTTATATTATCAGTATATAAGCCTAAAGATATTTTTCTTCCTTTTTTATTTTTAAAGCCTAAATTCCAATTTGTGTCCTTTTTTCTTCCTTTTTTGGAAGTTTACATCTATACACTGTATTGTGTGTTTACCACTCCAGGTCAAGTCTTCACTCATCACCATTTACCTCCTTCATCCCCTCCTTTACCCCATATCACTCCCCTTCTGGCAACACACCACTGAAAAACTTTTTATTTTTATATCTGCAAGAGATTAAAACACAGGCAATGTCATATTGACTCTAAAATCATTTCAGTTTGTGTTTCTACATTTCTAAAGCCTTATTATGATTTAACTTCTTGGAATTTTTTTTAAATTAAAAATAATCAGAGGAGATTAATACATACATATGATTTTGGTTTAATTAAGCATTTGGAACATATTTGGACTAAATATGGTGTTCTGTATAGTTAAAGAAGCCTAGAAAGGCTCAAGCAATATTGCCTAATATAAGCCCATGAATCCTTCTCAGTCCCTTCATCCTTTAGTCATTAGAGCACCAGTCATTATGTCTATTGACATGTCTATTGTTTGTCTCCTTTCATTTCCTACTGTTAATTTTAACTATCTTATTTCTATAAGATTAGTTTTATATGGAAGTAATTATTTTGATGCTTATCTGAGCCCAAAGCTGACATGTAACTGAGGTCTGGATGTTATTTGTAGGAGTTAATGTTTAAGTGCTATTCTCTAAGCCCCCAGTCTATTCCCCTGTTAAGGGGGTCTGACCTGTATGACTAGCTATGTTTTAGTGGAGGAAGTGTTACCCTGGGGAGAGGTTCTTGATCTCCCAGTTTTGCCCATTTTAAGTACCCTGGGGCTTTCCACCCAGGGGACCTTCTGTGCCCAGCCTCTAGTTATTGCTCCGGTCATGTCTATCCAACTGCCTATTATATTCTCTCCTTAAGGATTCTTTCAGGGAAAGAGACACAGAGTTTCTTCTGTAGCTGCTTCCTACAGAAGAGGCATAAGGTTTTTCTTTCAGAGTCAAGAGATCCTTGCTCTCTGCCAGAAGCCTGGGCATGGGAGGAGGTGGGGATGGTGTCTAGGACAGTGTTTCTTGAGTACGAGTATGACTTGTAGCAAACTGTATTACAAATCTCAGTATTATTGTGGCAAAATCTTAGAATGACAGTATTATTAAAAATTAGTTTTTAATAATTCTAAATCAAAGGATGGGACATAAACAAAATAGTTCAGAGGGTTGTAGCCAAAACATTTAAAAAATTAGGAAAATTCATAGAATTCAGTATAATTTTTGATATTCATAACTATTAATGATTCTATTGAAACATAATTTTTTCCCTAAAATAACCATCATTTTTTAACAAGAAGCCAAATGAAGACAAACCAATTTCTTGTATTAAGTTCAAATCCCATTTGGCTTGATTATTTGCATAACACAACAAGAGTAGCAACTAATTATATAGGCTCTCTTAAGTCTGCTTTGCTGGAATTTAATATTTTCACATTGAGTATTAGCTAGCCCTTCCAGGTGAAGATGCCAAGTTTTATCATTGCCATCATGTTTGCCTACAATATATCAAGTTCTTGAAGTCCCCCAAAATGTTCTGAGGTTCTTTTCTTGCCATCTTCCTGGAAAGCCACCATCCTCCCTTACTTAGAAAGACTGGCATTGAACCACATGAACAAGCAAAGTACCACGTCATTTCTCCAAGGGGTGATACTGGCATTCAAAGTCAATCTCAATTCTTTAAAGCTTTCTGGTAATATCCAGGGTCCAGGTAATTCCTTTCCAGACATGACATTTCAGTTAAAGTCTCAGTTAAAAAAGAACCACAACTGAAAATTGATTCTATATGTCTTATAAAGAAAACATATTCTTATTGGATTTATGCAAATAAACACAGTAAGAAATTATTACTTACTCATTAAGAGTTGCCAGATTCTGGAGGAATCAAATAGGAAGAAAATTATAAGTGCCCTAATATTGCTTATAAAGATATGCTTTACTAAACTGCTTTAAGAAACAAGTTTCCTTGTATCTAAAAAACAAGATTTAAAAATCAACCATATTTTGAACAGAGTCAGAAAAATAATTTTCAGTTCATCTAGTGCTAATCAATATCTGTTTATCTTAATTATTTTTCAGTATTTCTATGAATCCAGTTATCCTCTAGAGTTCTATAAATCTTCATCAAGTTCAAAGCTAAGATTTGAACATTTATCTTTAGAAACTCATATTTTAAAATATGTCTGAGTCCTTCTGATGGATCTTTCTGAAGACATAATCTATTAGCAAATACATCAGACCAAAACTATAACTGTCTCTAAATAACAAAAAGAAAAACTTAAAATGACATGATTATAGACCTGATCATAATGTAGTTGATGAAAGAATTTGTTATTTTATAATAACATTTTAAGATTACATTTGAATTACAAACTAAAGTATGTCAGAACCTTGTAGACTCACAGATTTTCACAGAATCTCCAGAACATTTAGCTTAATAAAAATATATGTATACAAACAAAATATAATTATTATTTATTATTACTATATTTTTTCAAAGCTTCCTATGTCATTTTAAGTACACTAACTAGGCCTAATTAGTCCAGAATTTTGATTTTATCAGGAGAGAGAGAGCAAGTCCTTGAGGTATTCAAGAGGTCAATTGGAATAAATCATTTCTGTCCTTAAAATTTAAATATTGGGAAGGTTAGAGAAAGGCTTTTTGTTGCCTCTGTTTGGCAGCTCCTGTGTTTGAGATGTTGCCTGACTTCTTTTGACCAATCTTGTATCTAGAACAAAATAAGTGGCTTCAGTGTTGATTAAGAAACTAATCAATTTGTTCCCCGCTATCAGTTGTATCCAGGGGCTTCTGTGGGAAAGTAACAGTTACCTAAAGGGAACCCTTGGGTCTTTCTATTTGTTGTTAAAACTATCATTCAGTTTTATTATTTATTTATGTCCCTTTTCTTTATACGCCTTCCTTACATTTTCTTAATTTTTCAATTTTTCTCTTTTTTTATTTCTTTTCTTTGTACAAACCTCCTGCAACTCACAGACCTTCTGTGACTTATTCAGAAAGTCTTGTCCTTTAAAAATGTACCTTTATACTTTATATTTTTATTATTAAACTCATATAGTATCTTTCTAACTGAATTAAAACTCCCAGTTCTCAGAAACCTTAACTTTTAGTGACAACAAAAACTGAGTAATCAGTATGCTTTAGGTTGATACTTTTATGAACATAATAATACATTTTATATTTTTGAGAAACAGGTTCTTTTATTGGTATAGTTTTAAACAATATAACAGAGATATTTGTAAACCCAGGCAAAATAAACAATATATTCTGTTAGTGACTTTAAAAGACATTAACTAAATTTAAACTGGTAGTAATATTAAATGCTTTCCCAGACTACCTGATTCTAAAACAAAGTGGGGGAATAATTTTCTATTTCTATTTCACCATATATATAAACAGTATTGTTACTAGTTGTAGAGAAGGAAAAACTATTCATTTGTCCTTGACAGTTTTCCAAGGAGGCTTAGAGGAGGGGAGATGATATCAAACATGCTCTACTCAGAGCCACTTGAATTTTTAAAAGGTTTTTTCCTTTCTTTTTCACATTGAGTTGTGCAATTCACGCTCTTATTCCCACAATCTGCACCAGATTTGGGGTGGCATAAATTCCCCAGTTGTTAAAGGAATGATAACAGTTCCAAGACCTCAAAGAAGAAGCTTTAAGATATTTAAAAGATTTGCCTTGTTTTCCCCATAAATTTTACTGTCTGAAAAGGAAGTAAAGTTTTTCTTTCTCCTTTGAGCCACTTATTTCCTTTCTGAGTAGAATTCTCATTATGGAATGACATGAAAGCTGGTGTGTAACACAATTTTGATTAGTCTCCTGGAGCTAGCATATCTGAAAGCCAGAATTTGTCTTTTTGGTTCTAAAATAAACTGAAGCTACCAAGAAACTCATAAATTAGAAGTTTTGTTTCATATAACAAGTTTCCACAGATTCCCACATTCAGGTAGTCTTCTTGACTTTGAAAGAGAGTTAGAATTGTAAGCATCATCAAGGTGGGAGTGAGGAGGAGTGGTTATTCTTCTTGCATGGATATTAACCTTTGATCTGCATCAGTGGAAGGGGAACAGGCTTATACTTGTAACAAAAACTTGGCCAGAGGTGAATATACAAGACTGACTGTAATATATTTATTGAGCAACAATCTGGATTTAACATTTTACAGAAATTATTTTTTGTTTATGTTGTTAGTACATTCTTATTTATGGCTCATCAGACTAATATTAGTAATACAGTATATTTATTCCCAGCTATATATCATTTAAGTAAATCTCTAGACTATTTATTTAAAATAACATTTTGATTAGATGGGACAGTAGAATTTTAATTTATTTTTATTCATTTTAGAGAGGACACACAGAGTGAGAGAGAAAGAGAGAGAGAGAGAGAGGAAGAGAGAAAGGGGGGAGAATCTGGAAGCATCTCATCTGGGAATATGTGCCTTGACCAAACCTGTGCAGGGTTTTGAACTGGCGACCTCAGTGTTCCCAGGTTAACGCTTTATCCACTGCACCACCACACGTCAGACTAGATGGGACAGTAGAATTTTAGGTAGTAGTATCCAACAATTCATTGAATTGCAAAAATTCTGTGTTGTTCAATTACAGACAAGAGTAGAACTAAAATAATTTAATTCATTATAGTGTAAATAAATTCACCAAACTACTACTTGACTCATTGCTTCAGCAAATGATTGTTAAAAGCCTAATTAAAAACTAAAGGTACTAGAGTAAATGGTAAACAAGATATACTCAATTCAAAGATGGCGACAGAGTACGCAGATGTTTCAACTGCCCCTACCCAGAACTGAATTAGATTAGAATTTAAGAACAATCATCTTGAAAAACCAACTTTGGATTAAACAAAGAGGAGTCTATAACCAAGAATCACAGAAGAAGCCACACCAAGACTGGTAGAAAGGGTGGAGACACAAAAAGGGCTGCCCTGCTTCTAGGAAGTTGAGGGTCCAGAGGGACTCTCCTGCAGGAAGCATCACCCTGAGAGGTGTGGGTCTTCAGCCCAAAACCCAGAGCCCCAGCCTAGAGCTGCAGAGCCTAGAAGAGATACCCAGACAACATTTGGGGGTGAAAAGAGCTGGGTTTCTCTCTGCAAGGAAGAGACAGAGCTTTCTGAGATGCAGGGTCCAACTTAAAAGACCCATGCAGAATATCTTGTTCACAGCCACTTACTTAGAGCTCAGATGGAGGGAGAGCTGGGAGGACTAGAGTAGCATGAGGACAGTATAAAGTTGGAGGCCCAGAAAGAGACACTGTGGGGGATGGCCACCAGAACCCTTGTGCTGAGTCATTCTCCAGTACTGCAGTCACTATCTTTCTTAAGTGAATCAATACCCTCTGAGTGGCCCCAGCCTCAGGAGAAGCAACCGCCCTGCCCTCAGGGGTCTCCTGTTCCAGTCATGGTGATTGGATTGTAGTGAGAAGCCAGGAAGAAGAGGTGTGTCAGTGACTCAGTTTTCTGGTGCTGAGGCTGGAACTGCCCCCCCCCCAATATTCCTGACTCTAAGACTGGTGCTTCCACCTCAGGGGAAACTCAGTGGAAACTGTCCTGACTGCAGGCACACCATGTCTTAGGGTCTCAGAGGCCACACCCTACTGAGGTCTTTGAAAGAAGTCTGGACAGAATGACAGCTAATGCTGGGGACAGATCCACAACCACTACCCATCCTAATCCCTGAGTTGCCACAGACTCCAGACTCTAGCAGAGATTTTTTCAGTGGCTGAGCCCAACAGACAGCCAGGAAGCAGACAGAGGCTGCAGGAGCCAGGACTCAAGGAACCTTGGCCTTTTAAGTGTACCTTCCCCGAGGCCCAGTGTGGGTAAAAGGCAGCCTAGGTGTGCAGATCAGTATTTCCATGTGCACCAGTAGATGCAGCCACGATCTGTATTGCTTGTAGCTCCAAGAAGCTTGCTGAGGGCCAGTCACAAGCAGTGTCTCCCACTGGTCTGAGCCGGGTTCCTGCCAGGGAGGCCCAGGGCTGGAAAATTAAGTGGCCAGTTGTGGAGAGCATAGTTTTTGGACCTAACAACCCTTGCTAGAGTGATATCCAAAGAGCTCCTTGAACCTGACTTAGTTAAGATGAATTTTGCTCTTTATGCTTAGCACTGGCACAGTGGCTCATTTGCATTGAATAGAATAGAGCTCCACAGTTAGCTGGCATGGGTGCTGAATATCCTGCTCTGCTGGGCTAGATTCCACTGGGAGAAGAAGAGAGTATTGGATCATGGAGATGTAAAGGATGGGTCCTGTAAGTCTACTGTTGGATCTGGTTGAAGAACTTAGCCACTTTGGGGCAGGGGCACAGTCAGCCCCAGAAGAGAACTTTCTCTGTCTTCCTCCCTGAGACCAGGGTCTCACCAGCTGGAAGAACTTCTACAGAGGGGACTGTAGGCTGAATTTTGACCTGAACCTGCTGCTCCTCTTGTTGAGGAGAAATAAAATTTGAGTATCCAACAGTGGTTGAAAGATTAGTCTCTAAAGTTAGGGCCACATTCCCTGTACTGAGCTTCTGACCAAGAGACCCCTGAAGTAAAAGGTCCCACAACATTGTAGTTCCAACTACAGCTGCCCTAAACCAACAACCTTTCAACCTGCAGAGGGATTGGTTGGGTGAAGTCAGTATGAGCCAACAATACTACAGTATTTCTACAGAAGAATCTGTGGAAAGACCAGGCAGCTGCAAGAGGTGGTAGAGCCGCTGAAAAGTGGAGGCAAATCTTACAAAGCTTGGGGCTATTACAGAGCTGCTGTCAGCAGGAGGAAGCTGGTCCTTTTATACAGACTGGCCCCTTCCACACTACTCAATCACAGAAAATGAAGACACAAACAGTGAAAAGGGCAGTATCTGCATACAAGTAACCCACAGCAGGTGATAAATAACAGCTGATGCCAACCCAAAAAGTCCTAGACCCAACACTAGTAGTTTGTAGTGGGTGGCAAACAGCACCAACTCCAGGCTCAGGTAGCTACACAAGCAGCATGCCCAAAAGAGGAGTCTAGCAGGCACCAGACACTGTGGAGAATAAATAAACTCAACAAGACAGACATTGCACAGTGTGTAATACACATGATCAAAGTTGACCTTAGAGGCAGCCAGCGTAAAGGAATAACCACACTGACAACAAGAGGAAAAATAGTAGCCTTAAGAAGCATTTCTAGAACAAGAAAAACAGGAGACCCGGAGATCAGTACCTCTGAGCCAATCTTCCTCATAAAGACACCACAAAAAATTTAAAGTCAGACAGCACTAACCTAATACACAGACAAAATAGGCAAAGAAATATGACCCAAATGAATCAAAAAGAGAAATCCCCAGAAAAAAAACTAAATGAAATGAAAATAACAAACTACTAGATTCAGAGTTTAAAATAATAATTTTGGGGATTCTCAAGGACCTTATAACAACAACGAATGGTCATAATGAACATTTAAATAAAGAGATAGCAAGCATCAAAAAGGACATTGAAATCTTTTTTTTTTAAGTTTTTTTTTAATTTTTATTTTATTCATTTTAGAGAGGAGATACAGAGTGAGAGAGAGGGGGGGGGGAGGAGCTGGAAGCATCAACTCCCATATGTGCCTTGACCAGACCAGTGCAGGGTTTTGAACTGGTGACCTCAGTGTTCCCAGGTCGACGCTTTATCCACTGCGCCACCACAGGTCAGGCGGACATTGAAATCTTAAAGAAGAACAAGTAAGAATTGAAAAATACAATATTAGAAATGAAGGTGGCACTATAAGAATTCAATAGCGGGCTGAATGAAGCAAAAGATTGAATCAGAAATTTAGAATACAAGATCAACATAAGCACAGAAGTAGAGCAGCAAAACAAAAAGAGACTCGAGCTCTGGCTGGCTGGCTCAGCAGTAGAACATTGGCCTGGCATGTAGAAGTCTGGGGTTTGATTTTCAGTGAAGGCACACATTAGAAGTGCCCATCTGCTTCTTCACCCTTTCCCCTCTCCTCCCTTTTTACTCCTTTCCCCTCCTACAGCCAAGGCTCCGTTGGAGAAAAATTGGCCCAGGCATTGAGGATGGCTCCATAGTCTCCTCCACAGGTGCTAGAATGGCTCCGGTTGAAATGGAACAATGCCACAGATGGTCAGAGCATTATCCCCTGGTGGGCATGCATGGTGGATCCCAGTCAGATGCATGCGGGCGTCTTTCCGAATGTCTCCCCGCTTCTAATTTTGGAAAAAGACAAACAACAAAAAGAGACTCAAAAAGACTGAGGAAACTCTAAGAGACCTCTTTGACAACAAGAAGAGAAACAACATCTGCATCAAAGGGGTTCCTGAAGGAGAAGAGAAAGAACAAGGGATAGAGAACCTGTTTGAAAAAATTATAGGTGACAATTTCCCTAAATTGATGAAAGAAAAAGTCACACAAGTTTAAGAAGCACAGACATTTCCATTAGAAAGAAACCCAAGGAATTCTACACCAAGACAAATCATAATTAAAATGCCAAAGTTAAAAGACAAAGAAAGAATACCAAAAGCTGCAAGAGAAAAGCAATTAATTACCTACACAGAGCCCCCATAAGGATAACATCTATGTTCTCAATAGAAACACTTGAGACTGGATGGGGTTGGCGAGAAATATTCAAAGTGGTGCAAACCAAGAACTTATAACCAAAACTACTGTATCCAGCAAGGCTATTATTTAAAATTAAAGAAGAACTAAAAAGCTTCCCAGACAAAAAAAAATAATAATAATAATAAGAAAACAAACAAACAAAAAAAACACCAAGAAATTCATTATGAACAAACCAGTACTGAAGAAATGTAAAGGGGCCTGCTATATATATATATAAATAAATAAATAAAAAGGAAAAAGAAAGAAATAAAGAAAAAGATTGTAGATTTAAAAAATAAAATGGCAATAAACAAGTACATGTTAATACTAACCTTAAATGTAAATGGATTAAATGATCCAATCAAAAGACATAGGGTAGCTTCAGAGATAAGAAAACAGGACCTATATATATGTTGTCTACAAAAAACCCACCTCAGAACAAAAGATACACATAGACCAAAAGTCAAGGAATGGGAAACTATATTTCATGCAAATAGAAATGAAAACAATCTGAGGTAGCAATACTTATATCTGACAAAATAAACTTTAAAATAAAGACTATAGTGAGGGATCAAGAAGGTCAAAACATAATGATAAAGAAAGCAATCCAACAGGAGAATATGAGCATTGTAAATATGTATGTGCCTTATATAGGAGCACTTAATATATAAAGTAGATTTTGATGGATATAAATGGTCGTATCAACAGTAATACTGTAATAGTAGGGAATTTTGATACCCCACTAACATCAATGGATAGATTCTCCAGATATAAAATTAACAAAAAAACAGTGCCCTTAAATGACACACTACATCAATAAGATTTAATAGATACTTTCAGAGCCTTTTACCCCAAAGCAGCCGAATAGACATTCCTTTCAAGTGCTCATGATACATTCTCTAAGATAGACCACATATTATGACACAAAATGAGTCTCAATAAATTTAAGAAGATTGATATTATATCAAGCATCTTCTCTGATCATAATGTCACAAAACTAGAAATCATGTATAATAGAAAAAAAGAAAAAATTCAAACACTTGGAGGCTTAATAGCATGTTATTAAATAAAAAAGGGTTAACAATAAGATGAAGAACAACTCAAAATTTACAGGACATAGGAAAAGCAGTTCTGAGAGGAAAGTTCATAGCATTACAGGCATACCTTAAAAAACAATAAAAAGCTCAAATAAACAATTAAACCCTGCCTCTAAAAGAACTAGAAAATAAATAAAAAATAAAGCCCAGAGGAAGTAGAAGAAGAAAATAATAAAGATCAGAGTGAAAATAAATGACATAGAGGCTAAAAAAAAAATACAAAAGATCAATGAAATCAACAGTTGGTTCTTTGAAAATGTAAACAAGATTGATAAACGTTTAACCATACTCATCAAGAAAAAAAGAGAAGGTTGGCTCAGTGGTAGAGTGTTGGCTTGGCAGGCGGAAGTCCCAGGTTTGATCCCTAGTCAGGGCACACAGGAGAAGCTCCATCTGCTTCTCCACCCTTCTCACTCTCCTTCCACTTTATCTCCCTCTTCCTTTCCCACAGCCAAGGTTCCATGGAAGCAAAAGTTGGCATGGTTGAAGAGGATGGCTCCATGTCCTCTGCCTCAGGTGCTAGAATGGCTCTGGTTGCGGTGGAGCAACGAGCTGAGCATTGCACCCTGGTGCGCATGCCAGGTTGATTCTGGTCAGGCTCATGCAGGAGTCTGTCTGTCTGTTCCCCCTCCACCCCTGCTTCTCACTTTGGGAAAAATACAAAAATAAAATTAAAAAGTGCAAGGAGGAATGTAGGAAGAAGTACTATACACAGTAATTAAATTATATAATATATTATAAAAATAAGTTTAAAATAAATTAAAAGCTATTTGTGTACTTAACAAATGGCAAAATATATCCATGTAATGGTCTTGCTAAGTGGGTTCCAGTTGGGCACCTGTGGGAGTCTGTCAGACTGCCTCCCCCTTTCTAATTTTGGAAAAATACAAACAAACCATCAAAAAAAGATCAAGAAAACTAAAAAGAAAAAAAGGGAAAGGACTCAAATAAATAAAATTAGAAATAAAAGTGGAGAAGTAACAACGGACACTGAAGAAATATAAAGAATTGTAAAAAATACTATGAAGATCTGTAAGCCAAAAACTAGGATAACTTAGGTGAAATGGATAAATTGCTAGAAACATACAATCTTTCATAACTTAATATGGAAAAATCAGAAAATCTCAACAGATCAGTTATAACAAATAAAATTAAAACAGTTATCAAAATGCTCTCAGCAAACAGAAGTCCTGGGCCAGATAGATGCACAGGTGAATTTTACCAAATATTTAAAGAAGAACTAACACCTTCTCAAGCTATTTCAAAAAAAATCAAGAGGGGGAGACTTCCAAGCTTCTTTTATGAGGCAAGTATGATCCTCATTCCAAAGACAGGTAAAGACACTACAAAGAAAGAAAATGATAGGTCAATATTTATTAGCAAACTGGATTCAGCAATACCTGAAAAAATAATCATGCATTATGATCAAGTGGGATTTATTCTGAGGAGGCAAGGCTGGTACAATATTCAGAAATCAATCAATGTGATTCATGACATAAACAAAAGGAAGGCTAAAAATCCCATGTTAACATAAATAGATGCAGACAAAGCATTTGATAAAATCTAGCACTCATTTGTGATCAAAACTCTAAGCAAAGTGGGAATACAGAAAACATACCTCAACACGATAAAGGCCATCTATGACAAACCCACAGCCAACATCATACTCAATGGACAAAAGTTAAAAGCAATCCCTTTGAGATCAGGAACAAGACCTGGGTGGCCCCTTTCATCACTCTTATTCAACATAGTTCTGGAAGTTTTAGCCATACCAATCAGATAAGAAGAAAAAATAAAAGACATCCAAATTGGAAAAGAAGTAAAACTATTGTAATTTGCTGATTATATGATATTGTGCATAGAAAACTCTAAAATCTCAGCCAAAAAACTACTAGATCTGATAAATGAATTTGGCAAGGTGGTAGGATATAAAATTAATATACAGAAATCAGTAGCATTTTTATACACCAAAAATAAATTGTCTAAAAGAGAAATTAAGAAAATAATTCCCTTTACTATTGCAACAAAGAAAATAAAGTAAACATTTTTTTTTTAAAGTAAACATTGAAAATTTTAAAACATTGAAATAAGAACTAAAGGGAGATACAAACATGTGTAAGCATATACCATGTTCATGGATAGAAAATAATAAACATTATTAAAATGTCTATATTACCCAAAGCAATCTATAAATTCAATTCAGTTCCTATTAAAATATTAACAATATACTTCAAATGTATAAAACAAATATTCCATAAATTTATATGGAAACAAACAAACAAAAAAACACAAATAGACTCAGCAATCTTGAAAATGAAGAATAAAGTGGGAGGTATCACAATTCTTGATATCAAGTTATACTACAAGAATATTATAATAAAATATCCTTGGTACTGGCATAAGAACAGGCATACAAATCAATGGAACAGAACAAAAAACCCAGAAATAAACCCATACTTTTATGGTCAATTGATATTTGACAAAGGAGGTAAGAGTATACAGTGGAGTAAAGACAGCCTCTTTAATAAATGGTGTTTGGAAAATTGAACAGGTACATGCACAAAAATGAAACTAGACCACCAACTACACCATTAACAAAAGAAAACTCAAAATGGATAAAAGACTTAAATGTAAGCCGTGAAACAATAACCATTTAGGAAGAAATCTTAGGCAGTAAACTCAGTTTTCTCTCATAGCTATGTTTTTACTGATTTGTCTCCATAGGCAAGTGAAATAAAAGACAGGATGAACAAATGGGACTATATCAAACTAAAAAGCTTTTGCACAGCAAAAGATACCATTCACAAAATAAAATGACAACCCACACAATGGAAGAACATATTCACTAATACACTTGATAAGGGGTTAATAACCAAAATTTACAAAGAACTTCTAAAACACCAGTAAGGTAAACAATCCAATTAAAAAATGGGCAAAAGATCTGATTGGACACTTCTCAAAAGAGAACATATAGATGACCAATAGGCATATGAAAAAAATTTCAAATAAATCATATTTGATTGCCTCTATAATTATTTTACTCATCATTTTAATGCTTATTGTTCAATATATCATTTGAATTTATTATTTTGTTTTCTCTAGACTTTGTTTCTAGTGATTTACAGAGGCATCACAACTGCTTTGTGTATTTTTCAAATTTTTCTATCATTTTAATTTCTTCTGTTGCTTTATGGCTTGTTAGCTTATACAGCTCTTTCCTACCTCAATATTTATTTTTTGTCAAATATTTTATGCTCTGTACTGTAACCTCATACAGTCCAATTTGTTATTGCTTTATATTTAAAATTTTAGTAATATCTTTGTTCAGGCTTCCCCTATTGGCAATATTTTTCTTTTAAGCACTGTTTTCTAGAGTGTTTCTTTTCTTTTTTTTTCTGATCCTGCCTTTGGGTTTCCCTTTTTTCCCTTCCTCTCCACCTCTTACCCTCCTTCTTTTCCTTCCCTACTTGCTTTTTTTTAGTATAATAATATAACACTTATACTGGTTCCTTGTGGATTTATTTTCTTTAAATAAATGAGTGTTTCCAGCTCTAACAGTTTGTAAGGAAAAAGAGTATCTGTGTGTTTAAGGAGGTTGTATGTGTGAGAAGGGAAGAGAAGGGGGGGGGGCATTTCCCTGAGAGAAAACAAACATTATCCTTATCCCCAGGATTTTTTGAGTGTGTGAGCATTTGAAAATTTTAGCATACGCTACCCGCACTCCCACTCAGTTATCTGGGTTAGGTAGCTGTGGGAATATTTAAAATTCAGTCTCTTTTTTTCATCTGCAGGAACAAATTTGTCCTGCAGACTAAATATGGTCTGCCTATGGTATTTTTCATGTTGATTCATTTCTGCTACATCTTGGGCCAAAATAGAATCCAGAAAATCTCGTATAGACAACATCCACATCAATTGCAAACATGGACTATGCCCCTGACCTTTGAGAATGTTACCACTCCTAGGTCCTTCTGAGATCCCAGTCCAGAAATCTTGTCCCTACTTCCACTCCTTTTCTCTTGCTCTGTCTTCATTCTTTATGCAGCTCCACCTACTTTCTGGTTTGTGATTTTAGTTCTCTTCATTTTTATTTAAGATAATGCTTGAGTTTTAGTGTTCTCAAGTATAAAATAATATTTCCTTTGATTTATAATAGGATGAAGTACATATATAACTAAAAATGCTATCAAATTACGATGCAAACACCATAGTTTCAAAGCACATTTATGTTATAATCTGTGTGATTTTTTTTTTTTTTTTTTTTTTTTTTTACAGGGACAGAGAGAGAGTCAGAGAGAGGGACATTTAGGGACAGAAAGACAGGAACGGAGAGAGATGAGAAGCATCAATCATCAGTTTTTCATTTTGACACCTTAGTTGTTCATTGATTGCTTTCTCATGTGTGCCTTGACCACGGGCCTTCAGCAGACCAACCCACCCCTTGCTGGAGCCAGCGACCTTGGGTCCAAGCTGGCTAGCTTTTGCTCAAGCCAGATGGGCCCGCGCTCAAGCTGGTGACCTCAGGGTCTCGAACTGGGTCTTCCGCATCCCAGTCCGATGCTCTATCCACTGCACCACTGCCTGGTCAGACTGAATATTTTTATTAACCAGGCAAGAAAAACATTTCTTAAAATTGGGTTTCTTGTAATAGTACTAATATTAACATTCTTTATGTATATTAGTAATCAGAAATCCCTATTAAATCTTTTACCATCTCTAACATAATAAATTTTTTTACATGTTTTATCGTAAATAATTATTTTATAATACTTTTTTGTATTAGTATATCTTATTCTCCTTATAGATTATGAAGCTCTCGTTAAAAACATTTTACCCATTTATATGCTTTAGCAGAGGAGCATGTATCTGATATATAAAATACACTTATATAAAAATATATTTGTAAATTAAAGCTTCATAGTTAAATCATAAAAAGCTAAATAACTATTTTAACAAGATATTTGAGATATAAGAAATTTATACATTCAGAGCCACTATTCCATGAAATTAATAGAAATTGTTACATAATGTATGGTATCTGTCACAGAAACTGTCTTAAATTTAATCATTATTTTCATTGATGTTTAAGGTTAAACCTACATTTTTATAGTGTTTAACAGATCTCAAAAATATATAAATATTATTTTCCAAATCCCAGTCCAGCTTACATTTCTCATTTTTATTAATCACAGCCTCTGTTATCAAATGATACAGTAACCATTAGGAGGAATTAGACAGTGCTTTTTAACAAAAGATAAAACAAAGATACAAATTGGAAAATTAAAAGATGCTGGCTAAATCACTTATACCTTCTTTTCCATATATTTTGGTTAAATAAATATAATTCTGCTTATATTTCAAGATATAATATTTTTCAAAAAATATTTTTAATATTTTCTTGTTTATCTTATGTATCTCTAGTTATTTCCTCAAAACTGTCCTCCCATATGTTCCCTGACTGACTTTTTATATATATATATATAAATAAGACATCAAGTGCTACAGGATACTTCTTAAAAAGACCAGGATACTCAGTAATTATGAAATATTATTGAGGCCCCCAAAAAGCTTTTGTTTATGTGAGTTATAGCTATCTTTACCATATTAGAAATTAAAACTGAGATTTTTCTTCAAATATTTGTATTTTATTTCTTTTAAAATAAGGTAACATTGCTTTTGTACCATCAGTGCGTTATCCCAATAAAAAATGGCAAATGCAATCTTAAAAAAAAAACAAAACTGTCCTATATATTTCCTTAACTTTCAAGTTGTTTTGTATAAACATAAGTATGAACCATTCAATTTAAATAATATAATTCATAAATACATATATAATTAAAGAGTCAGCATTTGTCAAACTAACATCACTGTCCTGACAGCAACCTAACCACTGAAGTTTGTTCCACTCCAAAAACCCCAGATTCATAAAAAAAGTAGAGTCCAGGTGTCTAGTATGCACCTGGACTGCTGGCCCCACGCATGACTCCCCAAAACCCAATCTGGAATTATGATGCTTTCCATCAGTGAACTATTTGTAGCCAGTGCTTCTTCCTTACCAACTTATCTTTTGGTCCTAGGCCAAAAGGTATCAGTGATATTATTTCTGATTCTTAACAATGACTAACATTCCACACAAACTGTAAGCAGCTATTGCAAAAAAGAAGTTACTTTTAAAATAAACAATGACAATACAACTTTTAAATAAGTAATTAATAGACATGGTGTACATTAAAAAATAATTTTTCTTCCTTTCATTTATTCCCCTCAACACCTCAAACACTCCAATAGAAATATTTACATTTTCTTCTGTATATGCTTCTGAAGGTATTCTATTTACAGAAAGATAATAATACTCTGTTTTTTAAAAAGCGGTTCCATAACATGCACATTATTCTGGACCTGGTTTTTCCACTGTTATATATTATAATTCTATATATACATATTGTGGAGTTTGGGATTCAGGGAGTTTAGAGAGAGTAGTCTGGGGCATGTATCAACTAGTGGAGTTTTTCATGTTCTTTCATAGAAGCCAGAAAACAAGAGGGTTTGCTCTTTGAAACACAGTGCTAATCAGTTATGAAGGGAAGAATGCTTTCCTGGGGAGGCAACTTCAGTTAGCCAAGTCTAACGAGCTGTCCATAATAAAAGGGAAGCTATTAGCTATGAACAACCACACACAGAGCAACCGAAGATGGATACACTGACCCATTAACAATGTATTAAAATACATGTTTTCACTTTTAGATTTTATTTGAAAATTTTAATGTTTAATTTTATTTTTAAATCTTTAAAGGGTAATCCAACCATAAATCACATGAGAAAAATTCATAAAATATATTTTTATCTAGGAAGAGGCTACAAATGGACTTTAAATGAGACCCTCAACAAAATCAATATAATACACCAAGATATCATGCATGTCTTACAGAAGAAAAGAACTTCAAATCTAGCACTCAATCCCTCCATGCCTTCTAATGAACATGTGTCTCTGCAAAGCAGAGAACAGGGGGCAGGAATTAGTCAGTAGAATAAAGACAAACAAACAAACAAAAATACCAAAACAGTGAAACCCATGGCCACTGAGGACAAAAAAAAGGGATCTGGGTTATAAGCCAGGAAAAGAGTTCACAGTGCTAACAATGAAAAGCCTTGACACAAAAACCAGGAGTCTGAGTCAAAGAGATGAATAAGAATGAGCTCTGGAATCTTTTCTGAGTAAATGGAAAATCATGATGAATAGGGGACTGTTTTATGAAAGCTAGCTGGAATTATGTTACAAATTCAGACATTTTTAAAAGGGACTTATGAAAGAGTTTGTACTCAAAGGACAAAAACATTGCATGTAAAATGCATATAGGCTAGGCAAAGAGATTCTGGAAGATGCAGGTGGAGATGTGGTTTACAGTCAGATTGTGGAGTACCTATAAAATAGTTGCTCTCTTTTCATAATCAAAGCAATGAGAAAGTGTTTCAAACTGAACAAAAAACAGTTGATTTAACATGATTACATCTTAAAGTGTAGCTATCACTGGGCTGAGAATTTCATGTTACTATATTGAGTTAAATGCCATAATGCAAAAAATGAATCCCAGCAAGTAATCTGTACAACCACATAAAAGAATTATACTAATGATATCATATTTTAAAACATGTTAAATTTGTTATTTAAAGAATTTATTTTATAAGACATAACTGCTAAGAACCAAGATAATTTTTTTTATATAATTTTATATCAGAGTGACCAGGAGACTGATTTTTTAATCTATAATTTTAAAAATGTACATTTTCTATATTTTGACATTTTAAAACATTATTTATAAAAATTAAACTTTAATATAATTCTTAACTGGAAGATTTATTCTTCCTTTAGACATATGCTTTGTGAATACTTGAGTAAAAAAATCAGTGAAATAATTGCTGAATCATTTGTGCCCAACTACATTTCAAATCTGTTTTTGATCTATGAACAGAATTTGAAGACTGTAATCACTCACACCTTCCTGCCTCCCCCCAGGATGCTTTATGAGGGTTTTAAGATACCACAATTCCCTCAGGTTTCCTTCTGCCTTTACTGACTCCTTTTATTCAACCCTATTTGCTTATTCTGTCTTATCTACCTGTTTAGTTCGAGTCTAAGACTGCTTAACAAAAACTTCAGCTAGCCAGGTTGAACTGTGAGTGATTCCCCACCCGAGCAATTTTGATTGATGTCTTACCTCCATCTGACCGTGGGGCATTCTCATAGTTAGTTAACCCCCCCCCCATCACTTATCTGGTAGCGCAATGGATAGAGCGTCGGACTGCAATGTGAAGGACTCAGGTTCGAGACCCCGAGGTTGCCAGCTTGAGCGGGCTCATCTGGCTTGAGCAAAAAAAGCTCACCAGCTTGGACCCAGAGTGACTGGCTCGAGCAAGGGGTTACTCGGTCTGCTGAAGGTCCCGGTCAGGGCACATATGGGAGGGCAATCAATGAACAACTAAGGTGTTGCAACAGAAAATCTGATGATTGATGCTTCTCATCTCTCTTCGTTCCTGAAAAAAAAAAGAACATTTCTTTCTTAGTCAGCACCACCCTCCCTCCGCCATTGTTGTTTAACCACCACAGGTAACAGAAGTTTCCCCCTGCACAGAGAAATATAGCCAAACTCAGTCCTATATAACATGAGGCTTTTCATCCTCTCACTGCTAACGCCTTTAGGGTCTCAGCCCATCTGTTCACAGATTAATAAATAAACTTCTTTCAAAATTCATCAGGCCTTGTGCATCCCTCTTTTGGCAAACTAACACTACCTATAGTTATATTGCTTGAATTTCCAGGTTTCTGATCTTTAACCTCTTCATTTTTCTGTCATTTAATCACTTACTTGTTTCCTCTAGTTCCATGTCATTAAAGACCATATATCCACTTGTGAATCCAAAATTTATATCTCTCACCCATGAATGTTAGAGTCATTTAAGTGACCTCTTAATATCTCCTGTGCATCTTAAATTTACCATTTTCAAAAAATGAGCACTAATCTAGACCCTTCCCCTCCCCCACCTATATCTTCCAACATATCTCCATATTCACAGTTGTTCCATCTTTCCAAGTGCTCAGACCAAATTTTTGGAGGTATCTGGAACCTGTTCCTTCTGTTTTATTTGACTTCCAATTCTTCAACAAGAGCTTACTGACTCAATATTTAAAATAGAACTAGAATCTTACCTGCATTTACTGCCACATTCTCAAGTCAGTCATCTCTCACCTGGCATTCTACAAACGCCCTATAAAGCCTGCTGCAACTCTTGGTCCTCTTCTGTTCATTTTCAACTCAGCTGCAGAAATACCCTCTTAAAAAGTGAATCAGAACATAGCACTCTGCTTAAAAGCCTGCAAGGTTTCTAGTATCATTCAAAATAAAATACAAAATTTTAAAATAAAGGACAGGTTTTACATGATCTGGAATATTAGCTTTCTCTCAAAAGTTATCTTCTAACACTTTCCCATCACTTTTTAGTCCTATCTTGCTGGTTTTCTTGCTGTATATTTTATTGCTGGTTTAGAGCCTTGCACTTGATACTTACTGTTGCTAAAATTTCCTTTTTTCAGAAACTGTGGGGTACATTTTCTTGTATTTCTCATGCTTTTATTAAAATATTAACTTATCAGTGGTAAACTGCCCTAATCAAATACCACCTGCTATTTTCTGCCATCTTTTCTTTCATAGAAAACTAAACATTTTTATTACTTGTATTTTTGTCTGTTTTCCCTTTCTGGAATATAAGATTCATGAAGGTAGGGGAACTTGTTTGTTTATTTTTCTCGTTGCTATGTCATTGCTTCAAATACAATATATGAACTATTTTATGCATTTAACAAAATAATTTATTTAATAAATAATTTGTTATAATTATTTTTTTTAAATATTTATTTTATTTCATTCATTTTAGAGAGGAGACATAGAGTGATAGAGAAAGAGAGAAAGGAGTGAGGAGCTGGAAGCATCAACTCCCATATGTGCCTTGACCAGACCAGTGCAGGGTTTTGAACTGGCGACCTCAGTGTTCCCAGGTCGATGCTTTATCCACTGTGCCACCACAGGTCAGGCTGTTATAATTATTTTTAAAGTGATGAATAATTTTAAATTTATTGTTTAATGTCAAATGCATCTATACTTATATGGCATGAAATAAACAAAAAGGTACTGACAATTGTTTATACAAGTATGCTCATTAGAAAATTATTCAAAATATTTATTATATTTGAAACAAGTTAATTTTAAAAAAATAATTACTTCTGTTTATGCTAAAGTACAATAAAATCATTGATATCATACTGTATTTATGAATAACAAGGAAAGAGGGAGATAGTTTTTCAACTCCTCACATGTGTATATGATATATCTATATGTTTATATGTGTTGAATTGAGCTACTGTCCCTATGTTCTCTCTATTTATAAATATACTATAATACTAATGCCTTAATTGTACTCTATCTTTATGTATATGTATATAAAGAAAAAAAAGGAAAGAGCATGAAAGGAAAAAAAAAGAGAAGGAGAAAGAAAGGAAGGAAAGAAGGAGAGAAGAAAATGTCTGCCAATTATAAACAGCAAATATTAAGAAAAGATGACCAGTAGATAGAGAGAAAGAGAGAGATAGGTAGGTAGATGATAGATAGATATAGATAAATGATTACAAATAACTTAGAGCTATGTAAATTTTTTAGGAACTTGTATTACTCTTTGTATTTAATTTATAAATAAATTTGGCAGATCATGCTACAAATTGACTTTAAGTGTAAATTATTTTATTCAACAGTGTTCATCCTGTTGGAATAGAATGCATACAGATAATTTGAATTACGTCAGGCTTTAGCACCTTACCAGAAGCAGATACAGTCTTTGCTCTCCTACATTTTCAAGTATGTCATACATCTCTTATTTTTGGTATACTGAGGAGAGTTTGTGGGAAATACTGAATTGCTCTATTGACATCTGAGGTAGCCAACCATTAGTTTTCTAGCATCAGGATGAAAATATCCTCTCCACTTGAAAACTGTATGGTTTTATTTACCAATATCATCCAATAAATTCAATTTTAAAACATGTCAAATTGTTACCAGAAAAGAGCACTGGTTCAGAATAGGTTTGCTTAGGGTTGTCCAGTAGTCTGTGTGTTCTTGACTTCTTGTAGGAAAGATCACACAACATAACTTCAGGTGATTTAGAGAGGACATTTATTAGAAATGGGGACAAGCAGAAAAGGAAGGACCTTGAATAAAAGAAGCAACAAGAGAGAGCCTATGTGACCTGCTTTGGCTCCCTAGAAGTGTTATAGGAAAGAAATGAGCCTAACAAAGTTTAGAGAAAAGGGGTTTTAGAAATAAGGTCAGCCTGACCAGCGGTGGTGCAGTGTATAGTGCGTCGGATTGGGATGTGGAGGACCCAGGTTTGAGACCCCGAAGTTGCCAGCTTGAGCGCAGGCTCATCTGGCTTGAGAAAAAAACTTACCAGCTTGGACCCAAGGTCGCTGGCTCCAACAAGGGGTTACTGGGTTTGCTGAAGGCCCGTGGTCAAGGCACATATGAGAAAGCAATCAATGAACAACTAAAGTGTTGCTCCACTCCTGTCTGTCTGTCCCTATCTATCCCTCTCTCTGACTCTTTCTCCATTCCTGTAAAAACAAACAAACAAACAAAAAAACCCAAAATCAAGATCAGGGGTTAGCCGGACACAAGCTGCTTCAGCCCATTGCTCCTGAGCTCCATTGCAAGCCTTATGGGGTCTTTTAGAGATTATAAGAGAAAGAGAGAGGCAAGGAAAGCACTCCTGGGGAAAAGAAGAGGGTGGAAAGAGAGGGGGAAGATGAAGGTATGCTCCCAGGAGGAAAAGTACACAAGGTTCTCCTTCTTAAAGGCTTTTAAGGGTACAGATTTTAGGGGAGGTGCCAGAGGAGAGTCTTAATAGAATATTCATCAGCTTTCCAAGTATGTCCTTTTAGGGTCATGGTCCCCACTGCTTGGTTGGTAGCAGGGCAGTGAGTCATTACTCAATGTAGCTTGTCTTGAGGACAGCCATGGCATCTGGTATTGCTTGTCTGATTTTGCTGATTTTCTGGGCCTGGAGTTAAAAGGAGGCCTAGATGTTTCTAGGGTTTAATGCTTAATGGCTATTCTCCAGTCCCTTTATTCACTGCTCTGCTAAGGGGCATAAAGCTATAAACTGCATGACAAGCAACATGCTAGGGGAGGAAAGATAGAAAAAGAGAGGTTGTGATCCATATGGCCAGTGATATGAAGTCAAGGGGTTCAAACTCCATAACCAGCAGTATGTTAGTGAAGGAAGTGTTATCCTGGGCATGCAAACTTTATTTTCCCATTGCTAGGCACCTGGGGCATTCTGCCCTGGTGACTTTTTGTGCCTGGCCTACTCCTTGCTCTACTCATATTTTTCTAACTGCTTACCACAAAGTCACTATATTGTATATATGAGACTAATGACATTATATACCAACTATATACTTAAATAGTCAAAAACAGTCTTCTCAACTTTTAATCACATTCATGGTGAGAAAAAATAATTTAGAGCGAAATTACAAACACAATAAAGATATTGCACAAGTAATCCAAATAATTGACTTTGAAATATGTGAAGATGCATTTTATCCAAGTGTTTACGAAAAGAGCTCTTAAAAATCTTTTTCTGTTAAATACATTTTATTATTTTATATGCCTATCTTCAGATAAATACATCACACAGTACTGCTTGACCTTTTAGCTTCTCCAGTGAAAAATGAGGTTAAAGAATCAATCTCACTCTCAGCAATATCAAGAGTTTTTGCATTAACATGTCCTTTGTCCTGTAATAGTGTCACTTATTTTTGCTTGGCTATTTTCTTATATATATTTAAAGTATCAAATGTTGTTTTATTTCTGACTCATTTTTACATCTTTTGTTATTTTTTTATACTTCTGTGGGGTTTTTTTTGTTGTTGTCCTTGTTTTGCTGAGGTTTTGTCTAGAGCCTGTGGGTACTTGCCCCATGTGAAGTTCTTCCCCTGCCTGTCTACTCACCCACCACCACGAGAAGAGGTTTCTCCCTGCCTGGTCCCTCGCATGTCCTGTAAGACTAAATAAATAAGAATGACTCACCGCCTTACGGCTTCATAATTCAGACATGAAATTTTTGGTCTAGAAAGCAATAGACATGTTTACATATTACAATTTTTCCAAGCCCTTATCAATAAGACCATAACCTCATGGATCTATTTTACAAAATCTCCTCATAAATTCTAATATAGAGGAGGAGGAGGAGGAGGAGGTGGAGGAGGAGGAGAAGAAGAAGGAGGAGTAATATATATATATATATATATATATTACATTCTTGGAGTAAGTGTTCAAACTCAAAAATGGTGGATCATTTAGTAGACACTGAGGAAGAACAAGTCCTTGTTAATTAATGTCCTGTTGTAAGGATTTAAAGTGCAGGACACGAGCATATTTGTGCATGCAATAAAAATAGCTACAAGTGGTATATTTTTAATGGATGTTCTAATTGCAAATTGAAAAAATACTTTGTAGGGTTTTACATTTTATTTTTTATAAAGAAAGAGTATCATACTGAGAATAAACAGACAGGCACCATCATATCAGCATTAGTCCACAGACAGGAAATTAAAACCTGAGCATTTCAGGTAAAAGGCATATTAGTTTTTTAAACACCTAATTTCTTTCACTGGTGTGGGAGATATAATGACAGGTAGCACTTCTGCAACTTAAGTGACTCTTATACATCATCTGCTTCTAAATGGCATAAACCACTTTGCAGATTTTAATTTTTCATTCTTCAAGAAAGTACAAGAATAGAGCAATCATGTAGATAAAATCAACATACTTTATCTAGTCTTTTAGAGCAATGATTTGCAATTTCAATACTACAGGATTATATTTTTGCATTCCTTTAGACCTTTTCTGTAATTAGACAAAAATATCAAAAATTATTTAAGTTTTTTCTTATACTCTTGTGCTATAGGGGATAAAAAAAATGTATGATCTGATTGCTTTAAAAAAAAAAGAAAATATGAATAAGAAAATAATTCCAGGTAATACAAATCCGTGACATTATATCTGTTATTGCCTATATGGAAAACCCTTCAAAATTATAGATGTAAAATATTGTAATTTCTTTATGGTATTATTAGCTAATTTATGAAAGGAGACTGAAGATCTCTAATGAAAAGAGTCAGCACTAATGAGTGAGAGTGATAGTAAAAATATGTTCACATAATGAGTCCTTTTCTCTCTCTTTTTTTTTCAAGTGAGAGGAAGGGAGATAGAGAGACAGACTCCTGCATGCACCCCAACCGAGATCCATAGTCAGAGGCCAATGCTCAAATCAACTGAGCTATCCTCAGCACCTGTAGTCAACACTCGGACCAACAAGCTATTCTCAGGGACCAGGGCTGACACTCAAACCAATTAAGCACTGGCTGCAAGAGGGGAAGAAAGAGAAAAGCAGGAAGAAGAGAAAGAGAGAAACAGATGGTTACTTCTGTGTGCCCTGACTGGAGAGCAAACTCAGGATGTCCATACGTAGGACTGACACTCTATCCCCTGAGCCAACCAGCCAGAGCCAATTTTGAAATTTCAAACAAATATTTTTAAAAATAACAAATATAGTTTCTTATTTTTGATTATGTACTGTTTAATTAAATTATACTTAATATGTATATATTTTTACTTTAATATTACAGTCATTTACAATATTATATTTGTTTGAGGTATACAACCCAGTGATTAAACATTCACGTATTTTACAAGGTTATCATTCTGGGCTCTGGCCAATTAGTTCAGTGGTAGAATGTCGGCCCCGCATGTGGATGTCCTGAGTTCAATTCCCAGTCAGGGCATACAGGAGAAGGATCCATGTCCTTCTCCACCCTTCCCCCTCTTTCTTTTCTCTCTCTCTTCTCCTCTCCTGCAGCCATTGCCTGATTAAAGCGAGTGGCCCCAGGCACTGAGGATGGCCCTAAAGCCTCTGCCTCAGGGACTGAAAGATGGCTCTGGTTGCAATGGAGCAAGGGCCCCAGATGGGCAGAGAGCATCAACCCCTAGTGGGCTTGCCAGTTGGATATCAGTTGGGGCATATGCAGGAGTCTGTCTCTGCTTCCTCTTCTCTCACTTAAGAAAATAAAAAGTTATTACACTGATAAATCTAGTACTTGTCTGGCACCATATATAGTTATTACAATATTATTATCTATATTTTAATGCTGTATTTTACATCCTCATGATGGTTTTATAGCTACAAATTTGTACTTCTTAATCCCATCACCTTTTTCTTCCAGTTTTATAACCCCTTGTTACTCTGGAAACCATCAAAATGGTCTTATATTTACAAGTCTGTATTTGTTATTTTTTTTGTTGTTCATTTATTTTTTTTCTTAAATTCTTCATGTAATTGAAATCATATGGTATTTTCCTTTCTCTATCTGACTCATTTCATTCAGCACAAGACCCTGTAGATCTATACATGTTGTCAAGATTTCATCTGTTTTTATGATTAAGAACTAGTCCATTGTACATATGTATCACATCTTATTTATTTTTCTACTGATGGACACTTAGGATACTTCCATATCTTGAATATTGCAAATAAAATTGCAGTAAACAAAAGGTTTTCATGTCTTTTCAAATAAGTATTTTATGTTTTTTTCTAATAGGTATCCAGAAGTTGATTTGCTAGGTTCTTTTTTGTCTCTTGTTACAGCCTTTGTTTTAAGGTCTTTCTTGTCCAAAATAACTTTCTACCCAGCTTTTTTCTTTCCATTTTTATTTTCATGAAATATTTTCCATCTTTTTACTTTTAGTCTGTGTGTGTTTTCTGAGCTAAATTGAATCTCTTGTAGACAGCATATGTATGATTTGTTTACTTATCCATTCAGCCACACTGTGTCTTTTGATTGGAGCATACAATCCATTTGCTTTTACAATAATCATTGATAAATAAGTATTTATTATCATGTATTATTCATACTCTATATTTTCCCCCCTCTTCTTCTTAAAGAAGACCCTTTAATAGTTCTTGTAATACTGGCTTGGTGGTGATGAACTCTTTTCTTGCCTAGGAAGCTCTTCATATATTCTTTGATTTAAATGATTGCTTTGCTGGGTAGAATAAACTTGGTTGTAGGTTCTCACTTTTCATCACATTGACTACTGCATGTCAATTCCATCTGGCTTGCAAAATTTCTGTTGATAATCAACTGAAAGTCTTACAGGATTCCCTTATAGGTAACTAATTGATTTTCTCTTGTTGCTTTTAAGAAAGACAAAGAGAGATCTTTGTCTTTCATCTTTTACATTTATAATTATGATGTTTATTGATGTGGACCTCTTTGTGTTTATCTTATTTAGGTCTCTGTACTTAACTGGACTTGTATATCTATTTTCTTCACCAAGTTAGGAAAATCTTTTGTAATGAATTTTTAAATAGATTGTCAATTTCTTTCTCTCTCTCTTTTCCTCCCAGCACCTCTATGGTACAAATGCTAGTATGCTTAATGTTGTCCCAGAGTTATCTTAAACTATCCTTATTTGTTTTAATTATTTTTTCTTTTTGCAGTTTTGATTGGGTTTTTGCTACCTTATCTTCTAAATCACTGATTCAATTCTCTGCTTCTTCTAATTTACTATTCCTTCATTCTAGTATATTCTTTACTTTAGTTATTGTATTCTTCATGTCCGACTGATACGTTTTTATGTTTTCTATTTCTTTGTTAAAGTTCTTACTGAGTTTATTTATTGTTTCTTAAGTCATTGAGCATACTTATGACCACTGTTTTGAACTCTGTATCTAGAAGATTGCTCAACCTTATTCTCTTCAGTTCCTTTTTCCGGAAGTATGTATGTTCTTTCATTCAGGGCATGTTTTTTTTTTTTCTCGTTTTACCTGCTTCTCTTTATTTGTTTCTTTGTATGAGGTACAGCTGCTTTATCTCGTGGTTTTGGAAGAGAAAACTTATATAGTAGATTCGTTGTGAAACAATTTTTTTTTTCATTTTCTGTTGCATGAGGTTTCAGGACATTTTCTATATATTTCTGCATCACTGATTCCAAATCGGAAATCTGTGTTTTGGTGCATGCTCTAGTTTTTATGCAATTTTAGGTTTTTTTTTATTATAGTTAATGGCTTGCATTGTTTTTGTAATTGGAGTTAAAGGGCAATGACTCCTGGATTGAACATAACCACAAGGCAATTAATGTTTTACAAACATAATTTTTGCATAATTGTACTTGTTTTTTAATGTAAAACATTATTATCTGATAAAAAAACCCTCTTATTTTGTTTTAAGATTGAATCATGGCTTCTTCGAGTAGATGTGAATGTAAAAATAGTCCAGACACCTTCTGTTATATATGTGGCCTTTACACACTTCAATATCAAAGGTGTAATATTTAATTATTTTGTGACGCAAACATATATTGCCTATTTTCAAGTTGCCCGTGACGATCAAGACAAGAATTGGCTTCCTCAGACTGTGTGTCATAATTGTGAGCAAATACTTTGTGACTGGACAAAAGGAAAACGCAAAAGAATGCCTTTTGCTATTCCCATGGTTTTGCGTGAACCTAAGGAGCACAGCAGTGACTGTTATTTCTGTCTGATCCATACAAAGGGCATCAGCAAGAAGAAACAGCATATGATTGCATATCCTAATATTCCTTCAGCAATACTACCTATCCCACACTCTCAGACACTCCCGGTTTCACTTTACAATGGCTTTATTTCTTCTAAGGATGAAGAAAGTGAACATGGTGATTAAGTATATTTTGATAAGATGCATGAGGAAATGGTTATAGAATCTGAAGGGTCTTATTCTGATACCAAGCAGTTATTAAGCCCTCAGCAGTTTAGCCAACTCGAATTGAATGACTTAGTAATAGATTTGAGCCTATCAAAGAAAGCAGCTGAGTTATTAGTCTCCAGGCTTCAAGAAAAGAATGTACTTTACTGGTCAGCTAAAGGATCCCATTTCAGGAAGTGTGAACAAATTTTTGTGGATTTCTTTTCTGAAGACAAACAATTTGTTTACTGTCATGATATCAGTAGTCTTTTCAACTTCTCACCTCTCTCCATTCTTGTCTGTCTGTCCCTATCTATCCCTCTCTCTGACTCTCTCTCTGTCCCTGTAAAAAAAAAAAAAAAAAAAAGATTCACTTCCTGAACAGTCACCTTGATAAATTTCCCAAAAATCTTGGAGCCATTAGTGATGAGCAGACTACTGCTGGAGCATCAAACAAGATTTTCCTCAACAAGTACACAAATGCAATAGCTACAAATGCAAATTTTTGCCTGGATAGAATTTAAATAAGTTTTTGCGCAAATTTTATGATTAAAATAAGTGTTTTAATATGTTTCATTTAGAAATTGTAGACTAATTCTGATGCAATTAAATCTTTTAGTGTATTAATGTATATACTGGATTATATAAATTATTTTATTTTCACGAAGATGAGGCCCAAGAAGACATTCTACTTCATTATGTTAAACTAAATGTTGAAAGTTTTACAATAAGATGAAAACCTAGAATCTTGAATTGAAAAATAAACTGTAGCTTATAGAGAAAAACTAATGTCAGTTTTGAGATCAGCACACTCATGCTAGGTAAGAACAACTGTTTTTGTGGATGTAAAAGAAATTTTGTTCCCCATTGTATCTTATGGGGACCAGTGGCACGCTTCCCTGATAACCTGAGCTAGTCATTCCAGGAGCTGGGTGCTCAGCTCCCATGTAGACTGTTTAAACCATCTTCTTTTAGTTTAGTCATGATTGCTGTAGGCATCTAAATGGGAGAGATTGACTGCACCCTACCCTAGGCCAATGAGTTGCAAGAATCAGCCTTGACTATAGCAGTTGAGCTGCTTTACAAGAACCCATTTAATGAAGCTTTTTGCAGGGTTCTGGTGCCTGCCAAGTCTGGTCCTTGAGTATTTCACTGATGGAGGCAGTTAGGTGATTCTCTGGCATGGTCTGAAGCTGTCCATTGGTTGTGTTGTTAATGGGGCCTCCAAGATGGTGGAAGCTAATGTCAGGTACTGCCTGTGCTCTGTCTGATGCCACCCAGAATGAGCTATAAAGTGCTCTGTAGATAGTTTTTCCTTGTATTAAGCTAGAATGCTCCTGTGAAAAGTTAATTTGGGAACTGACACTGCAGCTAGTACTGAGCTGTGGCTGCTTAGCAAGTGATATAGGGCATGCCAATACAAAGTACTACTAGTTTGGGGATTATGGACCTTAGATTTTGGAAAAGGTTACACCAGAAACCAAGATAGGCCAAATGTATGGAAACACCAATAGAAGTGGCTAGGGTGGGCCATGAAATTTGAGTGGGATTGGGTCTCAGAGAATCATCAGGTTAGCCAAGTTGATGGAGAATCAAATATGGTGCCTGCCTTTGTCTAGAGGGGGAGGAATCAACAAAGGAACCAATGGCTTCTGTCAACAGTTCTGTATAGAGAAAGTTGTCCTTTCAACCCTGGCCCTAAAACTGGACTATTAGTTCCCTTCCACAAGTCCTTGGCACCTCTCAGCTGCTGTCCTAGTGCTAGAGCTTTAGAGAAAGTGAATCTAAGTAAGTCCATGCATGGGCCTCTTAAGAGAAATACCTGAGACTCCAGGGGTACTCTCTCTCAGCCACAATCTTCACTGATTTTCATAACCAGAAGTTATGGGATTTCTGACCCTGGCACTGGAATCCTATAATAGAAGTCTAGTGTGGGGTTGCGACTCCTCCTTCCTCATGGGGAAGGGGAACTTGCACAACTGAGATATCACTATGGATTTTAACCACCACACATGGGTATGGAACCAGCTCATTTTGAACCTTTACCCCTCCTGCCAGGTTGTATTTGGCTTCTTCTTCATATTCTTAGTAGGGCCCCTGTTCAGATAGAATGTAGGTGGTTCTGAATGATGGTTTTTTAGTAGTTTAGTTGTCATTTTGATATGGTTGTAAGAAGATGAGAATACTAAATTTCTTTACTTTGCCATCTTAACTTAAAGGACAGTTTATCTAAATTCTTCTAATAAAAACTTATTAGAACAATAATGAAAAATTTGCTCATGTACTCAAAAGGATTCTGAATGTTCATGTAGGTATGTAGTGAGGCAGAGCAATATTTCTACATACAAGCATTATTACAATATGTTAGATCACTTTTTAAAACTAACATAAGTTTAGTAGTCTAGTTCATATTTTATAAAAGAGCAACAAACCAGTGTTAGCAACCAAACAAAAAAAGTATGTTTTTAATTCTATTGTATTCAGTAGTTAAATAATGAATGTTTTGTAGAATTATGATTATTCTGAGAGATTTTTGTATAAGATTGCTCTAATAATCATCAAAAAAAAACAAAACCAAAAAAACCAAAAACCAATGGTATAAAATCAAACACAGTTTTATATATTATAACATGTTATTCATCTAAAATTCTAATTCTTATATAACACATTAAAGTATGGAAGTGTTTTGTATTAATTATTCTCTTGAAGAAGTGATTTAATTGTAGCTGAGTTCAATATTTCAAAATTGTAACTTCAAAAATAGATTTTTTCATAAATAAAATAACCACAATATTTTCAAATACATTTTTGTATATGACTTACAATTTAGTAGTATAATATTTTTGAAGACTCTAAAACAGAAGGAAACTAATAGAGAAAAAAATATTATCCATACATTTGCAAGTTCACTATGTTTTTCTTAAGTAAATTGAACCTACCATGAAATTAGCAATATTATTATATTATTTTATTCATAGATTATTTATGGCAAATAAGAAATTGTTTTTTCTATGTGTTTATAAAGATAAGATAGTATATAAGGAATAATATGAGAGAAAAATCCAACTCATCTGGAAGTATAGTATAATTTCAGGAAAGTTTAGATAATACTGACTGGTAAGACTGATTAGTAGCACTGAGAATTACTCTTTAAAACATTTCGCACCTGACTGAAAATGAATCAATATTTACTGATAAAAGATTATATAACTTTGAAAGAGGTAGACAAACTCTGAAGTTAGTGTCTTACTACCTGAAAGAAACTCCCAACAGTGTACAGTCTGTGGAATGAAGAATAAAATAGCATTACCTTTGACTTAGAATTGATTTTAGTTGTTGGAAGACACTAAACTAATCGATAAGAGTAATAATGACAAGAACTAGGGCATCATGTTTGAAAATTAAATAAAATATATTATCTATATTCAAAGCAATGTGAAGGTAATAGGCACAAGCTTTCTACCATAAAATGCTTCTCCAAATAGCTACAGTGACATTTAAATCAATATGTTCAAAGCAATGGATAATATGCAGAATTTTAAAATTCAGTACAATAAGAGAAAATGCTGTTAAAAAGTAGGAGGATCAAAACTCTGAATTTTAGTTATGCTTCCTTTGGCTGTAAGTATAGAAGAGCCAATTACAATGAATAAAATAAACAAATATATTTGTTAACACAACTGTGAGTCCAGAGGTACTTCTGATTCACTCTAGCTAAATCCAGTGGATCTGTTCTATATCTTTTCAATTTCTTTGATAATAAATTAATCTGTCTTCACCTCTAAAACAAGAGAGGCCTTATGAGAACAAAATAACTATGAATGTCAAAACTTCACAATCAAAAAGCACAAAATCAATTAAATAAAAATAATATATTTTGTGGATTATTTTAGCTCTTTATCTCAGAGTTAGCCATAGGCCAATCCTGGAGCCAAAGGAATTTTTGTAGTTAACTGGTCTACAGATTACAATGAGATTTTTTTTTTTTTTTTTTTCTTTCTGTAAATGTCAATTTATTTTATTTTATTTTTTTTTTATTAACTTTAATGGGGTGACACCAATAAATCAGGGTACATATGTACAATGAAAACATCTCCAGATTATCCCATCATTCAATTGTGCTGCATACCCATTACCCAAAGTCAAATTGTCCTCTGTCACCTTCTATCTGTTTTTCCCTGTGTCCCTCCCCTTCTCCCTATCCCACCCTCCCCTCCCTCCCCCCATCCTGTAACCACCACACTCTTGTACGTGTCTCGTAGTCTCATTTTAATGTCCCACCTATGTCTGAAATCATGCTGTTCTCAGTTTTTCTTTTTTTCTGATTTACTTATTTCACTCCGTATAATGTTATCAAGGTACATCCATTTTGTTATAAATGATCCGATGTCATCATTTCTTATGGCTGAATATTGTTCCATAGTATATATATACCAAAGCTTTTTAATCCACTCGTCTTCTGACGGACACTTGGGCTGTTTCCAGCTCTTCGCTATTGTGAACAATGCTGCCACAAACATGGGGGCGCATTTCTTCTTTTCGAACAGTGTTATGGTGTTCTTAGGGTATATTCCTAAAAGTGGGATAGCTGGGTCAAAAGGCAGTTCGACTTTTAATTTTTTGAGGAATCTCCAAACTGTTTTCCACAGTGACTGCACCAGTCTGCATTCCCACCAGCAGTGCAGAAGGGTTCCCTTTTCTCCACATCCTCGCCAGCACTTGTTCTGTGTTGTTTTGCTGATGTGTGCCATTCTGACTGGTGTGAGGTGATATCTCATTGTGGTTTTAATTTGCATTTCTCTAATAATTAGTGATGTTGAGCATTTTTTCATATGTCTTTTGGCCATCTGTATGTCTTCTTTGGTAAAATTTCTATTCATTTCTTTTGCCCATTTTTTGATTGGATTGTTTGTCTTCCTGGTGTTGAGTTTTATAAGTTCTTTATGAATTTTGGTTATTAACCCCTTATCAGACGTGCTGTCGAATATGTTCTCCCATTGTGTAGTTTGTCTTTTTATTCTGTTCTTGTTGTCTTTAGCTGTGCAAAAGCTTTTTAGTTTGATGTAGTCCCATTTGTTTATCTTGCCTTTTATTTCATTTGCTCGTGGAGATAAATCGGCAAATAAATTGCTGCTACAGATGTCGGAGAGCTTGCTGCCTATGTTTTCTTCTACGATGCTTATAGTTTCACGGCTTATGTTTAAGTCTTTTATCCATTTTGAATTTGTTTTTGTGCATGGAGTAAGTTGATGGTCTAGTTTCATTTTTTTGCAGGTAGATGTCCAATTTTCCCAGCACCATTTGTTAAAGAGGCTGTCTTTACTCCATTGTATGTTCTTTCCTCCTTTGTCAAATATCAGTTGTCCATAAAGCTGTGGGTTTATTTCTGGGTTTTCTGTTCTGTTCCATTGATCACTGTGCCTGTTCTTATGCCAGTACCAGGCAGTCTTGAGTATAATGGCCTTGTAGTAAACCTTGATATCCGGAAGAGTGATGCCTCCTGCTTTATTTTTTCTTTTTAAGATTGCTGAGGCTATTCGTGTTCTTTTTTGGTTCCATATAAATTTTTGGAATATGTTTTCTATATCTTTGAAGTATGTCATTGGTATTTTAATTGGTATTGCATTGAATTTATAAATTGCTTTGGGTAATATAGACATTTTAATGATGTTTATTCTTCCTAGCCATGAGCACGGTATATGCTTCCACTTGTTTGTATCTTCCTTGATTTCTTTTATCAATGTTTTATAATTTTCCGAGTACAAGTCCTTAACCTCCTTGGTTAAATTTACTCCTAGGTATTTTATTTTTTTGGCTGCAATAGTGAAGGGGATTGATTCCTTAATTTCTTTTGCTGACAGTTCATTGTTTGTATATAGAAATGCCTCTGATTTCTGGGTATTAATTTTATATCCTGCCACCTTGCTGAATTCATTTATAAGGTCCAGTAGTTTTTTAACTGAGACTTTAGGGTTTTCTATGTACAATATCATATCATCTGCAAATAGTGACAGTTTTACTTCTTCTTTTCCAATTTGGATGCCTTTTATTTCTTCTTTTTGTCTGATTGCTGTAGCTAGGACTTCCAGAACTATGTTGAATAAAAGTGGTGAAAGTGGGCAACCCTGCCTGGTTCCTGATCTTAAGGGGATTGCTTTTAATTTTTGTCCATTAAGTATGATGTTTGCTGTGGGTTTGTCGTAGATGGCCTTGATCATGTTAAGGAATGTTCCTTGTATTCCCACTTTATTGAGAGTTTTAAGCATGAATGGGTGCTGGATTTTATCAAATGCCTTTTCTGCATCTATTGAAATTATCATGTGATTTTTGTCCTTCCTTTTGTTTATGTGTTGAATCACATTGATCGATTTGCGAATATTGTACCAGCCTTGCCTCTCCAGAATAAATCCCACTTGGTCATGGTGTATGATTTTTTTCATATATTGCTGAATCCGGTTGGCTAATATTTTGTTGAGAATTTTAGCGTCTAAATTCATCAGGGATATAGGCCTATAATTTTCTTTCTTTGTGTTGTCTTTGCCCAGTTTGGGGATCAGAATTATGCTCGCCTCATAAAAGGAGTTTGGAAGTCTGCCTTCCTTTTGAATTTTTTGAAATAGCTTGAGGAGGATAGGAGTTAATTCTTCTTTGAATTTTTGATAGAATTCACTTGTGAAGCCATCAGGCCCAGGACTTTTCTTTTTTGGGAGTTTTTTGATAACTGTTTCAATCTCCTCTGTTGTAATTGGTCTGTTCAGGTGTTCTGATTCTTCCAGATTGATTTTTGGAAGTTTATATGATTCAAGAAATTTGTCCATTTCATCTAGATTGTCAAATTTTTTGGCATAGAGTTCTTCATAGTATTTTCTTACAATGCTTTGTATCTCTGTTGTATTAGTTGTAATTTCTCCAGTGTCCTTTCTAATTTTATCTATTTGAGACCTCTCTCTTTTTTTCTTGATGAGTCTAGTTAAGGGTTCATCAATCTTGTTTACCTTTTCGAAGAACCAGCTTCTGGTTTCATTGATCCTCTGTATTGTTTCCTTAGCCTCTATGTCATTTATTTCTGCTCTGATCTTTATTATTTCCTTCCTTCTACTTGTCCTGCATTTTATTTGTTGTTGTTTTTCAAGTTCTTTTAGCTGCAGGGTTAAGTTGCTTATATGTTCTTTTTCTAGCTTCTTATGATATGCCTGTAGTGCAATAAACTTCTCTCTCAGGACTGCTTTTGCTGTGTCCCATAGATTTTGAGTTGACGTATGCTCGTTATCATTTGTTTCTAGAAACTTTTTTATTTCTTCTTTGATCTCAATGTTAATCCATTCATTGTTTAATAACATGCTATTTAGTTTCCAAGTGTTTGAGTATTTTTCAGTTTTTCTTTTGTGGTTGATTTCTAGTTTCATGGCATTGTGATCAGAGAAAATGCTTGATATAATTTCAATCATCTTAAATGTGTTGAGGCCTTTTTTGTGTCCTAACATGTGGTCTATCCTAGAAAACGTACCATGAGCGCTTGAGAAGAATGTATATTCTACTGCTTTAGGGTGAAAAGTTCTGAATATATCTATTAAATCAAGTTGATCTAGTGTATCCTTTAATTCTGCTGTTTCTTTATTGATTTTCTTTCTTGTGGATCTATCCAGTGTTGTTAGTGGGGTATTGAAATCCCCTACTATGATAGTATTACTGTTAATCTCGCCCTTAATGTCCATCAAAGTCTGCTTTATGAATGTCGGGGCTCCTATATTTGGTGCGTAGATATTTATAATAGTTATATCTTCCTGTTGAATTGTTCCCTTTATCATTATGTAGTGTCCTTCTTTATCTCTTACTACAGTCTTTGTTTTAAAGTCTATTTTGTCAGATATAAGTACTGCTACCCCGGCTTTTTTTTCATTTCCATTTGCATGAAATATTTTTTTCCATCCTTTTATCTTCAGTGTATGAGCATCTTTTGTTTTAAGGTGTGTCTCTTGTAGACAGCATATGTATGGGTCCTGTTTCTTTATCCACGCTGCTACCCTATGTCTTTTGATTGGATCATTTAGTCCATTTACATTTAAGGTTATTATTGATATGTAGTTGTTTATTGACATTTTATTCTTTAAAGCTGTATTTTTCTTTTTTTTTTTGCTATATTCTTTTCTCCCTTTGAACTGTTCACACTAGGCCCCTTAAAATCTCTTGCAGGATTGGTTTGGTTTTAATGAATTCCTTGAGGTTTTCTTTGTCTGGAAAGCTCTTTATTTCTCCCTCAATTTTAAACGTTAGCCTTGCTGGATAAAGTAGTCTTGGTTGTAGGTTCTTGTTCTGCATTACTTTGATTATATCTTGCCATTCCCTTCTGGCCTGAAGTGTTTCTGTTGATAAGTCCGATGTCATCCTAATGGGGGCTCCTTTGTAGGTGAGAGTCTTTTTTTCTCTAGCAGCTTTTAAGATTTTTTCTTTATCTATTAGCTTTGGTATTTTAACTATGATGTGTCTTGGTGTAGATCTTTTTGGGTTTCTCTTTAATGGGGTTCTGTGCGCTTCTTGGACATGTAGAATGTTTCCCAGCCTTAATTTAGGGAAGTTTTCGGCTATGATTTGATTGAACAAAGTTTCCATTTTCTGTCCACTTTCCTCTTCTTCAGGTACCCCTATGATGCGAATGTTGTTTCTGTTCAGGTTGTCACAGAGCTCCCTTAGAGTTTCCTCACATTTTTTGAATCTCTTTTCCTTTTTTTTCTCTGCTTCTGTAACTATGTTTATTGTGTCCTCTAACTCACTGATTCGATCCTCAGCGTCATCTATCCTGCTTTTAATTCCTTCCATTGTGGTCTTCAGTTCTGATACTGTATTTGTCATTTCTGTCTGGTTCTTTTTTATTATTTCAATTTCATTTTTTATACTTGTTATCTCTTTATTTAGGTGCTCATAGTGACTATCCATTGTTGCTCTAATTTCTTTGAACATCCTAACTATCATTATTCTAAAGTCTGCTTCTGGTAGTTTGGTTATATCTGGTTCATTCAGGACCTTCTCTGGGGATTTCTCTTGGTTGATTTGGTTTGCATTCCTCTGCCTGCCCATTTTATCTGAGTGTAAGCAAGTTGTGGCCACTGGAGTCCAGTATGTGTTGCCTTTGTGTTCTCCAGGTGTGGTCTGTCTGCAGGCTTGCCACCCCCTCTGTCGCTGCCTAGGGCGGTTTGGTGTGGGCGTTGCCAGCGCCGGCTCACTGCAGCTATTGCTGTGGTTTCTGCCTCTCCTTTGCGGGAGGGGCTGTCACTCAAGCCACTAGCGTTAGCGCGTAGGGCAGAGGTGAGCACCTTCGCTCAGCTGCGGCCCCAGACTTTTTCTGGAAGGCTTACGCCCAGCCCCCTCAGTCCGAGCCTGCTCGCCACCGTTTTGTGGGTTGGGCGGGGCTTTTGACGTGCTCTCAGCTGTGAGCCTTTGCCCGTCCAGAATTTAGCCCCGCCCTCGAGGCCAGGGCCCTCCTGCGCTGGGACTGAAACCGAAAACCGGGGATTATTGGGCCGGGCGTGTTTGCTGGCGTGCGCACAGCGGCTAGCTTCCGGTCGTTCCGGCTCCTACCCCGCCCCCACACTCGGAGAAAGCTCGCGAACGTAGGGCGGTACTCCGCGGTTTCTCCGGCCGGGCAGGGCGAGCAGCCTGAGCTCCGCAGGGAACTTCCCCTGGTCTCAGTGTCTCCCTCGCCCCCAACTTAGGAGCCCGCTCGCGCCCACAGATGGCACGCCGGGGTTTCTCCTTCTGGGCGGGGTTGGCAGCGTGAGCCTCGGGCCCCTCGCCCGTCCCTGGTCTTAGCCCGGTGCCCGCGGTCAGGGCCGGCTAGCGCAGGGTCGCAGGGCTGATCTCTGCCCGTATTTTTCCCCACAAGTGGGGTCACAGGCGGCCCGCAGCTGCCGGACAGCTTTAGCGCGTCACCTCTGCCACTGCTAGGCTAGCCCGAGCTCTCACTGTCCCGCCCACACCAACAGGACTGCGTTTCGGCGTCCTGTCCCGACCATAGGCTTCAGCAACCTCAGGGGGCTAGAAGTGCCCTAAGTCTCCACACTGTAGGCCTGGGAGCTCCCTCCCTCTAGGCAGGTCTGCTCTAATTGCCGCGGGAGAGCTTGTTTGGCTAGTGTCCTGTCTCCCTTTGCTGGTATTGCTAGCTCCAGGGGAAATATTCGTTTTCAATTAGGGAAGTGACTTAGCCCATGGGTCGGGGTGGCTGTCCCTCAGAGTGTCCTCGTGCCTTCAGTCCACTCTTTGTTCCCGCTGCTCTGTTCCTCTCCTCTGTCCCAGTTCCCCGGAGCCCCGGGTGCGTGGTTGTGAGAGAGGCTTTCTGAGCTGTCCCTTTAAAAAGATTTTTGGGTCTGAGAAGACTCTCTCTTTTTCCCAAATAGTATCCTCATTTACTTCACAGCTCAATACTGTCCAATCGGCTCTTCTAGGGTCTGGGACTGCAGTCTGGGGCTTGGTTCCTGGGACCCAGGTCCCTCCCTCTCCGCCAAACTCTCCTCCCGCCACGCGGATCTCTCCGGGCTGCCGTTTGCTCCGGGGAGCTGGGCAGCCCTCTTCGCGTTTACGCTATTCCTACCCGTCTCAATGTGGCTTCTGCAGTGTTCCTTGGTTGAAGAGTCCACTTAGTTTTGCTCCAAGTTGGTTTATCCAGATGATGGTTCTTAAAATTGAGTTATAATCCACTTTGGTTCTGGGAGTTGGAAGTTGGTACGTCTGCCTACTCCATCGCCATCTTCCTACCTCTACAATGAGATTTATTAGCTTATACCTGGACCTAAAGAAGAAAAGTGTGTTTTTTTCTATAAAATAAATATATGGTAATCAGAAAAAGAATTGAAATACTAGCAAAAGTGTTAATAAAAAATTTCATATGTTGGCAAATAAAAATATTACTAAACTCTGGTTTTTAACTAGTTTTACTGAAGAAAATAAAAAATATACTCAAAAGGCAAATATAAGATTTATCTAAAAAAAGAAATTGTCAAAAAGCGAGGACAATGTCTAAGTAAAATCTAATCAGTCTGTTCACACATTCATTTTCTAATGAGGTCTCCTCATTAAGCTTATATTCTAGTTAGAAAGAAAAACAAGTCAATAATTAAGTAAACAATATAACAACATAATGTTGAAGATCTATGAAAGAAATTAACAGGGAAGGAAACATTATAGAAAATAATAGATGGAAGCTCTGACTATTTTTTGTAGAATGATTAAAAATTTCCCATGGAGATAAACTTCAAGGTAAAAAAATAAAAGTTAGAAAAGGGGCAAAAGGCAGTGGAATAGAGAAAGTTGTTTCAGGAAGAGAAAAGACAGTGAGTAAAAGCCATGGGCTTCATGTGCTTGTGTGCACTCACACACATTGTCCTCATGGAGCCAGAACTCACTGTGTTAAGGGTAAAAGTAAGGTAGAGAAGATTTAACAAATGCAAAAATAACAAACATTAAAGTTGAATAGTACTTTTGACAAAAATACACTGGAAATAATTGAATAAGTGGAAATGATGGGGACAGAAAAAAGTTTGAAACACTGAATAGGGTGGTTGGAGCAGGCCCTGAAAGTAAAGAAGAAATTTGAGCAAACACCGGAAGAAAAAGAAAGAACAAACTATTCAGAGATCTGGGGACAGAGCAGGTTAGACAGAGGGAAATATAGACACAAAGATTCAACGTGAGAGTTCGCCTGACATAAAAAGCAGGAAGGCTAAGTAAGTAAAGCAAAGTAAGCAAGTTGGGAGATGGTAGGAGCTGAACCACATATGGCATTGTATGTCTTGGTGAGGACTTTGACTTCTCCTCTGAAATTAGTCTCTCTAACAAGTGGTGTTAGGAAAATCGAACAGGTACATGCAAAATAAATAAATAAGTAAAATAGACCACTAACTTACACCATGCACAAAAATAAACTCAAAATAAATATAAAATAAGAAAAACCAAGCAAACAAAATTAAATGTAATTGCAGAACCTAGAAGAAAACATAGGCAGTAGGCTCTCATACATCTCTTGGAGCAATATTTTTGCTGATATATCTCCATGGGCAAGTGAAATAAAGGACAAAATAAACAAATGATATACAATATCAGACTAAAAACGTTTGCACAGCAAAAGACACCATTAACAAAATAAAAAGACAACCCACTCTATGGAACAACGTATTGCTAATACATCTTATAAGGGGTTAATAACCAAATAATACAAAGAACTTATAAAACTCAGCACCAGGAGGAAAACAATTCAATTTAAAAATCTGCAAAGGATCTGAATAGACACTTCTCCAAAGAGGACAAATGGCAAATAGGAATAAGAAAAAATGCTCAACACTACTAAACATCAGAGAAATGCTAATTAAAACCATAATGTCATATCACCTCACACCTGCCAGATTGAATTTTTATTAACAAATCAAAAATCATCAAGTGCCGGCAGGGCTGTGGAGAAAAGGGAACCCTCCTGCACTGCTGGTGGGAATGCAGACTTGTATATCTATTAGAAATCAATAGAAAAGTTTACAAAAACTAAGACCCTATATACAACGCATCTTGAAAAGATTAACTTAGAAAATATTATTGGAAGTGATATATCTTTGAATGATAAACAATTGTTAGGTTTTCTTTTAAACTTTCTACATTTGACAATGTTAAAATTTGCAGTTTAATAACTGCAACCACGTGGTACAAGGCAGTATGAAGCGAAGGTTATCACTGTTTTTAAAATGTAATTAAATTCTATTTTGTTTTGTTTGTAACTGTTTCCTGAGTTTTTCCTGTTCCTTTTTGAGTACCTTAAGAAAAAGAAATGATGATTGTGCTTACCCTGCATCCACCTCATAGCACATAGCAATGCTGAACACAGAGCTATTGCTTAATCAATTCTTAATTAATAAGCCTTAGTTACTGTGCACAGCAAGCTTATGGAGTACCATTGAAATCAGTAGGGACAAGGGACAGCTTTATTAGAGCAGAGACTGCCACATGCTTCATACAGCCCTGACTTAATCATCAAATTTACATATATTTTAATGTTTAACACTACGGACATTGAGACAAGGGGAAAGACTAATAAATATTTATCAAACAATAAATTTGTTATGTACTTTTCAACGTAATTTTATTCATTACAAAAATAAGAATGTGTAGTATAGTGTATATGTGTTTTACCGAAAAATAAGCTGAGGGACAGTCAAGTTAAATAATATTATTTAGTATAAAAGTAGTGACAGGAGGAGCAAGATGGCGATGGAGTAGGCGGATGTACCAACTTCCACCTCACAGAACCAAAGTGTATTATAACTCAATTTTAAGAACCATCATCTGGATAAACCAACTTTGAACTAAACTAAGTGGACTCTTCAACCAAGGAACACAGAAGAAGCCACATTGAGACTGGTAGGAATACCAAAAATGCAAAGAGGGCTGCCCAGCTTTCCGGAGCAAACAGGCAACCTGGAGAAACCCGCGTGACGGGAGGAGCATTTGGCGGAGAGGGAGGGACCTGGGTCACAGGAACAAAGCCCCAGCCTGCAGTCCCAGAGCCTAGAAGAGGCAATTGGACAGTATTGAGCTGTGAAACAAGTGAGGATACTGTTAGTGAGAAAGAGACAGTATTCTCAGACTCAAGATTCTTAAAGGGACAGCGCAGAAAACCTCTCTCACAGCCACTTACCTGGGGCTCTGGAGAATGGGGTCAGAGGAGAGGACCAGAGCAGCAAGAGAGAGTAAACTGGAAGCCACAGGAAGAAACACTCTAAGGGACAGCCACCCTAACCCATGGGCTAAGTCACTTCCCTAATCAAAAACAAATATTTCCCCTGGAACTAGCAACACCAGCAAAGGGAGACAGGACACCAGTCAAACAAGTTCTTCCATGGCACTTAGAGCAAAGCTGCTTAGATGGAGGGAGCTTCCAGGTCTACAGTATGGAGTGTTAGGGTCTGAGCTGCGGGGCCCCTTCTCACTCTGCTGAGGGTTACTGGAGGGCCAGTGGTGGTGGGACGCTAAAATGCAGTTCTGTCGGCAGAGGCAGAGGCCCAGCCAGTGTGAGCTCAGTCTAGCCCAGCAGGGGTGGAGGGAACTCGCGAAAGCGGTTCAGCAGCTGTAGGCCCACCTGCAGCCCCACCTGCAGCAGAATAGCAGGAGGCCAGGAACGGGCAGAGTTCTGCTATGTGACCCTGCACAAATCTGCCCGGACCACAGGGATAGGACTAAAACCAGGGACGGATGGAGGCTCACAACTGAGCTCATGCCAGCAGCCCCAACCAGCCTGAGAAACCACGGTTTGCCATCCTGCGTGCATGAGTTGGCTCTGAACGCAGGGGAGGGATAAAGCCTGGGACGAGTAGAAGTTCGCAGCTGAACGCACAACAGCAGCCACACCCAGCCCAATAAACCACAGTTTGAGATCCTGCATAGGAGGGCTCTGGCCTCGAGGGCGGAACTAAAGCTCCAAATGGGCAAAGGCTCACAGATGAAAGCACGGCAGCAACCCCGTCCAACCCGAGAAACTGTGGCGAGCAGGCTCTGACTGCGGGGGCTAGACAGAAGCCCAGAAACAGAAAACAGGCTGGGTCCGCAGCTGAGCAAAGGTGCTCACCTCTATCTACACTTGGTGCTGAGGCTTGAGGCTTGAGTGACAGCCCCTTCCGCGAAGGAGAGGTGGAAATCACAGCAACAACCACAGTGGGCCACCACTGGCAACGCCCATACCCAACCGCCCTAGGCAGTGGTGGAGGGGGTGGTGGGATTAGAGACAGACCACACATAGAGAACACAAAGGCAACACCTACTGGACTCCAGGAGCCACAACCTTCTTATACACAGAAAACAAAAGGCAGGCAGAGGAATGCAAACCAAATGAATCAAGAGAAATCCCCAGAGAAGAACCTGAATGAACCAGATATAACCAAATTACCAAAAGAAAAATTTAGAATAATGATAATTAGGATGTTCAAAGAAATCAGAGCAACAATGGATAGTCACTATGAACACCTAAATAAAGAGATAACAAGTATAAAAAACGAAATTGAAATAATAAAAAGAATCACACAGAAATGACAAATACAGTATCAGAACTGAAGACCACAATGGAAGGAATTAAAAGCAGGATGAATCACGCTGAAGATCGAATCAGCAAGTTAGAGGACACAATAAACAAAGGCACAGAAGCAGAGCAGAAAAAGAAAAAGAGACTCAAAAAATGTGAGGAAACTCTAAGGGAGCTCTGTGACAACATGAAGAGAAACAACATTCGCATCATAGGGGTTCCTGAAGAAGAGGAGAGAGAACAAGAAATAGAAACTTTTTTCAATCAAATCATAGCAGAAAACATCACTAAATTAAGGCTGGGAAACACTCCACACGTTCAAGAAGCACACAGAACTTCATTAAAAAGAAACCCCCAAAAATCTACACCAAGACACATCATAGTTAAAAAACCAAAGATAAGGGATAAAGAAAAAATTTTAAAAGCTACTAGAAAAAAAAAAAAAAGGCTATCATCTACAAAGGAGCCCCATAAGAATGACATCTGACTTTTCAACAGAAACACTTGAGGTCAGAAGGCAAGATATATTTAAAGTAATGCAGAACAAGAACCTACAACCAAGACTACTTTATCCAGCAAGGCTAACGTTTAAAATTGAAGAAGAAATAAAGAGCTTCCCAGAAAAAGAAAGCCTCTAGAAATTCAATAAAACCAAACCAATTCTGCAAAGGATGCTAAGGTGCCTGTTGTGAAAAGTTCAAAGGGAGAAAAGAATATATCCAAAGAAGAAGACAGCTTTAAAGAATAAAATGGCAATAAACAACTACATATCAATAATAACCTTAAATGTAAATGGGTTAAATGATACAATCAAAAGACAAAGGGCAGTAGCATGGATAAAAAAAACAGGACCCATACATGTTCTGTCTACAAGACACACACCTTAAAACAAAAGATGCACATAGACTGAAGGTAAAAGGGTAGAAAAAAATAGTTCACGCAAACGGAAATGAAAAAAAAGCTGGGGTAGCAGTAATTATATCTGACAAAATGGACTTTAAAACAAAGGCTGTAGTAAGAGATAAAGAAGGATACTACATAATGATAAAGGTAACAATTCAACAGGAAGATATAACTATTATAAATATCTACACACCAAATATAGGAGCCCCAACATACATAAAGCAGACTTTGATGGATATAAAGGGCGAGATTAACAGCAATACTATCATAGTAGGTGATTTCAATACCCCACTAACAACACTGAATAGATCCTCAAGAAAGAAAATTAATAAAGAAACAGCAGACTTAAAGGATACACTAGTTCAACTTGATTGAATAGATATCTTCAGAACTTTTCAACCTAAAGCAGCAGAATATACATTCGTCTCAAGCACTCATGGTACTTTTTCTAGGATAGACCATATGTTAGGACACAAATATGGTATCAATAAATTTAAGAAGATTGAAATCATATCAAACATTTTCGCTGATCACAATGCCATGAAACTAGAATTAACCACAAAAAATAACTGAAAAATACTCAATACTTGGAAACTAAATAGCATTATATTAAATAATGAATGGATTAACAATGAGATCAAAGAAGAAATAAAAAAGTTTCTAGAAACAAATAATAATGAGCATACATCAACTCAAAATTTATGGGACACAGCAAAAGCAGTCCTGAGAGGGAAGTTTATTGCTATACAAGCGTAAGAAAAGAAGCTAAAAAAAGCTGAAATAAGCAACCTGACCCTGCATCTTAATGAACTAGAGAAACAGGAGCAAAGAAAGGGCAGGACCAGTAGAAGAAAGGAAATAATAAAGATCAGAGCAGAAATAAATGACATAGAGGCTAAGGAAACAATACAGAGGATCAATGAAACCAGGAGCTGGTTCTTGAAAAAGGTTAACAAGATTGATGAGCCTTTAACTAGACTCACCAAGAACGAAAGAGAGAGAACCCAAATAAATAAAATTAGAAATGACAGTGGAGAAATAACAACTGACACAACAATAACACAAGGCATTGTAAGAAAATACTATGAAGAACTCTATGCCAAAAAATTAGACAACCTAGGTGAAATCGACAAATTTCTTGAATCATATAATCTTCCAAAAATCAATCTGGAAGAATCAGAACACTTAAACAGACCAATTACAACAAATGAGATAGAAACAGTTATCAAAAAACACCCAGAAAAGAAAATTCCTGGGTCTGATGGCTTCACAAGTGAATTCTGCCTAAAATTCAAAAAGAACTAACTCATATCCTCCTCAAGCTATTTCAAAAAATTCATGAGGAAGAAAGACTTTTAAACTTATTTTATGAGGCGAGCATATTATGATCCCAAAAACAGGCAAAAGCAACACAAAGAAAGAAAATTATAGGCCTAATAACGCTGAAGAATTTAGACGCTAATATTCTCAACAAAATATTAGCCAACCGAATCCAGCAATATATAAAAAAAAATCAAACACCATGATGAAGTGGGATTTATTCTGGAGAGGCAAGGATGGTCCAATATTTTCAAAACAATCAATGTGACAAAAATCACATGATAATTTCAATAGATGCGGAAAAGGCATTTGATAAAATCCAGCACCCATTCATGCTCAAAACTCTCAGTAAAGTAGGAACACAGGGAACATACCTTAACATGATGAAGGCCATCTACGACAAACCCAAAGCAAACATCATACTAAATGGGCAAAAATTAAAAGCAATTCCTTAAGACCAGGAACCAGGCAGGGGTCCCCCCTTTCACCACTCTTATTCAACATAGTTCTGGAAGTCCTAGCTATAGCTTTCAGACAAGAAGAAGAAATAAAAGGCATCCAAATTGAAAAAGAAGAAGTAAAACTGTCATTATTTGCAGATGATATGATATTGTATATAGAAAACCCTAAAGTCTCAGTCAAAAAACGACTGGACCTTATAAATGAAATCAGCAAGGTGACAGGATATAAAATTAATACTCAGAAATCAGAGGCATTTTTATATACCAACAATAAACTGTCAGCGAAAGATATTAAAGAAACAATCCCCTTCACTTTTTCAGCCAAAAAATAAAGTACCCAGAAGTAAATTTAACCAGGAGGTTAAGGATTTGTACTCAGAAAATTTGAACACATTGATAAAAGTAATCAAGGAAGATACAAACTAGTGGAAGCATATACTGTACTCATGGCAAGGAAGAATAAATGTCATTAAAATGTCCATATTACCCAAAGCAATTCATAAATTCAATAAAATACCAATTAAAATATCAATGACATACTTCAAAGATATAGGAAACATATTCCAAAAATTTATATGGAACCAAAAAAGACCACAAATAGCCTCAGCAATAATAAAAAGAAAAAATATAGCAGGAGATATCACTCTTCTAGATATCAAGTTATACTACAAGGCCATTATACTCAAGACAACCTGGTACTGGGATAAGAACAGGCATGTAGATCAATGGAAAAGAACAGAGAACCCAGAAATAAACCTACAGCTTTATGGACAACTGATATTTGACAAAGGAGGAAAGAACGTACAATAGAGTAAAGACAGCATCTTTAACAAATGGTGTTGGGAAAATTGGACATCTACCTGCGAAAGAATGAAACTAGACCAACAACTTAAACCATTCACAATAACAAACTCAAAATGGCTAAAAGACTTAAATGTAAGCCGTGAAACCATAAGCATCTTAGAAGAAAACATAGGCATCAAGATCTCTGACATCTGTAGCAGCAATATACTTGCAGATTTATCTCCACGGGCAAATGAAATAAATGGCAAGATAAACAAATGGGACTATATCACACTAAAAAGTTTTTGAACAACTAAAGACAGTAAGAACAGAATAAAAAGACAAACCACACAATGGGAGAACATATTCGACAGCACATCTGATAAGAGGTTAATAGCCAAAATTTATAAAGAACTTATAAAACTCAACACCAGGAAGACAAACAATCCAATTTAAAAATAGGCAAAAGAAATGAATAGAAATTTCTCCAAAGAGGACATACAGATGGCCAATAGGCATATGAAAGAATGCTCATTTTACTAATCATTAGAGAAATGCAAATTAAAACCACAATGAGATATCACCTCACACCAGTCAGAATGGCGCTCATCTGCAAAACAACACAGAATAAGTACTGGCAAGGATGTGAAGAAAAGGGAACCATCATGCACTGCTGGTGGGAATACAGACTGGGGCAGCCACTGTGTAAAACAGTATGGAGATTCCTCAAAATATTAAAAATCAAACTGCTTTTGACCCAGCTATTCCACTATTCCACTTATAGGAATATACCCTAAGAACACCATAGCACTGTTCGAAAAGAAGAAATGCACCCCATGTTCATGGCAGCATTGTTCACAATAGCGAAGATCTGGAAACAGCCCAAGTGTTCATCAGAGGATGAATGGATTAAAAAGCTTTGGTACATATATACTATGGAATACTACTCAGCCATAAGAAATGATGACATCGGATCATTTACAACGAAATGGTTGGACCTTGATTACAGTATATGGAGTGAAATAAGTAAATCAGAAAAGAACTTAGAACAGCATGATTTTATACATAGGTGGGACATAAAAGTGAGACGATGAGACATGGACAAGAGTGTGGTGGCTATGGTGTGGGGGGAGGGAGGAGAGGGTGGGTTAGGGAGGAGGGGAGCAGCAGAGGAAAAACCAGATAGAAGGTGACAGAGGACAATTTGACTTTGGGTGATGGGTATGCAACATAATTGAATGATAAGATAACCTGGAGATGTTTTCTTTGAACATATGTACCCTGATTTATTGATGTCACCCCACTAAAATTAAAAGAAAAGGTAGTGTGCACAGGGTTTTTGTCAACTTAACTTTAAAGTGAGAACTTAATCTGCCTCAATTCTGTGCTTCACTGACGTAGCAGTGGTTCAAAAGTAATTTAACTACTAAAGTTTAATGAATGTGTGCCCAGTGTCTCAGAAATTCCACTCCGAGGTTATATATAACACAGACATATGTACATACATTCACCAAACACATGCAAATATGTTTATAAAAACATAATTTATAACATTAATATACTAGAAGTAACTTAAATTGTACAATAATACAGGCAATCAAACTGTTTACATAATTATCCAGTGGAATGCAATATAATGAGAAAAAAAAATTATTGGCATTTGCAACAATATGGGTAAATTGGACAAAAAAAAATAACGTTCTGGATTAAGCTACTCAAAAATGAGAGGTACTGTATGATCTTATTTTAATGAAGTTCCAAAACAAGCTAAACTAAACCCTGGGATAGTGGGCTGGTGCTAGAAAGGATTTCAGCATGATGATGGGTTCTGGATACCAGTGCTGTGCTATATATTGATCTGGGTCTTGGTACATGGCTGTGTTCACTTGGTAAAAATTCAATTTATAAAACTGGGTAACAAAATTTTTGTTGCATCCACAAAAACACTTGTTCTTACCTAATTCGAGTGTGTTGATCTCAAATCTGACATTAGTTTTTCTCTGTAAGGGACAGTTTTATTTGCAATTCAAGATTTTAGATTTTCATCGTATTGTAAAATTTTCACCATTTAGTTTAACATAGTGAAGTAGAATGTCTTCTTGGGAATCATCTCTGTTAAAATATAATAATTTATATAATGCAGTAAATACACTGATATACTAAAAGATATGATTGCATCAGAAATTGTTGACATTTTTTAAATAGAACATATTAAAACACTTACCTTAATCATAAAATTTGTGCAAAACTTATTTAAATTCTATTCAGGCAATAATTTGCGTTTGCAGCTCTTGTATTTGTGTACTTGTTGAGGACAATCTCATTTGATGCTCAAGCAGTAGTCTGCCATCATATTTCTGTCCCATTGCCCCTGATAATGTTCTTCAATCAGCTTCAGTTCATTATGAAAGCATTCTCCCTGCTCATCACTAACAGCTCCAAGATTTTCAGGAAACTTATCAAGGTGACTGTTCAGGAAGTGAGTCTTAATGCTCATGTTACATCCAATGTCGTGGAAAGCAAACAGCATCCTTTGAACCAGAAGTTCATAGTTTTCTGCTTTTTTGTTGCCAAAGAAGTTCTTTGTAACTGCCACAAAAGACTGCCGTGCTGCTTTCTCCTCCTTATTCATCTTCCTGGCAAATTCTTTGTCACATAGGAGGGATCAAATTTGAGGTCCATTGAATACACATGCTTATATCTTCTCAAAAGACAAGCAGAAAAAACAGAAATAATATGTTGAAAGCATTCACTTTCTCTATTCAAAGCCTGAACAAACTGCTTCATTAAGTCAAGTTGGATGTCAAGTGGGGTAAAAATTATCCTGTCTCGATTGACTACAGGTTCATTCACAATATTTTGCATCCCTGCTTCCAGAGCTTCACATTTTGACCACTCTTTCTGTGTCCAGTGACTCTCCTAAGCTCGGCTGTCCCACAGACACAGAAAGCAAGGATACTTCAAAACCTCTCTGTTGTCCTAGCAGGAAATTTACCATTTTAAGATCCACACAAATGATCCAGTTATGCTCCTCATACTTCAGAAAGTTGAGGACAATTTTTTTATGTCATTATAGTCTTCTCGCAGATGAGTTGAATAACCAGTTGGAACTGCTGCATAAACATGACCGTTGTGTAGGAGAACACATTTCAGACTTTGTTTAGAGCTGTAAAGAAATAGCTGCCATTCTGTTTGACTGTAAGTGGTAACACCTAGCAGGCTGAGAAGACTACTGATATCATGACATTAAACAAAGTGTTTGTCTTCAAAATAATAATTTGTTCATGCTTTCTGAAATGGGATACTTTAGCTGACCAGTGAAGTACATTCTTTTCTTAAAACCCGGACGCTAATAACTCAGCTGCTTTCTTTGATAGGCTCAAATCTATTACTAAGTCATTCAATTTGGGTTGGCTAAACTGCTAAGGGCTTAATGACTGCTTGGCATCAGAAGACAACGCTTCAGATTCTACAACCATTTCTTCATGCATCTTATCAAAATATACTTGATCCCCATGTTCACTTTCTTTGTCCTTAGAAGAAATAAAGCCATTGTAAAGTGAAACTGGGAGTGTCTCAGAGTGTGGGATAGGTCATATTGCTGAAGGAATATTAGGATATGCAATCATCTGTCGTTTTTTCTTGCTGATGCCCTTTGTATGGATCAGACAGAAATAACAGTCACTGCTATGGTCCTTAGGTTCATGCTTAAACATGAGAATACCAAAAGGCATTCCTTTGTATTTTTCTTTTGTCGAGTCACGAAGCATTTCCTCGCAATTATGACACACAATATGAGGAGCCCAATTTTTGTCTTGATCACCAATAGGAACTTGAAAATAGGCAATATATGTATGTGTCACAAATGTTGAAATATTGTGCCTTTGATATTAAAGTGTGTAACAGCCACATATATAATAGAAGATGTCAGGATTACTCTCACATTTATATCTACTCAAAGAAAACATGATTCAATCTGAAAATAAGAGGGTGTTTTTATCGGATAATAATGTTTTACATTTATAAACAACTAAAATTATGTAAAATTGATGTTTGTAAAACATTAATTGCCTTGTGGTTATGTTCAATCCAAGAGTTGTTGCCCTTTAACTCCAATTTAAAACCAATGCATGTCATTAACTACAACAAAAATAAATTAAAATTGCATAAAAACTAGAGCATACACTGAAAAACAGATTTCAGATTTGGAATCAGTGATGCAGATATATATAGAAAATGTTCTGAAACCTCATGCAAAAGAAAATGAAAAAAAATAATTGTTCTTCAGTACTTTTCTGTTTGTAGAATACTTAAATAGGTACTGGCGAGTTGCTCCGTAGAGAAAGTATCAGTCCAGAATATAGATGTCTGGGGTTTGATTCCTGGTCAGGGCACACACAGAAGTGACCTATTTGTTTCTCCACTTCACCCTCTGCTCCTTCTCTCCCTCGTCCCTTTCCACAGTTAGTTGTTCTATTAGTTTCAGCAAGGCCCCAGGCACTGAAGATAGCTTGGTTGGTTCTAGCACTATAGTTTCAGGTGCTAAAAATAGCTCGGTACTAGAGCATCAGCCTAGACAGGGTGGTTTTGATTGGGATGCATACGGGAGTCTGCCTCACTATCACTTAAATAAATAATTAAGTAATAAAAAATAATAATAAATACTTAAATAAAATTTACACTTTCAATTAGTGAATACAAAAAATAAATGTTATATATAGAGAACATATTTCCTCTGACTTTATCATTTTAATATATATTTTGAAATATATAGTGACAAAGTAAATTTGTAAGCATATAAGTCATTTATATAGCATCTGGCTAAGAGTTTGTAACATTGGAAAGCTAAAGAAGCTATTACAGTTTTATTTTTAAAAAGAAAAAAAAATTTGTATTTTTATCAGCAGTATACAATAAATTCAACATTAATTTTAATGGTTAGGCCACTATGATAAAATAAAGAGAGATAAATAAGTACTATGTGTTCAAAAGTTATTATTAAAATATAATATAGAGTAAGCCATTTCTTTCAATTATTCTGAACAATTTATATGCATTAATATACTTCCAATGCTTTGTTTTTAATTGCATGTAGTCCTACTCATAATTTCTTATAAAATGTAAATAGGAGAGTAAAAAAGTATAATTATAGATCACATATTAAAATGTCTAATTATTCAAATGTAGTTCTTATTCTATTCAATGCATATGATTTTATTTGGAAGAAAATATGTGATATACATACAATAAAATATTTCTCCTATTTTTTTACTATTTAGAATTAAGTTGATATTCCTGTATAAGAGAACGGAGATGTTGAGGGAAATACAGGAGAAGGGAAGATGCATTCGGGGAGACACTAGAATCAATGAAAATACAATAAACAAACAAATAAATAAATAATAAAAAAAGCTGAACAAAAGCAACATTAAAAATAGAGAGAGAGAATTTAGTTACTAGAATCTGGTCTTTTAGATTCTATAGCATTTTTCTGCGATATTTGTGTGGGGGAAGAAAGAGGCCATTTAACATAATTTTTAAAATAGAAAATATGTTTACATATTACAACAATTAGCAACTATATGAAGGTGACTACGTAATTTTTAAAAATTTAATGATTTATATTACTTTGAACAAGTCATTATCTAGTAACAACGAACTTTAGAAAATTCGTAAAAATTTTAAGACCACTTACTACACTCTCAATTAATTTTGAAAGTGTCATTTACTAAGTGGCCATTTGCTAAGATTTAATCAGAGAGTTATCAGTTCATTTTGTCTGTATTTCTTCTTATATCACAAACATTCTTTTTGAGATCACTTTCCTTATACCTGAAGGGCATTCTTTCAAATTTCTTTTAATGCATAGTTCTGTAAACATTTTTGGGGTTATATAATTCTAGGCTGAAACATTTTTTTTCAGTACCCTGACTTTCTTTGTGGCTGTATAGAAGTGAACTGTTAGTCTTATTATCACTCTTTTAAAGGGTATTTTTTTCCCTTCTGATTCTTAAGATATTTTTTTTAACTGCTCAGTTTTACTACATCATGCTTCAATGTATATTTCTTATATTTATCTAGCTTGAGATTTATTTATTTTTTATTAATTTTAATGGGGTGACATCAATAAATCATGGTACATATGTTCAAAGAAAACATCTCCAGGTTATCTTATCATTCAATTATGTTGCATACCCATCACCCAAAGTCAAATTGTCCTCTGTCACCTTCTATCTGGTTTTCCCTCTGCTCCTCCAATCCTCCCTAAACCACCCCCCCTCCCTCCCCACACACCGTAGCCACCACACTCTTGTCCACGTCTCATAGTCTCACTTTTATGTCCCACCTATGTATGAAATCATGCTGTTCTCAGTTCTTTTCTGATTTACCTATTTCACTCCGTATACTGTTATCAAGGTCCATCCATTTCGTTGTAAATGATCCGATGTCATCATTTCTTATGGCTGAGTAGTATTCCATAGTATATATGTACCAAAGCTTTTTAATCTACTCGTCCTCTGACGAACACTTGGGCTGTTTTAAGATCTTCGCTATTGTGAACAATGCTGCCATGAACATGGGGTGCATTTCTTTTTTCTAACAGTGCTATGGTTTTCATAGGGTATATTCTTATAAGTGGGATAGCTGGGTCAAAAGGCAGTTTGATTTTTAATATTTTGAGGAATCTCCATACTGTTTTACACAGTGGCTGCCCCAGTCTGTATTCCCACCAGCAGTGCAGGAGGGTTCCCTTTCCTCCACATCCTTGCCAGCACTTATTCTGTGTTGTTTTGCAGATGAGCGCCATTCTGACTGGTGTGAGGTGATATCTCATTGTGGTTTTAATTTGTATTTCTGTAATGATTCGTGATGTTCAGCACTCTTTCATATGCCTATTGGCCATCTGTATGTCCTCTGTGGAGAAATTTCTATTCATTTCTTTTGTTCATTTTTTTTTCTAATCCTTATAGATTTTTATTACTTTTTTATTTATATATTTTATTATTATTAATTCTAATGGGGTGACACAAATAAATCAGGGTACAAATGTACAATGAAAACATCTCCAGGTTATCTTATCATTCAATTGTGTAGCATACCCGTCACCAAAAGTCAAATTGTCCTCTGTCACCTTCTATCTGGTTTTCCCTGTGTCCCCCCCATCCTCCCTATCCCACTCTTCCCTCCCTCCCCCCATCCTGTTACCACCACTCTCTTGTCCTTGTCTCATATTCTCACTTTTATGTCCCACCTATGTATGAAATCATGCTGTTCTCAGTTTTTCTTTTTTTCTGATTTACTTATTTCACTCTGTATAATGTTATCAAGGTACATCCATTTTGTTATAAATGATCCGATGTCATCATTTCTTATGGCTGAGTAGTATTCCATAGTATATATGTATCAAAGCTTTTTAATCCACTCGTCTTCTGACGGACACATGGGCTGGTTCCAGATCTTCGCTATTGTAAACAATGCTGCCACGAACATGGGGGCGCATTTCTTCTTTTCGAATAGTGCTATGGTGTTCTTAGGGTATATTTCTATAAGTGGGATATCTGGGTCAAAAGGCAGTTCGATTTTTAATTTTCTGAGGAATCTCCAAACTGTCTTCTACAGTGGCTGCAGCAGTCTGCATTCCCACCAGCAGTGCAGAAGGGTTCCCTTTTCTCCACAACCTCGCCAGCAGTTATTCTGTGTTGTTTTGCTGATGAGTGCCATTCTGACTGGTGTGAGGTGCTATCTCATTGTGGTTTTAATTTGCATCTCTCTAATGATTAGTGATGTTGAGCATTTTTTCATATGCCTATTGGCCATCTGGATGTCCTCTTTGGAGAAATTTCTATTCATTTCTTTTGCCCATTTTTTGATTGGGTTGTTTGTCTTTCTGGTGTTGAGTTTTATAAGTTCTTTATAAATTTTAGTTATTAACCCCTTATCAGATGTGCTGTCGAATATGTTCTCCCATTGTGTGGTTTGTCTTTTTATTCTGTTCTTATTGTCTTTAGCTGTGCAAAAACTTTTTAGTGTGATATAGTCCCATTTGCTTATCTTGCCATTTATTTCATTTGCTTGTGGAGATAAATCGGCAAACATACTGCTGCTACAGATGACGGAGAGCTTGCCGCCTATGTTTTCTTCTAAGATGCTTATGGTTTCACGGCTTACATTTAAGTCTTTTATCCATTTTGAGTTTGTTTTTGTGAATGGTTTAAGTTGATGGTCTAGTTTCCTTTTTTTGCAGGTAGGTGTCCAATATGCCCCACACCATTTGTTAAAGAGGATTTCTTTACTTCGTTGTACATTCTTTCCTCCTTTTTCAAATATCAGTTGTCCATAAAGCTGTGGGTTTATTTCAGGGTTCTCTGTACTGTTCCATTGATCTACGTGCCTGTTCTTATGCCAGTACCAAGCTGACTTGAGAATAATGGCCTTGTATAAACCTTGATATCGGGAAGAGTGATACCTCCTGCTTTATTTTTTCTTTTTAAGATTGCTGAGGCTATTCGTGTTCTTTTTTGGTTCCATATAAATTTTTGGAATATGTCTTTTATATCTTTGAAGTATGTCATTGGTATTTTAATTGGTATTGTATTGAATTTATAAATTGCTTTGGGTAATATAGACATTTTTATGATGTTTATTCTTCCTAGCCATGAGCATGGTATATCCTTCCACTTGTTTGTATATCTTTGATTTCTTTTATCAATGTTTTATAATTTTTTGTGTATAAGTCCTTTATCTCCTTGGTTAAATTTACTCCTAGGTACTTTATTTTTTTTATTGCAATAGTCAAGAGGATTGTTGCCTTAATTTCTTTTGCTGACAGTTCATTATTGCTATATAGAAATGCCTCTGATTTCTGAGTATTAATTTTATATTCTGCCACCTTGCTGAATTCAGTTATCAGATCCAGTAGTTTTTTGACTGAGACTTTATTGTTTTCTATATACAATATCGTATCATCTGCAAATAATGAAAGTTTTACTTCTTTTTCAATTTGGATGCCTTTTATTTCTTTTCTTGTTTGATTGCTGTAGCTAGGATTTCCAGAACTATGTTGAATAAAAGTGTTGAAAGGAGGCACGACTGCCTGGTTCCTGATCTTAAGGAGTTTGCTTTTAATTTTTGTCCATTTAGAATGATGTTTGCTGTGGGTTTGTCGTAGATGGCCTTTTTCATGTTAAGGAATGTTCTCTGTATTCCCACTTTACGAAGAGTTTTGAACATGAATGGGTGCTGGATTTTATCAAATGCCTTTTCTGAATCTATTGAAATTATCATGTGATTTTTGTCCTTTTTTTTTGTTTATGTGATTAATCACATAGTTTGATTAGTGAATATTGAACCAGCCTTGCCTCTCCAGAATAAATCCCACTTGATCATGGTGTCTGATTTTTTTCATATATTGCTGGATTAGGTTGGCTAATATTTTTGAGAATTTTAGCGTCTAAATTCTTCAGGGATATAGGCTTATAATTTTCTTTCTTTGTGTTGTCTTTGCCCGGTTTTGGGATCATAATTATGCTCTCCTCATAAAAGAAGTTTGGAAGTCTTCTTTATTCTGGAATTTTTTGCAATAGCTTTAGGAGAATAGGAGTTAGTTCTTCTTTGAATTTTAGGTAGAATTCACTTGTAAAGCCATCAGGCCCAGGAATTTTCTTTTCTGAGAGTTTTTTGATAACTCTTTCTATCTTATTTGTTGTAATTGGTCTGTTTAGCTGTTCTGCTTCCACATTGATTTTGGAAGATTATATGATTCTAGAAATTTGTCCATCTCACCTAGGTTGTCTAATTTTTTGGCATAAAGTTCTTCATAGTATTTTCTTACAAATGCTTTGTATTTCTGTTGTGTCAGTTGTTATTTCTCCACTGTCATTTCTAATTTTGTTTATTTGGGTCCTCTCTCTTTTTTTCTTGGTGAGTCTAGTTAAAGGTTCATCAATCTTGTTTACCTTTTCCAATATCCAGCTCTTGGTCTCATTGATCCTCTGTATTGTTTTCTTAGCCTCTATGCCATTTATTTCTGCTCTGATCTTTATTATTTTCTTCCTTATACTGGTCCTGTGCTTTCTTTGCTGTTGTTTCTCTCGTTCTTTTAGATGCAGGGTCAGGTTGCTTATTTGAACTTTTTCTACCTTCTTTTGGTATGCCTGTAGTGCAATGAACTTCCAATTTTGAGTTGATTTATGCTCATTATCATTAGTTTCTAGAAACATTTTTATTTCTTCTTTGATTTCATTGTTAATCCATTCATTATTTAATAACCTGCTATTTAGTTTCCAAGTGTTTGAGTATTTTTCAGTTTTTCTCTTATGGTTAATTTCTAGTTTCATGGCATTGTTATCAGAGAAAATGCTTTATATTATTTCAATCTTTTTAAATTTGCCTGACCTGTGGTGGCGCAGTGGATAAAGCGTTGACCTGGGAACACTGAGGTTGCCAGTTCAAAACCCTGCACTGGTCTGGTCAAGGCACATATGGCAGTTGATGCTTCCGGCTTCTCCTTTCTTTCTCTCTCTCTCTCTCTCTCTCTCTCTCTCTCTCTCTCTCTCTGTGTGTGTGTGTCTACTCTCTGAATTGAATAAAATAAAAGAAAAAAGAAAAAAATAATAATTAAAAAAAATTATTGAGACCATATTTGTATCCTAACATATGGTCTATCCTAGAAAACGTACCATGAGGGCTTGAGAAGAATGTATTATCTGCTGCTTTAGGGTGAAAAGTTCTGAAGATATGTATTCAATCGAGTTGAACTAGTGTATTCTTTAAGTCTGCTGTTTCTTTATTAATTTTCTTTCTTGAGGATCTATTCAGTGTTGTTAGTGGGGTATTGAAATGCCTTACTATTATAGTATTGCTGTTAATCTTGCCCTTTATATCCATCAAAGTCTGCTTTATGTATGTCGGGGCTCCTATATTTGGTGCATAGATATTTAAAATAGTTATATCTTCCTGTTGAATTGTTTCTTTTATCTTTATGTAGTGTCCTTCTTTATCACTTACTACTGCCTTTGTTTTAAAGTCCATTTTTTCAGATATACGTATTGCTACCCCAGCTTTTTTTTCATTTCCATTTGCATGAATTATTTTTTTCCGTCCTTTTACCTTCAGTCTATGTGCATCTTTTGTTTTAAGGTGTGTCTCTTGTAGACAGCATATGTATGGGTCCTGTTTCTTTATCCATGTAGCTACCCTGTGTATTTTGATTGGATCATTTAACCCATTTACATTTAAGATTATTATTGATATGTTGTTGTTTATTGCCATTTTATTCTTTAAAGCTGTATTCTTTTTTTTCTATATTCTTTCCTCCCTTTGAACTGTTCACAACAGGCCGCTTAATATCTCTTTCAAAATTGATTTGGTTTTTTGAATTCCTTGAGGCTTTCTTTGTCTGGGAAGCTCGTACTTCTCCTTCAACTTTAAATGTTAGCCATGCTGGATAGTGTAGTCTTGGTTGTAGATTCTTGTTCTGCATTACTTTGAATATATCATGCCATTCCCTTCTGGCCTCAAGTGTTTCTGTTGAGAAGTCGATGTCATCCTAATGGGGGTTCCTTTGTAGGTGATAGCCTTTTTTCTCTAGCAGCTTTTAAAATTTTCTCTTTATCACTTAGCTTTGTTATTTTAACTATGATGTGGCTTGGTGTAGATTTTTTTGAGTTTTTCTCTAATGGAGTTCTGTGTGCTTCTTGAACGTGTGGAATGTTTGCCAGCCTTAATTTAGTGAAGTTTTCTGCTATGATTTGATTGAAAAATGTTTCTATTTCTTGTTCTCTCTCCTCTTCTTCAGGAACTCCTATGATGCAAATGTTGTTTCCCTTCATGTTGCCACAGAGCTCCCTTAGAATTTCCTCACATTTTTTGAGTCTTTTTTTTTTTTTTTCTGCTCTGCTTCTGTGCCTTTCTTTGTTTATTGTGTCCTCTAACTCTCTGATTCGATCCTCAGCGTGATTCATTCTGCTTTTAATTCCTTCCATTGTGGTCTTTAGTTCTGATACTGTATTTGTCATTTTGTGTAATTCTTTTTTATTATTTCAATTTTGTTTTTTAAACTCGTTATCTCTTTATTTAGGTGTTCATAGTGACTATCCATTGTTGCATTAAATAATTTATTTGAATATCCTAACTATCATTATTCTAAATTCTGCTTCTGATAATTTGGTTATATCTGGTTCATTCAGGTCTCTCTCTTGGCATTTCCCTTGATCCATTTGGTTTTCATTCTTCTGCCTGCCCATTTTGTCTGTGTATAAGCAATTTGTGGCCACTCAGTAAATGTTGCCTTTGTGTTCTCTAGGTGTGGTTTCTCTGTAGGCCCGCCACCCCCTCTGCCACTGCCTAGGGCGTTTGGTTATGGCATTGCCAGCACCGGCCCACTGCAGCTGTAGCTGTGATTTTCTCTTCTCCTCCACGGGAGGTGGGCTGTCACTCAAGCCACAAGCCTCAGCACCAAGGGTAGAGGTGTGCACCTTTGCTTAGCAGCGGACACAGCCTGTTTCGGGGCTGCTGCCCAGCATCGCGTTCAGAGCCTGCTTGCCAGTTTCTCAGGTTGGACAGGGCTTCTGACCTGCTCTCAGCTGTGAGCCTTTGCCCATTCTGAGCTTTAGTCCCGCCCTCAAGGCCATGCCCTCCTGCACAGGTAGCAAACCAAGGTTTATTGGGCTGGGCGTGGCTTCTGGCGTGCTCTCAGCTGTAAACTTCTGCTCGTCCAGGCTCTACCCCACCCCCGTCGTTCAGAGTCAACCCGCGCTCAGAGGTGGCAAACCGGGTTTCTCCAGCCAAGTTGGGCCTGCTGGTGTGAGCTTAGCCGCGAGCCTTTGCCTGTCCCTGGTCCTAGCCCCATCCCTGCAGTCAGGGCCGGCTTGTGCAGGGTCGCAGAGCTGATCTCTGCCCATTCCTGTCCTCCCGCTTTTCCCCCCGCAGGTGGGGTTACAGGAGGGCCCGCAGCTGCCGGACTGCTTTTGTGCGTCCCCTCCACCCCTGCTGGGCTAGACCGAGCTCACACCAGCTGGTCCTGCTCCCCCGTCGACAGAACCGCATTTCAACATCCCACCGCCATCATCCCTCCAGCAACCCTCAGCAGCGTAGGAAGGGGCCCCACAATTCAGATCCTAACACTCCATACTGTAGACCTGGGAGCTCCCTCCCTCTAAGCAGCTCTGCTCTAATTGCTGTGGGAGAGCTTGTTTGGCTGGTTTCCTGTCTCCCTTTGCTGGTATTGCTAGTTCCAGGGGAAATATTTGTTTTTGATTAGGGAAGTGTTTAGTCCAGGGGTTAGGGTGGCTGTCCCTCAGAGTGTTTGTCCTTGTGCCTTCAGTCCACACTCTCTATCCACTACTCTGGTCCTCTCCTCTGTCCTCACGCCCCGGAACCCCGGGTGCATGGTTGTGAGAGAGGTTTTCTGCGCTGTCCCTTTAAAAAGAATCTTGGGTCTGAGAAATCTGTCTCTTTCTCCCAAACACTATCCTCAGTTTGTTTCACAGCTCACTACTTTCCAAACGCCTCTTCTAGGCACTGCATCTGCAGGCTGGGGCTTTGTTCCTGGGACCCAGATCGCTACCTCTCCGCCAAACTCTCCTCCCGCCACGTGGGTCTTTCTGGGCTGCTGTTCGCTCTGAAGAGCTTGGCAGGTGTCTTCGCGTTTTTGCTATTTCTACCAGTCTCAATGTGGCTTCTTCTTTGTTCCTTGGTTGAAGAGTCCTCTTAGTTTAGTTCAAAGTTGGTTTATCCAGATGATGGTTCTTAAAATTGAGTTATAATCCACTTTGGTTCTGGGAGTTGTGAGTTGGTATTTATGTCTACTCCATCGCCATCTTGCTCCTCCGAGTTTTAGTAAACTTCATGAATCTGGCTTTTCCCCCTAATTCTGAAAAATTCTCACCCCCTATCTCTGAGACTCATTCTTGCTAATCTTTTGTTACAATTAAACGTTCTCATTATATTTACCATGTTGCCTGTCTTCTCTTAAGTATGTCAAGACTTTGTCATTTATCAACTATATTCTAGATCAGTTTGCTGCCTTGTTTTCAAACTACTTTGTTGTATTATTAACTATATTTAATTAACTCATAAATCTATTTCATTTTTAGTTTAGATTTGTATTCACTTTTTCCCCCCAAATTGGCAATGTCACCTTGTCTGACATCTATTTTTACTAGAGGTTTTAAAGATTAAATATATGTATATATTTGAATACAGTAACCAGAGCTATTTATATGACTGATCATTCTGATTTTTAAGTCTTGGTGTTTTTATAAGTGCATTTTTACTCGTGGTGCTTTTTCCTTAGGTAGTTTGTTATTTTCATTCTGAGCTTCAGTTTTTTCTTGAAAAACTTTGTTGGATTACCTTAAGTTCAAGAATAAAGTTTTATTTCTCTAGGTTTAGAAGCAACTTGAATTTGCTTTGAGCATTTGTAGTTCTTTTTAGCAAGATCGTTTGTCTGAATAAACCAGTCTGTCATCATATGGGAAATTAAGGTCTTCATGCCAAAATCTTGTAAATCTTTTAAACATAAATAAAATTATCTTTAAAATTTTACGTTGCATTTAGTGTGTATGTCTTTTAGCTAATGTTCAAGTTTTTTCTTTTTATTCTTTTTTTTTTTTTTTTTTTTTTTTAGAGAGAGGAGACACAGAGAGAGAGAGAGAGATAAAGGGGGGAGGAGCTGGAAACATCAACTCCCATATGTGCCTTGACCAGACCAGTGCAGGCGACCTCAGTATTCCCAGTTTGACACCTTATCCACTGCGCCACCACAGGTCAGGCGCTAATGTTCAAGTTTAATAGTAAGTTGTTTTCTCTTGGGAGCATAATATAAAGACCTACTTGTAGCTTTAAAAAATTTTTCTTTCTTATTCTTTTTAATTTGTTTTCTTCTCTCTTTCTAATTTAGGAGAGAATTTTCATGGTTTCATTATCACAACATACATATTTTTAAATTTTTTACATTTTTTTAAACAGCTTTATTTAGCTATAATTAAAACTAAACAAACCAACTATATTTAATGCCTACAATTTAATGACTTTGGAGATATGATGATGATGTTTATTACTTTGATGATGGCTTCACAGGTGTATGAATTTTTTGCTTTTAATATTCACATTTAAAACTCTTACTTTTGCCTTTAAGCAATAGGTAAGTTAATCTCCTGAGGGTCTCAGTTAAAAAGGGTCCTAAGGTAAAACAACAAATACTGTATTTATTTAATTTCTGTGGCAATTGAAACATTTGGGTTTTTGTAATAAAGGCTCTGATGGTAACAACAACAGCAATGTGATTCAGCATAACTAAGTGAATAAGAGGAAAAAAATGTTTAAAAATGAATAATGTCTTACTTTTTTTTAGTTTATATAAATGCTGATGCTAGGTAGAAGGAGATGCAGATTCAGTTGGAATTTTTTTATAATTTTGAATATACTTTCTAATCTGTTTAGTAATTTAAATATTTATATCAGGATTTCTTTATAATGTTTCATTTCACTTTAAAAGCTCATAAATATATTATTAGGACTGAACCATTTATTACAAGTGTCTTTCGGGGAAGTATTATATAAACTTAATGGAAGAATAATAAGGACGAGTTTGAATTTTTTTCTTTTTATGCTAAGCAGATGACATAAAGGAGAATGGAGAAAAAAGACTGGCATAGACCTCTAAAGCCTTGTTATATGATTAAAATATAAAGTCCAAATATTAAAACCTTAAGGAAACCTAAGTCACAATTTTAATAAAGTTTTTATAATTAAAGAGGGAGTGTGCAGTAATAGAAAGATTTCTTCTACTTGTTTGATGACTCTAGACACCTTAGCTTCATCATATGTAAAATGACAGTGATAATATTGACTTTATCAAACTACTAGAAATATATAAAATTATATTTGGGAAATTATATACACATAATAGTGATTGGAAAATTTGTACCTACAGGTAATAACGATGATTTTGTTCTGGTTAATTTGATTTTCCTTTTGTTTCACATGTGTATATCTCATAGTTAAAATCATATTAATTCAGTCTGACCAGTGGAGGCACAGTGGATAGAACATTAACCTGGGATGCTGAGGTCCCAGGTTTGAAACCCTGAGGTCACCAGCTGAAGCACAGTCTCACAAGCTTGATGTGAGATCATCGATATGATCCCATGGTCAATAGTTTGAGCCCAAAGGTTGCTGGCTTGAACCCAAGATCTCTGGCTTGAGCCCAAGGTTGTTGGCTTGATCAAGTGGTCACTGGCTCAGCTGGAGCCCCTTGGGCTAAGGCACATATGAGAAGCAATCAATGAACAACTAAAGTGAAGCAACTATGAGATGACGCTTCTTACCTCTTTCTCATCATTTCTATTTGTCTGTCTTTCTCTCACTAAGCAAACAAAACCATTAGTTTAGTTTTCTTTCACTGACCTACACAACTACTTGTCTAGTAGAGACAATGTGTTGTACTAGGCACTCTAGGACAGACGGGAGACTACAGAGTCAGTTCAAGAGATCTGTATTTCATATAAGAAACAAGCTTTTTCTGGAAACCAAATAAGTAGCATCTTCTGTATATAAGTACTACTATTTTTGAATATGTGCAGTTGGGATTAATAAAGATAATTAAAGATGATTATCAGGAGAATTTTTAATTCTTTGTTTATGATTATCAGAGATGAATGTGTAGCTATGAAAAAGTTGTATGCATAAGTGGATATAATTGTATATATGTTCAGGTGAACAAAGAGAACAGCACAGCAAAGGAATTTTATTATTTTCAGCAAATATTAACTGAGCTCTTATTGTAAACCAGACACAGAAGGTGCTGCTGCTAGTTAGAATTATAGATACTTGACAAGTAAACATAATGTGTGCATGGTTTTCTGATTGGAAGAAGAGAGGAGATGTGGTACAACTCCAATCTTCTGTTTCCCCCAGTGCTCCCTTAGATAGACCAGTCAGCCCAGAACAATTTATTTCTCTGGGCCAAAGTCAAAGAAATGTGTTATCATGTATTTGTAGCTTGGAAATGGTCCACTCAGCAGGAGCTACCCTCAGAATTTCCATTTTTATTCAGTCTTGCTTACCAAAGGAAGGTAAAACTCAGAAAATGAACCTACTTTTTATACATCCTATGATGAATTTATTCAATTGCCTTTGAAATGTTTGCTAGTGAAACTGTTGTCTCTAAGCACTAAAGTAAGAATTTTTACAGGATTTGTGAATCAGTATCTTATCTTCTAAGAAATTCTAAATTGCTGGAATATATTTTATAAACTATGCTGCATGCAGTCTTATCCATTGAGACTTACAGGAGCTATATAGAAAATATTTTTTTTCCTGATTTTTTTCTGCCAAAAAACATACTTTATCTTTTGCCTTCAAGTCTACTCAGTTTTCACTGTCTTCTAGTAATTGTTAAAGTCTCTATCAAAAGGCTCAAATTGTGAAAATAAACCCAAACTTGGCTAATTTATCACCATTAGACTTATTGCGTATTAATTATACAGATTAAGATGTGAACATCCAGGGCAACTTTATTTGGAAAAAAATATATAGTTTCTTTCAAATTTATTTTTGATGCTATTATTTAGAGTGAATATTACATAAACCAAGATAAATAATGCATCTTGCAGTTTTGTCTAGACTCTTGAGAGAAACCAGCAGATATTCAATAAAGAAACATTACAACATGAATATTTTCAGGGTTTTAAACATAGTTATTGTCATCTGAATAGAATAAAATGTTATTTTTTTATTCCAAATTTCCCATTATCTAAATTACCTCTAAAATCTCTATGCTATTATTATTTTTAATTCTAAAGAATGGATAAACTTCATTTATAGTGATTTCTATATTTCAGATGGATTATCAAAAGTATACTTTTAATAAAATTACACTTTATTTCAAAAAATACTGTGAGAATACAGATTTCACTGATAATTTCTATTTATCGAAAATAATATGAAAGAAAAGGTCAGCTGATGATCTTTGATTTCAAGTAATTCTATAATTAATAATAAGCTACAAATATAATGTTTTGACCCAAAATTTTTTATAAGTAATAATTTGAATAATTCTAAAATATTACTTGGATGCCAAACATATTCATATTAATTATATACTTTTGGGTTAACTATATCCTGATGAGAAAACATAATGATTTTTTTCAGAATATTGATTTTTTTTCTTTTATTCTGCTGAATTATAAAGCATTTTGTATTTTCTACTTTTTCCCTTTGAAATTAAATATGCATTTTTTATAATTGACTTGAAATTCTTATAGTTTCTTTTGTGAATCATTTTCTAAGCAATTATAAGTAGTGTACAAAATATTTTAGCTGTAAAAAAATGCCTCAAAAACTAAGACTTTTTATTAAAACTGGGAAACAGGGACAGGAAATCTAAGGGTCAAAAAACAAAGCAGATTCTTAAAGTCCAATCAAAAAGCAAATACCGTAAAAGAATTTATAATGTAATCAGTGGTATAAATATGTCTAAAAATAATGTTACTATAACATAGATAGTCAACTGGAATACTTAGAAAACAGAGTGATAAGAAGAACAATTTGACACTAATTATTCAATTTGTTACTCTTTGTTCAGTTTTAAAAAATGCTAATATTATGAACATTATATTCTCCTGGGAGGTGATATATCTTATGAGACACAATTGACTCATTGTATTTATGATAATGCCACCTCCTGTTGGCTCAGATATGTTGTTCACCAAAACAGCTTTTTGACTTTTTTTTTTTAGGTTTTTCCATTTTAAAAATAATAGAAAGCAGAAAAATCTCAATAACTATAAATGAATACAATTCAGTGAAAATTTTAGTTGATATATATTGATAGTATAGTTTATTCATCATTCTTTTATAAATTTAAGAATTTAAACACAAGCAGTCCTCCCCTGTTGGTATTCAATTTGAATAAAGAACATTGAATTTTTTCTCATGAATGGTAAGACAAAAACTCTGAGACACAGGATATTTAGTACTTCTGCCTCAATAAATCTTCCTCCAGAAGCTAGTATATTCTTCACTCTGTATATTTATAGTGTATATATATTGTGGGTTTTGAAGTCTCTTTTTATTTATTGTCACTCTCTCTGGGGAGTCTGGAAAGAATAAGTTAGAACTAGAACAGTTAGGAAACCGATATCAGTTATCAACAAACCTATTGAAAATCACTCAGTACAAATTTTGGGGTTCAAAGGATAGGAAATACAAATAAATCATAAAGTATTTACATGTTGGGGTAAATTTAGAAACTTTTTCTTTCAAATTAAATCAGGTCAATAAAATAATCATTCAAGACAATGATATAAGAGATATCTCAAAGCAATAGGTGATCCAATTAATGATATGGTGTGAATTCAGGGGAGAACGAGATCATACTTTGGTGTTGATCTTCAGCAGCAACGATGGGTAAAATAAACTTAGTTTTAGAGAGGAAATGTGCAAAATTTGTAGGACTGGGACCATGTTCAAGCTGATATTACACTGGAAGGTAGAACACAGATTCTGTTTCTAAAAGGAAAATTACAAATTCTACCGAGGGATTCAAACCAAATGAACACAATGCTAAATAAATAGTTCACTTTCTTCTTGTATTAATTCTGTGAACACTAAAGATCTTTCAGAAAATGTCTCTTCCCTGATAGTTCTCTAAAATATTTCAAATTTCTCTCTATTTGGAAAGGTAAATTTTACATCAACTATTTTATACAATATATTATGCATCCCATGTCATCCCTGCTGCTAATAGATATATGCTTTATTCTCTTTTTAAAAAATGTTTTTATTTAGAAATTAAAATTAATGGTGTGACATTGACCAATAAGAGTACAGACGTTTTAGGTAAACATTTCTATAGCATTTGAACTATTGATTATATTGTGTATTTATTACTCTATAAGTTTTTTATATTCTATTTTTACTAGTTTTTTTTTTTTTCAGGGACAGAGAGAGGGATAGATAGGGACAGACAGACAGGAACGAAGAGAGGTGAGAAGCATCAATCATTAGTTTCTCATTGCCACTGCGACACTATAGTTGTTCATTGACTGCTTTCTCACATGTGCTTTGACCATGGGCCTTCAGCAGACCGAGCAACCCCTTGCTGGAGCCAGCGACCTTAGGTGAAAGCTGGAAAGCATTTTTGCTCAAGCCAGATGGGCCCGCGTTCAAGCTGGCAAGCTCGGGGTCTCAAACCTGGGACTTCCATGTCCCAGTCCGATGCTCTATCTACTGCGCCACCGCCTGGTCAGGCTCATTACTTTTTTTCTAACTATAATATTTTCTTTCTTCTAACTTTGGCTTGACTTTGTTCTTCTTTTTCTAGTTCTTTAAGATATGATGTTAGGTTCTTTACTTAGGATCTCTTGTTTCTTGATACAAGTCTGTAAAGAGATAAACTTCCTTTTTATTACTGCTTTTGCTGAATCTCTAAAGTTTTGATATGTCATCTTGTCATTCTTATTTGTCCTTATGTAGCTTTAGATTTTTGTTTTTATTTCTTTGATGCAGTCATTTTTTTACAAGTATATTGTTTAATTTCTACATTTTAATAGGTTTTTTATTTCCTTTCTGCAGTTGAATTACAATTTCAAAGTCTTATGTTCAGAGAATATGCTTGGTATAATTTCAGTCTTCTTGAATTTGTTGAGGTTAGTTTTGTGGCTCAATGTACGGTCCATCCTTGAGAATGTTCCATGTACACTAGAGAAGAGTGTATAATCTTGTGGTCTGTGATTAAATGTTTTGTAAATGTTTGCTAATTCTCTTTGGTCTGGTGTGTTGTTTAAGGTCAATTTTTCTGTATTGTTTTTCTCTTTGGAACATCTATCTAAACTGTCAATAGTGTATTGAGATCTCAAATATATTGTGTGGTGTTTTGTTTTAATTTTATATGTACCACATCTTCTTTATCGAATCATATATTGAAGGGCTTCTTGGTTGTTTGCATGTCTTAGCCACCATAAAAAATGCTGCGATGAACATGGGCTGCATGTGTCTTTACGTACCAATGTTTTTTTTTTTTTTTTTTTTTTTTTTTGGGGGGGTATACACCCAGTAGAGGGATTGCAGTGTCATATGGTAGTTTTATTCTTAATTTTTGAGAAACAACAATACTTTCTTCCATAATAGTTGCATTAATTTACATTCCCACCAACAGTGAATGATGGTTCCTTTTTCTCCACAGCCTCTCCAGCTCTTGTTAGGACCTATCTAGATCAGTGGTTCTTAACTGGGGTTCGATTAGTCAGTCTCAGGGGTTCGGAGAAGCCTCTGCCACGGAGGCTAGAATAAAGTAATATCGTAATTTGTTGTGATTTCATGCACTTTGTTGGTTTTGTTCTTTGAGCAAGGTGATGTTCATGCACTGCTCATTTTATGCACCAGTAAAAAAACATATACCTATGTCTTGAATTTGGGGGAAAAAATCATATTTTATTTATCACTAAAGAAGGGTTCAAAGAATGCGCATATGAAACTGGTGGGTTCGGTAACTCAAAAAAGGTTAAGAACCACTGGTCTAGATCAATGATAGTAGACCTGGTCTCTACTGCCCACTAGTGGACGTTCCAGCTTTCATGGTGGGTGGTAGCGGAGCAACCAAAGTATAAAGAAAAAGATATATTTAACTATAGTAAGTTTTTTTTGTTTTGTTTTGTATTTTACAGGGATATAGAGAGAGTCAGAGAGAGGGATGGATAGGAACAGACGGACAGGAATGGAGAGAGGTGAGAAGCATCAATCATTAGTTTTTCATTGCTGTTGCAACACCATAGTTGTTCATTGATTGCCCTCTCACATGTGTTTTGACCGTGGGCCTTCAGCAGACCGAGCCAACTCTTGCTCGAGCCAGCGACCTTGGGTCCAAGACGGCAAGCTTTTTTTGGCTCAAGACAGATGGGCCCATGCTCAAGCTGGCGAGGTTGGGGTCTAGAACCTGGGTCTTCCGCATCCCAGTCTGATGCTCTATCCACTGCGCCACTGCCTGGTCAGGCTATAGTAAGTGGTTTTATAAAGATTTATTCTGCCAAATTTAGTGAAAATCTGACATAAAGTACTTGGTAAGTAATTATTATTATATGCTTTAACTTGCTGTAACTCTGCTTTATAAACTTTATAAAGTAAAGTTACTTCCCTACTTTATAAATCACTATTACTGTGGAACTGGTGAGCGGTTAGAAAATTTTACTACTAACAGAGATACAAAAGTGGAAGATAGGTATAAAAAGATGAACTATTCCTAATCTAGATGATAATAGCTAATCTAACAGGCATGAGGTGGTATATCATTGTAGTTTTGATTTGCATTTCTCTAATAGCTAGTGATGATGAGCATCTTTTTATATATCTGTTGGCCATTTGTATTTCTTCCTGGTAGAAGTGCCTGTTCATATCCCATTTTTTATTGGATTGTTTGCTTGTTTGTTGTTGAGTTTTGTGAGTTCTTTGTATATTTTGGATATTAGGCCCTTGCCTGAGCTGTTGTTTGAAAATATCGTTGCCCATTTAGTTGGCTGTCTGTTTTGTTGTCAGTTTCTTTTGATGTGCAGAAGCTTCTTAGTTTGATGTAGTTTCATTCATTCACTTTTGCCTTTACTTACCTTGCCTTTGGAGTCAAATTCATAAAATGTTCTTTATGGCCAAGGTCCATGAGTTTAGTACCTATGTTTTCTTCTATGTATTTTATTGTTTCAGATATTATATTCAGGTCTTTGATCCATTTTGAATTAATTTTGGTACAAGGAGACAAACTAGTCAAGTTTTATTCTTTTGCACGTGGCTCTCCAATTTTCCAGCAGCATCTATTGAAGCGGTTTTCTTTTCTCTATTGTGTATTTTTTGCTTCTTTATTAAAGACTATTTGACCATATATATGTGGTTTTATTTCTGGGCTCTCTCTTTTGTTCCATTGGTCTGAGTGTCTATTTTACTGCCAATACCATGCTGTTTTGATTATCGTGGCTCTGCAATATAATTTGAAGTCAGAAATTATAATACCCCCAGCTTTGTTTATTTTCCTTAGGATTACCTTAGCTATTCAGGGTTTTGTATAGTTCTATATAAACCTGATGATTTTTTCTTCCATTTCTTAAAAGTATGACATTGGAATTTTGATGTGAATTGCATTAAATTTGTATTTTGTTTTGGTTAATATGGTTATTTTAACTATATTTATACTCGCTATCCAAGAACACAGAGTATTTTCATGTTTCATTGTGTCTTTTTTTGTTTCCTTTAACAATGCTTTGTAGTTTTCATTATATAGGTCCTTTACATCTTTTGTTATGTTTATTCTTAGGTATTTTTGTTGTTATTGTGACTGTAAAAGGGATTAATTTTTTGAGTTCATTTTCTGAAGTTTTATTGTTGGTATATAAGAAAGTAATAGACTTCTGTATATTAATTTTGTATCCTGCAACTGTACTGTATTGGTTTATTCTTCTAATAGTCTTTCTGTGGAGTCTTTGGGGTTTTCTATGTATAGGATCATATCATCTGCAAAAAGTGAAACCCTTACTACTTCTTTCCCAGTATGAATGCCTTTTATTTCTTTCTCTTGTCTGATTGCTCCATCTAGAACTACCAGCACTATGTTAAATGGGGGTGGAGAGAGTGGGAAGTCTTGTATTGTTCCTGATTTTAGAGAAAAAGTTTTCAGTTTTTTGCATTTGATATAATGTTAGCTGATGGTTTATCATAAATGGTCTTTTTATGTGGAGATATTTTTCTTTTATACCCATTTTGTTGAGTGTTTTAAACATAAAATAATGTATTTTATCAAATCCCTTTTCTTCATCTATTGATAGAATCATGGTGGGGTTTTTTCTTTGTTTTGTTGATATGATGTATTCCATGAATTGTTTTACATATGTTGAACCATCCTTGTGATTCAGGAATGAATCCCACTTGATCATGGTGAATTATTTTTTTAATGTGTTGTTATATTTGATTTGCTAGTATTTTGTTTAGTATTTTAGCATTTGTATTCATCAGATATATTGTTCTGTAGTTTTCTTTTTTTGTGTGTTGTCCTCACCAGGTTTTGGTATGAGGGTTACGTTGGCCTCATAAAATGTGTTTGGAAGTATTGCTTTTTCTTCAATATTTTGGAAGAGTTTGAGTAGCATATGAATCAAATCTCCTTTGAATGTTTCATATAATTCACTAGTATATCCATATGAACCTGGACTTCTATTTTTTGAGAGGTTTTTGATAATTGTTTCTATTCCCTTCCTAATTATGGGTCTGTTCAGACTTTCTACTTTTTCATGACTCAGTCCAGAAAGATTGTATTGTTCTAGAAATTTATCCATTTCTTCTAGATTGTTTAATTTGGTGGCATATAGTTTTTCATAGTATTCTATGATAATTCTTTGTATATCTATAATATCTGTGGTAATATCACCTCTTTCATTTTGAATTTTGTTTATATGAGTCCTTTCTCTTTTTTTCTTAGTAAGTCTTGGCAAGGGTCTGTCAATTTTATTGATCTATTCAAAGAACCAGCTTCTTGTTTTATTGATTTTTTCCTATAGTTTTTCTGTTCTCTATTTCATTTATTTCTGCACTTATTTTTATTATTTCTTTTCTTCTGCTGGTTTTGGGGTACCTTTGTTCTTTTTCTAGCTCTTTAAGATGTGATGTTAGGTTGTTTACATAGGCTCTCTTGTTTGTTCATATAAGCCTGTAGTAATATGAACTTACCTCTTATTACTACTTTTGCTGCATCCCAGAGATTCTGATATGTCATGTTGTCATTTTTGTTTGTCTGTATATATCTTTTGATCTCTGCTTTTATTTTTTCTTTGACCTACTCATTTTTTAGAAGTATGTTGTTTAATTTCCACATGTTTGTGGGTTTGTTTACTTCTTTTGTGCAGTTGAATTCTAGTTTCAAAGCTTTATGTTCAGAGAATATGCTTAGTATAATTTCAATCTTTCTGAATTTATTGATGCCAATTTTGTGGCCCAACATCTGATTAATTCTTGAGAATGTTCTATGTAAACTGGAGGAAAATGTATACTCTGATGTTTTGGGATAAAATGTCCTGTAGCTGTCTATTATATTCAATTGTTCTAGTGTTTTGTTTAAGGCCAATATTATTTTATTTTATTTTTTTCAGTCTGGAAAAACGATCTGAAGCCATCAGCTGTATATCGAAGTCTCCAAGTATGATTCTATTTTTGTCTGTTTTATTTTTAGATCCGTTAGTAGATGTCTTATATATTTTGGACTTCTTGGTTTGGTTCATATATATTAAGAATTGTTATGTCTTCTTGATTCAAAGTTCCATTTATCATTTATGAAGTGACCACCTTTGTCTTTGGTTACCTTTGCTGTCTTGTAGTCAGCATTGTTAGATATAAGTATGGCAACACCTGCTTTTCTTTGAATATTATTGGCTTAGAGAACCATTTTCCAACCTTCTACTTTGAATCTGTTTTTATCCTTGTAGCTTAGACGTGTTTCTTGAAGGCAGCATACAGTTGGATTTTTTTTTATTTACTCTGCTGCTCTGTGTTTTTTCATTGGTGAGTTCAATTCATTTACATTTAATGTAATTATTGACACTTGAGGGTTTTCTATTGCCATTTTATATATTGCTTTCTTATAAAGCTGTTTCTTGTTTGGTTCTTCTCTTTTGGTTTTCTGTCATTTGCTTTTGTTTGGTTGTATTTCATAATTCTTTCATTCATTTCTTCTTTTTTAAGCCATGTGTTTCTGTAGTGGTTTTTTCAAGGGTGGTTACCATTAGGTAATTAAAAGAATATATATTATATTTATTTTAGTTCATTATCTCATGAGTGCTTCTGGACTCAATCCTTCTTTGCCACTGTTAATCTTTGCCCTTTTTTGTTTTTGTTGTCACAGATTATTCTTGCTTTTATTGTGCTCTTGTTAGAGCTTTTACTTGTGATTTTGTTTTGTTTTGTTCTTTGTATCTGGTCGGATAACCCCCTTTAGTATTTCCTAAAGTGGGAGTTTTCTGGTGATAAATTTGCTCATCTCTATATCTGTGAATGTTCTTATTTCCCCTTCATATTTGAAGTATAGCTTTAATGGATATAGTATTCTTGGCTGGAAGTTTGTCTTTTTCAGTACTTTACATATTGAGGTTCTAGATTGTAAAGATTCAGCTGAGATATCTGATGATAGCCTAGTCGGCCTTCCTTTATATGTTGTATAAAAAAAAGGCTGTTTTGAGGATTTTTTCTCTGTCATTATTTTGTGATACTTTCATTATTATGTGCCTTGGGGTAGGTCTGTTTGGGTAAAGGTAACTCAGTGTTCTGTTTATTTCCTGAATTTGAGACTCAAATTCTTTCCACAGGTTTGGAAAGTTATTTATCGATTATTTGTTTAAATATGTTCCTCATTTCTTTTTTTTCTCTCTTTTCTTTCTAATATACCCATTATTCTTATGTTGCTCTTTCTGATGGATTCAGACAATTTCTGTAGGGTTTCCTCATTTTTTAAAAAATTTGTCAGTCTTTTTTCTCTTCTCTCTGTAGAATCTGTAGTTGCCTGTCTTCTATGTCACTCATTTTCTCCTGTATCTGGCCTGTTCTATTAGCTAAGCTTGTTACCTCATTTTTCAGTTCATGTATTCCTTGTTATTGTTGCAATTTTCTTGGTGAAGTGTTCCTTTTGTTCATTAAATTGTTTTTTGAGCTCTCAAAATTGCCTTTCTGAGCTTTCTTGTATTTCACTGAGTATATATAGGTCTTCAATTTTGAATTCTCTATCATTTAACTCCAAGGTTTTCAAGTAATTAAAAATTTTTCTAGAGATTTTTCATCATCTATCTGAGCTACATCTTATTTTATTTACCCATGATATTTGATTTCTTTTTTCTTTTTTTTTAATTTTTAATTTTATTCATTTTAGAGAGAAGACACAGAAAGAGAGAGAGAGAGAGGAGGAGCTGGAAGCATCAACTTCCATATGTGCCTTGACCAGACCAGTGCAGGGTTTTGAACTGGTGACCTCAGTGTTCTCAGGTTGACACTTTATCCACTGCGCCACCACAGGTCAGGCTGATTTATTTTTTCTTAACTTCCTTTGAAAGTCATATTGTTAATAATACTAATAAAAGGTAATTTAAAAATTTTTTAAAAAATTGAAAAAATGCAATGGAAAAATAAAAATTCTAAAAAGATATGTGGAAGAAAAACCACAGATAACAAGAAGCAGGAACTGAGGAAAATAACAAAAGAAAAAAAATAAAGTAAAAAAAAATCAAAATGCCACAAAAAATATGAGTCCAAAATATAATACTTTGATGATAAATGAGGATCTAATGAGAAAAAAAGAAGTAAAAAGGAAAGAATAAGAAATGGGAAGAGAGAAGAAAGAGAGAGATAAAAAAGAACAAAAACAACAACAACAAGAAAGAAAAAGAAGTAAAGGTTTCTGAAATGTAACCCTCATAAATAACAAAAATGAGAAATGTATAATGAATTTCAAAAGGGAAAGAAAATAAAATGACCAAAAAAAAACCCACCAAGTTATAAAAATGTAATTTTTTCCTGGTTTTGAGATGTAACATTTTCCTTTTTTTTTTTTTTTTGGCAGGTGGTGTTGTACTACAATCTGCCCCTGTAAGGCTCTTGGACAGAGGTCTGTTGGTGTGTTGCTGTGGCGATGACATAGGCTGGGCCTCAGTCCCGTTAGTAGGTAGGGTTTGTTATGGCTTTAAAGTCTAACAATGGCAGTCTCAGTTTACCAGGTGCTTCTCCCCACGTCTCTCCCACCTGAGCTAGCAGCCTTGGGACTTAGCTGTAAGGTTTGCCCCAGCCACTGTCTGCAGAGCAAGAGGTTCTAAGAACAGCCAGGTCCTTTCTCCAGTACCACTCAAAACATAGTTCTGAGTAAGTCAGAGACAATCAGAGCCATCAGTGAGAGCAGGCAGGGCTGGGAGCCGATTGCAGATCAAGCACCTTTCCATGGGCCTGTGGGCAGGTCTAGCATGCTTCTGGATGCCATGAGTCCACTATCCAGAGGCTTCTCCCTTATGCACTGTTTGGTAGCCCACAGTAATCTACGTGTGTGTCCAGCTTCCATGACTCCAGCAATGCACACAAAGGCTTGCACCTGCCCACTCAGGTGCCCAGTGCCTGTGATCTGATACAGAGCTGGGAATGTACTTAGAAGTCTGCATCAGCTCATGTAGACACCCAGCCCAGGCAGTCTCAGGCCAAGAATTTTTGCCCATTCATGTGTCCTGCACCAGTGACCATGGAGCCAGGAATGCACAAAGACACTGGCAACAGTCCATGCAGGTGTCTATTGCTGATAATCTCAGGCTAAGCCTCCAGCCCTCACACACCCGCATGCGTACTCATGCAGGGGATGCTAAGTAGAGACATTCCCACACCGCTGGTGATCGTGAAGCCAGGAATGCACAAAGATGCTGGCTCTGGCTCATAGGGGCACCCTTAATTGGTAATTTTAGGTGGATCCCACCGCCTGTGTTTGTGCCCTGTATCCGCAATCTCTGGCAGATCTGGTGTATTTTTTCTTCTGTTTGAGCACTGACCCTAACTCATCTCCTTCCCCTCTAACTTAGGGTCTTCACCTCGCCTGGCTCCAAACAAAAGCACCAATTTCTCAGATCAGTGAGAAAAGCAAAATACCTCATTCTCCATCTTATTTTCTTCAGAAGCAATTATATATAATCAGCCACCTTTTCGCCCAATCATACCTTTGTCTGGTGTATGTATATTTTAGGTACTCCAGAGATTTTTTTCTTGTGTTTAGTTTGTAAATTCGTTGAAGTTTTAATAGTCCCTCAAGGTGCCATTTCTCTTACATTATGATTGTGTTTTTATTTCTCCTTTAGATTTGAAGGATACTTTTGATGGATTGTTGGCTGGTAATTCCTCTCTCTTAGTAGTTTAAATATTTGGGTCCATTCTCTTCTGACTTGTAGAGTTTCTGCTGAGAAGTCTGATTATAATCTGATGGGCCTTTCTTTATATGTTATGTTCTTCTCTTCCTTGGCTGCTTTCAGAATTCTTTCTTTGTCTTTGATTTTTTGATAGTTTTATTACAATGTGCCTTGGGGAAGGCTTATTTGGATTGAAGCAATTAGGTGTTTCATCAGCTTCTTGGATTTGAGCATTTAAATTTTTGCACAGGCTTGGGAAGTTCTCATCAATTATTTGTTTGACTAGGTTCTTCATTTCCTTCTCCCTCTTTTTTTCCTGATACACCAATTTTTTTTATATATCTCTCTCTGATAAAATCAGACAATTTTTGTATGTGAGTCTCTCATTTTTCCCTCCATATCATCTTTAGTTGCCTGTCTTTAATGTCATGATTCTCTCCCCTATCTGGCCTATTCTGTAAGCTAAACTATTGTTACCTCATTTTTCAATTCTTGTATTGAGTTCTTTGTGTCTCTTTGGTTATTTTTTACATTATTTTTGTTTGTTTTTTATTTTTTGTGACATAGAGAGAGAAAAAGAGAGAGAGAGAAAGAGAGAGGAACTTACAGGTAGAAAGGGAGAGAGATGAGAAGCATCAATTCTTTATTGTGGGACATTCTTTATTGTGGTTCATTGATTGCTGTCTCATATGTGCCTTGACTAGGGGCTCCAGCAGAGTGAGTGTCTCCTTGATTAAGTGTCTCCTTGATTAAGCCAGTGAACTTGGGTTCAAGCCAGTAAGCCTGAGGTCATGTCTATAATCACATGCTCAAGCCAGCAACCTCACACTCAAACTGATGAACTCACACTCAAGCTGGCGATATCTAGATTTTGTACCTGGTCCTTTGCATCCCAGTCCAACACTGTATCTACAACACCACTTCCTAGCCTGGCTCTGTTTTACAGTTTTAATCTCCTTCATGAAGTACTCAGTTTGTACATTAATTTGTTTTCTGAGCTCATTAAGTTGTCCATCAGTATTTTCTCACATTTTATTGAGTATTTTTAGAACTTCAAATTTGAATTCTTTGTCATTTAACTTCAAAGTGTTCATGTAATTGAGATTCCTTCCTGGAAATTTTTCATTTTCTTTCTGAAATTATATTTATCTGTCTCTGTCTTGAACACTGGCAGTGACCTCAGCTTTGCCTGGCTTTAGTTAAATACCTCTCCAACTGCCCCCAATCTCTCCATCCTCCCAACAGAAGAAGAACCAATCACTCCGGGTGTCTTTCCTCTTCAGAACCCCACTGTTAGTGCTTATTATCTTTGACTCCTAGTTTTCACCATTTCCACCTTTAGCCTATTTTATGTACAGGTTTTTCAGGCAAGCCAGTGGGTTCAGCTTGTTTTTCTTTGCTGTATTCTAGCTATTAAATTTGTTAAAATTTCAAGGGGAGAGTTCAGGTGTATATATCATGCCACCATTACTATGATGTCCTTTTCTCATTATCTGAATTTCTAACCTGTCCTAATTTTTAAGTATTCTCTATTGATTCTGACTTCTGTTTATTAATTATGGAAACTATGTACATTCTTATTTATATTTAAATAATTGAAGTTAGATGAGTTTTGGGGGTTATGGTAAGAACAGAATATTTGTACCCTATTAATAAATTATAAGTGTGTATACAATTAATTATAGGCACATTATTGCACAGCAGACTTCTACGCATATATACCCTTTAAAATAGAAACTGTGTACCTGTGGAATAGCAACTCTATTTCCTATCACCCCATTTTATGACAATCACCATTCTATTCACTGTTTTATATATATTTGACTCTTTTAGATACCTCATATAGGTGGAATCATGTAGTATTTGTTCATCCGAGACTGAATTTAGAAATAGAAAAAAAAAGTACTAAAATATTTGACAAACTGGGCCTGTAACTAGATGAGCCATAAGTTGTTGGAGGGCATTTTCTCCACAATACAAGAATACACTAAAAATTTAATATTTTCTATTCTTATTACTATTTTTTATTATTTCCAGAATCATCACAGAACTTACCATGCTTTTTTAGTACATAGTTAGAAAAGTGTCTATGTTTTTACTAAAACAGCAAGTAACTAATCATGGCTGTATTTCTTTGTTTTCATGTTTGTGTATTTTTAGCAGAAAAGGGTAAGAAGAAGTACTGTTCTTATCCTCCAAAACAGCCAGTGACTTACTTTTATGTCTCTGTCTACTGTGCTCTATGAAGATATTTCAGTGCTCTTGTATCCCCTTAAACCTCTGTTGATACAAATTCTTTGCAAAAAAAATATATATTTTTTGAAATAGCTTATTTATTGCACCAAAATAAAAAAATACCTACAAATATATGAAAACAAACTTTGAAGTTCTGAGATGTCAGATAATTGTATAAAAACTTATTCTTTATTAGTATTAAAACAATTTCCCAAGTTAATTAATTTATGTGTTCTCATATCACTTTTGTTAAAATTAACAGATAACCAATATTAAAAGGAATAACAAAAATAGAAGCATTTCTCTAAGATCTATTGATTTAGCACATTTTGAGTTTATTGCTTAGATACAGTAGTGTCTCATTTGCCAATAGCAATAACCATGGAGAAGAATATTTCAGTATCCTGAGTGACATTGTGAGATCTCTATCAACTTCTACAATATGTTAAGAGATGAAAAAAAATGAGAAAATAAAAGTTTAAAAGCTGGCAACCCCTGGCAATATTCGTTAAAAACATGGCACAGAAGTTGAAAAGCTCATCATGGAGCTATAGTCAGCATTAACACTACAGGGCTTCAGCACTTTCCCAGAAAATGTGACACCACCAGGCATTCATTGAATTCCAATTGCCAGCCTAAGCAGAGTACTAAAAGGCCAGAGAAAGCAAGAAAAATTGATCTTCTGTCAGGAACCAAAATGACCCATAATCTTTCTCTACTGGAAAAATTTTAGTAAGTTGTAAAAAGCCTTGGGAAGAGAAAATTTGGTAAAAACATCTTGCCTGAGATCCTTCCAAGATACTCACCATTCATCAACTATCTTAAAAAATATATAGGTATTCATAGATGCTTATGAAAAATAATTTTATAAAGAATATTTTATGTGTTCAAGCACCTTAAGTGGGTAATTCTACATAATACTTACATCAACATTATGAGATAGGTACTGTTGTTACCCTTGTTTTACTAGTGATGCATCTGAGACAAAATAAACTTAAGTAACTTGCTCAAGATTACACAGCTAGTAGATGATGGAAGTGGGGCTCCAGTCAAGTGCCTAGTGCCAAATTCTGCTTACCTACCTACTAAAGTACATTGCCTCAAAATAATGTCAAAATACAAAAATTTAAATTCTTATCTCACTCATGTTGATGAGAAGCTACTCTTCTTTCTTTCCCTTTAACTATTCCCTAAAATAACTATGGAAAGTATAAATAACTGTTAAAAATTTAATTGTTTGACAGGACAAGTGACTAAATGTGAAATATCATTCAACCTTTGGTACTCTATACAACCATATCACTTCTTTCCTGCAGACATATTTCTAATTATCCCTTTTTATTGTCCACAAATATAGAGAGGCTCTCCTTGTTACTATGCTATTTATACTCAAAAGGAGAATGCTTAGAAAGTTATACTTCTTCTATATTTTAAAATGAACATGAGTCATTAAATAAATATTATACACTTTCTAAGTATATAGCACTGTGACACCACATCACTGATTAGATAAGAATCCATTTATTCTGCCAGAAGTCTCATTAATGCTTATAAAAAGGGGCAGCAGGTCAATAATAAAGGGAGACACTCTAAAATTCTGTCAGCAGATAAATACTGGATTAAATTATACACAACCAAATGCGTTAGAACAACAACAACAACAAAAAACCTTTGACACCAGAACTTGGGCTAGGGTTTTGAAATAAACATACAGTGTGTGTGTGTGTGTGTGTGTGTGTGTGTGTGTGTGTGTGTGTGTGTATTCTTTTTGTCATATTTCATTTTAGATATTCTTTTAATGATAGTTAACAGAATTAAAATATTGTTTAAATTCGATTTTACATGTGTTGTGTATTTTACCAGTCACTTTTACTATGCAGATTATTTTCTTAAAAACATTAATGATTTAGACTGATTCTCTTTACAAACCAATTTTAAATTTATCAAGGATTTGTTATTTAAAAAAGCAAGTCACTGCTAGGCACATTACCAGTAGCATTATCTTGCCACCAAGTGATAGTTTCTGAATTGCATTGCAGAAGTTTGCATTTTCACAAGTATGTCTTTTAGATCTTTACTCTTGGCTAAAAATTATCAAACATATTATGAAAGTAAGAATAAAATAGCTAATAATATATGCTTTTTCAAAATAGTCATATCTGAGAGGTACTTAATAAAATGACTTGGTATTTATGCTTTCCTGTTTGTTAGGTTGTTTCAAATTCCATCCCTTTAAAGTATCTAAGATAATCAGGAGGTGATTAGACATAAGAGCCTCATTAACTTTGAAGGCATGGTATCATTCTTTAATCTCTGTTAAGGACTCATTTTTTCAATTTTGGTCCCCGAAATGAATTGTTGTAATTTTAAATCCCCTCTGTCCCTCCCCCCTCAGAATGTGACCTTATTTGGAAATATTGTATAGTCATTAAAGATAACATTACCATATTTTCCCCATGTATAAGATGCACTTTAAGTTTGGGACCCAAAATTTAAAAAAAAATGTATCACATAAAGTTATTGAACTCAAGTTTTATTTATCTACAACAATGAGCACAAAAACAAGTGCAAAAAAAGCAGAAAATGCAAGTAAAAAAATCTACAACCACTGTATAAGACACACCCAGTTTTTAGACCCCCAATTTTTTTAAAAAAGGTGTGTCTTCTACATGGGGAAATATAATAGTTAAAATGAGGTTATATTGGAATAGAATTTCCTAGTCCAGTATGACTGGTGTCTTTTAGACAAGACAGGAATTTGAACCCAGATTCACTGAAGAAAGATGATCTGGAAATGGAGGCAGATATTAGAGTGACATCTGCAAGTGCAAGAACACAGTAACATCAGATGTCAGGGAACTCTGGTAACACTGTGACTTTAGATTTCTAACCTCCAGACTTGTGAGTTAATACATTTCTTTTATTTTAAGGCACCCAGTTTTTGGTATCTTGTCACAATAGCCTTGGAAAACTGATATAATTCCCACTTCAAAATTAAAACATTTGTTCTGGATACCTAGTTAGAAACTGAGGCTGGCAAGGCAAATAATTATACAATGCTTAATTTTAACTGAGCTCACCAAATGAAAAACATCTTTATTTAATTGTTAGTTTGTGTATTATTATCTAAGGATAAAAAGCAACACAGGTTCAGAGAAAGTGTCATGGTGGAGATTAGAGTGAACAAACCAACAAAAACATGAAAACAACTATAGTGATATCTATCTTGACTAATTCACTTTATCCTATGGGTGGTGGCAGACTTCTCATATCTTTATTGTAAGAGGTAGTTTTTCAAATTGTAATTAGACTTCTACCCTTACACAGAGACTGTAACGGACAGAGGCAGATTTAACGGTGGGCAATTGGGGCACACACCCTGGGCCCTAGCTTCTGAACGGCCATGCAAAATCCCAACTTTACACATTTTTCTAATGACACCAAGTTTGGTTTCATATGTGCAATTTTAAAATTAATCGTACATAATTTTTTTATTTATTTAAAAATATAGTTAACATGTATTTTTATTTTCCCTGTCTCTTTTTTTTTTAAGAGGCCCAATATTATTTTTTGTGCCTGGGGCGTCAATTAATATTAATTTGCCTCTGTTGTAAGGGATGCTGCTTCTTGATTACATTTCCAAGTGAATGTTCTCAGGTATGTCAGAAAGAAGCCTCGGGTTAGTAAACTGGCAAAAGGTTTTTAAAATAGTTTATATCTAAAACAGGCAGAGAAAAAAATAAAAGTAGCAGTTTTCTAAATAAACTCTCTAAGATAAAGGAGGTCCTCTGTGGTTAGACCTGGAGAGAGGGCAGTTAGAGACACACAGAAGTCTTTGTAGTTTTGTCAGGCTAAGGAAAATGTTAAGGGCTTGTTGGTACTTCTTATGGTTAGTTCTTTTCAAATCTCATAGAAACTGTAGATACTATCCTCAAGGTCTTCCCCTCCCTCAGGTTCAATACCTACACCTGTGGCTTTTCTCCCCTAAATGTTTACCTAATTATTACTTTTTAAACTATCCCCAGCTTTTCTATTACTCATCATGATCTGTCTCCTGCACAGCCCTGGATAGTGATAATAGCCTCTTTATTGATCTCTTTTTCTCCATTATTCTTCTCATCAGTGTATTCATATTAGAATTTAAGTCTTTTTCTGTCATTTGGTTCCTTAGAGTCTGTCACTAATTTGTCATTGTCAAAAGCACAAGATTCAAACTTTGAGAAATTTCATGAGGTTGGTTAATTGGGGTATTTGTCCCTGCTCTCTGCAAGACAAATATCATTGCAAAGCCAGTAGCCATGGCCACCATCACAGCCGCCTGGCCCATGCAGGTTTGCAGTTGATTCGGACAGCCGGTAATGAAACAACGAAGCCAAAAACTGGTGGGCCATCATCTTTAATCCTAGCTTGCAACTGGCAGGCAAGTAAAAGCACACACTGGGCTCCAAAACCCACTCATTTAGTGCTTACAAAGCTACTGACTTATCCGAGTTTTCTAGAATCAATCTAGCTAACCAGACTTATTTACCTCTGTTCCCCATCTCTTTCTCCTGCACAAACTGGCCTCTCCCTCAGCACTCCACCATCTTGGCTGCTTCTTCTGGCCTCCTCCTCATAGCCTTTCTCTGCTCTCTTCTCTTATGCTAATCTCAGGAACTTAGATAGAGCAAGCTCCCAGTCTGCCCTACTTTATAGTGTAGAAATCCAAACCTTTAAGTCAATCTACAAATAAGAAAGTCTCTGATACAAAGCCACTTATCTGAGGCATAATGGGATTCCTCATAAAAGTGCACCACCCTACATCATGCAATCAGTCAAGGGTGTGGGGAAAAGCTTAGTGTTAAAACTAAGCCTTTGGCTATAAAGACCCTGCCTGCTTACAGCTTGCCCCCCCCCTCACATATAATAATATAATTATGCCCATTCTAAGCATAAGGGTAACCAATATCACCCGGGCAATGGGCCTCCATGTGGGCAGCACTATCCTCAACAAAGTGAGCATAATACATTGTAGCTGCCCAACAGTCATCATCTGTGTAAGAGGAAAGCAACTTGGTAGAGACTGACTTTATAGACGATCACATTCTTGTAATCAAATCGATGTTGATGAGTAGTTTTGTGACATTGAGAAAGTCATATCTCTGGTAGCACAACCATGTCATCAATCAATCACAGTTAAGTTAGAAAAGGAACCTTCTGCTCTCCAATCTAGCAGTTGATTCTGGCAAAGGGGAACACAATTTTTTTTCTTTGGTTTTTTGCCTTTTGGTTAAATATGTTATTTAAGCCTGACCTGTGGTGGTGCAGTGGATAAAGCATCGACCTGGGAACACTGAGGTCGCCAGTTCAAAACCCTGCACTGGTCTGGTCAAAGCACATATGGGAGTTGATGCTTCCAACTCCTCCCTCCTTTCTCTCTCTCTCTCTCCCACTCTGTGTCTCCTCTCTAAAATGAATAAAATTTAAAAAAATTTTTTTTAAAAACTTTAAAAATATATATGTTATTTAAAAACACAGGAAGAATCAGCACAATAATTTTAGGAATTTTTTCTTAAAAGGTTTGTGGGGGAGGGGGCAGGGAATAAAAGAAATTCATAAGGGTATTCCCCACAGGCAGTTATTCTTAGGTTCTAGGGCATTAAAGGTATTATTTTTACTATTGCCTGTGGGTGATTGTATGAGGTCACAATAAATCAGGGTACATATGTTCAAAGAAAACATCTCTAGGTTATCTTATCATTCAATTATGTTGCATACCCATCACCCAAAGTTAAATTGTCCTCTGTCACCTTCTATCTGGTTTTCTTTGTGCCTCTCCTCTCTTCTGTGTCCCACCTTCTCCTTCCTCCCCCCACCCGATAACCACCACACTCTTTTCCATGTTAAAATTGTTAAATTTAACAACCAGAAAAATAGCAATTTTTATACTCTGCACGTAATAGTTTTAACAGCATGTAAAGCCAGTATTCACAGCCACCATCACAGCCGCCTGGCCAGTGCAGGTTCACATTAGATTCGGACAGTTGGTAATAAAACAATGGAGCTAAGAACTGGTGGGCCATCATCTTTAATCCTAGCTTGCAGTTGGCAGGCAAGTAAAAACACACACTGGGCTCCAAAACCCACTCATTCAGTGATCACAAAGCTACTGACTTATCTAAGTTTCCTAGAATCAAAGGTTTCTGCCACCAGTCTTATTTGCCTCTGTTCCCCATCTCCTTCTCTCTGCACAAACTCTGCACAAACTGGCTTCTTCCTCAGCACTCTGCCATCTTGGCTGCTTCTCCTGGCCTCCATGTGGCCTTTATATGCTCTCCTTTCTTTGCTGTCTCCTTCCTCCTAGAACGCAATCACTCTTCTCTAGGAACAACGTGATCTCTCTTCCTTTTAAAAACCTTTTGGCGTGTAAGCCCTCCACCAACGTATTAACATAATTACGCCCATCTGCAGAGCAAGAAGGACAACCAATATCATCACCAGGGTGACAGGCTCCATGTAAGCAACGCCATCTTTAACAAAGTGAGCATAATATATCTTATCTGCCCAACACAGCACCTCCAGGGTCTATTAATGCATCTGATATTAAAACAATTTTGAGATTTATATTAAATTTTTCACTGTTACATTAGAACAGTCAATAGTTTTTGTTTGTTTTGAATTGTGTTTTATTTTCATAGAAAAAAATACTTTTTTAATATAGCCCACTTTAAGTTAGTAATATTTATAAAAGCTGTCTTTCACAAAAATTTATGATTCCTTATATGTGTGTTATAAAGACATGATATAACAGTAAAGACTTTATAAGAGTATATAAATATAACTATAATAAATATTCTCTGATTTGCCATGAGATAATGTGATCTAAGAATAAATTATACAAAGATTTTACCTGCCAATAACATATTGTTGGGAAGATAAAATATATAATGCTCACTTTGTTAAAGATGGTGCTGCCCACGTGGAAGCCCATCACCCAGGTGATATTTGTTGCTCTTATGCTTGGATGGACATAATTATATTATTGTGTGGGAGACAGATTGTAAACAGGTAGGGTTGTTATAACCAAAGGCTTAGTTTTAAGACTGAGCTTTTCCCCACATTCTTGACTGATTGCATGATGTAGGGTGGTGCACTCTCATGAGGAATCCTATTATGCCTCGGATAAATGGCTTTGTATCAGAAACTTTCTTATTTGTAGATTGGCTTAAAGGTTTTGATTTCTATATTATAAAGTGGGGCAGACCAGGCGCTTGCTATCTCTTGGTTTCTTTCCTAGCATTAGAGAGGAGAGCAGATTAAGGCCACATGGAAGAGAGGTGAAACAGCCAAGATGGCAGAGTGCTAAGAAAGAAGCCAGTTTGTGCAGAGTTTGTAAAGAGAGAAGGAGATGGGGAACAGAGGTGAATAAATCTGGTGAGCTATAAAACTTTGATTCTAGGAAACTAGATAAGCTTTGTGAGCATTGAATGAGTGTGTTTTTACTTGCCCACTGGGTGCAAGCTAGGATTAAAGCTAATGGCCCACCAATTCTTGGTTCCGTTGTTTCATTACCGACTACCCAAATCAAATGTGAATCTGCATGGGCCAGGTAGCTCAGATGGTGGCCGCGGGTACTGACTTTACACATATTATTTAAAATATATTTTATTTTCCATTTAAATGGTTTTATTCTACTTGTTGGATAAAAATGAAAACTACTAGACAATTAAGAAATGATGAAGATTACATGGTAATTTAATGTAACTGTGTTTTCTCATATTTTGCTAATTGATTATTTTATATTAAACTTTGATTTTCTAAATCAATTTAAGGTAAAAAAAATACAATATAAAATTAAAATATAAGCAAGGCCTGTGTAAGTTAGTGTATAAATTGCATGTTGTGAAATCTTACCAGTTTGCTACAAGTGGACTGCAGGTTTAGCTTTGAATATTCAAGCAATAATATGAGATGAGATCATTTAAAAACGATCCATTTTTCAGGAGGAGCAACACTCTTTCTAAAACAGAGGTACCAGATAAGAAATTTGAGTAATTTAATGAAAGATGCAATAAACAATACGCTTCAAGTAATGAAACAATTAATTTTACAGGGTTGTTTCTTGTAGTAAAAATAGTAAACAAACTGAAATAGAATCATTATGTGTCAAGCACTATCTCAAGCTTTTTATGCACTTATGCTCAATTTATGTCCTGTGGTGATTTTATGAAATAACCACTATTAATAATTCCACTTAGCAGGTGAGGGAACTAACAATCAGAGAAGTCATGTAACTTGGTCATATAGTTGGCAACCATATGACATTCCAGGGTCATATAGTTAGTAAATTATGGAGCTGTAATAAGAAACTCAGGAGCTCCAAATTTGTTGTCCACATCACTATCTCAATTATGTCTTGACCTAAAATGGTATAAGCTAAAACACTGTTAATGAATAAGAGAAACACGATTTATTTGGAGCTAACATAATTAAGCTATTCAACTAATTAGACACTTTTTAAGTCTTCTCTTTGCCAGGCATTGAATTAATTCTAGAGATATGATGAGGAGCAACTAGTCTAGGGGCTCATTACTACATGCAAGGCTTCTGCAAGAAAGTTTAAAAGTCCTTTATAATTTATTTCAAAACTACCTAATCTGGGTAAAATTGACAGGGAAAAACCAAATGGTTAGTAAAGAATAGAACATAGACTTTACTAAAACATCCATCTTTGGATGGGTAACCTAGCTCAGCATATAAACTTCAAAATCTTGCTAAATAATCCTGAGGTAGACATAGGTTTTGCCCACACAAAGCTCTAGTCTAATGAATAACATAATTTGGCCCTGGCCACGTGGTTCAGTGGGTAGAATGTTGTCCTAGCATGTTGCCAAGATCATGAGTTCAATACCTGTCAGGGCACATATGAGAAGCAATCAGAGAGCACAACTAAATGAATGACTAAGTGGAATAATCAGTTGATGCTTTTCTCTTTCTCTCTCTTGCTCTTAAATCATTGGAAGAATGAAATTAATTAAAAGTGAAAAAAGAAAGTGTAATAATTATTACAATCAGGAAAGGCCTGTGCTATGTGACTTACATTATAAAATCACATGTCTAATACATTGAGATTTGAGGTTAGACTTAAAAAAGTTAAGTAAAAAGAATGTCAGCATTTTCAAAGGCTGACAGGAAAAAGAACACATGAACAGTGGGGATTTTGTTTAAAAAAGAAAAGAATCAGTATGGCAAGCTAAATGGGAAAGGAAATGGGAAAGATAACTGATATAATTTTATTCTCAAAAGAATGAAAATTCACTAATGTTTAAACCTAAAATTGATTTATTTTTATTGTATCACTCTAAAATATTGACTCCTTACAAAATATTATAATGTCTTAGACAAGTTAGTGAGGAAATATACAAAAAAAATAACAAAAAACATGAGGCTCTCTGAGGTGTGTATTATATCCCCATCATACTAATAAAACAAAAAAAGTACACTTAAAAGTGGCAATTAGAAATAATTAAAACAGGTGAAAGGGCCTAATGAAGTTCAGTGTAGATGATAGTGTCACAATAGTTGATCCTCTATAGTAGAATTATTAATACATATTGAAGCAAAAGGCAAAGAATAATTTGAAATTATTTTGTCATGGAAGGACATGCCCCATCACAAATGGTAGATTTCATTAAGTGCTAGCATAAGAGATACTTGGCTTTTAAGTTTGAAAATCTAATTCTCTCATAAGAAAAATTGTGGCTAATGATTTTCTCAAAGACAAACAAATAGACAAACTTTTGTTTTTCAGTGAACATAAAAAATAGTAAACTATATATGGCCTTTGTTATGTTGAGGTACATTCTCTCTATAACTGATTTGTTGACAACCTTTATCATAAATGGATATTAAATTTTATCTAATGTACTTTTTGCATTTGTTAATATAATCATACAATTTTTATTCTTTGTTTTGTTAATGTGGTGTATTATGGTGCCCGGTTTGCTAATGGCAAACTATTCTTGAATTCTTTGAATAAATCCCACTTAATAAAAAATTTGATCTTTTTAACATATTGTTGAATTTACTAATATTTTATTGAGAATTTTTACACAAATCTTAATTAGGGCTATTGGCTTATAATTTTCTTTTCTAGTGTGGTCCTTTGTGGTTTTGATATCAGGGTAATGGCCTTGTAAAATACGTTTTGAAGAGTTACTTTATATTTTTTGGAAAAGTTTGAGACAGCTTGGCATTTATTTATTTATTTATTTATTTATTTATTTATTTATTTAAATGTTTTGTAAAATGCACTGGTGAAACCATCTGGTCCTAAACTTTAGTTTGTTGGAAAGCTTTTGATTATGCCTTCAAATTCCTTACTAGTAATTTATCTGTTCAGATGTTTTATTTCATCATAATTCATCCCTGGTAGATTGTTGTTTCTAGAACTTTCTCAATTTCTACAAGGTTGTTCAATTAGTTGGTGTATATTCATTCAAAGTATTCTCTTATGATCCTTTGTATTTCTGTAGTATTAGTTGTAATAAATCTTTTTTTATTGCTGATTATAGTTCAGTCTCCTCTTTTTTTGTTGAGATTAGTTAAAGGTTTATAAATTTGTTTACCTTTTCAAAAAACCAGCTCTTAGTTTTATTGACATTTCTATTGTCTTTTTAGTCTCTATTTCATCTTTTATGCTCAAGTTTTTATTTATTTATTTTCTACCTTTTTCTTTAAATTAAATAAGAGGCAGGAAGGCAGAGAGACAGACTCCCACATACACCCTGACTGGGATACACCCAGCTAGCCCCCTACCAGGTGATGCTCTGACATTCTGGGGCCATTGTTTTGTTGCTTGGGTAACCCAACTATTTAGCACCTGAGGAATGGCCATGGATGATTCTCAGTGCCTAGAGCCAACTTGCTCCAACCATTTAAGCTATGGCTGTGGAATAGGAAGAGAGAAAGAGAAAGAGAGATAGAAAAGGGAGGTAAAGGGATGGAGAAGCAGATGGTCTCTTCTTTTGTGTACCCTTACCTGGAATCCAAGCCAGGATTTTCATACACCAGGCTGACACTCTACCACTGAGTCAAACAGCCAAGACCTGTTATTTATTTTCTTGCATTAACCTTGGGTTTCATTTGTTTGTCTTTTTCTAGTTTCTTGATATGTAAAGTTAGGTTGTTTATAGAGCCTTTTCTAGTTTCTTGAGATAGGCATTGTCAGTTTAAACTTCCCCCTTAAAGCTATTTTTGAGGCTTACCATAATTTTAGTATGTTACATTTTTATTTTTCTTGAATTTAAAAAATTTTTTAAATTTCCTTTTTTATTTTTTGACCAATTGAATGTTCAGTAGCATGTTGTCCAATCTCCATATATTTTCCAATCTCCATATATAAAATTCTCAATTTACTTCATGTAATTAATTTCTAGTTTCATACCATTGTGGTCAGAAAAGATGTTGATATGAGTGTTGAAATGTCTACACTACTCAAAGTAATCTACAGATTCCTCAAATATTTGTTTTACTGTAGCTCCAGAGTAGAGCATGTTTTTAGTCTAATATTGGTGTCTATTTACACTTTAAGGTCTAACTTAATTTTTTATAATGTACATAAAACAGAGGAAGAAAATAAACTAAACTGGTTAACTGGTAATTTATATGGCATATTTTCACTGAAAACAGAAAATTCAGTTACACTAAGTAACTGAAAGAAACCTTTACTAGGCAACACAGACATAGATTTGATGGCTGGCTTTGCAACTCAATTAGCTGTTTTGGTCTTTGTAAAATTCCTAAGGCTTATTCAACCTTCTTTTAACATTTGTGAACAGGGATTGTGACTCAATTTCAAAAAACTTATTGTGGTTTATATAACATATCATCTATGTGTCTAGTGTTGAATCTAACAGTGAGAACACACTTGTGAGTTAGTAGATATTACCAAATATTTCAAATTTTCCCCTACTTTACTTTCCACTATTCCATGCCACATGACCTTAATGGTATACAGGGTACAACTCTCTTTGTAGCTATGACAAAATTTTCTGGAATAGCTCTTTGCAAAAGAACTGAAGGGTGTGAAAATTTACCTTTCAGTCTTATTAAGCACTGAACTATGAAGGATCATCAGGCTATTTTCTTGAATTAAACAATTTATTTCTTATCTATATGTCAGTGACCAAAACTCTCTCAGCAAGGAAAAACACAATCTTGCTTACACTGTCAAGTATATATAGCAAAACCAAAAGTTCTTTTATACTTATATATTTAGGCACACTCCTTTCACTTGAGGTCCTACAAAATTTTCCAAGTTTTCTATCGACCAGCAGGGACCTGACAAGTCCAAGAACAGGTAACAAGTTAGTTTTCTGAAAGGGTTTGGTAAACATCAGTTCTATGCCTGAAGTGAAAATTTTAATGTCATCTTGCCAATCTCTATTAAATAAAACTTTTTTCTCAAGTATAAATCTCCAAGTAGGGCTTTGGTTTTACCAGCAATGTGTCCAATTATTTTCTAGTACAAAGGAAGACAGTTTCTTATTGAACATGTGCAAATATTTATATAGATGTTGAAAGTAAAAAACAAGGTAAAAGCTTTTCTTTCTTAATCCTGAGGGTTTGCCAAGAACAAATATTATTTTTTAAAATGTTTTATTATGGTTTGCAAAATCATAGTCTACTAAAATGAGAGTTAGGTATAGATCAAGAAGAAAGAGAAAAAAATCTTTTTATAGACTTATCTAAATAAATTTTTAAACATTTATGCATAATATATATATTTTATAAAAACAAGCTTTTTTTTACCAGTTAATCTCATAAATTAAATTTTATCCTGTTAGATCAGAAAAACATATTATTTGGAATGACATGGTTTATTTAAAATTACAGAAGATATACTATAATTGTAAGAATTTTTTGTAACTGTCTGAGGAGTGAGGAAATTCTGTCATTTGCTTATTTGTCATTTTAAAAATAATTACAAGCAAGCCTGATCAGGCAGTGGCACAGTAGAGCATCAGACTGAGATGTGGAGAACCCAGGTTCGAGACCCTGAGGTTGCCAGCTTGAGTGTGGCTTCATCTGGTTTGAGCCAGGCTCATCAGCTTGAGCCCAAGATTGCTAGCTCAATCAAGGGGTCACTCAGTCTGTTGTAGTCCCCTGGTCAAGGCACATATGAGAAATGAATCAATGAACAACTATGGAGCCACAATGAAGAATTGATGTTTCTTATCTCTCTCCCTTTCTGTCTGTCTGTCCCTATCTGTTCCTCTCTCTGACTTTCTCATCTCTGGCATAAATAAATAAATAAATATAATTACAAGCAAGCCAAATTCAGTATAAAAGTACATAAAGTTATTTTAATATGATAAAATTTTCATACATAGCAAGATAGCATAACACATCTTGAGCAAACTTCATACTCAAAAACCAATATGTCATTGTAACAAAGAGAAAGCATTATTCTAGTTTGGTAGTAATATAACAATTGGTGGTAAAGAACTCATAAATTTATTTTTATTTTGAATAATCTAATCCAAACAGAACCAACTTTGTCAAAATTTTAGCATATTTCATTGCTTCTTTCCAGATTCATTACCTTTATGTATTTAAAACCAAAAAACAAGTTGACTTTCCATCATATGTTCACTTTCCCTCAAATGTTCTACCACTTTCTGTATTTCTGCAAATTGATGTTTTAATATCTTCTTTAACCTTCTGGTACAATTATGCATTTTAAATCTAAAGTATTTATTTTTATCTCTTCCTTTTGATAATCAGAAACTACAGTATTGATGAAAATACACACACAATTTTCCTTTTTAAAATTTTTTTTTAAAATGAGAAGTGGGGAAGCAGAGAGTCAAATTCCTGAATGTACACTGACAAAGATCCACCTGGTAAGCCCCTACGGAGTGATGATATGCCCATTTAGGAAGGTTGATCTGTTGCCCAGCAACCAAGCTATTTTAGCACCTTAGAGGAAGCCGTGGAGCCATCCTCAGTGCCCAGGGCCAACTTGTTCCAACTGAGCCATAGCTGTGGAAGGAAAAGAGAGAGAGAAAGAGAAGGGAGAGAAAGAGGGGTAAAAAAACAGATGATTGCTTCCCTATGTGCCCTGACCTGACCAGGAATCAAACCCAGGACATTCACCTTCCTGGCCAATGCTCTACCTCTAAGCCTATCTGCTAGGGCCCACACACAATTTTCAATACACATTTTTATATTTTTAATGTCATTGGTTCTACTATAATATTGATCATCTATATTATTTACAATTATAACTGAAATATATTTTCTACAGTTATGCAGAAAATGGAAAGAAATGTAACTATATATATTATATATAAGACCACTATAGCTCACAAGTATATACTGCTTGTTCCACATAACTATTTATAAGTAAGACAATATATAATACTGATATTGTTTGTATTTTTTTTACTCCATAATGAATTATCACCATTTTTCCAGCTTAAAACAATACAGATGCATTGCCTCAATTTTTATGACTCAGTAGTCCAGACATGGCTTAGTTGAGTTCCCTGCTCAGTCTCTGCATGTTGAAATCAAGGTGTCTGGTGGACTAGCACTACAGTCTTTACTAAAGTTTGGGGTCTTCTAAATTTATGCCAACTGTTAGTATAATTAAGTTCCTTTTGATCATAAGACTAAGGTCTTTTCTGGACTAAACTATGAGGACTATTTAACCAAGGAACACTGAAGAAGTCACACTGAGACTGGTAGAAAAAGCAGAAATACTGAGAGAGCTGCTCAATTCCCACAGTGAACAGCAGCCCAGAGGGACTCGCATGGCAGGAAGTGAGTTTAGTGGAGAGGGGAGGGTCCTGGGTCCCAGAAACAAAGCCTCAGCATGCAGCCCCAGAACCTAGAAGAAGCATATGGACAGTGTTTAGCTGTGAAACAAATCCGGATACTGTTTGTGAGAAAGAAATAGATTTCTCAGACCCAAAATTTTTCTTAAAGAAACCGTACATAAAACCTCTTTCACAATCACTAACCTGGGACTCTGGGAGACTGGGAGAATTGAGAGGACTGGAATAGCAGAAAGAGAGTATAATCTAAGAGGCACAGGGAGAAACACTTTAGAAGACAGCCACCATAAACCCTGGGCTGAGTTATCCCCCAAATCTAAAGTGAATATTTTTCCTAAAACCAGCAAAGGAAAGCAGGACACCAGCCAAACAAGCTCTACCACAGAACTCAGAGCAGAGTTGCTTAGAAGAAGGGAGGCTTCAGGAATACAGGATTGAGTGATGAGGTCTGAGCAACAGTGTCCCCACCCATACTGCTGAGGGCTTGTAGGAGGTTGAGCAGCAGGGGGACACAGAAATGTGGTCAAGTCGGCAGGAGCATAATCTGGGCTGGCCAGGACTGAGACCTAGCATGAGCTCAGACTCACTCAGCAAGGGCAGAAGTGAAGCACAAAAGTTGTCCAACCCAGCTGTGGGCCAGGGTAACAAGAGGGGTCCTGCCTGCAATCCTACCCACAGGAGAAAGGTGAAAGCCAGGGAACTGCATAGACCCACAGCTGAGTGTGGGTAGGAAAAGATGGGGAGTGGAGCTGGTGAATGAGTGCAGCTCCTCCCGCGGGGGCTGAACAAGAGCCAGGGAACAGGCAGAGACCCAGGGCTGAGCACAGGTGCACAGTCCTATTCGTAGGGGCAGGGCAAAGGCTGAGGCCAGCTGAAGTTTGTAGACTGGGCACATGAACACAGCCCCTCCCACAAAGGAGAGGTGGAAACTGCAGCAACTGAAGTAGCAGGTGGGCGCCAGCAATTCACATACCAAAATGCCTTAGGCAACAGCAAAGGGGGTGGCAGGCCTGCAGACAGACAACACTTAGGGAACACAGAAACCACACCCATTGGACTACAGTGGCCACATCCTTCTTATACACAGACATAGTGGGAAGGCAGAGAAATGCAACCCAAATGAATCAAGAGAAATCCTAAGAAAAAAACTTGAATGAGTCAGATATAAACAAATGACCAGATCCAGAGTTTAAAATAATGATTGCTAGGATGCTCAAAGATCTTAGAGTAACAATAAATGCAAATAACAAAAACCTAAATAAAGAAATAGCAAGTATAAAAAATACATAAAAATAATAAAAAGGAATCAGCCAGAAATGACAAATACAATAACAGAAATGAAGACCACAATAGAAGGAATTAGAAGCAGAATAGATGAAGCTGAGGATTGAATCAGTGAGTTAAAGGAAAAGATAAACAATGGCATGGAAGTAAAGCAGTAAAAAGAAAAAAAGACACAAAGAGTCTGAGAAAATCTAAGAGAGCTCTGTCACAACATAAAAAGTAATAAAATCTGAATCATAGAAGTTCCTGAAGAAGCAAAGAAAGAAAAAGGGATAGAGACTTTGCTCAATCAAATAAGCTGAAAACTTTCCAAAATTGATTCAGGAAAAAGTCACACAAGTGCAAGAAGCACAAAGAATTTCATTAAAGAGAAACCAAAAAAAATCTACACCAAGACACATCATAATTAAAATATCAAAGCTAAGAGATAAAGAGAAAATATTAAAAGCTGATAGAGAAAAAAAGGCTATCGCCTACAAAAGAGCCCCCATAAGAATGACATTTGAATTCTGAACAGAAACACTAGAGACCAGAAGGGAATGGCAGGAAATATTCAAAGTAATGTAGAAGAAGAGCCCACAGCCAAGACTACTTTATTCAGCAAGGCTATCATTTATAATTAAAGGAGAAATAAAAAGCTTTTCAGACAAAAAAAAAAAAAAAAACCTCAAGAAAATTATTACAACAAAACTAATGCTGCAAGAAATGTTAAGGGGCCTGTTGTAAACAGATCAAAAGGGGAAAATAATATAACAAAAGAGAAATACAATTTTAAAAAATAAAATGGCAAGAAACAACTACATATTAATAATAACTTTAAATGTAAATGTACTAAATGATTCAATCAAAGACATAAGGTAGTTGCGTGGATAAGAAAACAAGATCCATACATATGATGTTTACAAGAGACACACCTCAAAACAAAATATGCACATAGACTAAAGGTAGAAGGATAAAAAAAATATTTTATGCTAATAAAAATTTTAAAAAACTGGGGTAGTAATATTTATATCAGACAAAATAGACTTCAAAACCAAGGCCATAGTAAAAGGTAAAGAAAGTCACTACATAATGGTAAAGGGAGCAATCCAACAGAAAGATATAACCATTATAAATGTATATGCACCTAAGATAGGAGCACCTAAATATATAAAGCAGACTTTGATGGACGTAAAGGACAAAATCAACATCAATACTATAATAGTAGTAGATTTCTTTCTTTCTTTTTTCTTTTTTTACAGAGACAGAGAGAGAGTCAAAGAGAGGGATAGATAGAGACAGACAGGAACAGAGAGAGATGAGAAGCATCAATCATCAGTATTTTGTTGCTATTGCAACATCTTAGTTGTTCATTGATTGCTTTTTTATGTGTGCCTTGACTGTGGACATTCAGCAGACTGAGTAATCCCTTGCTGGAGCCAACGATCTTGGGTCCAAGCTGGTGAGCATTTGCTCAAACCAGATGAGCCCACGCTCTAGCTGGTGACCTCAGGGTCTCAAACCTGGGTCTTCTGCATCCCAGTTTGATGCGCTATCCACTGTGCCAATGCCTGGTCAGGCAATAGTAGTAGATTTCAATATCCCACTAACATCACTAAATAGATCCTCAAGAAAGAAAATTAACAAAGATACAGACTTCAAGGACACACTAGGTCAACTGGGTTTAATAGATATCTTCAGAACCTTTCACCCTAAAGCAGCAGAATATACATTCTTTACAAGTGTTCATGGTACATTCTCTAGGATAGACCACATGTTAGGGTACAAAAGAAGTCTCAACAAATTTAAGAAAATTGAGCCTGACCAGGTGGTGGCACAGTGGATAGAGTGGATAGAGTATCGGACTGGGATGTGGAAGGACCCAGGTTCGAGATCCTGAGGTCACCAGCTTAAGAACGGGCTCATCTGGTTTGAGCAAAATCTCACCAGCTTGAAGCCAAGGTTGCTGGCTCCAGCAAGGGGTTACTCAGTCTGCTGAAGGTCCGCGGTAAAGGCACATATAAGAAAGCAATCAATGAACAACTAAGATGTTGCAATAGCAACAAAATACTGATGATTGATGTTTCTCATCTCTCTCTGTTTCTGTCTGTCTGCCCCTATCTATCCCTCTCTTTGACTCTCTCTCTGTCTCTGTAAAAAATAAATAAATAAAAAATAAGAGAAAAGAAGATTGAAATTATATCAAGCATTTTCTCTGAACACTATGGAATAAACTAGATATCAACCACAAAAGAAATAATGAAAAATGCTCAAACACATGGATACTAAATTACATGTTATTAAATAGCAAATGGGTTAACACTGAGATCAAAAAAGAAATAAAATATTCCTAGAAACAAATGCTAATGAGCAAATAACAACTCAAAATTTATAGGACACAGGAAAAGCAGTACTATGAGGGGATTTCATAGCATTATAGGCATACCTTAAGAAGCTAGATAAAGCTCAAATAAACAACCCTAAATCTAAAAACTGGAAAAAGAACAGCAAGTAAAGCCCAGGGGTAATAGAAGGAAGGAAATAATAAAGATAAGAGCAGAAATAAATGACAAAGAGGCTAAAGGTAAGCAAGATTGATGAACCTTTAACCAGACTCACTAGAAAAAAAAAGAGAGGACTCAAGTAAATGAAATAAGAATGAGAGTGGAGAAATAACAACTAACACAATAGAAATAAAAAAGATTGTAAGAAAATACTATGAAGAAATGTATTCCAAAAAATTAGACAACATAGATAAAATGGACAAATTTCTTAAAACATATAATTATTTAAAAATCTATCGGGAATAATGAGAAAACCTAAACAGACCAATTACAAAAAGTGAGATCGAAACAGTTATCAAAAACTTCCCAACAAACAAAAACCTTGGGCTCAATGGTTTTACAATTGAATTCTACCAAAAATTCAAAGAACTAACTCCTATTCTTCTCAATCTATTTCAAAATATTCAAGAGAAAGAAAGATTTCCAAGCTCCTTATATGAAGGTGAGCATTATTCTTATTCCAAAAACAGGCAAAAACAACACAAAGAAAGAAAATTATAGGCCAATATCCCTGATGAATTTACATGCTAAAATTCTCAACAAAATATTAGCAAACCAGATCCAGCAATATATAAAAAAATCATACACCATGATCAAGTGGAATTTATTCTGGAGAGGCAAGGATGGTACAATATTTGCTAATCAATCAATGTAATTCATCACATAAACAAAAGGAAGGAGAAAAACCACCTGATAATTTCAATAGTTACAGAAAAAGCACTTGATAAAATCTAGCACCCATTTATGATCAAAACTCTCAGCAAAGAGGAAATATAGGAAACATACCTCAACATGATAAAGGCCATCCATGAGAAACCCACAGCCAATATCATACTCAATGGGCAAAAATAAAAAGCAATCCCCTTAAGATCAGAAAGAAGAAAGGGGGGCCCCATTTCACCACTCTTATTCAATATAGTTCTGGAAGTCCTAGCAACAATAATCAGTCAAAAAGAAAAAATAAAAGGCATCCAAATTGGAAAAAAAGAAGTAAAACTATCATTATTTGCAGATGAAATGATACTGTATTTAGAAAACCCTAAAGTTTCAGTCAAAAAACTACTGGATTAATAAATGAATTCAGCAAGGTGGCAAGATATAAAATTAATACTCAGGAATCAGAGACATTTTTATACACCAACAATGAGCTGTCAGAAAGGGAAATTAAGGAAACAATCCCCTTCACTATTGCTACCAAAAATATAAAATACCTAGAAGTAAATTTAACCAAGGAAATTAAAGACTTGTACTAAAAAAATTATAAAGCATTGATAAAATACATCAAGAAATATACAAACAAGTGGAAACATATACCATGCTCACGGTTAGAAACAATAAACATCATTAAAATATCAATATTGCTCAAAGCAATTTATAAATTCAATGCAATACCAATTAAAATACCAATGACATACTTCAAAGATATAGAACACATATTCCAAAAATTTATATGGAACCAAAAAAAAAACATGAATAGCCTAAGCAATCTTTAAAAGGAAGAATAAAGGCATCACACTGTCTGATATCAAGTTATACTATAAGGCCATTGTACTCTAAACAGCTTGGTAGTGGCATAAGAACAAGTATATATATCAATGGAACAGAACAGAGAACCCAGAAATAAACCCACACCTTTATGGACAATTGATATTTGACAAAGGAGGCAAGAGCATACAATGGAGTAAAGACAATCTCTTCAAAAATGATGTTGGGAAAATTGGACAGTTCCCATCAAAAAAAAAAAAAAAAAATGAAGCTAGAACACCAGTTTACACCATTTACCAAAATAAATTCAAAATGCGTAAAAGACTTAAATGTAAGCTGTGAAACCATAAGTATCCTAGAAAAAAACCTAGGCAGTAAGCTCTCTGACATTTCTTGCAGTAATATATTTGCTGATTTATCTCCACGGGGAAGTGAAATAAAAGACAGGACAAACAAATGGGACTATATCAAACTAAAAAGCTTTTGCACAGCTAAAGAACAGAATAAAAACACAAAACTACACAATGGAAACATATTTGACAATACGTCTGATTAGGGGTTGTAACCAAAATTTATAAAGAACTTGTAAAACTTAACACCAGAAGATAAACAATCCAATCAAAAATGGGCAAAAAGAAAAAAATGAATAAACAGTTCTCCAAAGAGGACATACTGATGGCCAATAGGCATATGAAAAAATGCTCAACATCACTAATCATTAGAGAAATGCAAATTAAAACCACCATGAGATATCATCTCATAATAGTCAGAATGGCGCTAATCAACAAAACAACACAGATTAAGTGCTGGTATGGATGTGGAGAAAAGGGAACCCTTCTGCACTGCTGGTGGGAATGCAGACTGGTGCAGCCACTGTGGAAAACAGTATGGAGATTCCTCAAAAAATTAAAAATCAAACTGTCTTTTGACCCAGATATCCCACCTTTAGAAATATACCCCAAGAACACCATAGCATTGTTTCAAAAGAAGAAATGCACTCCCATGTTTATGGCAGCATTGTTCACTATAGCGAAGATCTGGAAACAGTCCAAGTGTCTGTCAGTGGACCAGTGGATTAAAAAGCAATGAGACATATATACTGTGGAATACTATGTGTCCATATAAAAGAAGGAAATTTTACCTTTTGCGACAACATGGATGGGCCTGGAAACTATTATGTTAAGTGAAATAAACCAGGCAGAATAAGAAAAATATCATATGACCTCACTCATTTGAGGAATCCAATGAACAGTGTGAACTGAGGAATGAAATTGAGATTGATAAGAGATCCAAAGGACCAGAGGAAAAGAGGACAGAAGGAAAAGGGAGGATAGGATGGGATAAAACAAAGGGAAAGGGGGGGTGTATGGGGAGGGGGGCAAGAGAGATGTTGAGGAGAATACGGGGGAGGGGGATGCATTTGGGACAACACTAGAATCTATGTAAACACAGTAAATTAAAATCAATAAAAAACAAAAAAACAATTTGAAGGATGAAAAAAAAGACTCAGGTCTTATTTTCTCTCTAGCTGTTGAAATATGTGTCATTCTTAGCTCCTAGAAACTGTCCTCAGGTCTTAGCCACATAGCTTTCATTTTCAAAGCCAAAAGATCCTTTCTTTGGCTACTCTGTTGTTAAATACGGATTCCTTTGGGCAACAAAAGTCTGGGACTTCCCATTTTTTCAATCTTGATGACATCAAATGTTCAAGAATATTTTTTATTAACTAAGTGTTCTAAGAAAAATAAACCCAATACTTAAAATTTAAAATATATACTTTTATTATATTCTATAAAAACTTTTCAAACATAGTGATTGTGCTAGCAGCTTCTATGAGAAAACATTTTTTTTAAGTTACACATATTTAAAATATTAGAAGTTTGAAGGCCCCGGCCATTTTGCTCAGTGGTAGAGTGTAGGAACAGCATGTGGAAGTCCTGAGTTCAATTTCCATACAGGGTACACAAGGAGAATCAACCATCTCCTTCTCCATCCCTGACCCTTTCTACAGTATGGATCAAATGGTTCAAATGAAGTTGAACCATTGTTCACAGGCACTGAGGATGGCTCCATGAAATTGCCACAGGCGCTTAAATAGCTCGGTTGCCAAGCAATGGAGCAGTAGCCCCAGGTGGGCAGAGCATTGTCCTAGTAGGACATTTTCTGGGGGATGGATCCGTATCAGGGCACATGTGGGAGTTTGTCTCTCTGCCTCTTTACCTCTCAGTAAAATAAATAAATAAAAAAACAAACAAACTAATAAATAAGTTTAGATTTTTTATTGTTATAAACCTAAATTAGATTCTATTATATTTCTATGACCACTCTGATCAGATTTATATAAGTATTTTGTGTGTGTGTGTGTGTGTGTGTGTATGTGTGTGTGTGTGTGTGTGTGACAGGGACAGAGAGAGGGACACATCGAGACAGACAGACAGGAAAGGAAAGAGATAAAAAGCATCAGTTCTTCATTGCAGCACCTTAGTTGTTCATTGACAGTTATTTTATATGTGCCATGACCAGGGGGCTACAGCAGAGCGAGTGATCCCTTGCTCAAGCCAGCGACCTTGGGCTTAAGCTGGTGAGCATTGCTCAAACCAGATGAGCCCATGCTCAGGCTGGTGACCTTGGGGTTTCAAACCTGGGTCCTCTACATCCCAGTTTGATGCTCTATCCACTGTGCCACTGCCTGGTCAGGCAGTAATTATTCTTTATTAGATAGTTAGAATAGAAACTTTTTTAAAGTTCAGTAACTTCATAATTTAATGTTTATCTTAGAAAAAATTTCAGACTAATATTAATGCAATGAGAAAAAAAGATTCTGTTATAGATAAAATGCCCCAAATCACAAAGAGCTTACAACTTTTGATTTACAACTTTATCTATAGATGAAATAAAATATAGGCACAGAAAGAACTGTATAATAACTCCTGTGTTGTTAAGTGGACAAAAAAAATTATTCAATTTTGCAGACCTTTAATACTGTGTAATTTCTTACCCTAAAATAAATATATATAAAGTATTTTACTCTTTCTTCGGTTATAAGATGAATTTTCTCTCCCACTTATTCGAGGTACCAAGCTCCCCAGCCATGAAAATCTTTAAACAGAAAAAAACACTAACAGACATCTCAAAGTTTATCATCTGATTTTACCTTTTGAAGATTTCACAGATTTTTATATTGAAAAAGTGGCATCCCAGACAGTATGCCAGTTTCAAAACAAAAAAGATAGGCATTCAACCAGAACCAGATGAACCAGATGGACAAGGTTCTGACTTGGGAGGTAAAAACTACCAACCTGAAGCCCAAGACCAAGCCAGACCAAATATTTCAGGCTCCTATTTGAAAGCTAATAAACCAAATAACAAGGCCTTAATTAACCATTTTTCACCAGCTTTCAGACATTACTTATAGGCTTTTTTTATCTTCTAATATTTAAAAAATAAAGATGTCTTAAGTCATTTGATACTAACATGTGAACCTTTGAAAGGAAGGCCATTCTGCCACAACTTAGCAAGATCTCACTGATCAGGAAGGTCAGAAGTTTCAAAGTTGTAATTCTCTCCATCTATGAACTGTATACCAATCCAGTGAGTGTAACATCTCAGTGAGACTTCTATAAGAGTCAGTTATAACCCTCAAAATGTTTAAAACAATGCTCAAACAAATAAAACACATGTATCAAAATTTTATTTACTTAATGAGGAAAACAAGATTCAAAGCTAGTTCAGAGAAAATTTGAGAACCAATATTTTATAGTCAGTTAAGAAAAGGAACAATGAAGTGAGATCAGTAAGTTACAAACAAATAATTTTTGATAAACTTTTGGAGTTATCCTCTTTTGACTGGATAGAAAAACATCATACTTTTTAGGTTTTATAAAATTATGAACTATACTAGCCCCAAGCAATTGTTCAAAGTTGCATTCCTCCAAAGAGTGAGGCAGCCTCACTCAGGCAGCCTTGTTAGAAAATGCCCTAGAAAGGTCCTTAAAGATTACACAGTACTTTTTTACCTCATTTTCAAATTTGAATAATTTTTATTCATGTATATATTACAAACATATCCATACACAATTTGTACATGATAAAACTATAATAAGAATCCACTTTTTCACAACCCAAATTAGGTTTCAAAAAATGGCAAAATAATCATATTTCTAAGTCCTTTTAATGCTGAGAGTTTATCACTGATTATAACCCTCTCTCTTTTCACCAAGAGGTAAACCACTTACCAGAATGTTCTGTTTATAGTTTTATAGTCATAGTTTCTTTGTTTTTTGATAAATCTACACAAACCCAACCATATACTGTTAGTTTTGGATGATTTACTCTTTTTATTCAGTGATACCATTTTGGTAATATTGTCTCGGACATAATAAAAAAAATTATTCATTTTGATTTATGCAACTGTATTGCATTAATGTTCACTATATGAACATGTGATTTATTTGTCCATTAGCTTATTGTTGAAAACATTGTTTCCAGCTTATTTCTATTAGAAAAAGAATTGCTTGAGCATATTGGAGATGTTACCTAGCACATATATCTATTGAGTATTCATCAAGGAGTACAGATCATAGCTTGTTTACTTCCTCAGTCTTATAAGATAATGTAAAAATGGTGGTCAGTGGTCAGATGATTGTACTTTTTTATTCTCAAATATAACAATCAAGCATTTTTATTGATTTCACATTCTGACATAATAATCTTGTTTTATAACCTATGTAGAAAATATATGAAAATGTCAATGTCCTTCAACCAGTGACCACCAGGAAAGTACCAGAAATTGAGTACTTTGAGTTTCTTTAGCTGTTGGAACAATGTAAAACAGCTTTGGGGGCTATCAAGTGTCTTAGTAAGAAGATTTTTTTTATCTTTTAAGTGAGAGGCACAAAGGCAAGGAGGCAGAGACAGACTCCCACATGCACCCCCTAGATCCACCCAGCAAGTCCCCTTCAGGATGATGTTCTGACCATCTGGAAATGTTCTCCATTGCTTGGCAACTGAGCTATTTCAGCATCTGAGATGAGTTTATGGAGCCATCCTCAGTGCCTAGGGCCAACTTGCTTGAACCATTCAAGACATGGCTGTGAGAGGAGAAAAGAGAGAGAGAGAAGGGGAAAGGGTGGAGAAGCAGATGGTTGCTTATCCTGTATACTCTGACTGGGAATCAAACCTGGAATTTCCACACACCATCTAACATTCTACCACTGAGCGAACTGGCCAGTAATTTGGCCAGGGCCAGGTAATTTGGGAAAGGCATTAAGGGTTCATTCTTGATTGAGTGCTGTCAGAAAGTGAGATAACTATATGAATGTGCATCTTAATAAAACTTTTCTGTAGGAGGGTAGACCAGTATGAGAATAAATCTGTAATTAGTAAAGTCATGTAATGAGAATGAGGGTTATTGAATATTGTGTGAATTGCCTAGTGACCTGGTTTTTGCCTCATTTTAACATGGTCACAGAATAACATTATGTACCCATTCTGTCACATTGTTATGTTAAATAGTAAAAGAAATGATTTAGCTATATGCATTAATCAGTTTGTAATAACATCAAGTCTTAGCTATGAGCATCAGATTAGTTCCTAGATATCAGAAACTGTTCCCCACCCCTTTTTTATTTCAACAAAAATAACACAAAGTCCAAGAAGAGAAAAAATGAAAGTAAAGAGTTAAGAGAGGTTATTTTATTAAACATAAGGTAATATAATAACACTTGAAGGTAAATGTGATTGATTGAATATGTATATAAATTTTAAAACAATCATTAGAAGAACACAGCCAATAAGCAAACAAAGGAGATAAAGTTAGATTTAAAAAATATTTTGCCCTGGCCAGTTAGCTCAGTGGTAGAGCATAGGCTGGCATGTGGAAGTCCTGGGTTTGATTTCGCTCAGGGCACACAGAAGAAGTGCTCATCTGCTTCTCTACCCTTCCTTCTCACCTTTTTCTCTATCTATCTCTTCCCCTCTAGCAACCAAGGCTCTATTGGAGGAAAGTTGGCCTGGGCATTGAGGATGGCTCTATGGCCTCTGGCTCAGGTGCTAGAATGGCTCCAGTTGAAACAAAGCAACACCTAAGATGAGCAGAGCATCACCCCCTAGTGGGCTTGCTGGCTGGATCCCAGTTGGGCTCATGCAGGATTCTGTCTCTCTGCCTCTCCACTTCTTATTTCAGAAAAATACAAAAATAAAGAAATAAATAAACAAACAAACAAAACAACAACAAATAAATAAATCAATAATTTGTTTAAAATAAAGTAAAAAAGAAGGTAAATGGAAAAGAACTGCTGGAAGCACAGAACAAACAGTAAAATGGTAGATTTATGCCTAGTATTCTCAATAATCAAAATAAATACTTGGATTAAGTGACTGAACTTGTCATATTTTATAAAATAAAAAGCATGGCCCAACTACATGCTTTCTACAAGAAAACCACATCAAATATATAACTAGAAAAAGTAAAAACAAAATAATAAAAAAGATGTACTATGGTATATCTTTCAAAAAGTAAGAATAGTTCTATCAATTTCAGAGCAACAGAGGAAGCAATTGCGCAATGACAAGTAATCAATTCATCAAAAACACAAACAAACTACAATTCTAGATACTTATGCATCTCATAAGAGAGATTCAAAACACTTAAGCACAAAGTGATAAAACTAAAAAAAGAAATAGAATAATTCACAATAGTACTTACAGATAACAAATAGGCAGAAAAAACAGTAAGGTTTGAAAAAAAATAGAGCAACACTATTTAACAACTTAATTAAATTGATATTTATAGAACAATTCACCCAACAACAGCAGAATGCACATTCTTTCTCAGTGCACATAGAACATTTATGAAGAACATACACTCTATTTTATACCATAAAGCATAGCTCACAAAATTCAGAACAATTCATATAGTACAAAGTTTTGTGATCATGAAGGAATTGATTATAAAATTAATAATTAAAATATAATAAATATTTTAATATTAAATAGTATATTTTTAAATAACACAAGAGTTAATTTACAAATATTTTGAACTTAGTGAAAATTAGAACATAACATACTAATTTATTGAATTAGTTTAAGCTAAAACTTAAAGGGGGAATTATAGCAGTGAACATCAGAATTAGAATAGAAATAAAGTTTCTAACAAATGTGTGCTTGATAATACCTGAAGAAACTAGAGAAATAATAGCAGATAGACCATAAAGTAAACAAATAAAATGAAATAATAAAAATCAGAGAAGAAATTAATGATACAATAAACAACCAAAACTTAATTTAAAAAAGTTGTTTTTTTTCAGAAAATTGATACAAGTGTTTAACCTCTATTAAGATTTACATGAAAAAGAAAAAGAGACACATAAATTACAATTGTTAGGGATAATTAGTGCCACATATGGTAGCATAAATAAATACAAGCTACTTAGAGATAATTTCAACCATATAATTACAAGAACTATGTACTTAAACTGCAAAATAGTTGAGAAATTATAGAAGTTCTAAATAAACAGTGAGAGATACAATATTAATGGATGAAAAAAACTCATTATATTTATTTTAATTCTTCCTAAATTGATCTATATATTCAACATAATTCCTATCAAAATCCCAGTCAGTTTTTTTGTAGTACTCAAAAAACTAAAACCCATGTTGAAGTACAAAAGACTTACAACAGATATGATGGTTAGGTTCATGTGTAACCTTGACTGGGTCTCAGAATGCCTAGATATTTTATCAAATATTATTCAGTATGTTTCTGCGGTGGTGTTTTAAAAGGAGACTGACATTTAAATTGTTAGACTAAACAAACAGATTGCTCTCCTTAACATGGATGGGCCTTATCCAATCAGTTGAAGTCCTGAGTAGAACCAAATGACTGTTGACCTTCCTTCAAGTAACAGATAATTCTTCTGCCTGACTGCTTAAAAGTAGGACACTGCACTTGTCCTGCCTTAGCACTCACACAGATATATCGGGTCATCCTGGTTATCAAGCCTGGCTGCCTTTGAATCATTAGTTTGCAGTCTCAGTATGCAGATTTGCAGACTTGTAAGGAGATGCACATACATACACAAACATATAAATTCTGCCTATTTGTTTTTCTGAAGAAGATTGACTAATACAGTGGCCAAAAGATATTCCATAGAATAGTAAAGTTGAAAGATGTGTTATAAAGTCATAGCAATCAATAGAATGTGATACTGGCATAAAGGTAGAAAAATAGATCAATATAGTGTACAGAACTAGATCCATAGTTCACAATATAGGGATCACAACTGAACCCATTTATATATGGTAATTAATATTCGTCAAAAAGTGCAAATACATTTTTGTGTAAAAAGAATAGTCTTTTTTAACAAATAATGTATAACCCACAAAAGTAAAACTTGAGGGAGAAAACATAATTGGATTTTTTGTGACTTTTTTCTAGGCAAAGACTTTTTGATATGACACATCATTAATAAAAGAGGAAAAACATGAACTGTTCCTTCTAAATTTAAAGAACTTTTACTCCTAAAGATTACTGTTGAGTTGGGAAGATGGCAGCAGAGTAGGAAGAAGCAGATAATCCCCGCTCACACCACCAAACTGGATTACAAATTAATTTAGGAACAATCAGCATAAAAAAACAACTCTGGACTACAAGAACAGCTCTCAAAAAACAAGCAACAGAGGAGCAAGATGGCGATAGAGTAGGCAGACCTACCAACTTCCAACTCCCAGAACCAAAGTGGATTATAACTCAATTTTAAGAACCATCATCTGGATAAACCAACTTTGAAATAGACTAAGTGGTCTCTTCAACCAAGGAACACAGAAGAAGCCACATTGAGACTGGTAGGAATAGCAAAAACGCGAAGAGGGCTGCCCAACTCCCCGGAGCAAATGGCAGCCCAAAGAGACCCGCGTGGCGGAGGGAGAGTTTGGCAGAGAGGAAAGAACCTGGGTCCCAGGAACAAAGCTCCAGCCTGCAGTCGCAGAGCCTAGAAGAGGCGTTTGGACAGTATTGAGCTGTGAAACAAGTGAGGATACTGTTTGTGAGAAAGAGACAGTTTTCTCAGACCCAAGATTCTTTTTAAAGGGACAGCGCAGAAAACCTCTCTCACAACCATGCACCCGGGGTTCCAGGGAACAAGGACAGAGGGGAGAACCAAAGCAGTGGGAAGAGAGTGTGGACTGAAGGCACAGGGACAAACACTCTGAGGGACAGCCACCCTAACCCCTGAACTAAGTCACTTCCCTAATCAAAAAAGAAAATTTCCCCTGGAACTAGCAATACCAGCAAAGGGAGACAGGACACCAGCCAAACAAGCTCTCCCACAGCAATTAGAGCAGAGCTACTTAAAGGGACGGAGCTCCCAGGTCTATAGTATGGAGTGTTAGGGCCCTTCCTACTCTGCTGAGGGTTGCTTGAGGGATGGTGGCGGCGGAACGCTGAAACGTGGTTCTGTTGGCAGGGGCAGAGGTCCAGCCAGTGTGAGCTCGGTCTAGCCTAGCAGGCGTAGAGGGGACGTGCAAAAGCGGTGTGGCAGCTACAGACCCACCTGTAACCACACCTACTGGGGAAAACCGGGAGACCAGGAGCGGGCAGAGATCTGATCTGTGACCCTGAGCAAGCCGGCCCAGACTGCGGAGACAGGGCTAGGACCAGAAACGGGCAGGGGCTCACAGCTGAGCTCACGCCAGCAGCCCCAAACGGACGGAGAAACCACGGTTGGCCATCCTCCGTGCGCGAGTTGGCTCTGAACGCGGGGGCGAGGTAGAACTGAGGTAGAACCGGGGACAAGTGGAAGTTCACAGCTGAGCACATGCCAGCAGCCATGCCCGGCCCTATAAACCTTGGTTTGCGACCCTGCGAAGGAGGGCCCTGGCCTCAAGGGCAGGGCTAAAGCTCTGGATGGGCAAAGGCTCACAGTTGAGAGCATGTCAGAAGCCCCGTCCAACCCACGAAACTGTGGCGAGCAGGTTTTGACCTCGGGTGCTGGGCTGAAGTCCGGAAACAAGCTGGGTCTGCAGCTGAGCAAAGGTGGTCACCTCTGCCCTTGGTGCTGAGGCTTATGGCTTGAGTGACAGCCCCTCCCGCGGAGGAGAGAAAGAAATCACAGCAACAGCCATAGTGGGCCGGCCCTGGCAACACCCATACACAACCGCACTAGGCAGCGGCAGAGGGGGTGGAGAGGCTGCAGAGAGACCACACCTAGAGAACACAAAGGCAACACCTACCGGACTCTAGTGACCACAACTTGCTTATACACAGACAAAATGGCCAGGCAGAGGAATGCAAACCAAATGAATTAACAGAAATCCCCAGTGAAGGACTTGAATGAACCAGATATAACCAAATTACCAGATGCAGAATTTAAAATAGTGATAGTTAGGATGTTCAAAGAAATTAGAGCAACAATGGATAGTCACTATGAACAACTAAATAAAGAGATAACAAGTACAAAAAATGAAAATGAAATAATAAAAAACAATCAGACAAAAAGGACAAATACAGTATCAGAACTGAATACCACAATGAAAAGAATTAAAAGCAGGATGAATCACGCTGAGGATCAAATCAGCGAGTTAGAGGACACAATAAACAAAGGCACAGAAGTAGAGAAGAAAAAGGAAAAGCAACTCAAAAATGTGAGGAAACTCTAAGGGAGCTTTGTGACAACATGAAGAGAAACAACATTCGCATCATAGGGGTTCCTGAAGAAGAGGAGAGAGGACAGGAAATAAAAACTTTGTTCAATCAAATCATAGCAGAAAACTTCCCTAAATTAAGGCTGGGAAACATTCCACATGTTCAAGAAGCACACAGAATTCCATTAAAGAGAAACACAAAAAGATCTACACCAAGACACATCATAGTTAAAATACCAAAGCTAAGCAATAAAGAGAAAATTTTAAAAGCTGCTAGAGAAAGAAAGGTTATCACCTACAAAGGAGCCCCCATAAGGATGACATCGGACTTCTCAACAGAAACACTTAAGGCCAGAAGGAAATGGCAAGATATATTGAAAGTAATGCAGAACAAGAACCTACAACCAAGACTACTCTATCCAGCAAGGCTAACGTTTAAAATTGAAACAGAAATAAAGAGCTTCCCAACAAAGAAAGCCAGAACGAACTCATTAAAACCAAACCAATTCTGCAAGAGATACGAAGGGGCCTGTTGTGAACAGTTCAAAGGGAAAAAAATATATATCCAAAGAAGAATACAGCTTTAAAGAATAAAATGGCAATAAAAAACTACATATCAATAATAACCTTAAAAGTAAATGGATTAAATGATCCAATCAAAAGACATAGGGTTGCTATGTGGATAAAGAAACAGGACCCATACATATGCTGTCTACAAGACACACACCTTAAAACAAAAGATGCACATAGTCTGAAGGTAAAGGATGGAAAAAAGTAAATCATGCAAATGGAAATGAAAAAATAGCCGGGGTAGCAGTACTTATATCTGACAAAATGGACTTTAAAACAAAGTCTGTAGTAAGACATAAAGAAGAACACTACATAATGATAAAGGGAACAATTCAACAGGAAGATATAGCTATTATAATTATCTACGCACCAAATATAGAAGCCCCGACATACATAAAGCAGACTTTGATGGATATAAAGGGTGAGATTAACAGCAATACCATAATAGTAGGGGATTTCAATACCCCACGAACAACACTGGATAGATCCTCAAGTAAGAAAATTAATAAAGAAACAGCAGACTTAAAGGATACACTAGATAAACCCGATTTTATAGATATCTTCAGAACTTTTCACCCTAAAGCAGTAGAATATACATTCTTCTCAAGCACTCATGGTATGTTTCCTAGGATAGACCACATGTTAGGACACAAAAATAGTCTCAATAAACTTAAGAAGATAAAAATTATATAAAGCATTTTCTCTGATCGCAATGCTATGAAACCACATAAACCAAAGGAAGGAGAAAAAACACATGAATATTTCAATAGATGAAGAAAAAGCATTTGATATAATCCAGCACCCATTTATGATCAATACTCTCAGCGAAGTGGAAATACAGGGAACATACCTCACCATGATAAAGGCCATCTATGACAAATCTACAGCCAACATTATAATTAATGGACAAAAATTAAAAGCAATTCCCCTAAAATCAGGAACAAAGCAGGGATGCCATCTTTCACCACCCTCATTTAACATAGTACTGGAAGTCGTAGCTACAGCAATCAAACAAGAAGAAGAAATAAAAGGCATCCAAATTGGAAAAGAAGAAGTAAAACTATCATTATTTGCAGGTGATATGATACTGTATATAGAAAACCTTAAAGTCTCAGTCAAAAAAACTACTGGACCTGATAAACAAATTCAGCAATGTGGCAGGATATAAAATTAATACACAGATCAGAGGTATTTTTATACATGAACAATGGAATATCAGAAAAATAAATTGAGGCAACAATCCCCTTCACTATTGCAACAAAGAAAATAAACTACCTAGGAGTAAATTTAACCAAGAAGGTTAAAGACTAGTAGTCAGAAAATTATAAAACATTGATAAAAGAAATCAAGGAAGACACAAACAAGTGGAAGCATATACAGTGTTCATGTTTTGGAAGAATAAGAATCACTAAAATGTCTATATCACCCAAAGCAATTTATAAACTTAATGCAATACCAATTAAAATACCAATGACATACTTCAAAGATATAGAACTAATATTCCAAAAATTTTTTTGGAACCAAAAAAAAAAAACATGAATAGCCTCAGCAATCTTGAAAAAGAAGAATAAAGTGGGAGGTATCACACTTACTGATATCAAGTTATACTTCAAGGCCACTGTGCGCAAAACAGCTTGGTATTGGCATAGGAACAAACATAAAGATCAATGGAACAAAACAGAGAACCCAGAAATAAACTCTCATTTTTATAGACAATTGATATTTGTCAAAGGAGGTAAGAGCATACAGTGGAGTAAAAGCAGTCTGTTTAGCAAATGGTGTTGGGAAAAGTGGACAGCTACCAGAAAAAAAAAAAAAAAAATGAAACCAGACCACCAACTTACACCATGCACAAAAACAAACTCAAAATGGATAAAGGACTTAAATGTAAGTTGTGAAACCATAAGCATCCTAGAAGAAAACATAGGCAGTAAACTCACTGATATCTATTGCAGCAATATATTTGCTGATTTATCTCCACGGGGAAATAAAATAAAAAACAGGATAAGCAAATGGGACTATATCAAACTAAGAAGCTTTTGCACAGCTAAAGACAATATGAACAGAATAAAAAGACAAACCACACAATGGGAGAACATATTTGGAAATACATTTGATAAGCGGTTAATAACCAAAATTTATAATGAACTTGTAAAACTCAACATCAGGAAGAGAAACAATCCAATCAAAAAATGAGCACAAGAAATGAATAGACACTTCTCCAAAGAGGACATACAGATGGCCAAAAGACAGATTAAAAAAATGCTCAACATCACTAATCATTAGAGAAATGCAAGTTAAAACCACAATGAGATATCACCTCATACCAATCAGAATTGCGCTCATTAACAAAACAACTCATGATAGGTGCTGGCCAGGATGTGGAGAATGGGGAACCCTCTTGCACTGCTGGTTTGAAAGCAGACTGGTGCAACCCCTGTGAAAAACAGTATGGAGATTCCTCAAAAAATTAGAAATGGAACTGTCCTTTGACCCAGCCATCCTGCTTATAGGAATATATCCCAAGGACACCATATCACTGAATGAAAAAAATAAATGCACCCCCATGTTTATGGCAGCATTGTTCACAATAGCAAAGATCTGGAAATAGCCCAAGTGCCTGTTAGTGGTCGAGTGGATTAAAAAGCAGTGGTACATATATACAATGGAATACTATGGGGCTATGAAAAAAAAGAAAATATTACCTTTTGCACAATATGGATGGACATGGAAACTATTATGTTGAGTAAAATAAGCCAGGCAGAGAAAGAAAAATATCATATGACCTCGTTCAGTTGAGGAATCCAAGGAACAATGAGAACTGAGAAACGGAATTGAGACTGAGGAGGGATCGAATGGACCAGAGGAAAAGAGGACGGAGAGAAAGGGGGTGGTAGGATGGAATAAACCTGAAGGGAAGGGGGTAGGGTGCTTTAGGGAGGTGGGTATGGGTTATGTTGAGGGGAATATGGGGGAGGGGGATGCATTCAGGGTGACCCTAGAATCTATGTAAACACAATTAAATAAAGAAAAATAATACTTTTAAAAAATGAAAAGCAAATTTTAAAGTGAAAGGAAATATTTGCAAGTAATGAACCTTATAAAATAGTTATATTCAGAATATATAAAGAACTTTCCAGATTCTATCATACAAAAAGACAACATAATTTTTAAATGAACAGATTAAATTACATATTTTATTAAAGAAGATATATAGATTAAATATTTTTGCTAAATCATTAGTCATTATGAAGTGTCAATTATACCACAATGTGGTACCATTATATACTTATAAAATATTTTAAGAACAATCACAAAATACCCAGAGGAGGTGAAGATGAAAAATAACTAGAGTGCTCATATACTTGAAATAATACAACCACTTTGGGTAAAAGTGAGACTATGAGACATGGACAAGAGTGTGGTGTTTACCGGGTGGGGGGAGAGAGGAGAGGGTGGGAGAGGGGAGAGTGGAGGGGCACAAAGAAAACCAGATAGAAGGTGACAGAGGACAATTTAACTTTGGGTGATGGGTATGCAACATAATTGAATGATAAGATAACCTGGAGATGTTTTCTTTGAACATATGTACCCTGATTTATTAATGTCACCCCATTAAAATTATTAAAAGAAAAAAAAAGAGAGAAACCTATGATTATCATATAACTCTGATATTATGTTACTAGATGCTTACTCAGAAGAAATGGAAGACTGTGTCCTCAGAAAGATTGCTATACAAAATTTCATAGATAATTTAGTTGTAATAGTTATAGGTCAAAATTACTAACAACATAAATACTTTCCAAGTGCTGAACTTTTTAACAAAATATTCCATCAACATTTGTAAAATGAAATACTAGTTATAGAAAGTTATTACATGCAGCAACTTAGATAAATTTCAAACTAGTTAGCCTGAGTGAAAGAAGCCAGATATTCTCCCCCGACCCATACACACACACAAAGATGGCATACTAATGATTCCACTTACATAACATTCTTGCCAATGCACACTAATCTATAATGTACTAAGTTAGAAAGAACTGTGGTTAACTGAGGACTGGTTGGGTTGCTTAAGGGACTAGACTTGAGGTGAAGAGTGACAGGATGGATGAAGGAATTAAAAATGGGCATGAAAAAACTTTTGGGGATAATGGTTAGCTCTGTGTCTTCATTGTAGTGATGATTTTATGTTTATTTATACAGCGAACTTACAAAATTATATACCTTAAAAACAACGTATCAATTCTACTTCAATATAACTAAATTACTGGCATTTTTTATATGGCAACTGAAGTACAGTATCCTAGATGACTGATGGAGTAAAGCATCATGTATTAGCTTTAGGTTTTTATTGTTTTCTAAAACACCAGCTCTGTCTTTTTACTTTGGCTACCTCTAGGATCAATGTGCAGTTCCCCTCTAGGACCATAATGCTCTAAATTCTTTTCCCCCCAGTTTTATTGAGGTATCATTGACAAAAATAAAATTGTGTATATTTTATGGTCTACCACATGATGATTTGATATACGTATACAGTGAGAAGTGATTTGATATATGTATACAATGAGAAATGATTTGATATACATGTACAATGAGAAATAATTGCCACAATATCAACTTAAGGAACATATCAATTATCTCACATAGCTACCTTTTTCATGTGTGGTGAGAATGCACCAAATTTTTATTTACTGTGCTTGGGGAGAGGGACACCACCATCTTCGGCATTCATTCATCTTTTTAACTTACCTTCTGGTTTCCAGAATCAGATACCTTTAGTTTTTGGTTTGGGTGTTTGATTTGTTTACCTTCCATATTTCTCTTATAAGTTCTTAAAATATTGAAAATACATTTATATATGTTGTAAGTTGTCTAAATCCTAAATGTTTTGTTTTTTATAATATCAGAATGTTATATTATCATAAACAGATGTTCTATATAGAATTGTGTGTTTTGGTGTGTGTAACACTGAAGACTGGAAGATTTATACATGTAATTCTGCTATTTTCCTGAAACAACAGGAGAGAGGGATCTTAACATACTCTATAAATTCGTAAAAACCTTAAAGGGATAACTTAAAATCTTTTCATATGTTAGAGGATTTCCAAACTGATAACAGATTATTTTTTGTCTTAGAAATATTTGTTTCATTGTATAAGTGTGAGTGTGTGAATGAAAGATGGGAATTCCCAGAGTTTATGATAGAAGAAAAAGTTAAAACTAAGAGTCAAAGTTGAGAAAGAGAGAGAGAGAGAACATCCAGAAAATTTGTGAACAAGCAGTCTGGAAAAAAAGAGGAAAGAATCTAAATCATCAAGCTCTGATTTGCTCAAAATATCAAGCTCAAGATTTGTCTCTTCCACATACTGAATATAAATTTTGAAAAATTATCAAATTTGAAACTCAATTTTCCTTCTGTAAATTGGTAATGATAATTGTACTTAATATATAATTTTGTTTTGAGGATTAAATGAGATAAAGCAGTGACTTTCAAATGTTTTTCCCATGCTCTACTCTAAGAGGTACTTGCATTAAAATAGAGACAACTGTGTGTGTATGTGTGTGTACAAGAACACACACACAGAGAGACATAATATAAAATTCAAAAAGAAGTTATGCAGAATAATGCTTAATCTTTCTAAAAGTGATAAACTCTAAAATATATATTCTTCTCTATATTATTTTATAAAAAATATGGTTTGAGACACTAAGATAATTTTATGACCCACAGAGGTTGTAAACTATAGTTCTAAAAACTTAGATAATGTACATAAAGGACTTATTACAGAAACTCATATATTCCAAGCAACTTTTTAAAAACTCTAAGTTTCTTAGTTTTTGTATTTTTTTTTTACTGTTTTTGGTGGGTGAGAAGAGGGAAAATAGTGAGGCCAACTCCCACATGTGCTCTGAGGGGGGGTCCATCCGGCAACCCTAGTCTAGGGCTGATGCTTGAGTACCAGAATATTTTTAGCACCTGAGGCCAACACTCAGACCAACCAAGCTATCCGTGCTCAGGGTTATGCTCAAACCAATGAAGCCACTGGCTGTAAGAGGGAAAGAGAAAGAGAAGGGGGATGGGGGCAGAGAAGTAGATGGTTGTTTCTCCTGTGTGCCCTGACCAGGAATCAAATCCTGGATGTCCATATGCCAGACTGATGCTCTATCAACTGAGCTACCAGTGAGAGCCAATATTTTATTTTATTTTTTTCTTTTTGAATGACTGTTTACATTGATATCCATAATATATGTTTATTCAATGTCCATAATACAGTATAAACATTTACTCCTTCTGTCATTTCTTTTAAGAGCAATAGTTCTAAGACTTTAAATTATGACCAAAACAAAACATAATTCAGTGTGTCCATAAAGTCATGGTGCACTTTTTTTTCTTTTATTAATTTAAATGGGGTGACATTAATAAATCAGGGTACATATGTTCAAAGAAAACATCTCCAGGTTATCCTATCATTCAACTATGTTGCATACCAAAGTCAAATTGTCCTCTGTCACTTTCTATCTGGTTTTCTTTGTGCCCTCCCTTCCCCCCTCTCCCACCCTCTCCTCCCTCTCCCCACCCTGTAACTACCACACTCTTGTCCATGTCTCATAGTCTCACTTTTATGTCCCACCTATGTATGAAATCATGCTGTTCTCAGTTTTTTTCTGTTTTACTTATTTCACTCCGTATAATGTTATCAAGGTCCATCCATTTTGTTATAAATGATCCGATGTCATCATTTATTATGGCTGAGTAGTATTCCATAGTATATATGTATCAAAGCTTTTTAATCCACTTGTCCTCTGATGGACACTTGGGCTGTTTTCATATCTTTGCTATTGTGAACAATGCTGCCACAAACATGGGGGCTCATTTCTTCTTTTTGAACAGTGCTATGTTGTTCTTAAGGTATATTCCTAAAAGTGGGATAGCTGGATCAAAAGGCAGTTCGATTTTTAATTTTTTCAGGAATCTCCATACTGTTTTCCACAGTGGCTGCTGCAGTCTGCATTCCCACCAGCAGTGCAGGATGGTTCCCTTTTCTCCACATCCTTGCCAGATGGTGCACTTTTGACCGGTCACAGGAAAGCAACAAAAGACTATAGAAATGTGAAATCTGAACCAAATAAAAAGAAAACCCTCCCAGTTTCTGTAGGATGATGTGGCAGCATGTGCGCATGCGCAGATGATGACGTATCACTGTGTATACAGCGAAGCAGCCTACAGGCATGCCAGTCGAGATGTGGATGGTACAGAGGAAAGTTCAGTGTGTTCTGTGGCTCACTAAATTCGAATCCATGACCAAAGTGCAACGTGAATATCGGCGCATTTATAACAAAGCACCACCACATAGGAATAACATTACTTGGTGGGATAATCAGTTGAAGGAAACCGGCAGTTTGGGGGAGAAACCCCGTTCTAGTAGGCCATCAGTCAGTGACAAGTCTGTAGAGGTTATACGGGATAGCTACCTAAGGAGCCCTAGAAAATCTGTGCGTGCGTGTGATCGACAATTACACCTAAGCAAGACTACAGTTCATAAGGTGTTAAAGAAATGTCTCTGCTACAGATATGCTTTATGAGATCAACAATGATGCAAGATTTTTGCAAAAGATTGTGTTTAGCAATGAGGCAACCTTCCATACCTGTGGACATGTTCATTGCCATAACGTCCGAATATGGGCTGCTGAACATCCTCATGCCTACGTTGAGTACGAACGTAATACCCCTAAAGTGAACATGTGGTGTGGCCTGATGCATGATAAGGTGATAAGCCTTTTTTTTTTTTTTTTTTTTTTTTTTGCGTAGCAGTCTGTGATGGCAAACACCTATCTTGACATGTTGGAATTGTATGCAGTGCCACAATTTTCAGAAGGTGTCATCTTTCAACAGGACGATGCTCCTCCACACTACCCCACCATTGTTCATGAGTTTCTGAATAGCACATTCCCCCAGTGGTGGATAGTAAAGGGTTCGGTCAAGTTATGGCCTCCACGATCCCTGGATCTGACACCCTTAGACTTTTACTTTTGGCTTTACGTGAAACAACATGTGTACATTGAACGTATCAATGACATCACTTAAAACAGAGAATCACAGACGTTATTTATTCTGACGTCCTTACCCGTGTGTGGCAAAAACTTCACTATCATTTGGATGTGTGTAGGGCAACAAATGGAGCCCACATCGAACTGCACTGAATAGGTATGAAACTGGGAGAGTTTTCCTTTTATTTGGTGCAGATTTTAAATTTGTATTGTCTTTTGTTGCTTTCCTGTGACTGGTCAAAAGTGCACCATGACTTTATGAACACACTTTATATCTGAAAATTGTTCTTTATAGAAGCCCAAATAATTTATTTTCAAAAAATATGCATGATCTTTGCTAAGCAAAGCTAAAAAAAATAGTTACAAGAGATTTTAAAAAAATTTAAAGATGCCAAAAAGAAATCTCTTAGAAAAACAACCAGTTAGTTATCCAAACAAATTCTTACTGATGCACAATATTTTCTTTTCTATTTTAGCTATGTGAATTACAAACCAAGATTCATGTGTGTTTGTGTGAATAAGTATGTTTGTGTGAATCCATAATCTAATTTTGTAAAGAATTGAACATACACTTTAAATGTTGACAAAAAATATTAATGATTGTTGTCTCTGCATAAAATTAAATTAGTGATTTAATTAATGTTATTTAAAATCAATTTGATTAATTTAAAGTGATTTAATGTAATTATATTTGCTTGTTTTCTGATTTTATAAAGCAATTTATGTTTTATGTAATAGAATTATAATGTGAATATAATAACACTTTAGTGGATCTTAGTTTGATGCTAATCACACAAGCATGGAAATCACACTTAAGAAATCTTTCTGAGGGGAGGGAAGATGGCGATGGAGTAGGTGGAAGTACCAACTTCCAACTCCCAGAACCAAAGTGGATTATAACTCAATTTTAAGAACCATCATCTGGATAAACCAACTTTGAACTAAACTAAGTGGACTCTTCAACCAAGGAACACTGCAGAAGCCATATTGAGACTGGTAAGAATAGCGAAAACGTGAAGAGGGATGCCCAGCTCCCCAGAGCAAACGGCAGCCCGGAGAGACCTGCATGGCGGGAGGAGAGTTTGGCGGAGAGGAAGGGACCTTGGTCCCAGGAACCAAGTCCCAGACTGCAGTTCCAGAGCCTAGAAGAGGCATTTGGACAGTATTGAGCTGTGAAGCAAGTGAGCATACTGTTTGTGAAAAAGAGAGAGTTTTCTCAGACCCAAAAATCTTTTTAAAGGGACAGCTCAGAAAGCCTCTTTCACAACCACGCACCCAGGGCTCCGGGGAACTGGGACAGAGGAGATGAACAGAGCAGCGGGAACAAAGAATGAACTGAAGGCACGGAGACACTCTGAGGGACAGCCACCTGACCCTTGGGCTAAGTCACTTCCCTAATCGAAAATGAATATTTCCCCTGGTACTAGCAATACCAGCAAAGGGAGACAGGACACTAGCCAAACAAGCTCTCCCACGGCAATTAGAGCAGAGCTGCTTAGAGGGAGGGAGCTCCCAGGCCTACAGTGTGGAGACTTAGGGCACTTCTATCCCCCTGAGGATTGCTGAAGGGCGTGGTTGCAGCAGGACGCTGAAACGCGGTCCTGTTGGTGTGGGCGGAGGCACAACCGGTGTGAGCTCGGTCTAGCCCAACAGGGGCAGAGGGGACGTACGAAAGTAGTCCTTTAGCTGCGGACCCTCCTGCAAACCCTCCTACAGGGAAAAAAACGGGCAGATATCTGCTCTGTGACCCTGCGCAAACCAGCCCTGACCGCGGGGACAAGGCTAAGATTAGGGACGGGCGAGGGGCTCATGGCTGAGCTCACAGCCACCCCGCCCAGACGGAGAAACCATGGTGTGCCATTCTGTGTGCGCGAGCGGGGGGCTCCTAACGCGAAGGCGAGGGAGACACCAAGACCAAAGGAAGTTTGCGGCTGAGCTCACACAGCTAGCCCCGCCCAACAGGAGAAACTGCGGAGTACCATCCTACGTGCCCGAACTGGCTCTGAAAGTGCGGGAGGGTAGGATCCGGAACAATCAGAAGCTAGCAGCTGAGCTCACGCCAGCAAACACGCACGGCCAAATAAACCGCAGTTTTCAGTTTTAGAGCCTGTGCTGGAGAACCCTGGCCTCGAGGGCGGGCCTAAATTCTGGACGGGCAAAGGCTCACAGCTGAGAGCACGTCCAAAGCCCCGCCCAAGTCGCGAAACTGTGGCGAGCAGGCTCTGACTGCGGGGGCTGGGCGTAAGCTTCCGGAATTGGGCTGGGTCCAAAGCTGAGCAAAAGTGCTCACCTCTGCCCTGGGTGCTGAGGCTAGTGACTTAAGTGACAGCCCCTCCCGTGGAGGAGAGGCAGAAATCACAGCAATAGCTGCAGTGAGCCGGCACTGGCAACGCCCACACCCAACCGCCCTAGGCAGTTGCAGAGGGGGTGGCAGGCCTGCAGACAGAACACACCTAGAGAACACAAAGGCAACACGTACTGGACTCCAGTGGCCACAACTTGCTTATACTCAGATAAAATGGGCAGGCAGAGGAATGCAAACCAAATGAACCAAGAAAAATCCCCAGAAAAGGACCTGAATGAACCAGATATAACCAAACTACCAGAAGCAGATTTTAGAACAATGATAGTTAGGATATTCAAAGAAATTGGAGCAACAATGGAAAGTCACTATGAGCAACTAAATAAAGAGATAACAAATATAAAAAACGAAATTGAAATAATAAAAAAGAACCAGACAGAAATGACAAATACAGTATCAGAACTGAAGACCACAATGGAAGATATTAATATCAGGATGAATCATGCTGAGGATCAAAACAGCGACTTAGAAGACACAATAAACAAAGTTACAGAAGTAGAGAAAAAAAAGAAAAAGAAATTCAAAAAAAGTGAGGAAACTCTAAGGGAGCTCTGCGACAACATGAAGAGAAACAACATTCTCATCATAGGGGTGCCTGAAGAAGAGGAAAGAGGACAGGAAATGGAAACTGTGTTCAATCAAATCATAGCAGAAAACTTCCATAAATTAAGGCTGGGAAACATTCCACATGTTCAAGAAGCACACATAATTCCATTAAAGAGAAACACAAAAAGATCTACAAAAAGACACATCATAGTTAAAATATCAAAGCTAATAGATAAAGAAAAAATCTTAAAAGCTGCTAGAGAAAAAAAAGACTATCACCTACAAAGGAGCCCCCATTAGGATGACATCAGACTTCTCAAAGAAACACTTGAGGCCAGAAGGGAATGACAAGATATAATCAAAGTAATGCAGAACAAGAACCTACAACCACTAATCTATCCAGCAAGCCTATCATTTAAAATTGAAGGAGAAATAAAGAGCTTTCCAGACAAAGAAAACCTCAAGGAATTCATTAAAACCAAATAAATTCTGCAAGAGATTCTAAGGGGCCTGTTGTGAACAGCTCAAAGGGAAGAAAGAATATAGCAAAAAAAAAAAAAAAAAAAAAAAAAATACAGCTTTAAAGAACAAAATGAAAATTAACAACTACATATCAATAATAAACTTAAATGTAAATGGATTAAATGATCCAATCAAAAGACATAGGGTAGCTGCGTGGATAAAGAAACAGGACCCATACATATGCTGTCTACAAGAGACACACCTTAAAACAAAAGATGCACATAGACTGAAGGTAAAAGAATGGAAAACAATATTTCATGCAAATGGAAATGAAAAAAAAGCCGGGGTAGCAGTTCTTATATCTGACAAAATGGACTTTAAAACAAAGGCTGTAGTAAGAGATAAAGAAGGACACTACATTATGATAAAGGGAACAATTCAACAGGAAGATATAACTATTATAAATATCTATACACCAAATATAGGAGCCCCGACATTCATAAAGCACACTTTGATGGATATAAAGGGCGAGATTAACAGTAATACAATCATAATAGGGGATTTCAATACCCCACTAACAACACTGGATAGATCCTCAAGAAAGAATATCAATAAAGAAACAGCAGAAGTAAAGGATATACGAGATCAACTTAATTTAATAGATATCTTCAGAACTTTTCACCCTTAAGCAGTAGAATATACATTATTCTCAAGCGCTCATGGTACGTTTTCTAGGATAGACCACATGTTAGGACACAAAAATGGCCTCAATAAATTTAAGAAGATTGAAATCATATCAAGCATTTTCTCTGATCACAATGCCATGAAAGTAGAAAAAACCTCAAAGAAAAACTGAAAAATACTCAAACACTTGGAAACTAAATAGCATGATATTAAAGAATGAATGGATTAATATTGAGATCAAAGAAGAAATAAAAATGTTACTAGAAACAAATGATAATGAGCATACGTCAACTCAAAATCTATGGAACACAGCAAAAGCAGTACTGAGAGGGAAGTTCATTGCACTACAGGCATATCATAGGAAGCTAGAAAAAGCTCAAATAAGCAACCTAACCCAACAGCTAAAAGAACTAGAAAAACAACAACAAATAAAACCCAGGACAAGTAGAAGGAAGAAAATAATAAAGATCAGAGCAGAAATAAATGACAAAGAGGCTAAGGAAACAATACAGAGCATCAATGAAACCAAAAGCTGGTTCTTTGAAAAGGTAAATAAGATTGATGAACCCTTAACTAGACTCACCAAGAAAAAAAGACAGAGATCTCAAATAAATAAAATTAGAAAGGAAAGTGGAGAAATTACAACTGATACAACACCGATACAAAGCTTTGTAAGAAAATACTATGAACAACTCTATGCCAAAAAATTAGAAAATCTAGATGAAATGGACAAATGTCTTGAATCATATAAACTTCCAAAAATCAATCTGGAAGAATCAGATAACCTAAACAGACCAATTACAACAAATGAGATCGAAACAGTTATCACAAAACTCTCAAAAAAGAAAAGTCCTGGGCCTGATGGCTTCACAAGTCAATTCTATCAAAAATTCAAAGAAGAACTAACTCCTATCCTTCTCAAGCTATTTCAAAAAATTCAAGAGGAAGGAAGACTTCCAAACTCCTTTTATGAGGCGAGCATAATTCTGATCCCAAAGCCGGGCAAAGACAACACAAAGAAAGAAAATTATAGGCCTATTTCCCTGATGGATTTAGACGCTAAAATTCTCAACAAAATATTAGCCAACCGGATCCAGCAATATATGAACAAAATCATACACCACGATCAAGTGGGATTTATTCTGGAGAGGCAAGGCTGGTTCAATATTCGCAAATCAATCAATGTGATTCATCACATAAACAAAAGGAAGGACAAAAATCACATGATAATTTCAATAGATGCAGAAAAGGCATTTGATAAAATCTAGCACCCATTCATGCTCAAAACTCTCAGTAAAGTGGGAATACAACGAACATTCCTTAACATGATAAAGGCCATCTACGACAAACCCACAGCAAACATCATACTAAATGGACAAAAATTAAAAGCAATCCCCTTAAGATCAGGAACCAGGCAGGGTTGCCCACTTTCACCACTTTTATTCAACATAGTTCTGGAAGTCCTAGCTACAGCAATCAGACTAGAAGAAGAAATAAAAGGTATCCAGATTGGAAAAGAAGAAGTAAAACTGTCACTATTTGGAGATGATATAATATTGTATATAGAAAACCCTAAAGTCTCAGTCAAAAAACTATTGGACCTTATAAATGAATTCAGCAAGGTGGCAGGATATAAAATTAATACTCAGAAATCAGAGCTATATCTATATACAAACAGTGAACTGTCAGCAAAAGAAATTAAGGAAACAATCCCCTTTACTATTGCAGCCAAAAAAATAAAATACCTAGGAGTAAATTTAACCAAGGAGGTTAAGGACTTGTTTTCGGAAAATTATAAAACATTGATAAAAGAAATCAAGGAAGATACAAATAAGTGGAAGCACATACAGTGCTCATGGCTAGGAAGAATAAACATCATTAAAATGTCTATATTACCCAAAGCAATTTATAAATTCAATGCAAAACAAATTAAAATACCAATGACATACTTCAAAGATATAGAAAACATATTCCAAAAATTTATATGGAACCAAAAAAGAACACGAATAGCCTCAGCAATCTTAAAAAGAAAAAATAAAGCAGGAGGTATCACTCTTCCGGATATCAAGGTTTACTACAAGGCCATTATACTCAAGACAGCATGGTACTGGCATAAGAACAGGCACATTGATCAATGGAACAGAACAGAGAACCCAGAAATAAACCCACACCTTTATGGACAGCTGATATTTGACAAAGGAGGAAAGAACATACAATGGAGTAAAGACAGCCTCTATAACAAATGGTGCTAGGAAAGTGGACATCTACCTGCAAAAAAATGAAACTAGAACATCAATTTACACCATGCACAAAAACAAACTCAAAATGGATAAAAGACTTAAACATAAGCCGTGAAACTATAAGCATCTTAGAAAAAAACATAGGGAGCAAGCTTTCCGACATCTGTAGCAGCAATATATTTGCCAATATATCTCCACGGGCAAATGAAATAAAAGGCAATATAAACAAGTGGGATTATATCAAACTAAAAGTTTTGCACAGCTAAAGACAATAGGAACAGAATAAAAAGACAAACCACACAATGGGAGAACATATTCGACAGCACGTCGGATAAGGGGTTAATAACCAAAATTTATAAAGAACTTATAAAACTCAACACCAGGAAGACAAATAATCCAATCAAAAAATGGGCAAAAGAAATGAATAGAAATTTCTCCAAAGGGGACATACAGATGGCCAAAAGACATATGAAAAAATGCTCAACATCACTAATCATTTGAGAGATGCAAATCAAAACCACAATGAGATATCACCTCACACCAGTCAGAGTGGCACTCATCAGCAAAACAACACAGAATAAGTGCTGGCGAGGATGTGGAGAAAAGGGAACCCTTCTGCACTGCTGGTGGGAATGCAGACTGGTGCGGCCACTGTGGAAAACAGTGTGGAGATTCCTCAAAAAATTAAAAATCGAACTGCCTTTTGACCCCGCTATCCCACTTTTAGGAATATACCCTAAGAACACCATAATATTGTTCGAAAAGAAGAAATGCGCTCCCATGTTCATGGCAGCATTGTTCACTATAGCGAAGATCTGGAAACAGCCCAAGTGTCCGTCAGAAGACGCATAGATTATAAAGCTTTGGTACATATATACTATGGAACACTATTCAGCCATAAGAAATGATGACATCGGATCATTTACAACAAAATGGATGTACCTTGATAACATTATATGGAGTGAAATAAGTGAATCAGAAAAGAAATAACTGAGAACAGCATGATTTCATACATAGGTGGGACATAAAAGTGAGACTATGAGACTTGGACAAAAGTGTGGTGGTTACGGGATGGGGGGAGGGAAGGGAGGGTGGAATAGGAAGAAGGGGAGGGGTACAGGGAAAACCAGATAGAAGGTGACAGAGGACAATTTGACTTTGGGTAATGAGTATGCAGCACAATTGAATGATAAGATAATCTGGAGTTGTTTTCATTGTACATATGTACCCTGATTTATTGGTGTCACCCCATTAAAGTTAATAAAATCATTTAAAAAATAACACTTTAGTGAATATCCTTGTCTCTCTATCTTGAAACATAATTGTTCAGAAAGTTTATAAAAATAGTATTACCGATCTTAGGGTTTATTTAATATTAAGCATTTTTGTCCATCTTAATAAATTGTCCTCCAGAACAGCTGTATACATTAAGTATATCACAAACACTTTTTATCTTTATAACATATCCATAGACATTCAGTGTTATCTCTAACAGTTTGATGGGCTAGGTTTTCTAGTTATTTGAATTTTCATTTACTTGGTTGCTGTAAAATTTGCCTAACTTTCAAGGTATATTTTGTCATTTTATTTTATTTTGTTGTCTGGGTTTTTGCCCATATCAATTGTTTTTTGTTTGCCTATTTGCTTGTTTTTACTTTATTGCTTTCATGAATGAGCTTTGTGAGAATTAAAGAGATGAAGTGCTTCATATTATAAAAAATTGTAATAAGTATCTAAATAAATTTTAAATTAAGATAATATGATTTTGCAATACCATATACTTCCTAATATTTAAAAGTACTTATTACTAAAAAAAACATATGAGAATTTTTGCTTTTCAATTTTTCTTCTTACATTAAATATAATTAAATAGATTTTTTGCCTTAATTGTTATCTGTTGAATTAAATCTTAATTACTGGTTATTTTTTGCTACCTCAACTATTAGAATGAATCTTATTTATCTAGTTTTCTAGTGCCTAAATTACCTTTCACAGTGTGAAAACACAATAACCTTATGACATTTTAAAGAAGTCATTAGATAAATGCTGTTTACAATTTACTAAGTTGCTAAATATATAGAAGTATAATTAATACCTTAGAACAAGATCATTAAATAATCCATACAAAATATTAATAAACAAAAGTTCAATATCTAGTTTAATGTACTTTTCTTTAGCTAAAATTAATCCCTTCAGACAATGAACTCTTCTAGAATTGGACATTCTCTTTTCATCTTTTTAACTCCAGAACACAGCACTACTCACAGAGCATATAAGACACTCTATAAAAGTGATTTTAAAAACTGAACTGTTAAGTTCTAAAAATATATTACAATAATGGACAAAAAATGATTTAGAGACACTACAGATTATAAATCTATGATAATCAATCATCAACAGTTTTATTTTGAAATTGCAACTCTGAGTCACCAACAATATAGCAGAATTTTCTTAATAAGTTTAAGTGACCGTTTTTATTTTAAATATATCTTGCAACTTTATAAGATGACCAAAATCATCTGGAATACTTCAGGGCATACATAAAATAAAATATTTAGGTTTATTAATATAAATGTATCAAGGAGATAATAGCTCAATATGTTTTTCCACTTAAAAATTAGAATTCAAAAACCCACAAGCATAAATTACTAATTTTATGATACATAATCTATTTTTGTTTTATAGTTTCATACACATAGATCTTATTAGTAGATAAAGATTTTTGATAATCATAATTATAGTCTATATACAGTCATAAATTCTTTGTCCCCCCACAAAATATAACAAGCTTTTTTGTCATATTTTTAAAGGTACTTTGTAGTTGCTATAATAACTTCAAAATATTCAAATAAAATGTTATTTTACAACATATTTCACTATTCTTGTTTAATGAGTATTAGCTTTTTTTTTCTTTTTTAGTGAGAGTAGGAGAGACAAACAGACTTCTGCATGTGCCCTGACTGGGATCCACTCAGCAACTCTCATCTGAGGCCAGTGTTCAAATCAACTGAGCTATTTTTAGCAACTGAGGCTGATGTGCTCAGAAGAACCAAGCTATCCTCGGCATCTGGGGTCCCACGCTTGAACCAATTGAGATATTTGCTACAGGAGGAAAAGAAGGACAGAATGGGGAAAAAGAGGAAGTGAAAAGCAGACGGTCACTTCTCTTGTGTGCCCTCACAAAGAATTGAACCTCAATGTCTATAAGTGAGGTCGATGCTTTATTCATTAAGCAATTTTAGGCAACTTTAGGCAAATTTTAATGTAAAAAATTCTTATTATTACACTCACTAGAGCTCTTATTTTTAATCTATGCAATAAAAATATTAATTGTATAAAACAGTGATTGGCACACAATATGAAATAAATAAATGCATTGACTACACTGGGGACCAAAATTTTTGTCCACAAAAACTCTTGTTCTTACCTTATTCAAATTTGACATTAGTTTATCTCTGCAAACTACAGTTATTTTGCAATTTAAGATTTTAGGTTTTTATCTTATTGTAAGATATTCAACATTTAGATTAACATAATGAAGTAGAATGTCTTCTTGGGCATCATCTTTGTGAAAATATAATAATTTATATAATACAGTAAATACACTAATACACTAAAATATATGATTGCATCAGAATTTGTCTACAATTTCAAAATAGAACATATTAAAACACTTATTTTAATCACAAAATTTGTGCAAAACTTATTTAAATTCTATTCAGGAAAATTTTGCATTTGTAGCTCTTGTGTTTGTGTACTTGTTGAGGACAATCTCATTTGATGCTCCCACAGTAATCTGCTCATCACTAATGGCTCCAAGATTTTCAGGAAACTTATCAAGGTGACTGTTCAGGAAGTGAATCTTAATGCTCATGTTACATCCAATGTCGCAGAAAGTCAACAGTATCCTTTGAACAAGAAGTTCATAGTTTTCTGCTTTTTTGTTGCCAAGGAAGTTCTTTATAACTGCCACAAAAGACTGCCATGCTGCTTTCTCCTCCTTATTCATCTTCCTGGCAAATTCTTCGTCACATAGGAGGGTTTGAATTTGAGGTCCATCGTATATACCTGCTTTTTTTATCTTTATGAAAGACAAGACAGGAAAAGCAGAAATAATATGTTGAAAGCATTCACTTTCTCTATTTAAAACCTGAACAAACTGCTTCATTAAGCCAAGTTTGATGTGAAGTGGGAGAAAAATGATGCTGTCTCGATTAACTACAGGTTCATTCACAATATTTTGCATCCCTACTTCCAGAGTTTCACGTTTTGGCCACTTCCTTTGTGTCCAGTGTTTCTCCAGAGCTCAGCTTTCCCACAAACACAGAAAGCAAAGATAGTTTGTGAAACCTCTTCATTGTCCTAACAGAAAATTTACCATTTTAAGATCCACACAAATGATCCAGTTATGCTCCTACACTTCAGAAGGTCGAGGTTAATTTTTATGTCATTATAATCTCGCAGATGAGTTTGAATAACCAATTGGAACTGCTGCATAAACATTACCATTGTGTAGAAGAACATATATCAGACTCCATTTAGAACTGTCAAGAAGTAGCCACTACTTTGTTGGACTGTAAGTGGTAACGCCTAGCTGGCTGAGATGACTACTGATATCATGACAGTAAACTAAGTGTTTGTCTTCGGGAAAAAAGTTCACAAAAATTTGTTCACAATTCCTGAAACGGTATATTTTAGCTGACGAGTGAAGTACATTCTTTTCTTAAAGCCTGGAGGCTAATAACTCAGCTTCTTTCTTCGATAGGCCCAAATCTCTTATTTGGGTTGGCTAAACTGCTGAGGGGTTAATGACTGCTTGGCATTAGAAGAAGACCCTTCAGATTCTACAACTATTTTCTCAAGCATCTTATAAAAATACACTTGATCACCATTTTCACTTTCTTCATCCTTAGTAGAAATAAAACTCTTAAAAACTGGAACTGAGAGTGTCTCAGATTGTGGGATAGGTCGTATTGCTGAAGGAATATTAGAATATGCGATCATATGCTGTGTTTTCTTGCTGATGCCCTTTGTATGGATCAGACAAAAATAACAGTCACTGCTGTGGTCCTTAGGTCCATGCTTAACCATGGGAATACCAAAAGGCCTTTCTTTTTATCCAGTCATGAAGCGTTTCCTCACAATTATGACACACAATATGAGGAGCCCAATTTTGTCTTGATCGCCAAGGGCAACTTGAAAATAGGGAATATATTCACGTGTCACAAATAATAAAATATTGCACCTTTGATGTTCAAGTGTGTAACAGCCACATATATAACAGAAGTTGTCAGGACTATTTTTATTGCCTACTCGAAGAAGCCATGATTTAATCTTAAAACAAAAGAAGAGGATGTTTTTATCAGATAATAATGTTTTACATTTAAAAGCAATTACAATTATGTAGAAGCGATGTTTGTAAAACATTAATTGCCTTTTGGTTATGTTCAATCCAAGAGTCATTGCCCTTTAACTCCAATTTAAAAACCAATACATGCTATCAACTGTATCAAAAATAAATTAAAATTGTATGAAAACTAGAACATGCACCATAAAAACCAGATTTCAGATTTGGAATCAGTGATCCAGAAATAGATATAAACAGTTCTAAAACCTCATGCATCAGAAAATGAAAAAAAAAATTGTTTCCCAGTGCTATCTTTGAATAATAGTAGCTCTTTTATTAGGCCAGACCCAAACTAAACTGTAATAGTGATGAGGTTAAATAATGCTGTATTCTTTATTTAATTCATGAAACAGTATTGAGAAAGGTGGGTCATCTAGATTAAGTTGGTAATTCTTCTTAATGAGGTCCATCATGAAATTTTTTCCTACTTTCCTTTATTCTTTCTTTCCTTTTCTTCTTTCTTTCTTCTTTCTTTCATTTCTCTCTTTCTTTCTCTTTTTTCTTTCTTCTTTGCTTCTTTCTTTCTTTATTGCTTTACCACATTTGATTATATTATTATGTGTTTCATCTATCTAAGTTTTGCTTATTTAAGCACAAATATCTTTTAAAATTTTATATACATTTTTTTGGTCATTTCTTTACTTAAAAAATAATTATATCCTCTTTTACTTTATAAGCTGACTTGACCATTATTAAAACTTTTTCTGGATGGCTCAGCATGTTCATAAACAATCTTTATCCTTTTACTGTTTGAATATATAACTCAGGTCAGCTTTGTATTTTTTGTCTTTCAATCTCAATACTGTCAGCTAACTCACTTTTTACATGTTACTACTAGTCTCACACTAGTGTTCTATTCCAATATGCTATATGCTGATACCAAATAACTACTTTGAAAAGTTATATATTCAGTGAAAATCAATGAAGCTCTAAATAAGAAATATCTTGGATGTATTTATTGAATAAACTTTATGACTAAATTTTATATAATCTAAGTCATTCTGTTTTTTGCTACTATTTTAATAACTTTGTTATTAAGTATTGACATTTTATGGCCAAATATCTAGCCCTGAGATACTATTTATGTCTGTATTTTGAGTTAAATTCAAAACCTAAAGATTTTTTTTAAATTATACTTTTCCTGCACTTTAATCCATTTAGAAGAGATAGCTAAAATAATTAATGCAATATTTGCAAATGCTGAATTTGAATTATAAGGTTAGCACTGAAACACATATAGTTATTTTCTTACCACTAATCCTACAATTATGTTTATACTATGCCCTAGTGACTCAAAGTAATACTGCTGTTGTAAGCTTTTCAGCTCATGCCAAATATTCTTGCTCTTCCATCCCTGCTTCAAAATGACATCCAACTTCCAGCTGCCAAAAATCAATGGGTTTGAATATGTTGGTTCCATTATCTTGGTTTAAATCAATTCACTGCCAACCACATACAGCAATAAATTATCTATGTAACATTACTATTGATAACAATAACAACAAATACATTTACCAGATTCATGAGCATCTAAAATTATATTTTTCTATTCATATTTTTAAATAGGTAAAAAAATGAAGGTTTTAAAATCTAATAACATCTCTGTGTCAGGTATAATACATGCACATGCACACACATTTTTATATATGTATATAAGACAACACATGAAGTTGTTTTTGTTGGTGGTAAGAACAGTACCAAGTGTGAGAGAGGTGGGGTCACACCAGACTTCAGTTCAGCAACCTCAGTACTTGGGTTCTAGCTAAAAATGAGTTTAGAGGCAAGACTCAAATTGCAAGAGAAAGCTTATTTAGAAAGTTACAGAGATAGAGGAAGTAAACTTTAGAATAAATAGGCTTGGGAAACAAGTTATAGTTATAGAAGGATCCTAGGAATTTAGGAGAGAGAAGGGTAAAGGTAATGTAGCTGGGATGGTGGTTGGGGAAAGAGAATACGAGAGGTGCTGGCATGCTCCCGAAAGGCAGAGTGACTGAGTCCTCAGGCAGAAGAGATTTTAAAGGGGGGGGGGGTCTCAGGAGAGGTCCAAGGGGAGGATCTCAATTGAATATTTATCAGCATTCCAGGTGTGTCTTTTCAGGGTTATGGTCTCTACTGATTGGCTGGCTCTAGGACAAAGGGTTCTTAGTCATTACAGCTACTTCTGAGGTCAGCTGCAACAATGTTTGTCTTGATTGCTGCTCTTCTGTTCCTGGAGTTGAAACACAACTGAGGCCTAGCTGTTGTCCTGAGGGGTTAATGCTTAAAGGAATGATTGTGCAAGGGCTGCATGGGAGTAACATGAGGCCACTCTTTGGTTCCTTGTTTTTTTCTCTAAGGGGATTTACCACATGAATAACAATAAGGGAGAAGTCAGGGGAGGGTCTGAACTGCATGACCAGTGATATGCTAAGGGAGAAAAGGTTATCCTGGAGGTGAGATTTTTGTTTTCCAGTTTTGCCAATTGTTAAGCACCCAGAGGTGTTTATCCTGGAGAACTTCTGTACTTACTCTGCTCATGTCTGTTGAATTGCCTAACAAATGTGGTTTTGTCATACTACAAGGCCACCATCACAGCCACCTGGCCCATGCAGGTTTGCATTTGATTCAGACAGACAGAAATGAAACAACAGAGCCAAGAACTGGTGGGCCATTACATTTAATCCTAGCTCATACCTGGCGGGAGAGAAATACACACAGTGGGAAAACACTTCTCTTTCCATTTAGGGCTCCCAAAGCCACTGATTTATCCAAGTTTCCTAGAATCAAAGGTTTTTACCTCGCCAGCCTTATTCACCTCTGTTCCCCATCTCTTTTCCTCCACACTGATAGGATTGGGGGGGGGCATGACCCCCTCCTCGTGGACAAAGGGACATTGACAAATTAGATGTACCAGATAACCTTCCCCCAAGAATCCAGGTGGCTAATTCAGGTGTGGAAGGTCTCCTACCTTATTTACAGTTAATCTTACATTAGCTTTAATCTTAGCTTGTGCCCGGTGGGCAAGAAATACACACAGTGGAACAACACTTCCCTTTCCATTCAGGACTCCCAAAGCCACTGACTTATTCGAGTTTCTTAGAATCAAAGGTTTCTAGCTCTCCAGTCTTACTCACCTCTGTTCCCCATCTCCTTCTCTCTGCATAACCTGGCTTCTCCCTGAGCATTCTGCCATCTTGGCTGTTTCTCCTCTCCTCCACGTGGCCTTTCTTTGCTCTCCTCTCTAATGCTAATCTCAGGAACTGAGAGAGAGCAAGCTCCTGGTTTGCCCATTTCATAGTGTAGAATTCAAAACCTTTAATCCAATATACAAACAAGAAAGTCTCTGATACAAAGTCATTTATCTGAGGCATAATGAGATTCCTCGTGAGAGTGCACCATGCCACATCATGCAACAGTCAAGGGTGTGGGGAAAAGTTTAGTATTAAATCTAAGCCATAGGCTATAATGACCCAGTCTGCTTACAGCCTGTCCTCACACCCAATGCAAACTATAAGCAAGCAAACATATATATCATATTTACAAACTTATTTGACCAACATTCACCTTCCCTTTTCTTGGTAGGTGCTCTTTCAAATTTTTCACCCTAAAAAGCTGGAGAGGTAGACCTAGGGGTTTCTTGTCTACCCAGACTATGTTTTCAGAAGCCCAGGTACCTAGCCAAAAAACCTTCTACTCACTGGGACTGAATTCTCACAGGTGATGACCCTGACAATGCTTCCCCTTCCTTTCTATGGTTGTAAGAGGAAGAAGGGGACTCTCCTCCTTCCTCCCGATCTTCCATCTACCTCTTTTATCTATCATGGAGACCTACCGGACCTACCATGTGGCCCCAATAAAAACTACTTTCGATTATAATACACTCAAAGATCTCAATAATTTTTGCTACTGGACATGGAAAGCCTCAGAAATTCCCTATGTACAGGCTTTCTTCTTTCTCTGATCGCAACTCTCCCTGTTTCTCTTGCTGTAACTACCAAGTAATTTTAGCAAGAACCCCTTCTCCCCAGTCCTCCAATCCTTCTCTAAGCTCTGATCTTTTTGACCCTCTGACCACATGGCACCACCACCAGCATCTCAACCTTCTCCTCCTCCTGCAGATTCTGACCCTCTTTCTTTTCATCCAGCTGATCATGCTGTCTGTCTGTCTATCTGCTTCCTCTCTTCCTCTTCTCTGTGCTGACAACTCCCTGCCATCTAGAGATCATACAAGCTCAGAGTCAGACACTGACAATCTCCCAAACCCCCCTCCTCCTATTCCAGGTGGTAGCAGGTACCAAGGGAATTGTGAGAATCTATGTCCAGTTCTCCCTCTAGTATCTGTCCTAAACATAAAAGAGACTACGCTTCTTCATCACAGACACAGACACTTACATAAAGAAATCCAGCCTGACTAGATGGTGGTGCAGTGGATAGAGCATCGGACTGGGATGCAGAGGAGCCCGGTTCAAGACCCAGAGGTCACCAGCTTGAGTGCAGGCTCATCTGGCTTGAGCAAAAAGAGCACCAGCTTGGACCCAAGGTTGCTGGCTCAAGCAAGGGGTTACTCAGTCTGCTGAAGGTCTGTGATCAAGGCACATATGAGAAAACAATCAATGAACAACTAAGGTGTCACAACAAAAAACTGATTATTGATGCTTCTCATCTCTCTTTGTTCTGTCTGTCTGTCCCTATCTATTCCTTTCTCTGGCACTCTTTTCATCCCTTTAAAAAAAAATGGAAATCTAGATATCTAACCCAGGCATGCAATCTAACCTGGCAGGGACCTTTGTAATCATATGGTCACCTGCTTAATAGTAGGGCTCCAAAAGGCAGCTCACAAGGCAGTTAATTATAAAAAACTCTCTGAAACTACACAATAAGCAGACAAAAATTTGGTCCAATTCCTGCCCTGTCTAATGGGGGCACTCTAAAAATGTACTATAATCGATCCCAGTTTGGTCGAGGGGGCCATAGTTCTTAACACTCATTGCATCTCCCAATCAGCCCCCCATATACAGAAAACGTTTAAAGAGGCAGAGGAGGGCCCTCAAACCCTTCAACAAAATCTCCTGAACATAGCTTTTAGGGTTGATAATAACCAAGAGGAACAGGAGAAGGCAGGCAGAGCCCAAAAAGATCAGGCAAAATACCAGCTCTTGGTGGCTGCCCTTAAAGGCTCCAATCCTCCTAAGGGTCCTCGTCAGGCTCCATCAGGGTCCTGCTTCAAGTATGGAAAATAAGGTCATTGTTCAAAAAGCCTGTCCAGCTCCTCAGCCCCTGCCAATGCCTTGCCCTAGCTGTAGGAAAAAGAAACACTAAAAGGTAGGCTGCCCCCTCACTATTCTAAGGGAGGATTCTGACTCTTCCAGCCCTACCCCAACCACCTCTGACTTAACCTTTCCCAGCCTGCTGGGACTTGATAGTGAAGACTGGAGGTGCCCAGGGCCACTGACCCTATCTCACATCACCATAGATGAGCCTAGAATAACCATCCAAGTGGCAGGTAAGCCTATCTCATTTCTTAAAGACACAGAGGCCACTTACTATGCCTTGTCCAAGCATTCAGGTCCTGCTCATTCCTTAAAGATCTCTGTTGTGGGTTCTGATGGCCTTATTTTCTTCCTGTTGGCCATGGATCCACTGCCTTGTTTAATACATAGAGTCTCCTTTGCACACTTTTTTCTCCTCCTACCTTGATACCCTACACCAATTTTAGGCAGGAACCGACTCTCCAAATTTAGAGCCTCTCTCTCCTTTCACTTCCCATCCTCAGAGTTGGCCTTATCACTGCTTCTCCACCAGACATATTTGCCCAATTCTATTAAAAATTTACCTCTACCACTCAGCATAGTGAATCTCAAGGTTCTCCTCACCACCCTCATGGCTGCAAAACTTCAGGGAAAGGCCCCCTAGTTTCATGTCTCCAGGTTAAAAAAAAACAGAAGCTTCATCTCCACACATGCCTAAGCATGACACTTCCAGTCAACCTGAATCACTACTGAGATATGCCTGCTCCCCCTTTAGGACCCACCAAGGTCAGACTGATTAAAATCCCAGAAGAAGAAGAACAGCTTGAGCCATGAGTAACTATAATTACCCCCTGACAACAGACAGGACAGAGATTCTGGCTTGCTCTATTCTTTCTTATCTCCTTACCCTTAAAGGCATACTCTGACCCCATACCCTCACTCTTAGAATCTTCACACAAAATCTCATAATTAAGATTAACTACTATGCAGCTGGATATGTCTGTCCATGTCATCTTCAGTTTACTCAGCTCTCCCTATTCCTCTTAATAATACTCATCTCCTTCACACCACTTGTATGTACAAGATTCAGAAAGGATCCACCTTCTTTGAGAGAGCCAGCACTCTCATAGGAGATTATTCCTCTTTAGCTGCCTACTGAGCAAACAAGCTATATTAAAACTATTATTCCCAGCTTAAAAAATTAAAACCCCAAATCCTTCCTGCTCTAGGACCAGTCACTTTAAATACCCCTCTCCGTTCACCAGCTTCCCTATGCTTCAAGGCTCAGGGTGACATCCTAGTTGGTTACCTCCCTTCTAACCTCTGCAACACCACAATAACTATTCAATTTTCCAAAGGCCATCAGAACCATCAAGTTAACTACAAAGTCTCTCCAGAAGAAAACAGATTATTTTCTAACCCTGTTTGATTCACACCCCTACACTTACAGCTTCACAACATAAATGCTCCTATCCCACCACACGACTCTATCTCTGGCTCATTCCCCCTTCCACATGGTTGAAATGCTCAAAGCAGGCCACTGATCATGTCTCCCACCCCTAGTTGGGGCTGCACTTTTCTCCACCATGACTCTCTGGTGCTCAGAGATGGACGGACGAAACTGACCCCATGTCCATTTATTCTCTATTCACCTCTCAGCCTGTCTCACCCAATCAGGGGCTTTCTATATGTGTGGGACTACCACCAATATGTGCTTCCCAACTAATTGGACGTGAACTTGTACCCTAGTCTATCCCAACTTGAATATCAACATAATCCGAGTCTTGGGATCAGTGGCTCTGCACAAACTGGGTGTCTTGGCTATTATCGTTTACTGGTCCACTCACTCTCAAATTTGTCATTTTAGCTTTTGGGCACTGTCTCCGATGCTTATTCTCTAGCTTCTTACAGAACCACAGGACTTCACCAACCAGAAAATTGAAAAATCTACCTAGCTCTACCAACCCTAAAACCTACACTCACCAGGCAGAAAAATCTGAGCCCCTAGAACTACGTCCCTGAACAGCAGGAAGAAGTTACAGAAGAGAGACCACAACCCCTATAACCCTATCCTGTCTTCTGCCTTCTCAGCATGAGGTCTGTCTCCTGTGCCTTTTCTCTAATTTCCTTCAGGCCTAAAGGCCTTCACTAACTGGACTGTCTATGAACTCCTGTTACTTCAAGCCACCAACCAGAAGGTCACCACCACCGCCCCAAGGCCAGCAATCCCTTCCCAAGACTCTCCGCTCCTTACCAGCAGAAAGTAGCTACAGAAAAATGATCAGCACCACTCAACCATATAAAAAGAAGGCTGGAATGATAGAGTTGCAGGTGGGAGCCATGACCCCCTGCTCATGGACAAAGCAACATTGACAAACTAGATGTTCCAGATAACCTTCTCCTAGGCATCCAGGTGGCTAATACAGGTGTGTGCAAGGTCCCCTAGCTTATTTATGTTTAATCTTACATAAATTGCTGAAAGAAACAATTTTCCTTAATGATTACTAGTCCCAACCCTCAAATCCCTTATTTAACCCTACCTGTTAGAGAACCGGGGTCTGCTCTCCCTTACAAGACAGCCCGGCAGGTTTTCTTTCATTAAAACCTGTTACACTGGTTTTTCGAACTCCGATTGATTTTATCATGTACAAACTTTGCACAAACTGGCTTCTCCTTCTGCACTCCACCATCTTGGCTGCCTCTCCCCTGTAATGTTAATTTTAGGAACTGAGAGTGAGAAAGCCCCTGGTCTCCCTTATTTTATAATGTGGAAATTAAAGCCTTTAAGCCAGTATACAAATAAGGAAGTCTCTGATGCAAAGCCACTTATCTGAGGCATAAATGGGATTCCTCATAAGAATGCACCACCCCACATCATGCAACAATCAAGGGTGTGGGGAAAAGCTTAGTGTCGAGAAGATCTTAGTATTAAAATGGTTGGAAAGGCTTAGTCTTAAAACTAAGCCTTAGTCTATGAGAATCCTGCCTACTTACAGCCTGTCTCCCACACCCAATGCAAACTATAAGCAAGCAAACATATACATCATATTTGCAAACTTATTTGACTGACACATATGGATTCACATTTGTATAACATCAATATCAACTCAAAGTTCTGTAATCCATTTGAGATTTTTTACAGCTCAGCTAAGGTTACATCTTGTAGAGAGATAGAAATTATAGAAAATTTTGTAATTGAAAGTTTTTACACTATTACCAGTACTTTATATTTCTACTGTTGCTTTTCACAAAATTATTTTCACAAGTCTTTAGTTTTATAAAAATCAAGTGCTGTTTTTCATTTATAGCACTTGTTAAAATTGTCAAATTCTAAGATGCATGAAAAATTTCACATTAAAGTTGAAACTGGTCATAAATAAATCGATGGATAGAATTAAAAAATAGATATTAAGAAAAGATATGTATATATACCAACATTTTCCACCATTTTTGTAAACCAAGGGAAAAGATTAATTTTTGAACCAAATTTTAGGCATATACAAAAGTAAATCTAGTGTAAGTTTATAAATTAATGCTTTTAGGATATCATTACTAGTCTACTTCAACTATTATTTCTCCTAACAGGTAAGGTAAAGCTCTCCTGACCTGATAACTGAAAAGAATAAAAAGTAAAAATAAGAACCACTTAGAAATAAAAATAGTAATTTTTACACACACACACACACACACACACAAAACAAAACAAACAAAAAAACATGAATTCTAATTAACCTGTTTCTCTAATTATTTCCTCAAACTCTTTGTACTACCTATGCAATAGGTATCACCTACTATCAGCTGCATTTCTCTCCTAGACAAGACAGAATTTATTTGAAAGAAATAATTTAGGCTTAAAAAGTTCTCTATTTTTTATTAACAAAAAGAGATGTAGTTAGACACAGGGAAGTTTTCATTTCCATCCAAAAGGCTTTGTATATGCTGATTTTCACCGCAATAAAGCTGAGAATGACCTCTGTAAGAAATCTGAATATTACAGTGTATCAGCATATGGGTCAGATAGCCCTGAGCTCACCTCACTATGCTGAACAACAAATATCTAATCTTGTTCAGTTATTCATGATTTATTCTTATTAATAATTGCAAACTCAGTATATTGGTCAGGTCTCAATAAAGTGTGTTCAAGAAAATGTATCAGAGAAAGCTGTAGCTAATGCTTACAAGAGAGCACTTTTAAAATTAAAGAAATTTTAAACACCAATGTTTTAAATATGAATCTATTGCTTCATTTTCTGTTTCGCAAGTTATCATAGGGCACTTTATAATTTTTAGGTTCATTCAAGGTGTATGTAAATTTAAGTTTTATTTATGATGTAGGAATATATCTAAACAAGTAAACTTGACATACTAAGCATTTATAAAATGTTTTAATTTTACTTTTCCAAAGAATACTTTTTCCCACACACAATTTGTTTTTTCATCTTAACAGTCTTTCTTCCATATTATTGCTGCCTACAGTAATTATACCAAGTGGCAGTGCCCTGAATATAACATCTGTATAGTTATGTATTTATAAAAAATGGCCACAAAATAACCAATCACCACTTTACCCCCACATATCAAACTGACTATCTGCTTGATTGTATCTGCCGACCCTAGTCTTCTTTTACTTTGAGCACACAACTACATGACTATTTACTGTTGTCAAAGTGTCTATTTGGCAATGTCATCAATTCTAGTGTTGCTGGCAGCAAATAGTTGGCCAGTGTTCCTTATGGAATTTGATAACTTTTAAAAAATAATTTGCAGCAATCCAGTAGCTTTTCAAATAAATCAATTCTGAATCAGATGGATCATTCCTCAACTATTATGTCTCTTGTTAATATGTTGATATGATCTTTAATCGTTAAAACACCTGGGATCCATACTCATTTGATCAGGCATTTGGGGACAAATACAGGAAAAGTAGTACATTAAAGACAAGAAACCCATGAAAAGTTGCATGATTTTTCTAAAGGAAAGAATGAAACAATTTAAATTATATTAGAGATATCATTGAGTAAATTGCACTTAATAAAGTGAAGTAAATTTTGGAAAAGCTAACTAGCTTATTACTAAGAGAGAGTTTCTAATTCAGGAGTCAAAAACTCCTGGTTCAAGTCTTTAAAGCCATTTAATGCTAATGCTGGTGGGCACAATTTTCTCATGTGTAAACTGGAGAAAACACTAGCTAATGTAAACATACAGAAACCTTATTATTTTTACTCTGGCATTTATTTTAATATTTTCTTTTGACTCAAACTGACCTCACCCAGCACCCTGATTTCTCCACTGCCCTGCTCTCCCACATTTTTTTTCCTTTGCTTAATCATTAAGTCTTTGAGAAATGAGTTTCTGGTAAACAAGTAGTAGTCTTAGGAACAAGGTCCTGGGTGTATTGACTACTGATACAGAGTTTTTAGTCAAACTAAACATCATATCTTGGCATCAGTTATGTTTTAACTCCAGACCTGAGAAAACAGAATGATCCCACAGAATAAATCCTTGAAAATTGGACAGAACAACTCCATGGCTGCCATCAAGACCAGAAGCAATGTTCAATTACTTTCTACACTAGCATTAACCAATCAGTAGAAACCGTGACCCTCACTCCATTTGTCACCATGACTAGTATTTTTTCCTGTATAATCCAATCCCTGGATGCTATCAGGAAGACAGGTCTTTGAGCTTTAGTTATCTGTGACTGGGCAAGGCATCACCTCCTTAGTAAATCTTTACTTTCTTGACTGCAAACCCCTGTTTGTGTTTACTGGGCTTTGATGTGAACTTACAAATGGACCTGTTAACACTAACTTTAAAAGATGTTAGATAGACTGAGGGAACTGTAGTTGATTAATAAGAATAGCTTGTTTTTTTTTTCTTCAGATTTAAAAGTCTTCTAATTCTCTTTAAAGTTCTTTTAAGAATATGTATTTTAATAATATGTATTTTACATATGCATGTTACATATGTCACATATATATGTTATATATGTTAGAGCACATTATATTTTTATAATCATTTTATTTTTCCCATTTAGTGGAGAATTATTGAACTGGTCTTCAAAAATTCTACATAGTCATAGTAATTGCAATGCAAGTCTTTCCCATCAGCAACATTTCTCTAGTTATTACCACCACTTTTAGTGATTTACTGAATCTGGTACCATGGAAAAGAGATAGATAAGTTAAACAATATTAATACAGGGGATTAATGTTGTTTTATCATGATAAATAAAATAATGTAGATATAAAGTTCAAATCTTAATTCACATGGTAGAAAGAAAAAGTATAATGCAACAAGTTATGCAACAAATATATGCACCAATCCTACGAGGAGAGGCAAACTATGCTATGCTATGGAAGTCTTCCCAGATGAGATAAAAAAAACCTTTTACAGTCCTTGTAGGATGCATACCAGTTTAGAGGTCCACAAAGTGAACTGAAATTCCAGGTTGAAAGATTAGCATCTGTGAATCAATGAAGGAATGAAAGAGCATCAAATACACAGAAAACTACAAATCGTCTAGGATTGCTGACAAATAAAGTATGAAAAATGGTTTGAAGGATTTGATTATATAGAAACCTTATAGTATGTTTTCCTAAAGATTTTAGATTTTTCTATAAATAAAATAATGCTGAAGTATTTGAGACAGGTAATGACATGATATGATTTGTAATTTTAAAAGATTATTTTATAGTTGTGTGCAGTGAAGATATAAATAGCAGATAAAGCAATCAAAAGAAGGAAGGTAAGGATAAGGATCTGGTATAACTTTGGAGCAGTGAGAATGGGAAAGAGGTAATGATTCTGGAGCTCTCTGTGAGATAAATGAGCAGATTTTAATAATTAATTTTATGAATGAAGAGAATGTCGTGGGTTAGGCTTCCCCAGAAGGAGATCTGGCAGAGATGTGTGTGCATGAAGTTTATATGGGAGTACTCTAAGAATCAATTCTATGCAGAAATCAAAGTAGGACTGGGAAGAAGCAATTAGGTTATGAATGTAGACTCTCATCAAATGCCAATTAATAGCACAGGGAGGTCTGAAGCTAGGTGTGGCAGTTTAGAACTGTCCAGAATTGAGCATGGACTAGTCATTGAGCTTGACCTTGGGAGTGTTCTTGAGTAAATTCAAGGCAGTGAGGCTGAGTGTTTCAAATGTGAACTGTTAGTTCCAGGAGAATAAATATATTAGTAATAAGGGTATTAGGGGATCTGAGAAATGCATGACTGCATCCATTGCAGAAAAGGAAAAAAAGGGAGAAGCTAAAAAATTTTTTCTGAGCTATGCAATTAAAATTATTTAATGTGATTTGGAGACTATACACACACACACACACACACACACACACACACATATATATATATGTATATATTTCTATTAATAACATTAGATGTCATATATTACTATTCAGGTTTTTGAGAACAACCAAGAGCAACAAAAACCTGTGTGTGTGTGTGTGTGTGTGTGATTATCTTTAAAGAAATATAAAAAGGCAATAAAATGTTTATGCCAAGTCATTGAAAGTGTGTCCTCATTGAAATATTCAAAAATAGCTAACCTCAGAAAACTGTTAGATATTAGACAATCTTGGTTATTTTGGCTTGCTGACTAATAAAGTTGATTCATGCATTTAAACAAAGCATTTCAAATTTAATACAAAACACTAATGTGGTCTTATCATAAAAGGAATGAAAATAAATTAACTGTTAAATAAATAGCCTTTGTTAAGAATGAATAATATGCCTGACCTGAGGTGATGCAGCAGGTAAAGCATCAACCTGGAACGCTGAGGTGGCTGGTTGGAAACCCTGGGCTTGCCTGGTCAAGGCACATTGGCGAAGCAACTACTACGAGTTGATGCTTACTGCTTCCTCTCCTTCATTTTTTCTTTCCTCTCTTTAAAACCAATAAATAAAATCTTTAATAAAAAGAATGATACCTGACCAGATGGTGACACAGTGGATAGTGAGTCGGACTGGGACCCAGAGGACCCAGGTTCGAGACCCCGAGGTTGCCAGCTTGAGCAGGGGGCCCCTCTGACTTGTGCAAAACTCGCTAGGTTGGACCCAAGGTTGCTGGCTCAAGCAAGGGGTTGCTCTGTCTGCTGAAGGCCTGCGGTCAAGGTACATATGAGAAAGCAATCAATGAACAACTAAGGTGTCAAAACGAAAAACTGATGATTGATGCTTCTCATCTCTCTCCTTTCCTGTTTGTCCCTGTCTATCCTTCTCTCTGATGCTCTGTCCCTGTAAAAATAAAAGAGTAAATGAAGTTTATTATGTCTAGTATTACTAATGTTAATGTTTGTCCCTTCAGTGGCAATGTTCTCCAAATATGTTTGCAAGCATTTTTTTTTTCTTTTTGATAGGAGGAAGAAAGTGAGAGAGAGAGAGAGTGAAGCATTAACTCATTGTTCCACTTAGTTGTGCACCCATTGATTGCTTCTCATATATGCCTGACCAGGGCTCAAACCAGTGACCTGAAGGTCAAATGAGTGTCCTCAGATTGGAGCATGCAACTCAAGGATAGAGATGGCAAGTTCAGAATTGACATAACAGACATTTAATTTATTAGAAATGTATATCTTCCTGTATAATGTAAAGCGGCTACCTATAATTTTAAACATAGTTTCAATGAATAACTTTTCTACTATATTATGTATAGCATGTGAACTTTAAATATATTTTTATTAAAACCCTGGAGCAACAGATTTAAGTCATTCAATTTATAAAAAATATTCACCATGTATTACCTAATGGCACAGCCAGTTTTCACTGTCAAATTTATCAAGTAAATTAGATTAGCTTTCTGCCAAAACAGTATAAATTTATCCTTTTCTCCATCCTCTACATGTCCCTTCTTACCACTAAATTCTAATTCTAATGTAAGTGGAGTGAAAAAAGGAAGGGAGAAAGGGAAGAAACAAGTCATATTCACATGTTAAAAGTATTTATGGCACTTAAGAATCTATCTACTTCAGTCTGAAGATTGATGCTTTTGGAAAAAAAGTCTGTGGTTACTTAGCTTCATTTAATTGGTAAAATTATTCTTATGATCACTGACCACTTGTTTTAGATAATATACTGAGATTAGAGAAAAATAGTTTCAAGCTTTTTTCATAATATTTATCAGTTCATTTCATTCTACCATATACAATTTGCTTAATTTACTTATGTTTTATTTCTTTTTACTAAAATGTAAACTAATTTAGCATAGCTTGTTCACATTATATTTCCTTTACATACAATAAACTGTTTCTTAGATACATAGATAAACTTTATCAATTTTGTGTTTGTTTTAGAAAAAACTATGAAAATCTTGGTAGGATTCCTAAAAAAGTATAGGTCACCTTTATCTATATAAAACAACATTTTAAAAGTTATATTTTGCATATAAAAATGACAATTGTTTTTTTATGAAATGAATATCTTATATCTTTATTGAGATATAATTAACATATAGCATTATATCTCAGGTGTACAACATGATTTCATATATATGCCTATTGCTTAATGATCACCACACATAGTTACGTTTTTTTTTTTCTTGTGATGAAAACTTTTAAGGTCTACTCACAGCAAATTTCAAGTATACAATACACTATAGTTAACTGTGGTCACCCTGCTGTACATGACATCCCTATGATTTATGATTTATCTTATAATTGAGTGTTTTACCTTTGACCCCCTTTATTCACTTCACCACCACCACCTCTGCCAACAAAATGCCTTTAGCAAACACCAACCTGTTCTATATCTGTGAGTTTGATTTGTTCATTATTTTTTATATTTCACAGAAATGAGATCATATAGTATTTGTCTTTCTAGGTATGATTTATTTTACTTAGCTTAATGCCCACAAGGCCCACCTATGTCACAAATGGCCGGATTTTTTTATGGCTGAATGATATTTTATTCTATTTATATATGTACCACATTTTCTTCATTCATTTATTGATGAACACTTAGGTTGTTTTTGTGTCTTGGATATTGTAAATATTACTGATTGAGCAGAGTGCACAAATATTTTTTCTAGTTAGTATTTTTCTTTTCTTCAGATAAATACTTAGACATGGGAGTGTAGGATCATAGGGTAGTTCTATTTTTAATTTTGTGAAACCACCATAATCTTGTCCACAGAGGCAGCACCAATTTACATTCCCACCACAGTACTCAAGGATTCCATTTACTCCATATCCTCACCAACACTGGCTATTTCTTATCTTTTTGATTATAGTCATTCTAACAAGTGTAATATCTCATTTTGTTTTTGATTTGTATTTTCTTGATAATTAGTGATGTTGAGGACCTTTTCATGTACCTGTAGGCTATCTGTATCCTTTCACTGGAATAATGTTTCTTCAGATCTTCTGTCCATTACTTAATAGGATTTTCCCTCTCTATTGAGTTATATGAATTCTTTATACTTTGGATATTAACTCCTTATCAGATAATGATTTGCAAATATTTTTCTTCATTCAGTAGATTGCTTTCTAATTTTATTTTATTTTATTTTATTTTATTTTATTTATTTATTTATTTACAGGGACAGAGAGAGAGTCAGAGAGAGGGATAGATAGGGACAGACAAACAGGAGTGGAGAGAGGTGAGAAGCATCAATCATTAGTTTTTCGTTGCCATTGTGACACCTTAGTTGTTCATTGATCGCTTTCTCACATGTGCCTTGACCGCAGGCCTACAGCACACCGAAAAACCCCTTGCTGGAGCCAGCAACCTTGGGTCCAGGCTAGTGAGGTTTTGCTCAAGCCAGATGAGCCCACGCTCAAGCTGGTGACCTCGGGGTCTTGAACCTGGGTCCTCCACATCCCAGTCCAACACTCTATCAATTGCGCCACCACCCAGTCAGGCTGCTTTGTGATTTTATTAATAATTTCTGTTGCTTGCAGAAATTTTTAGGTGGATGTTTATTTTCACTTTGGTTGCCTTTGCTCTTGGTGTAAAATCCAAAACAAATTGTTAGCAAGACCAATGTCAAGAAGCTTACTACCTATACTTTCTTCTGGGAGTTTTATCATTTCAGGTCTTACATTCTGTGACCTTTATTATGTTGAGTTAATTTTCTTTATTTCTAGTTTGCTAAGGGTTGTTTGTTTTTTCATGGAAAACCATTGACTTTTGTCAAATGTTTTTTAAGCAACTATTGAGATAATTATATGATTTGTATCCTTTGTCCTCTTAATGTGGTGTACCACATTGATTTATTTTTGTATGCTGAACTATCCTTGTATCTCAGGGTAAGTCAAACTTGGTCATGCTGTAAGTTTTAATGCATTACAAAATTCAGTTTGCTAGTATTTTGTTTAGAATTTTTACATCTATAATAATCAGAAATATTGGTTTATACCTTTCTTGTATTGTCTCCTTTTTTTGGCTTTGATATAGGTAAAATGCTGGCATTATAAGTTTGGAAGCATTCTCGTCTGTTCAATTTTTAAAAAGACTTTAAGATATATTATCATTCTTTCTTTAATAGTTGATAAAATTTACCAGTGAATTCATCCAGTCCTGATCTATTCTTTGTTGAAAGGTTTTTGATTACTGATTTAATATCCTTGCCAGTTATAGGTGTATGCAAATTTTTTATTTCTTCTGACTCAGTCTTGGCAGGTTGTACGTTTCTAAGAATTTTTTCATTTCTTCCAGGTCATTCAATTTGTTGGCATATAATTATTCCAAGAGGTCCCTTATGATCCTTTGTATTTCTGTGGTATCCGTTGCAATATCTTCCACTTCATTCATAATTTAATTTGAGTCCTCTTTCTTTTTTGCCTGGCTACTCTAGCTAAAATTTTGTCAGTTCTGTTTATCTTTTTTAAAAAACAACTGTTTCATTGATCTTTTCTATTATCTTTCTAGTTTCTATTTCATTTAACTTTTGCTCTAATCACTACTGTTTTTTGTATTCTAAACTTGGGCTTCAATTGCCTTTGTTTCTGGTTTCTTGTGTAAAGTTGTTTATGAAAGATCTTTTTTTGTAAGAATTTATTGTTATAAATTTCATCTTAGTACTACTATTCCTGCATACCATATTTTTGGAATGTCATACTTTTGTTTCCAATTATTTTAAAATATTTTTAAATTTTCTTCTCGATTCCTTCTTTGGAAAATTAGTTGTTCCAAAGTGTGACATTTTATTTCAATATATTGTGATAGTTTCAGTGTTCTCTCTAGTTTTGATTTCTAGTTTTCTCTCTAGTATTGATTTCTTGTTTTATTTTATGGTGGTGGAAAAATACATTTGGCATTCTGTTTTTTTTTTTGTTAAGACTTGATTTGTGGCCTTAACAAGTGATCTGTCTCAGAGAAAGCTCGAGGTGCACTTGAGAAGAATATGTATTTTGTTGTTATTGAGTGGTATGTTTTGTATGTAACTGTTAGGTTCAATTGCTTTATTATGTTATTTTAGCCTTCTATTTCTTTATTGATCTCTGTAAGCGTTCTATCTAAATTGCAAGTACGGTATAAAAATTTCCTGCTCTTATTGTATTGCTATTTCTTTCTTCTATTCTTTTAATGTATTTTTATATGTATTTGGAAGCTCTATTATTAAGTCTGTATATGTTTATACTTGTTATATCTTCCTGGTAAATTGACCTTTTTATCATTATATAATGTTGATCTTTGCATCTTGTGACAGATTTTGACTTAAGGCTTCTTTTGTCTGTTATTAGAATGGCCATGGATACGCACTTTTAGTTATAATTTGATTGTAATGTATTTTTCTATTTTTTTACTATCAGTCTATGTATCTTCTTAATTTTAAAGTATTATAGACAGCATATACTTTAGTCTGGCTTTTTATTTTACCAGGTAATCTTTTCATTGGAGAAATTAATTCTTACTTAAAATAATTACTGATAGGGAAGGAGTTACTATTACCATTTTGTTAATTGTTCTCTGTCTGCCTCGTACCTCTTTTTCCTGTCTTTTCCTCTCTTGTTTCATTGTGTTTTATTATTTTGTATTCTGACATACTTTTCTTTCTTTTAGTAACATTTTTTTAAAATCTATTTATTTTAAAAGGTAGCTGTCCAGTTTTCCCAACACCATTTGTTAAAAAGACTGTCTTTACTCCACTGTATGCTCTTACCTCCTTTGTCAAATATCAATTGTCCATAAAGATGTGGGTTTATTTCTGGGTTCTCTGTTCTGTTCCATTGATCTAAATGCCTGTTCTTATGCCAGTACCAAGCTGTTTTGAGTACAAAGGGCTTGTAGTATAACTTGATATCAGGAAGTGTGATATACCTCTCACTTTATTCTTCTTTTACAAGATTGCTGAAGCTATTCTTGTTCTTTTCTGGTTTCGTATGAATTTTTGGAATATTAGTTCTATATCTTTGAAGTATGTCATTGGTATTTTAATTGGTATTGCATTGAATTTATAAATTGCTTTGGGCAATATCGACATTTTAATAATTTTAATGGCACCATTGTTCACAGTAGTGAAGAGCTGGAAACAGCCCAAGTGTCCATCAGTGGATGAGTGGATTAAAAAGCTTTGGTACATATATACAATGGTATACTATGGCGCCATGAAAAAGAAGGAAATATTACCTTTTGCAACAATATGGAAGGGCCTGGAAACTATTATGTTGAGTGAAATAAGCCAGGCAGAAAAAGAAAAATATTATATGACCTCAGTCCTTTGAAGAATCCAAGGAACATTGAGAACTGAGGAAAGAAATTGAGACAGAGGAGGGATCAAAGGGACCAGAGGAAAAGAGGACAGAGGAAAATGGAATAGGAAGGAATAAACCTGAAGGGAAGGGGGGAGGTTGTGTACGGAGGGGGGTAAGGGAGATGTTGAGGGAAATATGGGGGAGGGGGGATGCAGTCGGGGTCACCCTAGAATCTATGTAAAAACAATTAATTAAATAAATTTAATAAAAAAGAAGAAGACCCTTCAGTTCTACAACCATTTCTTCATGCATCTTATCAAAATACACTTGATCACCATATTCACTTTCTTTGTCTTTAGAAGAAATAAAATCATTGAAAACTGGGAGAAAACATTATTTATTGTAGAGAGGAGAGAAAGAGAGAGAGGTGGTGGGGGCAGCAGCAGGAAGCATCAACTCTCATATGTGTCTTGACCAGGCAACCCCAAGGATTCGAACTGGTCCCCTCAGTGTTTCAGGTTGACACTTTATCCACTGCACCACCACAGGTCAGGCATGACATAATTTTCTTTCGTGTATTTTCTCTAGTTATTTTTTATGTTTACCATGATGCTTAAATAAAATATATTATAGCTGTAAAATTTATTTTTAACAAATAATCATTTAATGTTTTATTATATACAAAATATACCTTTGCTCCTTCCTCTTTCACACAAATTTTATGCAATTAATGTCTCAAATTATTTCAATACCTTTTTATGCTTTCATATTGCTATAAAACATCCCTTTTAAAATAAAATACTCCCTTTAACATTTCGTGTAAGTCAGGTCTAGTGGTAGAAAAAGTTCCTTATTTTTGTTTCTCTGAAAACATTTTTATTTCTCTTTTATTATTGAAGAGCATTTTAGCCAAATATAGAATTCTTTTTAGCTAGTTTTCTTTTTCAGTACTTTGAGTATATTATCCCACTCTCTTCTGACCTGCAAGGTGTTTGTTGATGAACCCACTCATAGTCTTATTGGGATCCCCCATATACACATGTCATATTTTTTCTTGTTGTTTACAAAATTTTCTTTTGTTTTTGACTTTTGACAATTTTATTGTAATGTATCTTGTGATTTTTTTTTTTACATAGACAGTGAGAGAGTCAGAGAGTAGAATAGATAGGGACAGACAGACACGAATGGAGAGTGGTGAGAAGCATCAATCATTAGTTTTTTGTTTTCATTGCGACACCTTAGTTGTTCATTGATTGCTTTCTCACATGTGCCTTGACCGCGAGCCTTCAACAGACCAAGCAACCCCTTGCTGGAGCCAGTGACCCTGGGTCCAAGGTGGCGAGCTTTTGCTCAAGCAAGATGGGCCCACGCTCAAGCTGGCGAGCTCGGGGTCTCAAACCTGGGTCTTCTGCATCCCAGTCCGAGGCTTTATCCACTGCGCCACCGCCTGGTCAGGCTATCTTGTGATTTCTTTACGTTAATCTCATTTTCTGTCGACTGAGTTTTCTAAACCTAGATATTCATTTTCTACTCCAGATGTGAGAAATTTTCTACTCTTATTTCTTTATGTGGTCCAAAACTGTGTGTATATGTGTGTATGTGTGTATGTATGTATGTATATATACATACACACACACACACACACACGTATATATGAAGTGGTGAGATTCAAATAATTTAACAACTGGTTCTGTGCCCTAATGACTGTTTCAAGTATAAAAAAAAATGATATAAAGAAAGGTAGTTTATTATTTTATACATTTAATACTTAAATATGTTAAGAACAATAAGAGGTACACAAAACTTGATAAAAAACTATTAAATAATACCTGATAAAAACAATACTAGTTGTCATCCTCTGGTTCTTTGGCACTTTTTCTCTTTATGTTATATGTTTGTTTATTGAAGTAACAAATGTGAAGGAATTAAAATATAGTATAATGAGTTTATGAAATGAATAAATAAATATTATAAGCAAAGTTCCATCAAATTCTTTTCAGCTATGGATGGAATGAACTGTTGTTGCTTAGAATACACTGTTGCACAGATGAATGTTAAAAAAGAGTAAAGAATATAAATTCGTGATTTCCACATTGGGTTGCTGCCCAGGCACCCACCTTAGAGAGAACCCTGATTACAAGTGCCATTTTAACAACAGGTTTGCTGAGGTCAACAAAAAATTAGATGAAGGTTCTGCACTGGTGCAAACCAGCTGTATCCCACCACTGTGTACATGTATGTAATGCTATGTATAATATATATTACTATGTAAAATATATATATATATGTATAATATGTATAATTTATATCATTATATATAATGTGTATGATGTGTATATTGGTTGACTTGATGGTATCTCATACATCCATTACACTTTTTTACTATTCTTTATTCTTTTTGACTTCTGTTCCTCTAAATAGATAATTTAAAATAACCTGAACTTGAGTTTGATTATTATTTTTCTTGCTTGATCAAATTTTTGACCCCTTTGATGAACTTTCCAGTGCAGTAATTGTATTCATAAGATCCAAAATTTCTCTTTGAGTTATTTTCTTATAATTTCTACCTCTTTGTTAAAATTTTTATTTTTTTAGTGCATTGTTTTCTTGAATTTAGAGAGCATCTTTATGATGATTGTATTACTTTTTTTTCAGGTAATTTATAGACCTCCAATTACTTATATTTCATTTTTAGAGATTTATTCAATTATCTTAATAGACCTATGCTTCCCTATTTGTGTTTGACATAATTTTGTGTGGATATATATGCATTTAAATTATTCATTTATTTATTTTACTGAGGAGAGAGAAAGAAAGAGAGAGAGAGAAGCAGAAGAGAAGCAGGAAACTTCAATTTCCATATATGCCTTGACCAAGCAAGCTCAGAGTTTTGAACTAGTGACCTTAACAATTCAGGTCAACACTTTACCGTGACATCATTGGTCAGATGGTACATGTGCATTTGAAAAAAAAAGAAGGCATCTCTGCCATTCTTTATAGCCTGTTCCTAGAGAAATACCTTTGATGATGATTAGTCCCTTAGAAATTTTAGAGGCCTCTCATAAGTTTTCTGTGGATGTGGCTTCTCTGGACATGTGCTTATAAATTTCCAGTTGTATTAATTTTTACTGTTATTTATTTATTTATTTATTAACTTATTCAATTTTAGAGAGAGAGAGAGAAGGGGGAAGAGCAGGAAGGATCAGCTCCCATATGTACCTTGACAGGCAAGCCCAGGGTTTCGAATTGGTGACCTCAGCATTCCAGGTTGACACTTTATCCATTGTGCCACCCCAGGTCAGGCATTACTGGGTTTTCTTTCATAAGCTTGTAATCTCTTGCTTTCTCTGAAGTCCATTTGTGTCACTGCTGTTTTTGTGAAGCAGCAGGAGGCCATAATTCAGTTGTCCATCTCTCTTTTGTTCTCAGGGCCCCCCAGAGTCTAGAGTAGTCTGGGTGCTGTCACTACTCCCAACAGGTAAAAAATAAACCAGTCCTTCAGACAGCCTCCTATAAAGCCAGAATGTTAGATGTGAACTTTATCCCTCTCTCTTTCCAAAGAAGAGACAGGAGCTGGAAGTTCTCTTATGATCACTTCATACTGTGATGAGGAGAAGGGCTCTGGCAGTCAAGTACATGTGTATGTAATAATCCAAAGTCATCTTTGTTCTCAGTGACTCCCCAACTAGCACCTTTTCATTTCAGCTCTTAGATTTGGAAAAGACAGGAACCAATCTCTGGGGAAGTCCCCCATAAAACCAGAATATGGGATCATATACAACTCTTCTCCTCCATGGATGTAGAATCCATCAAGCTAATCAATGTCTGTCTGCTATACCATGTGTCCTCTAGAGCAAGAGTAAGCCCAAAACTTCCTCCTCTCTTTTGTCCTCGTTAGTTCCCAGGCATCCAAAATATACTAGTCCCATCAGCATTGAGAGGCAAACAATATAAAAACCATTTGAAATACATAGCAGCTTTCCACTACCCCTTAAGCCACTGTGTTGAACACATGCTCCAACTTTTTCTCTTCAGAAAGAGCAGCTGGGAATTGTTTTTTTTTTTGTTTTTTTTGTTTTTATTGCTTTGTGCTCTTCCATGTGGGAGAATCTCTGGTGGCTGTAATACAAGTTATTTTAACTTGTCAGTTTTGCTCTCAGAGACCCCTCAATTCAGGCAAAACAGAAACCTATCTCTTTGACACTCTCCTGAAAGGTCAGAACATTGGATGTGTGGTTCAGTCTTTTTCCTTTGTTTCCACAATAAGCTGAAAGTTCTGATTTTCTTCTCCATTGCACTGTGAAGTTGTGGAGGTCGGAGGGAGGGTAAGAAGAATGGGTGCCACAAATCTTTCTACTACTTCAAAGAAGCAGGACTTGCACTCACCTGAAATGCAGGAACCTCTTACCTGATTTTTGGATTTTTATAAAGGGAATTGGTTTATGTGTGGCTAATTTTAAAATCTTACTAGGGGAGGGAGGGTCTGGGACTTCCTCTTCTACTATCTTGCTAACATTGCTACCTACAAAGTCACTATTTTTGTATTTATAGACTTTCTTCTTCTGTCTGCTCTAGCACTTTATTTTAAAATCTTTTAAAACATATATAATTTTGTATATCAATATATAAAGATTTAATATTTACTTTGTAATCCCTTATAGATTACCAATTTTCTAGGGAAATCATTTATGTCTTTTTTCAACATTGTATCACCATATTGGCTACCTATTATTAACAGCTCAATAAATAAATACTACATAAATGGTGAATGAATAAATCATTAAATCATGTATTTCTTTAAAGTTAACATATTATATAGGTTTAAAAAAATCTATCCCTCCATTTTTCAACAGTATCTCTAACATTCTTCTTTACACGCTTACATATGTAGCTATAATTACATCTCACTTGCTATGGTATTTAATTTTTATTATTTATTTTATTTATTTTATTTTTAAATTGAATTTATTGGTGTGACACTGATTAACAAAATTATATGTCTGAGGTGTGAAATTTTACAACACATCTCTGTACACCATGTTGTATATTCACCACCCCTTAAGTCAAGTAGAAAGAGAGAGAGAAAAAGAGAGACATTAGGTTGTTGTATCACTTATATATGCATCTATTGCTTGATTCTTGTATGTGCCCTGATTGGGGACCAAATCCCGCAAACTTGACATATTGGAACAATTAATTTTAACCAAATTAATCACCCAGCCAAGGCTGCCATTGTGTTTTTAATTTCAAATTCTAATTAATCATTGATGGCATGTAAGTAATTAATTAACTGCTGTATATTAACATTTTATCTTGAAACTTTTATGTAATTGTTTATTATTTTCAGTAGACCTCTTTTGAATTTTTGGGATTTTCTATAAAGAATCATTTTTCTATAGTTTTTATAACATATTCAAATTTATTTTCTTTTTTTATCAATACCATGCAGTGATATAAATCATATACTATTTTTATTATACAGCTGGTTAAACAGAGCTACATGAGAAATGTTTTATCCAAGGAGATAAATCTTAAAAAACCAAATCCATCAGTCTAATGATAGTTGTCATTTTAAAAAACCATTTCTACTATGCCATCTTTCCAAAATTGTTTGGAAAATGTGACAAAAACACCAGTCACCTCAGTTTAAGACTGTAAAAATGCTTATAACAAAACACTTACATTAAAACTGCCTGCACTCACTTTTGGGCTTTTCTACCATTCATCCAAACTTGTTGCAGCAATTTGTCAACACGATTCATTCTCTGCCACTAGCAATTTAATTTTGTGTACTACTTTTCTTATTTGGGGTACATATTCACATACTGAAAGTATATTGGGTAGCCTGTCTAATTTAGCTTTCTTCCTGAGTGTTGGTTCTTAGTTCTCTTGATAAGACTTCAAGTTGAAAGTGCTTTGTTGTAGGCCACTTGACATATAACACAATGCTTCCTACCCATGATTACACATCTAGAATTTTTTAATTCTGACCTCCCCAAATGCACCCAATCAAAGTGGTTTTCTTGAGTTATTACCTTATATTTCCTACACTCTATTTGTTGTTTTTTATTTATTTATGTTCACTTTGACTTTTTAAATATAAACTTTATTCTAGAGGATTTTAGATTTACAAAATAAAAATTGCAATGATAGTACAGAAAGCCCCCATATATTTCACACCCAGTTTCTCCTATTATTAACATCTTACATTGGTGTGATACATTTTTCAAAATTAATGAATCAATCAATATTAATGATAAAGGATAATAAAGATTATTATTAACTAGACTCTATTTATTGAGAAAGAGTGGTAAAATTCTAGAAGAACAAGTGGGTTGAGAGAGATTATTGTTACCATTTTTGGAAAATACAATGTGTCAATGTGAATTATAAGCAGAAACTGATCATATTATTTTTTTTACTGTCCCTTTAAAACTGCTCTGTGAACTCATTTTTCTCTGGGTCCAGTTTAAAATTTCATTCCAGTCTCATTCTGTTGTGGACTGTATTTGTATTTATCTGGTGACTTCCCCATGCAGAAGAATTTCAGTCCTGGTGAATTCAGGTCTAGCCTCAGTTATGACTTAGTCAGAAATGATATGTGTCACTTTAAGACAAAACCTTTAACAGCCAACATGGGATTCGCCATCTTTCCCTTTCCCTTCCTTCGTCATGGTAACAAGTAATGTTCCAGAGAGTGGCTGCTCCCTCAGTCTGGGTCCCATAGAGAACTATGGCCACAGTCAGGCTGCAATAAATGTGCTCTAGATAGAGCTTCGGACTGGGATGCAGAAGACCCAGGTTCGAGACCCGAGCTCGCTAGCTTGAGCGTGGGCCCATCTGGCTTGAGCAAAAGCTTGCCAGCTTGGATCCAAGGTCGCTGGCTCCAGCAAGGGGTTGCTCGGTCTGCTGAAGGCCGGCGGTCAAGGCACATGTGAGAAAGCAGTCAATGGACAACTAAGGTGTCGTAATGGCAATGAAAAACTAATGATTGATGCTTCTCACCTCTCTCTCTTCCTGTCTGTCTGTTCCTATCTATCTCTCTCTCTGTCTCTGTTAAATAAATAAATAAATAAATAAATAAATAAATAAATAAATAAATAAATGTGCTTTAGCACACTGTTTAGAATGTAAGGGGTTAATGGCATCTATTACTTAGTTCTGCACTGTTGAGCTTTTCTAAAACATTAGGAATTTCTTATGGGTTTTACTTATGCTCTAAAACAGAAAGTCCCGTTTTAACATTCCATTTCTACTGTCTTCTTATAGTCTTCTTTCTCAGGGTTTATATGTATAGAAATACTTTACAAAATGTTGACATACAAGGTCGTTTTAAAAATCAGTGTTAATGTATGAAAATGAAAGTATCTGTATAAATTCTTGACCACAGTAACATGTGCCATCCCATACATAACTATTTCTGTGTTGCTTGTTTTTCTACAAATGGAAAAGCTTTATTTTAAAGAGGTGTTAAGAAAACATAAACTATGTATAGAATATATAAGTTAGCACATTTTAGGGACCATTTTGGCTACTTTTATACAGATACAACTATTTTATAATATCTATTTTACAGCTTCATTTTACAACCCCCAGAAGCTAAAGACTACATGTATACCTCATATGTCAGTCAGATGACAGACCACGGCTCAGTCTCAGTCCTTCTACCTCTGCACTATTTGGCAAAAATAGATATCCATTGCAATTATAAATGGGTATTTTAAAATTTTTTTTCTACATCTTTCTCTGTAAGAGTAAGATGAGATGTAAGATAAAGAAAGTTATGTGTCGCCTGACCTTTGGTGGCGCAGTGGATAAAGCGTCAACCTGGAAACACTGAGGTCGCCAGTTCAAAACCCTGCACTGGTCCGGTCAAGGCACATATGGGAGTTGATGCTTCCAGCTCCTCCCCCCTTTCTCTCTCTCTCTCTCTCTCTCTCTCTCTCTCTCTCTCTCTCTCGTCTCCTCTATAAAATGAATAAAATAGAAATAAAATAAATTAAAAAAAAAAAAGAAAGGTATGTGTCTTATGTAAAGTCACTGAGTTTCTTCTTTGGATCTAGAACACAAGAGTTTCTACTTAAGGTAAATGATTCATTCCTCCCTTTTCTTCTCATTACTTTTATTAAAAAAAATTACCCTATACAACAGAGACCCACAGTATTCTGTCACGCTTTCTTTCCTCATAGATTATTTTTTGATAGAAAATAATTTATTATCAATGTGTTGATAAGCAGCAGATAAGATTAAAACTATATAACCAAGCATTTTTATGCCACTCACAGGCAGTTATGCTATCAATATGCCCCTTCTGTGAGAGTTATTGGGATTTTAGAATTACCCATTTTAAGAATGGAAGTATGGTGGTGGCTGAAGGTATTGATCAGAGAGCAGTAAAGATCTAAATGACCCTAGAATTTATCTCTTTGTTATCATTAACAAGCATAGATTATTGACTCTATTCTTTGTTCATAAAATTCTCTCATACTCAGTTGGGCTGCCTGTATCCTGCCCTGACCCCCAGATTGTAAACTTCACAAATGCAACAGTCACACCTGCTTTTTATATCCCTAAACCCAGGACAGTTCTTAGTTTATTCTAAGTGACCACTAAATAGATTTAATAACAGACTGAATAAATGAATAGCATAGATAGACCCAGCTTTTTAACCTTCTTTTCCAGATAATTCTATAGGTGTAAGTAGAATCCTATATAGTCACTACATTCAACTGAATCTACAGATGTGGTTAGCTCTTCTTCTGTAGGTCTAGAAGTGGTTCTTTATGGTTCAATGACCTAGGAACCCTTGATTCCACCTTGATTCTGCTCTCTGATAGAATATTTTCATAATATTGTTCTCTGAAGTCTATATCTTCAACATTTAGATTTTTACTTTATTTCTTTTGTTTAGCACTAGGATGGAGTGGGTTTTCAACAAGAAAGGTCAGGATACCCTGGATGACCTAAGGCAGCCAACAAAACTTGATTTTGCCACTAGTGTGGGATACACCAATCATAATATCTGAGAACAGAAACAGTTTTATTTCTTTCTTTGAAGTCTGCACATTTTTTATTTCCTTTTCTTGTATTATTGCAATGGCTAGGACTTCTGATACAATGTTGTATAGGAATGGTAAGACAGAGCATCCTTGCCTTGTTCCTTAGGGGGAAAGTATATGATTAGTTCTCACCATTAAGTAGGATATCAGTTAAAATTTTTTTTGCAAATTTTTTTTTTGTAAATGTTAAGTTGAGAAAGTTTCCCTATTTCTATTATGGTGATATTTTTCTTTTTATCATAAATGGTTTTGAGATTTTGTCAAAAGCTTCAGTTATATCAATTGATATAATTAAATAATTTTTCTTCTTTAATATGTTGATATGATGGATTACATTAATTGACTTTTTAGTGTGAAACAGTTTTGTTTACTTTAAATAAAATTCACTCAGTTATGGAGTATACTTCTTTTTTACACATGCTTAGATTTAACTTGCTAAAATTGTGTTGAGAACTTTTACATCTGTGACAATAAGAGATATTGATCTATAGTTTATCTTTCTTTTAATGTCTTTATAATATTAATGTTAGCCTAATAAAATGAGTTGCAAAGTTTTATTATTTTTTTGGGGCTGTTCTAGCAAAATAGAAAAGACTGGTGGCTTAAACAACAGAAATTTATTTTCTTACAATGTTAGAGTAGAATATAAAGATAAAGGTAATGATAGGTTTGGTTACTTCTCATGTCTCTTTCTGTGGTTTGTCACCCTTTGACTGTGTTATATGGTCATTCCCCCGTGCACATGCATCCTTGGTATCTCTTTATATGCACAGTTTCTTCTTTTTTATAAGGGCACTCACTACATTGGATTAGAGTCTAACACAACAGTCTCATTTTGACTTTAACTGATCTTTAAAGAAGACCCTGTCTCTAAATATAGTCACAGAATTTATAGTAACAGACATGATTACCCACTTACATAATCTGAAAGAGATTATAGAGAATTGGTATCATCTCTTCCTTAAATATTTGATAAACTTCACCACTGAAACCATCTGGGTTAGGTGTTTCTTTTTGTAGTGTTATTAACTATTGATTTAATTTGTTTAATAAATGTAAGTTTATTAAAGTTACCTAATTTTCAATGTGTGAGTTTGGTAACATTTATTCAAGGAATTGGTATGTTTTATCTAAATTATGAGATTTATAACCATAATGTTGTTGAAATATTTATTAATCTTTAAGTTCCCTGGAATCAATAATGATGATTTCTTTTTCATTTTTAATACTGTTAATTAGTATCTTCTCTTTTTATTTCTTGATTAGTCTGGTTACAGGTTTATTAATTTTACTTATTTTCAGAGTTTTTCTATTGATTTCTGTTTTATTTTTTATTATTTCTTTCTTTTGATTGCATTAGGTTATTATTGCACTTCTTTCTCTAGTATCATGAGGTAGAAACTTAAATTATTATTTTAGTTTCTAAAGGTAAAATGTTAAATTATCATTTTCTGATGTTGGAAAATTCTAAAAGAAAAGATTTGTCACTCAAGGACTCTATATATAAGAAAACTATTCTTCTGGTAAGCAAGAAAATAAAGACATTCTTAGATGAAAACAAAAAAAAAATTGACATCAACAAAGTTATCACAAAGAATGACTAAAACACATTGCTTTTCTCTTAAATCAAAATATGTGGAATACATCTAAATTAGTGCTGAGAGGGAAATTTGTATCATTAAATGCTTACATTAAAAAAAGAAAAGGTATCAATATCCTAGGTTTCTATCTCAGTAGCTAGATAATATAAAATAAAACATGCCAAAGAAAGCAGAGAAACGAAATAATAAACATAAAAACAGAAATATATAAAAAAAAATAAAATAAAAACCGGGTCATTTAAAAAAATCTAAAATTTGAAAAAACAACACTAATAATATCAACAAAAATAAAAAAAAAGAGATAAACTATGTATGACTAATATCAGGTATAAGACAGAGCATCACTACAATTCTACAGCCATTAAATGGAAAATAAGAGAATATTATCAATAATTTTACCCTTATATCAATTCTTTAAAATTCAGAATATAGCTGAACTCAACAAACATAAAAACAATTATCACAACAGCCTCTATCTACTAAATAAATTACACGTGTTACTAAAAGAAATATTTAGTCTGACTGATCATTATTCAGTGGATGGAGCATCAGCCCGGGATGCTGAGGGCCCCAGTTTGAAACACTGAGGTCACCAGCTAGAGCATGGACTTGTCTCTTGAGCATGGGCTCCCCAGACTTGAGCATAGGCTCCTCAGCTTGAGTGCAGGTTCATGGACATGATGACACAGTCACTGGTTAGAGCCCAAAGGTTGCTGGCTAGAAGCCCAATGTTGCTGGCTTGACCAAGGGGTCACTGGCTCAAAAGGAAACCTCCTCCAACCCTCTGGTCAAAGCATATATGAGAAGCAATCAATAAACAACCAAAGTGAAGCAACTATGAGTTCATACTTCTAATCTCTCTCTTCCACCCCTCCTCTCAATTCTTACCTTTCTCTCAAAATAAGTTAAATAATTAATTAATTAATATTTATTCTATATAGTTCAGGGGTTGGGAATCTATGGTTCATGAGCCAGATGGGGCTCTTTTGAAGGCTGCATCTGGCTCACAGACAAATCTTTAATAAAAAAAAATAATAATGTTAAAGATATAAAACATTCTTATGTATTAAAATCCATTCATTTCCTACCACTTATGTTCATGGTTGTGGGTGGATGGAGCCAATCACAGCTGTCCTCCTGGACAACACCAAATTTTTATTGTATAATACGCAATGTACATGGGTCATTTTGAGGTCAGGAAGTAAACTTCCCTCTTTATAATCAAGTAGTCAGCTAGCTAATTGCAGAAACCCTTTTGACAAAGAGGATGCCTAAAAGAAAAAAAGATGAAGAGTATTGTACTTTTCAGCAGGAATGAACAGCGGAATTCGCCTATGTTGAGAGAACAGGTTTTGCAGTGTGTTTAATATGCAATGATAAAATTGCATCGATGAAATGGACAAATATAAAGTGGCACTTCAACACATGCCATACTACATTTGCATCGAAATATCCAGTGGGAGACAGCAGGAAGAAAGCATCTCAAGAGCTACTGTGCTGAGTGCAAGCTAATCAGCAGCAACTCTGTGTTTGGACCCAACAAGGTGACTAGAATTTAGCTAGCTTTGCTGGTGCTTTAGCAATTGTGAGAAATGAAAAGCCATTCAAAGATAAGGTATGCCAAAACATTCATGCTTGATGTTGCCAATAAACTTTTTGATGACTTTTTGGATAAAGACAAGATAATCAAACAAATAAAAACATGCCTCTGTCAGCAAGAACTGTTCATGATCATCTCATCATGATGGCAAATCAAATTGAGGCAACACAAGTGAAGGACATAAATGCAGCACCATTCTTTTCTCTCGCTTTGGATAAGTCAACAGACGTAAGCCATTTATCCCAGTTCAGCGTGATTGCAAGGTATTCTGTCGGTGACACACTAGGTGAGGAAAGTCTTGCTGTTTTGCATATAAAAGAGACAATTAAGAGGGAAGAATTTATTGAAGTCTTTCACTGAGTTCGCTAAAGAAAAAAAATCTACCTATAGATAAACCTTTTTCGTTGTGTACTGATGGTGCTCCATGCATGTTGGGGAAAAACAGAGGATTTGTAGCACTTCTTCATGAACATGAAAAGAGACCCATTCTAAGTTTTTACTGCATCCTATTTTAGGAGGCGCTATGTGCTCAGATGTGTGGTGAGCAGTTTGGCGAAGTGATGTCACTGGTCATTTGGGTGGTAAACTTTATTGTTGCCCGAGTTTAAAGTGATCACCAGTTTAAAACACTGCTGGATGAAGTTGGGAATAATCATCCTGGTCTGTATTTGCACAGCAATGTGCATTGGTTGTCAAGAGGAAAAGTGCTCAGCTGTTTTGCAGCTTGTCTTAGTGAAATATGGACTTTTCCTAAAATGAAAAACGTCAAGCATCCTGAATTAGTTAACACTGAGTGTCTCCTGATGTTTTACTATCTCGTGGACATGACTGAACATCTGAACCAGCTCAATATAAAAATGCAAGGCATTGGAAATACAGTCTTATTCCTTCAACAAGCAGTGTTTGCATTTGAAAACACGCTGGAACTCTTCAGTGCCTACATTGAAACAGGTCATTTACTGCACTTTGAAAAACTGGGAGAGTTTAAAGATGCATGCACTGCAAGGGACCCTTCTCAATATATTGATCTCCAGCAGCTAGCAGGCTTTACATCTAATCTCCTGAAGTTATTCAAAGCATGCTTTGAAGAATTTTGAGAGTGCACTCATCTTTTTAAGTTCATCACCCATCCACACTAGTGTGCAGTGGACAGCACCAAACTGAGTTATATCCCCAGTGTCTTCGTTAGAGATTTTGAACTGCAAGCTGCTGACCTGAAGGCCTCAGACATGTGAGTGAATAAGTTTAAGTCACTGAATGAAGATTTAGAAAGACTTTCACGACAGCAAGCAGAGTTGGTGAGCAAACATAAGTGGGGAGAAATGAAAAAACTTCAACCTGTGGACCAGCTGATTGTCAAAACTTGGAATGCACTTCCCATCACATACCATACACTGCAGCATGTGAGTATTGCTGTACTGACAATGTTTGGTTCTACATATGCATGTGAACAGTTTTTTTTTTACATCTAAAGAACGTTAATACCAACCTATGATCACGTTTAATGGATGTAAGTCTCAACGCCTGCATGAAGCTTAACCTCACCATGTATCAACCAGACTGCAAAGCCATCAGCAAAACCATGCAGCACCAGAAGTCACATTAATGGTAAGAAGTGCTTTGGTTAGCAACAGCATAACAACGTTATTAAAAAAAAATTCAGAGACTTATTGTACTTTAAAAGTGTTGGTCTTACATAAAATACGCACATTTACTTGTATTTAATGTTAAACATATTGTATTATTTTCTCAAAATTACATTTTAAAATATATGACGTTCATGGCTCTCTCAGCCAAAATGGTTCCCGACCCCTGATATAGTTTCATTGTAGAACTCTACTCAACATTTAAAGAATTAAAACCAATTTTTTATTAATTTTTTTCAGAATATTGAACAAGAAGAAATAATTTCCAACTTTTATTATGAAGTTATATTATTTTGTAACAACAATAATAAATAGAAAGAAAGAAACAGAATAATGTTTCTTATAGATTTTAACATCAATAGCTTTCAAAATATTAGTAAATGGAACCTAGAGCTATGTATATACCATTACCCAGTGATATTTATACCAAGTATGCAAGTTCAATATTTGAAATTTCATTCAACATAATTGACCATATCAATCTCTTAATGTTTTAAGTAGTGAGTATTTTTGTTAACCCTTTGAGTGAGGATGTACATGAACATTCATATTACTCAAAGGGTTAAAGGAGAAAAACCATATAATCATCTCAATTGACAATGAAAAGACATTCAGTAAAGTTCCACATGTCATTTGTGATAAAATCTTAGCAAATTAGGAATGTTAAGGAAATACCTAAACTTGATGAAAGAACATATTAATCTCCAGGTCCATCCAGGGTATCACAAAAGGTAAGATTTTCTTCTATTTTTTTAAGGCTAAGAAGTATTTTATTGTGTAAATATAACACAGCTTTTTCATGCACTCATCTACTGATGGGTACTTGGGCTGCTTTCAGATCTTGGCTATTGTAAATAATACTGCAATGAACATAGGAATGTATATATTCTTTCAAATTAGTGTTTCTGGTTTCTTTGGGCATATTTCCAGGAGAGGAATTGCCTAGTCAAAAGGCAGTTTTAATTTTTAGTTTCTGAGGTAACTCCATACTACATTCCACAGTAGTTGTAGCAATCCGCATTACCACCAACAGTGCACAAGGTTCCCTTTGCTCCACATCCTCTTTAACAATTGTTGTTTGTGGAAGATTATTATGCAAAAATAAAACAACTCATTCAGAGAAAGATAAGTATTATGTAATTTCACTTATATGTAAAATTAAATGAACAAAATAAAAACATATTTATAGACACATAGAAAAGACTAACAGCTGTCAGAGGGGAAGAGGGTTAGGGGTTGAGTGAAAAGGTGAAGGAATTAAGCAAAGAAAAAACTCATAGACACAGACAACAATGTGGTGGAGGCTGGGGCAAGCAGGAAAAGGTTAAAGGGGGATAAATGGTGGTGGAAGGAGACTAGCGTGGGTCAGTGAACACATGGTGCAGTGTACAGATGATGCATTATGGAATGGTACACTCAAAACCTATGCAATTTTATTAACCAATATCATCCCAATAAGTTCAATTTAAAAAAGAGCATTTTAAAAAACTACAGCATGTACTGTCATTCTTAAAAGAGAAATAGTGAATGCTTTCATTTTAAAATCAAGAACAAGACAATGTTTGATCTTACAACTTTTATTCTACATAGAATGGATAAATACTGCAGTTAGGAAACAAATAGAAATGAAATGCAATTAAGTTACACACAAAAAAATAATAAAATAACACTGTTACTAGATAAAAAAGGCATGACTATCTACTAAGAATTTCCCAAAAAATCTACAAAACAACTCCTGTAACTAATAAGTGAGCTTAATAAATTAAAAGAATAAAAGATCAAGTAATAAAAATTAATTATATTTCTATTTATTTATAGCAGTGGTTCTTAACCTTTTTTGAGGTACCGAACCCACCAGTTTCATATGCGCATTCAACAAACCCTTCTTTAGTGATAAATAAAATATGATTTATTTTCCAAATTAAAGACATAGGTATATGTTTTTTTACTGGTGCACAAAATGAGCCGTGCATGAACATCACCTTGCTCAAAGAACAAAACCAACAAAGTGCATGATCTCACAACAAATTATGGTATTACTTTATTCTGGCCTCCCTGCAGAGGCTTCTCCGAACCCCTGAGACTGACTCATTGAACCCCTAGGGTTCAATAGAACCCAGGCTAAGAACCACTGATTTATAGTAAACATGCTAAAATGAAAATAAAAACAATATAATTTCTGTTTGATCCAAAGAAAATAAAATATTTAGGTATTGTTGGGCAAAGAAGTTTGAAAAATGTGATTTTTACATTTGTTCATTTTTTTTTTTTTTTTTTGCAGGGGCAGAGAGGGAATCAGAGAGAGGATAGACAGGGACAGACAGACAGGAATGAAGAGAGGTGAGAAGCATCAATCATTAGTTTTTCTTTGCCGTTGCAACACCTTAGTTGTTCATTGATTGCTTTCTCACATGTGCCTTGACCACGGGCCTTCAGCAGACCAAGCCACCCCTTGCTGGAGCCAGCGACCCTGGGTCCAAGCTGACAAGCTTTTGCTCAAGTCAGATGGGCCCCTGCGCTCAAGCTGGAGAGCTCAAGGTATCGATCCTGGGTCTTCCACATCCTAGTCCGAGGCTCTATCCACTGCGCTACCGCCTGGTCAGGCTACATTTGTTCACTTTTATTGTTAAAAATGGCCACTGCCCACATGAATGGAACTGCCAGATAAAACTGTTAATTACCTGGCTGCTTGGGAAGGTCCTTTTTTATGCTAATGTGTGCTGGAAGAGGGGTTTTGTGACAAAAAAAGTTCTAAGAAGAAAGGAGAAGAAGGAAGCCATATTTTTTCAGAGTGAGGGCAGAGAGGAGACAGAGTGCTAAAGGGAAACCAGTTTGTACAGAGATGAAGAGGGAGAAGGTGTACAGATTGGGACCAAAGGTGACAGAGCTTGTGGGGGCGTTTGATTTTAGGAAAACCCATATGTGTCAGTAGCTTTGTAAGCTCTGAATGAGCAGGTTTTGGAGCACTGTGTGTTTTTAATCACCTGCCTGGTATGAGGATAGAAGGAATGGTCCATCAGTTTTTGCCTCCGCTGTTTCTTTACCATTTGTCTGAATCTAATGTAAACTTGCACCTGCCTGGCTGTGATGGCCTTGACTACTGGACATATAGGTATAAATTTAAAAAAAAACATATATAGGATCTATATGCTGAAAATTTAAAAATTAAGAAAATAAAAAATGGTCTAAATAAATGGAAAAATGCTTTATGCTCATGTACTGAAGATTCAACATAGTAAAGATATCAATTCTCTCCAAATTGATCTAGGTTGTAATTCCTGTCAAAATCTCAGTAATGTTTTTACAGTCTATGGAAGATTATAAAAATTATGTGGAAAGGCACAATGCTAGAATACTAAAATAGCTTTAAAAATGATAAAAATAAATACAGTAGGAGGAATTATTCTACCTACTGGATGGGATAAGCAAATAAGCCAAATAAAACAGAATGAAGGATTCAAAAATATATCTACATGAAGGAACAAAAGCAATTCAGTGGAGGAAGAATAGGTTTTTGAACAAATTATGCTGAAGAATTTGAATATGTAGAAGAAACAATAAATAAACTTTGACCTCAAGCTCACATAATACACAAAAATAAACTCAAATTAGAAGGTTAAGTATAAATTATAAAACTATTTTAGAAAAAGATAGGAGAAATATTTTGATATTAGTGTTGGGCAAAAGTTTCTTAGACTTAACACATTTATATAAGGAAAAACAGATATATTTTATCATATAAAATTTAAAAGTATTTCTATGTAAAATACCTTTTTAAAAGGATAAAAAGACAAGATAAAACTTTTGAGAAATTATTTGAAAACCAATCTGACCAAACACTATTTGTTTTATATAATACAGTGGTCCCTCGTCTATTGTGGGGTTAGATTCCAGAACCCCTGCAATAGGTAAAAATCCATGAAGTAGCAACCTTATAATTATTTTATTATTTATGTACATATTTATTTTATTTTTAGTTTTCATTAATTTATAAATTATTGTGTTTACATGGATTCAAGTATTCTACTGAATATAATTCCCTCACCACCCACCACTGAGGCCCTTTTTATGCCCCTTTTGCCTCCTCCCCTTTACCTTCTTCCCTCTTCCATCTAGATTTGCTGTCCTTTTATCTATATCTCTGTGTTATGTATATATAATTCCACTATTCCTTTACCTTCTCTGATCCCATTCCCTCATCTCCCTTCCCTCTGATTGCTCCTGTGACCCCATCTCTGCCTCTATTCCATTTCTCAGTTCACTTTGTTCATTAGATTCCACACATATGTGAAATTATATGATATTTTTCTTTTTATGCCTGGCTTAATTCAGTTAGTACAATAATTTCCAGGTACATACATGCTGTCAAGAAAGATTTACTTTTTTCACAGCTGTGTAGTATTCTATTGTGTATATGTACTATGGCTTTTTAAGCAACTTATCCACTGACAGAAACTTGGGCTGTTTCCAGATCTTAGCTATTGTAAACAATGCTGCAATTAAGATGGAGGTGAATATCTTCTTTTGAATCAGTGATTTGGTATTCTTAGGATATATTCCTAAAAGTGGGATAGATAGGTCAAAAGGCAGTTTCATTTTTAATTTTTGAGGAAGCACCATATAGTTTTCCACAGTGGCTGCACAAGTCTGCATTCCCACCAGCAGTGAGCGAGGGTTCCCTTTTCTCCACTTCCTCGTCAGCACTTATTGTACGTTGTTTTGTTAAAGAGCGCCATTCTGACAAGTGTGAAGTAGTATCTCATTGTAGTTTTAATTTGCATTTCTCTGAAGATTAGTGCCATTGGACATTTTTTCATATGCCTCGACTATCAGCATGTCCTCTTTGGAGAAGTCTCTATTCAGTTCTTTTGCCCATTTTCTTTTTTTACAGGGACAAAGAGCGAGTCAGAGAAAGCAATACATAGGGACAGACACAGGAACCGAGAGAGATGAGAAACATCAATCATTAATTTTTCATTGCCATTGTGATACCATAGTTGTTCATTGATTGCTTTCTCACATGTGACTTGACCACGAGCCTTCAGCAGACCAAGCCACCCCTTGCTGGAGCCAGTGATCTTGGGTCCAGGCTGGTGAGCTTTGCTCAAGCCAGATAGGCCCGTGCTCAAGATGGCGACCTTGGGGTCTCGAACCTGGGTCCTTTGCATCCCAGTCCGATGCTCTATCCACTGCGCCACCCCCTGGTCAGGGTCCAGTTTTAAATTGGATTGTTTACTTTCCTGGTGTTGAAATTTTTCCAAGCCTTTATTTAGGGAAGTTTTCTTCTATGATTTGATTGAATAGAGTTTCTATATCTTGTTCTCTCTCCTCTTTCTCAGGAACCCCTAAGATGCGATTGTTGTTTCTCTTCAGGTTGTCACAGAGCTCCCTTAGAGTTTCCTCGCATTTTGTTAGTCTCTTTTTTATTTTCTGCTCTGCTTCTGTGCCTTTCTTTATTGTGTCCTCTAACTTGCTGATTTGATCCTCAGCGTCATTCATCCTGCTTTTATTTTCTTACAGTGTGGTCTTCAGTTCTCATACTGTATTTGTCATTTCTGTCTGATTCTTTTTTATTATTTCAATTTCATTTTTTATACCTGTTATCTCTTTATTTAGGTGTTCACAGTGACTATCCATTGTTGTTCTAATTTCTTTGAACATCCTAACTATCATTATTGTAAATTCTGCTTCTGGTAATTTGGTTATATCTGGTTCATCCAGGTCCTTCTCTGGGGATTTCTCTTGATTCATTTGATTTGCATGTCTCTGCCTGCCTATTTTGTCTGTGCATAAGAATGTTGTGACCGCTGGAGTCCTTTGTGGTCTCTAGGTGTGATCTGTCTGCAGGCCCACCACCCTTTCTGCAACTGCCTAGGGCGGTTAGGTATGGGCGTTGCCAGCGCCGGCCCACTGCGGCTGTTGCTGTGATTTCTGCCTCTCCTCTGCGGGAGGGGCTGTCACTCAAGCCACAAGCCTCAGCACCAAGGGTAGAGGTGAGCACCTTTGCTCAGCTGTGAACCTAGCATGTTTCTGGGCTTCCACCCTGCCTCCGTGGTCAGAACCTGCTCGCCACTGTTTCTCGGGTTGGACGAGGCTGCTGACATGCTCTCAGCTGTGAGCCTTTGCCCGTCCAGAGCTTAGCCTCACCTTCGAGGCGAGGTACCTCCTGTGCAAGATCCCAAACTGCGGTTTATTGGGCCGGTTGTGACTGCGGCATGCACTCAGCTGCGAAATTTAGCCCCGCCCCCACATTCAGATCCAACTCAAACATGCAGGATGGCAAACCGCGGTTTCTCTGGCCGGTTGGGACTACTGGTGTGAGCTCAGCTGTGAGCCTCCTCCCGTCCCCGTGGTCAGGGCCAGCTTGCACAAGGTCACGGATCAGATCTCTGCCCGTTTCTGGCCTCCCACTTTTCCCCCACAGGTGGGGTTACAGGTGGGCCTGCAGCTGCCAGACCACTTTCGCTCAAACCCTGGGCTTGACAGAGCTCACACTGGCTGGGCCTCCTCCCCCGTCGACAGAACTGCGTTTCAGTGTCCTGCCACCACCATCCCTCCAGCAACCCTCAGCAGAGTAGGAAGGGCCCCCACAATTCAGATCCTAACACTCCATACTGTAAACCTGGGAGCTTCCTCCATCTAAGCAGCTCTGCTCTAATTGCCACGGGAGAGCTTGTTTGGCTGGTGTCCTGTCTCCCTTTGCTGGTATTGCTAGTTCCAAGGGTAATATTCGTTTTTGATTAGAGAAGTGACTTAGCCCCAGGGTTAGGTTGGCTGTCCCTCAGAGGTTTCCTCCCTGTGGCTTCAAGTTTACTCTCTCTTCCCATTGCTGTGGTCCTCTCCTCTGACCCCGTTCCCCAGAGCCCCGGGTGAGTGGCTGTGAGAGAGGTTTTCTGCGCTGTTTCTTTAAGAATCTTGGTTTCAAGAAAACTGTCTCTTTCTCACTAACAGTATCTTCGCTTGTTTCACAGCTCAATACTGTCCAAACGCCTCTTCTAGGCTCCGGGACTGCAGGCTGGGGCGTTGTTCCTGGGAGCCATGTCCTCCCTCTCTGCCAAACTCTCCTCCCGCCACACGAGTCTCTCCGGGCTGCCGTTCGCTCTGGGGAGCTTGGCAGCCCTCTTTGGGTTTTCGCTATTCCTACCAGTCTCAATGTGGCTTCTTCTCCTTGGTTGAAGAGTCCACTTAGTTTAGTTCAAAGTTGGTTTATCAGATGATGGTTCTTAAAATTGAGTTATAATCCACTTTGGTTCTAATAGTTGGAAGTTGGTACATCCACCTACTCCATCGCCATCTTGCTCAACCCCGATTCCTTGAGATTTTAAAGAAACCTCTGTTCCCTACCTCCTTCTTCCTGTAGCAACTCAACACAAACTGGCTTTTTTCTCAGCACTCCACCATCTTGGCTGCTTCTTCTGGCCTCCTCCACATGACCTTAATCTGCTCTTCTCTCTGCTCTTTTTCCTCCTCCTAGAACTCAATCACTCTTCTCCCTCTAGTAGTTTCTTGACTTGAGCGTTTTCTATGTACAGTATCATGTCCTTAGCAAATAATGATAATTTTACTTCTTCTTTCCCTATTTGGATGCCTTTTATTTCTTCTTCTTGTCTGATTGCTAGTACTTCCAGAACCATGTTGAATAAGTATGGTGAAAGGGGCCACCCCTGCTTTGTTCTTGATCTTAAGGGGATGGCTTTTAATTTTTGTCCATTGAGTATGATGTTGGCTGTGGCTTTGTCAAGATGGCCTTTATCATATTGAAGTATGTTTCCTATATTCCCACTTTGCTAAGAGTTCTGATTGTAATGGGAGTTAGATTTTATTAAATGCGTTTTCTGCATCTATCAATATTACCATGTGATTTTTATCTTTCCTTTTCTTTATGTGATGAATTACATTTATTTATTTGTGAATATTGTACCAGCCATGCCTCCCCAGTATAAATCCCACTTAATCATGATGTGTGATTTTTTTTTTATTATTGCTGGATCTGGCTTGCTAATATTGTGCTGAGAATTTTAGCATCTGTGTTCATCAGGGATATTGGCCTACAGTTTTCTTTCTTTGTAGTGTATTTACCTGGTTTTGGAATGAGGATTATGCTTGCCTCATAAAAAAAGCTTGGAAGTTTTTCCTTGTCTTGAATTTTTTGAAATAGCTTGAGAAGAATGTGTTAGTTCTTTTTTGAATATTTGGTAAAATTCACCTGTGAAGCCATCAAGTCCAGGACTTTTGTTTGTTGGGAGTTTTTTGATAAATGTTTCGATTTCATTTGTTGTAATCGGTCTGTTTAAATTTTCTGATTCTTCCAGATTGAGTGTTGGAAGATTATGTTTCTAGTAATTTATCTATTTTGCTTAGATTGTCCAACTTTTTGGCATACAGATCTTCATATTATTTTCTTACAATCCTTTGTATTTCTGTGGTGTAAGTTGTTACTTCTCCACTTTCATTTTTAATTTTATTTATTTGAGTCCTCTCTTTTTTTTTCTTGATGAGTCTGGTTAAAGGTTCAACAATCTTGTTTATTTTTTTAAAAAAAAACAGCTCTTGCTTTCATTTATCTTCTGTATTCTTTTTATATCCTCTATGTTATTTATTTCTGCTCTAATCTTTATTATTTCCTTCTTCTACTTCCTCTGGGCTTTATTTGTTATTCTTTTTCTAGTTCTTTAAGATGCCAGATTAACTTGTTTAATTGAGTATTTTTTAGCTTCTTAAGGTATGCCTGCAATGATATGAACTTCCCTCTCAGGACTGCTTTTTTTGTGTACCATAAATTTTGAGTTGTTTAATGTTCATTTTCATTTGTTTCAAAGAATTTTTAAATTTCTTCCTTGATCTCATTGTTAACCCATTCATTACTTAATAGCATGCTATTTTGTTTCCAAGTGTTTAAATGTTTTTAGGTTTTTCTATTGTAGTTGATTTTTAGTTTCATGCCATTGTGATCATAGAAAATGCTTGATATGATTTCAAACTTCTTAAATTTACTGAGACTCATTTTGTATCTTAACATCTATCCTAGAGAATGTACCATGAACACTTGAAAAGAATGTATATTCTGCTGCTTTTGGGTAAAAGGTTCTGAAGATATCTATTAAATCCAATTGATCTAGTGTGTCATTTAAGGCTGCTGGTTGTTAGTTTTTTGTCCGGAGAATCTATCCATTGATGTTAGTGGGGTGTTAAAATTCCCTATTATTAAAGCATTGTTGTTTATCTTGCCCTTTTTGTCCATGAAAATCTGCTTTATATATTTAGGTGCTCTTATATTAGGTGCATAAGTATTTAAAATGGTTATATCCCTCTGTTGAATTGCTCTCTTTATTATTATGTAGTGTCCTTCTTTATCCCTTTCTATAGTCTTTTCTCTAAAGGCTATGTTCTCAGATATAAGTATTGCTACCTCAGCTTTTTTTTTCATTTCCATTTGTGTGAAATACTTTTTTTCCTTTCTTCACTTTAAGTCTATGTGTATTTTTTGTTCTGAGGTAAGTCTCTTGTAGACAACATATATACAGGTCCTTTTTTATTGTCCATGCAAAAACCCTATGTCTTTTGATTGGAGCATTTAAGCCATTTATATTTAAGGATAGTATTAATATGTAGTTGTTTATTGCTATTTTATTCTTTAAATCTATAATCCCCTTCTAATATTTTTTTTGATTCTTTTTACTGCAGGGCCCTTATCATTTCTTGAAGTACTGGTTTGGTTGTAAGAAATTCATTGAGGAGGTTGTTTTTTGTTTTTGCTTTTGTTTTTGTTTTGTCTGAAAAGCTTTTCAATTCTCCTTTAATTTTAAACAATAGCCTTGCTGGATAAAAAAGTCTTGGTTGTGGGTTCTTGCTTTGCATCATTTTGAATATTTCCTGCCAATCTTTTCTGTTCTCAAGTGTTTCTGTTGAGAAGTCAGATGACATCCTAATGGAGCTCTTCTGTAGGTAATTAACTGTTTTTCTCTTGCAGCTTTTAGTGTTTTGCTTTGTCTCTTATCTTTGACACTTTAATTATGATGTGTCTTGCTGTAGTTCTCCTTGGGTTCCTCTTTAATGAAACTCTCTGTGCTTCTTAAACTTGTGTGACTTTTTTCTTCATCAATTTAGAAATATTTTCAGCTATGATTTCTTCAAACAGGTTCTCTATTCCTTGTTCATTCTCTTCTCCTTCAGGAACCCTATGATGTGGATGTTGTTTCTCTTCATGTTGTCACAGAGCTCTCTTAAGAGTTTCCTCAGCATTTTTGAGCCTCTTTTCTTTTTGCTGCTTTGCTTCCATGCTTTCATTTATCTTTTTCTCTAAATCACTGATTCAATCCTCTGCTTCATCCAGCCTGCTATTGACTTTTTCATTTCTGATATTGTATTTGTCATTTCTGACTGTTTCTTTTTTATGATTTCAATATTTTTTTGATGTTTGCTATCTATTTAGGGGCCCATTATGTCCATCCATTGTTTCTCTAGTATCCTTGAGTATCATAAAAATTCATTATTCTAAACTCTGCATCTGGTAGTTTGGTTACTTCCATCTGATTCAATTATTTTTCTGGAGTTTTCTCTTATTGATTAATTTGGGTCACATTTGTGTCTTCCTATTTTGTCTATGTGTTAGGCAGTACTGTCTGACTCTTACATTTTTGTGGTATCTTTATCAGGAAGATAGACTTGATGGTACTGACCTCCAGGCCACCTGTTTTCCTTGTTCTAGGAATGCTTCTTGATGGTTCTATTTTCCCTCTTGTATTGGAGTGTTAGATGCAATTGGTCTTTTTGTAGGTACATTTATCTTTTCAGTCTAGCTGGCACTAAGGGTCAATCTTGATTATGTGCATTTTACACTGTGGAACATCTGTCCTTTTGGGCATATTTATTCTCCACAGTGTCTGATGCCTGCTAGATTCCACCTCTGGGTGTGCTGCTGGTGTAGGTAGTTGAGTCTAGGGTTGTTGCTGTCTGCCAGCCACTACCAGTAGTGTTGGCTCTAGTTCTTCTTGGGTTGGTGTCAGCTGTCATTTATAACCTGCTGTGGGTTATCAGTATGTGGTTTCTGTACTTTTCACTGTTTGTGTTTTCTGTGTCTGGGTACTGTGGAAGAGCCATCCTTTGTAAAAGGATCAGCTTTCTCCTGCTTAGTTGAATGTTGCCCAAGGATTCTGGTGGTTATGGCCTCTGAGACCCACAGGTGTGACATGCTCCCTCTTTGAACAGTTTTAGCTGAGTGTCTTGTGAGGTGGAAGCACCAGTCATAGGCTTGGGAGACTGTTGAGGGGAGCTCTGCTCACAACATCAGAAAACTAAGTCACTGACATGCTTCCTGCTTTCTGGCCTCTCAGAATGACTCATTACCAACACAAGGGTAGAAGAGTCTCCCCAGGGTAGATAAGCTGCTTTTCCCCAGACTGATACTGCACAAAGAGGATGTTTTTCCCAAGAAAGATGGTGACTGCAATAATGGAAAATGATTCAGCACAGAGGTTCTGGTGGTGTCCTCCACAGTGTCTCTCTCTGGCCCTCTAACTTTACACTCTCCCCACATAACTCCAGTTTTCTCAGCTCTCTCCCACCGGAGCCCTGGGCAAGTGGTTGTGAACGGGTTTTCTGCATGGGCTCTTTAAAACAGAGCTTGTACCCGACAGATGTGTCTCTCGTGGACAGAAACTCAGCTCTTTTTGCAGCTAAATGCTGTCTGGATGCCTCTTCTAGGTTCTGGGGCTCTTGGCTGGGGTTCCAGGCCTGAGACTGAGGACCCATACCTCTCAGGGCAACCCACTCCACTGTGAGAGTCCCTCCAAACCACTGCTCACTCCAGGGAGTGGGCCAGCCCTTTCTGCATCTTTACTCTTCCTACCAGTCTTGGTGTGGCTTCTTCGGTGATCCTTAGTTATATATTCATCTTAATTTAATACAAAGTTCATTTTTCATGATGATTTTTCTTAAATTACATTGTAATACAATTTGGTCCTGGGAGAAGGCAGTTGAAACATCTACCTACTCCGTCACCATCTTTTTTCTCCAGAATAAATTATTTAATCAGAACTTAAAATGTTCCAAAACCATCATTATTTACTCCAACCTCAACTATTAGGCTGGCAGACAAGGCCATCTACTCTGGTTTTCTACTGCTAGTAACACAACTGCAGCCATAATTCCTTCTGGTGTTTTTTTTTTTTGTTCTCTTTAACCTGTCCAAGGTCACGTTTTTTAGCATAACTTCTATCACTTTGCTTTCCTGAGGCAGGTAGGAACAGTATTGCACTGTTCATAAACTTCACTAATATTCATTAATTTTTAAAGCAGTTTTGTTATCTTTGGCCATTATCTGTACAGATATTTTACCTTTAAATGAAAGTAACAAATGCCTCCATATAAATGTTTACAGTAGCTTTATTCCTAATAACAACAAACTAGAAATATCCCAAGTGACTTTCAGTGGGTGAATGGTTAAACAAACTGTTGTATATGCATAAATTAGAATAATACTGTGCAATACAAGGAACAAACTACTGATATATGCAACAACATAAATGAATTTCCAAATAGTTGTGCTGAGAACAAATAGCTAATATGTAAAATTACTTGCTGTATTTCTTCATTTATATCACAATATTGAAATGACAAATTTATAAAAATGGAGACCACATAGCCATGGCCAACAGTTAGGAAACTAGAGTGGAGGAGGGAGGAGAATTTTTGTGGGGTAGGAAAAAAGTTGAGGAAGAAAGATGTGGGTCTAAAGGAATAATATGAGCAATCCTTATTTTGATGGAATTGTTCTATATTTTGACTGTCCATATCTTTCCTGTAACAATGTACTATTATTTTGTAAGAAGTTACCATTGGAGAAACTAGGTAAAGGATGCATGGGACATCTTTGCACATAGGACAACTATATGTGAATCTACAATTTTCTAAAGTTTAAAAAGTGTGTTTATCACCAAATCTTGTTTAAGTTTTCAAAATTATATGGTATAACTGAAGCACTAACATATATTAAGTATTAAAAGTACTGATTAGTAAAGGAGAAATACCCAGTTTAATTCCTCTGTATTAAAAACTTACAATTGTGTATTTTGTTGTTATAAATGTAATACATTTGAATTATAAAATGATTTATAGTATAAGGAATAAGCCTGTTTACATCAGCCCCATTCTTTATTTTCTATTGTAATGTATGTTTTTGTTGAAATCAAACTGATCATTTCTTTCATTCTTTGCAATCCTTCATTTTCTGCTTCTCAGTAAACTTGAGCTGTCAATTAAACCCTTTACCTTTCAACTTCTATGTATCTTATTGTCCTTTCATGAGCAATTAAACATGCTCATCAGTCTCACTGAAGATACTAAGTCAGAGTAAAAGAGCCTAAATATATACCCTTCAATGTTAGTTTTCTCTTCTGCATTTAATTTTTTCCTTTACCAAATCTTATTTGCTCCTTCTACACAGTATCATTTCTATCCTTGAATATCCAAAGATGCTGCAATCATTAAAAGCATCAATAATCTTCATATTGTCAAAAAGTATATACAAAAGTTTCTGCCAGTTAAAATTTTTATTATAAGAGTTCTTGTTTCACATTTCCAAGTCAGCATTAAACACATTGTACTTGCATCAGAAGAATGTAATGTAAACCTAATAACACTTGAACATCAGAACTCTCACTTACACTGTAAGATGCACTAGCAAAGCATTCACCTTTTAACTGGAGGGTGTACAATTTGTAAAAGTAAAACATTTTTATTTCAAAAGTTTAAAACCACTGCATTTTTTTACAGTATAAATTATTTTTATTTACAGTTCTCTTTCTTTAACGTGGTTTCGGCATGACCTCTGACATTTCTGGGATCTAACTAAGGAGGTGCTGAGTTTTAGCTAGTGGGATATATTTATGTGGTTTATAACTTTTTTTAGTAATAGTAATTGCAAGCCAATCTGTTATAAGAGTGGCTTTCACAAGTATTTTTTTCTCTCTCTGTGCTCACACACTAGAAGTCATGCTGAGACATATATAATCAGACATCTTATAGAAATACGAAAGTGTTTTGTGATCTCTAATTCCAAAATATATGAGGACAGTAAAGAAACCTTGCAATATACAAAGCCAGATGTTAGCCTTTGGAAAATTTCTTCAGTAATTACACATGAAAACTTTTTAATAGAGCATTTGGATCTCTTTAAAGCATGGAAAACCAGAAGTTCTCTCCTGACAAGAATATGTAAACAAATGATCATACCTTGTACATCTAAACCTTCAGAGAAAAATATATTTGAATGGTATGTCAGGCAGTTAATTATGCTATTTTTCTGGATACTTCCAAATCTGTGGTAGTTTATAAACATTTCCTTAAATTTTACTTTTAGTAATTTTTTAAATTCTAAATAAACATTATTTTCATACATGATTGTGTGCTGGTTACTTTGTATCTTTTAAAAAACAGCAATCAAAATTATAAATGTTTTGTTTTCACACATTCTGGAGCTCTCTCTATGTATTCCAGTATTTGTTTATATTTCACAGAATGAACATGTTTATAGAGCAAGGGTTGGGAACATTTTTGGCTTAGAGAGCCATGAATGCCACATATTTTAAAATGTAATTCTGTGAGAACCATACAATATGTTTAACACTAAATATAAGTAAATGTGTGCATTTTATGTAAGACCAACACTTTTAAAGTACATTAAATCTCAGTCTTTCTAATAATGTTGTTAGGCTGTTGCTAACCAATGATGAATAAAGTACTTCTTACCGTTAATGCGACTTGTGGTGATGCATGGTTTTGCTGATGGCTTTGTAGTCTAGTTGATACGTGGTGAGGTTCAGCTTCATGCAGGCATTGAGACTTCCATCTGTTAACGTGATCGTAGGTTGGTATTAACGTTCTTTAGATGTGAGAAAGACTGCTCACATGCATATGTAGAGCCAAACATTGTCAGTACAGCAATACTCACATGCTTCAGTGTATGGTATGTGACTAGAAGCGCGTTCCAAGTTTTGACAATCAGCTGGTCCGCGGGTTGAAGTTCTTTCATTTCTTCCGACTTGTGTTTGCTCGCCAACTCTGCTTGCTGTCGTGCAGGTCTTTCCAGATTTTCATTCAGTGACTGAAATTTATTCACTCACATGTCTGAGGCCTTCAGGTCAGCAGCTTGTAGCTCAAAATCTCTGATGGAGACACCACAGATGTAACTCAGGTCGGCGCTGTCCACTGCACACTCGTGTGGATGCATGATGAACTTAAAAAGATGAGTGCACTTACAAAATTCTCCAAAACGCGCTTTAAATGACTGCAGGAGATTAGATGTGAAACCCACTAGCTGCTCAATATCAAGATGTTGAACAGTCACTTGCTGTGCATGCATCTTTAAACTCTCCCAGTTTTTCAAAGTGTAGCAAACGACCTGTTTCAATGTTGGCAATGAAGAGTTCCAGCTTGTTTTCAAATGCAAACATTGCTTGTTGAAGGGATAAGACTGTATTTCCAACACCTTGCATTTTCACATTAAGCTGATTCAGATGTTCAGTCATGTCCACGAGATAGTAGAACTTCAGGAGCCACTCAGTGTTAGCTAACTCAGGATGCTTGGCGGTTTTCACTTCAAAAAAAGTCTGGATTTTGCTCAGACAAGCCGTGAAATGGCTGAGACTCTTCTCTCTTAAAAACCAATACACACTGCTGTGCAGATACAGACCAGGATAATTGTTTTCAGCTTCATCCAGCAGTGTTTTCAACTGGCGATTGTTTAAAGCTCAGGTAACAATAAAGTTGACCACCCGAATGACCAGAGACATCACCTCACCAAGCTGCTCACGACATATCTGAGCAAAAAGTGCCTCCTGACATAGAATGCAGTGAAAACTTAAAATCAGTCTCTTTTTATGTTCATGAAGAAACACTACAAGTACTCTGCTTTCCTCCACCATGCACAAAGCACCATCAGTACACACCAAAATAAGTTTGTCTATCATTAGATTTTTTTCTTTAGCAAAGTCAGTGAAAAACTTCAATAAATCCTCCTCTCTTGTTGTCTCTTTCATAGGCAAAACTGCAAGACTTTCCTCACATAGTGTGTCACCAACAGCATACCTAGCAATCACGCTGAACTGGAATAAATGGCTTACGTCTGCTGACTCATCCAAAGCGAGAGAAAAGAATGGTGCTGCATTTATGTCCTTCACTTGTGTTGCCTCAATTTAATTTGCCATTGTGATGGGATGATCATGAAGAGTCCTTGCCAACAGAGGCATGTATTTTATTCATTTGATTATCTTGTCTTTATCCAAAAAGTCGCCAAAAAGTTCATTGGCAACATCAAGCATGAATGTTTTGGCATAGTTTTCATCTGTGAATGGCTTTTGTTTCTCACAATTGCTAAAGCACCAGCAAAGCTAGCTGAATTCCAGTCACCTTGTTGGGTCCAAACACAAAGTTGCTGCTAACTAACTTGCACTTTGCACAGTAGCTCTTGACATGCTTTCTTCCTGCTCTCTCCTGCTGATATTTTGATGCAAATGTAGTATGGCGTGTTTCGAAGTGACACTTTATATTTGATTGTTTCATCGATGCAATTTTATCATTGCATATTAGACACACTGCAGAACCTGCTTTCTTCATAAAGGTGAATTCTTCTGTCCATTCCTGCTGAGAAGTACAATACTTCTCATCTTTTTTCTTTTAGCCATCTTCTTCATCAAAAGGGTTTCTGCAATTTGCTCGCTGACTACTTGATTAAAAGGAGGAAAGTTTACTTCCTGACCTCACAATGACCCGTGTATGTTACGCATTATCCAATAAAAATTTGGTGTCCCGAAGGACAGCTGTGATTGGCTCCAGCCACCTGCAACTATGAACATGAGTGGTAGGAAATGAATGGATTGTAATACATGAAAATGTTTTATTTTTTTAACGTTATTTTTTTTTTATTAACGATTTATCTGCGAGCCAGATGCAACCATAAAAAAGCCACATCTGGCTTGCAAGCCATAGTTTCCTGACCCCTGTTATAGAGTATTGACACCTGAGCTGGCTGCCACATCTTATCATAGAGTTTATGGTCCAAATTCTGTGCTGATGACTCCTACCAGACATCTCTGATCTGAGCCTCTCATATGTATGTACTGATATAAAGCTATTTCTTTGTTTCTAATGAATAATGCTATAGTCATGTATGAAAAAGTCTAGATACAGATAAGTAATTATTGAGATGAGTAAAAATACAAGTCCGACTGTTGTGTTAGAGCAGAGATCCATGATCAAGTGAGCATTTCAATTTGAAGGACAAAAGCAAAGGTCAGCACTAAGAAATGCATTTGAAAAAGAACATGCTCAGAAATTATGTACATGTTGGTGTCAAATGACAAGGAAAATAACATAAAAAGTCAAAAAGTAAAAAGACAAGCCAAAAATCAAAATATTCTTAAAAAGTCTGTCCTCTTTACCTAAGGAATAGTAATAATAATAACACATAAACCAAAATTTAAAAATAATATCTTTAAACATATAAAATATGACCAAAACAGCATATTATTAATATTCAGAACATCACTGGATCCATTCTGGTCATATATAGAGAGGGCATCCATACATATTTTGACAAATTAGCACCAATGTATTCCCAGAAATAGCTGCACCATTTTGAATTCCTACCAGCTGGCAAATATTCCTTGATTCTTGGCATTCTGTATATTTCAGATTATTCCCAGCTAACATATATGTGCATTACTTTTATTTGCATCCTCATTGTGTGTTCATGCATCTTTTTATGCGCTCATGGCCTTTGACACTTGTTTTATTGTATATACCTGCAGCTCATTTATACATTGAGGTTACTGTCCTTTTATTTCTAATTTCCATGTGTTAGTGATATATTCTAGATATTTAATTATTTTTCCTTAGGCACAGCACATAACCTCCGATCCTGTCACCTATATTTACTTTATCTATGGTAGATTTTTTTTGTGCAAAATCCTCTACTTAATGCATATTTTTAAATAAAATAATAGTGTACAATAAATGCAATCCATTTATACAGACTTAAAATAAGTAGCTTTACAACAATTAGCACTACCATGCCATTGTTTATCTATCTTGACCTAAATTGGAGACATTCTTGATGTAATAGGTCTGAAAAATTAAGTGGAAAATTACAGAAATAAGTTTTAAATAGTGCATTGTACTGAGAAGGGTAAGGAAATCTCTCATAGTCCTGCTCTGGTTGCTAAGAATGTGAATCATCCTCTTCTTCCTTCTGTTTATACAGTACATGCTACTCAACTGTTAGTCATTTAGTAGCTGTCTGACTTATCAGATCCACAGTTGTGGTATCACAGTACTTAGCTACAACTAACCTTTAATTTATTTAATAACAGCCCCAAACACATTCACATAACTTTTATTAAAGTATATTGTTATAATTGTTCTTATTTACTAGTAGTTACTGTTGTTAATCTCTTATTATAATTATTATATGAGTTAAACTTTATCATTGGTATGTATGTACCAAAATAATTTGAAAATATTTTTCTATTCACATTGTATTATTTAAAAAGTCAGAAACTATGTAGCATTTTTCTATACTCCATTCTGTTTAAAAAGCAAACTGTATGAATCGATCTTTATTGTTTTGATAAATATACTATATTATACATGGACTTCTTTTTATTAATTATAATGGAGTGACATTAATAAATCAGGGTACATATGTTCAAAGAAAACATCTCTAGGTTATCCAATTATGTTGCAAACTCATCACCCAAAGTCAAATTGTCCTCTGTCACTTTCTATCCGGTTTTCTTTGTGCCCCTTCCCTACTCCTACCCCTCCTCTCTTCCCTCACCCAACCCCTTATCCACCACAGTCTTGACCATGTCTCATAGTCTCATTTTTATGTCCCACCTATGTATGAAATCATGCAGTTCTCAGTTTCTTTTTCTGTCTTACTTATTTCACTCCATAAAATGTTATCAAGGTCCATCCATTTTGTTGTACATGATCCGATGTCATCGTTTCTTATGGCTGAGTAGTATTCCATAGTATATATGTACCAAAGTTTTTTAATCCACTCATCCTCTGACAGACACTGGGCTGTTTCCAGATCTTCACTATTGTGAACAATGCTGCCACGAACATAGGAGCATATTTCCTCTTTACAAACAGTGTTATGGTGTACTTAGGGTATATTCCTAAAAGTGGGATAGCTGGGTCAAAAGGCAGTTCGATTTTTAATTTTTTGAGGAATCTCCATACTGTTTTCCACAGTGGCTGCACAAGTCTGCATTCCCACCAGCAGTGCAAGAGGGTTCCCTTTTCCCCACATCCTCGCCAGCACTTATTCTGTGTTGTTTTGCTGATGAGTGCCATTCTGACTGGTGTGAGGTGATATCTCATTGTGGTTTTAATTTGCATTTATCTAATGATTAGTGATGTTGAGCACTTTTTCATATGCGTATGGGCCATCTGTATGTCTTCTTTGGAGAAATTTCTATTCATTTCATTTGCCCATTTTCTGATTAGATTGTTTGTCATTCTGGTGTTGAGTTTTATAAGTTCTTTATAAATTTTGGTTATTAACCCCTTACCAGATGTATTGTCAAATATGTTCTCCCATTATGGTTTGTCTTTTTATTCTGTTCTTATTGTCTTTAGCTGTGCAAAAACTTTTTAGTTTGATATAGTCCAATTTGTTTATCCTGCCTTTTATTTCATTTGCCCGTGGAGATAAATCAGCAAATATATTGCTGTGACAGATGTCGGAGAGCTTACTACCTATGTTTTTTTCTAAGATGCTTATGGTTTCACGACTTACATTTAAGTCGTTTATCCATTTTGAGTTTGTTTTTGTGCATGGTGTAAGTTGATGTTCTAGTTTTATTTTTTTGCAGGTAGATGTCCAATTTTCCCAATACCATTTGTTAAAGAGGCAGTCTTTACTCCTTTGTATGCTCTTTTCGCCTTTGTCAAATATCAGTTATTCATAAAGGTGTGGGTTTATTTCTGGGTTCTCTGTTCTGTTCCATTGATCTATGTGCCTGTTCTTATGTCAGTACCAGGCTGTCTTGAGTACAATGGCCTTGTAGTATACCTTGATATCTGGAAGAGTGATACCTCCTGCTTTATTTTTTCTTTTTAAGATTTCTGAAGCTATTCGTGTTCTTTTTTGGTTCCATATAAATTTTTGGAATGTGTGTTCTATATCTTTGAAGTATGTCATTGGTATTTTAATTGGTATTGCATTGAATTTATAAATTGCTCTGAGTAATATAGACATTTAAATGATGTTTATTCTTCCAGACCATGATCACGGTATATTTTTCCACTTGTTTGTATCTTTCTTGAATTCTTTTATCAATGTTTTATAATTTTCCAAGTACAAGTTCTTAACTTCCTTGGTTAAATTTACTCCCAAGTACTTTATTATTTTTTGTTGCAATAGTGAAGGGGATTGTTTCCTTAATTTCTTTTGTTGACAGTTCATTGTTAGTATATAAAAGTGCCTCTGATTTCTGAGCGTTAATTTTATATCCTGCCACCTTGCTGAACTTAATTATCGGTACAGTAGTTTTTTGACTGAGACTTTAGGGTATTCTATATACAATATCATATCATCTGCAAATAATGAAAGTTTTACTTCTTCTTTTCCAATTTGGATACCTTTTATTTCTTCTTCTTGTCTGATTGCTGTGGCTAAGAATTTCAGAACTATGTTGAATAAGAGTAGTGAAAGGGGACACCCCTGCCTGGTTCCTGATCTTAAGGGGATTGTTTTTTATTTTTGCTCATTTAGTATGATATTTGCTGTGGGTTTGTCAATAATGGCCTTTATCATGTTAAGGAATGTTTCCTGTATTTCCACTTTACTGAGAGTTTTGATCATGAATGGGTGCTAGATTTTATCAAATGCTTTTTCTGCATCTATTGAAATTATCATGTGAATTTTATCCTTTCTTTTGTTTATGTGATAAATCCCTATGATTGATTTGCGAATATAGAACCAGCCTTGCCTCTCCAGAATAAATCCCACTTGATCGTGGTGTATGATTATTTTCATATATTGCTGGATCTGGTTGGCTAATATTTTGTTGAGAATTTTAGTGTCTAAATTCATCAGGGATATTGTCCTATAGTTTTCTTTCTTTGTGTTGTCTTTGCCCGGTTTCAGGTTCAGAATTATGCTTGCCTCATAAAAGGTGTTTGGAAGTCTTTCTTCCTATTGAATTTTTTGAAATAGCTTGAGAGGAATATGAGTTAGTTCTTCTTTGAATTTTTGGTAGAATTCACTTGTGAAGCCATCAGGCCCGGTTCTTTTTTTGTTGGGAGTTTTAGATAACTGTTTTTATCTCATTTGTTGTAATTGGTCTTGTTAGGTTTTCTGATTCTTCCAGATTGATTTGGGTAAGATTATGTGATTCAAGAAATTTGTCCATTTCACCAAGGTTGTCTAATTTTTTGACATAGAGTTCTTCATAGTATTTTCTTACAATACTTTTTATTTCTGTTGTGTCAGTTATTTCTCCACTCTTCTTTCTGATTTTATTTGAGTCCTCTCTCTTTTTTTCTTGGTGAGTCTAGTAAACAGTTCATCAATCATGTTTACCTTTTCAAAGAACCAGCTCCTGGTTTCATTGATCCTCTGTATTGTTTTCTTAGCCTCTATATCATTTATTTCAGCTCTGATCTTTATTATTTCCTTCCTTCTACTACCCCTGGCCTTTACTTGCTGGTGCTTTCCTAGTTTAGACGCAGGATCAAGTTGCATATTAGAGCTTTTTCTAGCTTCTTATGGTATGCCTGTAGTGCTATGAACTTCCTCCTCAGTACTGTTTTTGCTGTGTCTCATAAATTTTGAATTGATTTATGCTCATTATCATTGGTTTCTAGAAACTTTTTTATTTCTTCTTTGATCTTATTGTTAATTCATTCATTATTTAATAACATACTATTTAGTTTCCAAGTGTTTGAGTATTTTCTAGTTTTTCTTTTGTGGTTAATTTCTAGTTTCATGCCATTGTGATCAGAGAAAATGCTTGATATGATTTCAATCTTCTTAAATTTGTTGAGACCACTTTTGTGTCTTACCAAAGGTCTATTCTAGAGAATGGACCATGAGCGCATGAAAAGAATGTATATTCTACTGCTTTAGGGGGAAAAGTTCTGAAGCTATTTATTAAATCGAATTGATCTAGTGTATCCTTTAAGTCTCCTGTTTCTTTGTTAATTTTCTTTTTTGAGGTTCTATCCAGTGGGGTATTGAAATTCCCTACTATTATAGTATTGCTGTTAATCTAGCCCTTTATATCCATCAAAGTCTGCTATATGTATGTTGGGACTCCTATGTTTGGTGCGTAGATATTTATAATGGTTATATCTTCCTGTTGAATTGATCCCCTTTATTTTAATTTATTTAATTAATTATTTTTACATAGATTTTTTGTTGTCCCAGACTGCATTCCCCTGCCCCATATTTTCCTCAAAATCTCTTTTATTCTCCTCCCTACAGTAACCTTCCCTCTTCCCTGCAAGTTTATCCCATGCTATCATCCTCTTTTTCTCTGTCCCTCTTTTCCTCTGGTCCCTTTGATCCCTCCTCTGTCTCAATTCCTTTTCTCAGTTCTCAATGTTTCTTGAATTCTTCAAGTGAGTGAGGTCATATAATATTTTTCTTTTTCTGCCTGGCTTATTTCACCCAACATAATAGTTTACAGGTCCCTCCATATTTTTAATCCACTTGTCCACTGATGGACACTTGGGCTGTTTCCAGCTCTTCGCTATTGTGAACAGTGTGGCCAAAAACATGGGATACATTTCTTTTTTACAGTCGGTGATATGGTGTCCTTGGGATATTTTCCTATAAGTGGAATAGCTCAGTCAAAGGGCAGTTCTATTTCTTATTTTTTGAGTCCTCTCCATACTGCTTTCCAAAGTGGCTGCACCAGTCTGCATTTCACCAGAAGTGCAGGAGCGTTCTCCTTTCTCCACATCCTTGCAAGCACCTATGATGTGTTGTTTTGTTAATGAGTTTCATTCTGACTGGTGTGAGGTGGTATCTCATTGTGGTTTTAATTTGCATTTCTCTAATGATTAGTGATGTTGAGCATTTTTTCATATGCCTATTGGCCATCTGTATGTCCTCTTTGGAGAAGTGTTCATTCATTTCTTTTGCCCATTGTTTGATTGGATTATTTGTCTTCTATGTGTTGAGTTTTACAAGTTCATTATAAATTTTAGTTATTAACCCCTTATCAGATGTGGTGTCAAATTTGTTCTCCCATTGTGTGGTTTGTCTTTTTATTCTGTTCATATTGTCTTTAGCTGTGCAAAACCTTTTTAGTTTGATATAGTCCCATTTCCTTATTTTGTCTTTTATTTCATTTGCCTGTGTTGATAACTGAGCAAATATTTTGCTTTGATAGATGTTGGAGAGTTACTGCTTATGTTTTCTTCTAGAATGCTTATGGTTTCACGGCTTATGTTTAAGTTGTTTATCCATTTTGAGTTTATTTTTGTGCATGGTGTAAGTTGGTGGTCTAGTTTCCTTTTTTTGCTGGTAGCTGTCCAGTTTTCACAACATCATTTGTTAAAGAGATTGTCTTTACTCCACTGTATACTCTTACCTCCTTAGTCAAATATCAATTGTCCATAAAGATGTGGGTTTATTTCTGGGTTTTCTGTTCTGTTTCATTGATCTATATGCCTGTTCTTATGCCAGTAACAAGCTATTTTGAGTACAATGACCTTGAAGTATAACTTGATATCAGAAAGTGTGATACCACCCACTTTATTCTTCTTTTTGAAGATTGCTGAGGCTTTTTGTGTTCTTTTTTGGTTCCATATGAATTTTTGGAGTATTTTTTCTATATCATTGAAGTATGCAATTGGTATTTTAATTGGTATTCCATTGAGTTTTTAAATTGCTTTGGGTAATATCAACATTTTAATGATGTTTATTTTTTCTAACCATGAACACGGTATATGCTTCCACCTGTTTGTGTCTTCTTTGATATCTTTTATCAATGTTTTATAATTTTCTGAGTACAAGTCTTTAACCTTCTTGGTTAAATTTACTTCCAGGTACTTTATTATTTTTGTTGCAATAGTGAAGGGGATTGTATCCTTAATTTCTCTTTCTGACATTTCATTGTTCATTAATAGAAATGCCTGCAATTTTTGTGTGTTAATTTTATATCCTGCCACCTTGCTGAATTCATTTATTAGGTCCAGTAGTTTATTGACTGAGCCTTTAGGATTCTCTATATACAGTATCATATCATCTGCAAATAATGACAGTTTTACTTCTTCTTTTCCTATTTGAATGCTTTTTATTTCTTCTTCTTGTCTGATTTCTGTAGCTAGGTCTTCCAGTAGTATGTTGAATAAGATAGGTGAATGGGGATGCCCCTGGCTTTTTCTTGATTTTAGAGAAATTGCTTTTAATTTTTGCCCATTGATTATGATGTTGTCTGTTGGTTTTTCATAAATGGCCTTTATCATGCTGAGGTATGTTCTCTGTATTCCCACTTTGCTAAAAGTTTTGATCGTAAATAGGTTCTTGATTTTATCAAATGATTTTTCTGCATCTATTGAAATTATCGTGTGGTTTTCCTCCTTCCTTTGTTTATGTGGTGAATCGTATTAATTGATTTACAAATGTTGTACCATCCTTGCTTCCCCAGAATAAATCCCACTTGATCATGATGTATGATTTTTTTTCATGTATTGCTGGGTCCAGTTTGCTTATATTTTGTTGAGGACTTTAGCATCTAAATTCATCAGAGATATTGGCCTATAATATTCTTTCTTTGTGTTGTATTTGCCTGGTTTTGGAATCAGAATTATGCTCGCCTCATAAAAGAAACTTGGTAGTGTTCCTTCCTCTTGATTGTTTTGAAATATCTTGAGAAGAATAGGAGTTAGTTCTTCTTTGAATACTTGGTAGAATTCATCAGTGAATCCATAGGGCTCAGGGGTTTTTTGGGGGGGATCTTTTTGATAACTGTTTCAATCTCTTTGGTTGTAATCAGTCTGTTTAGGTTTTCTGATTCTTTCAGTCTAATTTTTGGAATATTATATGTTTCAAGAAATTTGTCCATTTCACCTAGGTTGTTTAATTTTTTGACATACAGTTCTTCATAGTATTTTCTTACAATATTTTGTATTTCTGTTATGTCAGTTGTTATTTCTCCACTCTCCTTTCTAATTTTATTTATTTGAGTTTTCTCTCTTCTTTTTTTTGGTGAGTCTCATTATAGATTCATTGATCTTGTTTACCCTTTCAAAGAACCAGCTCTTAGTTTTATAGATCCTCTGTATTGTTTCTTTAGTCTCTATATCATTTATTTCTGCTCTGATCTTTAGTATTTTCTTCCTTCAACTCAGCCTTACTTGCTGTTTTTTTTCAAGTTCTTTTAGATGTATGGTTAGGTTGTTTATTTGAGCTTTTTCATGTTTCTTAAGAAATGCCCATAGTGCTATGAACTTTCCTCTCAGGACTGCTTTAGCTGTGTTCCATAAATTTTGAGTTGTTATATATTCACTATCATTTGTTTCTAGAAATATTTTTTATTTCTTTTTTGATTTCTTTGTTAACCCATTCATTATTTAATAACATCCTATTTAGTTTCCCTGTGTTTGAGTATTTTTCAGTTGTTCCGTTGTGATTGATTTCTAGTTTCATGCCATTGTGATCAGATAAAATGCTTGATATGATTTCAATCTTCTTAAATTTGTTGAGATAGCTTTTGTGTTCTAACACGTGATTTATCCTGGAGAATGTATCTTGTGCACTTAAAAAGAATGTATATTATGTTGCTTTTTGGGTGAAAGGTTCTGAAGATATCTATTAAATCCAGTTGATCTAGTGTGTCCTTTAAGTCTGCTGTTTCTTTGTTAATTTTCTTTCTTGAGGATCTATCTAGTGATGTATGTGGAGTATTGAAATCTCCTACTATTATAGTATTGCTGTTGATCTTGTCCTTTAAATTCATCAAAGTCTGTTTTATATATTTAGGAGCTTCTATATTAGGTTCATAGATATTTATGATGGTTATATCTTTACGTTGGATTGCTCCCTTTATCATTATGTAGTAACCTTCTTTATCTCTTACTATAGCCTTGGTTTTAAAGTTCATTTTGTCTAATATAAGTATTGCTACTCCAGCTTTTTTTTCATTTCCATTTGCATGAAATATTTTTTTCCATCTTTTTATCTTCAGTCTATGTACATCTTTTGTTTTAAAGTTTGTCTCTTGTAGACTGCATATCTATGGGTCCTGTTTTCTTATCCATGCAGCTACCCTATGTCTTTTGATTGGATCATTTAATCCATTTACATTTAAGGTTATTATTGATATGTAGTTGTTTATTGCCATTTTATATTTTAAAGGTGTCTTTCTCTTTTGCTATATTCTTTTTCCACTTTGATCTGTCTACTAAGTGCCCCTTACCATTTTCTGCAGCATTTGTTTTGTTGTAATGAACTTCTTGAGTTTTGTCTGGGAAGCTTTTTATTTCTTCTTCAATTTTAAAAGATAGCCTTACTGAATGAAGTAGACTTGGTTATAGGCTCTTGTTCTGCATTACTGTGAATATTTTTTGCCATTTCCTTCAAACCTCAAGTGTTTCTATTGAGAAGTCGGATGTCATTCTTATAGGTGCTACTTTGTAGGTGATATACATTTTTTCTATAGCAGCTTTTAAATTTTTCTCTTTAACACTTAGCTTTGGTATTTTAATTATGATGTATCTTTGTGTAGGCTTCTTTGGGTTTCTCTTTAAAGGAGATATCTGTGCTTCTTGAACTTGTGAGACCCTTCCTTTCATCAATTTAGGGAAGTTTTCAGCTATGATTTGATTTAATAACGTTTCTATCCCTTGTTTTTTCTCTTCTTCTTCAGGTACTCCTGTTATGCAGATGTTATTTCTCTTCATGTTGTCACAGAACTCTCGTAGAATTTTCTCAGAATTTTTGAGTCTTTTTTCTTTTTTCTGCTCTGCTTCTGTGCCTTTGTTTATTTTGTCTTCTAACTCGCTGATTTGATCCTCAGCATCATCCATCCTGCTTTTAATTCCTTCTATTGTGGTCTTCAGTTCTGATACTGTATTGTTATTTCTTTCTGATTCTTTTTTATTTCAATTTCCTTTTTTATACTTGCTATCTCTTTATTTAGGTGTTAGTAATGACTATCCATTGTTGCTCTAAGCTCTTTGAACATCCTAACTATCATTATTTTAAACTCTGCATCAGGTAGTTTGGTTATATCTGATTCATTCAGGTCCTTCTCTGGGGATTTCTCTTGATTTATTTGGGTTGCATTCCTCTGCCTGCTCATTCTGTCTGTGTGTAAGAAGGGTTTGGCTACAGAAATCCAATGGGTGCTGCCTCTGTGCTCCCTAGGTGTGGGCTGTCTTCAGACCTGACACCCCCTCTGCTCCTGCCTAGGGCTGTTGAGTGTGGTTGTTGCTGGTGCTAGCCACTGCAGCTGCTGCTGTGGTCTCTGTCTTACCTCCGTGGGAGAGGCTGTGTTCTCGTGTCAGGTTCTATAAGCCCCAGCCAGTCTCGGCCTTCTACCCTCTCCCATGGATGGGACCGCACATCACACTCAGGCTACAAACCTGGGCACCAAGGGCTAAGGCGAGCCCTTTTGCTTAGTTGTGGGTCCCTTTCAGCCTGTTCCTCCAGCTGGGAGGGGCTTCTGATGCACTCTCAGCTGCGAGCCAGGATTCCGCCCTGCCCCCGCCAACCTCGGCTCCTCAGCTGAGCAGGGCTGCTGCTACATGCTCAGCCACGAGCGGGACTTCCGCCCCACCCCTTCCAACCTCGGGTCTTTGACCAGGCTTCTGGTTCATGCTCAACTGAGAGCTAGGGTTTCCACCCCACCTCCGTGGGCAAAGCCGGTTTGTGCAGGGCTTCAAGCCTCGGAGGGCAGGTGAGGCTGCATGCCTGCTTGCCCCTGCCCAGAAGTGGATCTCTGCCCATTCTGGGCTCCCGCTTTTTCCCCACAGGTGGGGGTTGCAGGCAGGCCCACAGCCGCCAGAACACTTTTGTGTGTCCTCTTTGCCCCCACTGGGCTAGACCAAGCTCATGCCAGCCAGCTAGGCTACTGACCCTGCTGATGAAACCGGGCTTCTGTGTCCCGCTGCCACCGCCACCCACCCTCCAGCAAGTCCTCAGCAGTGTGGGTGGGGGCGCTGTAGCTAAGACCCTAACACTCCATACTGTAGTCCTGAAAACCCCTTCTTTCTAAGCGACTGTGCTCTGATTACTGCAGGGGAGCCTGTTTGGCTGGTGTCCTGCTTCCCCTTGCTGGTTCCAGGGGAAATATTGTTTCAGATTTGTGGAGTGACTCAGCCCAGGGTTTAGAGTGGCTGTCCCTCAAAGCTTTTCTCCCTGTGCCTTCCAGACTGCACTCTCTTCCCACTGCTCTGGTCCTCTCCTCTATCCCTATCTCCTGGAGTCCCGGGTGAGTGGTTGTGAGAGAGGTTTTTTGCACTGTCCCTTTAAGAAGAATCCTGGATCTGAGACAACTGTCTCTTTCTCACAAACTGTATCTTAACCTTTTTCACAGCTAAATACTGTCCTAGGTCTCTTCTAGGCTCTGGGGTTGCAGGCTGGGGTTTTGTTCCTGGAACCCAGATCCCTACCCTTCCACTAGCCTCTCTTCCCACCACATGAGTCTCTCCTGGCTACCTTTCGCTCCAGGGAGCTGTGCTGTCCTTTCCACATTTTTGCTTTTTCTACCACTCTCAATGTTGCTTCTTTAGTGGTCCCCGGTTGAAGAGTCCTCTCAGTCCTCTTCAACATTGGTTTATCCAGATGATGGTTCTTAAAGTCAAGTTATAATCCACTTTGGTTCTGGGAGTTAGAAGTTGGTACATCCGCTCATTCCATTGCCATCTTTGTTTTTTATGTAAGAAAATTTAAATGATCAATTTAACAACTCCGGATCCCTTTTGGCTGGTTTACAGTCACAAAGTACCGTGAGTAGACACCTCCAGACTTCATACACGCCTTAGTTGCTTCATTTGTAATATCACCCACCTTGTAGAATTATAGTGAGGATAAAAAGGGATCACCTGTACACAGTCCTTAGGCTAGAATTGTCTAAATGTCCATGGATTTTTATTACCTGGTATTCTAGTACAAAAATTATTGCCTATTCTCCATTTTACTTTATGTGTAACTTTATAATAGCCTCTGATAAACTTTGACAGTAGAATTCATAAAAATCAAGTCAGCCCATATGTCAAATGCTTTAAGATATTTCAGCAAAATGCAATATCAAATAATGAGTCAACCTTCTTCCTCCTTTAATCACTCAGATATTAATACATTTCAATACTGATAATATTTAATTAGGTGTGGATACTATAATTAAATAATTTCTATGGTATGAATTATGAATTTAAAACTTAGTAATTGCTGTTTCTCTAAAGATAAGGACAATAACTACATGGTGAGTACTTTGATAGATACCTCAACAGAGAGAAAGAATTTCTATAGTTACTTAGAGTATATTTGTGTGTGTTAACAAAAATTTAATAATCTTGACTTATAGTTTACTATTAGCAAAGAAACATGCATAGCATAGCAATAAATATTATAACTCAAGAGAAATGTGAGGCTAGTATTTATTACATGTCAATATATCATTATTAGTGCTGTCTGTTTCAATGATGTTCCTCAGTTACTCTGTAATATGTCATTATAATTAAGTTGTAGATAAGAAAATTAAGGTTTAAAAAACTAAAGTAACTTTTCTAAAGTTACACAGTGGTTAGGTACAAAGCCAGGTTATTACCCAATTAGGGCTCATTTTATTATACCACACTGCCTCCAGGTTCTGTTAGATGGAAAGAGCAACAGTTACACTTTCAACCATATATTAGTGCCATTTTCCTCTTTCATTTTTGGAGACATCAGAGAAAAGTGGTTATGCAGAACATTCAGTCTAAATATATTTTAAAAGCTAGAAAATTGTATGTCTTTTTTAAAAAGAAGTATCTCTAATAATATATTTATAAGGAATTTACAGAATTGTATCAAACCTAAGCTCCATCAGAACTTCTACATCAGCCCTGGCCAGATAACTCAGATGCTTAGAGCATTGACCTGATATGCCAAGGTTGCAAGTTCAGTTGGCAGTCAGGGCACATATAAGATGTAACCAATGAATGGGCAACTACTTGGAGCAACAAATCAATGTATCTTTCTCTTTAAGATCAGTATGTTAAAAAAATTTAAGAATTTCCACATCATATTTTTGTAAAAAAAATAAGAACCAAATGCAATAGATATAAGCAATACAATATTTTGGACATTACATAAGCATAATAGTATTCTAATCTGAGTTCTGATTCAGACATCATTTGTTTCCTTTGTTAAAAGTTTACATTTTAAAAAATAATTAGCTCTCTCTATAAACAATTTTCTCTGAAAAGTTATATAATGTTGTTCAATAAAAAAATATATCGTCCTGGCCAATTGGCTCAGTAGTAGAGTGTGGATATCTGGTTTCAATTCCTGGTCAGGGCACACAGGAGAAGTGCCCATCTGCTTCTCCACCCCTACACCTCCTGCTTCTCTCTCTCTTCTTCTCCTCTTGCAGCCATGGCTCCATTGGAGTGAGTTGACCCTGAGTGGCAAGGATGGATCCATTGCCTCCACCTCAGGCACTAAGAAAGAGCTCAGTTACTGAGCAACAGAGCAACACACCAGATAGGCAGAGCATCACCCTTTGGTGGGCTTGCCAGGCAGATCCCTGTCAGGGCGCATGCGGAAGTCTGTCTCTGCCTCCCCTCCTCTCACTGAATTAAAAAAAGGTTATAAAATATAAAAAATAGTAATATCATTAAGTTGATTTTTAATTTGTAGCATCTGTTTTAGCCATAGGTATCACTTTATTTAAGAAAGTAATGGGACTATATCAAACTAAAAAGCTTCTTCACAGAAAAAGAAACTGATAACAAAACAAAGAGGCAGCCAGGTAAATGGGAGATAATATATGCAACCAATAGCTCCAATAAGGCGTTAATAGCCAAAACATATAAAGAATTCACAAAGCTCAGCAACAAACAAGCAAACATTCCAATTAAAAAATGGGGAGGGGACCTGAACAGACACTTCTCCCAAGAGGACATATTAATGCCCAACAGTTGTATAAAAAGCTGCTCATTGTCACTAGCTATTTGAGAAATGCAAATTAAAACTATAATGAAATGCCACCTCACATCTGTTAGATTGGCATTTATCAACAAGACAGGTAATAACAAATGTTGGAGAGACTGTGGAGACAAAGGAAACTTATTCATTGCTGGTGGGAATGCAAATTAGTACAACCATTATGGAAGAAAGTATGGTGATTCCTCAAAAAGTTAAGAATAGAATTACCATATGACCTAGCAATCCTTCCACTGGTGGCTACCCTAAATGCTCAAAAACATAGGTATATAAAGACATATGCACCCCTTTGTTTAGCGCAGCATTATTTACAGTGGCTAAGACATGGAAAAAACAAAGTGTCTCTCGACAGAGGATTGGATAAAGAAGATGTGGTACATATATACAATGGAATACTACTCAGCTATAAGACACGATGACATAGTGACATTTATGACAACATGGATGGACCTTGAGAACATTATACTGAATGAAATAAGTAAATCAGGAAAATCTAAGAACTGTGTAATTTCACACATAGTTAGAATAAGAAACTAAGACTTATGGACATAGATAAAAGTGAAGAAGTTACTAGGGGGCAGGGAACATAGGGGAGGAGGAGGGGGACTTGAGTGAATGGGGAGGGGGAGAGAATAGGGGAAGAGTGTAAAGAGGGACAAATATAAGGTGATGGAAAATAATTTGAATTTGGATGATGGGTATACAACATAATGAACAGTTAAATGCTATAGAAAGGTTCATCTGAAACCTATGTACTCTTATTGATCAATGTTACTCTGTTAAATTTAATTTTCTAAATACAATCTAAAAATAAAAATAATAGTAATGCTTGAATAAAATCTAAGAGTATGTTCTCTACTTCTGTGAATTACAGCTAAAAAACTGCTTGCTGTTTCAAAAGGAAGCCAAGTTAGCATATTATTTTTCAGGTCCATGCTCCATTAAGTTATCTATAAAATAGATTATGTGTTTGTTTTCAAAAAGTAGGTTTTATCAAACAGGTTTCCAAAAACAAGAAGTAAAGGGAAGACAGTTTGAGAAAAAAAATTGGTGATGCTGAGATTACCTTCTTGGTCTGGATAAGCAGCCATTAAAGCACATGGATATCCCAACAGGAGTGACACAGGGACTAAAGAAGAGTCTAGAACAGTGGTTCTTAACCTTTTTTGAGGTACCGAACCCACCAGTTTCATATGCGCATTCACTGAACCCTTCTTTAGTGATAAATAAAATATGATTTTTTTTCCAAATTTAAGACATAGGTATATGTTTTTTTATGGGTGCACAAAATGAGCCGTGCATGAACATCACCTTGCTCAAATAACAAAACCAACAAAGTGCATGAACGCACAACAAATTATGGTGTTACTTTATTCTGGCCTCTGCAAAAGAGGCTTTTCCAAACCCCTGAGACAGACTCATTGAACCCCTAAGGTTTGATAGAAGCCAGGTTAAGAACCACTGATCTAGAATTTTTCTTAGAGTTGGCCATAGATTTGGTTTTTATTAAAGGTACTCTGACACGAAGCAGGATAAATATGAGTCTAAAACAAGTTTAAAGGATTTAAGTTAAGACTGCCTAAGCACAGATATGTATACTTGTTTGAGGCTTTGCAAGCTGGCTTGGAATATTGCAAAGCCTTGGCAGACATCACTGAGAGTTAGAATCCTTTTTGAAGCAGCAGTAGTATGTTGTGTTTAACTAAACTGTCATAAGCAAAGTGTGAAAAAGTATTTTAGGAGACTATGGCTGTAGCTGAGTTGACAAACAGTTTTTCTGCCAAAAATTTATTTTAAAATGGTATTGGGAATTCTGAATCCATTTCTCAAAATATGTAATAGTGATAAAGTCACAGATGCCCAAATAATCCATATATATATATATAAATTTATGTGGTGAAATTATATTCTAATTTGAAATAGGATGGCAAGTTCACACCTCACTGGCTAAGAACTCATATCCTATAGGATCTTGCTGGCAGAAGTGGTGGATCATATGGAGTGGGCTAGAGAATTATAGACTTGGAAAACCAAGTACAGTAGAGCCTCACAGAGCTGTTTGAAGTTAGTTTTTCTTATAGCATTAAATGCTCTTTATAACACTTTATAAGATAACTTAAACATGTAGAATAGTTTTATAAGATGGCATTATATTTATGTCCTAAAGAATATTATTATTTTACTGATATTTTTTCATTGTGTGTTTATTATTTAGTGGGTGTATTTTCTTATTTGTTTTGTTTGTTTGTTTGTTAAAATGGCATTAATTATTGCCTGTGAAGTTTCTCATGTTTATTAGATCATTAAATACTTGGAGATGTATCTTAAGATATTTTCAATTGGAAAGAAAAAATAACACCTGACTAATTGTTTTCTTTCATTCTCTAATAAATAAACAAGTTTTTGATACACTAAGGTAATTAAATATTTTTTATAATGTGGATCTGGAAATAAGACACATTTAAGATGCATAAAAGAAGTTAGAGTAAATATTTATTTTAATACCAGTATTTATTTGGCAGAATAGAGTCATCCGCCTAAGTTGCTCTTATAAGGAATTAATGAAACTTTCTTTACACTCCCAGGGAAAGAACTTCCTTTCTCTATGTTTTCTTTCTTCTGTCCCCTTCTTATTGTCTCTCTGCCTCCCTCTTTCACTGTTACTCTCTTCAACTCTTACACACTTTCATTCTAGAGGTAAGCATTCATGTTCCAGGCACTGGGCTAGGTGTTGAGGACATAGTGGTAACCAGAGAGGTTCTGCCTGCCCACAAAGGCTGACATTTTGGAGAAGACAGGCATGAAACATTTTTTAAGAATAAGATGATTATTACAAAAAAACAGTGAAGTATATAAAATGAGTTTCTGACTTTTACTTTGTAGTTGAGATAGTAGTTAAATGAGGGAATTTATCATATATAGGGAAAATTGGTTAAAACTGATACTTAGCATTACTTATCAATATAACATTTTAATTTTCTGATGATGTTAAATTTGAAAGTAATTACAAAGAAAATAAAAGGAGTGATTCAGTTTTGGGGACTGACATGACAGAATGCTAAAGGGAATTGGAATTCAGTAACTCTAAAGTTACCGTATAATTAATTATTTGCCTTTCAGGTAGCCTGTTATTTATCCCTGTTCACAGCTGCTTTAGTCTAAAAAACATAAAACTAGAGATAAAGAGTCTCTAATTCTCTATTAGTGGTTGTTATACTCTTTCTTCTTTGTCTCCTCTTCTGTTTCTTTAGTTTGTAGACACTTGATGCTTAAATTCCTTCCTGTAGGTCTCCACTCTCATTAACCAGACTCCTGTGCTGGGTTCAGCAGCTTTATTTCTGAAGCTTTTCCTGACTCATTTATCTCTCTTTCACTAGTAATGGTTTTCCCCATAAATGTCCCTTTTTCTTCTTCTCTTTTTTAAAGTATCAGGATATAACCAAGCCTGTGTTGCTACTAATTGATCTCATCTGACATTTACCAGCTGCTTTCTTATGTGGAACAGATTTTATGCCTACTTATCTTCACTTCTGGAACCACAGGACCCAGAATATGCCATGTGCACAGGCTTGTTATAACCTGCTAACTGTCCCCTGTACAAGCTGGTCTACATTATCAATTTAGATATTCATAGTTTTCTAAACATTTGAACTTGACCTTTACTAGCCTATTCAGGGTGCTCTTTATCCCATGAGGCAGTGGTCTCCTTGAGGTAGGTCTCTTTCAATTATAGCCACAACTGAATGTCCAGTGTTCAATAAAATATTTTTTGAGTAAATAATTTGCTTATTTTACCTTAGTTCTCTCATTCTTATAAAAAATGCATATACTCTATGTTTAAATGTCTACAAGTATTACTACATTTCATAACACTTTCCAGTTTATAATCATGCATATGATTCATTATTTAAATCAGTAATTCTAAGCAGGGTAACCATGCTAAAGTTTGTTCTCCTATTTTTATGTCATACTATAATCAAAATAACATATAACTTTGCTCCTTCAAAAACTGTTTATCATTACTAATTAATTTTATAGCTTTATTGTTGGGAAGATAAAATATATTATGCTCACTTTGTTAGAGATGGCCCTGCCCATGTGGAAGCCTGTCGCCCAGGTGATTATTTGGGATAGGCGTGATTATGTTAAAATGTGTGTAAGGGACGGGCTGTAAGCAGGCAGAGTCATCATAGCCCAAGGCGTAGTTAAAGACTAAGCCTTTCCCACCCTTTTTGATGTGGGGTGGTGCACTCTTATGAGGAATTTCATTATGCCTCAGATAAGTGACTTTGTTATCAGAGACTTCCTTGTTTGTATATTGGATTAAAGGTTTTGAATTTATACTATAAAATGGGGCAGATCAGGGAGGTTGCTCTCTCTATGTTCCTGAGATTACCATTAGGGAGGAGAGCAGAGAAAGGCCACGTGGAGGAGAGGAGAAGAAGCCACGATGGTGGAGTGCTGAGGAAGAAGCCAGTTTGTGCAGAGTTTGTGCTAGAGAAGAGGATTGGAAACAGAGGTGAATAAGACCAGTGAGCTAGAAACCTTTGATTCTAGAAAACTCGGATAAGTCAGTCACTTTGGGAGCACCAAATGAGTGGGTTTTGGAGCCCAGTGTGTGTTTTTGCTTGCCCACTGGGTGCAAGCTAGGATTAAAGATGATGGCCTACCAGTTTTGGCTCCAATGTTTTATTACTGTCTGTCTGAATCTAAAGTAAACCTGCATGAGCCAGGCTGCTGTGATGCTGGTTGCAACTACTGGCTTTACAGTTCCCCATCTCCTTCTCTCTGCACAAACTGGCTTCTCCATCGGCACTCTGCCATCTTGGCTGCCTCTCCTCTGCAATACTGATGGCAGAATCTGAGCAAGTGAGATCCCCCAGTCTGCTTTATTTTACAGTGTAGAAACTAAAGCCTATAAGCCAATATACAAATATGGAACTCTCTGATACAAAGCTATTTATCTGAGGTGTTGGGCAGATAAAATATATTATGCTCACTTTGTAAAAGATGTCACTGTCTATGTGTGCAAGTTTTAAAAGTAAGCTTTTCCCCACACCCTTGATTGATTGGATGATCTGGGGTGATGCACTCTCATGAGAAATCCTCTCATGCCTCAGATAAGAGACTTTGTATCAGAGACTTCCCTGTTTGTATATTGGATTAAAGGTTTGGATTTCTACACTATAAAGTGGGGCAAGGCCGGGAGCTTTCTGTCTCTTGGTTCCTGAGGTTAGTGTTAGAGAGGAGAGCAGATTAAGGCCATGTGGAGACCAGGAGAAGTAGCCAAGATGGCAGAGTGCTGAGGAAGAAGCCAGTTTGTGCAGAGAGAAGGAGATAGTAAACAGAGGTGAATAAGTCTGGTGAGCTAGAAACCTTTGATTCTAGAAAACTTGGATAAGTCAGTAGCTTTGTGAACACCAAATGAGTGGGTTTTAGAGCCCAGTGTGTGTTTTTGCTTGCCCATTGGGTGCAAGCTGGAATTAAAGTTGATGGCTCACCAGTTCTTGGCTCCATTGTTTCATTACCGACTGTCCAAATCTAATGAGAACCTGCACTGGCCAGGCGGCTGTGATAGTGGCCTTGGCCTTGGCCTTGGCTCCTGGCTTTACATTTGGCATAGTCGGTGGCAGGATTAGACACAGTTTGGTATGGAGCCACCACAACCTTTGAGCAGTGCAGTAGAGGACTGGCTGCTATTATGGTTCCCCATCAATCTCTTTTTGGAAACCATAGGCTGACTGACTTTTACAGCGTGAGGAAACCATGAGCTTTGTGGAAGAGGCTTCCCAGGACTTGCAAACCGAGCAGTGGAAGGAGCTGGAGGAAAGGTGGGAGAAACAGATGCTGACCTTGGAGCTGGAGGAAGCGCTGGAGGAGGCCAACCAGGTTTGTGAGATTCGCCTGGAAATGGAGCAGTTGCCAGAGAAGGAATCACAGGTTCGTGAGTTGCAGATTGCCCTGGATGTTATGGAGAGCCAGTAGTGGTGGGAGTCTGGAGCTGTGGCCTGGGCTGGAGCTGCAAGGCCTGCAGAGCAGAAGGCAGCAGTGGCCTGGAGCTCAAGCCTAACAGCAGGAACTGATGTTTTCAGTTCCTCTTTGGAGGATGAGGAAAATCAGGCTGGAGTTGCAATCTGCAGTCTCCAGAAGGTGAGAGCTTAGCTGGAAGGAGCTCCTACTATACCACTGGTAGGTCTGTGATTTGGGGACATAAGGGTGGATGCCATCTTGCTCTCCAGAGTAGAGATGGAAATGCTGAGTGCCATTGCCACATGCGTCTCTTTAGGACAGTGTGAGACCTGCTATGATAGCAGGGATGAGGGGGGACGCTAACACCCCATGTGCGTGGAGTGATTTTCTGAACTACGACTGGAATGAGTACTGGCTCATTTGTTGAATGGACTTATGGATTTTGGACAATGTGAAATACCCTGATGGGGTAGGGGGTGGCTTTGCTGGAGGCCCTCCCCCTGCCCTGGGAAGCCTATCAAATGGCAAGAAAGAAGGCCAAGGACATTTTGCGCTTTTGGCAAAGTGCTCAGAGACTGGTGAAATGTATCTTTGTAATTGTTGAAATTGTATGATTTGTCATGTTGTGTAATTTGTGTACTGTGACTAATTTCCTTGTACAGGGATGCTGGTGGTGTAGATTGTGGGTAGTAAAGTTAGCATAGGGGTGGACTGTTGGGCAGATAAAATATACTATGCTCACTTTGTTAAAGAAGGTGCTGCTCTTGTGCAAGTTTTGAAAGTAAGCTTTTCCCCACACCCTTGACTGATTGGATGATGTGGGGTGGTGCCCTCTCATGAGGAATCTTCTCACTATGCCTCAGATAAGTGACTTTGTATCAGAGACTTCCTTGTTTGTATATTGAATTAAAGGTTTAGATTTCTACACTATAAAGTGGGGCAGACTGGGAGCTTGCTCTCTCTTGGTTTCTGAGGTTAGCATTATAGAGGAGAGTAGATTAAGGCCACATGGATGAGAGGAAAAGCAGCCATGATTACAGAGTGCTGAGGAAGAAGCCAGTTTGTGCAGAGTTTGTGTAGAGAGAAGGAGATGGGAAACAGAGGTGAAAAAGTCAGGTGAGCTAGAAACCTTTGATGCTAGGAAACTCAGTTAAGTCAGTAGTTTTGTGAGCACTGAAAGAATGGGTTTAGGAGCCCAATGTGTTTTTTTACTTGCCCACTGGATGAAAGCTAGAATTAAAGTTGATGGCTTACCAGTTCTTGGCTCTGTTATTTCATTACTGACTGTCTGAATCAAATGCGAACCTGCATGGTCCAGGCGGCTATGATGGTGGCCGTGACTACTGGATTAAAAATGTCATGCATGTGGAAACCGAGAGCTATATGAAAGAGGCTACCTGGGACCAGCACAACGAGCAGTGGAAGGTTGCTGGAGGAAATGTGGGAGAAACAGATGCCAACTCCGGTGCTGGAGGAGGAGGCCTACTAGGTTTGCGAGATTCGCCTGGAAATGGAGCAGATGCTGGAGAAGGAATAACAGGTTCATGAGTTGCTGCTTTCCCTGGATGATGTGGAGAGCTAGCAGCAGCAGGAGGTAAGGGCTGAAGCCAGTGCTGGAGCTGAGGCTGAGGTGGGGGCTATAAGGCCCATGGAGGAGAAGGCAGTGGTGGCCAAGAGCATGAGCCCAGCATCAGGAGCTGATGTTTTCAGTTCCTCTTTGGAGGATGAAGAGAAAGAGTCTGGAGTTGCAATCTGTAGCCCCCAGAAGGTGAGAGCCCAGCAGCAAAGAGTAGCTATGCTCCTAGTAGGTCTGTGATTTTGGGACATAGGGGTAGATGCCATCATGGTCCCCAGAGCAGAGATGGATATGCTGACTGCCATTGCCACATGCTGCACTTTAGGACAGTGTGACACCCGCCATGATGGCAGAAATGAGGGGGGAGGTTAACACTGCTGTGAGTGGACTGATTTCCTGGACTATGACTGGAGTGTGCACTGGCTCTCTTGCTGGATAGACTTACAGATTTTGGACACTGTGAAATATGCTGACGGGGTGGTGATGGCTTTTCTGGAGACCCTCCTGCTCCAGGAAGCTTTTTCCATGGCTAGAAAGAAGGCTGAGGACATTTTGCACTTTTGGCAAAGTGCTCAGAGATTGGTGAAATGTACCTTTGTAATTGCTGAAATTGTATGATTTGTCATGTTGGTGTAATTTGTGTAATGTGCCTGATTTCCTTGTACAGGGATGCCGGTTGTGTAGATTGTAGGTAGTAAAGTGAGCATAGGGGTGGATTGTTGGGCAGATAAAATATATTATGCTCACTTTGTTAAAGATGGCACTGCCCATGTGCATGTTTTAAGAGTAAGCTTTTCCCCACACTCTTGACTGATTGGATGGTGTTGGGTGGTGCACTCTCATGAGGTATCCTCCCATTATGCCTCGGATAAGTGACTTTGTGTCAGAGACTTCCTTGTTTGTATATTGGATTAAAGGTTTGGATTTCTACACTATAAAGTGGTGCAGGCCGGGAGCTTGCTCTCTCTTGGTTTGAGATTAGCATTAGAGAGAAGAGCAGAGAAAGGCCACGTGGAGGAGGCCAGGAGAAGCAGCCAAATGGCAGAGTACTGAGGGAGAAGCCATTTTGTGCAGAGTTTGTGCAGAAAGAAGGAGATGGGGAACAGTGGTGAAAATGTCTGGTGAACTAGAAACCTTTGTTACTAGGAAACTCTCATAAGTCAGTAGCTTGGTGAGCACCGAATGAGTGGGTTTTGAAGCCCAGTATGTGTTTTTGCTTACCTGCCTGGTGCAAGCTATAATTAAAGCTGATGGCTCACCAGTTCTTGGCTCCATTATTTCATTACCGACTGTCTGAATTCAATGTGAACCTGCAAGTGACTGGCCACAATGGCGGCTCCTGGCTTTCCAAGCTTCATCCATGCTTTAAAGACCATTCAAATCAGCAAGTAACACTTATCAGGGATTAACTCCTTTGAGAAGTGGGAGGTCTTAAGAAAATTGTAAATCCTAAGCACAACCTAGAAAATTATGTGTTAGACACAGAGGAACACAGTCAGGAGATATTTTCCAGATTTTCAATTTATCTCTGTTGAAAAAATTGTAATTTGTTTTCTGATAGTCTTTAAAGTTTTAGTATTTTTTAATTTCCTCTATAAAATAACCAGTTAATAGACACAACACATTTTTGCACTAATGCCATATTACTTTTTAAAGCTATATACAGTCTCTATTATAATGACTTTACTTATAATTTTTTTACTTTACAATGACGTAAAGGCAGTATGCATTCAGTATAAAGAAATCCTACTCTGAAATTTGAATTTTGATCTTTTCCTGGGCTACTGATATGTGGTATCATATTCTCTGCTGATGCAGGGCAGTAGCTCCGAAGAACAGCTCTCAGTCAGCCACACAATCATCAGAGTAAACAACCAGTACTCCACAGTGTACTCACTGGGTTAGATGACTTTTCCCAATAGTAGGGTAATGGAAGTGTTCTGATCATATTTACAGTAAGCAAAGCTAAGTTATGAAGTTTGGTAGCTTGGGTGTACTGATTACATTTTCAGCTTACAATGGGCTTATTGAGACATAACCCCATCATAAGTCGAGGAGCATCTGTAATTATGCAGAGCATTTATTTTAGTTCAAAGAGCAAAATTGAATTCAAAAAGATATCTCTATTGTCTCATAAACCAAAAATGTATTTAGTCACAGCCACTTCCAAGAGCAAATGATTTTTGTAAGGCCAGTGGCCAAGGCCACCATTACAGCAGCCTGGCTCATGCAGGTTCACATTAGATTCGGACAGACGGTAATGAAAGAGTGAAGCCAAGAACTGGTGAGCCATCATCTTTAATTCTAGCTTGCCCCTAGTGGGCAAGCATAAACACACACTTAGCTCCAAAACCCACTCATTTGGTGCTCACAAAGCTACTGACTTATCCGAGTTTCCTAGAATCAAAGGTTTCTAGCTCACCAGACTTACTCACCTCTGTTTCCCATCTCCCTCTCTCTGCAAAAACTCTGCACAAACTGACTTCTCCTTCAACACTTTGCCATCTTGGCTGCTTCTCCTGGTCTCTATGTGGCCTTAATCTACTTTCCTCTCTAATACTAACCTCAGGCCTTGCCCCACTTTATACTATAGAAATCCAAACCTTTAATCCAATATACAAATGAGAAAGTCTGTGATACAAAGTCACTTATCTGAGGCATAATGAGAGGATTTCTCATGAGAGTGCAACATCTCACATCATCCAATCAGTCAAGGTTGTGGGGAAAAACTTACTCTTAAAACTTATATGTGAGCAGTGCCATCTTTAACAAAATGAGCATAATATCTGCCCAACAATTTTCTACAGAAATCATTAATTTCAGTAACAGTCAACTTAGTGCAAGTCTCCAAGGTCTTATATACTCTAAGAAATTGAGTACTCTTCACAACTCAAGTGTCATCAGAGCCATGACTCAAACATTTGAAACTATTTTATTTGAATTGATGAATTACATTAGGTTTACTGTTTCTAAACTTCCTCTCCATCTCATATACATTTTCTATTCTTTTAATTAAATCAACACACTTTAATACTTGTAATCTTAGAATTCTGGAACACTAAAGTGTTATGTTAATTTCTTTGACATGCATATTTAAATTAAGACAATAAATTAAATTTTACTCTTTTTATTTTATTATTTATTTATTTTTTATTTATTCATTTTAGAGAAGAGATACAGAGTGAAAGTGAGTGAGAGAAAGAGAGAGATAGAGAGAAAGGGGGGAGGAGCTGGAAGCATCAACTTCCATATGTGCCTTGACCAGGCCAGTGCAGGGTTTTGAACTGGCGACCTCAGTGTTCTCAGGTCAACGCTTTATCCACTGCGCCACAACAGGTCAGGCCAAATTTTACTTTTTTTTTAAAGTCACAACTGAGAACTATTTATTTGTTTATTTTTATGATTTTATTTATTAACTTTAAAGAGAAAGAGAGAGAAAGAAGGGGTGAGATGTAGGAAGCATCAACTCCTATATGTGCCTGACTGGACAAGCTTAGGGTTTCAAACCAGCAAAGTCAGCAATTCAGGTTGACACTTTATCCACTGTGCCTCCACAGGTCAGGCAAGTTATGTCTTCTAAAATACCATCCACTTAATATCTTTGTAACATTTAAAGATTTTAATATTTCTTAATTTTTGATTTTTGGAACATATTTTGGAATTACCTTTTCAGATTTCTATTTGATCAATCTTAGTGCTCTTTTGAATTCTTTATTCTTAGCCCATCTCTTCTCAGCCTATTATCGTTTTCTTTCTGTTTATAGATAGTCTCACTAATTTCCACGAATTTGATTTCATTTGTACAACAAAGTATATTAATGTGCAAGGTGCTAGGTATATATAAATGTAAACTAAATATTAATCTGGCTTCTAGAACAGGGTTTGGAAACTGATGGCTCATGAGCCAGATGTGGCTCTTTTGATGGTTGCATCTGGCTCACAGACAAATCTTTAATAAAAAAAATAATAACATTAAAGATATAAAACATTCTCATGTATGACAATCCATTCATTACCTACCATTCATGCTTATGGTTGCGGGTGGATAGAGCAAATTACAGCTGTCCTACAGGACAATACCAAATTTTTATTGAATAATGCATAAAGTACATGGGTTGTTGTGAGGTCAGGAGGTAAACTTCCCTCCTTTTAATCAAGTAGTCAGCTAGCTAATTGCAGAAACTCTTTTGATGAAGATAGCTAAAAGAAAAAAAGATGAAGAGCATTGTACTTTTCAGCAGGGATGGAGAGAGAAATTTGCCTTGCTGAAGAGAGCAGGTTCTGCAGTGTGCCTACTATGCAATAATAAAATTCCATCGATGAAATTATCAAATGTAAAGTGGCACTTTGAAACATGCCATACTATATTTGCATCAAAATATCCAGGGAGGGACAGCAAAAGAAAGCATGTCAAGAGCTACTGTTCAGAGTGTGAGCTAGTCAGCAGCAACTTTGTGTTTGGACCCAACAAGGTGACTGAAATTTGGCTTGCTTTGTTGGTGCTTTAGCAATTGTGAGAAATGGAAAGCCATTCACAGATAGGGAGTATGCCAAAACATTCATGCTTGATGGTGCCAATAAACTTCTTGATGACTTTTTGGATAAAGACAAGATAATCAAACGTATAAAGGACATGCCTCTGTTGGCAAGTACTGTTCACGATCATACCATCATAATGACAAATCAAACTGAGGCAACACAAGAGGACATAAATGCAGCACCATTCTTTTCACTTGCTTTGGAAGAGTCAACAGACGTAAGACTTTCATGCTAGTTTAGCGTGATTGCAAGGTATGCTGTCGATGACACACTAAGTGAGGAAAGTCTTTCTGTTTTGCCTATAAAAGAGAACAAGAAGGGAGGATTTATTCAAGTCTTTCACTGAGTTTGCTAAAGAAAAATATCTATCATCTACCGATGGATAAATTTAATTCGGTGTGTATTGATGGTGCTCTGTGCATGGTGGGGAAAAACAGATAATTTGCAGTGCTTCTTCATGAACATAAAAAAAGACCTACTCTAAGTTTTTACTGCATCTTACATCAGGAGGCGCTTTGTGCTCAGATATGTTGCGAGCAGCTTGGTGAGGTGATGTCGCTGGTCATTCAGGTGGTCAACTTTATTGTTGCCCGAGCTTTAAAAAAAAAAGTTTAAAACACTGCAGGAAGAAGTTGGAAATAATTATACTGGTCTGCTTCTGGAAAGCAATATGCATTGATTGTCAAAAGGGAAGGTGCTAAGCCATTTTGCAGCTTGTCTGAGAAAAATCTGGACTTTTCTTGAAATGAAAAACGTTGAGCAACCTGAGTTAGCTAACACTGAGTGGCTCCTGAAGTTCTACTATATTGTGGACATGACTGAACATTTAAATCAGCTTACTGTGAAAATGTAAGGTGTGGGAAATACAGTCTTAACCCTTCAACAAGTTGTGCTTGCATTTGAAAACAAGTTAGAACTCTTCATTGTCAACATTGAAACAGGTGGTTTACTACACTTTGAAAACCTGGGAGAGTTTAAAGATGCATGCACAGCAAGTGACCCTGCTCAACATGGTGATCTCCAGCAGCTAGCAGGCTTCACATCTAATTCCCTGTAGTCATTCAAGCATGTTTTGGAGAATTTTGTGAGTGCACTCATCTTTTTAAGTTCATCACGCATCCACACAAGTGTGCAGTGGACAGTGCTGAACTGAATGACATCTCTGGTGTCTTCATCAGAGATTTTGAGCTACAAGCTGCTGACTTGAAGGCCTCAGACATGTGAGTGAATAAGTTCAAATCACTGAATGAAAATTTGGAAAGCCTTGCACAATAGCAAGCAGAGTTGGTGAGTAAACACAAGTGGGGAAAAATGATAAAAACTTTAACCCATGGCCCAGCTGATTGTCAAAACTTGGAATACGCTTCCCATCACATACCTCACACTGCAGTGAGTGAGTATGGTTGTATTGACAATGTTTGGCTCTACGTATGCATGTGAGCAGTCTTTCTCACATCTAAAGGACATTAAGACCAACATACTATTATGTTAATGGATGGAAGTGTCAATGCAGGCATGAAGCTTAACCTCACACGTACCAATCAGACTACAAAGCATGCAGTACCAGATGTCACATTAATGGTAAGAAGTACTTTATTCATCATTGGTTAGAAACAGCATAACAACATTATTAAAAATATTTCAGAGACTTATTGTACTTTAAAAGTGTTGGTCTTACATAAAGTGCACACATTTACTTGTATTTAGTGTTAAACGTACTGTATGGCTCTCACAGAATTACATTATAAAATATGTGCGTTTATGGCTCTCTCAGCTAAAAAGGTTCCCAACCCCTGCTATAGGCATTAATATTTTTATTGTGTGTAATTGGTAAGTCTGGAAGGTTTTCAGCAGAATAATCAATTTAATGACACTGTGGTACATATTGACAGAGAATAGTGACATATATACCTGTTCCAGGATATCCTGATAGCTCTGAATAAGTATATAATCTATGCAACTAGCATGAGAAAGAAAAGACATTTGAGGAAAGGAAATATTAAAATTCAGTACATACTATGTGCTTTGCTCTTCACCTTAATTAATTCTTAAAACATTCAATTAGTTAGAGGTTATATCCATTGTTTCCATAAGGGAGTTACAAAAATTTGATTTGTCTTGTTGAAGACAACACAAGTTGTAAGTGGAGAAACCAGAATTTGAAACTAACCTTAACCCTTGACAGTTGGCTCAGTAGTAGAGCATTTGCCTGGCTGTGGAAGCCCCGGTTTCATTCCCACTCAGGGCACCCGGAATAAGCAAACATCTGCTTCTCTACATTTCCCCCTCTCTTTTCTCTCTCTCTCTAGTCCCCTTCTGCAGCCATGGCTGTATGAGCAAATTTGCCCCAAGTACTAAGGATGGCTCCAAGGCCTTGCCTCAGGTGCTAAAATAGCTTGGTTGCTGAGCAACAGAGCAGCAACCCACATGGGTAGAACATCAGCCCCAGATGAGGGTTGCTGGTAGATCCTCCTCTAGGTGCAGGTGAAAGTTTTCCTCTCCTCCTCACTGCCTCTCACTTCATTAAAAAAAATAATAAACTAACCTTAATGAGTTTATAGAACCATATTATACTCTTGTATAAATAGGTGTAGTATTAAAATAAATTCTTTTTCTCTCTGAGCTTATTTAAAGTTTGAGAAAGAAGAAATTGTCATGGTAGGTGCTGTGGCATTTATCAAGATAGAGGTGTTCAGTAAAAAAATATGTTTTAGAGTTAAAACATTCAAATTTTTGTTGAGTAAACTTGAGATTCTCAGAGAGCTTAAAGGGAAATTTTCTAAAATTATTTTGAAAATACATATATAATATTTAGGAAAGATTTTATCAGAGTTTCTAGAACAGAGGTTGGGAACCTTTTTGGCTGAGAGAGACATGAATGCCACCTATTTTAAAATGTAATTCTGTGAGAGCCATACAATATGTTTAACACTAAATACAACTAAATGTGTGCATTTTATGTAAGACCAACACTTTTAAAGTACAATAAGTCTCTGAATTGTTTTTAATAACATTGTTATGCTGTTGCTAACCAATGATGAATAAAGTACTTCTTGCCATTAATATGACTTCTGGTGCCACATGGTTTTGCTGATGGCTTTGTAGTCTGGTTGATAAATGATAAGATTAAGCTTTATGCAGGCATTGAGACTTCCATTTGTTAATGTGATTGTATGTTGGTCTTAATGTTCTTTAGATGTGAGAAAGACTGCTCACATGCATACGTAGAGCCAAGCATTGTCAGTACAGCAATACTCACATGCTGCAGTGTGTGGTATGTGATGGGAAGCGTGTTCCAAGTTTTGACAATCAGCTGGACCATGGGTTGAAGTTATTTCATTTCTCCCCTCTTGTGTTTGCTCGCAAACTCTGCTTGCTATCATGCAAATTATTCCAAATTTTTATTCAGTGACTTCAACTTATTCAGTCACATGTCTGAGGCTTTCAGGTCAGCAGCTTGTAGCTCAAAATCTCTGAAGGAGATACCAGGGTGTAACACAGGTTGGCGCTGTCCACTGAACAATCATTCGGATGAATGATGAACTTAAAAAGATGAGTGCACTCACAAAATTCTCCAAAGCATGCTTTGAATGACTGCAGAAGATTAGACGTAAAGCCCACTAGCTCCTGAAGATCAAGATGTTGAGCAGGGTCACTTGCTGTGCATGCATCTTTAAACTCTCCCAGGTTTTCAAAGTGTAGTAAACCACTTGTTTCAATATCGAGAATGAAGAGTTCCAGCTTGTTTTCAAATGCAAACACTGCTTGTTGAAGGGATAAAACTGTATTTCCAATGTCTTGCATTTTCACATTGAGCTGGTTCAGATGTTCAGTCATGTCCACAAGATAGTAGAACTTCAGGAGCCACTCAGTGTTAGCTAACTCAGGATGCTCAACATTTTTCATTTCAAGAAAAGTCCAAATTTTGCTCAGACTACCCACGAAGCGGCTTAGTACCTTCCCTCTTGACAACCAATGCACATTGCTGTGCAGAAGCAGACCAGGATAATTCTTCCCAACTTCATCCAACAGTGTTTTAAACTGGCGATTATTTAAAGCTTAGGCAAAAATAAAGTTGACACCTGAATGACCAGTGACATCACCTCACCAAGCTGCTCACCACATATCTGAGCACAAAGTGCCTCCTGATGTAGGATGAAGTGAAAACTTAGGATGGATCGCTTTTCATGTTCACAAAGAAGCGCTATGAATCCTCTGTTTTACCCCAGAATGCATGGAGCACCATCAGGACACACCAAAACAAGTTTATTCATTGGTAGATTTTTTCTTTAGCGAACTCAGTTAAAGACTAGAATATATTCTCCCCTCTTGTTGTCTCTTTTATAGGCAAAACAGCAAGACTTTCCTCACTTAGTGTCACTGACAGCATACCTTGCATTCACGCTGAACTGGGATAAATGGCTTACTCTGTTGACTCATCCAAAGTGAGGGAAAAGAATGGTGCTGCATTTATGTCCTTCACTTGTGTTGCCTCAGTTTGATTTGTCACCATTATGGTATAATTGTGAACAGTTCTTGCCAAGAGAGGCATGTTCTTTATTTGTTTGATTATCTTGTCTTTATTCAAAAAGTCGTCAAAAATTCATTGGCAACATCAAGCATGAATGTTTTGGCATACTTCTCATCTGTAAATGGTTTTCCATTTCTCACAATTGCTAAAGCACCAGCAAAGCTAGCCAAATTTCAGTCACCTTGTTTGGTTCAAACACAACGTTGCTGCTGACTAGCTTTCACTCTGCACAATAGCTCTTGACATGCTTTCTTCTTGCTGTCTCCCACTGGATATTTTGATTCAAATGTAGTATGGTGTTTGTCAAAGTGCCACTTTATATTTGACTGTTTCATTGATGGAATTTTATCATTGTATATTAGACACACCGCAGAACCTGCTCTCTCCACAAAGGTGAATTCCTCTGTCCATTCCTGCTGAAAGTACAATACTTCTCATATTTTTTTTTAGCCATCTTCTTCGTCAAAAGGGTTTCTGCAATTAGCTAGCTGACTGCTTCATTAAAAAGAGGGAAGTTTACTTTCTGACCTCCCAACAACACATGCACATTACACATTATTTAATAAAATTTTGGTGTTGTCCCAGAGGACAGCTGTGATTGGCTCCAGCCACCTGCACCATGAACATGAGCTGTAGAAAATGAATGGATTGTAATACATGAGAATGTTTTATATCTTTAACCTTATTAATATTTTTTTATTAATGATTTATCTGCAAGCCAGATGCAACCATCAAAAGAGCCACATCTGGCTTACAAGTTATAGGTTCCCGACCCCTGAACTAGCAGATGGGAAAGTATGGGGTTTCTTAGCCTCCATAACCATGTGAGCCAAATTCTATAATAAAGCTGCTCTTGTATATATACTCATATAGCATTTTAGTTCTGTTTTCTGGAGAAGTCTGGCTAAAGCATACACCTTTCTAATCTACTTTTATATAATTCTGGCAGTTATTCTAAATACTCAAAAATTACAACATCAGGGCCATTTTTTGGCTTGTCCCTAGTGTTTGTTTACTTTCCTCCTTTTAGGTCCCATTTTTCTGCTTCTTTATAGGAATTAAAAAATGTATGATATGCTAGACATTGTGTGTAAAATAGCAGCATGCGCTGCAATGTAATTTTAAAAACTACATCTTTTTCTCTCTGAATGTTGATAATGCTACTTTATCATTCCACTTTGAAATTGAGCTAAATTTGGGCATTGTTGCAACTTTTGTTGGATTCAGTTTACCCTTACCTTCAAATCTTCTAAAGAGGAAATCTTCTAAAGCTCTCTGTAGAGCTCTTAATGTTTATGGCATAAAAATGTCCTATTTTCAAAAATGATGGGGAATCCTCTTAGCTTTTTAATGGCTGCCTAGCTTTCTGCACCTTGTTTAATTTTTATTTTGGTGACCAGCCCCCAGTATTTGAAGGTATGATTTATACACATTAGTATTTCATGAGTTAATCTCTCAGCAATTCTTTTCTGGCCTAGCCTTCAACATATTACCTATGCACTCCCTGAAGATTAATGGGGAAATGTTGGAGGTGGATGCAAACTTGCTGTGTAGCTGAAGTTCCACAAGATTCTTTCTTTTCCCATGAAATTTCTAGTGAAACAGCCACATGACTCCTCTCCTAAAATGGGCTTTAATATCTTGAAATAAATGCACTAAACTTTCTTAAGCAAAGTCATCATCAGCCTTCTGATGGGTTTAAAAGTATTATTTGGTAATTTATCTGACTTATTTTTATTTTTCTTTATTTGTTTTTGTAGGGGAGCCACAGCCTCATAACATTTCAAATATTAATCAAAAATGGAAGTTTCTTTTTGTTTGTCTTATAACTCTTTAGTTTTTACTAGGATGATTTAGAAATAAATATACAGTATCCACTACTCATTTATATAATTGAAAATTCTAAATATCATGTTAGAGGTGTGATTAAGATTTTTTTTTGTGGTATATAGATGCTTATGCATTTTTATAAAGAACACATCATCAATATCACACAAAAATGCCCATGGTGTCTTTCTAGGTTTCACTAAACAATCTGATTCTCAAAAATGCCACAGACTATGTTTGGCAAGAGGCTCACTTAAATTTAGGTCAGAAAATACAATTTTCCAGCAGAGCAGTAAAACATATCTTACTCTATGTGTGCCCTTGGAATAGTCGGCATAGCATCCAGGAGCTATTCTCTTTGCTTCATCAGTTGATAGGTCATGGATGAGGAAATGAAAGGAGACTCACACTGCAGAGATAAGAAAATGACCTGGGGTACTACTCATTCCCCACAGGAACTAATATCTCTTATAACAACCCTATAGGTATGTTTTTCAAGTTTCAGCAAAAGATAAAGAAGTTGCAAGGGTCACTGAAACCAGAAATGCTCAAAATATGGCTTCCTATCAGGTATTTATAATCTTTTCATCCTAGATGCAATTTATCTAACAGTGGTCAATTTTACCATAAGAAATGTTCTACTTCTATACAGTTCTCAGGAGAAAACAAATAGAGAATTGACTGAAGTTTAAATTATCTTCCAGAGTTTCACATCATTATTTAGAGGTACTTGAATTTTTAATGTTTTAACGTTGAAAATTTTGGAACACGTAAACTATATTTTTCACAGAGAATGTTATAAATTATCAGAATTTAAATATAAATTGTAACAATTTTTTTCTGTGTGTGTACATAAGGTTTTAACTTCACCTCAATGCTAATTGATATGGAGGCAAAATAATTTATAAAAGCCACAAATTTAAATTTGATATCATTGGTTTTTATGTGAAATTAAAAAGAAACTAAAATTTTGTTGGAAGCATATTTGTTTGTATTAAAATCATCTCATGCAATAAAACGGACTGAATTTATAATCCTTTTGTCAATATGCATTTCAAAATAACATATTTATTTTGTATATTATTTATGTACTAAATGTTAATTGTCATTTGGACATTACGAAATATAATTAAGAAATAGGAACATTGCTAAAGCCACCTGAGAAATAAAAATAAAATATGAGCTTTAGAAGAGTTAAGTAATTTGCTCTCAGTTGTAAGGCCATTGCAGTTGCAAAGCCATTGAGTTTTTGTTGCAAAATTATATTTAATCCACATCATTCTTAACCACAACTTTAGAATATTAGAAATAAATGGGTACTATTTATTGAAAAGTGCTAAATATCATAAATTGATCACAACCTATCTTCACCCATCGTTACAAATATTAAATCTCTCTCTCTCTTTTTTTTTTTTTTTAAGTGAGACAGATTCCCCATGCAACCAGACCAGGATCCACCAGTCTGGGGCCAATGTTTAAATCAGCTGAGCTATCCTCAGTGCCTACAGCCATGCTTGAACCAATCCAGCCAACTAGCTGCAGGAGGTGAAGAGGGAGAGAAGGGGATGGGGGAAGGAAAGAGAAACAAATTGTTGTTTCTCTTGTGTGCCCTGGCTAGGAATCAAATCCAGATGTCCACACACTGGGCTGATGCTCTATCCACTGACCTACTAGCCAGGGCCTAGACCTCTCTTAGAGAGCAAAATAATACATATTTCTTTGATAAACAAGTTGCTTTTTGGCTAGCTTTATATATTGTGTGAAGCTATTTTAGAAGGACACAAATATATTTTTGTAGCTCATACTACTATTGACTAAATTTATAATTCCTAAAAGCATTTTAAATATATTTTAAAAATTATTGCTAAAATATTGCATACAAAACACACACACATGTCCACACACACATACACACACACACACACACACACACACACACATACATGTTTAATTAATATTCTTGTTTGGTTAATTAGAATCTGGAACTATAAATTTAAATTAGTTGATATTTATTGATTATATATATTTTTCAATTTTATTAATTTTAATGGGGTGATATTAATAAATCAGGGTACATATATTCAAAGAAAACATCTCCAGGTTATCTTGTCATCCAGTTATGTTGCATACCCATCACCCAAAGTCAAATTGTCCTGTCACTTTCTATCTGGCTTTCATTGTGCCCCTCCCTTCCTCCCTCTCTCACCCTCTCCTCCCACACCTCCCCCCCCCCCCGTTACCACCACATTCATGCCCAAGTCTCTTAGTCTCTTTTTTATGTCCCACCTATGTATGGAATCATGCAGTTCTTAGTTTTTTCTGATTTACTTATTTCACTCCATATAATGTTATCAAGATCCATCCATTTTGTTGAAAATGATCCTATGTCATCATTTCTTATGGCTGAGTAGTATTTCATGGTATATATTTTCCACATCTTCTTTATCCATTCAACTATTGAAGGGCTTTTTTGTTGTTTCCATGTCTTGGCCACTGTGAACAATGCTGCAATGCACATGGGGCTGCATGTGTCTTTACATAGCAATGTTTTTGAATTTTGTGGGTATATACCAAGTAGAGGAATTGCCAGGTCATATGGTAGTTTTATTCTTATTTTTATGAGGAACCACCATACTTTCTTCCATAATGGTTGTACTACTTTACATTTCCACCAACAGTGGATGAGGGTTTTGTTTTCTCCACAGGCTCTCCAACATTTGTTATTACCTGTCTTGTTGATAATAGCTAATCTAACAGGCATGAGGAGGTATCTCATTGTAGTTTTGATTTGCATTTCTCTAATAGCTAAAGTAGATGAGCATCTTCTCATATATCTGTTGGTCATCTGTATTTCTTACTGGGAGAAGTGTCTGTTCATGACCTCTTCACATTTTTTTATTGGATTGTTTGTTTGTTTGTTGTTGAGTTTTGTAAGTTCTTCGTATATTTTGGACATTAGCCCCTTATCTGAGTTGTTGCTTGAAAATATCATCTCCCATTTGGTTGGTTGTCTGTTTCTGTTGTTGTAAGTTTCTCTTGCTATACAAAAACTTCTTAGTCTGATGTGTTCCCATTCATTTATCTTTCCTTCACTTCCCTTGCCTTTGAAGTCAAATTCATAAAGTGGTTTTTATAACCAAGGTTCATGAGTTTAGTACTTATGTTTTCTTCTATGTAATTTATTGTTTCAGGTCTTATATTTAGGTTTTTGATCCATTTTGAATTAATTTTAGTATAAGGGAACAAACTGTAGTTGAGTTTCATTCTTTTGCATGTGGCCTTCCAGTTTGCCCAGCACCATTTGTTGAAGATGCTTTCTTTTCTCCATTGTGTGTTGTTGGCTCCTTTATCAAAGATTATTTTACCATATATATGTGGTTTCATTTTTGGACTTTCTATTCTGTTCCATTGGTCTGAGTGTCTATTTTTCTGTCAATACCATGCTGTTTTGATTGTCGTGACTCTATAATATAATTTGAAGTTAGGTATTGTAATGCCTCCAGCTTTGTACTTTTTTCTTAGGATTGCTTTGGCTATTTGGGGTTTTTTATAGTTCCATATAAATCTGATGATTTTTTGTTCCATTTTTTAAAAAAATGTCATTGGAATTTTGAAGGAAATTGCATTAAAGTTTATATTGCTTTGGATAATATGGTCATTTTGATTATATTTATTCTTCCTATCCAAGAACAAGGAATATTATTCCATTTCATTGTATCTTTTTTCCATTTCCCTTAACAATGCTTTGTAGTTTTCATTATATATAGGTCTTTTACATATATATATATATTATTAATTCTAATGGGGTGACACCAATAAACAAGGGTACATATGTACAATGAAAACATCTCCAGGTTATCTTATCATTCAATTGTGTTGCATACCCATCACCAAAAGTCAAATTGTCCTCTGTCATCTTCTATCTAGTTTTCCCTGTGTCCCTCCCCTCCTCCCTATCGAACTCTTCCCTCCCTCCCCCCATCCCATAACCACCACTCTCTTGTACATATCTCATATTCTCACTTTTATGTCCCACCTATGTATGTAATCATGCTGTTGTCAGTTTTTCTTTTTGTCTGATTTACTTATTTCACTCCATATACTGTAATCAAGGTCCATCCATTTCGTTGTAAATGATCCGATGTCATCGTTTCTTATGGCTGAGTAGTATTCCATAGATAATATGTACCAAAGCTTTTTAATCCATTCATCCTCTGATGAACACTTGGGCTGTTTCCAGATCTTCGCTATTGTGAACAATGCTGCCACAAACATGGGGGCGCATTTCTTCTTTTCGAACAGTGCTATGGTGTTCTTAGGGTATATTCCTATAAGTGGGATAGCTGGGTCAAAAGGCAGTTCGATTTTTAATTTTCTGAGGAATCTCCAAACTGTTTTCCACAGTGGCTGCACCAGTCTGCATTCCCACCAGCAGTGCAGCAGGGTTCCCTTTTCTCCGCGTCCTCGCCAGCACTTATTCTGTGTTGTTTTGCTGATGAGTGCCATTCTGACTGGTGTGAGATGATATCTCATTGTGGTTTTAATTTGCATTTCTCTAATGATTAGTGATGTTGGGCTCTTTTACATATGCGTATTGGCCATCTGTATGTCCACTTTGGAGAAATTTCTATTCATTTCTTTTGCCCATTTTTTGATTGGGTTTTTTGTCTTCCTGGTGTTGAGTTTTATAAGTTCTTTATAAATTTTAGTTATTAACCCATTATCAGATGTGCTGTCGAATATGTTCTCCCATTTTGTGGTTTGTCTTTTTATTCTGTTCCTGTTGTCTTTAGCTGTGCAAAAACTTTTTAGTTTGATATAGTCCCATTCGTTTATCTTGCCTTTTATTTCAGTTGTCCGTGGAGATAAAACGGCAAATATACTGCTGCTACAGATGTCGGAGAGCTTGCTGCCTATGTTTTCTTCTAAGATGCTTATGGTTTCACGGCTTACATTTAAGTCTTTTATTCATTTTGAGTTTGTTTTTGTGAATGGTGTAAGTTGATGGTCTAGTTTCATTTTTTGGCAGGTAGATGTCCAATTTTCCCAACACCATTTGTTAAAGAGGCTGTCTTTACTCCATTGTATGTTCTTTAATCCTTTGTCAAATATCAGTTGTCCATAAAGCTGTGGGTTTATTTCTGGGTCCTCTGTTCCGTTCCATTGATCTATGTGCCTGTTCTTATGCCATAACCAGGCTGTCTTGAGTATAATGGCCTTATAGTAAAACTTGATATATGGAAGAGTGATACCTCCTGCTTTATTTTTTCTTTTTAAGATTGCTGAGGCTATTCGTGTTCTTTTTTGGTTCCATATAAATTTTTGGAATATGTGTTCTATATCTTTGAAGTATGTCATTGGTGTATTTTAATTGGTATTGCATTGAATTTGTAAAATGCTTTGGGTAATATAGACATTTTAATGATGTTTATTCTTACTAGCCATGAGCACGGTATATGCTTCCACTTATTTGTATCTTCCTTGATTTCTTTTATCAATGTTCTACAATTTTCTGAATACAAGTCCTTAACCTCCTTGGTTAAATTTACTCCTAGGTACTTTATTTTTTTGGCTGCAAATTTGAAGGGGATTGTTTCCTTAATTTCTTTTGCTGACAGTTCATTGTTGGTATATAGAAATGCCTCTGATTTCTGAGTATTAATTTTATATCCTGCCACCTTGTTGAATTCATTTATAAGGTCCAGTAGTTTTTAACTGAGACTTTAGGGTTTTCAATATACAATATCATATCATCCGCAAATAGTGACAGTTTTACTTCTTCTTTTCCAATTTGGATGCCTTTTATTTCTTCTTCTTGTCTGATTGCTGTAGCTAGGACTTCCAGAACTATGTTGAATAAGAGTGGTGAAAGAGGGCACTCCTGCCTGGTTCCTGATCTTAAGGGGATTGCTTTTAATCTTTGTCCATTTAGTATGATGTTTGATGTCGGTTTATCGTAGATGGCCTTTATCATGTTAAAGAATGATCCCTGTATTCCCACTTTACTGAGAGTTTTGAGCATGAATGGGTGCTGGATTTTATCAAATGCCTTTTCTGCATCTATTGAAATTATCATGTGATTTTTGTCCTTCCTTTTGTTTATGTGATGAATCACATTGATTGATTTGCGAATATTGAACCAGCCTTGCCTCTCCAGAATAAATCCCACTTGATCGTGGTGTATGATTTTGTTCATATATTGCTGGATCCGGTTGGCTAATATTTTGTTGAGAATTTTAGCGTCTAAATTCATCAGGGATATAGGCCTATAATTTTCTTTCTTTGTGTTGTCTTTGCCCGGTTTTGGGATCAGAATTATGCTCGCCTCATAAAAGGAGTTTGGAAGTCTTCCTTTCTCTTGAATTTTTTGAAATAGCTTGAGAAGGATAGGAGGTAGTTCTTCTTTGTATTTTTGATAGAATTCACTTGTGAAGCCATCAGATCCAGGACTTTTCTTTTTTGGCAGTTTGTTGATAACTGTTTTGATCTCATTTGTTGTAATTGGTTTGTTTAGGTGTTCTGATTCTTCCAGATTGATTTTTAGAAGGTTATATGATTCAAGAAATTTGTCCATTTCACCAAGATTGTCTAATTTTTTGGCATATAGTTCCTCATAGTATTTTCTTACAATGCTTTGTATATCTGTTTTGTCAGTTGTTATTTTTCCACTGTCCTTTCTAATTTTATTTATTTGAGTCCTCTCTCTTTTTTTCTTGGTGAGTCTAGTTAAAGGTTCATCAATCTTGTTTACCTTTTCAAAGAACCAGCTTCTGGTTTCATTGATCCTCTGTATTGTTTCCTTCGCCTCTATGTCATTTATTTCTGCTCTGATCTTTATTATTTCCTTCCTTCTACTTGTCTTGGGTTTTATTTGTTGTTGTTTTTCTAGTTCTTTTAGATGCAGGGTCAGGTTGCTTATTTGAGCTTTTTCTAGTTTCTTATGATATGCCTGTAGTGCAATAAACTTCCCTCTCAGAACTGCTTTTGCTGTGTCCCATATATTTTGAGTTGATGTATGCTCATTATCATTTGTTTCTAGAAACATTTTTATTTCCTTTTTCATCTCATTGTTAATCCATTCATTATTTAATAACATGCTATTTAGTTTCCAAGTGTTTGAGTATTTTTCAGTTTTTCTTTTGTGGTTAATTTCTAGTTTCATGGCATTGTGATCAGAGAAAATGCTTGATATGATTTCAATCTTCTTAAATTTATTGAGAACATTTTTGTGTCCTAACATGTGGTCTATCCTAGATAACGTACCATGAGCACTTGAGAAGAATGTATATTCTCCTGCTTTAGGGTGAAAAGTTCTGAAGATATTTATTAAATCAAGTTGATCTAGTGTCTCCTTTAAGTCTGCTGTTTCTTTATTAATTTTCTTTCTTGAAGATCTATCCAGTGTTGTGAGAGGGGTATTGAAATCCCCTACTATGATAATATTGCTGATAATGTCGCCCTTTATATACATCAAAGTCTGCTTTATGTATGTCGGGGCTCCTATATTTCGTGCATAGATATTTATAATAGTTATATCTTCCTGTTGAATTGTTTCCTTTATCATTATATAGTGTCCTTCTTTAACTCTTACTACAGCCTTTGTTTTAAAGTCCATTTTGTCAGATATAAGTATTGCTACCCTGGCTTTTTTTTCATTTTTATTTGCATGAAATATTTTTTTCCATCCTTTTACCTTCAGTCTATGTGCATCTTTTGTTTTAAGGTGTATCTCTTGTTGACAGCATATGTATGGGTCCTGTTTCTTTATCCACACAGCTACCCTATGGCTTTTGATTGGATCATTTAATCCATTTACATTTAAGGTTATTATTGATATGTAGTTGTTTATTGCCATTTTATTTTTTAAAGTTTTATTCTTCTTTTGCTCTATTCGTCCAACCTTTAAACTATTCACAAGAGGCCCCTTAGTATCTCTTGCAGAATTGGTTTGGTTTTTATGAATTTCTTCAGGCTTTCTTTTTCTGGGAAGCTCTTTATTTCTCCTTCAATTTTAAACGTTAGCCTTGCTGGATAAAGTAGTCTTGGTTGTAGGTTCTTTTTCTGCATTACTTTGATTATATCTTGCCATTCCCTTCTGGCCTCAAGTGTTTCTGTTGAGAAGTCTGATGTCATCCTTATGGGGGCTCCTTTGTAGGTGATACCTTTTTTTCTCTAGCAGCTTTTAAAATTTTTTCTTTATCCATTAGCTTTGGTATTTTAACTATGATGTGTCTTGTTATAGATCTTTTTGGGTTTCTCTTTAATGAAGTTCTGTGTGCTTCTAGAATGTGTGTAGTGTTTCCCAGACTTAATTTAGGAAAGTTTTCTGCTATCATTTGATTGAACAAAGTTTCCATTTTCTGTCCTCTTTCCTCTTCTTCTGGCACCCCTATGTTGTGAATGTTGTTTCTCTTCATGTTGTCACAAAGGTCCCTTAGATTTTCCTCACATTTTTTGTGTCTCTTTTCCGTTTTCTTCTCTGCTTCTGTGCCTTTGTTTATTGTGTCCTCTAACTCGCTTATTCGATCCTCAGCGTGATTCATCCTGCTTTTAATTCCTTCCATTGTGGTCTTCAGTTCTGATACTGTATTTGTAATTTTTGTCTGATTCTTCTTTTTTAATTCAATTTTGTTTTTTATACTTGTTATCTCTTTATTTAGGTGTTCATAATGACTATCCCTTGTTGCTCTAATTTCTTTGAACATCCTAACTATCATTATTCTAAATTCTGCTTCTGGTAATTTGGTTATATCTGGTTCATTCAAGTCCTTCTCTGTGGATTTCTCTTGATTCATTTGGTTTGCATTCCTCTGCCTGCCCATTTTGTCTGTGTATAAGCAAGTTGTGGCCACGGGAGTCCAATAGTTGTTGCCTTTGTGTTCTCTAGGTGTGGTCTGTCTGAAGGCCCCCCACCCCCTCTGCCAGTGCCTAAAATGGTTGGGTATGAGCGTTGCCAGCGCAGACCCACTGTGGCTTTTGCTGTGATTTCTGCCTCTCCTCCGCGGGAGGGGCTGTCACTGAAGCCACAAACCTTAGCACCCATGGTAGATGTGAGCACCTTTCCTCAGCTGCGGAACCAGCCTATTTCCGGACTTCCGCCTAGAACCTGCAGTCACAGCCTGCTCACCACAGTTTGCTGGTTGGGCGGGGCTTTTGACATGCTCTCAGCTGTGAGCCTTTGCTCCTCCGGAGATTTAGCCTCGCCCTCGAGGCCAGGGCCCTTCTGCGCGGTGTAGCAAACTCAGGTTTATTGGGCCGGGCGTGTTTGCTGACTTCCTCTCAGCTGCGTACTTCCTCTCATCCCGGACTCTACCCCGCCCCCACGTTCAGAGCCCACTCGTGCACGTATGAATGCAATCCACGGATTCTCTGGCCAGGCCAGGATAGTAGTGTGAGCTCAGCTGCGAGCTTCCCCTTGTGTCGGGGTCTACCCCGTACCCGCGTTCGGAACCCGCTCGCGCACGTATACTTGCAAACTGCGGTTTCTCCGGCCCGGTGGGGGGGGGGGGCTGGTAGCGTGAGCTAAGCCACGAGCCCCTGCCCGTCCCTGGTCCTAGCCTGGTCCCCGTGGTCAGGGCCGGCTTGCGCAGGGTCGCAGAGCAGATTTCTGCCCTTTCCTGGCCTCCCGCTTTGTCCCCATAAGTGGGATTAAAGGCGGGCCTGCAGCTTCCGGACCGCTTTCGCGCGTCCCCTCCGACCCTGCTGGGCTAGACCGAGCTCCTACCGGCTCGGCCTCTGCCCACGCCGACAGAACCGCGTTTCAGCGTCCTGTCGCCCCAAATCTTCAGCAACCCTCAGCAGAGTAGGAAGGGACCTACTACTCCACACTGTAGGCCTGGGAGCTCCCTCACTTGTTTCACAGCTCAAAACTGTCCAAACGCCTCTTCTAGGCTCTGGGACTGCAGGCTGGAGCTTGGTTCCTGGGACTCAGGTTCCTCCCTCTCCGCCAAACTTTTCTCCCGCCACGCGGGTCTCTCCGGGCTGCTGTTTGCTCTGGGGAGATGGGCAGCCCTTTTCGTGTTTTCACTATTCCTACCAGTCTCAATGTGGCTTCTTCTGTGTTCCTTGGTTGAAGAGTCCACTTAGTTTAGTTCATAGTTGGTTTATCCAGATGATGGTTCTTTAAATTGAGTTATAATCCACTTTGGTTCTGGGAGTTGGAAGTTGGGGTACGTCTGCCTACTCCGTCGCCATCTTGCTTTCTCCTTCTAGGTTTTTTACTTTCTTTGTTATGTTTATTCCTAGGTATTTTTGTTGTTGTTGTTGCATCCGTGAAGGGGATTAGTTTTTTGAGTTCATTTTCTAATGTTTTGTTGTTGGCATATAGAAATGCTATGGACTTTTGTATATTAATTTTGTATCCTGTGACCTTACTGTATTGGTTTATTGTGTCTAGTAATCTTTTTGTGGAGACTTTGGAATTTATGATGAATAGAATCATATCATCTGCAAAAAGTGAAACCTTTACTTCTTTTCCATAATGGATACCTTTTATTTCTTTGTCTTGTCTGATTGCTCTGAATACAACTTCTAGCACCACGTTAAATAAGAGTGGAGAGAGTGGACATCACTGTCTTGTTCCTGATTTAAGAAGAAAAGTCCTCAGTTTTATGCCATTTAATATGATGTTAGCTGATGGTTTATTATAAATGGCCTTATTATGCTGAGATACTTTCCTCCTATACCCATTTTGTTGAGTGTTTTAAACATAAAATTATGTTATATTTTATCGAATGCCTTTTCCACATTGATTGATAAGATCATGTGGTTTTTGTTCTTTGTTTGCTTGATATGGTATATTACGTTAACCGTTTTATGTATGTTGAACCATCCTTGAGATTCTGGGATGAATCTCACTTAATCATGATGTATATATTTTTAATATGTTGTTGTATTTGGTTTGCTAGTATTTTGTTTAGTATTTTAGCATCTGTATTCATTAGAGATATTGGTCTGTAGTTTTTGGTGTGTGTGCCATTCTGCCAGGTATTGGTATGAGGGTTATGTTGGCCTCATAAAATGTGTTTGAAGTATTGCTTCTTCTTCAATTTTTTGAAAGACTTTGAGTAGAATAGGAACCAAATCTTTTTTGAATATTTGATAGAATTCACTAGTATAGCCGTCTGGGTCTGAACTTTTATTTTGGGGGAAATTTTTAATAGTTTTTTTCTATTTCCTCCATTTGTCTGTTTAGGCTTTCTGTTTCTTCATGACTCAGTCAAGGAAGGTTGTATTGTTCTAGGAATGTTTCCATTTCTTCTAGATTGTTGAATTTGGAGGCATATAGTTTTTCATAGTGTTCTACAATAATTCTTTGTATATCTATAATATCTGTGGTGATTTCTTCTCTTTCACCCTGGATTTTGTTTATATGAGTCCTTTCTCATTTATCCTTGGTGAGTTTTGCCAAGGGTTTGTCAATTTTGTTGATCTTTCCAAAGAACCAGTTTCTAGTTTTATTAATTTTTTCTATAGTTTTTCTGTTCTCTATTTCATTTATTTCTGCTCTGATTTTTATTATTTCCTTTCTTCGGCTAGTTTTGGGTTGTCTTTGTTGTTTTTTTTTCTAGTTCCTTAAGGTGTGAAATTAAGTGGTTTACTTGGGCTCTCCCTTGTTTGTTCATATAGGCCTGAAGTGATATTAACTTCCCTCTTATTACTGCTTTTGCTGCATCCCAGAGATTCTGATATGTCGTATTGTCATTTTCATTTGTCTGTATGTACCTTTTGATCTCTGTGCTTATTTCTTCTATGACCCACTCATTTTTTAAAAGTATGTTGTTTAGTTTCACATTTTTGTGTGTTTACCTCTTTTTGCAGTTGAATTCTAGTTTGAAGGCTTTATGATCAGAAAATATGCTTGGTACTATTTCAGTTTTTCTGAATTTGCTGATGTTATTTTTGTGGCCCAACATATGGTTGATCCTTGAGAATGTTCCATGTACACTACAGAAAATTGTGTACCCTGTCACTTTGGGATGAAATGTCCTATAGATGTCTATCATATCCAATTGCTCTAGTGTTTCATTTAAGGTCATATTTTATTGATTTTCTGTTTGGATGAATGATCTAGAGCTGTCAGCGGTATATTGGGGTCTCCAATTATGATTGTATTTTTGTCAGTTTTTGTTTTTAGGTCAGTCAGTAGCTGTCTTATATATTTTGGTGCCCCTTGGCTTGGTGCATATATATTAAGAAGTGTTGTTTTCTTCATTCAGTGTCCCCTTAATCGTTATGAAATGACCATTTTTGTCTCTGATTACTTTTGCTGTCATATAGTCAGCATTGTTGGATATGAGTATTGCTACACCTGCTTTTTTTTCGATGTTATTTTCTTAGAGTATTGTTTTCCAGCCTTTTACTTTGAATTTGTTTTTATCCTTGTTGCTTAGATGTGTTTCTTGTAGGCAGCATATAGTTGAATTTTCTTTTTTAATCCAGTCTGCTACTCTGTGTCTTTTTATTGGTGAGTTCAATGCATTTACATTTAGTGTAATTATTGACACTTGAGGGTTTCTTATTACCATTTTATATTTTACTCTTTGTTAGTTTTGTATCTTGTTTGATTCTTTTCTTTTGTTTGTCTGTCATTTGTTTTTGTTTGGTTGTAATCCATACTTCTTTCCTCTGTTACTTCCTGTTTCAAGTCATGTGCTTCTGTGGTGTTTTTTTCAGGAGTGGTTACCATTAAGTAATGAAAAGAGTACCTACCATGTTCATCATAGTACACTATCTTTTGAGTGCTTCTACACTCCATTGTCTTTTGCTACTGTTAATCTTTGTTCTCTCCCCATTATTGTTTTTATTGTCACAGTTTAAATTTGTTTTCTTTGTGTGTGCTCCTAGTGGAGCTTTTACTTGTGGTTTTGTTTTGTCTTGTTCTTTCTATCTAGTTGCAAAAACCCCTTTAGTATATCCTGAAGTAAGGGTTTTCTGATGATAAATTTCTTCATCTTTTTCTGTATCTGTGAATCTTTTTATTTCTCCTTTGCATTTGAATGATAACTTTGATGGGTATAGTATTCTTGGTTGGAAGTTCCTCTCTTTCAGAACTTTAAATATTGGGGTCCACTCTCTTCTAGCTTGTAGAGTTTCTGCTGAGAAATCCGATTATAATCTAATAGGCCTTTCTATATACGTTGTATCCTTCTTTTTCTTGCCTGCCTTCAGAATTTTTTTTTGTCATTGGTTTGTGCCAATTTCATTATGATGTGCCTTGGAGTAGGTTTGTTGGTGTTAAGATAACTTAATGTTCTATTTGCTTCTTGAATTTTATGCTTTAGTTCTTTCCACAGTCTTGGGAAATTCTCATCTATTATTTGTTTGAATATGGTCTCCATTCCACTTTCTCTCTCTTCTCCTTCTGATATACCTATTATTCTTATGTTACTCTTTTTGATGGAGTCAGGTGATTCCTGAAGGGCTTTCTCATTTTTTTTTTTAATTCTCAAGTCTCTCCTTCTCTTTTTGTGCCTCAGGTGGCCTGTGTTCTGTGTCACTAGTCCTCTTTTCTATATGGCCTGTTCTATTAGTTAAGCTTGTTAATTCAGTTCATGAATTGAATTTTTTCATCTCTGTTTGATTTGTTTTTATAGTTTCAATTTCCTTGGTAACATATTCTTTGTGTTCGTTGTTTTCTGAGCTCCCTAAATTGCCTTTCTGTGATTTCTTGTATATCTCTGAGTATTTTTAGGATTTCTATTTTAAATCCATTTAACTCCAAGGTTTCCAATATATTAATTTTTTTTCTATAGATTTTTTCTCATGTATCTGTGCTACCTCTCTGTCTTTTGTATCCATAATATTTGATTTCCTTCTTCTTAATGGCATCTGAGGGTGATTTTGTTAATAACAGTAATGTGAATTAATAAAAAAGTAAAAAGTAAAAAAAAGAGTAGACAATAATAAAAGACAATAAATAAAAAGTAAAATAAAACAAATTAAACAAAAATTATTATTATTATTTCCCTCTTTGAGAAAATGCAGTGCAAAACTCAGAATTATATTGTGTTAAATGGAAAAAAAGCTACCTATAATGGTGGGGCTGAGTTGGGGAGAAGTGATAAAGGGGCAAAAAAGGAGGTAGGGACCCACAAAATGCAAAAAAAGAAAAAAAAATGGATCAAAAATAAAATAATTTGCTTATAAATGATGGTCAAAGGGGAGATATAGTGAAAGGGATAAGAAGGAAACAAGAAAAAAAAGAAAAAAAACTATTGTATTAAGTGGAACAAGAAGTACATAGAGTGGAGAGCCTGGTTTGAGAGCATGTTTATGGGTTAAAAAGTGAAGTAAAAAGCACACAAAATTCCACAAGGAAAAAATTTGAATCCAAAACCCTTAACTCTCTCTTTTTTTATCTTCTTTCTCTCATTTTTCTTTTCTCTCCCTCTCTCTTATTTTCTTCTTTTCTTTTTTACATTTCTTTTCATTCGATCCTCACTCACGAACAAACTATTTTATTTTGGATTCAAATCAATGAACAACTAAGGTACTGCAACGAACTCATGCTTCTCATCTCTCTCCCTTCCTGTCTGTCTGTTCCTATCTGTCTCTCTTTCTGCTTCTCTTCTCTCTCTTTCTCTGTCAAAATAAAATAAAATAATATCTAACATTTTAAATTATACAAACATTTTATATTTCTTCAAATATGAGATTTCAGCACTCATCTTACACATCTATAAATGACAACTCTGATTAAATATATTCTAATGATCTAATTTTCTTCAAAAGATGTAACTAAAATATATCAGAGGATACAGTAAAATAAAATAGACAGTACCTTAGTTGTTCATTGATTGCTTTCTCATATGTGCTTTGACTAGAGGGGCTACAGCAAAACAAATGATCCTTTGCTAAAATGAGCAATATTAGGGACTAGGAAAAAATATAAAAGCATGTATTGTTACCTTCCTAAATTTTCCTAACATGTAAGCAAATATATCAGGCTTTACAAAACTGCAATGGAAATTTATTTTCAGGCTCATGCCTTCAAGCAGTTAAGATATATTGCATAGTTATGATAAGATCAATAAGGTTCATACAATATTATGTGACTTACCAGAGGTAAGATGGGAAAAGTGATGAGAAAATTGGTATAATCTTCATAAAATTTGCAATATAGTGGAGAAAATAAATATTAAGGATATAGAAATACCCTTAATAAGTAAAAGACGAGCATTAAGATGAGAGGGTTCAAGTGTAAAGACATATTCTATTTTGAATTGTGTATTAGTTTTCTACTTCTAACTCAAGAAGTCATCATATACTTAATGGATTAATGCAGCCCAAGTTTATTATCTTAAAGTTCTGTAGATTAGAAGTTTAACTTGAATTGCACTGGATTAAAATCAAGGTATTGGTCTGCCCCTGTTCTTTTCTGGAGGTTACAGCAGAGAATTTATTTCCTTGCACTCTCCAGCATTTAAGAGACACCTTATATCCCATGACTGGTGATTCCCTTACTCCATCTTCAAAGCAAGCAACATTTCATCACTGGCCACTTTTCCCATAATCACAGCTCTGACCACACTCATGAAAAGCTCTCAGATTTTAAGGACTCATGTGATTAAATTGGACCCATTTGGATAATTCAGGATAATATCTTCAACTCAATACTTTTAACTTAATCCCACTGTAAAGCCAGTAGTCACAGCCACCATCACAGCCTCCTGACCCGTGCAGGTTCGCATTAGATTTGAACAGTCGGTAATGAAACAACGGAGCCAAAAACTAGTGAGCCATCAGCTTTCCTTCTAGCTTGCACCCAGCGGGCAAGCAAAAACACACACTGGGCTCCAAAACTCACACATTCAGTGCTCACAAAGCTACTGACTTATCCGAGTTTCCTAAAATCAAAGGTTTCTAGTTCACCAGACTTATTCACCACTGTTTCCCATCTCCTCCTGCACAACCTCTTAACAAACTGGCTTCTCTCTCAGCGCTCTACCATCTTGGCTGCTTCTCCTGGCTTCCATGTGACCTTAATCTGCTCTCCTCTCTTCTAATACTAACTTCAGGAACTCAGGAACCAAGAGAGAGAGAGATCAAGCTACTGGTCTCTCCCATTTTATAGTGTAGAATCAAAACCTTTAATCCAATTATACAAACAAGAAAGTCTCTGTATAATGGGATTCTTCAGGAGAGTGCACCACCCTACATCATCCAATCAGTCAATGGTGTGAGAAGAACTTACTCTTAAAACCAAGCCTTAGGCCATAACGACCTGGCCTGCTTACATTACAGCCTTTCCCCCACACCTATCCCAAGCATAAGGGCAAATAATATCACCTGGGTGACGGGCTTCCATGTGGGCAGTGCCATCTTTAACAAAGTGAGCATATTATATTTTATCTGCCCAACACTCACCTGCAAAATCTCCTGAAAATGTGAGGTAAAGGTGTCAGAGCTTCCAGGAATTAGAAAGAGAATATCTTTGAGGGATGGTGAAGGCACTATTGTATCTTTGAGCCAAAATTTTTCCTTAGTATTTTTTGAATTGTACTTAAAAATATCTGCTTTCTGTGGTGGTTAAAAAAATACATAGAATTTTGGCCCTGACTGGTTGGCTCAGAGATAGAGCATCGGCCCAGCATGTGGAAGAATTGGGTTCGATTCCAGGTCAGAGCACACAGAAAAAGTGACATCTGTTTCTCCACTTCTCTCCTCTGCCCCCCTCCCATTCTCACACCCATGGCTTGAATGGTTTGAAGAACTTGGCCCCAGGCACTGAGGATGGCTCTATGGCCTCGCCTCAGGTGGTAAAATAGCTCTGTTGCTTAGCAAAAAAGCAATGGCCCCACCTTGGCAGAATATCAACCCTAGACAAATGTTTCTGGGTGGATTTTGGTCAGGGCACATGTGGAAGCCTATGTCTCTGCCTCTCTGCTCCTAATTTAATAATAAAAAAAAAAACAAACAGAATTTCTTTCTAAGTCAAGTTTTCAGAATGGCTTTATTGGCACCATTTAATTGGTTTTAAGCTTTAGTCATGATAATATTAGCCAAGAAGAATAGAAAATCCATATCCTGCATCCCACTAAATATTTCGATTAGAGTAAAGGGTGTTTGATGACCTCACAGAGAAAAAATGTGTTATAAATACCATTTCAAAAGTGATAAAATGTGGTATAAATACACATTCAAATGAAGTTTAAAGAGAGACCAACTTTTAGGGAAGTTAGAGCAGTGGTTATATTATGAAGCAAATGACTTATAAAATGTTACTTAACTTGCCTGACCTGTGGTGGCGCAGTGGATAAAGCGACGACCTGGGAACACTGAGGTCGCCAGTTCAAAACCCTGCACTGGTCTGGTCAAGGCACATATGGGAGTTGATGCTTCCAGCTCCTCCCCCCTTTCTCTCTTTCTCTCTCTGTGTGTCTCTCTCACTCTGTGTCTCCTCTCTAAAATGAATAAAATAAAAATAAAAAAAAATGTTACTTAACTTTTTTCTTAAAGTATATGACAAAACTAAGCAACTTAACCTAAAGCAGAAATCTCTGTACTATGCTAGATAATTTTGGAGGAAAATATTGGTATAAAAGGAAATAAATAGTACTAGTATGAAAAACACATTCTTTTTAACAGCAACAGAAATTAAAATAGAGTATAATACCATAGTAAATTGTTTCATATAGTAGAAAAAACTAATATGCTAAAAACATACCCAGATTACCAACCAAAACACTTCAGTTTATTAAATTTTATCAAAGAGAAGTGAAATTTTTTACAGGTCTGTATAACTTAACATAAACTATCTTCCAAAATATTTTCATGACCTAGAAATTTAACCAGAAGTATATTATATGAAATAGTTTTATAGTATACATATTTAAGTAATCAACATTTAGTAATAACTTGGAATTTATGTTGACAACTTTCTAACTCTAAAAATATTTAACAACCCACATACAGAGGAAAAAATATAAAAATAACCATTTTTTATTATTGTGGAACTCTTTAACAGTTAAGTTTCCAATAACAAAGAACACATTTATGCAATGAATACAGAACCTATAACCTTGGTTCCCACTTTTGGTATCTAGACTTACTAGACTTTTTAAAATACAAACATTAAGATGATTGGTTTTAAAGTTATTATTATATATAGTTTTAGACTTCCTTTGAGATTTACTACTTTATTTTGTAATTAGAATGAGGTTATGGGTTTTTAGTAGAAAGACCGTAAAAGTAAATTGACATTTTATCACATCATATCAATAGTTTATGTGATCACAACCTTGTTTTTCTTGCTGAAGCAGTATTTGTCAGATTTTCATACTAAACAACAGTCACTTGAGTAAGAAGAACAAAGAATTCCCATATAATCCTTGTACTGAGACATGCACACTCTCCTTTATTACTGCTACCTAATACCAATGTTATATTCATTTTCATTGATGGATCTTCAATGACACATCATTATCACCCAGAATCTATAAATTGCCTTAGAGTTCACTTCTGTTGTACATTCTATGGATTTGGACAAATGTATAGCTTTATATAAGCATGTATTAACCACAGTGGTGTTATACAGTATAGTTTTGTTACCTAAAAATCTTCTGTGCTCTGCCTATTCTTTCCTCCCTATCTGACCCCAGTCAACTAGGAATTTTTACTGTCTCCATAATCTTCCAGAATATCATGAAATTGCAGTCATACAGTATGTTGACTTTTTAGATTGTTTTCTTCTACTAGTAATATGTATTTAAGTTTCTTTCATGTTTTTTCATGGCCTGATTTATATTTTTAGTGCTAAATATTTCATTTTTGAATGTACCAGTTTATTTCTCCACACTTCTATTAAAGCATATATTGGTTTATTCCAAGTTTTGCAATTATAAATAAAGCTGCTATAAACATTTGTGTACAAGTTTTATATGAAAATAAGTTTTCAATATTTTTGGCTAAATACTAAGAAACACAATTGTTGGATCATATCATAAGAGTATATTTAATTTTGTAAGAAACTGCTAAACTGTCTTCCACACTGGCTTACCATTTTCATTCCTATCAAGAGTGAGTGAGAGTTTCTGTTTTTCTAAATTCTCACCAGAATTACCCTGTTTCCCCAAAAATAAGACCTAGTGTAATTTTATTTCAAGTTTGGAAATATAAGGTTTCCCCTGAAAATAAGACCTAGCACGTCTTTAGGAGCAAAAAATAATATAAGACACTTCTTATTTTTGGAGAAACAATGTAGATTATTGTACATGGAAATAGAGTCACAAGAAGTTCTTCATGGAATTCAGAGTTTGGCTGGTAATGCTAATGTTTGTGATCACATGACTACAGTATATTAATAAATGTTGATATTTTGTTCAACAATAAAAGTGAATTCTTGTTTATGGAAAAATAAGACATCCTCGAAAATAAGACCTAGCACGTCTTTAGGAGCAAAAATTAATATAAGACACTGTTTTATTTTCGGGGAAACATGATAGTATCATCAGTATTATGGATTAAGGATTTAATAAGTGTGTAGTGGTATTTCATTATTATTTTAATTTGAAAATCCCCAAAGTAAACTAGGTCTAAACTTGAGTGTCTTCTTTTTTTTATAATGAATATTCAGTGTTGGTTTTTTATTACCTACATGAGTAAATCCAGGTCTAACTTCGCTTTCAATAAGTGCATTAAAGTGTGACATCACCAAGATAGAAACATAAGTCATTCCTGACTTTACTTTCCCTCAGAAGAAAAACTAACAATTATTCAGGACAAGACAGCACTGAGGAAATCCTAGAACAGGAAGTAAAACTGAAGCACCTCTCAGCATCACCGAGACAGACTGTATTAGAAGGATAATAGAGGCAGCTGCCTGCTGACTACATTGCCCCTTTACCAGGCCAGGGCAGCATCCCATCTAGAGGTCTCCCTCCCTAATCCGACAGTTGCTTCAGTGAGAAACGAGAGCTTGGGATGCACTTCCAGTTCTCCCAACATTACAATTAGTTTCTTTAGATTACCTACTCCAGTTTCACCACATGAAGGTTGTGGGGAATCTGTGGGACCTGACCACTGGGAATCTGATCAAGACTGAGAAGAGTAAAAGATCTTGCAACAATTAGCACTCAGATTTTGGCAGACTGAGTACCTACTGGCTGCACCCAAGTAGTACTCCCTACCAGCAACCTTGCTCACCTGCAGATCCAAGATCATGGCACAGGTCTGCTTGATTTAGGGTTGGTAAATGAAGAGCCTTGTTAATCCTTGAACTTGCCTGCCTCCTCCTAACACCCCTTGCATGGGCAGAGGAGCTGAGTCATAGCTCTGCGTACTACTGAGTATAACTCCTGCCCAATCAGAAAGCCAACCAGACACCTGGAAGCTTTGTAGCCCAGCAAGACTTGAGCAAATAGTTCAGCAGGCAGAATTGATTAACCACAAAACAAAGCCAATTACACATTTTTGCCAGAGAACTTGGAGTACTAGTTAGCTTGAGTCAAGGCCACAAACAATTTAGTCACTCTTGAAGCTGGTTCTGCCACCTGGCCTAGGAATGGAATCTAATTTATAGCCCCCTTCACAGCTGAGTATAGCTTCCAGCCCCACCCAGCCAGGAGACTGGGCCTGAGCACATGGGAAGCTATGTAGCCTAGCAACACTCTAAGGGAGAGCCAGGCAACAGTGCAGACTATCCGCGGAGCAAACTAGGTGGTCTGTTTTGGCCAGAAAGCTTGGTATGTGGTTCTGCTTGAGTCATATTCCCAGACAAAAAGCCTTCCTGGCATTAGAGCCAGTTTTACCACCATGATTGTGAAGGGGAACTAATTCAAAGCCTTGCTTAATGTTGAGGGTAGTTTCTGGATTGTACACACAAGAAACCTAGTCTAAGCACCTAGGAAATGGTAAGCACTGCCTCTCAGTGGTGGGATTCTGGCAGTTCATACCTGTTGTCAGAACTGATACCTAATTTTTTGTTGAGTTTGGCCAACCACTTGTTAAAATGGCACTGTAATCAGGGTTCTTTCTAAGGTGGGCGCCTGGGCAGTGCCCAATGTGAAAATCACAAATTTACATTCCTCACTCATTCATCTGTGCTACAGTGTGTTCTAAGCACCTATAGTAATGTTTATTCCATCCATAGGTGAAAATAATTGCAAGTGAGGATGCCAATCAAGAAGCAATATGGAAATATCTTAAATAACAGTTTTATTGTTTTTGTCAGATATTAATATTTTTTATTAATATTTTAAAACTCTTTCTTATAACATAATCTAGTTTTGTGTACCTTTTTATTGTTCTTATTTAAGTATTAAATGCATAAAATAATAAACTACCTTTTGGTATACTGTTTTTTAATACTTAAAATGGTCATTAAGGCAGAGAACCGATTGTTAAATTGTTTGAATCCCACCACTGAAGCTACTCCAACTGCATCAAGAGGCTGATGCACAGGTAAGCCTAATTAGTCCCAAACAAGAATCTTGCCTGTCTTGGGGATTGCTGTGAGACCGTCCCCAAACAGGGGAGCTTTGTTCTTCTTTTTGTAAGTGAGAGGAGGAGAAATAGAGGAACAGACTCCCACAACTGAGATCTACCTGGCAACCTCATTTAGGGCTGATGCTCAATTAACAGCTATCCTCAGTACCTTAAGCCCACACTGGGGACAACTGAGCTGTCCTCAGCACCCAGGACCATGCTTGAACCAATTGAGCCACTGTCTGTGGGAGAGGGAGAGAAAGAGAAGGCATAAAAAGAGAGGGGGAAAGCAGATGGTCGCTTCTCCTCTGTGTTCTGATTGGGAATCGAACCCAGGATGTCCATAAACCAGGCTCATGATCTATCCACTGAGCCACCAACTATGGCTAAGGGAAGATATTTTGTAGCTCTTCCCACTTCTGAAAATAGCCTCCAACCCTCTAGCTAAGAAACTTAACCTGAATTCCTGGGAATCTTGGTAGCCCATCCTGCATCCCCAATGGAGTAACACTTACAGAACCCTACCAGTGTCTGACATCTGCAGAGCCAATACAGTGGCTTCAGATGTTAATGGGGCTTAACAAACAATCCTGTCAGATTTGATTCCCAAACCAAGAGCCTTGTTAGCCCTGAGGCCTGTTCTGCTGTGCTAACTGGGCAGAGAAGTTGACTTATGGCCCCATCTAAAGCTAAATACAGCCTCCAGTCCAAACTAACCAGGAAGTCTAACCAGGACTCTCATGAATCTATGCAGCCCACCTTGTGGACAGAATTTGAGTGGAGAACATGGCAGGCAGCAGCGCTCCTTCCCTGCAGACTTAGGACAGTAGCCCATCAGGTCCAGGAAGTTTGTGTATAGTTCTGCCTAATTTGAGTTCCAAACAAGAGCTTAGCCACATGGTCAGAGAAACAAATGTATAGCCTCACCCACTACTGAATATGACCTTTAGCTCAGACGACTAGCGGTATAATCAGAGCACAAAGGAACTGTGTAGCACATACTACAGCCCTATTTGTAGTAGCACTAGAGCAAAACTGTCTGTAGATCAAAACTGATGTCCCTATCTGACCCAGAAATTTAGTGCACAATCCAGCCTGATTTTGGGTCACCAAACAAGGAGTATTTCTGTCTTTGAATCCATTCTGCTGCCCTGACAGGGTAGGGAAATTCATTCATAGCTCCAACTACTGCTAAGTGTAGCACCCAGGCTAGGGGCCTGACCAGAAAATGCAGGAAGCCACAGAACCCATAGTACAACTCCGCTTGTATAGGAAGCCAAACAATCAACCCCATTCAACAGTCTCAGCCAGCAATACTCTCTCCCTCAGTCTCAGTATATGAGCAATGGCCTTTCCCTCACATAGACCTTGATGGTACATTTCACCTGAACAAGGACAATCCCTGTTGACACATCCACAACATCAAGCCAGGAAAACTGGTGAAGAACTAACTGTCTCTGCCAAAATGAGACTGTACAGTATATTTGAAAGCTGCTAAGAGCTAAATCCTAAAAGGACTCATGACAAAAAAAAAAAAATCTGTATTTTTTATATCTATATGAGATAATGATGTCAACTAAACTCATTGTAGTAATCATTTAGGTATATGTAAGTCAAGTCAATATGCTGTACAATTTAATCTTATGCAGTGCTGTTTGTCAATTATATCTCAATAAAACTAGGGAAAAAATCTATATTAACTCTTAGTTACACTCCTGTAAGGTCAGTAGCCGCGGCCACCATCACAGCCACCTGGCCCCTGCAGGTTTGCATTTGATTGGGATAGATGATAATGAAACAATGGAGCCAAGAACTGTTGGGCCATTACATTTAATCCTATCTTGCACCCGGTGGGCAAGAAATACACACAGTGGGAAACCACTTCTCTTTCCATTCAGGGCTTCCAAAGCCATTGATTTATCCAAGTTTCCTAGAATCAAAGGTTTCTAGCTCACTAGCCTTATTCACCTCTGTTCCCCATATTCTCCTCTCTGCACAAACTGCACAAACTGGCTTCTCCTTCAGCACTCCTCCACGTGGCTTCTCTCTGCTGCTCTTCTACAGCATGAGCTCCTCTATCCCATTTTATACTGTAGAAATCAAAACCTTTAAACCAATATACAAACAAGGAAGTCTCTGATACAAAGTCACTTATCTGAGGCATAAATGGGATTCCTCACGAGAGTGCACCATCCCACTTCATGCAACAGCCAAGGGTGTGGGGAAAGGCTTAGTCTTAAAACTAAGCCTTAGGATATAAGGACACAGCCTGCTTATAGCCTGTCCCCCACATCCAATGCTAACTATAAGCGAGCAAACATATATATCATATTTGCTAACTTATTTGATCCACATTACATACTCCCTTTATTTTGTTTTTATTTGACACAAATTCTTCTTTTTTATTGCCTTAACACATGTGGTTTATACTACTAATTTGATGTGTAAACCCACTAATTGTAATGTAATAGGAAAGACTCTAATAAATGCATGCTGCTCATATAGCCCCGTGAGCAACTAAAACTGTCTGAGTTTTGGTCAGTGGATAGTATACAGGAGCAGGTGTCATTTTAGCTATGTTTATAGAGGAGGTACAAAAAAGTCAATTGAATAAAAAAGACTAATGCACAATCCAAATCAATAATATAGCATGTGAATAGTCCCAAAGCCTAGAAGCCTAGAAGAGTGGAATATATATATAAATATATCTATCTATCACTGGCAGATTTGAGAGAAATGTGACATGGTCATGTTTGTGTTTCAGATACATTCTGGCAACAGCAAGAAGGATGAGCCTGACCAAGCGGTGGCGCAGTGGATAGAGCGTCGGATTGGGATGCGGAAGACCCAGGTTCGAGACCCTGAGCTCTCCAGCTTGAGCACGGGCTCATCTGGCTTGAGCAAAAGCTCCTCAGCTTGAACCCAAGATCTCTGGCTCCAGCAAGGGGTTGCTCAGTCTGCTGAAGGCCCACGATCAAAGCACATGTGAGAGATCAATCAATGAACAACTAAGGTGTTGCGACGGCAACGGAAAACAATGATTGATGCTTCTCACCTCTCTCTGTTCCTGTTTGTCTGTCCCTATCTATCCCTCTCTCTTACTCTCTCTCTGTCTCTTAAAAAAAAAAAAAACAATAAAAGGATGAAATAGAGAAGAAAAACACTAGAAGCAGGAAAACTAGTTTGGAGACCATTAAAGTACACAGATGAAACAATGGGAATCTGAACAAAGGAAGTAACATTCAAAGTGAAACCCATGCAGAATTTAGTCCCTTAGCAGATCCTGTTGGACCCTGCTCATGTTCCCAGAGACCTCTTACTGCTTTGGCATGCCATCTTGTAGCTCTCGCCTGTGTTTCTGCCTGTGACTCCCACCTGCAGACATTGTCAACAAACTGCATCAGTGCTGCAGGCTTGCAGTTTCTAGCTTCCTACAATCCCCCACCATGACTGACCTATCTTATAGTATCGGGTGCTGGAGTGGAGAGAAGACTGGTGCTAAAGCCTAGTTTTCTAGCCTCAATAAGATGAATTCCGTGGTACAGTTTATACTTCCCTCTGAATCAAGTGAAGCCTACAGTTCACCTAAAACGGCATCATTCTTTGGCTTTTCCTTCAATTACAAACTGAACTGTATGTCTTGGAAATTCTTATGTCGAAGTATTAACTCCCAAAGTGATGGTATTGGAAGTTAAGGCTTTTAAAGAGATAATTCAGGTTAAATGAGAGTGGTGTTCTAATCTGACAGGATTTATGTCATTATAAAAGGATAGAGATAATCAGAGATTACTCCCCCTGAGAATTGACAGGAAAAGCCATCTGTGCACACAGGAGACAGTAGCTGTCTACATGCTAGGAAGGCAAGTCTCTCCAGAAACTGAATTGGCCAGCATGTTTGTCTTTGATTTTAAGACAACACAAATGTAAGTACATACATTTCTGTTGTTTAAGCCACCCAGTTCATGATATTTCATTACATCGGTCGAGGCAGACTAACACACACCCTTCTCTATTTTTTTCTCAGGGGTTTCTCCTGACAGAATGCCTTTCAAGTTGTCACCTGTATGAAAATTCCCAGGTCAACCTCTGGGTTCAGGGAATCAGAGTTTACACGGTGATTTATTGAAATGGTGTATTGGGGAAAAAGTACTAGGGAGACCTCCGGATATGGGTTTGTGAAATTTGATGTAGACATTGGGGAGAAATGTGGCATTTTATTCTCTCTGTCATTAACAAAGGCTGGTATCTTGTCAAGATAGATACATGAGTTGACCAGAACTTCTAACTGCCCTTTTGCTGTTCTACTTGTCTACCTGACCCCACTCTTACTTACTGGACTATTGCACCAAGGCAGAAGAGTTCCAAGAAGCTGGTCAAGGGTCCCAAAGAGGGAAGTTCCAAGAAGTAGAAATCATAAAACTGCAGAAGGGAGCATACCAGAACTTCTGCCTCAATGCCCACTTGCTTAACTCTCACTTGCTCAACGCCTACTTGTTTAAACCCTATATAATTTTACCTCAAAAACTGCTTCAATGCCTTTCTCCCGGAGAAGTGCCTGGCAGGCCTTTCTCTTCTAATAAAGTCTGCACTCCTGGTATTCAAGAGCCGTCTCATCCATTACATTGTCCAGTCACATTTTTGGGCTTTTAAATTCTCCATTTTTAAATAGAATTGCTCTAACTCTAAATCAGTGGGTGTTCTGCTTCCTCTACAAGACTGTTAATGTCTTAAGTGCATTCAATGGCATTCCATGTTGTTGAAGGCTGCTTAGCCCGTTGAAGGTGGTGACTGATCAGTTATATTCTTCACTTACTAATCTCATAGAAAGCCATGGATAGAAGCCAAAAATATCCCTCAGATATTAAATTCAACTTAATGTATCTTTTCAAATGTCCATGGGGTACGACAGCTAGAATATGTATGACATTAGATAGACACATTTCTGTAGCTATTTTAGCTTTTTCAGTTCACTATGGTCATTTAGGGAAAAGGTAACTAAGATCCCAGCTAATGTTACCCTCAACCCAAACAGTTAAAAAGTTAGCTTTAGTTTTCTAAACAAGCTAGATTCTGAGTCTGCAGAGAGATGATAATGCACAGTAATGACAGTCAAAGTAATCTGCTCATTTTGGTAATTCCTACAGATTCTGCAAAAGAATTAATTCATATGTGAAAAATAGGTAAAATTAGCACTATATCGGCCATAAAACACTAAGATGGTCAAAGGGAATGAGAACAGACTTTGTAAACACCATTCATCAAGAACTGACATGTGTTGTATTAAAATCAGAATGTGAGTTTTTGAAAGTACTTTGAATTTGGCAAGACTATACAGAAATAAAATGACAAAGTTTACTTTGGAGGACAAACATCTAGGAATGTGAAAATGCTAATGAGGGGCCCTTTCAGTAATAGTTGCCAAACTATTTGATAGAGATAGATATTTATCTGAGAGTTACATTATAATTCATATCCTGGACAGGTAAAAAATAAGTATCTCCATACAAGAATCCCACCATTTTGGGGGGGGCGGGGGGGCTGCTGGGAACTAGAACTTTAACTCTGATGGGCAGCAAATAGACATCAGCTTATGGTTTTGTGTTTGTGGTTTTTGTAGAAATTAAATTTAATGGGAAGAAATTGATCAATAAGGGTACATAGGTTTCAGGTAAATAATTCTATAGTAATCTGTTGATTGTATTGTGGGTTATGTATGGAGAAAATTATAGTAAGGGAGTTATCCCAATAAAACTATAATTTGATTAAATATTTTAAATGTTCATAATTAGAACATTTTAACTTACTATATGTACAATAAATTCTGGTGTCTGACTTCAGTTCTGCCTTAGTAAGGAATTTAAACTAATCCTGAACCAGAAAGGTGGTAGAGGTGAGGTGAAGATTAGGCTCTTTGGAAGGTCAGCCCAAAGCACTTTCTTATTTTCTAAGAATTAGTTTGGTTGAGATTACTGATTAGACTGGTGCTTGCTAGAGGACCATTATTTTACTAGAAAGACTGCCTTTGAGTAGGCATTTGCTCAAAATGCTTTGTGGATTCTTCCTCTTTTATTGTTAACTACAGCCCACATTCAACTACACAAATATGGTACTCTAACCCCAGAGCATTGTTTCTGCTCACTTTGTCACCAAAATCTTCACTTTTCTTCTTAGATGGCTGACTTCTCTCTCTCTGCAGTATAAAAAGGAAAGTATGAAAAATCTATTCCTTGCTTCAAATTATGAACTGAAAATGGACCCACATTTGACCATTATTGTAAAATGTTTTCTTTAATTGTTGTATCATTAATTACTCTTCTATAGGGGTTGCAATAAAATTGTTTAAGACTTCATTTAGTTAATTCATGACCAAGATTATGATGATTAGGTATACAAGTAAATTAATTGTAGTAAGAACCAGCAAAAACACTACTAATAGAGCCCAAGTATTTTTTAGCTAGCATTTGTAAACTACAGTAGTTACTTTGTGACAGAAACTATGTGACAAAATGTAACATGTTCTCTTCTAGGGGGTTAATAAGTAGTTGTAATTGAGGTTGTAACAAAGGAGACATTTTAGCAAAGACTGCATGTTAGTGCATTTCTGAAGAGAAATTCCCCACATTTATTAAATTCTTATATTTATGTGTCCAGAGTAACTAGTTCTTTAAAGATCTTATCCCTTGTACACCCTTGCATCTTGCATAAGAAGTTTTTAATTCTTTGTAAGTAAAGTCTTTACAAAATAAGCACGGGCACATAACATTTCTTTTTTAAAAAAAATTCTTTTTATTTTATTCATTTTAGAGAGGAGACACAGAGTGAGAGAGAGAAGGAGAGAGAGAGAGAAAGGGGGGAGGAGCTGGAAGCATCAACTCCCATATGTGCCCTGACCGAACCAGTGCAGGGTTTTGAACTGGCAACCTCAGTGTTCCCAGGTCGATGCTTTATCCACTGCGCCACCACAGGTCAGGCGTGACATTTCTTAGGTACACTTATTGTGAAAGAAGTTTTTTTTTAAGTACTTGACAAAGACAACTATATTCTTTTAATAAGAATTGTGGGAAAATATATATATATATATATAGTGTGTGTGAAAATAAATTACCAGTGAAGCTTTCAGTGCTAGAGTTTGAGGCCTCCATGAAAGCTTTCTGCCAAAATTTTTAATTATCTTTATGTTGTAGGAATAAGGAACTAAATTAAATTTATATCTATGACTATGTTAACTTAGATATAGATGATAACTTCATATAATTTACTGGGGTCAAACAATGTTGCCAAGACTAATATGATTCTATATGGTCTTCAGTTATTTTGGTCTTATCCTTAAAAATTATTGTTAAAAGGGAAGATAACTATAGAAAGTAATGTATGACACAGGACATTTATAATAATAAACCAGTGATAGCACTAGGTAAAAAATATGAATTCTAACCCAACTCAACCCCTTATTTATATAACATTAACTTCATAAAACATGTTTTCTTATATATAAAATGAATATAGTTAACTCCCAGAATGAGGCAAAAATGCAAGGTAGATAAGGCAATTATTAAATCTGCAAATGACTAATGAAAATAAATTACTACTCAAATGTTATCATTTTTTTCAACTAATGACTTTCTAAACAGTATCAAAATAACCAGCTCATCAAGCAAAGATGAGTTTGTTACTTACTACAGTAATGGACACTGATTAAGTCTTAGTAGTGCTCTGAAAGGCAAGTGGAGTTGATCTTTATAAGGATTAGACTTTGATTTAGGAGGGGTCTTTCAACAGAGCAGTCCATATTCATGATATAATAATTGAGAATTGTTAAAGAATTAATGAGAGATTTAAAGGTGTTTTGATGAGAGATAATTTATTTGATAAGAGGTTGATTTTGTTTCTTGAATAATCTGTTGTTTTTTGGAAAGCAGACCAATGTGCAGTCCATTAGTCATATTAGTAGATTTTTTTTTTTTCACTGATTTGAGTGAAAGAGAAAGGTAGAGGGAAAGAGAGAGAATGAGGGGAAGAGAAAAAGAGAGAGAATAGCATCAACTCACTGTTTCACCTAGCTGTTCCATTTAGTTGTGTACTCATTGCTTGCTTCTCCTACACACCCTAATTGGGTGGGGTCTGGTATGCCCTGTCAATGAACCACCTGGCTAGGGACACATTAAGCATATTTTTAAGGAAGTGTCTGAAACAAACAATTTTATTACATATTAACTTCCTGGCCAACAATTTCTTGGAAAAGTAAACTCATGCCAATTATGATCAAATTAGGGTTTTTGTTGTTGTTGTTGTTGTTGTTGCTGTTTTGTTTTTTATCCAAAGTGAGAAGTGGGGTCTAGCAGACAGACAGACTCCTGCATGTGCTCCACCGGGACCCACCTGGTATACCCACCAGTGCGATGCTTGACCCATCTGGGGCATTGCTCCCCTGCAGTCCCAGCCATTCTAGCACCTGAGGTGGAGGCCATGGAGCCATCCTGAGCACCCGGGCCAACTTTGCTCCCATGGCGCCTTGACTGTGGGAGGGAAAGAGAGAGATAGAGAGAAAGGAAAGGGGGAAGAGTGGAGAAGCAGATAGGAGCTTCTCCTGTGAACCTTGGCCGGGAATTGAACCCGGACTTCCACATGCCGTGCTGATGCTCTACCACTGAGCCAAACAGCCAGGGCCAATTTTATTTTATTTTTTTAAATTATATTAACTCTAAGTTTGCATGGAGTTTGCTATCACACTTATGAAGTTAAGTAAATATTATCAAGTATGAGCTACATTGAGGTATTCCTTTACTTGTTACTGAACATATAAAATCTTATTTCATTTAACAACTAGCCTATGATATCAATATCAGTATTTTAAAGATCCAGAAAATGAGATTAGGGGCCTTGCTTAATGTCACAAATCCTGATTCCTCTAAATAAGAAAGCCAGTAAATAAACATACTAAAACATACATACACATACAAACAGAAAACAATAAAAAAAGCAATTGATAAGCCACTAAACTTTTAATACATAAATTTGCTTTCTCATTGGTATATTTAAGGTAAAGTTGTACATGTGTGTTCAGTTCTGTTGAAGAATTCCAGAGGCAGATTACACAGACCTGCTAGCAAACTGGGATGACATTAAAATGTTTGTATAATAGTTTTAATATTTTGATATTGATTCAAGCTCTTAGTGAAGGCACAATTATAAAATTGACTTAAAATCTTATCATTTTGGCTATAGTAGAAAAATAAAAATAAATTAAAAGTTGCAAAGATATCACTTACTGGCTCTCTAGCCTATGAAAAATTGTTGTATTCACAATTTAAAGGAAGCAGGGTAATTGCAAAAGGTGTACTGCCTATACAGAAAATGTAACAGTCTTTATCAGACTCTGAAATGGGACTAAAAACTCAGATTTGGACAAGCTCTGAGTGTTCACAAATTCCAATGACTGCCCCATTCTTTAATCCCATTCTTATATTTCAGAAGTTAGAACTATTACTTAGAAGAAGGGAAAATTAAGGGTAACAGAGAGGTAAAAAACAAATGTGACCACTTTTTTAGAGTTTATATTTTTTACCAAAGAATCATATATTACATTCATAAATTCACATATATTTTAATTATAGTAAATTTATTCAAATGATGAAGTAAAATTAATTTAAAAGAGGAAATATGTTTTATAACTTATTAGTTTGCCCTTGATTTCTATTTCATTTAGAAAAAAAACTTCGCTCTATAAAAAAATAAAAAATAAGAATAAATATTTTGCTTTTTTACGACATATATAAACTGAAAATGGGTTAAAGACTTAAATATTAGATATAAAACTATAACAACCCTAGAGAAAAACATAAGCATTAAAATCTTGGACATAACTTATAGCAATATATTTTCAGACATACCCTCTTAAGCAAAGAAAACGAGAGAAAAGATATACATATAAGACTACATCAAACTAAAAACTTTTTGCATACCTAAAAAAATTATCAAAAAAATGAAAAGACAATCCACTGAATTGAAAAACATTAATATTTGCCAACACTTCTGATAAAAGATTGCTATCCAAAATTTATGAGGAACTTTAAAAACTCAACACTAAGCCCAGGCTGACAGCTATTGGGCAGGGGCAGTGCAGGGTGGTGAGAGAGGTGGAGGGATAGAGCAAAAAAGGACAGAAAAGACGCTCATGGACACAGACTACAGAGTGGAGATGCTCAGGGTGGGGAGGGTAAGAGGGTAAGAAGGGTATAGGGCTGATAAATGATGATGGTTGATGGCTTGACTTGGGGGAGTGAAAACATACTATGTATGGTTCATTAGAGATATGTTGTAGAACTGGATAACTAAAATCTCTATAATTATGTTAAACAATGTTACCTCAATAAAATGTAAAGAGAAAAAAAACCCATAAAATAATAAGCAAATAATCATTTTGACTACAGAACACTTGTTTTTTGCTATCAAATTACTGCTTATAATCAAGCAAGCTTATTTGAGGACACACCCGAGTAAGATGATAATTATATATCACCTGATTTTGAGAAAATTAATGAACTATAGAAAGACCATGTAAAATAAAGTTACAAGAAGATCTGTTGTTGAATTTTCACATTAAGCAGAGTAAGAACAATTTTAGTTTTCTCTACTTAAATACACAGTTTGAGAGAAAATAAAAAAGCAATTAAGAATATTGCTAGAATTATAAAAATCCATTACTTATATGTTCGTTATACAAAACTAAGAGATGCTTTCTTTGGCACTGCAAAATAATATATCTTTAGAACACGGAACATGATATATCTTAAAGTTATGTTTTTCCTAGTTATAATATTTGTCTTAATATAAATAATATTTATAGTAAGAGAATATGTGATCACTAAAAATTGTTTATCATATATGTGTAAAGACTAAGGTAAGAGCTGTCTATTTTGGGGTGTCAAGAAGGGAGGACTGTTGTGAAAATCTACTTTGGGATATCAAAACATGTTTAAGGAAAGCATTGGATAACCAGAATAATATAAAATGTATCAAGAATACAAATAGTACATTTGGTTTAGAGAAATATTATAATGTGGTTCATTCTGGTTTTTCATTTCAGATGTGTGAGAAAATTGTGTTTCTATCTCTATGAAGAAAACCTAATTATTTCTCTAAGTGTAATTCAATTAATCAAGTTTAAGCTATAAATATATTATAAATGCTAATATAATGGGTTTTAACTAAGCTATTTTTATCCCAAGGTGTGAAAAATAATAGTGATGGATCCATAAATATGTAAAACTTACAAAAACTTAATGCAGTTCCTTTGTTTACATGCAAACAGTGAAGTACAATTATAAAATTAATGCTATTTGTGATAAGCTAATAGATATACAGACAATGTTTCCTTTGGCCTTTCAAAATAAGTTAACTTATATTTAGGAACCTCTGGTAGTCTGATAACATGTTAAAATTTAATATTTAGGTTTAAAAAATGTATCTCCCAAGAAGATATACAAGTGGCCAACAGATATATGAGAAGATGCTCAACTTTACTAGCTATTAGAGAAATGCAAATCAAAAGTACAACAAAATACCACCTCATACTTCTTAGATTAGCTATTACCAACAAGGCAGGTAAAAATAAGTCTTGGAGAGGCTGAGGAGAAAAAGGAACCTCATTTATTGCTGATGGGAATGTAAACTGATGCAGCCATTATGGAAGAAAGTATGGTGGTTCTTGAAAAAAATAATAATAGACCTACCATATGACCCAGCAATCCCTCTATTGAGTTTTTTCTCAAAAAACTAAAAAATATTGGTACACAAAGGCTCATGTACTTCCATGTCCATTGCAGCATTGTTCACAGTGGCCATAACATGAAAACAACCAAACTGTCCCTCGATAGAAGACTGGATAAAGAAAATGTGATACATATATACAATGGAATACCACTCAGCCAAAAAAATGACATATTGCCATTTATGTCAACATGGAGGGACCTTCAGAACATTATACTGAGTGAAATAAGTAAATTAGGAAAAGCTAGCCTTGGCTGGTTGGCTCAGTGGTAGAGCATTGACCTGGCAGGTGGGTGTTCCAGGTTTGATTCCGAGTCAGGGCACACAGAAGAAGCAACCATCTGCATCTCCACTCCTCCCTCTCCTTCTTCTCTCTCTCTCCCTTTGTTCCCTTCCTGCAGTCATGGGTCAACTGTTCTAAGCAAGTTGGCCCAAGGCACTGAGTATGGCTCCATGACCTTGCCTCAGGCACTATAATAGCTTGGTTGTCAAGCAACAGAACAATGGTTGCAGATAGGTAGAGTATCACCTAACAAGGGGCTTGCCAGGTAGATCCCAGTCTGGGTGCATGTGCAATTCTGTCTTTCTACCTTCCCACCTCTCAAATTAAAAAAGAAAAGAAAAGAAAAAGCTAAGAACTCTATGATTTCACACAGGTGAAATATAAAATTGAGACTCATGAACATAAATAAAACTAAAGTGCTTACCAGGGGGAGGGTGTTGTAGTAGAAGGGTGTAAAGAGGAACAAATATGCGGTGACAGAAAATAACTTGAGTTTGAGTGATGGTTATACAACATAATCAACAGTTCAAATGCTATGGAAATATTTACCTGTAAACTATGTATTCTTTTTTTTTTTTTTTTATAAATTTCTTTTTATTTTATTCATTTTAGAGAGGAGACAGAGAGTGAGAGAGAGAGAGAGAAAGAGAGAAAGGGGGAGGAGCTGGAAGAATCAACTCCCATATGTGCCCTGACCAGACCAGTGCAGGGTTTTGAACTGGCGACCTCAGTGTTCCCAGGTCGTCGCTTTATCCACTGCGCCACCACAGGTCAGGCAAACTATGTATTCTTATCAATCAATGTCACCCCATTAAATTAAATTTTCAAAATGAAATTTAAAAAATAGTATTTGAAACTAAAAGCCATAAATTCTACAGAATATTAGGAGTTTCTATGTAAGAGCTATTTATAAATATTTTAGAGTAATATTATCCAATTTTCAATCACTGGTTCAAGATCCTCAAACTTCATCAATAGAAATAAGAAATTAATAGGAATATAGTAGTGTGTATTCTCTAAAGACAATTAAGTGACATACTAAAGCACAAACATTCAACTTCACTGCAATTAGCAGTACAGTAACCTCTGGATAGGGAAAGTTTAAAGTCAATAGCTGAGAACCACTTGAATGGATGGTGATTGATTTTGCTTGTTCTACCCTATAGAGAAATGATTAATGTAAGTTTTACTTTGTGGTAGCCTTTTCTCTATTCCAAGTCTAATGAGGCATACGGGACAAACAAAAAATGGAAACAATAGAAATAGATTGTGTCTGTATGGGACTAGCCAACAACATAGTGATGAAATAAAATATTAATCCTGCCAGCCATTTGGTGTGTTTTAAGCTATACTCTCAAATTTCCAGAAGTTTTTTGCTCCCAAATTATTATTATTTTTATTTATTTTACACTTAAGAAGTTCAATTCTCTTCAATTATTATAAGTAGTTACTGAATAATTTTTATCAACCTAGACCTTGTAGGAGAGGTTTAGAAGGATCATTTCATTTCATATGTTTTATAGAAATGCCATTACAATTTATTAAAGATTCTGTTGCCAGAATAAAAAAAGAAATAAATTATTGGCTTTATGCTATAAACATTATTTGCAAGAATCAATTCAGTTGGTAAATAGTTGTTATGATGGTTTATTTAAGAGGTTAAAAATTAATATCTAAAAATAATAGAATATAGTAGCTCTAAGACTCCTTTTGGTTCATATAAGCTCTCAGACCATTATAATGCACGTGGTACATTGAGATTTGAAAACAGGCATATTTACAACTAGACAGTAAATTTAAATAGTTGTGTAGATGGTAATTGAGATGTAAGTAAAAATATTTCTTGAAAGAAAAAATACATTATATATATTTAGTCACAATAAAGAAAGAAAGATTTGATGTGGTTAATAAAAATTGGTGTATTTGTCTCTGGAGTGTAATTTTACAGACATAAAATACAGTATTTTATTCATTCAATAAACATTTATTATGTTCCCTCTTACTTTAGTTAATTCCCACTCTGTATTCACAATTCACCTTATATAACATTTCCTCAAAACAATTTTCCAAACCTTCAGACTATGTCAGGTCTATTTACTTATATTCCTATAATTGTCCAACTATTTATCCTTGTACTTTCCATACTAGTAAAGATAGATAATTGTGTAATTAGTTTTTCCATATATATATATATATATATATATATATATATATATATATATATATATCTGAATGAGGGATAAAGTTATTTTCCTTATTTACATGTGTATCTATAACATCTAGCCCAGTGCTTTTATACTTAATAATACATTAAAACTGTTTAATTAGCAATTTCATGAATCTGTCAGTATAATTTTAGGCATTAGAGTCATAGAGCACAAACAGGCTTGGGGAATGTCCTCAGACTCAGTGTTGCGACAATACAAGTAAGTGAACTATTATAGTTCAATGAAAGCATGAAGATGAAAAAGGGAACTGCTAGACAAGGGAAAGTCTGAGTGGGCAAGATAAAACTATAAAAAAGGCAGAGAGTAAGTATTCTTAGCTGAAGGACAGCTTGGGCACATGAACCTTATATCAGCTGGTTTTTCTGGGAAGTAGAAAAATAAGATGCAGCTAAGAGTATAAAAGGTTTTTTGGAGAGTTAGGGCAGCTAATGAAAAGGGAAGGATGCCGGATTCAGCAGGGGGCTTAATACTGTAACACAAGCCTGACAGTCTGACAGCCAGCATGGAGCCCTGGAGCAAATAATCCTAGTTAGAGGGTCCTGCATTGGGCAGAAGTGGCCAGGTCCTAGTACAATAGTTTTAAGCTATTGGCTAGAGAAGAGTATAACTTAGCTCAAAGACTGAGGCAGACATGAAGGAGGTGCAGCTGGCCACCATAAGCAGCCCACACTCCTAACAGCTGAGCAGTGAGTCTTCTCTGAAAGGATTGCCTGCCTGCAACAAGCTTGAGCAGCATGGTGGGTGCAGCACCTGTTACTAGTCCGTACGTATACAGGGTGTGCCTGTTAGGACAGGAGCAGAGCATGTAGTGGGTTACAAGGCTAGACCTACACCTTAAAAGCCCTTATCTATCTCTCTAAGAAGTTTGAGTTTCATTCTAGAGGCTGGGAAGGCCACGGAAAGTTTTAAGTAAGGAAGCAAAAGCAAAGGGAGCAACTGGCATTCTAAATCTCCTCCACAGCATTAAAAGTGAAACCGAAATGCAGGCCGAAATTGGTGACAGGGTGTTAAAGAAGGACCTGTGAAAGCATGAACAGAGGGCTTGGCATGGGAATGGGAAACCAGGTCAATTAGAAAGACTCTAAGAAGACAGGTTCTTCAGGATGTGATGACTGATTAGACTTGAGGAATGAGTAAGAGCAAAGAGTCTCGGCCACCTACTAATTTTCTATGATAAAAAAACTTTTCATATGCTCTGAGAATAAGCTTTAAAGGAAATAAAATAAGGCTCACTGCTAACTTTCTACAACTCAAAATGTAAGGCTGTCCAGTTATCTCATCCAGATCCTGAATCATCTCTCTATAATTTATTGCTTGCTGTGATTACACAGTACTGTGTCTCAGACTGGTATCAAGTATCAAACAAAGAAATATCAAGTATTAACATAATTTAGAGCATGGAAAGTATCCCAGAACTGCAGTCTCAAAGAAAAGCCTGAGTCAGGTGGTCAGGGAAAGTAAATGCAAAGGGTTAGTTATTAAAAATAACAAAATAGGTCCTGGCTGGTTGACTCAGTGTTACAGCATCACCCAGCATGTGGATGCCCTGTGTTTAATTCCTGTTCAAGCTACACAGAAGATGTGATCATCTGCTTCTCTACCCTGCCCTCTCTGCCTTCTCTCTCTCTCTCTCTTTCTCTCTCTCCTCCCCTCCTGCACTGCAACCATGGCTCAACTGGTTCAAGCACATCGGCCTGGCACTGAGGATGGTTCCATGGAACCTCTGCCTCAGATGCTGAAAATAACTTGGTGGTGATCATGGCTCTAGATGGGCAGAACATCGGCCCCAGATAGGGGTCGCCAGGTGTACCCTGGTGGGGGCACATGTGGGAGTCTGTCTCTCTATCTCTCCTCCTCTCCCTTGGAAAATAAGAAAAAATAAATAAAAACTAACAATAATAAAAGAAAAAACTAAACATCTCCCTTACATATACATATAAAATGGAGTGCTAAATCTGCTATTCCTTGCCTCTGAATTTGAAAAAAATACATAACACCATAATTAGTTTTGAGTTATTCTGTTGTTATTTCCAACTAAATAATAAAATGTCAGCAAAATGTTTCATCCACAAAGTGCATGGCTGAATCAAATATGACCATAGGCTATTTATTCTGATCCTAGGATATTTATCCAGCATCAGTCTCAAAAAAAACAACAACAACAAAAAACAAATTAACACCTCTGCCTTTACTCATATACTACTCAGTGTCTTCTCATCTTCCCTCTGTCTTCAAACTTCTACTCATTCAACAAAGGTCAGCCCAAATTTCACCTTTTCTGGGTGTTGGTATCTCATGTTATCTCACAAAATGAATCAATTGCTCATCCATCTCTAACTCCATGGTCATTTACATATATATATATATATTAACTGAAAAAATTTAAAGATTCACTGTTGTATTTCCTGAGTCTAGCAACATATTAAAAATAATACTGAATACATTCAATTAAACTGATTCCATTAGAGATTGTCATTTGGTAATTTTGGCATAGAAAAAAGTATGAACAAAATAAAGGTAGAGATAGAGGGAAAAGGGAAGAATAAAAGAATTAAGAAAGAATGCACGGTTCTTATAACAGAGTTTAGAAATTTCTTACCCCTGACTTAACATGTATACATCCTACTAACCCCTTAAGATAAAATACAAGTAAAAAAGTTTCTTCAAAAGTTTTTAGATTAAAAAAAAAAGTTTTTAGATTCTTACTAAATTTTCTCTATTAGAGTATTTTCTAACTTATGATGATGTCTAAACCAGACTTTCCCAACTCTAGCACTATTGATATTTTGGGCTTCCCTAAAGACCTCATTGAACATTGAGGCATTGCTCTGGGCTGTCATGTGCATTGTAGAATGTCTACAACATCTCTGGCCTCTATGTACTAGAAGCCAGTAACTCCCAACTCCCTCCTCACATTGTGACAACCAGAAATGTTTCTAGATGTTGTCAAATGCCCTTTGGTTAGAAGTGGAGGGTGGGGTGTCAAAATTGTTTGGAGTCACTGATTAAAAATATAAAACTAACTGTATAATTACTTTTAACTTAGATTGCCAATAATCACTCATTGAACCCTGTATTATGCAGGTTCATGTAAATAATGTCAGCATCCTTGAAATCGCCAATGTGTTTTAACCTGGAAAATGAAAAAGCATGAGAAAAACAGAAACTCAGAATTTGTGAACACTGCCACTGCATTCTTTTCATAATAAACATTTTTGATAGTAATATAAGCTGACACAACAATATTTTCTGGGTCATGTGAACACTTTTGTGACTAGATTTATTTATGTTGAAGAAAATAAAATTTGCCCTTGACCTATATAAACCATTAACCTATACAAAAATACATAAGATTAACTACCCAGCACTAAAGCATAGTATTTTGAATATGCATTGTATTTGCATATTTATACAAATAGTAATAAAATTTTGTGAGTTAGCACTTTATTTAAACCTTACTATAAAAGTTGGTTGGCTTTTACTATTAGTAACCTGGATGATTTATTCTATTTATCAAATAATTATTAAGCAATAATTTTTTTTTCAGAAGTTCTGATAGCAGCATACTGCTGAGTAGACATAAATGTAACTCTCAAGGAACTTATATATAGTGGAAATAAGGTATCCTATAAAATAAAGTAACAATATAATGTACTTGGTTCTCTGATACAGACAAAAATAGTGTGAAAGTATAAAAAAGAGTCTTAGCTCAGTCTCAAAGGCCATATAGGAGGCACCTGATGGTTTTTAAGCAGAAGAGTGATATAGTTATGAATGTGTCTAAGATAAAGCTTCAGGTACTGGAAGCAAGGAAAGCACTTCAAAGCCTATTACAATAATCTATACAAAATATGTGAAGAGCTGAAATAGGCTACTAATAGAAGCCCTGGGAAAAAAACAAGTCAAACTTGAGAAATACTTTAAGACAAATATTATTAGACTTTCATGAATTATTTTAAAATTTTGATTCAGAAAGGATTTAGATCGCCTCCCCATATTTTAGCTACTGGTTATTGGGTAGTTATATTTAACTTAAACTAAGATAAGAATAACAGAAGAGAAAAAGGTTTTTGTCAAAAAGACCTTGGATTCATTCAATTTGCACTGGCAATAGTGCATATAACTGAGACATTTTACCTGATCTGAGATTAAGAAGTTTAGAAGTAGTAAGACAAATACAAAGATTGCTTCAAGATGTACAGATTACCAAATATAAAAACAGTAATGGGGCCTGACCAGATGATGGCACGGTAAATAGAGCATGAGACTGGGATGCAGAGCACCCAGGTTCAAAACCCCAAGGTCACTGGCTTGAGTGTGGGCTCATTGGGCTTGAGTGTGGGCTTACTAGCTTGAGTGCTGAGTTGCTGGCTTGAATGTAGAATTATAGACATGACCCATGGTTGCAAGCTTGAGGCTAAAGGTCGTTGGCTTGAAGCCTGAGGTTGCTGGCTTGAGTCCAAGGTCGCTGGCTTGAGTAAAGGGTCACTCACTCTGCTGTAGCCTCCCAGTCAAGGTACATATGAGAAAGCAGTCAATGAACAACTAAAGGAGTCACAACAAAAATTTGATGCTTTTCATCTCTCTCCATTCCTGCCTGTTTGTCCCTATTTGTTCCTTTCTTTGACTCTATTTCTGTCTCTGTCACAAACAAACAAACAAACAAAATAAAAAACAGTCATAGCGATATATAAAGTACAGCATAGGGAATATATTCAATAATATTGTAGTAACTATGTATGGGATACTAAATTTATGAGGGTGATCACTTTGTAAGGTATATAAATATCTAATCACTATGTTGTACAACTTAAACTAATATAATAGTTATGTCAACAGTAATGAGAAAAAATTTAAAGATTTTTTTAAAGATTGATTCCAAGTAGGGTAACTTTTCTCTCTCTTTTCTTTTTAGTTATATTGGTATAGTGGAAGGGACAGAGATAGGAAAAATTTGAGCATGATGGTGAACATAGTATATGTGATGAGTCAAGCATCTTAAGCAGTCTAGAAAAGTGAGATAAAAAAGCCCCTCTTAGACTCTGATAAGATATTGGGATCAATGAAGTAAAAATTTATAGAATTTCATACATAGAGTGTTTGTACTCTATGTTGTGGTAAGAGAAGTCTGGATGAGAAAATAGCTTTTAGCAAATAAAGATCTGAAACTTAAGATTTCTGATTTGTAATAGAACTAGATGGTAACAAGGTTTAGGCTATCTTGATAGGTGTAATACATGGAGTCAGAGTAGTTACAAAGTAGCTAGAACACAAAGTTTGAATAAAATATCAACATGAGACTTTCAGTAAGTTAATATATTGACATGACTTAAAGAAAAAATATTTAATATCATGTTTTCAATGCCTGACCAGATTATGAATATTAAAGAGTAAAAAAATCATAGGAGTTCCTGGCAAGTTGGCTCAGTGGTAGAGCATCAGGACAGTGTGTGGATGTTCTGGATTCAATTCCCCGTAAGGGCACACAGGAGAAGTGACCCTGCTTCTTGATCCCTCTTGCCCCCCCCCCCAATCTATCTCTTCTCCTCCAGCAGCCATGGCTTGATTAGTTCAAGCACATCATCCCAGGCACTATATAGATGGCTCCATAGAGCCTCTGCCTCAGGCACTAAAAATAGCTTTGTTGCAAGCATGGCCCCAGATGGGCAGAGCATCAGCCCCCGACAAGGGCTGTCGAGTGGATTTTGGATGGGTCACAGGCAGGAGTCTGTCTCTCTGTCTTCTCACCTCTCACTTGAAAATGAAGAAAAAGAAAAATCATAAGGAAAGGACGTCCAATGAAAACAAGAGTCATTTTAGACCTTGCAATCAGCACTGGGAAGGTAGTTAAGGAATTGCTTGAGGAATCAATGTCTTCCATTTGAGAAAAGAACAAAGTTATCATGGCTAGAAAAATGTATAGGAAGAAAATCTCTGGTATGAACTAACAATGATTTCACATTCACTTGAATTCTGTTTGGTAACTACTCCATAAAAGAAGCCTAAGTCAAAATGTTCTTTACAACAAGACCAAAAATTGGAAAGTACTATAAAATTTAATTTTTTCTGATTAAAAACAAAGCAGATTTGAAGAGAAAATTTGTCATGTATTGTAGAAAAGAGTGCCGAAGTTTCATGGTACAATTTGCTCATAAATTATTTAAGTTCCAAAACATAAAAAGATCATCAAAACTTTGTTTGAGCACACTCCTCTCTACAATGTTGAGATGCTTCTCTAGTAATAAACTGGCTTTAAGATCCTTGGGATCAATAGCAATTGAAATGTTGAAAATGTTTCAAGGCAGAGTAATCAAAATGAAAACACTGGCTAGAGGAAGCAATAAGGGAATTAAATGAATATATGTCATAAAGCAAGACAGAACAGATTATAGAAGACTCATAACTATTTAGTTCCCCCTTATTCACAGGGAATATATTACAAGACAACAGATGCCTGAAACCACCAATGATATTGAACTCTATATACACTATGTTTTTTTCCTATACACACAGTCATTTTACTGTTTCTCTTTGGCTTATCTGAATTGTCAGTATCACTACTGTTGTAAATTGAGGCCATTTTTAAGTAGAAGAAAGGTCCCTTGAACACAGGCACTGAGATATAGAGACAGTAGATCTGATCATCAGAATGGCTACTAAATATCTAATGGACAGGTAGTGAATATGGCATGAGTATGCTGATGGAGGGGTGCCATTCTAAGCAGCATAGGGCAGGAAATGTGAGATTTCATCAGGCTACTCAAAATGGTGCAAAATTTAAAACTTATGAATTGTTTATTTCTTAAACATTCCATTTAATATTTTTGGATTATGGTTGACCTCAGGAAACAACCATAGATATGAAGGGCCTACTATATATAAAATAGTGTGCTTATGACTATCTAGTCTTTTAATACAAATTGTTGGGTTGCTAAAAGTAATTGAGTTACTACAGTTCTGAAAGTTTAAGGCAGTGCAGCAGAGAGCACATTTTGCATTAATTTGCAGAGAGTGTATGATCCTGACATATTTTCCAAAATACAAAAATGGTTTCCCAAACCAAAAACCGGTTATTGTAAATAGTCACAGCTTTCCAACTTTCTTCTCTATCCATTTCTCTTCTCTATTCCTTCTTTCTTTTCCTCTTTACTACTCTTAAATCCCACCAAAAAGCCCATGAAACAGAGCCAGTAACATCCCATTGCACAACATGAAAAACAAGTCAAAGTGTTTTTAAAATTTTTGCAAGGCTACACAATTAGAAATTTCAAAATGAAATGCAGTGTCATTCTTTAATTATAGCCAAAAAAATCAACACCTTATTTATACTTAGAGTCTAATAGTTCTTTGCAGTTATCATTTTGGCAGTTCAATATTTCACTCACTTTACATTCACGTTAACACTATAAAGTGACAGGCAGTGATGGTTTGGCTCACCACTACACTAACAAGATGATGATGATTAAAAAAAAACAACAATGGGTTAAACTATTAAAAAATCTCATTTCTGAATAGTCTATAGATGCTGCATTTGCATTCACAAAAAGTGAATATAATCTTATTGAAAAATTCAGTTCAGACTTTCATAATTGCTTACTGCTCAGTAACAAAGAAAAGGTTCTACCTTTAAAATACTCAGAAGCCATTTTTCTGATACTATTTCTTTTTTCATTCAACAAATATTTATTCAGCACCTACTATGTGTCAGAAACTAAACACAGCATTGAAGAAACAAATTTTCCTTACATTCATTTTACAGAGGAAGGATATAAAAATAAACAAGATGAATAAGTAAAATATATTATATATAAGCTGGTGATGATGAAGGATAATAAAGTAAGGAGAATAAGCAGAGTTGAAGAGTGTGCTGAAATTTTAAATAAGGACAAACCTTAACAAGAATGTAGTACTTACATAAAAATCTAAAAGTTTTGGGGTCATAAATCCTACTACACATGAGTGAAGATTCTAGGCAGAGCAAACTGCAGACACTTAGATTCTAAGAAGGAAACTATACCTTCCATGTTCCAGAAGAGAGGAGGACAAGATGGTGGAAAGCAGTGAACAGAGAGTAATAAGAGATAAGACAAAGAGTTATATGTGAGGTGTAACAAACTTTATCATCTAGAGCCTTATAGCCCCTTTTAAAACATTTTCATTTAATGTATTAAGTGACATTGGTTAATAAAGTCTTACAGATTTAAGGTACACAACTTCATAACACATTATCTCTGTGTGTGTGTGTGTGTGTATGTATATATATATATACAGTCACTTCTCCTGTGTACCCTGACTGGAAATTAAACCCAGAATATCCACACACTGGACTGATGCTCTAACACTGAGCCAAGTTGAGAGGAGGGGAGATAGTAAGATGAGAAGAGGAGAGGAGATGCACCCCCCCCCCCAACTAGGATCCACCTGGCAACCCCTGTCTTAGGTTATGCATACAACCAAACTCTTTTTCCAAGTTGAGAAGAGGGGAGATAGTAAGATGAGAAGAGGAGAGGAGATGCACCCCCCCCAACTAGGATCCACCTGGCAACCCCTGTCTTAGGCTATGCGTACAACCAAACTATTTTTAGCACCTATGGTGGAAGCCGCAGGAAGCCATGCATAGTACTGGGGGCTGATGCATTCAAACAATCAAACCATGGCTCTGTAAGGAGAAGAGAAAAAGAGTGAGAAGAGAGAGGGGGGGAAATGGAGAAGCAAACAGTCACTTCTCCTGTGTACCCTGACCGGAAATTAAACCCAGAATATCCACACACTGGACTGATGCTCTAACACTGAGCCAACCTGCCAGGGCCACATTATATGTATATTGCATTGTATTGTCACCACCCCAAGTCAAGTCTTCTTCTATCACCAGCTATGCCCCCCCAACCCTCCTCTACTTTATCTCACTCTCTTTTGCTTCTGAAATTCCCATTCTGTTCTCTGTAAGTTATTTTGCTTTGCTTAATCACTTCACCTTTTTTCACCAAACACCCCAGTATCCATCCCCACTGACAACTGTCGGTCTGTTCTCTGTATCTATCCATGAGTCTGCTTCTATTTTGCTTATTACTTTATTTTGTTCATTAGATTCCACATATAAGGGAATTCATATGGTGCTTGTCTTTCTCTGACTGGTTTATCTCACTTAACATAATTATTATTTTAGTGAACTTGGCTTTTACCATGCATGAAGAAAGAAGTCATGTGAAGGTTTTGATCTGAAGTAACAATCTCTGAAACATTGTAAATGGCTTTCTTTGTTTAGAATAGAGGGACAAAGGGTAAAAACAGAGAAACAACTAAAGACGGCCAATGAATCCAAGCAAGTTGTGTTGAAGTTTGGGATCAGAGGAGTGACAGTAGAAAGGAAAAGCAGCTGGATTTAGCCTCAACAGTGAAAGTTTCAGGAGTGATAAGGAATGGTGTGCAGTTTCTTAGAGAAAGATAAGAGCCAAAATTACTCCCAAGTTTTCTGTCCTGAAGGATTTGAAGGATGAAGCTCTTAATAAATAAAGTATAATTAACTGCCTTTTTGTGTCTTGATATTTAATTTTCTTATTATTGGTTTACTTACAAAGTATATCAAACAATCTCATGCATTATGTCTATTAATAATAAATATCCCCATTGCATTCACACTTCTTCAGTGTGATCATACAATAAATGAATAATGATATATTAAATCCTGTTTGCTCAGCAGTTTAAAAAGACTCTGATAGTTTTAGTCTCGAGAAATCAGCCCCTCTCAACCATAACTCTTCTCCTTATTTTACTCATCGATTGAGCAATTTTTAGACTACTTTAAAGTTGCCTTTAAGTTTTTCCAATTTTTTAAGTGAAAAGATGGATAGTGTGATACAGATAGCTCTTTAATATGTTACAGACAGTGTATTCAATCTTTTTTTATTTCTGCATTCATTAATGGATAGTGGTGAGCTTTGGAAATAAGAAAACATTTTAAATGACTCTAGTCATAAACTAGAAGAAGGCGAATTACATAAAGGAAGACTAAAAACATTGAAGTTAGCCTCTATCTAATTAGGGAATTGCTGAGTCCTTTGGTAGAGTCACATAATCTAGTTGATACTCAGTTCTCATATGATGTAATTATAATTATGTGACGGATTTGTTGTGCTTTTGAAAAAATTTTAGATAATATATAAATAATATTGGAAGACACCTGAAAACTATTATGTACATAACTAATGTTAGCTTAGAATTGTCACAACTTCAAGAAACACAGACCTAACAAATGGAAATAAAAAAATAGATCACTAAAAAAAAAAGTATATTAAATATACTTTTAAAATTTTACTAAATCAGAAAAATATTTATAATATAATATCAAAAAGTAAATATAATTTTTCTATTTCAATGACCAAATTAATATTGTGATTTCAAACAAATACTAAAATTAAATTTCTTAAATCAATGTTGTTATAGGCAGTTGTTAGAGAACAGATTGTGAAATATCATAAAAATTATGTCATTTTTTATATCAACCTATAAATTATTTTCTACAAAATATAATGTTAATATTTAAGTCATTTACTTTACAATACCATACTGTTAACAAGTTTGATAAAGCACCTTTGGAAAAGTTATTCCAAAAGAGATCACTGAAATATTTGCCATGTATTTCTTGTAGACACAAAATTTTTAATATAATATAAATTTTTAAGTGCTCCCAAAAGTACATTACAAAATTTACACTTTTCATATTGAATTTAAATTCAGAATATTAGATTGATAACTTATAACTTAGCAATTCAAATTTTATAACTATGTCAGTTTTGAAAATTTGACCAAAATTTAATTTATCTTTGTAAACTGCTGTTATCGATTTACATATTTGGACAATTTAGTTGATTTTTTCACTTTTCACTTTGCATGTCATTGGAAATAAGTTATTTTAAATAAAAATGGACTACAGGAAACATAAGAGATCTGAACAGTAATAAGTTGAAAAGAATTTTGTACACGAAAAATAAGCAAACTTGAAAGGTAAATTCTTCTACTTTAAAATTTGTCTGGATCTAGCTGTGCCTTTCACCCCTCTAACATCAGAAGGAGTTGCAATCACATGCTTTCTTTACAAATGTTTTTCCTCAGATTAGATACCCATATCACAATGTTTAAGACACAAGCATGTTTGTAGAAGAAACACGGGGCTTGGGGAGTGACACAGGGAAGGAAGGGAAGCTAATGTACTGGTTCATATTTGACTTAGCCATCATCGTGCATGTAATTAATACTCTATTTCATCTGATTGATTTATCATAGTTTATCTTATAATGAATTTAATTTATTCATGTGTATTCTTTCCATACACTAGACAGCAAGTTGCCTGCAGGTAAGGATCAAACAGAGGAACTCTGTTGGGCCTAGATTCAAAGGCTTTAGTTTCAAAGAATATGAAATTTAGGTCACAAATTTGGTTGAGAAGAGAACCAATGCTGGGATGAAGAGGAGCCTCTCTAGATAAATAAATTGTTGTCCACAAGTGAATGAATGAATTCCCCAGTATCATGCTGAACAACCAAATGTGCACTGTGGAAAATACTGTTTTATCCCATCACACCCTCACATTCTTTGAATGTGGCATATTCAACATGTAAAACCTAGTTTATAATATATGAATATGGCTCCCTTATTTTTTATAGAAGTCATATTTATCTTCAAATATGCAAAGATTTATTGGTGAGAGAAAAGGGGTGGTGAAAGTAACATTTTTAGCTTAGGAAATAAACTATAGTACTGCTAATAAGGTATACTGGAGAAAAATTTTATAGCAATAACAATTCAATTCACAAACCTTATCCCAAAGCTCAATGCTCCAGGTACACCATGGAAGAATGAATAACATTTATTTCTAATAAATTAAATATAGGCATCTGGTGTCTTGACTAGATCAGGATAAAAGACAAGCTGATGGAATAGCAAAAATCAAGATGCCAGTATGTTACTGCTTTAGCTCACCCAGTAATTATGACAAAAATATCATGAAATCAAAAGAGTGTAAACATTAACGCCTTTAATTTATCTAATTTTATACTAAAAGGGAAATCAATAAGAATAATAGTTGCTTTATAAAACCACTGACACAAAAGCATTGAAAAACATAATTCCTTTTAAATGAATTGCTCAACCCTTATTCTTTGCTTTGAAACTCTCCCTGGTGTATTCATGTGGGAGAATGCTCAATTTTCAGTGCTTTTGTATTGACTTCTATAAAAATATGGGAGCCATATCCATATATTATAAACTAGGTTTTACATGTTGAATATGCCACATTCAGAGAATGTGAGGGTGTGATGGAATACAACAGTATTTTCCACAGGGCACATTTTGGTTGTTCAGCATAATCTTGGGGAATTCATTCACTTGTGAATAACAATTTATTTATCTAGAGAGGCTCCTCTTCATCCCAGAATTGGTTCTCTTCTCAACCAAATTTGTGACCTAAATTTCATATTCTCTGAAACTAAATCCTTTGAATCCAGGCCCAACAGAGTTCCTTTGTTTGATCCTTACCTGCAGGTAACTTGCTGTCTAGTGTATGAGAAGAATACACATGAATAAATTAAATTCATCATAATATAAACTATGTTAAATCAATCAGATGAAATAGAAGACAATCATTGAAACCTGGCTATATGTCTGTCTCTGAAATCTAGGATAAGTTGTAAAAATACTATGCATTAGTGTTAGTGTAGGTTGCTAGTTAGGTATTAACAAATGAGAAGGGAACTAAATGGCTACTATGCCTGATTAAGTCTGGAAGCTGCAAGGTCACAGACACCCTTGGAGACAGTGGCATCCTCCCCTAGCATACATGAAAGAACAGATGTTTAATCTTCCTGGGAATAACTGACCAAGTGCCTAGAAAAACAGTTAAGAGAATGTTGTGATATAGAAAGTGCACCTTTTCAACTGCAATGAAAGAAAAAATTCAATTGACATATAAATCTTCAAAGGATGAAAAATAATATATTCCATTCAGAGTGAAGGTGTTTTCTTTCCGAAAGTTTACTGCAAGAAAGTAATAGAAATATAAATAAGCTTTCATGTGATCATATAAAAAATAATAGATTATAATCACTATTGAAACACTAAGCAGTGGTATGCAGAAGAATAATTTACTATATGAGCTTTTTACTTTTGAGTCAGAAGGTACACCTGTAATAGCTGCTTAATCTTAACCTCAGAATTTTATAGCTAATGAACTTTTTTTTAGTGACAGAGAAAGACACAAAAGAGGGACAGATAGGGACAGACAGACTGGAAGGAGAGAGATGAGAAGCATCAATTCTTAGTTGTGCCTTCTGAATCTCCTTAGTTGTACATTGCTTGTTTTCTCATATGTGCCTTGACCCAGGGCTGCAGTAAAGAGAGCGACCTCTTGCTCAAGCCAGAGATCTTGGGCTCAACCCAGCAACCTTGGGCTTCAGCCAGCGACCATGAGGTCATGTTTATGATCCCATGCTCAAGCCAGTGACCCCGCACTTAAGCTGGTGAGCTCGCGCTCAAGCCAGACAAACTCACACTCAAGCCGGCGAGCAAAGGGTTTTGAATCTGTGTTCTCTGCATCCCAGTCCAACACTCTACCCAGTGTGCTACCACCTGGTCAGACTACAGCTCATGAGTTTCACATTAATGAAAAACCTAGGCAAGGTAAAATACAATGATCTACTCAGACATCTTGTTAAAAAAAAAAAAAAAACAACTAATAAGGAGAGTTCTCTGGATGAGAATTTACTGTGAGTGCCTTGAGAATTAACTGCTGTAATATGAGTCTTGATTGATTGAGAAAAAAGAATGTTTTGTAAGTGATGATGTGATAAATTATCACACTATATCAAGTCATCTCCAAATTTTATTATTTTTGTTTTTTTTCCCCCTTATCATTTCTTAAGCAATAAGTGCTAAATAAGATTGGCAATTAGAAATTAGAAACCTTGGGAAAGAATCCAGTTTATTAGCAAAGTAATTAACTATTTCTTAATGCAGATAGTATTGCAGTGAAGTGTAATTAATGGTGCTATACTTATTTATACCAAGAAATAGAATTTTCTGAGAATATTACATATACTAAGACTCTATTCTTTTTCTTTCTTAGGAAGCAGCCATCTATAATGTGTAGCCACTATGACTTAACCTGGATTGTCCATAATTCTGAATAAAGATTAGATACAAGACATTGAATCAACAGTTTGTTTCTTAATAACTTGTGTACCAATAAACATAATTGTTTGGCAAAGTCAATGTGTAGCAGAAAATAAGCAGTTTGCCTTTCCTGGGTCGTATATCTTTCTAGACCACATACTTGACAATGTAATTATATTTTTACTATGAATGTTGAATAAATAGAATTTTAACTGCATCTCTAACACATGTGGAACAATAAATGATCCATATTACGCAAGTATACTTTTAAATATAAATTTTGCCTCTAGACATAAAGGTGTAGCAACACTAAATGAACCATGTCACCCAGTATTTTAGTCAATTTGGGGTGCTATAAAATTATCATAGTTTAGAAACAATAAAAATTTATATCACATAGTTCTGGAGGCTTAATGCCAAGCTCAGATATTGCTGTGGTTAGGTTCAGGTAAGAACCCTCCTCCAGGATACAGACATGCACCCTCTTCTTGTATTCTACATGGAAGGAAGAGGGCTAAAAACTCTCTGAGATTTGTTTTATAAGAAAACTAACCATTTATGAGGGGTCAATCCTCCTGACCTAATCACCTTCTGAAGGCCCCAACTCCTAGTATTATTATATTGGGAGTTAGGATTTTAACACATGAATTTGTGGGGCACAAATAGTCCATAACACCCTGCCATACTTGCTATGGCTAGAGTATAACAAAGGTTGTGTGCTGCCATGTTGCCTTCCCTTTTACAATGTGCATGTTAGACAGATGAGGCTTTACAGAGGTTGATAGGAAAAGTATGCAAAGATCTGGAAAACTACGTAGAAGTGGAACACAAATCAATGTTTTGGGCATTTTGTACTATAAAATTTAATTTTTAATTATGAAATGAAGTTCAGCGGTTATGTTTGATAGAATAAAATTTTGCCATGGTCTTGTCATTAAAAAAGACCAGAAATAAAGTTTTTTTGTTACTTTTTTAAGACTTATCAACTGATTTAGGGAGAAGAAGGGAGAGAGAGACAAAAACATTGATCTGTTTCTGTATTTAGCCTGATTGGGGATCAATCCAGCAACATTTCTGTACCCAGACCATGCACTAAACAACTCATCATCTGGCCAGGGCCTCTTTGTAAGATTGATTGTGGCCTATTAAGATTTGTCCTATGATTTCATTACCTTAATATGTAGATTTTTTTCCTTTTTATTAAATTTATTAGGCTGACATTGGTTAAACAAATTATATAGATTTCAGGTGTACAATTCTGTAATCTGTATATTGTATGTGTATTGTGTGTTCACCATTCCAAATCAAGTCTTTTTTCATCACTATTTATCCCTTTTTCACCATCTTCTACCTCACTCACCCTCTTTTTCCCATAATATTTTGAAATTAAACTTTGAATATCCTGACACAATTATTTGAGAGAAAGTGTTCTATTTCTATCTTCCAGAAAAATAATTGAGATTAAAGACATAAATTTCTTGAAAACATATTTAAAAACATTTTTATACAGAGGGCTTTTTATTTTTTCTTGAGTTAATTGAAAACCATATAAAGAACTTTAAAAAAAAGAAAGCTACCAATATCTAACAATATATGAAAGAATAATATACCACAGCCCAGGGAAATTTATTCCAGGCATATAAACCTGGTTAAACATTTAATTATGAATTAATGTAATCCATCAGTTTAAAAAAAGCTAAAGAAATTATGTGATTATATCAATGTTTGCAGAAAAAACATTTGACAAAGTACAACACACTTTCATGCTTAATAACTCTTGACAAATTAGAAATACAGAAAAATGTTATCAATTGATTTTTTTTAATCTAGAGAAAGAAACATGATATTTTATAGTGAGAAACTGTATTCTTCCCCTAATACAGGAGTAAAGTGGAGATATCTCCTTTTACCTCTTCTATTCAATATTGTACTAGGAGTCTAGCTGATACATAAGACAAGAAAAATAAATGAAAAACACATAGATTGAATGGGGGAGTCCAAGATGACAACAAAGTAGGTGGACATTCCAACTACCACCACCCAGGACCAAATTAGATTACAACTTAATTTAGGAACAATCATCTTGAAAAACCAAATTTAGACTAAACTAAGAGGATTCTATAATCAAGAATCACAGAAGAAACCACACTGAGACTGGAGGAAGGGCGGAGATGTGGAAAGGGCTACCGAACTCCCAGGAGAGAGCAGTGGCAGAGGGTACAAAGGGATTCTCACAGTGGGGATGGTTTCCCTGAGAAGTGTTGGTGCTCAGCCCCAGGCCTGGAGCACCAGCATTGAGCCCGAGAGCCTAGAAGAGGAACCCACACAGCATTCGGCATTGAAAAAAATATGATTTCTGTCTGCAAGAAAGAGACAGAATTCTCAAATATACAAACTCCATCTTAAAGAGCCCACACAGAAAACCTCATTCACAGCTGCTTACCTGGGGTTCCAGTGGAGGGAGAGCTGAGAGGACTAGAGTTGCATGAGGATAGTGTAAAATTGGAGTCCCAGGGAGTGACAATATGGGAAATGGGCACCAGAACCCCGGTGCTGAGTCATTCTCTAATACTTCAGTCGCCATCTTTCTTGGGCAGAGCATCCCCTTTGTATGGCATCATCTTGAAAAAAAGCAACTGCTCGGCCCTCAGGAGTCTCTCCTGCTCCAGTCAAGGCGACTGGTCTTTCCGAGAGGCCAGGAAGCAGAGGGTGCATCAGTGGCTTAGTTTTTTAGTGTTCAGACCAGAGTGTTCCCCACACACACCCGACTCTAGATCTGGTGATTTCAATTCATGGGAGACTCAGCAGAAACTTTCTGGAGAGGCGGCAGACCACACCTCTGGGTCTCAGAGGCCACACCCACTGGACTCCTAGGCCACACCCTACTGAGGTCTGTGAAAATAGTCTGGTCAGACTGACACCTGGGGCTGGAAGGTGGAGTCACACCTACCACCCTTCTTAATCCCTGAATTGCTGCAGGTGCTAGACTCTAGCACAAGTGTTTTCAGTGGCTGAGCCCAAATAGCAGCCAGCAGACAGAGGTTGCAGGTGGTGGGACTCAGGAAAACCTGGCTTGTTAAGCAGACCTTGCCCCTTACCCAGTGTGGGTAAAAGTCAGCCTAGGTGTGCAGCTTGGTATTTCCATGTGCACCTCAGCCCACAGAGGCAGCCACAAACTCTGGATTGCTTGTAGCACCAAGAAGATTGCTGAGGGTCAGTCATGGGCAGTGTTGCCCGCTGGTCTGTACTGGTTTCCTGCCAGTGAGACCCAGGGCTGGCACATCCAGGGGCCAGCTGTGGATAGCATTGGTTCAGGATCTAACAACTCTTGCTAGAGTGATATCCTAAGGAAAGGCTTCTCATACCTGGCTCAGCAGAGGAGAGTTCCACTCTGTGTTATCAGCTTTATCTAGCACAGTGGCTCATGTATGTTGGATAAGGTGGAGCTTCACAGTTAGCTGGCCTGGTGCTGGATATCCTGCAATGCGGGGTTTCACAGGGGGAAGGGAGAGAACTTGGAGCATGAACATTTAACGTGTGGGTCCCTGTGAGTCTATTGTTGGATCTGGTCAAGAGGCTTAGCAACCTTTGGGGGTGGGTCACAGTCAGATTCAGGAGGAGACTCTCTCAGTCTTCCTCCTTAAGACCAGGGTTTCACCAGCTTATAGAACTTCTGCAAAGGGATCTGTCAGCTGTACTCAGTCTGAACCTACTGCTCACCTAGTTGGGAAGAAATAAAACTTGAGTATCCAGTAGTGGCTGAGGGATTGAGCCCTAGAGTAGGGGTCACATTCCTCATACTAAGCTCCTGACCAAGAGACCCCTGACATAGAGGATCCCACTAATATTGTATTTACAACCTCAGGGGCCCTAACCCACCAAGGATGCAACCTGTAGAGCGGTTGGTTGGGTGAGGCAGTCTGAGTCCACACTATAGTGTTACTACAGAAGACTCTGTGGGAAGACCAGGCAGCTACAATAGAAGGAAGAGCAGCTGAAAAGTGGAGACAAACTATACAGAGCTGCTGTCATCTCTAAGCAGGAGGAAGCTGATCATTATACAAAGATTGGCCACTCCCACACTACCCAGGCATAGAAAACGTGAACACACACACAAAAATGCAGTATCTGCAGATAGCTAGCCCACAGCAGATTACAAAAAACAGCTGATGCCAACCCAAGAAGATCTAGAGCCAATATAACTGGTAGTGGCTGGCAGATAGCACCAATCCTAGATTCAGCTACCTACACAAGCAGCACACCCAAAAGTGGAGTCTAGCAGGCACCAGACACTGTGGGAAGAAAATACACCCAACAGGACAGACATTGCACAGTGTGTAATACACATAATTAAGGTTGACCCTTAAAACCAGCCTGCCTGAAGGGATAACAGTACCCACTGAAGGACCAACTACATCTAATACTCACATGCATTAAGAGGAAAAATTGTACCCTCAACAAGCATTCCTAGAACAAGGAAAACAGGTGGCCTGGAGGTCAGTACCACCAAGCCCATCTTCCTTATAAAGACACCACAAATATTTCAGAGTCAAACAGAGCTACCTAATGTATAGATAAAATGGGAAGACAGAAATGTGACCCAAATTAATTAACAAGAGAAGACCCCAGAAAAATAATTGAATGAGATGGAAGTAACCTAACTACCAGATGCAGAGTTTAAAATGATGAATTTTTAGGATACTCAAGGATCTTAGAACAACAATGGATAGACATAATGAGTACCTAAATATATAGCAAGCATCAAAAAGGACATTGAAATAATAAAAAAGAAACAGTCAGAAATGACAAATACGATATCAGAAATGAAAAAATCAATAGCAGGCTGCATGAGTAGGGGATTGAATTAGCAATTTAGAGAAAAAGATAAATGAAAGCATTGGAAGCAGAGCAGCAAAAAGAAGAGGCTCAAAAAATTTGGGGAAACTCTAAGAGAGCTCTGTGACAACATGAAGAGAAACAACATTCACTTTATAGGGGATCCTGAAGGAGAAGAGAATGAAGAAGAGATAGAAAAAAACCTGTTTGAAGAAATCATAGTTGAAAATTTTCCTAAATTGATGAAGAAAAAAGTCACACAAGTTCCAGAAGCACAAAGAATTTCATTAAAGATGAACCCAAGGAGGCCTACACCAAGACACATGAGAATTAAAATGCCAAAGTTAAGAGACAAAGAAAGAATACTAAAAGCTGCAAGAGAAAAGCAGTTAATTACTTACAGGGCACCCCCAAAAGAATGACAGACTTCTCAACAGAAACACTTGAGGTCAGAAGGGATTAGGAAGAAATATTCAAAGTGATGGAAAACAAAAACCTACAACCAAGACTTTTTTATCCAGCAAGGCTATTGTTTAAAATTGAAGGAGAAATAAAAAACCACACAGACAAAAAGAAAACAAAAAACCTCAAGGAATTCATTACAACCAAACAAGTACTGCAAAAAATGTTAATGGACATGGTGTAAAAAGAGCAAAGAAAAAATATCTAGAAAAGAGGGTTGTAGATTTAAAGAAAAATGGGGTAATAAATAAGTACATATTAATAATAATCTTAAAAGTAAATGGATTAAAGCTCCAATCAAAAGACACAATGTAGCTGCATGGATAAGAAAACATAATCTCAGAAAAAAAGATACACCTCAGAAGAAAAGATACACATAAACTGAAGGTAACAGGATGAAAAAAAAGTATTTCATGCAGATAAAATTGAAAAAAAAAAAGCTAAGATAACAATACTTATATCTGACAAAATAGACTTTAATACAAAGGCTATATAGTAAGGGATAAAGAAGGTCACTACATAATGATGAAGGGAGCAATCTAATATGAGGATATAACCATTGTAAATATTTATGCACCACATATAGGAGCAACTAAATATAAAAAGCAGATTTTGATGGACATAAAGGATGAGATCAAAAGCAATACAGTGAAAGCAAGGGATGATAATATCCCACTAACATCTATGCATAGGTCCTCCAGAAAGAAAATTAACAAAGAAACAGCCACCTTAAATGACAAACTAGATCACAAGATTCAATTGATTTCTTTAGAACATTTCACCCCAAAGCAGGAGAATATGCATTCTTTTCAAGTGCTTATGGTACATTATTTAGGACAGATCACATTTTAGGACACAAAACAAGTCTCAATAAATGTAAAAACTTTGAAATCATATCAAGCATCTTCTGCAATCACAATGGCCTGAAACTAGAAATAAACTACAATAGAAAAACTGAAAAACATTCAAACACTTGGAGGTAAATATTATGTTATCAAATAATGAATGGATTAACAATGAGATCAAGGAGAAAATAAAATAAATTCCTTGAAACAAATGAAATCTAACATACCACAACTCAAAATTTATGAGACACAGCAAAAGTAGTCCGGAGAGGGAAGGTCACAGCATTATAAGCATACCTAAAGAAGCAAGAGAAAGCTCAAACAAACAACTTAACCCTGTATCTAAAAGAACTAGAAAAAGAAATATGAATAAAGTGCAGAGGAAGTAGAAGGCAGGAAATAATAAAGATCAGAGTGGAAATAAAAGACTTAGAGGCTAAAAAATATACAAAAGATCAATGAAACCAATAGCTGTTCTTTGAAAACGTAAACAAGATTGACAAACCTTTAAACAGATTCATCAAAAAAAAAGTGGGAGGACTCAAATAAATAAAATTATAAATGAAAGTGGAGAAGTAACTACTGACACCACAGAAATACAAAGGATTGTAAGAAAATACTATGAAGATGTATATGCCAAAATATTGGACAATCTAGGTGAAATGAATAAATTTCTAGAAACATACAATCTTCCAAAACTCAATCTGGAAGAATCAGGAAACCTAAACCGTCCAACTAAAACAAATGAAATTGAAACAGTTATCAAATAAAAACAAAATAAAAAACAACAACAAACAGAAGTCCTGGATCTATGGCTTCACAGGCAAATTTTACCAAATATTCAAAAAGAACTAACACTTCTCCTTCTCAAGCTATTTCAAAAAATTTGAGAGGAGGTAAAACTTCCAAAAAGCTCCTATTATGAGGCAAGCATTATCCTCATTTCAAAACCAGGTAATAACACTATAACACTACAAAGAAAGAAAAAAACACTATAGACCCTTATTCTTGATGAACATATTGATGCATGGTAAAATTTTCAACAAAATATTAGCAAACTGGATCCAGGAATGCATTAAAAATTTATAAATCATGATCAAGTGAGATTTATTCTGGGGAGGCAGAGATGGTACAATATTCAGAAATCAATCAATGTGATTCATCATATAAACAAAAGGAAGAATAAAAGTCACATGATTATATGAATAGATGCAGAAAAGCATTTGATAAAATCCAGCACCCATTTATAATCAAAACTCTCAACAAAGTGAGAATATGGGGAACATACCTCAACATAATAAAGGCCATCTATGACAAACTGACAGCCAATATCATTCTCAATGGACAAAAAATTTAAAGCAATCTCCTTGAGATCAAGAACAAGGTATGGATGCACCTTTTCACCACTCTTATTCAGCATAGTTCTGGAAGTCCTAGCCATAGCAATCAGACAAGAAGAAGAAATAAAAGGCATCCAAATTGGAAAAGAATAAGCAAAACTATCATTATTTGCTAAGGACATAATCATGTACATAGAAAACTAAACTGTCAAAAAACTACTAGACCTGATAAATGAATTTGGCAATGTGGCAGGAAATAAAATTAATACTCAAAAATCAGTTGCATTTTTATAAACCTACAATAAACTCTGTGAAAGAGAAATTAAGAAAACAATGCCCTTCCCTATTGCAAAAATAAATGAATAAACAAAGTACATAGAGGTAAATTTAACCAAGAAGGTGAAAGATTTGTACTCAGAAAATTATAAGACATTGAAAAAAGAAATCAAGGAAGATACAAACAAATGGAAGTATATGCCGTGTTCATGGATAGAAAGAATAAACATCTTTAAAATGTCTATATTAAAGAAAGAAATCTATAAATTCAATGCTATTTCTATTAAAATACTAATGGCATACTTCAAAGATATAGAACAAATAAATATTCCAAAAATTTTTATGGAACCAAAATAAAACACAAATTGCATCAACAATCTTAAAAATGAAGAATAAAGTTGGAGGTATTACACTTCCTAACATCAAGTTATACTACAAGACTATAGTAATCAAAACAGCTTGCTAATGCCATGAGAACAGGCATACAGGTCAATGGAACAAAACATAGAACCCAGAAATATATCCATGCTCTTATGGTCAATTAATATTTGACAAAGGAGGTAGGAGCATACAGTGGAGTAAAGACACTTTCTTTAATATATGGTGTTGGGAAAGTTGGACAGATATATGAAAAAAAGTATAACTAGACCATCAAAATACACCATTCACAAAAATAAAATTAAAATGGAAAAGTCATGAAACTATAAATGTCTTGGAAGAAAATGTAGGCAATAAACACTTCGATATCTTTTGTAGCAATATTTTTGCTGATTTATCTCCACAGGCAAGTGAAATACAAGACAAAATAAACAAATGGGACTACATCAAATTGAAAAGCTTTTGCACAGCAAAAGATACCATGAACAAAATAAATAAAAGGCAACCTACACAATGGGAGAACATATTCTCCAATATGTCTGATAAGGGGTTATTAAACAAAATTTATAAAGAACTTCTAAAATACAACACCAGGAAGGTAAACAAACTATTTAAAAAATGAGTCAAAGAACTGAATAGACACTTCTCCAAAAAGAACATAAAGATGACCAAAAGGCAAATGAAAGCATGTTCAACATCAATAATCATCAGAGAATCACTTTTAGGAATATATCCTAAGTATACCAAATCACTGATTCAAAAGAAGATATGTATTCCCATGTTTATTGCAGCATTGTTTAAAATAGCCAAGATCTGGAAACAGCCAAGTGTCTGTCAGTAAACGAGTGGATTAAAAACAATGGTACATATACATAATGGAATGCTATTCAGCTGTGAAAAATAAGGAAATCTTACCTTTTGCAATGGCATAGATAGACTTAGAGATTATTATGCTAAGTGAAATAAGCCAGGTAGAGAAAGACAAATGTCATATGATCTCACTTATATGTGGAATCTAATGAACAAAATGAACTGAAGAACAGAATGTAGGCAGAGGTGGGGTTACAGGGAACAGAGGGACAGTTGTTAGAGGAAAGGGGGATGAGAAGATGGGATCAGAGAAGGTGAAGGGATTAGTAAAATTATATATACATAACACATTGATACAAATAACAGGACAGCAAATCCCAGAGGGAAGGTGCACGGGGGGTTTTGGAGACAAGACAGTGTGGGTGAGGGAGTTATATTGAATGGGACTCTTGAATTTATGTTAACACAATAAATTAAAATTAATAAAAAATAAAAAATAGTAAAGCACATAGATTGAAAAGAAAGAAATAAAATTGGTGTATATATATATATATATATATATATATATATATATATATATATATATATAATTATCATAAAGAAAATTCTAAGATTTGTGAAAAAAAAACCTTCCTTGAATTTATAAGCGATTATCGTAAGATTGCAGGATATGAGACAAATTTACAAAAGTCAATTGTTTTTCTATATACCAATAATTATCAAATTTGAATTTGAAATTATAAACACAATAACAAATTTACATTAGTATCAAGAAAGTGAAATATTTTGGTATAAAGTGAAATACTTTTGGTAACAAAATATACATTGGATCTATAAAAAGAAAACTATAAAGTTATGATAAAAACAGAAAAAGATATAGATAAATGTAGAGTTATTATATGTTTGTAGATAAGAAAACTCAATATTTCTAAGATGACAATTCTTCCCAATTTGATCTTTATGCTAACATAAACTACCAAGTTATGTGGATCTCAACAAATTGATTTTAAAGTTTACATGAAAAGGCAAAAGACCCAAAAAGTCACAAAGCACTAAAAAAGAATGAATTTGTAGGACTGACAATACCAATTACAAAGCTTAATGCAAAAGTACAGTGGTCAATATACCATAATATTGATTAAGTATAAATGTGTATACCTCACAATATACATTTAAATCATGACATTGTACTCCTTAAACTTATATAGTGTTATATGTCTATATTTCAATAACACTGGAAACAAAAGCAAATATATACTGCCTTCCCAAAAAAACACATAGAGCAATAAAATGGAATAGAGTCAAAAGTAGACCCACACAAGTATAATCTATTGATCTTGTATAAAGAAACTAAGACAATTCAGTGGGGAAAAAAACTTAAAACAAAATTGTACTTAAAAAATTGGATGTCCAAGTACTCTAAAATATTAACCTAAACACAGACTTAGCACTTATTGGGGAAGGCCATCAAGAAGACCACCAGCTTACTTGCAAGTAGGCCAATCAACTGGAGGCTCTTCAATCCCCCTGCCCTATGCTTAGAATGTATGCTTCCCCATGGCAGAAGCTGTCCAAGGATAAATTAATGATGCAACAATGTGATGATGAGACCATCTAGATTGAGTATGTGACTAAAGTCAGTTAAGCTTCTATACAAACTTTTAAACATTTGGCCAGGTAGATGAGAAAACCTGTTTTGCAGTTGCCCAAAACAAGCCTTGTAAGTAAGCTCTCTTGCTTATTAAACCTGCCACCTACCATCTGAAGCAGACTGCCTTTTTATTTGGTGTCTTCCTGTCCTCTCTACACAAGGACTGGGCCAATAACAGGTTCTACCAAGGAAGCCCCTGGGGAGGTTGCAACTCAACAACACCTTTTCCAAAATTTAACTCAAAATGGATCACAGACATGTGTATGAAACACAAAGCTACCGACCTTCTAGAAAATAACATACGAGTCAATAGTAGTGACCTTGGGTTTGATGGATAGTTTTAAGATACACCACCAAAGGAGAATCTATGAAAAACATAAGTTGACAAGTTACACTTGATTTAAATTAAGGATGTTATGTTCTGCAAAAGACACTTTGAAGAAAATAAAAAGACAAGTCAAAGACTAGGAGAAAATATTTGCAAACCACATATCTAATAAAGGACCTACATCTAAAATATATGACAAACTGGTTTAATGCAACAATTTAAAAAACATTTAAAATATAAATGAAAGATTCTAACAGGTGTTTCACCAAAAAAGATGCCAAATAATTATATGAAAAGATGTTGAGCAGCATAGATAATTAGTGAAATGCAAATTAAAACAACAAAAAAATTACCAATATACACACATCAGAATGTAAAGCAACAAGTGACAATACTAAATGCTGGTGAGGATGTGGAGCAAAAGATTTATTTCTAATGAGAATTGCAAATAGCACAGCTACCTTAAAATATAGTTTGACAACTTCTCACAAAGCTAAACTTTTTTTTACCATACAATTTAGCAATATTTCTCTTACATATTTACCCAGATGAGTTGAAAAACAGTATATAAAAGACCCTGAACAATGTTTATAAGCAGCTTTATACATATTGTGAAAATTACAAGCAACTAAGATGACCTTCAATAGGTGAATGGATAAACAAACTTTGATATATCTTTAATAAAATATTATTTCACAATAGAAAGAAATGATATAGTAAACCATAAAAAGACATGAAAGATTCTTAAATGTATATGTATAAGTGTAAGAAGACAATCTGCAAAGTGTAATTATTTTAACTATACAGTATTCTGAAAAAGGAAAAAATATATAGAGACAGTTAAAAATGATGGTTGATGTGATTTCATGGGAGAGGAAAAGGGATGGTGAATCTATTGAGTATAGAACATTTTCTGGTCATGATATTATTCTGTATACAGTGCAATGATGGATACATTATACTATGCATTTGTCAAAATCCATAGAACCATTAAATAAAAAGAGTGAACATCAGAAAAAAGAGTAAAAATCTATGTAAATTATGGTTTTTAGTAAAAAGTAATTTAATGAATTGATTCATTAATCATAACAAATGTACCATACTAACACAAGTGGAATGTAACAGGGAAATCTTTGTGTAAGAAAGTGAACAGGGTATAGGGAAAATCCCTACACATTTTTTTTCTATAAATCTAAAACTGTTTCAAAAATAGTCTGTTAATTAAAAGTTTAGAAAATTTTAGATTATTTTTAGCATAATAAGATCATCAGTTCTGTATGTGTAAAGTTGTCTTGCAACTTAAATTTTTTTAAAGTGACTCAATACTTAGCTTTTAAACACTGTCAATACTCTATGATAATAATAATTCACCCAAAACCAGACAAACTAATTGTCATTTTATTTGAGAAAATAATTATACCATTAATGTCTTCCCATTTAAATTTCTCATTAGAATAATTTACAGCACTATAACATTTAACAATTTAGTGGCAGAATTATATGCAGATCAAATGGTTGTTTTCTTAGAACTTCACCAATTATTTAATCAGTTAAAACATTTTCACTTTCCATAGTCCATACTTTCTTTATTCATTAATGTAATTCCCCATCCCCATATTTACTTTGTACCTGCATTACTCTAATAAAAAAGTATCTTCTTAAGTTCAAACAGGTGAAATACTAACTAACTTCTATTGGTTTCTTTAATCCAGAAGTTTCTGTAATGTTTTCATTTATAGACATTTTATTCTAGAAATCTCAGAAATTGTTGCTTTTATTTTTATGAGACAGGAAATGTTAGTTCAAAGAAGTAACCGTAAGAAGTGACAGAGTTGAGATTTATATCAAGTTTCCTCTGAAACAAACAAAAAATCTATAACATTTTCACTGCACTGTGGTACCCTTTTCTCATGAAGGTGAAGAGAAATCTTTACAATTTTAGTACTTCTCAGATTAAATTCTAAAATTTGAATCAAGACAGTGGGAAATATCTCCAATAAGCAATTCTCACTGCATGATCTCAAATAACCTCCATGAGAAAAAAAAGAGAACTCTTCAATCATTTCACACTTTAAAATTTTTATATAATCAACAAATAAAAAACTCAATAAAAAGACTGATAAAGGTAGGTACAATGAGACTGAAGAAATGATGTAGAGAAGACTAAAGATTAAAATAAATAAAGTTGCTAACATATGACTATTATAAAGAAAAATAAGAAACAAATGAAGAAAAAGTTTGCAGTGTATATTTCATTGATGAAAAAAGCCTGCTTTCTTATTTTAATCTAAAAAAGTACTAACTAAACAGTAATAACAATAATAATAATAATAATAATAATAATAAATACCAATCAAAAACCATTGAGGCCCTGGACGGCTAGCTCAGCAGTAGAGCACTGTCTTGGGTTTGATTCCCGGCCAGGGCACACAGGAGAAGTACCCATCGCTTCTCCACCTTTTCTTCTCTCCTTCCTCTCTGTCATTCTCTTCCTCTCCCACAGCCAAGGCTCCATTGGAGCAAAAGTTGGCCTGGACCCTGAGAATGGCTGCATGGCCTTCACCTCAGGCACTAGAATGACTCTGGTTGCAACAGAGCAACACCCAAGATGGGTGGAGCATCACCCTCTAGTGGGCATGCTGGGTGGATCATGGTTGGTCACTTACAAGAGTCTGTCTCTCTGCCTCCCTGTTTCTCACTTTAGAAAAACTAAAAAATAAGCAAAAACAAAACAAAAAACATTAATAAGTAGAAGAATTTTAAAAATAATCTAAACAAATTAGTTTAATTTAATTTAGTCTCTTAGCCTAAATGTAGTACTGACTGATCTGTATATATACTGTTCACAAAAATTAGGGGATATTTTACTGATTCATATTCATTTTGAAATATCCCCTATTTTTTGTGAGCAGTTATATAACATAAATTATAGAATTGGTACCTTTGCTACATGTGAGTACAAGGGAGAAGTGATGAGAGACTGAAGACTGCAAGTAGTTTTTCTTTTCACTTTTTCACTCAACCCCTCAACCTCCATCTCCTCTGACAACTGTTAGTCTGTTCTCTGATTTATGAGTCTGTTTCTATTTGTTTGTTACCTTATTTGTTCATTAAATTCCACATATAACTGAAATCATATGGCACTTGTCTTTTTCTGACTGGTTTATTTTACTTCACATAATCTCCAGGTCCATCCATTCTGTCACAAAAGTTAAGATTGCCTAAGGTGAAGTTACTAAGCAAAAAAACAAACAAACAGAAAAAACACAAACTTATAGACACACACAGCAGTTTAGGGATTGCAGGAGGGAAAAGGGGTGAGGAGAATTGAAAGAGTTAAGAGAGTAGAAGGGGGATAGATGGTGGTGAAGGGAGACTCGGCTTGGGGTGGTGAACGAACAATACAATATACAGATGATGTATTATAGAACTTTCCACCTGAAACATGTCACTGGTTTGAGTGTGGGATTATCACATTTTCTCATGATTGCTGACTTGAGCAAGGGGTCACTGCTTTGGCTGGAGACCCCCAGTCAAAGCATCTATGACCAAACAATCAATAAACAACTAAGGTGCAACAATGAAGAATTTATGCCTCTCACCTCTCTCCCTTCTGGTCTTTCTGTCCTTGTCCATCTCTCTCTCTCTCTCCCTCTCTCTCTCTCTTTCTAAAAATAAATAAAAGGAAAAGATTGTGGGAGGCTGTATTTTTAAGCAAAATAACTATATTCGTTGCAGTATTGTTTACAATAGCCAAGATTTGGAAGGAGCACAAGTACCATCAGTAGATGAATGGATAGGAAAAAAAAAGGTGGTATATTTGTACCATGGAATACTACTTAGCCATAAAAAAGAGTTCTTACCTTTTGCGAAAGCATGGATAGACTTGGAAAGTATTATACTTAGTGACATAAGCCAGTCAGTGAAAGACAAGTAACAAAAGCTGAGAAATTCACTTTTGTATACGTACTTTGGTTTAACAGAGTTTATTTAGCTTTCCTCATGCAAAATTTGCAAATAATGTAGGTTACTAAGAAAGCTTCATAAAACAAGATATAATATATATAACAAGATATAATATATTAAATGTCTTAATAGATGTTATTGATTCCTCCTCATTGATTAGCTGTTGATTTACAATGTTTATTGAAAAGCCAGTATAGTACAATGTTTAAGTGATAATTGTGTTCAGTGCTATCTTAACAGGTAGAAATTATGTGAGGTTAAATAATAATCATTCAATCAGGATTTAGTAAGTCAAGACTATGCTTAATGCTTAAAGTCATTATTAGGTGTAATCCTTACAATGTTTCCGTGAGGCAGGTGTTACTAGAGTACAAATTTTATTTGTATTGTCTGATACATTTTGTGGAGTCAGTAACAAAACTTCTGTTTAAATCAATATGTCTTGCCTGACCAGGCCATGGCACAGTAGATAGAACATTGGACTGGGATGCAGAGGGTCCAGGTTTGAAACCCCAAGGTCGCCAGCTTGAGCACGGGCTCATGTGTTTGAGCAAGGCTCACCAGCTTGAGTCCAAGGTTGCTGGCTTAAAGTCTGCTGTAGCCCCCCAGTCAAGGCACATATTAGAAAGCAACCAATGAAAAACTAAGGTGCCACAATGAAGAACTGATACTTATCTCTCTCCCTTCCTGTCTGTCTGTCCTTATCTGTTCTTCTGTCTCTGTCTGTCTCTGTCACACACACACACAAAAAAAATCAATATGTGTTTATTTGAGCTACTCTAACATAAAATCGTTTAGGTAGTAAAACCATAATCACAAACTATTCCTTCAAAAACAGTTCTTTTGTAACTCTGTTATTTCTATTTTTCACTTACTATATTCAAGAGTTTATATTTTATAAAATTTAGTTTAAATTATTATTTTTTTCTTTTTTATTTTATTCACTTTAAAGAGTAGACACAGAGTGAGAGAGAGAGAGAGAGAGAGAGAGAGAGAGAGAGAGAGAGAAAGAGAGCTGAAAGCATCAACTCCCATATGTGCCTTGACCAGACCAGTGCAGGGTTTTGAACTGGTGACCTCAGTGTTCCCAGGTCGACACTTTATCCACTGCGCCACCACAGGTCAGGCTAAAATTTAGTTTAAACAAAATAATTTTTACATCAGCACCAACATGTTCATTATTCTAATTATCTATATATTCTTTTATATCACATGTATCATGTTTCATGACATTCCTAAAATATGACAACATATCTAATCCAGAAACAGAGTACAAAATATCATTATGTAAAATCTAAAATATGTATTAAATTAAAAATTCTAATTGTACTTTCTTCAAGTTGAAGTCAATATAATGCAATTTCTTCTGTTTAGATTGATATTAATTTAGCTAAATAGGAATCAATACAGATGATGTATTATAGAATTGTACACCCAGAACCCACATAATTTTATCAACCAATGTCACCCCAATAATTCAATAAACATTTTAAAAAATAATTTCTCTTTCTAAAAATTACTTATCTATTATAACCAGTTGAGGATTAATCAAGGTTCATAAAATAAATCCATCTTTATAAAAGTGAAAGCTAATACTTCCCATTTAATAAAATTAATAGATACTTTTATTTATATTTTTATGATAGTCAATATTTCACAATACTTTTGTTTCTCAAGGAATAAAAATATTATTAAGTGAAAATTATCAAGTTGCAAATATAATCTTTGGAATTCTATAAATTTGTCATCACAAAAATAATTTATCTTTTAAACACATGCATTATAAGAACTGATTTTCATAAAAAGAATGAGATTTGAGAATTTTACAAAATCAAGACATAGAACATTTCTTTAAAAATGCTTAATTTAAATGCATATCAGGTCTAAAGATAATCATAGCAATTGTTTTCTCATAAAAAATAACCAAGATTTTATAATTAATCACCTTGCCAGTCACTGAAATATATCATGTATTATTTTTATTACTGAGAAGCTGTTTTTTAGTAGTTATAGAAATGTGTTATTAAGAATAGAAGCCCAGAAGTAGATTAATGTGAAGCTAATGAAGCTTATTTTTTAGGGCTACTCACATTCAGGGTCATCTTTCTGGGCCTTGGGAGAAATTCTGGAGATGTGTTCATGTGATCATATTTATATTTTTTAAAAAATTTACAAGATTAATACTTTAACTTCAATTAAGTAAAAACCCTGTGCATTGTAAACAGTCATGCTGATGGGGTGGTTGTGGACATTTGAGTGATTCAAGAAAGGAAAAGTTGATTTTTGTTACATTTAGTTACGGGATAGAGGATAGGTCTTTATATGAATTTCAGTGACTAGGTTACTGGTAGCCATTTGGTAGAAATGGTTTTCACTATGTTACTGTAACTAACATCAAAACACAGATGTGCAGGAACTGAGGGCTTATCACAATAGAATGTGCCTGTGGTCCCTCGCATTAGATGCATGTACAGAGTGGAAGAGAAACAAAGTTTGAAAGAGACAGAGTAAGAAGTTTGTTATGAAAATTCTTCCAAACCCATGATCAAAAATTAAAAGTGAAAGGTTTAATTCTAATTGATTTCTATCAAATTTTCCTATCAGAATTTTATTCAAAAGTGCAGTATAGATAATTAAAGATAATTATGCATGCACAATATTTTTCTTTTACCTTTTCTGATGGCAAGTATGTAAAAGAGAAACAACCAGAATTTCTAGTTTGTGTAAAGTCTATGTGTTGAGTCACATTTCAATAACAATAGAAGTTCGATCAACTACAATAGAAGAAACACTGAATTACCCTTCTCTTTTCTATAATATTTTTTTTAACAAAATCATGGTCATATAAAAAGGAAATATGAAAATACAAGCCAAAAATACCAAAAATACCAAAAATATGAGAACAAATAGAGATGTGTCAGGACATTCATTTAACAATAATTTTTTACTGAATTCTATGTTTGTGGTACTAATAAGCAATTTATAAATTGCAATTTGCCATTTCATTTTTAGTGTAAAAAGGAAAGAAATTAACTAATTTATTATTCATAATTTTACACCCTGCTCTTTAGTTCTTTTTTTTTAAGTGATAGGAGAGGAGATAGTGAGACAGGCTCCTGCATGTCCCCCCGCCAGGATCCTCCAGGCAAACTCCTGGGTGGGGCAAATGCTCCACTCAAACAAGTTATCCTCAGCACCTGAGGCTGACAAACTGGAACCAACTGAGCTTTCCTCAGCGCCCAGGGCCAACACTGGAACCTACTGAGTCACTGGCTGCAGGAAGGGAAGAGGGACAGAAGGGGCAGAAGGAGAAGAGAAGCAGAGGTTTGCTTTTCTTGTGTTCTCTGACCGGGAATCAATCTGGGACATCCAAACACCCAGCCAGTGCTCTATGCACTGAGCCAACCAGCCTGGGACTGCATCCTGTTCTTAAAAGGGGTTATGAAAATTATAAAAACTTTAGACTTCCAAACACCTGTAACTTCATATGGTCTATCTAATTTTATTTTTTTAAAAGTATCTTTAAATAGACTGTAAACTACTACAAAAGATAATACGTATTTTAAAATTACCTCCAAATAGGTTAATTCAGTTAAATGATCACAATACTTACAAACATTAATGCTTTGTAAGTTTTCCTATCTTGTACTCTACATTGTTTTGTTCCGTTAAAACTCCTTTTTTTTTTTAAATTTCTTTTTATTTTATTCATTTTAGAGAGGAGACACAGAGAGAGAGAGTGAGTGAGAGAGAGAGAGAGAGAGAAAGGGGGGAGGAGCTGGAAGCATCAACTCCCATATGTGCCTTGACCAGACCAGTGCAGGGTTTTGAACTGGCGACCTCAGTGTTCCCAGGTCGACACTTTATCCACTGCGCCACCACAGGTCAGGCTAAAACTCCTTTTTATTTTGTTTACTGTTTAGTTGATGTGGGGAAATTTTATTTTTTATATTAACATGTTACACTTTATCTTCAGAAACATGTGACATTGTAGAATCTCATCTGTAAACCAAATTAAGAGGAAAATAATTTTCCTCTGTATTTTGCTACCATCACCATGGTGATTCATTTTGTGACTAAAGATATATTTGAATTTCAGAAGATAGTATTTTAAAATGAACCTATATGAATTACTTAACTGTAAAACCAAAAACCAAATGCATTCAAATATTCAGAATTTAAAGCTTAGTGTTCAAACTACCATACTGTTATTATAAAATGTATCATTTTTTCATCTTGGCTAATATAATTATTTGGTTAGTTGTCTAAGGATCAAGGCTTTACTCACCATTCAACTTAATTAAATGGTTTTTTTTCTTTTCCCTTCTAATATCTATTTTTTAAAAAACTATTTCTTGTATCTTTATATTTTTCCAATAAAAATTTGTTATAAAAATTACAATGTTTTATATAATACAAATTAGATATTGTTTATAAATGACTCCTGTATTTATATAGGACCCATGTGCTTAACACATGGGTTGATGTAAGTTAATTAGATTTTAGATGAAAAGTTCACCCAAAAAGTAAAATAATATTTTACATTAGAGGAATTTCTACATATAGAAAGCTTAGTTGGGTACTCATAGCATTATTTTCTTTGTTTTTAAAATTAAATTTTGATAAATAAAATTACTTATATTTAACGTTTAAATTACTTCATTTTTTCCAGTTTTGAAATATAATTGTCATGTAACTTTATGTAAGTTGAAGGTGTATAACATGATGATTTAATGTATGCATATGTATTTTACAATAATCAACACAATAAATTTGGTTAACATCCACCACCTCACATAGTTACAAAATTTGTTTTTTTCTTCTGATAAGAACTTTTAAAATCTATTATCTTAGCCTTCGGATATACAAAACAATATTGTTAGCTATAATTGTTATGTTACACATTACATCCTTAATACTTATTTTATAACAAGAAGTTTGTAATTTTGACCACTATCACTCACATCCTGCTCTTTGTAACAGGTTCAGAGGAGGAAATAACTTTCTTCATATTTTGAAGAAATATACTAGGTTTAATTTTAAGCCACTTATGATATTCCCAGTTTTGAAAAAAAAAATTTCCACTATTTTTCCTCAAAAATCTATTTGCTTTATCTTTCCACACCATAATTAGATATATTTTATTATAATCTCTTTGATCTCTTCTAATTATTTACATTGTATTTTTTTCCTTAGGTCTCTCTTATATGTCCGCTCCCCTACCCTTTCACAAAATCTCTTTATGGTTTAAAAATAGATCTTGGTGAAGAGTAATTCTATATCCCTAGTTTACCCTTCCTTTTGAATACCAGACAATGCTTGACTGTTTCTTGGGTGTTGTTACTGGATACCTTACAAAATCAAACTCAACAAGACTAATAAAGCCTTTCAGCTTTCTGCAACAACCTAAATTTGAATAGCATTGTCATTATTTAATCAAAAATTAAGACATATTAGTTATTCATTGTTATAGAATTGATATCAAGTTCTGCCAATCACATCTTTAAATGCATCTAAACTTTCTCATGGCCACTTTTTTACAGTAACCTAAAACTAAAACCATCTTCCACATGCAGCCAGAGTGATTTTCTAATACTCTCTTGCTTAAAACCTTTAAATGGAACTCCATTTGATATAGAATATATATTAACTTTAAAAATATGGTGTATTATTTCTGGACTGCTATTACAAAATACCAGTCAGTATTATAAAATACTGACTAGATGTCAAAATAACAAAAAATCATTTTTGCAAGGAGACAAATAATAAACATATTGCAATACACTAATCTTAGACTCTATACAATATTATAGAATTGTTTGATTTTTTTTTTAAGGCACAGGGATGCCAGCTAAACTAATTCTCTAGTCCAGACATCAAGCCTTGAAAAGTTGATCAAATACAGGAGTCTACAGTCCTGAACACAGAATGCTTAGACCTGATCCAAGTTCTTAATAAAAGGAACAAGGCCAGAAACCTTATTCCTCTGGTGGTGCATCCAGGAGGATCTCTGTGATTAAAAAAGAAGATGGACAGTCTGAATCACTCAGCCTCCAGAAGGAGCAGAGATCAAGAGGAAAGCAAATAGTCGATTTTTTACTTCAAGAACAGAGCATGCTGATCTAACTTAGGACACCTCACTGCCCTTGTCCAATGTGACTAACTGCACAGGTTTTTCCCTTGGCACCATTACTAACAGGCCCTGAATCATTTAAAAAGTTTCATCAGAACAAAAGTATTAACGCAGACTTTGGATCTAAAGTCCTCTGCCTTCTCAGGTTTGCCAGCAATTCAATTAAAGACACTTCTATACACTTCAGTCTTTGATTATTGGCTTCACAGCAATGATTAGTACAAGATCTGCCTTGTTCCAGTATCAATATTCTAGTGACCCTAGTGGGATTACTGTTGAACCTCTGATAAATTATTCTTGGTGGATGTCCGGTTGGCTGCCTGGAAAAGGAGTCCTGGGATTGCACACATGCAATTCCCCTGCAGCAGCTGTGTACATATCTTCCCTGGTGAATCTAGTTGTCTCTGCCTGCTGGTTTCTTCCATCACATCTCTCGAGACTGAATTGAGAAGAGTCTTTCTGGTTGCATCCAACATTCCTGGATTATGATCTGATTGATTGTCAAATTAAAGTGACTTCTGGTTTCTGTTTTTTGGTTTTTGGTTTTTGGTTTTACAGAGCTCTGGTTGGTAGTATAAGGGGGAAAGCCTCTGTTCCTGAAAATAGTCTTTTGGGTGAATTCTGGCTGATTGGTCAATCCGTGCTTACAAATCTATGAGGCAATATCAACTTATAATAGCCAAGGTGCAGCTCTTTTGAGGTCTAAATTAGTTTATTTTTTGCATGCAAAATTAGAAATGTGTCATGCTCGTGTGTCAGTATTAGATTTTTATTTTGTTTGTATGTAAAATTGTACTCAGGTCTGTGCAGGAATCAGTTTCAGTCTATCTGTCTGTCTGTTTGAAATTCATGCTACTCTATGCACACATAAAATTCTTTATCTCTGCTGTAATTTATGTCTTTGTGGCAGCTGGACCTTATAAAGGTCATTGTAGCACTGCTTGATGTGAAATAAGTTTCTAAGACTAGTATTTCCGTCACTCCTTCTGGAGGATTTGGTTTATAGATACTTGTTTGTTTGAATTTTGTCTTTATTTCCACTGTTATTATTCATATTTTAATGTAATCAACTTGGGCTCAGTTCCACCAGAGAGTCCACTAGGCTTTATTTTAGCTGATTGGCCAATTTATAGTTATAAGTTAAGGACTAATCAAAATTGTGTTATGCACCAGCTTTCATGTTGTTTCATAATAAAAAATCTGCTGATTAAGAAAATAAACTGATGGCTCAATGTGGGGATAAAGATTTTACTCTACTCTCAAACAGTAAAAATCAAGAAAAGGGAAAAAAACAGTCTTTTAAACAATTTAGAACCTTTTTCTGGAGATCTAGTAACCACTATGGTCCCACAAACAACAGGAGAGTTAATACCACTCCAAACCCTGAGCAGGCTGTGGGAATAGGAGTGGTGATAGCACAACTACAATATGAAGAGAGAAAGTGTAAGTGTCACTTTTGAAACTCAAATAGTTCCCAGTAGCCCATGCTTGCTATCTCCTCTCCCCGTTCCTGTCTAGATGTCTTGGAAAGTCGTAAGGGCAAATGAAATGTCTTGCCTTCTCTACAACTGTTAATAATATTGTTTATATGTATAGTATAATATAAAATTATTCCAAATGTTTTCTTAGGATCAGGTGGTCTGGGAAAGCATTTGATATTACTACTGGTTTAAGTTAAATGTCTTTTAAAGTCATTAACAGAAAATATGTGTTTGTGTTGCCTGGGTTTACAAAAAGTTTTTGTTATCTCTGTTTTTTGAAAATATGAGTGTGTTTGCCAATGAGAGAACCTGTTTCTAAAAGTTATAAAATGTGTTCATAAAAGTATCAATCTTAAGAATGCTGATTGCTTACTTTTGGCTGACTGAAAGTTAAGGTTTCTGAGAACTGGGAGACCTAAGTCAATCAGAAAGAAACTATATAGTTTTAGTAAAAATATAAGACACAAAATACATTTCTTCTGATGGAAAAGAATAAGAAAATGTATTGTTCTGAGAATGGTTCTTTCTGAGTAAGTCACAAAGGGTCTATACAAGGTGCAAGAGGTTTATGCAGAGGGAATAAACAAGAAAAAAATAATTGAGGAAACAAGAAAAGATATAAAAGAAAGGCACATAAATAATAGTAAAGCTGAATAATAATTTTAACAACAAATAAAAGGCCCAGGAGTTCCCTTTACTTTTTAAAACTGTTAATGTCTCACAGAAGTTCCCCAGGTATAATTGACAGTGGGAAAAAATGTGATTAATTTCTTTATCAATAATAAACCCACTATTGGTCAAAAGGGGTCAGGCAACTGTCTTAGTGGCAGGAATTACTAAACAGATGTAACAAAAGGCCTTTCTCCAACCTTCTCAGTATTAAAACTTTGAGGGACAGAGTGACTTTAGGTTATTTCAATGGGTCCCTGGAATACCACGAGAATTTATTCTCTCTCTTTATAAAAAAGAAATTTAAAACTAATTAAGCTTATTTTATATGCTTGAAACTACATGAGCAGCTTTGCAAAATGTAATAATAATAAATAATAATTATATTATGTTTATATACACTTATTTTATTAAAATAGATGTTCTGGAAATTCTGTGAAAATCTCCAAGAATATATAAGGTTTTGATATACTTTAGTTTGTAATTCAGATTGTTATCTTAAAAGGTGGTTGCAATAAAAAAAAGAAATTATTTTGTCAACTGCATTATAATCAGGCTTATAACTATGTCATTTTAAGTTATTTTTTTTTTTTTGTCATTGAGAGATAGTCATTGTTTTGGTCTGATACATTTATAAATATATTACATCTTCAGGAAGATCCAGGGAAATGACTTGGGTTTATTTAAAATATAAGTTTCTAAAAATAAATGATCAGCTCATCCATTTGAACTGAATGAAAATTTATAGAATTCTAGAAAATAAACGGATTCATGAAAATACTGGCAAATAATCAGGATAAATAAGAATATAGGACTGAATGAATAAAAAATTATTATTGTTCTGACTTTGTTCAGACACAAGAAAACTAGTTTCTTAAAGGAATTTAATAAAGTATATTTTATAAGCAATATTAAGGCATTTATATTTCTTTTACTACTTGATCCCTCCAGAATCACAATTTTTAATGCTTAAGTATTATTATAGTAATAATATATCTGTCTGCATAAATCCAATAAGAATCTGTTCTCTGTATAAAAAGCAAAACCAGTTTTCAACTATAGTCTTATAAACCAAAACTTTACGGGAAGTTCATGACTGGAAAGGACATGGCTGGACTCTGGATGTCACCAAAAAGCCATAAGAAATTGAGATTGACTTTTATTTGTTTTTTTTCTTTTTTTTTTACAGGGACAGAGAGAGGGATAGATAAGGACAGACAGACAGGAACGAAGAGAGGTAAGAAGCATCAATCATTAGTTTTTCATTGCCGTGGCAACACCTTAGCTGTTCATTGATTGCTTTCTCACATGTGCCTTGACCACTGGGCCTTCAGCAGACTCAACAACCCCTTGCTGGAGCCAGCACCTTGGGTCCAAGCTGGCGAGATTTTGCTCAAGCCAGATGGGCCTGCGCTCAAGCTGGCAACCTCGGGGTCTCAAACCTGGGTCTTCCACATCCCAGTCCGACGCTCTATCCACAGCTCCACCGCCTGGTCAGGCTTTTATTTGCCTTTTTTATTTTTTTTTTTTGAGATTGACTTTTAAAAGCCAGTGATGCCCCTTAAAGCAATGACCTAGTACCTTGCTTGTTCACATGGTTCATGGCAAGTCTTTCTAGTTAAGGAATGAAGGTCACTTTCCTCGGAGATTGCAAGGAAAAAAATCTCACAATATTTGAGATAACCTTATGAACTTGAGGTATTCCCCTGAACCTACAGGTACTGCAGGCATAGCCTGATGGCAATGATAAGATTTGGCTTCTTTGCCTGAAAAGGCTAAATAAGACTCAATCTAAATATTCCTTATGAGATTACAGCAAAGCAGATCTAAAAAGCCTATGTAAATAATTGTTCTTCTTGTTGTGTTTATACATATAATCAGGCCAAACTAAAACTAAGCTTAATACTTAGTATGACTGTACAATAAAAATAACGATATTCTTTTTTTCGGAGGAAAATTATGTTTCAATAAAATCTATAACACAGTTATAAATATCAGAAAGTAGACTGGATTCTGAATTTTTCTAGTGTTCCCAAATATTTTAGCTACAACTCTCTGAACTATTGCTTCTCCCCACCCTCATCCTTTAAATTACAGTTATTGAAAATAATTATTTTTTCTTCCATCAGAATTTCACCATAATTTTTGTCATTCTGGATTTTTTCTCAGTAATACTAAAATTTTTAATACAATTTGTCTCCACCAGGTTACAAGTCCTACTCACAGCCAAGGAACATTACCTCTAGACACCACCACCACCTTCTTCTGTACCAAGGTCTCATTATCCCTCTGGCAGAGAGCAAGAATCTCTTGGCTCTGAAGGGAAAACAGAGACCCTGTGTCCCTTTTTCCTGAAAGAATTTACAGCCACAATCCTAGAAGGGGGGGATTAATAGGCAATTAGGCATGAGCAGAGCAATAACTCTAAGCTGGGTACAGGAAGTCATTAGGATAGAAAGCCCTAGGTGCCTAATAATGGGCATAACTGAAAAATCAAGCACCTCTCCCCTCAGGATAACCCTTCCTCTACTAGTATATTGCTAGTCTTTTAGGTTAGGACCCCTACCAAGTAGTTGAACCAAGGGGCTAGAGAATAGCACTTAAGCATTAAACCCTAGGAACAACATCTAGGTTTCAGTCGCACTTTATCTTCAGTTCCAATAAAGCAGCAAAATAATTACTTCCAGCCTGACCAGGCGGTGGAGCAGTGGATAGAGCGTCGGACTGGGATATGGAAGACCCAAGTTCAAGATCCCGAGCTTGCCAGCTTGAGTCCGGGCCCATCTGGCTTGAGCAAAAGCTGGTCAGCTTGGACCCAAGGTCACTGGCTCCAGCAAGGGGTTGCTTGGTCTGCTGAAGGCCCCGCGGTCAAGGCACATGTGAGAAAGCAATCAATGAACAACTAAGGTGTTGCCACGGCAATGAAAAACTAATGATTGATGTTTCTCATTTCTCTCCATTCCTGTCTGTCTGTCCCTATCTATCCCTCTCTCTGACTTTCTCTCTGTTCCTGTAAAAAATAATAATAATAATTACTTCCATATAAAACTAATCCTATAGATATAAGATAGTTTAAACTAACTGTGGGGAATGCAAGGAGACAAACAATAGACATATTCCCAGTACATTAATCTTACACTTTATATTGTAGAATTGTTTGAATGTTTTTTTTTTTATTTGGTGGGAGTGCTTTAAGGAGTCTTTTTGTTTCTTTGTTTTTTACATTAGGGATGCCAGCTACCCTTGCCTGGATATCAGGCCTTAAAAAAGCATTTCAAAAGCAGGAGCACACATCCCTGACCACAGAATTCTCAGACCAGATACAAGTCCTTGAAAAATGGAACAAGGACAGAAACCTTACTCTTCTAGGAGGCGTCTGGGAGGAACCTAGAGATTAAGAAAGAAGATGTACAGTATAATCACTCAGCTTCCAGAAGGAATGCAGAGATCAAGAAGAAGTCAGATAGTCTGTTTTTTATTTCAAGAACAGAGTATACTGATCTGACTTAAGACACCCCACCACCCTTGTCTCTATGTGACTAATTGCACAGATTTTGCCTTTGGCATTATTACTAACAGCCCCTGAATTATATAAGAAGGGTCATCAGAACAAGAATGTTAAGGTAGATCTTGTATCTGAAGTCCTCTACATTCTCAGGTTTGCTGGCAATACAAAGACTGCTCTGACTTGCCAATATAATTTTCTCAAATTTCTGAAGGCTAGAAGCTCATGATCAAGGGCAAGTTTGGTTTCTTATGAGAACTCTTTTCCTGGCTAGTAATGGCTACCTTCTCACTATATTCTTACAAAATCTTTTCTGAATGCATGTCCTCCAGAGACAGATAGAGTCAGCTCTCTGGTGTATCTTTTTAAAAATATCCAATGAAGTTGTACTCCATCCTCATAGCCTCATTTAACCTAATTTACTTCCTTAGAAACCCTATTACCAAATAGAGCACACTAGGAATTAAAGCTTCAACATATACATTTTAGGAGGACCAAATATACTAACAAAAATTAGGGGGATATTTTATTACTTCATATTTGTTTTTGAAATATCTTGTAATATTTGTGGGCAATATATATAGTCTATAACACATGGTAATGAATCAAAAGCTTGTTTTTGCTATACTCTCTAGACTTATATTTATGCTACAGTTTTTCAATGCATACTCCACTTGACTAAATATTTTCATACTCCTTTTATTCAATAAGTTTTTTTGTTTGGTTGGTTTTGGTTTGGGTTTTTGACTGCACTTGCAGTGTTCTGGAAAACATTTTCATTATCTGGAGTAACATATGAAAGGAAACCAAACACTGTTTATACCTTCACGAAGCTTTCATTCTTATGGGAAAAGGCAGTAAATAACTAAATTAATATAATGTCTCTAGAGATATCCAGACTGAAAAATTTTCCTTCTCTATACCTATCTTCCTCTCCCAAGCCATATTCTTTCTCTCTCCCTCCCTCCCCTGCTCTCTATTTTTTTAATGCCATATATATAATGGACATTTAATAAATACTCATTTCTAAAAATATCTTGTTAGGAACACTAATATTTGGATAAATAATGGGTGTTACTATGAAAAACAATAAAGGTTTAGTAGTCAATGCTGAATCTAATAATGTTGAACTTGTTATTTATTACAGAAGTACCCGTTACTTAAAATGTGAATTATGGGTCATGAAAACAAATTGTGTTCTGCTTTTTACAAATGATTTTATTGCAAAATCTTACTTCCTTACAACTTGTCTCACAATGAATAATCTGTATAGCTAACTTTTACTCATTACTCTTCTACAACCTTTTTCTTTCCCTACAGTTGAACCAGAATAAGTCTTCTGGCAAGGGTTAATGGTATGCCTTTTATGCTCAACAATTGTAAGCTAATAAGTGGCAAAGCTGCAACATTTTCACTGATTAGAGTTCATATGGAAGTTCTTTTTACAGAACTATTTTATACTGGCTCACTTTTAGCAAACAACAAAGGCACATGAATATAAATGTCTATTGTCAAAAGAACAAAATAAATAACATCATTAAAATTGACTGAGAGTGTATGTATTAAGGAACAATTAGAGTTTTCATGGCAAGCATTTTAAGTTCTAACTGGTTCCAGTGTGAAATCATAAGGTTACAACTTCTTTAAAACATGTGGGCTACTGTAAAAATGACTATATATATATATATATATATATATATATATATATATATATATACACACATACAGTAAAAACAGTAACAACATTAACTTTAGGCATCTTATCGATTGCCCATAATGAATATAAACAATATAATTAAACCAAACTTCATGAAATCTACAATCAATCATGAGATAAAGAACAATCACAGGCAGTGACAAATAATGATTCTGAAAACATAGATGTAAATCATCATCAGACTTAGTTAAGGTCTTTGTTAAAATTTTGGTTGTCTCCATGAGATATAGATTCTAGTTTAAGAAATCTGAGGTAAAAAAAAAAGCCTGGTAGCATCTATTACCTACTGAATGTACACAAGTAATGTTTGAGCATTGCAAAATTTCTTAGACTCTGGAATCAGATTGGACACTATCACCTTCATTTCTGGTTCCACACTCTCTTTCATGCAGCACCAGCTTATCATCACTGTAACAGAAAGATCACATTACTGACTTAATATTGTTTTTATTTATCTTAATATAAATGACTCATTTTCCAAATCATATTTTCAGAGCTCTAAAAGTGTCTTGGTAATAGCAGAAATGTGTTTATAACAAACAGGGTCATATTACAGATACCGAAGCAGCAGCTATTTTACTAACTGAACTCTGTGTTTTTCTTTTTAAATTTCACTTGTATCTGGCCATTAAGTAATAAGATTTTAAATTATATATTTCAAACCAATTCTAATGATCATATATTTCTATTAAGTTGTAGCATACTACATGATTTTATCATTTTAAAACTGCCAAATATTTTATGTATTTATTTATCTATATATATTTAGTATCCGAAAACATTCTAATTAGTAGGTTTGTTGTTTAGGTATAAAAAATGGTATGTTATTTAAGAAGTGTAATATTTAGATATATATTGTGTTGGGGTTTGCTAAGATCACATTATGGTTTATTTTATAACAAAAAATAATACATATTTAAATCAGCAAATGGTAAAGGCATATGGATGAAGTGAAGGAGTAATCAAGAGCAAACCTACAGAATCAGAGAGATGGTGTTTATTTCTCCCAGAAATACTGTATGAGAATGTATGAAGTATTGCCAACCAGGGAAGAACACCAGACCATTCTCCCAGATGGTCAAGTGGATACAGTTTGACTGAAAGTACAAGGGGTCAAGTTGACACAGCTTGACACAAAGCCTTGAGAAAATAAAATAAAATAATAAATAGGTATTTACCATTAATCATATTATTAGCATTAATTATTTGGCTTGGCAAAAGTCCTCAGACATTAAAAAAAAACAATCACTATTGGCACTTGACCTGTGGTGGCATAGTGGATAGAGTCTTACTCTGGAATACTGAGGTCACCAGTTCAAAACCCTGGGCTGGTGAAACACTATGGAGTTTCCTGAAAACTCCTCCTGTTGACCCATATGTATACTTATAAATAAAATATACACACACACACACACACACACACACACACACACACACACACACACATATATGACCACTGTGTGGTGATCGCCAGAGAGAAAGTGGGTTAGGGGATATGTGAAGGTGGGCAAAGAGGGAGAGAATGGGAATAAAAAAGATTTTACTTGGAGCAATGGACACAAAATGCACAGTGCAGATGATATTTTATTGGGCTGTACACTTGAACATGTAGCTCAATAAATTCAGTTAAAAAATAAATAAATAAGTATCAAAAAATTGTATGAGTCGATTAACTATCATATATAAAATCAACACTTCATTGTTTAAGTAAGAGGAATTTATAACAATGGCAAACCACATACAAAGATGTTGCTTTGAGACAGAAATAAATAAACTGTCAAACTCTAAATTTTATCCCATATATTTTTGGATAATATGTGGTTTAGAAACAGGGGTATAAACTCATGAATAATCCCCTTTGTTTTTGAAATGAGATTCAACCAATGGAGAGCCAGAGTGAGGTCATCTAAATTATACAGCCTGAATCAGGGACCACTATTATATATGTCTAAAGATAGTATTTTAAATAGTCCTATTTCTAAAGTATATGCGTTGGAAGTAATGCATCGTACATCAGCACCTCTGGTTCATTCCATACACTCCAGTAACATCAACATAATTCTGCCACCATCTCAGGATCACCACCATGAACAGCAGCAACCCATCTATGAAAACTGTCCATAGGTTTCCAGTTGTCAATCTAGTTTAAATAGTCAGGAAATTACATGTTTTTATCCAAGCCATAGAGAAGAACATTCTGTCTCTTTCTACTGGCCTAACACGTGTAGAGAAAATAAAGTCCTAGTCATCCCTTTACTCTGGAGATGGGCATAAAATTTGTTCCACATTCTCACCAGGATTTGTTATCTTCAGTTACATACTTTATCTCAATTTGTTTTATTTTATACAATGAACACAAACACTATGTTGTCAAATCAGCCTTGCAAAGTATCAAGCTTTACAATAAGTTCAAGAATATAAGAAGGCAAAAAGCACATATGAGGTAAGGAAAGATGTAAGTGATTTCATGTGGTTCCCCAGATCCTTCTCTCTTACATCACAACCTATGGCCCAGACTAAGATATCTCATATCAGAATTGCAGATCATGTCTCAAACTAGAGAGCATTCAGGATATGGAACATGTCCGTTTTATATCTACATCTTCACCTACCTTACATGACATTTTTCAAAGAGCCATGTCCCCTTCATCCAAAGATCTTAGTTTAGGGTGTCTAGGGTTGCTAATGGTAACCAAACCTAAGAATACTCTGCTCAAAGCATTCCATAAATGAGGACTCTCCTCCTAACAATTATGATTGGTCTGTTTATCATGAAGACAGTTACCATATGGTTTAAAAAGATACTAGACCAGGTTTAATAATTAAGTCACATACCTTTTTCCCTTATGCAAGAAAAGCCTCCCCTCAGCTCTAATTGTAAACAGTAATTAGAATAAAAATGAATAGAAGACCTAATGCTTAAATTTCTTCATCTGTATTACACTGTTTCAGAGAAGAATATGGAAGAATGTCAGGGACTTATTCCATGTTATTATTTACTCAGATATCTAATATTTTTCTCTTTATGTACCATAAAATTTTGACTAGTTATAAGGAGAATACATTTCTTTTAAAATGGAAAAAAATAAATGGAGTATTTTTCTGAAGTCTTTATGGTCACACAACACAGAAAAATATTGACTCTTCAAAGACTTAATTTTCTAATGAAATTCTAATTTCCTACTTAAATTACAAAGAATTTGTCATCTTTCAAATTCTAAAAACTACAAATGATTTAGTAACATAAGTTATTAAAGGACCTTTTCTTTACAGTAATTGTTAAATAACTTATTAATTTTCCAAATATATTGTATGCCAATTTAACTAATTCACTTTCTTTAACTTCTACACATGAAAAAGAGTAAACAAGACAAGGCTCTTCTTTCTTAAAAAGATAAAGTGGGTTTTTAGGGGGATTTTGTATATTTGTTTATTTTTAATACTCTATGCTTTTGCACACTGTAGAAGTTCATTATTTTCCCGCAAATTGAATAAAATGTTCAAAGATGCAAAGTAGTTTATAGATATTCTTGATTTAATTTACCTACTTTACAGACCAAGAAACTAAAGGACTAAAGTTAAATGAACTGTCACTCAGTTCTTTAGTGTTGGTCTTCTCAACACTTTATATATAGTACCTTATACTCACACAATTACTAAATTTTCCATTATGATCTCCAAATTACATAATTTAGTACTTAAATTTTAATTAAAATATAATTTACTTTATTGAAAAACCTCTGTGTATTCAAACTCCTAATCTATTGAAAGTATCATAAATTGTATGCATCATATTAAGCAGTCGAGAGTGAAAATTTTTACTTTTAGAAAACTAAAACTGAGGGTTGATTTAACATGTTTTAAAATATTGCTTTTAATCATCAAAAATTCTCATCTTATTTGTAGTTCATAAATGTCACAATCTGAAAATTTCTACAAAATACAAAGATAATGCCTCATTCAACTAAACTTTAAATCACTCAGAGAAAGAGCACAGAAATTCAGGGAAACTCATTAACTTAAAGTACTTATTAACTTTCAATTTCCTTTGTAGATACACACTAAAATACAAAAATGATTCACACATTATATGCATCCTCTTTCTGGTTAATTATATTCGAAAGCAATCTTTAATGGCAGTGTAATAATGATGTGGTATAATTATGTCTATTTTCAGACAGCACTTCCACCAATTTGTTGCTTTTGTTAAGCACATAAAGTAAATGAATTCATATTTCTAAAGTCATTTGGAATATTTGGGTAAACGAACATGAAATTATGTTATTTGTAGGAGTTATCTTACAAAAATTTTGATAAATTTGCTATAGTGAAGCACTTTAAAAATTATTCAAAACAATAGAAAAAGAAAATATTTATAAATAATCTGGTTCTGGCTTTGTTTATCTGGGTTTACATTTATTCAATACCTGGTATCTATTCAGTATGCAAAATTTAGTATCTATCGTGTGACAATCACTACATCATGGGCTAAAAATTAGAGAAAAGCAAAATTTTACTATAAGGGAGCTGCTGCCCCAGTGAATATCACAGTTCAAAATAGAAATTAAATCTAAATACTGTGTATGTGCAATGGCCTATGGGAATACAGTCAAGAACTATTTTTATCTAACATACTGCTAGCAAGGTAAATATATCTAAGGGGAAATGGAAGTTTACAACCTAGAAACAAAGGGAGATAAATATATTTGTTGCTCAGTTATAGAAGTTTTCAACTAAAAGCAACAAACAACTTAATACTACTTGTATTTAACACTTTATAGCAGTACAAACATACATTAAATGGATATATGCATATACTTCTTAAAACAAGAAATAAAATAATAATTATAGATAAACAATGTATTTACACTAACATAAAAATATTTACTCACTACTGTTTAATTGAACAAAGAAAATATAATACTATATTTTGCAACAATTTAAATCTTATAAATAAGCATAGACTATTATTAAATTTATTGGGGTGACACTGGTTAATATAGTTATAAAGGGTTTTAGGTATAAATATAAAACACCATCTGTGTATTGTATTGTGTGTTTACCACCCAAAGGCAAGTCTCCTTCTGTCACCATTTATTTCTGTTTTACCCTCTGCTACCTTACCCCACCCATTTTTTTCTTCCAATACTATGAAATATTTTTCTTTGCTTAATCCCTTCACCTTTTTCACCCAGACCCCAACCCCAGCCCTTCTGACAGCTATCAGTTTGTTCTCTAAACCTATGAGTCTATTTCTATTTTTTGTTTATTTGATATATTAGAATCTATGTATAACTGAAATTTATGGTACATCAATGACTGGCTTAATTCACTTAGCATAATACTCTACAGGTCCATCCACATTTTCATGGAAGATAAGATGTATTTATTTATTTAGTGGCTAAGTGATATTTCATTTTATAAATACACCACAGCATTTTTATCCACTTATCTATTGATGGACACTTCGGGTGCTTCCAAATCTTGGCTATTGTGAATAATGATGCAATGAACATAGGGGTGCATACATTCTTTCAAATTAGTGTTTTTGATTTCTTTGAATATATTTTCAGAAGTGGAATCACTGGGTCATACAGCAACTTCTATTTTTAATTGTTTGAGGCAACTCCGTACTGCTTTCCACAGTGGCTGCACCTATATTCACTCTCACCAACACTACATAAGCATTCTTTTTGTTCCACATTCTTGCCAACCCTTGATATTTGTTGATTTATAGTATTGGTGATAGCCATTTTAATACGTGTGAGATGATTATATCTCTCACTCCTACCATATTGTTTCTTTTCAAAGTAACACATAATTTATTTGTAGGAGCAGGTAGTGGAAATGATTTTGTGACTGGAACTGAGAATAGGAACTATAATCTACATGGAGTTCATCTTATTTTCTGTAGCGGTCTGATCTGATCACTGGACTGAGACTGCAGTGCAAACATCCTTATTTGCTTTTAGGAACAATGTGTTGTCATCCAATGAGTTGTACCTATCGATCTGCATTTGCAAGAGAAAAGCCTCTTTGTCCCAACTACAAGCCTCTAGTGGGCCATCATTATATTACCAAAGCATGTTCTGGTCCTCTAAGTGGGGCTGAGGATATTTCCTGAATGCTTAGTTGGCAAACTTAGGCTGTGGGGAGTCAAAGTTTACCTCCATCTTACCTGTGTTGGACATCCCTGTGCTACTTTTCAATTTCCTCCGCAAAGCACTGGTGCTAGCTTCTATACAGGAATTGCTAGAGTAGCAATAAGGCATTGAACATCTGCATGGACTCTATTCTACTTTCCTTTTATTATCTAAATTTAATTATTAAATACTAATTTAATATAGAAATAATTATTATAAATGGCTTTTGATCTTTGAGCTTCACTATTTTAATAATTTCAGTGTTAAAATATGACAATGATCTAAGGCATCAACTATTTTTGGATGGAAAAATTTCCATAACTATAATTATTCAAATGTAAAAAAAATAATTTTGTGCCTTGGCCAGTTAGCTCAGTCAGTTAGAGTACCGTCCTGAAATGACAGGTTGTGAGTTCAATCCTTGGTTAGGGCACATATGGGAAGCAACCAATGAATACACAGGTAAGTGGAACAACAAATAAATGTTTCCTTTCCACCTCTCTTTGTCACTTTCTCTTTTGTTTCTAAAAATCAATCAATCTATAAAAAATTAAGTCCTACCTAGATAGTTCGGTTGGTTGGAGCATCACCCCAAACCATAGTTGTTACCAGTTAGATCCTTGGTCAAGACACATACAGGAATAGCTCAATGTTTCTGTCTCTCTGTCTCTTCCTGCCTTTCTCTAAATAATAATAATAATAATAATAATAATAATAATAATATTGTAAAATTGACTCAAGATCAATTTTGTTTCTCTCATCCAATATCAAAGCTTCCAAAAGAATTAATCACTCCTCCCATGAGCTGATTAATTTCTACTTTCTCAATGAAACTTAAAAAAAAATTGGATGGCTTTATAATCATACCAATTAGAAATGCTGACTTCTAATGAGGCCACAAAACAGAAATAATTGCCTGAATTGAAAGGTTGCTTTTTCTTAGTGGTGCATTAACTTCCTCTCACTGTACACAGATTGGCTTTCATATCAATGCCAAGAAAGTATACAGTGATGAAAACTCAGTAAAATAAGCAATTTAACACATCTCCATTTTTATATATAATCTTCTATATCACTGATGTTGTAATGCAAGTCACATGCATTTATTATCATTTCAAATAAGTGTGTTTAGTTTGGAGCTTTGTATACTCAAAATGAAATTAAAATTAAAAATGCATGTATAATAATATAGTTAATATATATTTATGACATATATGTGACATGAATGACAATCATAATCATTAATTTCTACTTTATTTTCTAGTTTCTTCCTGTAATTTAAATGGCATTTTTAGTTTACATTTTAGTAAGCTATAACATTGCAACTAATTATAATTTCAAACTTTATTTTTAAATATGATTTGAGACAAGATAGGAGAGCAATAAGAACTGAGGCTTTAGAGTTTTACCACGCTAATTTGGAATCAACTTTATGTCAATTACTAGCAATGTTGACATTGAAAACATTATATAACATTTTTAGGCCTATGTTATTTCAACCATAAAATTGGTATCTATCACATAAAGTTGCTCTTATAACTATTTCTGGGAAAGTAAATACTCAGTAAATGTTAGCTTTAAAATAGTTTACTTACCCATACAATGACAACTTCTTTCTTCAAATGTAATATAAGTTATGTTAGAGGATAAGCAATTTACAGTTGGACAAGTAGGGAAGACAACTCCCCAAGGCAAAAAGACTCTGAGATAAATTTGCCTGTCGGGGCAATGTCACCAGCAGCTAGATGAGGAGGTTCTGGAGGACAGCAATGTTTTGGGTGTTTTTATAACTATGGAATTGATTTAATCCATGGGTAGCAGATGTTGGATGTACTTTCACAGGATATAAATAGAAGGCAGGTTCTGAGTTGATAAAAATATTCTAATTAAGCTATATTTAAAGCAGTTGGATGGTGCTGGTAGTCTTTGAGCTAAGAGTCCTAGCCTGCTGTAGAGAAATAAACAACATAGGCATCAATATCCATGAGCCATCTTTAGTCCCTTTATGTAAGAAACCTAGAGAAAGCCATCTGTTTTGTGGGAACCATATCAATTCAAGGGTTTTCTATTAGTGAGAATGGACTGCAAAGGCCACTGTGCCCTGGACTCGTTCTGATTTGAGCCAGGAGCTATATATGGATTTGATAGGTGCCATTTCCATATAAGTTCTCAGAAGCCAGCTCATAATTCTTCTTTTCTTTTCAATTGCGATGACAGTCACTATTCATGATGAAGACTCAAACTGCCTCCATGAGTAAGCTCAACAGAGAAAAGAACACCATATAAGCCAAGATTAATACCTAGTGTAAAAAGCACATTCTTAATGTTTTATTCACTAAGTTTTGGGAATTGTTTGTTACCTTAGCATAAACTAGCCAAACCTGACTAGAACAATGTAAATAAATTTTGGTTTTAATTCTGATTTGGTCATTTGTTCATGAAAATTAAATTTACCTTTTTATTAACAGGATGTGATTCTGATCAATGGCCCTTAACTGAACATTTTTATGAATATCATTTTGACAATAGAAATAAATGAAGCACAAATATTTTTATAATTGTACATTTCTTTTACTGACAATCGTATTTCACTATTAATCATAGTTTGAGGACATTCTATAAGTCTTGAGCTTGATTATAGAATTTTGTGTAACACATAGAGCCCTTTAGCTCCCAGACTAGACACAATTTTGTCTTATACTTACCCTAAATTTTTGTCACAAGTCACCAATTTTTTGTTATGAACTCATTACTAGATAATATTATAATATTTGTATCTTTAAAATGGTAATATAACTCTAGGCAAAGAATATTTAGATATCTTTTGGAAAAAAAAAAATATATATATAGTTTTTCACTCCATAACCAATACAAAGCTCAGTGAGGATATGCGTAATGTGACAGAAACGTGGCAAAACAAAAAAAATTCTAAAAATATTCTTTGACCACCTTTTTAAGTGTTTTATAGATCACTAAAACTTACTACATATTTGATTAGCTCTCTCTATAAAGAATATTCAGAAGTTTCCACTCTTTCTCCAGTAATTTTATAGCATGAATTGACCTTATGGGTATAATGCAAAAATACCAAAGTCACTATGCATCTGATGAAATGGTTAAATCACTGTTGATGTTACAGACTAAATACACAGAACATTACATTTTTGTCCAGTTATTTTTATATTCAATGCCACCATTATCACACACACACACACACACACACACACACACACATTTATTGTAAGAGCAGTTTTAGGTTCCCAGCAAAATAGAGCCAAAGGTATGGAGATCTTTTATAAAATGTCTTGTTTTGCAGAATATCTTTTAGGACTAATATTCTAGAAAAAGAAAAACATGTATCTTAAAATCATGCATGTTTAAAATTTTTATATAGCATGAGTCTCATAAAATAATTATTGCATTTAGTAAAATGTATTAGCTATGTTAAAATACTGTAGCTAAGGATAAAACCTTCATTTTTCTCAACAATAAAATATTTTAAAAGAAACATTATTATGGTAAAGCTGAAGGTATAGAAGATTCTGCTTTGAGGTATAAGATACAACATATAATGGTAATCAGAAAATCAGATAAAATAAATTCAAAATTAAAGGTAATAAACAACTGTTCAGAATTTGGGAAAGTAATTATGTCTAAAATTATTAAATATTTTATATTATTGTGATAAATTTTAAGACCTAAGGATTTTTTGTACATTTATTATCACTAAAAATGATAGGTATTTTTATAGTTGATGATCCATCTATATATAACTAAATGCATTTTTTAATTTCCTGGTGGTACATAAAATAATAGCTTATATTATCATAGATTGCAAGTTAGATCCCATGAAATATGGTAAATATATAAAACATCTTAAGATTTATAGCAAAAATTAGTTTAACATCTGATATGATTACATTCAAGAATCATTCATTTTTAAAACATTTAACTTGATATTATATTATAAAATATGTATAATTTATACAATGAAATGGAATTGTCAATAATTCATTTAAAGCATTATTCATACACACACATACACACACACACACACCCCAGAGTGGGGAAATGTAGGTTTACAGTTTTGAGTATGTGAAACAGTTGATTTTTGCATTATTATTTATTATTATTGGATACCATTTTTGCTGTATATATAAAACATTTGAGGAAACTTCAGAACTAGAATGTTTGTGATCATTTGTGTGGATCTTAAAATGGTCAATTTCCTCCTAGGACAACATAGAGGTTTCACGAAGTATTCTTGCTTTCTGTGTTTGTGGGACAGCCAAGCTTGGGAGAAACACTGGACACAGAAGGAGTGGGTGAAACGTGAAGTTCTGGAAGTAGGGATGCAAAATATTGTGAATGAACCGGTAGTTAATGAAGACAGAATCATTTTTCCCCCACTTCACATCAGACTTGGCTTAATGAAGCAGTTTGTTCAGGCTTTGAATAGAGAAAGTGAATGTTTTCAACATATTATTTCTGCTTTTCATGACTTGTCTTTTGAGAAGATAAAAGCAGGTGTATTTGATGGACCTCAAATTCGAACCCTCCTACTTGATGAAGAATTTGCCAGGAAGATGAATAAGAAGGAGAAAGCAGCATGGCAATCTTTTGTGGCAGTGACAAAGAACTTTCTTGGCAAGAAAAAAGGAGAAAACTATAAACTTCTGGTTTATTTTATTTTTATTTTATTCATTTAGAGAGGAGACAAAGAGTGTGTGTGAGAGAGAGAGAAAGAAAGGGGGGAGGAGCAGGAAGCATCAACTCCCATATGTGCCTTGACCATACCAGTGCAGGGTTTTGAACTGGCGACCTCAGTGTTCCCAGGTCGACGCTTTATCCACTGCACCACCACAAGTCAGGCCTGAACTTCTGGTTTTAAGGATGCTGTTGGCTTTCTGAAACATTGAATGTAACATGAGTGTTAAGATTCACTTCCTGAACAGTAGCCTTGATAAGTTCCCCAAAAATCTAGGAGCTGTTAGTGTTGAGCAGCCTACTGCTGGAGCATCAAATGAAATTGTCCTCAACAAGTACACAAACACAAGAGCTACAAATACAAATTTTTGCCTGAATAGATTTTAAATAAGTTTTACACAAATTTTATGATTAAAATAAGTGTTTTAATATGTTCTATTTCAAAATTGTAGACAAGTTCTGATGCAATCATAACTTTTAGTGTATTAGTGTATTTACTGCGTTATATAAATTATTATATTTTCACAAAGATGATGTCCAAGAAGACATTCTACTTCATTATGTTAAACTAAATGTTGAAAATTTTGCAATAAGATAACTTAAAATCTTGAATTGCAAAAAGATCTGTAGTTTTTAGAGAGAAACTAATGTCAGATTTGAGATCAGCATACTCGAATTAGGTAAGAATAAGTGTTTTTGTGGATGCAACAAAAATTTTGTTCCCCAGTGTAATATATTGGAAGTATTTTGAAGCAGTAAAATTCTATACCTACATACAAATTGAGGCAATATTTATTAAAATGAATTTTAGTATTTTATATCAATCTATATATCTATATATGAAGATAGGTTCTGAGAAATGTGTTGTTAGGTAATTTCATCACGCAAATACCACAGACCGTACTCATACAAACTTAGATAGCATAGCCTATTACTCAGCTAGGATATATGGCATAGCCCAGTGCTTTTAGTCTACAAACCTGTATAGCATGTTATGGTAGAACAGTAACGTAGGGGGTTTCTGGTGAAAGAGTAGAATTATTTCAGGGACCGCTAAGGCAGAAATCACCCTGGTCATAAACAAATTCAACTAAGATCAATGGGTCTATAATTGTCATACATCAGGGTGGTTAAATCCTTTGCAGACCAGCATAAAATTTCCGATGGACTGGTCTACAGACCAGTGCTTTAAAAACAGTACTGTACAGTCTTACCAGGTGGTGGCGCAGTGGGAAGAGTGTCAGACTGGGATGCTGAAGACCCAGGTTCAAGACCCCGAGGTTGCCAGCTTGAGTGCGGGCCCATCTGGCTTGAGCAAAAGCTCGTCAGCTTGGACCCAAGGTCGCTGGCTCCAGCAAGGGATTGCTCGGTCTGCTGAAGGCCCACGGTCAAGACACGTGTGAGAAAGCAATCAATGAACAACTATGGTGTTGCAATGGCAACGCAAAACTAATGATTGATGCTTCTCACCTCTCTCCGTTCCTGTCTGTCTATCCCTATCTATCCCTCTCTCTGACTCTGACTCTCTCTGTCCCTGTAAAAGAAAAAAAGAAAACAGTACTGTACAAAACAATATAAAATATATCAAACACAAAAGAAAGTATGGCACTCAAGAGTAAAGATAGATGAGCTGTATCGAACTACTGCCTGAATAACACAGCATACAGTTTTACAGCAAACGTTTTTTATAAGTAGAAAATACACAGTCTAAAATAACAGTAAATGGGATAGTAAATATATAAACCAATAACACAGTCATTTATTGTCATTTTCAAGTAATATATGCTATACATAATTGTATTTGCTATACTTTTATGATTCACCCTGCAAAAAGTTTTTTACACCAGCGTTACCACAAACACATGAATGGTGAGTTGGGCTACAATGTCACTAGGTAATAGCAAATTTTCAGCTTCATGATGACCTTATGGGAACATGGACAAATATGTTGTCCTTTGTTGACCAAAATGTCATTATGTGACAAATGACTATTTCTTTCCCAATCACTTGATAGATTTCTCATACAAAATAATCTCTTTCTCTTTTCAACAAAATTTTATTAGCAGCTTTTTCTTGTTGCTTTTCCACTGTACTTTGCCTTTTCTAATTTAATGTAAGCTCTTAAAGTTAAAGATGACAACTTCATAGTTTTATATTCCCACAAATGTTTGAATCATAAAGTAATACACATAATAAATGTTCAATACATTTTTTGAGTAAACATGATGATATTTTATTCTTTCACATTCAGCATATAATTTTCCTATCACATCTCATAAAGTATAAGATAAAGCTTCTCCCCAACATTAACTAAAAATACATCAACAAAAAGGAGTACATGTCTCTACAGCTCAGTTTAGGAGAAATGCTCTTACTTGTAATTCTTACTGAATAAAGTGAATTCACCAGAAATGTCATTTCTGAATTTATATCAGTAGGGTCAGACTTTTGGAACAGTTTAAAGTTTGTGATAAAATGGAACCTGCTGGGGATCAATAAAGTTTCATTCCCATTTCCAGTATTTTTCTATATTTTTTTCTTTCTACCAATTTATTAAGATACCCATCATCCACAAGACACTGACAGCATAAGCTTAACTGTGAAAGAATTCTGAAAATATATTTGGAAGCATAGCTTTCTTTCTTTTTCTTTCAATTGTCATTGCTAGAATGTATCTTATACTATAAAATCCTTAGGATTTTAAAAAATTAAGTGCCAGTGAATGCAGCAAATAATTGAACTATACTTATTTTCCATACACAATGGTTAAAATGTAATATTAACACTAAATACTTGATTCCTAGGACCTTTTCAATATGTTACCACCACTTAACAGATAGAAGAATATTGAACCTGTCCGGTTTGCTCAGTGGTACAGCATCGACATCGACCCAGTGTATGGATGTCCTAGGCTTGATTCCCAGTCAAAGCACACAGGAAGAACAACAATCTGTTTCTTCACCCCTCCAACTCCCCTTTCTCTCTCTCTCTTCTTATACTGCTGTCATGGCTTGACTGATTCAAGCACATTGGCTATGGGAGCTGAAGATGGCTTTATGGAGCCTCCCTCTCAGGCACTAAATAAAAATAGCTCAGTTGGGAACATGGCCTCAGATGGGCAGACCATTGGCCCCAGATGGGGGTTGCTAGGTGGATTCTGGTCAGGGTGCATGTGGGAGTCTGTCTCTCTATTTCCCCTCCTCTCACCTTAAAAAAAAAAAAAGAAAAAAGAAAGAGGAATATCAAATGAAAACACGAGATGGTTTAGATCAGGGGTACCTACATTTTTTCAGCTTGTGAGCTACTTATAAGATGACCAAGTCAAAATGATCTTCCTATAATAAAAATGCAAAACATAAATTTATTTCTTCTATATTATCATTATTTAAGTTACTATTATTACTATTTAATATTTTGTATTCTTCTTTCACCTTTTTCCTTCTCAGCTCTCTTTTCAGAGGAAAGTCAATGTCATAGTTTTTATGAACAGTCCGAAAAAGGCGCTCCACATTTCCCTTCTTTGGAATAGCAATGGCACACAGACAGATGAGGCAAACGCACTTAGAATATGACATAGTGAAAAAAATCCCCTCCCATTCTGTATGAAAGTGGTAGGTTTTAGGCTTCTTACTTGGACCAGCTATGACACTCATTTTTATATCCTTTGTTGTATTTAGTTTAAATAAATTGAAGGCTACCTACGCAGCAATGTAACTGAACAAGTTAGCGTTGTTTAACTCGCATGTGTAGGGTGTCAAAAGTTCAGATGTCAGATTGGCTACCCTGTATGCCAATCAAAAGACAAATGTATTTTTTGCCTGACCTGGCCATGGCGCAGTGGATAGAGTGTTGGACTGGGATGCGGAAGACCCAGGTTCGAGACCCCAAGCTTGCCAGCTTGAGCTCGACCCAAGGTCGCTGGCTCCAGCAAGGCGTTGCTCGGTCTGCTGAAGGCCCGCCTGTCAAGGCACATGTAAGAAAGCAATCAATGAACAACTATGGTGTTGCAATGACAATGAGAAACTAATGATTGATGCTTCTCACCTCTCTCCTTTCCTGTCTGTCTGTCCCTATATATCCCTCTGTCTGACTTTCTGTCTGTCCCTGTAAAAAAATAAAAAATGAATAAAAATTAAACAAAAAAAAGACAAATGTATTTTTAATGTCATGCGATCTACCCACACTTCCTTCGCGATCGACCAGTAGATCGCGATCGATGTATTAAGAACCCCTAGTTTAGATAGTTTTGAAGTTTTGACATAATTTCTGCAAAGGAAGATAGCATCTATTCTCTAAAATCAGTCTGCATACAATTCACCCATCACATTTTTTACTCCCCATTGACAAAACTGATAACAGATACAATAATGCATCTTATAAGTCAGGAATATTTTACATCAAGTTTATTTGATTCTATGTCATCTAAACACAAAGACTACTTAAGGTATGTAAATATAAGTTTAAAAATAATTATGTACTTAGTACAAATCAGAGAATATGTTGAAAACTTTAATATTGTTATTTTATTTATTTCTGCAACAATTCTCTAAGATGATCAAAATGATGGGGTTTTACAGAAGAGATTTTGCAACAAAGTTACATGAGTCAGTATTTAGGGCTTATGCAGATCTTCATGAAATGTACCAAGTGCTGACTGAGTAGTGGAACAGTAAGCAAGGTCTTGGTTCTGTGGTGAATCACTGTGTAACCTAAGAAATTGTCAGCTACTCCGTACTATGAAATTGTTCTCACAAAGTGATAATCAGCAATTCACCCATTTCTTTTTACTTATACCATCCATTCATTGATTCAGTCATTTATTTACTCAATCCACCAATATTTATAGAACATATAATATATACTTAGCTTAGGCCTAGCTGTCAAGATCTGGAAATGTAATATGCAAGTCTCATCTAAAGAGACTTCCATTGCAATGGAAGAGACATAATTTAAAAGCCTAGTTACAGTGCAGGGAGATAATGTGGCAATAGTAGCATGCACTTGTCTCTAATTAGAACACAAGGAAAGCACATTTAATTTAGGCCAGTCTTTTTACAGAATAGTTTCCCAGAAGTAACATTTGAACACAGTATTCGTGAAACCATCTCCTCAAGCCAGTATCCAATCCCTACAGTAAACTTACTGCTTTTAGCAGTCAGAAAAATTTATCTTTATAATTTTTATTTTCTGGGTCAATTAAAATAAGCACTTCGCTCTTAAAAAGGCCCACTTTTGGTGCTGAGACACAGATGAGGCCACATTGTGCCTTTCTTACCCACTTGCTTTTAGAGATAGAGACTCAATATAGAAGAAGAAATGAGACGTGTGTCCATCTGAAGAAGAACCAATGAATCAAATAAAGGAACTCTTTGATGTCAGGTCAGAAAGTGAGCAAGAGTGTTTGGATTTCTGGATCCAATTTCCAATATATGGAGGGGTAGGGCTTCCCCACACATCTAACCAATGCTCTGGACACCCGATGGGTATCCTGCAATTGGACTCAACTCTGACACTGGCAGATAGCGGCAGATTCCGCAGCTTAAGGATTTAGCATTATGAGACTGCCGCCCCGCTCTCCATGCTTCAGTTGACAGTTACCTGTGCTTTTGACTAACTTGCTGTAGGTTTCAGGTTCTGGCAATGCCTTCTTTCCCTTTGTTTTCAGACACCAGTTCAAAGTGTAGGTAGTTACTTGTATTGACTATAAATCAAAAGCTCTTACAACCTCCTTCTGGGGTTTGATTAATTTGCCAAAGCAGCTCTCTAAACTCAGAGAAACATTTTTCTTACTAGATTACAGTTTATTATAAAAGAATAAAATTCAGGAATAGCCAGATGGAGGTGATGCATGGTGAAAATTAAAGGGCAAATAACGTAAGATTTCTAGAACTTTAGATCTCCTGTTATGTAATCTGAGAAAAAAAAGAGGGAAGATAACGGGGTGGGGGGGCTTTATTTTTTTGTTGATTCTTCTCATATAAATAGTCTTCCTGGAATACTACACAATACTTTCATTTACGTATTAGATGACCACATCTAGCAACAAGTAAAGTAATAGTATTACATAGTAATAATAGTGGTCATTTCTTCAATGCACTTGGATTCAAGATATGTTTTATGAGCAGATTCAATATTTATTAATGTGCATATGAGAATTGAAGGAAGCAAAGAATTAAGATAACTTCTAGGTTTGGGACCTGAGAAACTGGGTGGCTACAGGAGGCATTAATTGAGAAGAAAGGAACAGGTTTTGAGTCAAAAAAGAGAACTAAAATTTCTGTCTTGATATTAAGTTTTCAGTATTTAAAAGACATATGTGTTACTTGAAATTGATATAAATTTAAAAGAAATGCTAAGATTAGGGTTGCAAAATGAAACTATAGACAACTTGTGTATAGCAAAATAACTAGTCTTCTAGGAAAAATTTAGCTCCCTCTTTTACTTTGAACTGACATGTCTTTTTTAATCTCTATTATGGCATATATCTCTAATTTTCATAATAAAAATATTTTTGCCTGATTTATTGGTTCAGTAAGTCTTCAAGGCCAGAGCTTATTGTTATTAAAATTATCAATGATGTTCTTTCAAAATTACAGAAAAACAAATAGTATTGCTTCCTTTATAGTGTATTTGACTTATTTCAGGAAGCTGTTTCCAATCTAAAAAGAAACCAGCCTCACACCTGTCTAAATGTCTATCATCAATAGATCAATAAGCAAGTATTGGCAAAGATGTGGAGAAAATGAAATCTATAAACACTATTGATGGGATTGAAAATTGGTATAGCCACTTTGGAAAACATTTTGGAACTTTCTCAAAAAATTAAAAAGAAAACTACCATATTACCCATCAATTCCACTTTGAGGTATATATCCAAATAAATCCAAAACATTAATTCAAAAAGACATGTTTACTCCTATGTGTATTTCTAAATTATTTAAAATAGCCAAATATAGAAGCAACCTAAGTGTCCATCCCTAGACAAGTGAGTAAAGAAGAGGCAGTATATACTGTATTCCCAAGTGTAAGTAAGACGCCCCCGTGTATAAGATGCACTTTAAATTTGGGGCCTGAAATTTGAAAAAATAATGTATTACATAAAGTATTGAACTGAAGTTTTATTCATCATAAAATGCATACAACTTCCCATCACTGTCAAAACTCCCATCCATTAGCTTGTCCTCCTCTGTGTCTGATGATGAATCACTGTCTTCATATATTGCCTCATCCTCAGTTCTATCTATGGCTTTTGAAATGCCACACTTCTACCACCACTGTATAAGACACACCCAGTTTTTAGACCCCAACATTTTCAGAAAAATGTGCATCTTATACATGGGGAAAAACAGTATATACAGCCAAATATTACTCTGCTATAAAAAAATAAAATCTTTCCATTTGCTACAACATGGATGAACCTAAAGAGTATTATGCTAAGTGAAAGAAATTAGAGAAAAATAAAAACCTTATTATTTCACTTGTATGTGAAATCTAAAAAACAAAATAAACAAACAAAGCAGAAACAAACTTATAGATACAGAGAACAAATTGATGATCACCAGATGGGAAGTGTGCTGGGAGTATAGGTAAAAAGGAGAAAGAATTAAGAAATACAGCCTGACCTGTGGTGGCGCAGTGGATAAAGTGTCGACCTGGGAACACTGAGGTCGCCAGTTCAAAACCTTGCATTGGTCTGGTCAAGGCACGTATGGGAGTTGATGCTTCCAGCTCCTCCCCCCTTTCTCTCTTTCTCTCTCTCTCTCTCTCTCTCACTCTCTGTCTCCTCTCTAAAATGAATAAACTAAAACAAAAATAAAAATTAAATTAAAAAAATAAAAGAAATACAAACTGGGCCCTGGCCAGTTGTCTCAGTGGTAGAGCATCTGCCCGGCATATATATGTCCTGAGTTTGATTCCTGGTCAGGGCACACAGGAGAAGTACACATCTGCTTCTCCACCCCTCTCCTTCTCAACTTTCTCTCTCTTCTCCTCTGCAGCCTGGCTCTATTAAAGACTGTTGGCCCTAGGCTCTGACAATGGCTCCATGGCCTCTGCCTCAGGTGCTAGAATATGGCTCCAGTTACAACAGAGCAAGGGCCCAGATGGGCAGAGCATCGCCCCCAATGGGCTTGCCAGGTGGATCCTGGTCCTGGCCCATGTAGGAGTCTGTCTCTGCCTCCCATCCTCTAAATAAATAAAATAAAAAGAAAAAAAAAGGAATACAACCTGAAAGTTATAAAAATAGTCATGGTAATGTAGAGTACAGCATAAGACATATTGTGATATTTTAATAACTATAATATATATGTTGTCTACTTATTAGGATGTACTACTTATTAGGATGATTAATTTATAAGTTATATAAATGTAAAATCACTATGTTGTACATCTGAAAATAATATAACATTGTATGTTAACTGCAATTGAAAAATAAAATAAAATCTGCTATTCTGGGAGCAGATAAGAGTGTCTCCTTGCTCTTTTGTGTCAACATCATACTTCTCAAAATTCAAAATTCTACTCTTATTCATTTTCTTGTGTAATGGCCCCGGGACATTCTCAGCAGAATCGCACAATGAATGACAACAGAAATTAACCTCAGAAATACAGGCAGTGTTTGAATTCCCCTTTAGAAAAAAAGACCACTGTGTGGGAAATCAGACTTTCTGAGGCATGACTCCAACTCAGAGACAGTACACTGTATGATATGGAGTTAGCACCTCCCCATTGCTCTACAATGAGGAAAATAGGGTTGATTATTACTAAGGGTTACTATAGCTTTGACATTTATTTCTGATGTAAGCTTCTTGAAATAGGTCAATAACATTGATTTCTCTCAAATCACAGGGTCTGACAACTAGAATGCTCTCAAAAAAATTTTATTAAAAGAATAACTGAATAAATGGAATTTTAATAAAAACAGTAAAAGGAACAAGTGTTACCCAGTCTTGAGGTGGCAAATGCATAGCGTTGTTGCTCCTTCTTGTTCCAAACCAGCTTTCTATTTAAATCCTCAAGAAAGGACTTAATTATTTTCTTTCTACAGGTTCATTACTAAACTGTAGAAAAAGTTTTTCCTATATTTCTTTTTCCTCCATTTGATCTAATTTTTCTTCATTTGAATGGTAATAACACTTCCTCCTTTCAAAGAGAGAGTCTAGAAAACATTGAGAAATATGCAGATATTTTTCCATCATTGAAATCCAACTTATTCCTATGACACTCATGTTTCCCCATTCACCCCTTTATTCTTAATACCAATACCAGAGCCTGATTTCAGGTGAGGAGATAGTTAGCACAAATACTATTAAGGTACAAAGAACATATTATCTGTTTTGTAATGAGGAATAAAACCCTCATGTATAGAAGAGGGTCTCAATTATGGAATTTAGGCCCTGGAAAGGTGGAGAGAAGCCTTTCAGGGAAGAGAAATGCAGCAGAGATCAAAGCCACGGTTCCCTCTTCATTGCCTCTAAAACCATCAAACTATGCAGCCAATTATATCCCTCAAAAGTAAATGAAGCCCTGATGATTTTAAAGTGCTAACATAAACCATTCCTGCTAAAAGAAACTTTGATGACACATACAACACTAAGTCATCTATGATAATTATACTTTTAATATTTTAATCCACTCCTTCACGAGCCATCTAGAGAACCAGTTATACCTAGGAAATACATATGAGGAGACAGCTGTCTCACTGAAACATTGATAACAGAAACACAACTGTCATTTTACAAACTAAGAAAAGCTTGATAGAGGTTAACTGAAAATGAACCATACTCAGTACAAAAAATGTAAGATCTATTTTATAACCTATGGATATTGGTAACCTAATATTTTCAATAGAAGAATTGTGTTTATAGTTGAAAGTATTCTTTCTGTGTGGATCATATTTTTATTGCCCTTGTCACATCCTTTAGGCTGGTCTTTTGCTCTGGTCATTGTTGTGACACCCAGCTGTACACAAATATAACCTAATGTCACCTAGCCTCAGCTGATATAAACATAGCTCTTGTTTTCTGTCCTGGGATCTCTGCCACCACCACACAAGATTCAGTAACTCAACTAAGCACTTAGTTCACACACAGAACAAACCTGTATGTATGAAGTGTTTACTCTCCTTAGGGCACTCCTAGACAGATGGAGAACTGTATAGAGCCAAGACACAATCCTTCATTTCTCAGGCAGATAATACTGAGGGGTATTTCATATGATTTTTCAGAGGACCCTGAGTGGGATTGAGGCCCAGTTGTTTCACTGGTAACCAGCTTATAAATGTCCTTTGAATAACTTTCTCTCCTTCCCTCTCTCATTCTTTCTTGTTCTGTTGTTCTGGTTCTTGACCAGGAAGTTTCTAGCACACAAGGCCTTGTCTCTGGCTCTGGAACAGTGGGTCATAAGAGTAGTTTTAATCATAGCACTGACCATTTGGTCAGGATCCTGAAAGAAGGAAGAGTAGAAGATAGAAGTAAGGAGTTCTGGGAAAGAGAAATTATGTATAAAAGTATGTTTGGGCAAATGGGAAGATTTTTAATCACCTGTAAATTTCAACCAGAGAACATCTACCATGGAAGAGGAAATAAACAACTATGTATATGATCATAACTCAGAAATATTTAACAAACATGTACCCACATATAAAATCACAATTTCAAATAAAACTTGCAGCGTTGTTTGACAAATATGTTAAGCTACAGTTATAAGCACACCCAAAATATAGATATCTAAAACTGTTCTCAGAGGAAAAAAACTTTGTAATAATTATTTCACAATGACATCTGCTCCTTTGTTCTGCTTAAGGCTTGAATTGTTGGAGTGCCTGATACTAAATCATCTTTAAGTTTAAGGCAGGGGTCCCCAAACTTTTTACACAGGGATCCAGTTCACAGTCCCTCAGACCATTGGAGGGCCAGACTATAAAAAAAAAATATGAACAAATCCCTATGCACACTTCACATATCTTATTTTAAAGTAAAATAACAAAACAGGAACAAATACAATATTTAAAATAAAGAACAAGTAAATTTAAATCAACAAACTGACCAGTATTTCAATGGGAACTATGGGTGCGGATGCATCCTGTGCTCCTCTCACTGACCACCAATGAAAGAGGTGCCCTTTCCGGAAGTGCAGTGGGGGCCAGATAAATGGCCTCAGGGGGTGCATGCAGCCCACGGGCCATAGTTTAGGGATCCCTGGTTTAAGGAATATGTAATGTGGCGGCTTTGTGCTCTCACCCATCACACTCACAATATTAAACTATCTTTAAAAATAGAATGATACAATGATCTGCTTTGCACTGAACCTAAATTTCTGATCCTTTTTATCCCATGTCCAGTTTTCAAAAATGTACCTAAATTAGACTAGTTTCCCAGTTAAGTAGAACATCACAAGTAGAACCAGGAGATCCTAAATCACTCAAAACTAACAGCTCAGTTGACACCTAAATAAAAATATAAAGTTTTTTTTCTAATACTCAACTTATAGTACAAGATAAAAACCCAGAATATGCCTTTCATTCATAATGTCAAATAGTTAGATGTTTTAGGTTAATAAAGAAAATTATTATTTCCACCTGCTTTCTAAAATAAAAAATAATAAAAACAAAAATTTATTTTTCACATTTGATAATTTATTTAAAAATATATATTCCAGGTTTGTTTTTCAAAAAATTGAAAAGAGGAGATTCCAAGATGGCAATAGAGTAGGCAGAAATTCCAACTGCTACCTCCCAGGACCAAATTAGATTATAACATAATTTAAGGACAACCATCTTGAAAAACCAACTTTGAAGACTAAACAAAGAGGATTCTATAATCAAAGAACACAGAAGAAGGCACAAGACTGATAGGAAGGGTCGAGATGTGGAGGGGACGGTCCTGCTTCCCAGAATGAGCAGCAGCTGAGGATACAGAAGAACTCTCATTGTGAGGAGGGTTGCCTTGAGAGGTATGGGTCCTCAGCCACAGTCCTGAAGCCCCAGCCTAGAGTCCCGGAGCCAAGAAGAGGTGCTCACAGCATTTGGTGGTGAAAAGAAGCAAGGATTCTGTCTGCATGAAAGAGGTGGAACTCTCAGAGATGCTGGCACCATCTTAAAGGGTCGATGCATAAAATCTCTGTCCAAGTAGAGCCTGAGCTCTACCTCAATTAGGCATCCCCGATTCAACTTCCCTGCACAGTGGGACACTTCTGCTTAACGACAAAGCTGGAAGCCTCTTCAAGAATACTCTTAAGGCTGCCATGAGGATTCTATTTATCAGTACCATGCCACTGGAAGAAAGACATGACCGACACACAAGTTAGTTGCAAGAATCATACAGGCAGTTTATTACAAAAAAATTCTTTTGCCATGCCTAGGTACAGCTTAAGGGGGCCCTGTCAGCATGCTCCTTTCAGCTGTCCTTTGTCAGAGTGGCATGGAGACAGACCATGTTCAACATTGGAGTCTGGACGACTATTGCAACAGGGTGGGGTCCTTAGCTTTAGTACCTTTTCTGGCCAACACCTTCTAACATGTGTCAATCTACAGAATTATCACCTCAGACTACCTTTTTGGAAGTTCCTAGCAGGGAGCCCTTTTAAGGTTAATCTACTAAAATGTCACATCAAGCCACTTTAAAGGTGTTCCTAGGGAAGCTTCTTGTTTATGTTAACCTACAAAGTTGTCACTATGCCATTTTTTATTTATTTATTTTTTTTGTGTGTGACAGAGACAGAGAGAGAGAAAGAGGGACAGATAGGGACAAACAGATAGGAAGCGAGAGAGATGAGAAGCATCAATTCTTCATTGAAGCACCTTAGTTGTTCATTGATTGCTTTCTCATATGTGCCTTGACCAGAGGGCTACAGCAGACCAAGTGACCCAAGTGGCTCAAGCCAGTGACCTTGGCTCAAGCTGGTGACCTTTGATCAAACCAAATGAGCCCATGCTCAATCTGGCAACCTCGGGGTTTCAAACCTGGGTTCTCCATGTCTCCAGCCACTTTTTATGTGAAAGGCAGAGCCTGCCTATAATATCTGTAAACACTAGATTAATTCTGGTCCAAACGGCATAGTCTTATTCACTTGCCTTCATGGTTTTTACTATTATATCTTAATTTATTTCTATATATCTTCCATATTTTTCAATATTTCTATATATTTAATTACTATAATATTATATTACTATAACAATGCTGTTCACAGCCACTTCCCCAGGGTTATGGCAGGATGAGCTGGGAGGACTAGAGCTATGTGAGGAGACTGTAAAGTTGGAGGACCAGGGAGAGAAACTGTGGGGGAAAGCCAAAGGAAACCCTGTGCTGAGTCATTCTCCAATATGGCAGTTGCTATTTTTCTTGAATGGAGCAGTCTTCACTGAGTAGCATCAGCCTGGGGAAAAGCAACAGCCCCACCCACCTGCCCCACACATGGAAACTGGGCTATTTGGAGAAGTCAGCCAGGAAGCAGAGGGCCTGTCAGTGACTCAGTTTTTTTGCACTGAGGCCTGAGCCCCCCCTCCCGGCCCCGGACAGGCTCCTGAGTCTATGATTGGTTGCTTCTGCCTCACAAGAAACTCAGTAGAATCTGTCCAGACTGCAGGCTGATCACACATCTGGGTCTTAGAGACCACACCCTCCAGAATCCTGGGGCCACACCCTACTGAGGTCTGTAAAAAAGGTCAGGACAGACTGACAAATGGGGAGGAGCTACACCCACCACTCTTCCTAATCCCTGAATTGCCCAGGCTCTAGATTCTACCAGAGGTTTATTTGGTGGCCTAGCCCAACAAGCAGACAGAGGCTGCAGAATGCAAGACTCAGAAAATCTTGGCCTTTTAAGCAGACTGTCCCCCAGGCTCAGAGTTGGTGAAAGCATGACAAGGTGTACACCTTGATATTTCCATGAGCACCTGGTTCCAAAAGAGGCAGCCACAAACTTTAGGTTTATTGTATCTCCAAGAATTTTGCTGAGGGCCAGTAATGGTCAGTATACACCATTGGTTTGCACTGGGTTCTCTCTAACAGGGTCCATGGCTGGTATATTCAGTGACCAGCTGCAAAGATGTCAGTCCAGGACCTAGCAACCCTTGCTAGTGGTATGTTCTCGGAAGGATTATTCACATCTGGCCTAGAAGTCAAGTTTTGTGTTCTGTGGTTAGCACTGTCACAGCAGCTCATGTGCATTGGTTAGGGTGGAGCTTCACAGTCAGTGACCCAGGTGCTGGATATCCTGCCCTCCTGGGCTAGTTTCTATAGGGGGAAGGGAGAGAGTCTTGGAGCATGGACATTTAATGTGTGGATCCCAGTGAGCTTATTGTTGGGTCTGGTTTAGGGGCTTAGGCTTTTCTAGGGGAGCACAGTTAGCCCCAGGAGAGGACTCTCTCAATCTTCCTCCCTGAGACCAGGGTCTCATTAGCTGTAAGAACTTACGCAGAGGGGACTGTTGACTCCACTTGAACTGAACCTGCTGCTCACCTTGTTGGGGAGACATAAAATTTGAGTATCTAACAATGACTGAGGAATTAGGCTCTGAAGAAGGAGTCACTTTTCCCATACTGAGTTCCTGACCAAGAGACCCTTAGAGTAGAGGGTCCCACTAACGTTATATTCCCAACCTCAGCTGCCCTTACCCACCAAGTCTGCAACCTATAGATGGGTTGGTTGGTTGAGGCCAGTCTGAGCCCATGCTAGAGTCTTTCTAGAGAAAATTCTGTGGGAAGGTCAGGCAGCTGCAAGAGGAAGAGGAGCAGCAGAAAAGTGTAGGTAAATCTTATAAAGCTTGGGTTTTTATGGAGCTGCTATCATCTCTAAGCAGGAGGAAGCTGACTCTTATGCACAATTTGGTCTCACACACACTACCCAGGCACAGGAAATTCAGACACAACATCAAAAAGAGCAGTATCTCGCCTGACCTGTGGTGGCACAGTGGGTAAAGCGTCGACCTGGGAACACTGAGGTCGCCAGTTCAAAGCCCTGCACTGGTCTGGTCAAGGCACATATGGGAGTTGATGCATCTAGCTCCTCCCCCCTTTCTCTCTTTCTCTCTCTCTCTCTCTCTCTCTCTCTCTCTCTCTCATTCTATGTCTCCTCTCTAAAATGAATAAGTAAATATATTAAAAAAGAAAAGAGCAGTATCTCCAAAAAGGTAACCCACAGCAGGTTACAAACAATAGCTGACACCAACCCAAAATGACCCAGAACCAACACAACCAGTAGTCAGTGGCAAACATCACCAACCCTAGACTAATTACCTATATAAGCAGTATGCATAATGGAGGAGTCCAGCAGGCATGAGATACTGTGGAGAATAAATAAGCCAAACAGGACAGAGACAGCACAGTGTCTAATACACATGATTAAGAATGACCTTTAGAGTGAGTCAGCTGAAGAGATAACTATACTCATGAAAGGACCAACTGCATTCAATACTCACATACAACAGGAGGAAAAATACTACCCTCAAGAAGCATTCCTAGAATGAGAAAATCAGGTGGCCTGGAGGTCAGCCCATCTTTATCATAAAGACACCACAACAAATTTCAAAGTCAGACAGTGCTACCTAATTTATGAAATTGGCAGACAAAGTAATATGCTACAAATAAATCAACAAGAGAAATCCCCAGATAAAGAGCTAAATGAAATGTAAGTAACCAAACTATTAGATGCAGAGTTTAAATAATGATTTTTAGGATGCTCAGGGATTTTAGAGCAACAATGAATAGTAGCAAAAAATGAAATAGACATTGAAATACAAAAAAAAAGAACAGTCAGAAATGACAAATACAATTTTAGAAATGAAGACTGCACGTGAGAGTGTTAACAGCAGGCTAGATGAGGCAGAGAATTGAATCAGCAATTTAGAAGACAAGATTTTAAAAATCACAGAAGTAGACCAGCAAAAAAAAAAAAAAAAAAAAAAAGGCTCAAACAGACTGAGGAAACTCTAAGAGATCTGTGACAACATCCCCATTATAGGGGTTTCTGAAGGAGAAGAAAAAAAAACAAGGGATAAAGGAATTCGTTTGAAGAAATTATAACTGAAAATTTCTCTAAATTGATAAAGAAAAAAGTCACACATGTTAAAGAAACACAGAGAGTCCCCTTAGAGGAACCCAAGAAACCTACACCAAGACACATTGTAATTAAAATGTCAAAGTTAAGAGACAGAGTAATACTAAAAGCTGAAACAGAAAAGCAGTTAATTACCTACAGAGGAGCCCCCATAAGGATGACATTTGACTTCTCAACAAAAACACTTGAGGCTAAAAGGAATTGGCAAGAAATATTCAAAAGTGATGCAAAATAAGAATCTACAACCAAGACAACTTTATCCAACAAGGCCACAGTTCAAAATAGAGAGAGAAATAAAAAGCTTCCCAGACAAAAAAACAAACAAACAAACAAAAAACAAAACTAAAGGAATTAATAACAACCAAAACAGTACTGCAAGAAATGTTAAGGGGCCTACTGTAAAAAGAGCAAAGAAAAATAAAAGAAATCGAGAGAAAGCAAATAATAGGTTTAAAAAATAAAATGGCAATAACTGAGTACATATCAATACTAACTTCAAATGTAAATGGATTAAATGCTCCAATCAAAGGACATAGGGTAGCTGGAAAGAAAATAGGACCCAGCCTGACCAAGCAGTGGCACAGTGGATAGAGCATCAAAGTGGAATGTGGAAGACCCAGATTTGAAACCTTGAGGACACTGGCTTGAGTGCAGGCTCACCAGCTTGAGTGTGAGGTCACTGGCTTGAGCGTGGGATCATATACATGACCTCCTGGTTGCTGGCTTAAGCCCAATGGTCACTTGCTTGAAGCCCAAGGGTACTGACTTGAGCCCAAGATTGCTGGCTTGAGAAGGGTGTCACTCATTCTCTTGTGGCCACCCAGATCAAGGTACATATGAGAAAGCAATCAATAAACAACTAAGGAGACTAAGGAGCTGCAATGAAGAGTTGATGCTTCTCATCTCTCTCCCATCCTGTATGTCTGTCTTGATCTGTCCCTCTCTCTTTATTTCTCTCTATCTCTATCACAAAAATAAATAAATGAAACAGGAGCCATACATATACTGTCTACAAAAACCCCACCTCAAAAGAAAAGACACATAGACTAAAAGTAAAGGAATAGAAAAAATGTATTTAATGCAAATGGAAATGAAAGTCGGGGTTCCAATATTTATATCTAAAAAAATAACCTTTAAAACAAAAACTGTAGTGAGAGATAAAGAGTGTCACTACATAATAATAAAGGGAGTAATCCAACAGGAGGATATAATAACTTTAAATATTTATGTACCTAATATAGGAGCACCTAAACATGTAAAGTAGATTTTGAACATAAAGGGCAAGATTGAAAGCAATAGAGGAATATATATAATAGTAGGGGATTTTAATACCCCACTTCATCAATGGATAGATCCTCCAGACAGAATATTACCAAAAAAATAGCAGCTTTAAACGACACACTCATATTCTGGATTTAATTGATATCTTCAGAACCTTTCACTCCAAAGCAGCAGAATATATATTCTTTTCAAGTGTTCATGGTACAATCTCTAGGATAGACCACATGTTAGGACACAAGACAAGTATCAATAAATGAAGAAGATAGAAATCATATCAAGCATCTTCTCTGATCACGATAACATGAAACTAGAAATCAACTACAATAAAAATACTGAAAAACATTCAAACACTTGGAGGTGAAATAGCATGTTATTAAATAACAAATGGGTTAACAATAAGATTAATAAAGAAATAAAAAAAATTCTTAAAACAAATGGAAATAAGCATACAACAACTCAAAAATTATGGGACACAACAAAAGTAGTCCTAAGAGGGAAGTTTATAACATTACAGGCATACCTTAAAAAGTAAGAAAAAGGTCAAATAAACAACTTAACCTTACACCTAAAAGAACTAGAAAATAACAACAAATAAAACCAAAAGGAAGTAGACAGAAGAAAATAATAAAAATCAAAGCAGAAAAAAATGACATAGAGACTAAGAAACAATATTAAAGATCAATAAAACCAAGATCTGTTTCTTTGAAAAAGTAAATAAGTTTGATAAACCTTTAACTAGACTTACCAAGAAAAAAACAGAGAGTACTCAAATAAATAAAATTAAAAATGATATAGGAGAAGTAACAACTGACACCACAAAAATACAAAGGATTTTAAGAAAATACCATGAAAATATGTATGCCAAAATATTGGACAATCTAGGCAAAACAGGTTAATTCCTAGAAACATACAATCTTACAAAACTCAACCTGGGAGAATCAGAAAACCTAAACAGACCAATTACAACAAATGAAATTGAAACAGTTATCAAAAACTCACAGTTGCCTGAACTGTGGTGGGGCTGCAGTGGATAAAGCGACGACCTGGGAACACTGAGGTCGCCAGTTCAAAACCCTGCACTGGTCTGGTCAAGGCACATATGGGAGTTGATGCTTCCAGCTCCTCCCCCTTTCTCTCTCTCTCACTCTCTGTCTCCTCTCTAAAATGAATAAAATAAAAAGAAATTTATAAAAAAAACTCACAGCAAACAGAAGTCCTGGACCAGATGGCATCACAGGTAAATTTTACCACCAAACATTCAAAGAAGAACTAACACTTATCTTTCTAAAGCTATTTCAAAAAAATTCAAGAAGAGGGAAGTCGTCAAAGCTCCTTTTATGAGGTAAGCATTATCCTCATTCCAAAATCAGATAAAGACATTAAAAGAAAGAAAACTATAGGCCAATATCCCTAATAAAAATAGATGTTAAAAATCTCAATGAAATATTAGTAAACCAGATCCAGCATACAACATGGTCAAGTGTGATTTATTCAGGAAAGCAAGACTGGTATAATATTCACAAATCAATAAATGTGATTCATCAAACAAACAAAAGGAAGGATAAAAATCATATAATTATATCAATAGATGCAGAAAAAACATTTGATAAATAAAATCCAGCACCTGGCTCTGACCGGTTGGATCAGCAGCATAGAATCAGCCCAGCATGTGTAAGTCCTGGGTTTGAATCCAGGACAGGGCACACAGGAGAAGAGCCCATCTGCTTTTCCAACCTTCTCTCTCTCCACTCTCTCTATATCTTTCTTCCCTTCCTGCAAACAAGGCTTTATTGGAGCAAAGTTGGCCGATGCATTGAGGATGGCCTCATGGCCTCCACCTCAGGTGCTTGAAAGGCACTGGTTGCAACAGAGCAATGTACTAGATGGGAAGAGCATCACCCCTTAATGGGCATGCCAGATGAATGATAGTTGGGAGCATGTGGGAGTCTGTCTCTCTGTTTATCCACTTCTCATTTCAAAAAAAAATTAAAAAAAAAAAGAAGAGATAAATCCAGCACCTACTTATGATCAAAACTCTCAGCAAAGTGGGAATACATAGAACATACTTCAACATAATAAAGGCCATCTATGATAAACCCACAGCCAACATCATACTCAACAGTTAAAAATTAAAAGCAATCCCCTTAAAATCAGGAGCAAGGCAAGGGTATACCCCCTTTAGCCACTCTTATTCAACATAGTTCTGGAAGTCCTAGCGACAGCAACCAGTCAAGAAGAAATAAAATGCATCCAAATAGGAAAAGAAGAAGTAAAACTATTATTATTTACTGATGACATGATACAGTACATAGAAAACCCTAAAATCTCAGTCAAAAAATTACTAGACCTCATAAATGTATTTGGCAAGGTGGCAAGATATAAATTTAATATTCAAAAATCAGTGGCATTTTTATACACCAACAACAAACTGTCAGAAACAAAAATTAAGAAAACAATCTCCTTCACTACTGCAGCAAAAAAAAAAAAAAAATTAAGTACCTAGGAATAAATTAAACCATGGACATAAAAGACTTGCATTCAGAAAATTATGACATAGAAAAAGAAAATCAAGAATGATACAAACAAGTGGAAGCATGTACTGTGTTCATGGAGAGGAAGAATAAACATCTCTAAAATGTCTATATCACCCAAAGAAATCTATAGATTCAGTGTTATTTTTATTAAAATACCAATGGCATACAGTACTTCAAAGAGCAAATATTCCAGAAATTAATATTAAACCAAAAAAAGAACACTAATAGCCTCAACAATCTTGAAAATAAAGAATAAATTGGGAGGTATCATACTTCCTGATATCAAATTATATTACAAAGCCATTGTGATAAAAATAGCTTGGTACTGGCATAAGAACAGACATACAGATCAATGGAAGAGTACAGAGAACCCAGAAATAAACCCACACCTTTACAGTCAATTCATGTTTGACAAAGGAGGTAAAAGCATACAATGGAGTAGAGACAGTCTCTTTAACAAATGGTGTTTGGAAAATTGAACATACATACAAAAAATAAAAAATAAAACTAGTCCAACAACTTACATCATTTACAAGAAAAAAAAAAAACCCTCAAAATGTATAAAAGACTTAAATGTAAGTCGCAAAACCAAAAATATCTTGGAAGAAAATATAGGCAGTAAACTCTTCAATATCTCTCCTAGCAATACTTTTTTTAGTATATCATCATAGGCAAGTAAAATAAAGGATAAAATAAACAAATGGAACTATATCAAACTAAAAAGAATTGGCACAAGAGGAGCAAGATGGCGATGGAGTAGGCGGACGTACCAACTTCCAACTCCCAGAACCAAAGGGGATTATAACTCAATTTTAAGAACCATCACCTGGATAACCAACTTTGAACAAAACTAAGTGGACTCTTTAACCAAGGAACACTGCAGAAGCCACATTGAGACTGGTAGGAATAGCGAAAATGCGAAGAGGGCTGCCCAGCTCCCCGGAGCAAATGGCAGCCCGGAGAGACCCGTGTGGCGGGAGGAGAGTTTGGCGGAGAGGGAGGGACCTGGGTCCCAGAAACCAAGCCCCAGCCTACAGTCCCAGAGCCTAGAAGAGGCGTTTGGACAGTTTTGAGCTGTGAAACAAGTGAGGGAGCTCCCAGGCCTACAGTGTGGAGTATTAGGTCCCATCCTACTCTGCTGAAGGTTGCTGAAGGGTACGGTGGGCGGCAGGACGCTGAAACGCGGTTCTGTTGGCATGAGAGGAGGCCAAGCCGGTGTGAGCTCGGTTTAGCACAGAGAGTCGGAGGGGACACGCGAAAGCGGTCCGGAAGCTGCGGGCCGCCTGAAGTCTGACCTGTGGGGACAAAGCGGGTGGCCAGGAACGAGCAGAAATCTGCTCTGCGGGCCTGCGCAAGCTGGCCGTGACCGCGGGGACCCGGCTAGGACCAGGGACGGGCGGGGGGCTTGTGGCTGAGCTCACGCTACCAGCCCCACCTGGCCGGAGAAACCGAGGTTTGCCATTCTGTGTGCGCGAGCGGGCTCTGAGCACGGGGACGGGACAGACCCCGAGAGAAGTGGAAGCCCACAGCTGAGCCCACGCTGATATCCCCGCCCGGCCGGAGAAACCGCGATTTGCCATCCCATGTACATGAGCGGGCTCCAAACGCGGGGGCAGGGTAGAGTCCTGGACAAGCGGAACTCCACAGCTGAGCAGAAGCCAGCAAACGAGCCCACCCCAATAAACCTTGGTTTCCGACCCTGCGAAGAAGGGCCCTGGCCTCTAGGGTGGGGCCAGAGCTCCGGACGGGCAAAGGCTTACAGCTGAGAGCACGTCAAAAGCCCCGCCCAACCCGCGAAACTGTAGCAAGCAGGCTCTGACTGCTGGTTCTAGGGGGAAGTCCGGAAATAGGCTGGTCCGCAGCTGAGTAAAGGTGATCACCTCTATCCTTGGTCCTGAGACTTATGGCTTGAGTGACAGCCCCTCCCGCGGAGGAAAGGCAGAAATCACAGCAAAAGCCACAGAGGGCCAGCTCTGGCAACACCCATACCCAACCATCCTAAGCAGCAGCAGAGGGGGTGGGGTACCTGCAGACAGACCACACATAAAGAACACAAAGGTAACACATACTGGACTCCAGTGGCCACAACTTGCTTATACACAGAAAAAATGGGCAGGCAGAGGAATGCAAACCAAATGAATCAAGAGAAATCCCCAGAAAAGGACCTGAATGAACCAGATATAACCAAATTACCAGATGCAGAATTTAGAATAATAATAGTTAGGATGTTCAAAGAAATTAGAGCAACAATGGATATTCATTATGAACACCTAAATAAAGAGATAACAAGTATAAAAAACAAAATTGAAATAATAAAAAGAATCAGACAGAAATGAAAAATACAGTATCAGAACTGAAGATCACAATGGAAGGAATTAAAAGCAGGATGAATCACGCTGAAGATCGAATAAGCGAGTTAGAGGACACAATAAACAAAGGCACAGAAGCAGAGAAGAAAAAGAAAAAGAGACTCAAAAAAATGTGAGGAAACTCTAAGGGAGCTCTGTGACAACATGAAGAGAAACAACATTCGCATCATAGGGGTACCTGAAGAAGAGGAGAGAGGACAGGAAATGGAAACTATGTTCAATCAAATCATAGCAGAAAACTTCCCAAAATTAAGGCTGGGAAACACTCCACACGTTCAAGAAGCACACAGAACTCCATTAAAGAGAAACCCAAAATGATCTACACCAAGACACATCATAGTTAAAATACCAAAGCTAATGGATAAAGAAAAAATTTTAAAAGCTGCTAGGGAACAAAAGGCTATCACCTACAAAGGAGCCCCCATAAGGATGACATCGAACTTCTCAACAGAAACACTTGAGGCCAGAATGGAATGGCAAGAAATAATCAAAGTAATGCAGAATAAAAACCTACAACCAAGACTACTTTATCCAGCAAGGCTAACATTTAAAATTGAAGGAGAAATAAAGAGCTTCCCAGAAAAAGACAGCCTCAAGGAATTCATAAAAACCAAACCAATTCTGCAAGAGATACTAAGGGGCCTGTTGTGAACAGTTTAAATGAAGAAAAGAATATAGCCAAAGAAGAAAACAACTTTAAAGAATAAAATGGCAATAAACAACTACATATCAATAATAACTTTAAATGTAAATAGATTAAATGATCCAATCAAAAGACATAGGGTAGCTGCATGGATAAAGAAACAGGACCCATACATACGCTGTCTACAAGAGACACACCTTAAAACAAAAGATGCTCATAGACTGAATGTAAAAGGATGGAAAAAAATATTTCATGCAAATGGAAATGAAAAAAAAGCCGGGGTAGCAGTACTTATATCTGACAAAATAGACTTTAAAACAAAGGCTGTAGTAAGAGATAAAGAAGGACACTACATAATGAAAAAGGGAACAATTCAACAGGAAGATATAACTATTATAAATATCTATGCACCAAATATAGGAGCCCCGACATACATAAAGCAGACTTTGATGGATATAAAGGGAGAGATTAACAGCAATAGTATCATAGTAGGGGATTTCAATACCCCTCTAACAACACTGGATAGGCATTTGAAAGAAAATTAATAAAGAAACAGCAGACTTAAAGGAGACACTAGATCAACTTGATTTAATAGATATCTTCAGAACTTTTCACCCTAAAGCAGTAGAATATACATTCTTCTCAAGCTCTCATGGTACGTTTTCTAGGATAGAACACATGTTAGGACACAAAAATGGTCTCAATATATTTAAGAAGATTGAAAACATATCAAGCATTTTCTCTGATCACAATGCCATGAAACTAGAAATTAACCACAAAAGAGAAACTGAAAAATACTCAAACACTTGGAAACTAAATATCATGATATTAAATAATGAAGGATTAACATTGAGATCAAAGAAGAAATAAGAAAGTTTCTAGAAACAAATGATAATGAGCATACATCAACTCAATATTTATGGGACACAGCAAAAGCAGTTCTGAGAGGGAAATTCATTGGACTACAGGCATATCATAAGAAACTAGGAAAAGCTCAAATAAGCAACCTGAACTGCATTAAAAGAACTAGAAAAACAACAACAAATAAAACCCAAGACAAGTAGAAGGAAGGAAAATATAAAGATCAAAACAGAAATACATGACATAGAGGCGAAGGAAACAATACAGAGGATCAATGAAACCAGAAGCTGGTTCTTTGTAAAGGTAAACAAGATTTATGAACCTTTAACTAGACTCACCAAGAAAAAAAGAGTGAGGACTCAAATAAATAAAATTAGAAAGGACAGTGGAGAAATAACAACTGACACAACAGAAATACAAAGCATTGTAAGAAAATACTATGAAGAACTATATGCCAAAATAATTAGACAATTTGGTGAAATGGACAAATTTCTTGAATCATATAACCTTCCAAAAATTAATCTGGAAAAATCAGAACACCTAAACAGACCAATTACAACAAATGTGATCGAAACAGTTATCAAAAAACTGCCAAAAAAGAAAAGTCCTGGGCCTGATGGCTTCACAAGTGAATTCTATCAAAAATTCAAAGAAGAACTAACTCCTATCCTTCTCAAGCCATTTCAAAAAAGTCAAGAGGAAGAAAGACTTCCAAATTTGTTTTATGAGGCGAGCATAATTCTGATCCCAAAACCGGGCAAAGACAACACAAAGAAAGAAAAGTATAGGCCTATATCCCTGATGAATGTAGACACTAAAATTCTCAACAAAATATTAGCCAACCGGATCCAGCAATATATGAAAAAAATCATACACCACGGTCAAGTGGGATTTATTCTGGAGAGGCAAGTTTGGTTCAATATTCGCAAATCAATCAATGTGATTCATCACATAAACAAAAGGAAGGACAAAAATCACATGATAATTTCAATAGATGCAGAAAAGGCATTTGATAAAATCCAGCACCCATTCTGCTCAAAACTCTCAGTAAAGTGGGAATACAGGGAACATTCCTCAACATGATAAAGGCCATCTACGATAAACCGACAGCAAACATCATACTAAATGGACAAAGATTAAAAGCAATCCCCTTAAGATCAGGAAACAGGCAGGGATGCCCCCTTTCACCACTCTTATTCAACATAGTTCTGGAAGTCCGAGCTACAGCAATCAGACAAGAAGAAGAAATAAAAGGCATCCAGATTGGAAAAGAAGAAGTAAAACTGTCACTATTTGCAGATGATATGATATTGTATATTGAAAACCCTAAAGTCTCAGTCAAAAAACTATTGGACCTTATAAATGAATTCAGCAAGGTGGCAGGATAAAAAGTTAATACCCAGAAATCAGAGGCATTTCTATATACCAACAATGAACTGTCAGCAAAAGAAATTAAGGAAACAATCCCCTTCAAATTTGCAGCCAAAAAAATAAAGTACCTAGGAGTAAATTTAACCAAGGAGGTTAAGGACTTGTACTCAGAAAATTGTAGAACATTAATAGAAGAAATCAAGGAAGATACAAACAAGTGGAAGCATATACCGTGCTCATGGCTAGGAAGAATAAACATCATTAAAATGCCTATATTACCCAAAGCAATTTATAAATTCAATGCAATACCAATTAAAATACCAATGACATACTTCAAAGATATAGAACACATATTCCAAAAATTTATATGGAACCAAATAAGAACACGAATAGCCTCAGCAATCTTAAAAAGAAAAAATAAAGCAGGGGGTATCACTCTTCTAGATATCAAGGTTTACTATAAGGCCATTATACTAAAGACAGCCTGGTACTGGCATAAGAACAGGCACATAGATCAATGGAACGGAACAGAGGACCCAGAAATAAACCCACAGCTTTATGGACAACTGATATTTGACAAAGGAGGAAAGAACATACAATGGAGTAAAGACAGCCTCTTTAACAAATGGTGTTGGGAAAATTGGACATCTACCTGCAAAAAAATGAAACTAGACCATCAACTTACACCACTCACAAAAACAAACTCAAAATGGATAAAAGACTTAAATGTAAGCCGTGAAACCATAAGCATCTTAGAAGAAAACATAGGCAGCAAGCTCTCCGACATCTGTAGCAGCAGTATATTTGCCATTTTATCTCCACGGGCAACTGAAATAAAAGGCAAGATAAACAAATGGAACTATATCAAACTAAAAAGTTTTTGCACAGCTAAAGACAATAGGAACAGAATAAAAAGACAAACCACACAATGGGAGAACATATTCAACAGCACATCTGATAAGGGGTTAATAACTAAAATTTATAAAGAACTTATAAAACTCAACACCAGGATGACAAATAACCCAATCAAAAAATGGGCAAAAGAAATGAATAGAAATTTCTCCAAAGAGGACATACAGATGGCCAATAGGCATATAAAAAAATGCTCAACATCACTAATCATTAGAGAAATGCAAATTAAAACCACAATGAGATATCACCTCACACCAGTCAGAATGGCACTCATCAGCAAAACAACACAGAATAAGTGCTGGCGAGGATGTGGAGAAAAGGGAATCCTTCTGCACTGCTGGTGGGAATGCCGACTGGTGCAGCCACTGTGGAAAACAGTGTGGAGATTCCTCAGAAAATTAAAAATCGAACTGCCTTTTGACCCAGATATCCCACTTGTAGGAATATACCCTAAGAACACCATAGCACTTTTTGAATAGAAGAAATGCGCCCCCATGTTTGTGGCAGTATTGTTCACAATAGCGAAGATCTGGAACCAGCCCAAGTGTCCATCAGAAGACTAGTGGATTAAAAAGCGATGGTACATATATAGTATGGAATACTACTCAGCCATAAGAAATGATGACATCGAATCATTTATTACAAAATGGATGTACCTTGATAACATTATACGGAGTGAAATAAGTAAATCAGAAAAAAAGAAAACCTGAGAACAGCATTATTACATACATAGGTGGGACATAAAAATGAGAATATGAGACATTGACAAGAGAGTGGTGGTTATGGGATGGGGGGAGGGAGGGAAGAGTGGGATAGGGAGGAGGGGAGGGACACAGGGAAGGCCAGATTGAAGGTGACAGAGGACAATTTGACTTTTGGTGATGAGTACAACACAATTGAATGATAAGATAACCTGGGGATGTTTTCATTGTACATATGGACCCTGATTTATTGGTGTCACCCCATTAGAATTAATAATAATAAAATATATATATAAAATAAAAAAAGTATTGGCACAGCAAAAGACATCATTAACAAAATAAAAACATAACCCACACAATTGAATATCATATTCACCAATACATCTATAAAGGGTTAATAACCAAAATTTATAAAGAACTTTTAAAACTCAACACCGGGAAAGTAAACAATCCAATTTATAGTAATAAAATATATTTTTAAAAATGGGCAAAGGAACTGAATAGATACTTCTCCAAGGAGTACATACAGATGGCCAATAGACATATGAAAAAAAGTTCAACATCACTAATTATCAGAGAAATGCAAATTATAACCACAATGAGATACCACCTTACACCTGTCAGAATGGCAATCATTAACAAATCAGCACACAGTAAGTGCTGGCGAGGGTGTAGAAAAAAGAGAACCCTCTGCACTGCTGCTGGGAATGCAGACTTGGGCAGCCACTGTCAAAAACTGTATGGTATTTCCTCAAAAAATTAAAAATGTACCTGCCTTTTGAACCAACTATCCTGCTTTTAGGAATGTATCCTAAGAATAACAAATCACTGATTCAAAAGAAGATATGCACCCCCAGTTTTAATGCAACATTGTTTCTATTAGCCAAGATCTGAAAACAGCCCAAGTGTCAGTCAGTGGATGAGTAGATTAAAAAGCCTTGGTACATATACAGTACACAATGGAATACTAGGCAGCTGTGGAAAGAATGAGAATCTTACTTTTTGTGATGGCTTGGGTGAACCTGGAGATTATTATGCTAAGTGAAATAAGCCAGGCAGAGAAAGACAAATATTATATGATCTCACTTATATTGGAATCTAATAAACAAGGTGAACTGAGGAGTGGAATAGAGGCAGAGGCAAGGTCACAGGGATCAGAGGGTCAGTTGTCAGAGGGAAAGAGGATGAGGAGATGGGAACAAAGAAGGTAAATGGATTAGTGAAATTATATATATAACACACAGATGCAAATAACAGGACAGCAAATCCCAGAGGAAAGATGGGAGAGAAGGAGAAGAGGTAGAGCAAGTGTAATGAGGGGCACATGGTTGGGGGATGAAGGTATTATATTGAGCAAGACACTTGAATCCATGTTAACACAATAAATGAAATATTTCTATTTTCTTAGAGAACAATACAGCAAAAATGGAGCATTACTCATTTGACAGTCACATATTGATCACTCTATAATCCTTGGATTTATATTTATTCCATTAACCTCATTATAATTTATAGCATCAGTTCCTATATACTGTCAATTGATTTAAAATATTTTTGAAAGAAAAATTCTGTTGACTTATATAGTTCTTTAGAAAAAAAAAACAAATAGAATGTAAAATATAAAATATTTTTTACAATATATTCATCAAGATGTATGGACTGTTATGTGAACTTTACAGGTTTAATTTTAAAATATGTAACTTTTAAAAAGGAAAATAGATATTTTATTCATGTTCTATAATATTGATAAAAAATAACTATCACCTGACCTGTGGTGACACAGTGGATAAATTTTCAACCAGGAATGCTGAAGTTGCTGGTTCGAAATCCTGGACTTACCTTGTCAATGCACATACAAGAAGAAACTACATGCTCTGAGTTGATGCTTCCCTCTCTGTCCACCCCCCATCTCTCTCCTCTCTCTAAAATAAATAAATAAAATATTAAAAAAAATAATAACTATCATATTGAAGAAGAAAAAGTATGAACTATTAAAATATACTAGTTGTAAAAACAAGTCAATAAGTTAAGGGAAATATGTAATAGTAGCAGGACATTTAAAGAAAAAAATTATAAATAAGAAAGGAAATTTCACTGTAGACCTGGTAAACCAGGTACCCCTGTTCTAGACCCTGTCTTTAGAGTAAGCTGTTGTAACTTTACCCTGACCATACTATTTCCCCCACTGGGTGAGGAGTCAATGAAGCTAGTAGTATATGCTCACTTTGAAACTTTTACCAATTCTAGGCCATGTTTTGCATTTTAATACACTAGAATATCTCCTTAAATTGTTTGTTCTCACTTCTACGGCCTACACAAGTCTCTTCCTGATTCAGTCTTCTTGAGAGAAAATGAAGCTATTTGTATGCCAAGCCATAGCATAGATTATTCTTAGCTTTTCTTGTAATATGTATATGCTGTATATTGGCAGGCAGAAAGAGAAGGGAATAAAATGAATAAGAATAACATAGACATTTTACAATGTATGGCTCTTATCTTCCCTACCAGGAAACAATGCAAAAATATTTATTTTTCTTTGCCTCACTGACATCCACTATTATATTTTTATATTTGTCATAAATTGCCTTAACATAGGATTTGCTACTCTTTGCTGAGATTATACTTTTATTTTAAGAACAATTCCAAATATTTATCTCAAGGTTTTGTATATTATGAGAGAGTAGATGTGAGGAATTTTTTTAGTAGCCTTTCATACCACACTAAATAATGTTATGTCTTTGTAGGCAGCTGAAAAGCTCTATAACTGGTATCAACTAGGTGGCATTGCCTGGAAAAAGTGTGCTGTCTCTTTCTGCAGGCAAAATACCTTTACAATATTTATACTTCTTTGTTTCATGGTCCTCATAGGTACTTGTCATTTTATATCATGCTTTCTTTTTTGCACAAAATGAAGTCTATGCACATTAGATGTCCTCCTCAAAAGTATTCATACTTTCTGAGTTAATCAAAGACTCATTTACAGATAGTCCCCACTGTTCTAAGTTCTACTGTCTGATAATTTACCACAGTGGAAGTTACTTATAACAGCTAACAATTCAAGAGCAATTAATGGCAGTAAAACTTACTGAAAAAACAACATGGGCCACAAGAAAGTGCTTTTAGATCAATACAGTCTTTAAAATCTTCTAAATTTTAGAGGAGAAAGGAACCCCTGATGACCAGACAATGTTCAACCACGTATAAACATTCCCATCACATTAATACGAATGTTCAAAGGAGTTGGCACAGGAAGTTCTGGTTTAATGGTGGAAAGTTTGTTTCTAATTATGTATAAACTCTTAGTTGGTATTTATAACAAAAGAGACTATAGTGTTTGAATAATGGGTAACTCTACATGACCAAAGGTAGTTTGTCTAGTCAAAACTCTCATCCTTTAACCCTGCTCAAAATAGTTTCAAAATGGCAGAAAATCTAGAGGTAAACTCAAGCTCTGGAAGATAATGGCCCCATGCTGTGAATGGAGCCTGTGTCCCTGAACAACCACATGAAGCACTGCTATACTCTGCCAACCACCCAGTGACCCGCATGGAACTACAATGTGCAAAAAATCAACCTTTAAGTATTAAGCCACTGAGTAAGACGGCAAAATGGCAATGGAGTAGGTGGACATACCAACTTCCAACTCCTGGAAACAAAATGGATTATAACTTAATTTTAAGAACCATCATCTGGATAAACCAACTTTGAACTAAACTATGAGGATTCTTCAACCAAGGAACACTGAAGAAGCCACATTGAGACTGGTAAGAGAAGCAAAAACATGGAAAGGGTTGCCCAGCTCCCTGGAGAGAATGGCAGCCTGGAGAGACTCACGTGGCAGGAAGAGAGTTTAGTGAAGAGGGATGTACCTGGGTCCCAGAAACAAAGCCCCAGTCTGCAACCCCAGAACCTAGAAGATGTGTATGGACAGTATTTAGCTGTGAAACAAGTTAGGATACTGTTTGTGAGAAAGAGACAGTTTTCTCAGACCCAGGATTCTTCTTAAAGGGATGGCACAGAAAACCTCTCTCACAACCCCTGACCTGGGGATTCAGGGGAGAGGGAGAGAGGAGACAATTAAAGCAGTGGGAAGAGAGTGTGGTCTGGAAGGGACAGGGAGAAACATTCTGAGGGACAGCCACTTCCCAAATCTGAAACAAATATTTCCCTTGGAACTAGCAATACCAGCAAAAGGAGGCAGGACACCAGCCAAACAAGATCTCCCACGAAACTTAGAGCACTGCTGCTTAGAATGACGGAGTTTTCAGGACTACAATATAGAGTGTAAGGGTCTGAGATGCAATGATCCACCCACACTGCTGAGGGCTTGCTGGAGGGACAGTGACTGCAGGATGCGGAATCACAGTTCTGTTGGCAGGGGCAGAGGCTGGCTAGCTGTAAGCTCAGTCTAGCCCAGCAGGGGTGAGGGGATGCGGAAAGCATTCTGGCAGCTTTGGGCCCACCTGCAGTTCCCACCAGGGGGAAAAGCGAGAGTCCAGGAATGGGCGGAGATCTGCTGCTGAGCAGAGGCACACGGGAACACAGTATCACCTGGCCTCTGAGGCTTGCCACCCAACACAAGTGGGCCCTGACCATGGGGAAAGGGTGAAAACCCGGGACAGGTGGAGGCTTGCAACTGAGCGTGTCCCAGCAACCCCATCTGGCCCAAGGAGCTGAGATTTGGAATGCTGTGCAAGCTGACCTTGACCACGGAAGCTGGGCAGAAGCCCACGTGTGAGCCGGCTCTGACTGCGGGGGCTGGGTGAAAGCCAGGGAACAGGCAAAGGTGCTCACCCCTGCCCTTGGCGCTGAGGCTTGTGGCTCAAGTGTAGTGTGCAACTTCACCCATGGGGGCGGGGATGAATGCCAAGCCAGGCTGAGGCTTGTAGAGTTGGCACAAGAACACAGCGGGCTGGCACCGACTAAGGCCATACCCAACTTCCCCAGGCAGCAGCAGAGGGAGTGGCGGGCTAGCAGACTACCACACTGAGGAAACACAGAGGCAACACCCATTAGACTCCAGTGGCCACACCCTCCTTATAAACAGAAAAAATGGGCAGGCAGAGAAATGAAATCCAAATGAATCAAAAAAAATCCCCAGAGAAGGACCTGAATGAATCAGATATAACCAAATTACAGGATGCAGAGTTTAAAATAATGATAGGATGTTCAAAGAGCTTAGAGCAACAATGGATAGTCATTATAAACACCTAAATAAAGATATAGCAAATATAAAAAAGAAAATTGAAATATTAAAAAAGATCAGACAGAAATGACAAATACAGTATCATAACTGAACACCTCAATGGAAGGAAATAAAAGCAAGATGGATGAAGCTGAGGATCGAATCAGTGTGTTAAAGGACAAAATAAACAAAGGCACAGAAGCAGAGCAGAAAAAAGAAAAGAGACTCAAAAAATCTGAGGAAACTCTAAGGGAGCTCTGTGACAACATGAAGAGAAATAACATGCACATCATAGGGATTCCTGAAAAAGAACAAGAGAAAGAACAAGGGATAGAAACTGTTCAACCAAATCGTAGCTGAAAACTTTTCTAAATTAAGGCTGGAAAATGACTCACATGTTCAGGAAGCACAGAAAACTCCATTAAAGAGAAACCCAAAGAAATCTACACCAAGACACATCATAATTAAAATACCAAAGATAAGTGATAAAAAGAAAATATTAAAAGCTGCTAGAGAAAAAAAGTATATCACCTACAAAGGAGCTCCCATAAGGATGACATCTGACTTCTTAACAGAAACACTTGAGGCCAGGAGGTAATGGCAAGACATATTCAAAGAAATGCAGAACAAGAACCTACAACCAAGACTACTTTATCTAGCAAGGCTAACGTTTAAAATTGAAGGAGAAATAAAGAGCTTCCCAGACAAAAAGAAAGAAAGAAAAAAAAACACAAAGAATTCATTAAAACCAAACCAATCCTGCAAGGGGCCTGTAGTGAACAGATCAAAGGGGAAAAAGAATATAGCAAAAGAGGAATACAGCTTTAAAGAATAAAATGGCAATAAACAGCTACATATCAATAATAACCTTAAATGTAAATGAATTAAATGATCCCATTAAAAGACATAGGGTAGCTGCATGGATAAGAAAACAGGACCCATAAATATGTTGTCTATAAGAGACACACCTTAAAACAAAACAGGCACATAGACTGAAGGTAAAAGGATGGAAAAAAAATATTTCATGCAAATGGAAATGAAGAAAAGGCCAGGGTAGCAATACTTATATCTGACAAAATGGACTTTAAAACAAAGGTTGTAGTAAGAGATAAAGAGGACACTACATAATGATAAAGAGAGCAATTAAACAGGAAGATATAACCATTATAAATATCTACACGCTGAACATAGGGGCACCAAAATACATAAAGCAGACTTATATGGATATAAAGGGTGAGATCAACAGCAATACTATAATAATAAAGGATATCAATACCCCACTAACTTCACTAGAAAAATCCCCAAGAAATAAATTAACAAAGGAACAGCAGACTTAAAGGATACACTAGATCAACTCAATTTAATAGATATCTTCAGAACCTTTCACATTAAAGCAGCTATTAAAATATACATTTTTTTCAAGTGCTCATGGTGTATTCTTTAGGATAGACCACATGTTAGGACACAAAAGCAGTCTCAACAAATTTAAGAAGATTGAAATCATATCAAGCATTTTCTCTAATTACAATGCCATGAAAATAGAAATTAACCACAAAAGGAAAACTAAAAAATACTCAAACACTTAGAAACTAAATAGCATGATATTAAATAGCGAATAGATTAACAATGAGGTTAAAGAAGAAATAAAGAAGTTCCTAGAAATGAATGGTAATGAACATACATCAACTCAAAATTTATGGGACAGAGCAAAAGCAGTACTGAGAGGGAAGTTCATTGCACTACATACAGGCATATCATAAGAAGCTAGAAAAAGCTCAAAAAGGCAACTTGAACCTGCATCGAAAAGATTTAGAAAACCAACAGCAAGTAAAGACCAGGTAGTAGAAGGAAGGAAATAATGATTAGAGCAGAAATAAATGACATAGAGACTAAAGAAACAATATAGAGGATCAATTAAACCAGGAGCTGGTTCTTTGAAATAGTAAACAAGATCAATGAACCTTTAACTAGACTCACCAAGAAAAAAAGAGAGAGGACTCAAATAAATAAAATTAGAAAGGACAGTGGAGAAATAACAACTGACACAACAGAAATACAAAATATTGTAAGAAAATACTATGAAGAACTGTATGCCAAAAAACTAGACAACCTATATGAAATGGACAAATTTCTTGAAACATACAATCTTCCAAAAATCAATCTGGAGGAATCAGAAACCCTAAACAGACCGATTACAACAAATGAGATCAAAACAGTTATCAAAAAACTCCCCCCCAAAAAAAGTCCTGGGCAGAATGGCTTCACAAGTGAATTCTACCAAAAATTTAAATATCTAACTTCTATTCTTCACAAGCTATTTCAAAAAATTTAAGGGGAAGGAAGACTTCCTAGATCCTTTTATGAGGGGAGCATAATTCTGATTCCAAAACCAGGCCTGGACAACACAGAGAAAGAAAATTATAGACCAATATCCCTGATGAATTTAGATGTTAAAATTTTCAACAAAACATTAGCCAACCGGATCCAGCAATATATTAAAAAAATCATACACCATGATAAAGTGGGATTTATTCTGAGAAGGCAAGGCTAGTTCAATATTTGCAAATCAATTAATGTGATTCATCACATAAACAAAAGGTAGGAGAAAAACATGATAATTTCAATAGATGCAGAAAAAGCATTTGATAAAATCCAGCATCCATTCATGATCAAAACTCTCAGCAAAGTGGGAATACAGGGAACATACCTTAACATGATAAAGGCCATCTATGACAAACCCACAGCAAATACCATACTAAATGGACAAAAATTAAAAGCAATCACCTTAAGATGAGGAACAAGACGGGATGCCCCTTTTCACCACTCTTATTCAACATAGTTCTGGAAGTCCTAGCCACAGCAATCAGACAAGAAGAAGAAATAAAGGGCATTTGAATTGGAAAGAAGAAGCATAACTATCATTATTTGCATATGATATAATTTGTATATAGAAAATCCTAAAGTCTCAGTGAAAAAACTACTGAACCTGATAAATGAATTCAGCAAGGTGGAAGGATGTAAAATTAATACTCAGAAATCAGAGGCATTCTTATACACCAAAAATAAACTGTCAGAAAGAGAAATTAAGAAAACAATTTCCTTCACTATTGCAACCAAAATAATTAAGTACCTAGAAGTAAATTTAACCAAGGAGAATAAAGACTTGTACTTAAAAAATTATAAAACATTGATAAAAGAAATCAAGGAAGATACAAACAAGTGGAAGCATATACTGTGCTCATGGTTAGGAAGAATAAACATAATTAAAATGTCTATATTACCCAAAGCAATTTATAAATTTAATGCAATACCAATTAAAATACCAATGACATTCTTTAAAGATATAGAACACATATTCCAAAAATTTATATCGAACCAAAAATATATAAATAGCCTCAGCAATATTAAAAAAGAAGAATAAAACAGTAGGTATCACTGTTTTTAATATCAAGTTATACTACAAGGTTATTGTACTCAAGACAGACTGGGCTGGCATAAGAGCAGGCTTATAGATCAATGGAACAGAACAGAGAACTCAGAAATAAACCCACACCTTTATGGACAACTGATATTTGACAAAGGAGACAAAAGCATACAATGGAGTAAAGACAGCCTCTTTAACAAATGGTGTTGGGAAACTTGGACATCTACTTGCAAAAAAATGAAACTAGACCATCACTTACACCATTCACAAAAACAAACTCAAATGGATAAAAGACTTAAATGTAAGCAGTGAAACCATAAGCATCTTAGAAGAAAACATAGGCAGTAAGCTCTCTGACATCTCTCACAGCAATATAATTGCCGATTTATCTCCACAGGCAAGTGAAATAAAAGGCAGGATAAACAAATGGGACTATATCAAACTTTAAAGCTTTTGCACAGCTAAAGACAATAAGAACAGAATAAAAAGACAAACTACAAAATGGGAGAATATATTTAAAAATACATCTGATAACCAAAATTTATAAAGAACTTGTAAAACTAACACCAGGAAGACAATCCGATCAAAAAATGGGCAAAAGAAAAGAAATGAATGGACACTTCCCCAAAGAGGACATATAGATGGCCAATAGGCATATATGAAAAAATGCTCAATATCACTAATAATCAGAGAAATGCGAATTAAAACTACAATGCGATATCACCTCACACCAGTCAGAATGGCGTTCATCTGCAAAACAACACAGAATAAGTGCTGGCGAGGACCTGGAGGTAAGGGAACCCTCCTGCACTGCTGGTGGGAATGCAGACTGGTGCAGCCACTGTGAAAAACAGTATGGAGATTTCTCAAAAAATTAAAAATTGTACTGCCTTTTGACCCAGCTATCCCACTTTTAGGACTATATCCTAAAAACACCATAGCACTGTTCTAAAAGAAGAAATGTGCCCCCATTTTTGTGGCAGCATTGTTCACAATAGCGAAGATCTGGAAACAGCCCAAGTGTCCTTCAGTGGATGAGTGGATTAAAAAGCTTTGGTACATATACACTATGGAATACTACTCAGTCATCAGAAATGATAACATCGGATCATTTACAACAACATGGATGGACCTTGATAACATTATACAGAGTGAAATAAGTAAATCAGTAAAAACTAAGAATATATAATTCCACACATAGATGGGACATAAAAATGAGACTCAGAGGCATGGACAAGAGTTTGCTGGCTATCGGGGCTGGGGAGACGAGAGGGATGGGGGAGGAGGAGGGGAAGGACACAAAACCAGATAGAAGATGAGGGAAGACAATTTGACTTTGGGTGATGGGTATGCATTATAATCTAATGTCATAATAACCTGCAGATGTTTTCTCTGAACATATGTACCCTGATATATCAATGTCACCCCATTAAAATTAAAATTAATAAAAAATAAAAGTTCCAAATTAAAGGAGGAGTCAAAGACAAAACTTAGATTTTGTCTCATCAGATGAATTTCTATTATAGTCTAAGTTGAAAAACAAAATAGAAGGTAAAGATATAATCTAGACTCAATCAAGTTAAAACAGCATTTTAAATGTTTAAATGAAGTGAACTTTTCTGTAAAAATAAGTGATTTTAAAAATTTGAGACATTAATTTGAATATAATTATTGAGGCAGATATATTGGTAAGCTCTAAGGCATAAAAACATACTATTTTAAAATATCAAGATTATTTCATTATAAAAATATTTCTATGCATATAAAGGTTTTGTGTACTGATAATTTTTCTAATTCCTAAAATATTAAAATAAAACAATTTTAAATTTGGGGAAATATTATTTGATAATATTTGAAACTTTTTTAATTTATATTTTTAGTTTTAATGAGATGACATTAATAAACCAGGTTACATACATTCAGAGAAAACATCTCCAGGTTATCTCAACATTTAATTATGTTGCATACCCATCACTCTAAGTCAGATTGTCTCCCCTCACCTTCTATCTGGTTTTCTTTGTGCCTCTTCCCACCCTGACCCCCTCCCTCATCTCCCTCCCCACCCAACCCTGGTAACCACCACACTCTTGTAAATGTCTCTTAGTCTCATTTTTATGTCCCTTCTATGTATGAAATCATACAGTTCTTGCTTTTTTTCTGATTTACTTATTTCACTCTGTATAATGTTATCAAGGTCCATCCATGTTGTTGTAAATGATCCGATGTTATCATTTCTAATGGCTGAGTAGTATTCCATAGTATATATGTACCACATCTTCTTTATCCAGTCATCTATTGAAGGGCTTTTTGGTTGTTTCCATGTCTTGGCCACTGTGAACAATGCTGCTATAAACATGGAGCTGCATTTGTCTTTACATACCAATGTTTTTGAGATTTGGGGGTATATATTCAGTAGAGAGATTGCTGGGTCATATAATAGTTATATTTTTCATTTTTTGAGATACCACCATACTTTCTTTTATAATGGTTGTACTACTTTACATTCCCACCAGCAGTGGATGAGGGTTCCTTTTTCTCTACAGCCTCTCCAACACTTGTTATTACCTGTCTTGTTGGTAATAGCTAATCTAACAGGCATGAGGTGGTATCTCATTGTAGTTTTGATTTGCATTTTTAATAGCTAATGAAGATGAGTATCTTTTCATATATCTATTGGTCATTTGTATTTCTTCCTGGGAGAAGTGTCTGTTCATGTCCTCTTCCCATTTTTTTATTGGGTTGTTTGTTTGTTTGTTGTTGAGTTTTATGAGTTCTTGGTATATTTTGGATATAAGGCTCTTATCTGAGCTGTTTTTTGAAAATATCAACTCCTCTTTAGTTGCCTGTTTGTTTTGCTGTCAGTTTCTCTTGCTGTGCAGAAGCTTCTTAGTCTGATGTAGTCCCATTCATTTATCTTTGCCTTTGCTTCTTTTGCCTTTGGAATCAAATTTATAAAGTGCTTTTTATAACCAAAGTCCATGACTTTAGAACCTATGTTTTCTTCTATGTACTTTATTGTTTCAGGTCTTATATTTAGGTCTTTAATCCATTTTGAATTAATTTTAGTACAAGCGAACAAACTATAGTCAAGTTTTATTCTTTTGCATGTGACTTTCCAGTTTTCCTAGCACCATTTGTAGAGGAGTTTTTTTTTTTCTCCATTGTTTGTTCTTGGCCCCTTCATCATAAACTATTTGATCATATATATGTGGTTTTATTTCTGGGCTTTCTATTCTGTTTCATTGGTCGAGTGTCTATTTTTTGCCAATACCATGCTGTTTTGATTGTCATGGCTCTATAATATAATTTGAAGTCAGGTATTGTAATGTCCCCCAACTTTGTTCTTTTTCCTTAGGATTGCTTTGGCTATTCGGGTTTTTTTTATAGTTTCATATAAATCTGATAATTTTTTGTTCCATTTTTTTAGAAAATGCCATTGGAATTTTGATAAGAATTGCATTGAATTTGTATATTGCTTTAGGTATTATGCTCATTTTGACTATATTTATTCTTCCTATCCAAGAACAAAGAATATTTTTTCATTTCATTATATATTTTTTTGATTTTCCTTAACAATGCTTTGTAGTTTTCACTATATAGGTTCTTTACATTCTTTGTTATGTTTATTCTTAGGTATTTTTTCTTGTTGTTGTTGCAACCATGAAGGAGATTGTCTTTTTGAGCTCGTTTTCTGATGTTTCATTGTTGGCATATAGGAAGGCAATGGAGTTTTGTATATTAATTTTGTATCCTGTGACCTTACTATATTGGTTTATTGTTTCTGGTCACCTTTTGGTGGAGTCTTTGGGGTTTTCAATGTACAGGATCATATCATCTGCAAAAAGTAAAATCTTTACTTCTTCTTTCCCAATATGAATGCCTTTTATTTATTTTTTTGTCTGATTTCTCTGGCTAGAACTTCCAACACAATGCTGAATAAGAGTGGAAAAAGTGGACAACCTTGTCTTGTTCCTGATTTTAGATGAAAAGTCCTCAGTTTAATGCCATTTAATATGATGTTAGCTGATGGTTTATCATAGATGGCCTTTATTATGTTGAGATATTATCCATCTATATCCATTTTGTTAAGTGTTTTAAACATAAAATGATGTTGTATTTTATCAAATGCCTTTTCTGCATCTATTGATAAGATCATATAAGATCATACAATTTTTGGTTTTTGTTTTGTTGATATGGTGTATTATGTTAACCGTTTTACATATGTTGAACCATCTTTGTGATTCTGGGATGAATCCCACTTGATCATGATGAATTAGTTTTTAATGTGTTGTATTTTATTTGCTAGTATTTTGTTTAGTATTTTAGTATCTGTATTCATTAGAGTTATTGGTCTGTAGTTTTCTTTTTTTGTGTTGTCCTTGCCAGGTTTTGGTATGAGGGTTATGTTGGTTTCATAAAATGTATTTGGTAGTATTGCTTCTTTAATTTTTTAGAACACTGAGTAGAATAGAAACCAAGCCTTCTTTGAATGTTTGATAGAATTCAATTGTATAACCATCTGGCCCTGGACTTTTATTTTTGGGAAGGTTTTTAATAGTTGTTTCTATTTCCTCCCTACTTATGGGTCTGTTTAGGCTTTCTGCTTCTTCATGACTCAGTCTAGGAAGGTTGTATTGTTCTAGAAATTTATCCATTTCTACTATATTCTTAAATTTGGTGGCATATAGTTTTTTATAGTATTCTACAATAATTCTTTGTATATCTATGATATCTGTGGTGATTTCTCCTCTTTCACTTTGGACTTTGTTTATATGAGTCCTTTCTCTTTTTTCCTTGAAGAGTGTTGCCAAAGGTTTCTCAATTTTGTTGATCTTTTCAAAGAACCAGCTCCTTGTTTTATTAAATATTTTTTTAGTTTTTCTGTTCTCTATTTTATTTATTTCTGCTCTGTTTTTTATTATTTCCTTTCTTTGGCTAGTTTTGGGTTGTCTTTGTTCTTCTTTTTCTAGTTCCTTAAGATGTGAAGTTAAGAGGTTTACTTGGGCTCTCTCTTGTTTGTTCATATAGGCCTGTAGTAATATAAACTTCCCTTTATTACTGCTTTTGCTGCATCACAGAGATTCTGATATATTTTATTGTTATTTTCAGTTGTTTGTATGTATCTTTTGATCTCTGCACTTATTTCATCTTTCATCCACTCATTTTTTAAAAGTATGTTGATTAGTTTTCACAGTTTTGTGGGTTTGTTTTCCTCTTTTTTCAGTTGAATTCTAGTTTGAAGGCTTTATAATCAGAAAATATGCTTGGTATAATTTCAATCTTTCTGAATTTGTTGATGTTATTTTTGTGGCTCAACATATGGTCAATTTTTGAGAATGTTCCATATACACTAGAGAAAATGTATACTCTGGCACTTTGTGATGAAATGTCCTGTTGATCTCTATCATCCAATTGTTCTGCTGTTTCATTTAAGGCCAATATTTCTTTATTGATTTTCTGGTTGGGTTAATGATCTAGAGCTGTCAGCAGTATATTGAGGTCTCCAAGTATGATTGTATTTTTGTTGGTTTTTGTTTTTAGGTCAGTCAGTCGCTGAAGAGGGGTAGAAAGAGACTGTGGAGTATAGTTCTCTTGTGGTATATTATTAACACTACTTTTGCATTAGTTATAAGTGCAAATAAAAATTACTGTTTCTTGGCCTGACCTATGGTGGTGCAGTGGATAAAGCGTCGACCTGGGAACACTGAGGTCGCCAGTTCAAAACCTTGCACTGGTCTGGTCAAGGCACATATAGGAGTTGATGCTTCCAGATCCTCCCCCCTTTCTCTCATTCTCTCTCTCTCTCTCTCTCTCTCTCTCTCTCTCTCTGTCTTCTCTCTAAAATGAATAAAATAAAAAAAATCTTAAGAAAAATTACTGTTTCTTTTTGAGTTTTCCAAGAAGAGCTATGCTAAGTATGTAGGAGAAACTCAGTAAAATATTTTTAAAGAGATAAATGAACCATTTTTACTGTAAATATATTATGTGTCTAAGTGGGTATATTAATGTCTATTTAATTATCTTATATTTCTCTTTAACATCTACTACTATAATATATAGAAATTATTAACCATGATTTATTAAATTTAACACTCAAAAAATATTGCTCTAGTTTATTTTACTCACGTGGCTTCTATCTCTTGAATAGTGTTTTAATGCATTTATGGAGTAAATTTTAGTGGTAGAATTAAATTTTTATTAATCATACTCTCTTCATCATATCAACCCCAAATATGAGTGACTTCTACTGTATTTCTGTAAATTACTAGGGATTGGTAATTACAAGACATTTAATACCTCAATGTAATAAAATCTCAAATAATAAAATCAGATACTATAAAAAATGTAGTTAACTCTTCACACACACACACACAAAAGAATTCTTAATGTCTTAAATCAAAACTACATCTTCATTTTTTTATGTTTACCTTTGGGAAAATAAATAAACCAAGGAATTACTGTACTCATACTGCATGCATTTGAAAGAGTAACTCATTATCATATGATTGATTTTATTCTAGGCAATTATGTTGAAATAATTATCTTGAAAAATAAAAAAGTTATTGAGTTGTTTTAATTAGATCTTATATTAGAAAAATGAAAGAATTTAGAGAACAGATGACAATTATATAATCAATTTATGAAAAATTTAAAAGGTTTTAAAAAGTGAGAATTTTTATTTGATATTATGAAGTCACAGCCTAAATAGTAATTAACCATTAGTTTAATTTTATAAAAAAATAATTAATATATATCTAAGTAGTGGCATATACTAGAATTATTGCTTTTCTATTTTAACAGTTATTACAGATTTTTAGAGGCTTACTGCAGATTATATTTCAAATCCTCTATCTTAAAAGAGTTGATTATAAAAATCATATATAGCCAAACAAAAATGTTAATTTACATATTCAACTAAATATAGATATATTTAATAAAATTTCAAAAAACTTAAAATGAAATTTCCGATGTGCTAGGTAGTGTGCTAGATAATAAAAAACATCAATATTATTTTATTTAACCCTTGCAGTAAGCCTTTAAATAAAAAAACCTCAATTTCAAAGCAGCTTAATAACTTTCCCAAAGTCAAACAAATTGTGATATTATTTGAAATTATATTTTCTGAATAAAATTGCATAAGTTTTAAAGATACTTTATTATAATTTATATATGCATTAAACATAGCACACACAGGAACAATTTTATTTATCCAGCATTAAGAAAATTTCCTATAAAATAATTTTCTAGAAATAGTTTAAACCTGTAAGCATAACAATGGTATTTAGTTTTACAACATTTCTAAAAAAAATTTATTAAACAATGCATAATAAAATATGTGGATTACTTTTTGATGTTTTAAAGTTATCAACACATTCAGATTTTTGTAGGGAGCAGTAACACAGTCATGCATTAATTATTATATTTTTTACTCCATAAGACACACCTGACCATAAGATGCACCTAGGGTTTTAAGGAGGAAAATAAGAAAAACAAAATTCTGAACCAAATAGTGTGTTAAAATATTTAATAAAATATACCACAATAATATTTCAATAATGTAAACTCAACAGTAGTATTAAATATAAAAATTTCATTAGCACTGTTATTAACAAATGAGAAGAGACTTTAATGTTCAAATACTCTTCTAGTTGTCTGGGACCACACAGCAGCTAAAAAAAAAAAAAAAAAAAAAATGAACATTTGCTCCATAAGATGCATGGGCATTTTCTCCTCCACTTTTCAGGAAAAAAAAGTGCATCTTATGGAGCAAAAAATACAGTAATATTGAAGGTCTATTTATCCTCACTCTAGTGGAACCTAGACTATTATGTTTGCTTTTAATAATACATTTTTATATACTTTTAATTTTGCACAGTCCAAAGGTTGTTTCTTTTGGTTGTTTCCTAGGGTGGTTTATTTTGTTATATGTTCTTGAGAATTTGCATTATGCAGAAACATGATTTCACCTGACATTTTAAAACTGCATCTGGTTAACTAGCTCTGAGAGGCTAAACATCTCTTAACTGAAACCAATGTCATATTCAACTATTCACTCCCAAATACTTAATAAGAAATTATTATGTGACATAAATAGTCCAAAGCCAATTTTTACAGTCTTAGTAAAATGTATTTTTTGCCCTGGCTGGTTGGCTCAGTGGTGGAGTATCAGCCCTGCATGTGGATGTCCTGGGTTTGATTCCAGGTCACGAAACACAGGAGAGGTGCCCATCTGCTTCTTCACCTTTCCCCCTCTTACTTTTCTCTCTCTTTCCCTTCTGCAGCCATGTCTCAGTTGGAGCAAGTTGGCCCTGGATGCTGAGGATGGCTCCATGGCCTTCACCTCAGTCTCTAAGAAGAGCTCAGTTGCTGGGCAACAGAGCAGTGTCTCAGATGGGCAGAGCATCACCCAGTAGAAGGCTTTACACATGGATCCTAGTAGGGGCACATGCGTGAGTCTGTCTCTCTGCCTCTCTTCCTCTCACTAAATCAAAAGAAAGAAGGAAAGAAAGAATGAAATAATGAAAGAAAGAAAAAAAGAGGAAGAGAAAGTAGAAAAAAGAAAGAAAATATACTTTTTATTAATTGCTTATGTATATATTGAACATAAAGCTAATAGTTCTTTAAAATTATGGAAGGATAAAAAATATCAACTTTAGAAACCATTTATTTTATATAATATTTTACAATTCTTGCACTTTATTCCAGATCTCAAAAAGAGAGTTAGGATTGATGTAACAATTTATCTGCAGTGTATTTGACAATATACCACAATATAGGTTAACATCAGTAACACTTAGAAGATATGATATTCACTAGAGAACTACACAAGAAAAGATTATTTAGTTTTAAATTCAGATAACTACAGTTTTAAAGAATGACCTTAAAGATGTGGAGCATGCTGAACTTACCAAAGTAAGAGGTGATGATAAATTATTCAACACTGCATGTAAAAATAGATCTAAAAAATAGAAATGAGATACATTTTTGTCATTTATTTATTCAACCACAATTTATTAAGGTATCTCTTCTTTTCAAAAAATAGCAGAATTCTGGATCCAAAGAAAAAATAAGCTAAAAAGATATATTTGTGTAAATACAAATATTACAAAGAAGATAAGAATTTTGAGTCCATTAAGAGTCCAATAAATATTCAGAATTACTTCCCCTCTGCTACCTCACAGTCTAATCCTTGTCATCTCAGTTGGTGATCAACACAGTGAAGAAACAGGCTTGATCTTAATCTTGTCCTACTGACTCTTCTCCATACAGAACACCGAGCCAATCTTATAAAATAGATATCAGATAGAGCTACATTTTTGTGTGTGTCATCTCTGATTGTTTTTCTACATCCTTAGAATAAAATACCAATTTCCTCCCTTGACATGTACCATCTGGTCCCTAGCTTACTCTAAGAATTATCCTCAATTCTTCAACACTACCCCTTGTCTTACTTACTGCCATTTCTCCTTTGATCATTTTGCTATTCCTTGACTCTGCCCAGCACATGCCTACATAAAGCACGAAAACTTGTTCTACAATATTTTTTGCCTATAATTATATTCATTTACATATTTCCTCTGTTATTCCACAAGAATTCAAGTCTCTGCTTAGATACCAGCACCTCACGAGTTCATTTTAGGTCATCAACTTGCTATGCTTTGGGTTACTTTTAATATCTTCATAATATTTACTTCTAACTTGCAATATGGTGTCTATTTATGTGTTTAACACCTTTCTACCCAAATAACACATAAATCCCTGGATACCAGAGATTTTTTGCCCATTTGCTCAGGGCATAGAAGTGTATGGTACACAGGTGATATGCAATAAATTCATGTTAAATTTATTAGTGTATTAATTGTACCTATACATACTCTTATGTAAATGATATGAATCTTTTATTCTTTTTTTATGTGACAGAAACAGAGAGAGAGGGACAAAGAGAGAAACAGATAGGGACAGACACATGGGAAGGGAAAGAGATGAGAAGCATCAGTTTTTTGTTGCGGCACCTTAGCTGTTCATTGATTGCTTTCTCATATGTTCTTTGACCAGGGAATAGAGGTGGGACTACAGCAGAGCAAGTCACCCCTTGCTCAAACCAGTGACCTTTGGGCTTAAGCCAGTGACCATGGGGTCATGTCTATAAACCTATGCTCAAGCCAGCAACCCTGTGCTCAAGCAGGATGAGCCCCCACTTAAGCAAGTGACCTCAGGTTTTCAAACCTGGATCCTCTGAGTCCCAGTTCCACACTCTGTCCACTGTGCTACCACCAGTCAATGATATGAATCTTTTTTAAAAAAACAGTTTGATAGTTTTAATTTGTTTTCCTTTAATTTTTTTAGATTTTTTATTTATTCATTTGAGAGAGAGTGAGAGAGAGAAGGAGGAGGATAAGGAAGCATCAACTCCCATATGTGCCTTGACTGGGCAAGCCCAGGGTTTTGAACCAGCAAACAACCTCAGCATTCCAGGTTGGTGCTTTATCCACTGTGCCACCACTGCTCAGGCTACAATAATATGAATCTTAACTGACCACATTTTAGCTTTGAAAATTTAGAAAAGTAAACAAACCTCTTTAGCAAAATGATTATGACACATTTTACATGCAAAACATCAGGCCCATTTAAATGCTTATTGAAAGTTACTTATATTTTATTTTATTTTTATTAGGTCATTGTTTATACAGTCGTCCCTTGTCATATTGCATTCACTTTTTGCAGTATCCCTGTATCACAGATTTTTAAATTGTATTTATCTAATTTTATATTGTGGATTTTTTGGTATATCACAGGATTTTGTGATATATAGGTATTTTTATATATTTATTATTTTAGTTATTCTTGCAGTAAAATAAGCATTTTCTAGCCAAAAAATTGAAAACAATATAAAGAATATTAATTAAAACCTTAGTATTCATTGGTGAGTACCAATATAGAATTTTGTATGTTAAAATTATGTAGGTTCAAAAGTTTAGAAAGTGTTTAAGAGCATAGGAAGTTTTAATAAGAGTGTGGGAAAGGTTAATAACACTGTGGAAAAGGTTTATTAGAGTGTGGGAGGGGTTTTAAAGCCTTAAAATATATATAAATAATAAAATAAGTATAAAGTCGCTACTTCACGGATTTTCACCTACTGCTGGTATTCTGGAACCTAACCCCTGCAATAGACAAAGAACTGCTGTATTTCAAAAATGTGTTACTATATTTACATAAGAGAAATACATATGTATAAAATATGCATAAACAATGGTTCTCATTACCTATCAGTATTAGATTCCTGGATGTAATGTGGTTTCTTAAAGAGACAAAAGTTCTTACTACCTAAAATTATTTACTTATAAAATGTTCACAAACAATTTCCCCCCAAATACTGGATTTATATTTTAAGTATAGTTCATAGTTTTACCTAAATTTTATTACAGTTCAAAAACTATTTTGATCATTTGTATTCAATTTTTATTTTTCACTTGATATTTTTCTAGTAATAATTTTTTTAATCATACTAATTTTTTTTGAACTTTTGTTTGTTTTCAGGGGGCAGAGAAATAAACTCATATGGATAATATATAAGAGGAAATCAAGTTAGATGTGCCAATAAGCTTTTTTTTATTATTATTATCAGTGCAAAATAAACCTAGGTGAGTAGGATTTACTTTTTTGTGCACTTTGCTTTCAAAGGGAAAAGATAAAAGACATGAGAGTATGATATCATTGTGTGTGTCTTAAGATCAGTATATAATCAACCTCATTTACCATATCTTTTCACATAGAATTCTCTGCAATGGCAATTATCTTCCAGTGATAGCTCTTTGCACATACTTTGTTTGAAGTTTCTTTGATAAGTTACCATATTATTCCATATGGGTTCAACTACAACACAACTTTATCTCTTGAAACTAAGAGATATTTTTTGTCATGTGACAAAAATAAATACTAATTTGAACATTTATTCACATGGTTTTGTATTGGCCTGGCAATAACATTCAGAGGATTGATTGATTTTGTTGAGAGTATTTTTCCTGGCACTCAGCCAAATGTTAAAATAAAGCAGTAAAATCAGCATTTATATTATTAGCCTAATGACAGCAAAATCTTTGCTACTATTGCTTATGAGAACTTACGTTCAAATATTTAAAGTTTTCCAAGTTTAAAATAAACATAGCTCAAGTTCCACTATCCCCAGTATACAGAGTACATGACAGTTTTATTGGCATTGGATAAGGATATATTTCAGATAAGTTTAAACAAGGTGTGGACAAGAATCTTACAAACATTGACACTATCAAGGGACTGATTAATCTTATAAGATGGGAGAAAACATTTACTATTCCCTGAAATACTTAGTGGAGATCTACCAAGAAGACTGAGGATGGCTCATTATTCAATATGCTACTACAGTAATCTCCTCTTTATCTGTGGTTTTGCTTTCCACAATTTCAGTTACCTATGGTTAATTGCAGTCCAAAAATATTAAATGAAAAACTCCAGACACAAACAATTCATAGGTTTTAAATTATGCACCAAAATGACTAATGTGATTAACTTATGCCTTTTCACTCTGTCTTGTCTGGACATGAATCATATCTTTGTCCACTCCCACACATTTGTCACTAAGTAACCAGCTCACTCATAAGAGCAACTGTCATTGTATTGCACCAGTTTGAGTGCAGGGTTGCTGGCTTGAGCGTAGGATCATAAACATGACCTCATGGTCACTGGCTTAAACCCAAAGTCACTGGCTCGAGCAAGGAGTCACTTGTTGTGCTGTAGCCCTCCCACCCCAGTTAAGACACATATAAGAAAGCAATCAATGAACAACTAAGGTGCCTCAGTGAAGAATTGATGCTTCTCATCTCTCTCTCTTCCTGTTTGTCGGTCCCTATCTGTTCCACTCTCTGACTCTTTGTAAAAAAGAAAAAAATTACATCCAGTACTAACAACCATATAAACATAATCAATTAATCTTTGACAAGGAAACAAAGACAGTACAAGTACACTGAAAAAAAAGAGTTTTTTCAAAAAATGGTGATGGAGCAATTGGACGTCTATATATTAAAAAAATAAATCTAGACACAAACCTCATAGTCCTTAATAAAAATGATCTCAAAATTAATTACAGACCTAAAAGTAAAGTAAAAGCTATAAGACTCCTAGAAAAAAACATAGAAGAAAACCTAGATAACCTTTAATATTATTATAATGAATTTTTAGATAGATCACCTAAATCACTATTTATGAAAGAAATAATTGCTAAGTGGGACTCCATTTAGATTTTTAAAAATTTTTCTCTGGGAAAGACACTATCAAGATAATGAGAAAATAAACACAAACTGAGAGAAGATATTTGCAAAACACATAACTGATAAAGGACTGTTCTCCCAAAAGTGCAAAGAACTCTTAAATTTATTAAGAAAAAAACAACTTGATTCACAAATGGGCCAAAGACCTGAATAGACACCTCACTAAAGAAGATACACAGCGGTTAAAAACAACAACAACAAAAGCATATTTAGAGATGCTCCATAGCATATATCATCAGGGGAAAAACAAATGAAAATAAGATATCAAAATACAGGCCAAAACACAGAACACTGTAACACAACCAATACTGCCTAGGATGTGGGCAACAGGAACTCTCACACATTGCTGGTGAGAATGCAAACTGATGTAGATACATTGGAAGACAGTTTTGTAGTTTCTTACAAAAAAACCATATTCTTGCCATATAATATAGCAATCATGTTCTTTCATATTTACATAAGTGGTTTAAAAATCATGTCCACACAAAACCTTGCACAGGGATGCTTAAAAGCAGCTTTATTTATAACTGCAGAACTTGAAAACTACCAGGAGCATTTTGAGATCTTGCTCCCCTTCATATGTCATCAGTTTTTATTCAAATAAAGCCCCATAAAATTTCAAAAAAAAAAAGAAAGAAAAAGAAAATTGCTAAAATATCTTTAGTTAAAAGGATAAATAAAACTGTAGCACATGCACTAAAAAAATGAATTATCAAGTTATAAAAAGACATGGAGAAAAATTAAATAAATACTACTAATCAAGGGAGAGCAGAGGAAAAATCTGATCAAACCCTGGTCAGTTAACTCAGTCAGTTAGAGGTTAGAGCGTTGTCTGTAAACACTAAGTTTGTGGGTTTGATCCAAGGTCAGGGTGCATATGGGAAGCGACCAATGAATACAAAAGTAAGTTTAACAACAAATGAATTCGTCTTTCTCTCTCTCTCTCCCCACCCATCCTTTCTATATCTCTAAAATCAATAAATTAAAAAAAGAAAAAAGCTGATCTGAAAAACTTATATACACATACTATACAATTAGAACTAATGACATTCTGGAAAAGGCAAAACTGTAATGTAGAAAGGTAAGTAGTTGCCAGTGGGTACAAGGGAGGTAGGGAGAAATGAATAGGTAAAGAAAGCAACAGAAGATTTTTGCAGCAATGAAACTATTCTATAATGGGTACATGTCATTGTATATTTTTCAAAACCTACAAATATAAAACACCAAATATGAACCCTAACATGGACTATGGATGTTGAGTGATAATGATGTGTCAATGTAGGTCCATCTATTGTAATAAATGTACCACTCTGCTTGGGGATGTTGATAATGAAAGAGGCTCTTTGTACGGGGTAGGATAAAAGGTATATAGAAACTCTTTGCTTTTTGTTTAATTGATTGTGAACATAAAACTTTTTAAAAAAAAAGTCTATAAAAGTGTAAATTAAAACGCTTAAGGTATAAAACAAAAATGCAAACAAAAAGTTCTCTAGAAATAAATAAAACCTCTAAACTTAATTTTATAAATGACCTAAAAAATGGCCAAAAATAAGAATTATATATTTGCTTTGGAAGATCAAGTAAAAATAGTATGAATTAATGTAGAATAAAGATATAAAAATAAAATTATATGTGAAAACAATTCCTAAAAAAAAATATTTTTTATGGTAAGAATAATATGTCCTTGATATAGCAAAGAATCAGAAAATACATTTCTTTTTTATCTGTGATAGGAAAGAATTTCTTAAGCATGATAGAATTTGCACAGTTCCTATGAAAAATATATATTAATATAACCACATAAAGCATACTGACTTATGAGTTACAAATGATCAACATAAAAGGTGAAAGTCAAACTGAGAAAACATTCACAGCATAAATGAAGGAAAATAGCAAATTCAAATAACTACAAGGATTCTAAATATTGCAAAAGAAATAAAAAAGTGACCTAATAGAAAGTAAGCAAATTTTGTTAATAGGTAATTGATCTCACTATTAATTCAGAAAATGTAACTTAAAACAAGAACAAAATACAATTAATTTGTTCCCATCAAATTGGGAACTACGAAATGAGTTATTAACACCAATAGAAGCAATGATTGAGAAAATAAGTACTGTCAATGTTGCTGGTTGGAATATAAGTAGCTTCTACTCTGGGAAAAATAATCTGAAAGGAACTATCAAAATCACAAATGCATACAACCTTCAACCCAGCAACTCCATTCATCTAATTTCTGTATTTCTTTTTACTGCATATTTGTTTGCTATCCGAAACTCCCAATCCTACTTAGTTTTTTCTGGATCTGTTTTTCTTCAACATTTCAGACAATAGGGGAACAAGCTAACTGAGAAAATGCATTCAATATTGAATGTTTTGGGCCCAGAGGATATACATGATTTAGATCTCTTGTATGGCATCACCAATATGCCCAGCTGGGAGGTTTCCTACAGCAGGATTTAGAAACTTAGGTGTAGGCATAAAGAGCTCTGTTGCTAAAACATTGCCTTTGATCTGGTTTAGTTTTCCCAAGCAGAAATGAAAGAAAGAGAAATAATAAAATGTTAATAAAGTGACAAAAAATGTAAGTAGAAAACAAAATATAGTATGTTAACTACAAACAGAGGGAACTAAGAAAAAAAAGGCTCATTAATAGGGAGAGTGTATTTGGGTCTGTGAGCTAAAATTCTTCTTGATGTCAAAATACAGTAGTAGTAGGAAATGTTGGCCAGGTAAAATGTAATAATGATATTTTATAATCAGAGGAAGGAATTTCTGTTCATTATTCTGTAACTCCAGGCTTTTCTTGATGAAAATATCTGGGATCATCAAGGACAAGCTTTAAACTAGTAACATGCCATGCTTGTCTATCCATCTTATCAGAATGGGTCTAGCAGCACACAACACTTTCTGTTTCCCATGTACAGTTTTACAATGTGACTTATATGAAGAAGAAAAATGAACAAAAATGGTCCTCAGTGTGACCATGGGAATAGGTGGTTGAGGTAGTATAGGCAAAACGGTCATTAGAGGAGAAGACATCAAGGGGCCAAAATACCAGATTGTTGTTAAGGATAATCAAAATAGACATTAAAGTCCCTCAAAATTACTGTAGGTCTTTTTTTTTCCTCTTTTTATGTAAAGTAAAATATTTTTAAAAGATTGGTCTAATTAAGTGACCATAGAGATTTTCCAGGGAAGTTGTCAGACAGGGCTACATTGCAGTTGAAAAAGGCATAAATTGGTCACATTAAGGCTCTTTTGGACAAAATAATTATGTTCTTCATTATAAATACCATCGTAATAGAGAAAAACAGAATATGGCTAATAATGTCATTTCATTGTATACTAATTAATCTCATTATGACTGAATAAAACAAGCAAAACATTTTAAAGAAAATTTAGAGTCTATGTAGTTTAACTCTTTCACTTTAAAGGTATTTTTCCTGAACATACTTGTAATTTTAATAAAACCATAAGAATTTTTTTGTTCACCACTATATTCTGATGCCTATCAAAGTGCATGGCACAATACAAGCACTTTGTAAATAACTATTTGCTATTGGAGAATTCTAGTAAATTCTAATGACGCTGCCTGCTTCACTTAAATTGGATGCACAACTGGGTGCTGCTATCATCTACTTCCTAGACAGTATATTTACTCAGACTAATCTCACTTTAACTCCTGACACTCTTCCTGGGCACAATTAAGAGTACATTTGTCGATTCTTGCCAAGAACCCTCAGGCAAGCAGATCTTGCTTTTCAGCTTGACCTGCTCACTTCTACTGATGGGAGAAAAAGGGTAGGTAATTATGCAAATAGAAGCTCAAGCCTTGTTGAGCCAACCACTTCCATTATTTCTTGTATGAAGACTAAATCTACTACCCTCCTCTAACTTCAAAATATTGTCAATATTTTGTTATATAAAATTCCACTAATATTATAATCAATTAAATTACAACTATGTCAATTTCTAAACTTAACCTCATATTTTTTTCATACTCTAGATCAGTGGTTCTTAACCTTTTTTGAGGTACTGAACCCACCAGTTTCATGTGCGCATTCACCGAACCCTTCTTTAGTGGTAAATAAAATATGATTTTTTTTCCAAATTCAAGACATAGGTATATGTTTTTTTACTGGTGCACAAAATGAGCCGTGCATGAACATCACCTTGCTCAAAGAACAAAACCAACAAAGTGCATGAACTCACAACAAATTACGGTATTACTTTATTCTGGCCTCCACGGCAGAGGCTTCTCCAAACCCCTGAGACCGACTCATAGAACCCCTAGGGTTTGATAGAACCCAGATTAAGAACCATTGTTCTAGATGTTAATATGCTGCATCATTTTTTTTATTTCTTCTGTTCTATATAAAATAAGCAAATTTACATTCTGTCAGCATTTATTTCAGACTCATTCCCACTTGCGTTTTAATGCCTATGTTCAAAGCCCAATGTAGGCTGTTTGCAAATTCATAATCCTCTAGGGAACTTTTGTTCTTGAGTGTACTCTTACAAAATAACAATATGCTTTCATTCTAATTTTTTTTAAGTTTTTCTGACTGGGTGTATGGCCAGGAGCTGCCATTGTGGCCATTCACATGCAGGTTTGCATTAGATTCAGACAATCGGTAATGAAACAACGGAGCCAAGAACTGGTGAGCCATCAGCTTTAATTCTAGCTTGCACCCAGCGGGCAAGTAAAAACACACAATGGGCTCCAAAACCCACTCATTCAGTGCTCACAAAGCTAGTGACTTATCTGACTTTCCTAGCATCAAAGGTTTCTAGCTCACCAGACTTATTCACCTCTGTTTCCTATCCCCTTCCCTCTGCACAAACTCTGCACAAACTGGCTTCTTTCTCAGCACTCCATCATCTTGGCTGCTTCTCCTGGCCTCCTCCACATGGCCTTTCTCTACTCTCCTTTCTAATACTAACCTCAGGAACTGAGAGAGAGCAAGCTCCCGGCCTGCCCCACTTCATAGTGTAGAAATCCAAACCTTTAATCCAATCAACAAACAAGGAAGTCTCTAATACAAAGTCACTTATCTGAGGCATAATGGGAGGATTCCTCATGAGAGTGCACCACCCCACATCATCCAATCAGTCAAGGGTGTGGGGAAAAGTTTACTCTTAAAACGTGCATGTGGGCAGCACCATCTTTAACAAAGTGAGCATAATATATTTTATCTGCCCAGCACTCGGTGAAATGTTAATTTAAATTTTCTTGAACAAATTTTGTCCCAAATAACTCATTGACAATTGTGTGGGTTTTTACCACCAACTGAGCTTCTTCTAAAAAAAAAAGTATGAAGTTACTAGCACTTTATTCTCTATTTCTATTGGAACAGGCTGAGAAATATTAATGTTAAAAATGCAAAGATTATGAGTGAATTAGAAATACATATGTTTTTTCTTTAACCCCAGTGTTTGATGTTTTGTTTTCCTTTCATTCACGGCTTTTTTATGTGTTTTTCACCATATACACCATTTTGATAAAAAAGATCATTAAAAATTAATCTCAAAGAAATGTATTTTGTCAAGAGTTTACTTAATTTACTGAAATATTGGAAACTCCACCAAATATAAATAAATGACTGTGCAAAATTGAACAAACAATTACTATTTTTTGAATACATTTAAAATTTTAATAACATATAGGGGGAAAGATAGGATTGGAAAATGAGACAGAATTTGTTGATTTAAATGCAAGATTAATGACCACTGATGACAATAAATAAATGGATAGTGAGTTAAATAAATGAATAAATGAGTGAAAGACTTTTAAGAATATTACACTGCTTTGCCAATCATTTCTTTATATTTACTCACACTTTTATAAAATATTCACCATTCAATGAAATATAATACAAAGAAAATATGAATAAATATTTATTGGTACTTGAGTTGGTTTGTTATGTCTATAATATTTATGCCATTGAAAGTAAAAAATTTTCTGGCAAGAGCCCCTTTTAAATAAACACTCTATACATTCTTTCTCTATTTTCTCAAAAGATACTTCTTATTCAAAGCTGGGGAAAATACTTAAAATGCCAACAACAAGTACGGGAAGGCAAGATTGCTCATTTAAAAAAGAGAAAATCAAAATGTAGCAAATCAAAAATTTAATGTCCTGCTTTCTAATTTAGAACTAATTTTGAGCTACTGGAATACAAGAATAAAAGACTTCTCCTTGTGTTTTAATTAATTGAGGATTGTCTAGCAGTTCTTTTCATAAGGCTTATATAAAATGATCCCTTTGATAGTTTTAAATTCATTTTTATAATTAGTATTTAGTTGTGTTCTTGAAATGAAACCAGCTCCTTTTGTTCTGCCAACACCAATTTTAAATCAGCAACTAAAAATTAGATTCTGTGCATTAAAACAATCAGGTACAATTACAAGTGGTAATAAATTATGAAAATTCTGTCATATTTTAAACCAAAAAATTAACTTCTAAACCTGGCTTTGGTTTATGCATTCAGAATTCTATTTGTATTTACTTTTCTTTTTTCAGTTTTTTTCTGTTTTACTTATTTCACTCAGTATAACATTATCAAGGTCACTCTATTTTGTTGTATATGATCCGGTCATCATTTCTTATGGCTGAGTAGTATTCCATAGTATATATGTACCAAAGCTTTTTAATCCTTTGGTACATATATACTCGTCCTCCGATAGACACTTGGGTTGTTTCCAGATTTTCGCTATTGTGAAAAATGCTGCCATGAACATGGGGGCGCATTTCTTCTTTTCGAACAGTGCTATGTTGTTCTTAGGGTATATTCCTTAAAGTGGGATAGCTGGGTCAAAAGGTATCCTGTGCTTATAAGTTGAAGATTATTATTTAGAAACAGTTATTTGAAATACAAAGGCAATTCCTTTTTAAATCATTTTCTATTATGTTGAATACTTACAAATTTCTTTCAAAAATAATTAAATAGAATAGTATTAATTAAAATTTATCTTCTGTTCCTTGATTAAATCTTCATCTTAAAAGGTTCACATGCATTTACTTCAACTTTAACACTATATTGTGATCACAAAAAGGAAAAACTTGATTTAAGTATTCACCTGTTATGAACTGAATCAAACTCAGAAAACCTGCTGTACTAAGAATTTATTTTAAAATATTTAGGTTTTCATCAAGGCATACAGTTTGAAATTTTATACCCAGTAGTGAAAAGGGAACTAAAAAATTTCCAGATAAATTTTCAGGCTTTTAGAGCATTCAAAATGTCTTAAGCAACAAATAAAAGTGTTCTGTTGGTGTACTCATGGTTGTTTAGGTGATAGTGGTGCACAAACTAGCATATGATGAAACATTCCCTCAAAATCTAAAATTCAGTTGAATAGATGACAAAAATAAAAGAAGATATGAATTAAAGACTATATAAATCAGAGTCAGAATGGAGTTTCTTTTTTTAATTAAATTTATTAGGATGACATTGGCTAATAGTCTCTTATGGGTTTCCAGTGTACATCTCTATGATACATGACTTGTATACTGCATTGTGTGCCCACCACCAAAAATCAAATCTTCCATCACCTAGATTTGGCACCCTTTACACTTTACTACCTCCCACCTCTTCCCCTTAATAACCACCATACTGTTGTCTGTGTCTATGGGTTTCAGGTTTATATACCACATATGAATGACATCATATGGTTTTTAGCTTTTTCTAACTGACTTATGAATAATGTCACAATGAGTATAGAGGTACATACATCTTTGTGAATAAATGTTTTTGAGTTTTTTATGTAGATACCCAGAAGAAAGATTGGTAATAGTTATTCTAACAGGTGTGAGGTGGCATCTCATTGTAGTTTTGAATTGAATTTCCCTAATAGCTGGTGAAAAGTTGAGTATCTCTTCATGATTCTGTTGGCCATTTAAATGTCTTCTTGGGAGGAATGTCTGTTCAGGTCTTTTGCCCATTTTTTAATTAGATTGTTTGTTGTTGAGTTATATATAAGCTTTCCATATATCTTGCATATTAACCTCTTGTCAGAGCATGTATTACCTATTCAAAAATAAATTAATTATAAAATAATTTTCAAATATAAAAGCTATCTAATTGGCAAGAAAAAATAGGTGTCAACTTTATTCACAGGCAAAAGAAATGGTAAAAAGAAAATATGGTAAAGGGACCATAAGTATATTGAGATTGCCCACTTTGTAAGACACAGCTCAAATATTACTGCATCCAAGAACCCTGACTTGTGATCCACCCTTAAATTAAAATAATTTATACTTTTCCTACAAGCCATAGTCCTTTTGTTACTAGCCCTAAACTTTATAACTTGTATTATGGTAATTAATTTTCACACTTTGATGTCATACTTTAGTTTCTTTCCTATGTTAATAACATTTTTGTTAACCTTTTTTCAATAGATAAGACAATACCCATCCTAGGGAGTCTTTGCTCAGACACTACTTCATTTAGAAAGCCTGTTAGTCTAAGTTTTTAGTTTTCCAAGAACACCTCGATTCTTCCATGAATCCCTTTATCCTACCACATGTAACCCCCCAGAATAATTTTTTGTATGGTCTTTTCCCCTTCAAGGACATTAACTTTCAAGGAATGAGAATGTCACATGTTTCATGTCATTCAACTTTAATTTAAATCTTCTGAGGTAATGACCATCCCCATATTCTGCTAATGAAATACCTAAGTCTCCAGGTGATTAACTAACTTGTTCAAGTCAAAAGTAATTATAATTTGATTTGATTGTATGCTTATCTAACTTCTACAGTTATAGGGCTAAGAAAACACACATTACTTCTACTATCAAGTATGAAGTCCTTGGACATATTCTTGGAAGGAACAGTGATGTCATTCTTTATCTAAATCAGCTTACTTTTAAGAAGATGGCTAGTATTTTTAATCTTAGTCTAAATTTGAGCACATAAAAGTTGCTTTGAACTAGTATACTTAATTTCAAATTTTATTAGGGAGTAATCAGAAACAAAGTGAAACAAGGAAAAAATACTTTCTAAGTTTTCTGCTTTCATTTCCTAAAAGAAAATGAGACTATGATGATATGATGACTCAGTGTTTCATTAATTACATCAATTAAAACTGTTTAGTGTCTTAGTCTTATTTGTTTTAATATAAATATTGTTTATATTAAAGTTAATTCAATATAAACTTCACATTTTTATGCTAATCATTACTGAAAATTCAATTCATTACTTTAAAATACCCTAACAGTCTCAGGTGGTGGCACAGTGGGTAGTGTCAGCCTGGGATGATGAGGACGCAGATTTGAAAACCCGAGGTGGCTGACTTGAATGTGGGCTCACCTGGCTTGAATGCAGGCTCACCTGCTGGTATGTGGGGTCTCTTGTATGAGAGTGCGATTATAGACATGACCTATGGTTGCTGGTTTGAGTCCAAGGTTGCTGGTTTGAGCAGTGGGTCATGGGCTCTGCTGAAGCCCCCCAGCCAAGGCACATATAAGGAAGCAATCAATGAATAATTAAGGTGCTGCAATGAAGAACTGTTGCTTCTTATTTCTCTTCCTTCCTGTCTATCTCTTCTTGCATGTCTGTCTCTGTCTCTCTCTCGTTAAAAAAATAAAAATAAAAAATAAAAATTTTCAACATTATTTTTGCTGCATTGTTTATATCTTTTAAAAAAGATATTATTTATTTATAATAGAGAGAAAGAGAGAGAGAAGGAGCAGGAAGCATCAACTCCCATATGTACCTTGACCAGCCAAGCACCGGGTTTCCAACCAGCGACCTTACCATTCCAGGTTGATGCTTTATCCACTGCACCACGACAGGTCAGGAAGCATTGTTTATATCTTAATGATTCATTCTTGAGAACAGCCATTTTACTTCAAAAAGGAAGAGAAAAAATTAAAAAAGAAAAAGATATAAAAGAAGCACAGCATTGTTAGTCCCTCTTTGAAAACAAGAACCAAATTTAGAAAGTATAATCTAAATACCTGTTTTAGATACTTTTCATCATTTTGTTAAAGGAAAATAATAATGTCAACTGAAATTGAAAAAAATCATTTCTCCTAAACATAGGGTTTTTATTCCTCTCATTTTTCAATCATGGTATTTCTTAGTTTATTAAGAATAGTTCCAGGAGGTTTTGTTTCTAGATATGATCTCAGAATTGAATGGCAATGAAAAGTTTCTGACTAGAGATGCAGTTATTTTGCCTACGACGATCTGATTAGGTCACAAGTAAAAAATATATGGTGGTTAAAAATGACTTAACTTTGGGTGGTGGGCACACAATGCAATATACAGATGATATATCATAGAACAGTACACTGTAAACCTATATAATCTTATTAATCACTGTCACCACAATAAATTTATAATTTTTATAAAAAGGTAAGTGGCTATCAAGATTTATTAATTTTGGGTCATTCTTATCAATAAAATATATAAGCCATCAAATTTTAGTGTGACCCTTTCAATCTAAATCTGCAACTTATAGTAAGAATATATTGTGGCTACAAAATAATTTTTAGGATGCCGCATACCAACAATTTACTATTATTATTGGTATAGTACCAGGACAATATTCAAAAATAAGATTTTTCAATCTTTTGTCACAGCATTTAGTGTATGCAAGTAACTAAACTCAAGGCAAGAATGTTGTATGAATGCATTTTTCTGAAAGAGCAGCTGGTTTAGAGTCTTAAAATTCAGCTTAGTATCAAAGGAATAAGATTAAAGTGAGCTTCAGTGGGATTGCTAACTTCTATTGATTACCAGTTGTCATAGGACCAACTTAAAAATTGTATACTGATTCCTGTACTTAGATTTACGAGTCTGAGGAAGAACATGTTTTTGCTGGTTTTATTAGTATTTTGGTAGAGAAAGCTTACTCTAACTGTATTTTCCATTCACTACTATTTGGAGTCTTTGGGAAAATAAAATTTTGAAATACAGTAAAAAAGATTTATAAAAAGTCTAATTATAGACTTTTATGGGGGGCAACTTATTGGGTGACCCATGTTTCTTAATTCAACTCAGACCAAATTTCTAAAATTCCTGATATTAAAAGTTTAAAACCAGGCACTATGAAAAATTGAAAATAAAGTGTCCTCTGAATAATTTATTTATTTCCAAGTAGAACATCAACAATTTAATTTAAGAATCAACTATTCAGATATCATATTTTACATGGACAACGTAGGATGAAAATATTTTTTTAATATATATTTTATTATTATTAATTCTAATGGGGTGACAACAATAAATCAGGGTACATATGTACAATGAAAACATCTCCAGGTTATCTTATCATTCAATTGTGTTGCATACCCATCACAAAAAGTCAAATTGTCCTCTGTCACCTTCTATCTGGTTTTTCCTGTGCCCCTCCCCTCCTCCCTAACCCACACTTCCCACACTCCCCCCATCCCATAACCACCACTCTCTGGTCCATGTCTCATATTCTCACTTTTATGTCCCACCTATGTATGTAATCATGCTGTTCTCAGTTTTTCTTTTTTTCTGATTTACTTATTTCACTCTGTATAATGTTATCAAGATACATCCATTTTGTTATAAATGATCCGATGTCATCGTTTCTTATGGCTGAGTAGAATTCCATAGTATATATGTACCATCGCTTTTTAATCCACTCGTCTTCTGACGGACACTTGGGCTGGTTCCAGATCTTCGCTATTGTGAACAATGCTGCCACGAACATGGGGGCGCATTTCTTCTATTCAAAAAGTGCTATGGTGTTCTTAGGGTATATTCCAATAAGTGGGATATCTGGGTCAAAAGGCAGTTCGATTTTTAATTTTCTGAGGAATCTCCACACTGTTTTCCACAGTGGCTGCACCAGTCTGCATTCCCACCAGCAGTGCAGAAGGGTTCCGTTTTCTCCACATCCTCTCCAGCACTTATTCTGTGTTATTTAGCTGATGAGTGCCATTCTGACTGGTGTGAGGTGATATCTCATTGTGGTTTGAATTTGCATTTCTCTAATGATTAGTGATGTTGAGCATTTTTTCATATGCCTATTGGCCATCTGTATGTCCTCTTTGGAGAAATTTCTATTCATTTCTTTTGCCCATTTTTTGATTGGGTTGTTTGTCTTCCTGGTGTTTAGTTTTCTGAGTTCTTTATAAATTTTAGTTATTAACCCCTTATCAGATGTGCTGTCGAATATGTTCTCCCATTGTGTGGTTTGTCTTTTTTTTCTGTTCTTACTGTCTTTAGCTGTGCAAAAACTTTTTAGTTTGATATAGTCCCATTTGTTTATCTTGCCTTTTATTTCATGTGCCCGTGGAGATAAATTGGCAAATATACTGCTGCTACAGATGTCGGAGAGCTTGCTGCCTATGTTTTCTTCTAAGATGCTTATGGTTTCACGGCTTACATTTAAGTCTTTTATCCATTTTGAATTTGCTTTTGTGAATGGTGTAAGTTGATGGTCTAGTTTCATTTTTTGGCAGGCAGATGTCCAATTTTCCCAACACCATTGGTTAAAGAGGCTGTCTTTACTCCACTGTATGTTCTTTCCTCCTTTGTCAAATATCAGTTGTCCATAAAGCTGTGGGTTTATTTCTGGGTCCTCTGTTCTGTTCCATTGATCTATGTGCCTGTTCTTATGCCAATACCAGGCTGTCTTGAGTATAAATGGCCTTGTAGTAAACCTTGATATCTGGAAGAGTGATACCTCCTGCTTTATTTTTTCTTTTTAAGATTGCTGAGGCTATTCGTGTTCTTTTTTGGTTCCATATAAATTTTTGGAATATGTGTTCTATATCTTTGAAGTATGTCATTGGTATTTTAATTGGTATTGCATTGAATTTATAAATTGCTTTGGGTAATATAGACATTTTAATGATGTTTATTCTTCCTAGCCATGAGCACGGTATATGCTTCCACTTGTTTGTATCTTCCTTGATTTCTTTTATCAATGTTTTATAATTTCCTGAGTAAAAGTCCTAAACCTCCTTGGTTAAATTTACTCCTAGGTACTTTATTTTTTTGACTGCAATAGTGAAGGGGATTGTTTCCTTAATTTCTTTTGCTGACAGTTCATTGTTGGTATATAGAATTGCCTCTGATTTCTGAGTATTAATTTTATATCCTGCCAACTTGCTGAATTCATTTATACGGTCCAGTAGTTTTTAACAGAGACTTTAGGGTTTTCAATATAAATATATCATATCATCTGCAAATAGTGACAGTTTTACTTCTTCTTTTACAATATGGATGCCTTTTATTTCTTCTTCTTGTCTGATTGCTGTAGTTAGGACTTCCAGAACCATGTTGAATAAGAGTGGTGAAAGGGGGAATCCCTGCCTGGTTCCTGATCTTAAAGGGATTGCTTTTAATTTTTGTCCATTTAGTATAATGTTTGCTGTCGGTTTATCATAGATGGTCTTTATCATGTTAAGGAATGATCGCTGTATGCCCACTTTACTGAGAGTTTTGAGCAGAATGGGTGCTGGATTTTATCAAATGCCTTTTCTGCATCTATTGAAATTATCATGTGATTTTTGTCCTTCCTTTTGTTTATGTGATGAATCACATTGATTGATTTTCGAATATTGAACCAGCTTTCTCTCCCCAGAATAAATCCCACTTGATCATGGTGTATGATTTTTTTCATAGATTGCTGGATGCTGTTGGCTAATATTTTGTTGAGAATTTTAGCGTCTAAATCCATCAGGGATATAGGCCTATACTTTTCTTTCTTTGTGTTGTCTTTGCCCGGTTTTGGGATCAAAATTATGCTAGCCTCATAAAAGGAGTTTGGAAGTCTTCCTTCCTCTTGAATTTTTAAAAATAGCTTGAGGAGGATAGGAGTTAGTTCTTTAAATTTTTGATAGAATTCACTTGTGAAGCCATCAGGCCCAGGACTTTTCTTTTTTGGGAGTTTTTTGATAACTGTTTCGATCTTATTTGTTGTAATTGGTCTGTTTAGATGTTCTGATTCTTCCAGATTGATTTTTGGAAGGTTATATGATTCAAGAAATTTGTCCATTTCACCAAGATTGTCTAATTTTTAGGCATATAGTTCTTCATAGTATTTCCTTACAATGCTTTGTATTTCTGTTGTGTCAGTTGTTATTTCTCCACTGTCCTTTCTAATTTTATTTATTTGAGTCCTCTCTCTTTTGTTCTTGGTGAGTCTAGTTAAAGGTTAATCAATCTTGTTTACCTTTTCAAAGAACCAGCTTCTGGTTTCATTGATCCTTTGTATTGTTTCCTTAGCCTCTATGTCATTTCTTTCTACTCTGATCTTTATTATTTCCTTTTTTCTACTTTTCTTGGGTTTTATTTGTTGTTGTTTTTATAGGTCTTTTAGATGCAGTGTCAGGTTGCTTATTTGAGCTTTTTCTAGCTCTTTATGATATGCTTTGGTATTTTAACTATGATGTGTCTTGGTGTAGATCATTTTGGGTTTCTCTTTAATGGAGTTCTTTGTGGTTCTTGAACATGTGGAGTGTTTCCCAGCCTTAATTTAGGGAAATTTTCTGCTATAATATGATTGAACAAAGTTTTCATTTCCTGTTCTCTCTCCTCTTCTTCAGGCACCCCTATGATGCGAATGTTGTTTCTCTTCATGTTGTCACAGAGCTCCCTTAGAGTTTCCTCACATTTTTTGTGTCTCTTTTCCTTTTTCTTCACTGCTTCTGTGCCTTTGTTTATTGTGTCCTCTAACTTGCTTATTCGATTCTCAGCATGATTCATCCTGCTTTTAATTCCTTCCTTTGTGGTTTTTAGTTCTGATACTGTATTTGTCATTTCTGTCTTTAATTTTTTTTATTATTTCAATTTCATTTTTTATACTTGCTATCTCTTTATTTAGGTGTTCATAATGACTATCCATTGTTGCTCTAATTTCTTTGAACATCCTAACTATCATTATTCTAAATTCTGCTTCTGGTAATTTGGTTATATCTGGTTCATTCAGGTCCTTCTCTGGGGATTTCTCTTAATTCATTTGGTTTGCATTCCTCTGCCTGCCCATTTTTTCTGTGTATAAGCAAGTTGTGGCCACTGGAGTACAGTAAGTGTTCCTTTGTGTTCTCTAGATGCGGTCTGTCTGCAGGCCCCCGACCCCCTCTGCCGGTGCCTAGGGTGGTTGGGTATGAGCGTTGCCAGCGCCGGCTCACTGTGGCTTTTACTGTGATTTCTGTTTCCCCTCACGGGAGGGGCTGTCCCTGAAGCTACAAGCCTTAGCACCAAGGGTAGAGGTGAGCACCTTTGCTCAGCTGCTGACCCAGCCTGTATCCAGACTTCCACCCAGAACCCTCAGTCGGAGCCTGCTCGCCACAGTTTTGCGGGTTGGGTGGGGCTTTTGACGTGCTCTCAGCTGTGAGCCTTTGCCCGTCCGGACCTGTAGCCCCGCCCTCGAGGCCAGGGCCCTTTTGCGCAGGGTAGCAAACCTAGGTTTATTGGGCCGGGCGTTTTTGCTGGCTTCCATTCAGCTGCGTACTTCTGCTCGTCTCGGACTGTACGCCGCCCCTGCGTTCGGAGCCCGCTCGTGCACGTAGGAATGCAATCCACGGTTTCTCCGGCCAGGCAGGAATAGTAGCGTGGGCTCAGCTGCGAGCTTCGTTTTGTCTAAGGGTCTACCCCGTTCCCGCGCTCGGAGCCCGCTCGCGCACGTATAATGTTAAACTGCTGTTTCTCTGGCCCGGGGGCAGAGGGGCGGTAGCATGAGCTCAGCCGCGAGCCCCAGCCTGTCCCTTGTCCTATTTCGGTCCCCAAGGTCAGGTCCGGCTTGCGCAGGGTCACAAAGCAGATTTCTGCCTATTCCTGGCCTCCCGCTTTGTCCCCGTAAGTGGGATTAAAGGCCGGCCCACAGCTTCCGAACTGCTTTCGCGCGTCCCCTCGACCCTGCTGGGCTAGATCGAGCTCACTCCGGCTTGCCCTCTGCCCTCGCCGACAGAACCGCGTTTCAGCGTCCTGCCGCCCCAAACCTTTCAGCAACTCTCAGCAGAGTAGTAAGGACCTATACTCCGCACTGTAGGCCTGGGAGCTCCCTCACTTGTTTCACAGCTCAAAACTGTCCAAATGCCTCTTCTAGGCTCTGGGACTTCAGGCTGGGGCTTGGTTCCTGGGACCCAGGTCCCTCCCTCCCCGCCAAACTTTCCTCCCGCCACGCCGGACTCTCCGGGCTGCCGTTTGCTCCGGGGAGCTGGGCAGCCCTCTTCGCCTTTTCGCTATTCCTACCAGTCTCAATGTGGCTTCTTCTGTGTTTCTTGGTTGAAGAGTCCACTTAGTTTAGTTCATAGTTGGTTTATCCAGATGATGGTTCTTTAAATTGAGTTATAATCCACTTTGGGGGGAGAGCAAGATGGCGACGGAGTAGGTAGACGTACCAACTTCCAACTACCAGAACCAAAGTGGATTATAACTATTGTAAATATCTATGCACCAAATATAGGAGCCCCGACATACATAAAGCAGACTTTGATGGATATAAAGGGCGAGATTAACAGCAATACTATCATATTAGGGGATTTCAATACCCCTCTAACAACACTGGATAGATCCTCAAGAAAGAAAATTAATAAAGAAACAGCAGACTTAAAGGAGACACTAGATCAACTTGATTTAATAGATATCTTCAGAACTTTTCACCCTAAAGCAGTAGAATATACATTCTTCTCAAGCGCTCATGGTACGTTTTCTAGGATAGACCACATGTTAGGACACAAAAATGGTCTCAATAAATTGAAGAAGATTGAAATCATATCAAGCATTTTCTATGATCACAATGCCATGAAACTAGAAATTAACAACAAAAGAAAAAATGAAAAATACTCAAACACTTGGAAACTAAATAGCATGTTATTAAATAATGAATGGATTAACAATGAGATCAAAGAAGAAATAAAAAGGTTTCTAGAAACAAATGATAATGAGCATACATCAACTCAAAATTTATGGGACACAGCAAAAGCAGTTCTGAGAGGGAAGTTAATTGCACTACAGGCAAATCATAAGAAGCTAGAAAAAGCTCAAATAAGCAACCTGACCCTGCATCTAAAAGAACTAGAAAAACAACAAAAAATAAAACCCAAGACAAGTAGAAGGAAGGAAATAATAAAGATCAGAGCAGAAATAAATGACATAGAGGCTAAGGAAACAATACAGAGGATCAATGAAACAAGAAGCTAGTACTTTGAAAAGGTAAACAAGATTGATGAACCTTTAACTAGACTCACCAAGAACAAAAGAGAGAGGACTCAAATAAATAAAATTAGAAAGGACAGTGGAGAAATAACAACTGACACAACAGAAATACAAAGCACTGTAAGAAAATACTATGAAGAACTATATGCCAAAAAATTAGACAATCTTGGTGAAATGGACAAATTTCTTGAATCATATAACCTTCCAAAAATCAGTCTGGAAGAATCAGAACACCTAAACAGACCAATTACAGCAAATGAGATCGAAACAGTTATCAACAAACTCCCAAAAAAGAAGAGTCCTGGGCCTGATGGCTTCACAAGTGAATTCTATCAAAAATTCAAAGAACTAACTCCTATCCTCCTCAAGCTATTTCAAAAAATTCAAGAGGAAGGAAGACTTCCAAACTCCTTTTATGAGGCGAGCATAATTCTGAACCCAAAACCGGGCAAAGACAACACAAAGAAAGAAAATTATAGGCCTATATCCTTGATAAATTTAGACGCTAAAATTCTCAACAAAATATTAGCCAACCGGATCCAGCAATATATGAAAACAATCGTACACCACGATCAAGTGGGATTTATTCTGGAGAGGCAAGGCTGGTTCAATATTTACAAATCAATCAATGTGATTCACCACATAAACAAAAGGAAGGACAAAAATCACATGATAATTTCAATAGATGCAGAAAAGGCATTTGATAAAATCCAGCACCCATTCATGATCAAAACTCTCAGTAAAGTGGGAATACAAGGATCATTCCTTAACATGATAAAGGCCATCTATGATAAACCGACAGCAAACATCATACTAAATGGACAAAGATTAAAAGCAATCCCCTTAAGATCAGGAACCAGGCAGGGTTGCCCACTTTCACCACTCTTATTCAACATAGTTCTGGAAGTCCTAGCTACAGCAATCAGACAAGAAGAAGAAATAAAAGGCATCCAAATTGGAAAAGAAGAAGTAAAACTGTCACTATTTGCAGATGATATGATATTGTATATTGAAAACCCTAAAGTCTCAGTCAAAAAACTACTGGACCTTATAAATGATTTCAGCAAGGTGCAAGATATAAAATTAATACTCAGAAATCAGAGGCATTTCTATACACCAACAATGAAATATCAGCAAAAGAAATTAAGGACACAATCCCCTTCACTATTGCAGCCAAACAAATAAAGTACCTAGGAGTAAATTTAACCAAGGAGGTTAAGGACTTGTACTCGAAAAATTATAGAACATTGATAAAAGAAATCAAGAAAGATACAAACAAGTGGAAGCATATACCGTGCTCATGGCTAGGAAGAATAAACATCATTAAAATGTCTATATTACCCAAAGCAATTTATAAATTTAATGCAATACCAATTAAAATACCAATGACATACTTCAAAGATATAGAACACATATTACAAAAATTTATATGGAACCAAAAAAGAACACGAATAGCCTCAGCAATCTTAAAAAAAAAAAATAAAGAAGGAGGTATCACTCTTCCTGATATCAAGGTTTACTATAAGGCCATTATACTCAAGACAGCCTGGTATTGGCATAAGAACAGGCACATTGATCAATGGAACAGAACAGAGAACCCAGAAATAAACCCACAGCTTTATGGACAACTGATATTTGACAAAGGAGGAAAGAACATACAATGGAGTAAAGACAGCCTCTTTAACAAATGGTGTTGGGAAAATTGGACATCTACCTGCAAAAAAATGAAACTAGACCATCAACTTACACCATTCACAAAAACAAACTCAAAATGGTTAAAAGACTAAATGTAAGCCGTGAAACCATAAGCATCTTAGAAGAAAACATAGGCAGCAAGCTCTCCGACATCTGTAGCAGCGGTATATTTGCCGATTTATCTCCATCGGCAACTGAAATAAAAGGCAAGATAAACAAATGGGACTATATCAAACTAAAAAGTTTTTGCACAGCTAAAGACAATAGGAACAGAATAAAAAGACAAACCACACAATGGGAGAACATATTCGACAGCACATCTGATAAGGGGTTAATAACTAAAATTTATAAAGAACTTATAAAACTCAACACCAGGAAGACAAACAACCCAATCAAAAAATGGGCAAAAGAAATGAATAGAAATTTCTCCGAAGAGGACATATAGATGGCCAATAGGCTTATGAAAAAATGCTCAACATCACTAATCATTAGAGAAATGCAAATTCAAACCACAATGAGATATCACCTCACACCAGTCAGAATGGCACTCATCAGCTAAATAACACAGAATAAGTGCTGGCGAGGATGTGGAGAAAAGGGAACCCTGCTGCACTGCTGGTGGGAATGCAGACTGGTGCAGCCACTGTAGAAAACAGTTTGGAGATTCCTCAGAAAATTAAAAATCGAACTGCCTTTTGACCCAGCTATCCCACTTTTAGGAATATACCCTAAGAACACCATAGCACTGTTCGAAAAGAAGAAATGCGCCCCCATGTTCGTGGCAGCATTGTTCACAATAGCGAAGATCTGGAACCAGCCCAAGTGTCCGTCAGAAAACGAGTGTATTAAAAAGCTATGCTACAGCCTGACTTGTGGTGGCGCAGTGGATAAAGCGTCGACCTGGAAACATTGAGGTCGCCAGTTCAAAACCCTGCACTGGTCCGGTCAAGGCACATATCGGAGTTGATGCTTCCAGCTCCTCCCCCCTTTCTCTCTTTCTCTCTCTCTCTCTCAGTCTGTGTCTTCTCTCTAAAAAAAAAAAATGAATAAAATAAAAATTAAAAAAAAAAAAGTTAACTAAAAAAAAAAAAAAAAAAAAGCTATGGTACATATATACTATGGAATACTACTCAGCCATAAGAAACGATGACATCGAATCATTTATAACAAAATGGATGTACCTTGATAACATTATACGGAGTGAAATATGTAAATCAGTAAAAAAGAAAAACTGAGAACAGCACGATTACATACATAGGTGGGACATGAAAGTGAGGGTATGAGACATGGACAAGAGAGTGGTGGTTATGGGATGGCGGGAGAGAGGGAAGAGTGGGATAGGGAGGAGGTGAGGGACGCACGGAAAACCAGATTGAAGGTGACAGAGGACAATTTGACTTTTGGTGATGGGTATGCAACACAATTGAATGATAAGATAGCCTGGAGATGTTTTCATTGTACATATGTACCCTGATTTATTGGTGTCACCCCATTAGAATTAATAATAATAAAATATATATATATAAAAAATATTAATAATCCACTTTGGTTCTGGGAGTTGGAAGTTGGTACGTCCGCCTACTCCATCGCCATCTTGCTTCTACTGCTAACTTATTCTTATAGCTGCACTTAATCCTTATTGAAATATGAAAGTCTGGACGTTGTGCTAGAATCACAGTAATATCTGCTTGGAAGGTCATCTTACATTTTCCGCATGAAAATATTTTAAGTAATGAACACAACCATTGCATTCCGGTTTGACATTTTATGTAGAAATATACTCAGCTTTTCTGATGCTTCTAATAGCTTAACCTTATTATTACAGATGGGTACTCACCAATATGTAAGACAAAAACGTGTTTATGGTTATGTACTGTAAGTGCTAAATATGAAAAGTGCTTATCAATTATGTCCTAGAAAACATTATTTCAAAGTAAAATATCTCATATCTCACATCTTATGTCAAAATTTTAAAGAAATTCTTAGGTATAATCTACATATAAGTGTAATTAAAACAACATTGTTGACTCTTTCATAGGAAACATTTACATTTATTTTATATTTCTGAGACTGTAGTATTAACAACAAAATATCTAAGATTGGATGGAAAGACCTAATACTGTAATTTCTGATGGAATCATCAGTCACATTACTATCAGTATGACTGAAGCTACTTCCTTCTCCTTCTTTTTTTTTCTTTTCTAGATGTTGGTTTCTCTTTTGTTTGATTAATAGCTATGCCCTGTAAAGATGCTCTCTTACAGCTACTGAATGACTATTTTTTACAGTCAATAAATCCTAGTTTGCTTGCCTTATTATACACAGAGAACAGAGCACAAGTATGTATCCTTTTAGATCAAATGATTCATTTGCATCAGCCCAAACTCTGGGAATGGCTCTGTGTAGGCTCTGCCTCAGGCACTAAAAAGAGATTGGTTGCAAGCATAGCCCCAGATGGGCAGAGCATTGGTCCCAGATGGGGGTTGCTGGGTGGATTCCAGTGGTCGAAGCACATGTGGGGAGGGTATCTGTATCTCTTCTCCTTTCATTTGAAAAAAGAGGGAAAAAAATAAAAATAAATTAATTAATAAAATATTTTTTTAAAATATTTTGTTTAAATTTAACTATTGCCACAATCCTAATTCTATGTAATTCTAGTGGTTCATGTGAGCATGGTTAGAAATCAGCCTAAAAGTCATTTATATATAAATATCTAACTTTAAAGTTTTTTAATATATAAATTAACACTTGGAATTAGCTGAATTATATAGAGTGATAAATCAACAATTTTAGTAACAATTAAAAATCATCAAGGTAGATAGTCACTTTGAAACTAATTGAGTCATAGATGTCAAGTTTTGTCATGAATTTCTATGTTGGATATAATTATTAGTATTGTAGATAGTAATATCAAAAGATATACTTAAATATCTAAGATATATTTAATAATTTTCTTAGTTATGCTTAATATACTAAATACTAATGTAAATGCCAAAAAATAATTAATTTTTTAGCCAATAGTTTAATTTTGTAAAGCTTTGAATGGTGATAAAAAATTAAATTCATAAAACACATGATATAGAATCAAATCTAACAAGGTGGGTGATTATAGTGAGAACAATTAGATGTTTATTTTTAATTATGCAAGAAAAATGAGTTATAATACCTAGAAAAATATAAAACAACAAAGAATAAACATGCACAATGCTAATTAATATAAGGTACATTTACAACTCTGACAACTTAATTTATATGTAGAGATCCACAGCAGACTTATACTTTCCAGGGGTATGATAACCCAACAAGATCTTTAGTGTATCTTACGGATGTTCATTTTCCCCACAGCAAAACTAATGCTTCTGATTAGCCAATAAAAGGTAAATAGGAAGCGATATGCAATTACAAGAGGTTCTCAGTGATAGCACTTTCCCTTTTCAAACATAATAAAGATTTAAAACATAGATTGTTCTATAGACTCAGGAAAAAATGACATAAGATTACAGTATTCAGATTGTGTTTTAACTTTGTCAATAATTAGTCCTGTGCTATATAACTTACCTCTGATTTTATGTTAGTGAAATGCATTATAATACCTGCCTTGGGGATTTTAAAAAGTATCTTAGAATTCCCAACAATATGAATTTTGAAATAAAATTTTTGTACCCAACTCTATTAATGTAAGGAACATTTATCGTGGAATATAAACTTCTATATTTTTCAGCATATATGATACATTTTTATAGTTACAAAACAAGAGAGAAAGTGACCGCATTGTTGAGGCCCAGCAGGAAAAAGGTGACATGAGCCACTTGGCATATTCTATTATGTCTATATGGTCTAAAGTCATTTTACACATATATACACATGCAAAAGTAGATACTAACTGTAAAAAAAAAAACTTATAAAGTTTATTATCTAATTGTATGGGCACAACAATTCTGTAAGCAACATAAGCATATTTAATATTATTTATCCTCATCTCATAGATCAAAAACCTAGATTTATTTTTTCTGCAAATGTCACACACATAACAATGTCAAAGACTGCACCAGAAAAGAAACATCCTGATTCCCAGCATATTGTTAATTTTACAGCATAACTCTGACTAGCACACAGCTTCAATGGAAAATCTGGTACAAAAATTTACTGAAGCAAAACAAAATATGTGTAGGAGTATCTGTAATGACTTAAAGTCACCTTGTTTTACATGGAGCCTGATGTATTAGTTTGAATTCCCTGCCCATTTTTTGCCTTGTCAATTCCCCTTTGCATAAATAAAAATAACTGCTCCTAAACTTTTGAAGAATCTATCAAGCTTGATACTAAGCTTGCACTTATTATATGAAGTCTTGAGTGCTTTGTAACTCTATAAGTACTTTTCATTTTATTAATTAAATTCAAGTATGAAACAAACAGTTCAATGCTTATAAAACTGTTTAGCACACTACGCCTCATTTGCTTCTCTTCTCTGTTGAATAGCTCTCACAGTATTTCCAAAAAAAGCTATTTGAGGGCATGTCTACCTTCTACAGACAGTAAGGTTCTGGAGAATTATGATGACTATGATCCAGATACACCAACACCTAGAGAGTGAGAAGCACTAGCAGGCAATTGACCAATACTTAATGAAGACATAAATATTCAAAAAATGTTTGTTCTATATTTTATAATTGTTAGCCAAGCATCTCTTTATTTTAAATTTTTAAAAATGAGAAAAATTTTCCAACTGATATTTTAAAATAAGATTATAATTAAGAATATATGAGTTTAAAATATTTGTTTTTTATTAATTTTAGAGAATTATTTTTAATTTCTGTTGGGAGAGAAGAGGAATGAATCAGTGAGCATAGTGTTAAAAAATTTAGTTGAACTATGCTGCTAGATAAAAATGTTACATTAATATTTGTGGATAACTGATACACCCAACAATGATATTTTTTCTCAATGTGTTTTGGGGCTGGAGAGGAAAAATTTTGTGTCCAGTTATAAACACTATTTTAAGCTCATAAAGCATTTTTTCTTGTCTCATATTTGAAAAGGAGAAGAAAAAAATCAATTTCAAGAATAAATCACTATGTGGTTTTTATTGTATCCCAAACAGATAATATAGTAACAAGAATGTTAGGAAGACAAAAAGGAAGATGAGAAACCAAGAGGATCAGGGGACTAGAAAGAAGTCTACCAAATATTTTATTCGGTCAGATGAACCCAAAGAAACATTTTGGGTTTCCTTATCTTTTATCTTCAGACACAGTAGAACAAAGTCATTTGTTAGGGAAAAAAATCCTATTACACAGATTTAGGAGTTATGTCTCTGCTACCTGACTTAATGGTCATGTTGGGAATAAAAATATTATAATCAATCAAAGAAAGAAATGACTATAACCATGTGTTTATCATTTTCATTTTAAAGGCTCTAAAATATTTGCAAACCTGTTAGTTACCTAGTTGTTATGATTCTGAAGATTTATTCTGTCTCTTTAGAAGCCTACAATCCAAACATGTATAAAAATGTTGGTGTTTGTGTGTTCTCTTTAGCTGACAAATGGAAATCCATTTGAATTTTTTAATGTGGTCCATAAAAGTAATTTTTTTTCACAATAAGAAATCTGAATAGGTTGTACTTAATGCTTATTATATATATATATATATATATATATATATATATATATATATATATATATATATATATATAATAAGCATAAAAAGGGCAGAAACCATGTTTTCTATTTATGATAAAGCTCCTTCCTAAAAGGTAATACTAGACATATGGTATATAAAATATTTGTGTATTAAAGTATGTTCATTTCAACCTTTAACATTAGAATAAGAATGAGGCAATTCATCAAAATTATTTAAGATTCTAATGCAAAATGAGGTTGGAGGGATATAGAAAAGGATATAATGGTGATAAATGATAGAAAGAGAGCTGATTTGGAGTAGTAAACACACAATACAATATACAAGTGCTAGAATTGTACATCTAAAACCTACATAATTTAATTAACCAATGTCACCCTAATAAATTCAATAAAAATATACAGTATAAAGATAATGAAAACATCCAGAATGTCTACTATAAAGAGTTGAGGGATTGAGAGCAGGTGAGGGCAGAGAAATAGTGGTGTGAGAGATACTCCAATCTCTCCCATTGAAATTTCAACAAATTCTACAACTATATACAGAAAAATAAACAAAAACAGATGAACCTGAAACATACACTCACCAAATAGACAAAGGTAGGATTGTGCAAGAAGGCAGGCCAAACATAGAATCTGCTCACAGAAGAAAATATGAAAGTGGACTGAGTCTTTTTCTTTCCTCACGTACCTGAGGGAGGGAGGCTTTATTGGTGCCGGCTTTGTCTCAGAGCTGGAGTCGTGAGAAGAGGAGAGTATAAGGGGAAGGAGGCGAGACAGGAGCGATGACCAAGAATGGAAAGAACTGTTTTTTGGGTGTCTGCTGCACCCATGATTGCAGACGCTGGGTGACGACAGGCTTACAGGCACTTGGCACTCACAATGCCTTGGCCTGCTCCCAAGAACTATGTGCAAATAGCTTGAGGAGAACAGCTGCCCATGAGACACTGAGGGTGTGCTTAATCTGCCCACAGTTTAGCCTTGTGAGGTCAGACCCAGTCGATCTGGGATCTGCACCCCACCAGCTCCGAAGCTCAAGAACTGGCTTGCCATTGGAGTTTTATGTGTGTAGGCAGGATGCCCTTGATATATGATCCCTACCATAACTGCTCCTGAAGCTCAGACACCAGCTTGTTGCAGGCAGCTTCTGCCCTGCCCTTGACTTTGCTTTGAGTGCTTAAAGTATGAACAGTGGTGGTGGCAGACCCTCTTCAGCTGGATCTCCAGGCTGCTTTCTTCTGTGAGAGGCTGGGGTGCCTGGACGCTTGATCCCCTGCTATATTGGGATGTAGAGAAGGGCCCCAGAGGGCCGCTGGTCTGCCATTGCTAGAGGCATAAAATTGCAAAACCCTAAGAACAAGCCCCTCCTGCCAACGCAATGGCCTTGCCTGCATCATTAGAAAGCAACAGCAAGCTTCAGCAGACTCCACCCAAGAATCTTGCAGAAGCCATTCTTGTAGTACACTGACTCCTACCAGAAAAAGAAATAATTACCTTTTACTGGGGTCATTAACAATACAACTCTCAAATTCAAACACGAAAAAAGAAATCAAATATGGATATACAAGACAGAGATGTAGCTCAAATAGATGATAAAAAAAATCTCCAGAAAAGAATCTTTGTTATATGGAAACTTTGGGACTTAATGACAGAGAACTCAAAATTGAAGCTCTAAAAATACTCAATAAGATACAAGAAAACACTGAAAGGCAATTTAGTGAGCTCAAAAAACAACTTAATGAACAAAAAGAGTATTTCACCAAGGAAGTTGAAACTATAGAAAAGAACAAAACAGAGATGAAAAACTCAATACACAAACTGAAAATTGAGGTAACAAGCTTAGCCAATAGAACAGGCCAGATAAAGGAGAGAATCAGTTACATTGAAGACAGGCCATTAGAGATACTACAGAGAGAAGAAGAAAGAGACTCATGCATTAAAAAAGAAAGAAGAAGAAGAAGAGAAAGCCCTAAAAGAATATTCTGATATCATCAGGATGACCAATATAAGAATAATGGGTATATTAGAAGAAAAAGATAGGGAAAAAGGGAATGGAAAACATATTGAAACAAATAATCAATGAGAACTTTCCAAGGCTGTGGAAAAAGTTATAGCCTCAAATCCAAGAAGCAAACAGAATGCTGAGTTACCTCAACTCAAACAGACCAACTCCAAGGCCCATCATAATGAAATTATCACAAATCAGTGACAAAGAAAGAATTCTCAAGGCAACTAGGGAGAAGAAGAATATAATATATAAAGGAAGGCCCATAAGGCTATCATCAAATTTCTCAGCAGAAACTCAACAAGTCAGAAAGGAGTAGACTACAACATTTAAAGTACTAAAAGAAAGAATACTATATCCATCAAAGCTATCCTTCAATATGAAGGGGAAATAAAAACATTTACAGACATATAGAAGCTGAGGAAATTTATCACTAAAAAACGCCCACTACAGGAAATATTAAAAAGGGTTATCTGACCGGATACAAAGAACAAAACAAAATAAAACTACAAGTTAAAATTTAAGAAAACCACATTAAAAAATAAGATAATCTGTGACAAAAATAACATAAAAGGGGAGAGAATAAAGATCAAAAGTAGCAAAAAAGGATGGAGTGCAGAAGCAGTCATAAGATAATGGACTCGAATAAATATGATAATTTTTCTTTTAATAACCTAATGATAACCACCCCTGAAAATGCCACTAATGAAACACATAGCTTAGAAAAAGAAGAAACAGAAGATAAAAGTATGAAATACCACCAAACAAAAACAAATGACAAAAACAAAAAGGAGAACCAAATAGGACACAAATCTATCAGAAAGCAGTGTATAAAATGGCAAAAAGAAATCCTCAAGTGTCAATAATCACACTAAATGCAAATGGATTGAATTCACCAATAAAGAGGCACAGAGTAGCAGATGAATCAAGATAAGCAAAACCCAACAGTATGCTGTCTTCAAGAGACACATCTAAACTACAAGGATAAAAATTGATTCAAAGTGAAAGGTTGGAAGAATGATTCTCCAAGTAAATAATATCCAAACAAAAGCAGGTATAGCCATATTCATATCTGATAGTGCTGACTACAAGACAACAAAGGCAACCAGAGACAAAGATGATCATTTCATAATGATAAAAAAGACATTTTATAAAAAAAATAAAATACTTCTTAATATATATGCAACAAACCAGGGAGCACCAATATATAAGACATCTACTAACTGATCTAAAAGCACAAACCAAAAGAAATATAATTATATTTGGAGACTTCAATACACCATTGATGACTTTAGATTGTTCATTGAAACAGAAAATCAATAAAACAATATCAGCATTAAATGAAACACTAGAACAAATAGACATCTTCAGGACATTTCTTCCCAAAATATCAAAGTAACTTTTTTCTCCAGTGTACATAAAACATTCTCAAGAAAAAAACATATACTGGACCACAAAACTAACATCAACAAATTCAGAAAGATTGAAATTATACTAAGCATATTCTCCAACCATAAGGATTTGAAACTAGAATTCAACTGCAAAGATGAAATAAACACACCCACGAAAATGTGAAAATTAAACAACATACTTCTGAAAAATGAATGGGTCAAAGAAGAAATCAAAAGATGGGAAAATGACAACACAACATATCAGAATCTCTGGGATACAGCAAAAGCAGTAATAAGAGGGAAGTTCATATCATTACAGGCTTATATGAAAAAACAAGAGAGAACCCAAGTAAACAACTTAACATCACATCTTAAGGAATGAGAAAAAGAAGAACAAAACAACCCAAACCAGCAGAAGAAAGGAAATAAAATTTAGAGCAAAAATAAATGAAATAGAGAATAGAAAAACTATAAAAATAATTAATACAACAAAGAGTTGGTTCTTTGAAAAGATCAATAAAATCAACAAACCTCTGACAAGACTCACTAAGGAAAAAAGAGAAAGGACTCATATAAACAAAATCCAAAATAAAAGAGGAGAAATTACCACAGATATCATAAATATACAAAGAATTATTGTAGAATACTATAAAGAATTATATGCCACCAAATTCAACAATATAGAAGAAATGGATAAACTTCTAGAACAATACAATATTCCTAGACTGAATCACAAAGAAGTAGAGAGCCTAAATAGACTGATAAACAGAAAGAAAAGAGAAATAACTATCAAAAACCTCCCCAAAAATAAAAGTCCAGGGCCATATGGCTATACTAGTGAATTTTACCAAACATTCAAATAGATTTGGTTTCTATCCTTCTCAAAGTCTTCCAAATAATTGAAGAAGAAGCAATACTTCCAAACACATTTTATGAGTCCAACATAACCCTCATATCAAAACCTGGCAAGGACCACACAAAGGAAGAAAACAACAGACCAATATTTCTAATGAATATAGATTCAGAAATCCTAAACAAAATACTAGAAAATTGAATACAACAACATATTCAAAAAATAATACATCATGATCAAGTGAGATTCATCGCAGAAACACAAGGATGGTTCAACATACGTTAAACGATTAATATAATACACTGTGTCAACAAAACAAAGAACAAAAACCATATGATTTTATCAATAGATGCAGAAAAAGGCATTCAATAAAATACAACACCATTTTATGTTTAATACCTCAACAAAATGAGTATAGAAGGAAAATTCCTCAACATAATAAAGGCCATTTGTGACAAACCATCAGCTAACCTCATACTAAATGGTAAAAAGTTGAAAACTTTTCCTTTAACATCAGAAACAAGACAAAGCTGCCCCCTCTATTCAACATAGTGCTGGAAGTTCTAGCCAGAGCAATCATAAAAGAGAAAGAAATAAAAGGCATTCATATTGGGAAAGAAAAAGTAAAGGTTTCACTTTTTGCAGATGATATGATCCTGTACATCGAAAATCCCAAAGACTCCACAGAAAGGCTATTAGACACAATAAACCAATACAGTAAGGTCACAGAATACAAAATTAATATGCAGAAGTCTATTGCTTTCTTATATGCCAACAATGAAATCTCAGAAAAAGAACTTTAAAAAATAATCACCTTTATAGTTGCAAAAAAAATAAATAAAATATCTACAAATAAACATAACAAAGAATGTAAAGGACCTGTACACTGAAAACTACAAAGCATTATTATAGGAAATCAAAAAAGACACAATGAAATGGAAAAAGATTCCTTGTTTGTGGATAGAAAGAATAAATAAAGTTAAAATGGGTGTTTTATCCAAAGCAATATAAAAAGTTAATGCTATTCCCATCAACATTCCAAAGTCATTTTTTAAAGAAATTGAACAAAAAATTATCAGGTTTATATGAAACCAGAAAAAAGCTTGAATAACCAAAGTAATTTTAAGAGGGAAAATTAAAAATGCTAGAGGCATTGCAATACCTGACTTCAAACTATACTACAGAGACATGATAATTGAATAGCATGTTACTGGCAGGAAAATAGACACACAGACCAATAGAACAGAATAGAAAACCCCAAAATGAAACCACATATATATGGTCAAATCATCTTTGATAAAGGAGCCAAAACCACACAATGGAGAAAAGAAAACCCCTTCAATATATGGTGCTGGGAAAACTAAAAAGCCACATGCAAAAGAATGAAACTCAACTACAGTTTTCCTCCTTGTACAAAAATTAATTCTAAATGGATCAAAGAAATAAATCTAATATCTGAAACAATAAATTACATAGAAGAAAAAATAGGTACTAAACTCATGGACCTTGGCAGTAGAGAACATTTTATGAATTTGAACCCAAAGGCAAGCAAAGTAAAGGCAGAGATAAATTAATGGGACTTCATCAAACTAAGAAGCTTTTGCACAGCAAAAGAAACTGTCAACAAAACAAATAGACAGTCAACTAAATGGAAGATGATATTTTCAAACAACAGCTCAGAGAAGGGGCTAATAACCAAAATATATAAAGAACTCACAAAACTCAGCAATAAACAAGCAAACAATCCAATAAAAAATGGTAAGAGGATATGAACAGACACTTCTCTCAAGAAGAAATATAAATGATCAACAGATAAAAGAAAAGATGCTCATCTTCATTAGCTATCAGAGAAATGCAAATCAAAACTAATGTGAGATACCACCGCACACCTGTTAGATCAGCTATTATCAACAAGACAGGTAATGACAAGTGCTGGAAAGGCAGTGGAGAAAAAGGAACTCTCATTCACTGTTGGTGAGAATGTAAAGTAGTACATCCATTATGAAAAAAGGTATCATGGCTCCTCAAAAAATTAAGAATAGAACTACCATATGACCCAGCAATCTCTCTACTGGGTATATACCCACAAAACTTGGAAACATGGGTACATAAAGAAACATGCACCTGCATGTTTATTGCAGCATTGTTCTCAGTGGCCAAGGTATGAAAACAGCCAAAATGCCCTTCAATAGAGGATTGGATAAAGAAGATGTGGTTCATACATACAATGAAATACTACTCAGCCATAAGAAATGATGACATAGTATTATTTATGACAACGTGGATGAAACTTGCTAACATTATACTGAGTGAAATAAGTAAATCAGAAAAAGACAAGAACTGTATAATTCTATACATAGGTGAAACACAAAATTCAGACTCATGGACATAGATGAACATTCAGTGGTTACCAGGGGAGGGGAAGAGAGAAAAGGGAAGTGGGTGGGGGAAACAGGAGGGGCTTAAAGAAAAACAAAATATAGGTTGACAGAAGATGACTTGACTTTGGGTGATGAGTATACAGCATAATCGATCGTCTAAATGATGTGCAGATTTTTTTTCTAAATGTACTCTGACCAATGTCACCCTGTTAAATTTGTCTAAATAAATAAAATAGTTATTTAAAAAATTTTGAGTAAATAATAATAAAAAAGGATTTTAATAGGAAAAAATGCTCTTACATGGGCATGCTTAGCTATACATAAAATTAAGATCAGCCTGACCAGACAGTGGGGCAGTGGATAGAGCATTGGACTGGAATGTGGAGGGGCCCAGGTTCAAGACCGCAAGGTCGCCAGCTTGAGCGTGGGCTCATCTGGTTTGAGCAAAAGCTCACCAGCTTGAGTTCAAGGTCGCTGCCTCGAGCAAGGGGTTACTTGGTCTGCTGAAGGCCCATGGTCAAGGCACATATGAGAAAGCAATCAATGAACAACTAAGGTGTCAAAATGGAAAACTGATGATTGATGCTTTCATCTCTCTCCATTCCTGTCTGTCCGTCCCTATCTATCCCTCTCTCAGACTCTCTCTTTGTGTCTCTGTAAAAAAATAAATAATTTAAAAAATAAAAAATTAAGATCATTGAAAACTTCTGCTTAATTTATATCAATAAATCTTTATGCAGACAATAATAGTAGCTTACTTATAATAAGCATTTAACTAGTTCTTTAAGGATTTTAAATTTTTTGCCTTAACTCTTTTTTAAAAATGTGATATAGTTTGATGCTATCACTTAAAATATTAATTCTATGCTTCTTTTTGCTAGTTTTTTTAATGTCTTTTTTCCTGGCTTTTTCTAAATTCATTATGATTTGTCTCCATTTACTGCTTACTATCATTTCCCTTGACCATCAATACTATTTTATGGGAAAACCTATTCATTTCTGTCTTCAAGGTATGTATTTGCATTTTCTTCAACACTACTCTTTTTTGTCCATCTCCATTTTTTATTTGTATCTCAGATGAGAAGCTCTTAGTTTAGAAAAATAGAGTGAGGAAGAGGGAGAAAAAGGAAGAAAAAACAACTTAATTGAACTTGAACAAAAAAAGCTGTCAAACAGACGCTTCTATTTACTGCACAAATTGCACTGATGAATCTTTTGGTTGGATTCAAGCTATTTATCATGGAGTAAAACTTCCAGGCCAGACAGTCACAGTTCTGTGAAGCCAGCATGCAAGAGTGACTAAAATAATAGGAACTAGTGTGTTGATTTGTTTATATCCATCTATAAAACAAATATTAAACCCTGTAACTGCTTTACTTATCTTCCCTTGCCACTTTTTTGAATAATAATTAGTGATGCCGTTGCCACATCCTAACACAGAGCATTTTCCTGCATGACATGATCTTCACATACCCACATATCTAGATATCTTATACATATAAAAGCACAAGTAAGAGTTGATGCTCAAGTATGCTTTAATGCCATGTTAAATCACTTATATCAAGATAACTGCAGACATAAATTATTGTTCTGGGATCAGTTAGATTCACAGATTTATTGTCCTCAAGGTTTACTGATTTACTTTTTAAATTTTTACTAAAATCTAACCTTATAGAGAAAGGACATTAACCATATTCTTCCCTCAGAGTCTCTAAGAAAAAGCAATTTCCCTGTGCAAAAAGTGAAAGCTGCTATTAAGAATACTATTTATATTCAAAGATTCTAGCAATTGTTTAAGTATATGATCTTTTTGTAAAGTTACTAAGATTTGACATTTTAAGGCTATATTAACTTTTTGTAGAAGTTTGTTTTTTTCCTATACATAGTTTTAAACTTTTTTCTTTTAGCATAAAACATATAAACCCCATTTATCTCTCTGATTATGGAACTAATACAGAAAGTAGTTGCCTGCATTATTCAATTATGAGAGTGAAAAGAATAAATACTATATATCAGGAGATATTTTAAAATACTACATTATTTAAGAAAACATGTTATTTACTTCATAAGTCTGGTAGATAAGCAGCTGATAAAGAAAAGCTTAGCCTGACCAGGCGGAGGTGCAGTGGATAGAGGATCAGACAGGGACACAAAGGAACTAGATTCAATACCCCGATGTCACCAGCTTGAGTGCGGGCCCATCTGGCTTGAGTAAAAGCTCGCCAGCTTTGGTCCAAGGTCGCTGGCTCGAGGAAGGGGTTACTTGGTCTGCTGAAAGCCTGTGGTCAAGACACATATGAGAAAGTAATTGAGAAATAACTAAGGTGTCGCAATGGCAATGAAAAACTGATGATTTATGCTTCTCTTTCTGTTCTTGTCTGACTCTCTCTGTCCCTGTAAAAAAAAAGAAAAGCTTAAAAAAGATAACATTTTGGGAATAGTATGTTATAATAACAAGAAACAAGCCAAGGCTAATATGCATATCAACAATTGCTGTGAGGCAAAATATACAGAAACAATTATTTCATATACACACATCTGCATATCATTACAATGTGTCCGTAAAGTCATGATGCACTTTTGATCGTGTGACCAGTCAAAAGTGCACCATGAAAACACTACATAATGATAAAGGGAACAATTCAACAGGAAGATATAACCATTATAAATATCTACACACCAAATATAGGAGCCCCAACATACATAAAGCAGACTTTGATAGATTTAAAGGGCGAGATTTACAGCAATACTATCATAGTAGGGGATTTCAATACCCCACTAACAACACTGGATAGATCCACAAGAAAAAAAAATTAATAAAGAAACAGCAGACTTAAAGGATACACTACATCAACTCAATTTAATAGAAATCTTCAGAACTTTTCACCCTAAAGCAGTAGAATATACATTCTTCTCAAGCGTTCATGATACATTTTCTAGGATAGACCACATGTTAGGACACAAAAAATTGTCTCAATAAATTTAAGAAGATTGAAATCATATCAAGCATTTTCTCTGATCATAATGCCATGAAACTAGAAATTAACCACAAAAGAAAAACAGAAAAATACTCAAACACCTGGAAACTAAATAGCATGATATTAAATAATAAATGGATTAACAATGAGATCAAAGAAGAAATAAAAAAGTTTCTAGAAACAAATGATAATGAGCATACATCAACTCAAAATTTATGGGACACAGCAAAGCAGTACTGAGAGGGAAGTTCATTGCACTACAGGCATATCAAAAGATGCTAGAAAAAGCTCAAATATGCAACCTGACCCGGCAGCTAAAAGAACTAGAAAAACAACACCAAATGAAGCCCAGGACAAGTAGAAGGAAGGAAATAATAAAAAGCAGAGCAGAAATAAATGACATAGAGGCTAAGGAAACAATACAGAGGATCAATGAAACCAGAAGCTGGTTCTTTGAAAAGGTAAACAAGATTGAAGAACCTTTACTACACTCACCAAGAAAAAAAGAGAGAGTTCTCAAATAAATGAAATTAGAAAGGACAGTGGAGAAATAACAACTGATACAACAGAAATGCAAAGCATTGTAAGAAAATACTATGAAGAACTATATGCCAAAAAATTAGACAATCTAGGTGAAATGCACAAATTTCTAGAATCATATAAACTTCCAAAAATCAATCTGGAAGAATCAGAACATCTAAACAGAACAATTTCAGCAAATGAGATGGAAAAAGTTATCAAAAAACTCCAAAAAAAGAAATGTCCTGGGCCTGATGGCTTCACATGTGAATTCTATCAAAAATTCAAAGAACTAACTCCTATCCTCCTCAAGCTATTTCAAAAAATTCAAGAGGAAGGAAAACTTCCAAACTTCTTTTATGAGGCAAGCATAATTCTGATCCCATAACCGGGCAAAGACAACACAAAGAAAGAAAATTATAGGCCTATATCCCTGATGAATTTAGATGCTAAAATTCTCAACAAAATATTAGCCAACCGGATCCAGCAATATATGAACAAAATCATACACCACGATCAAGTGGGATTTATTCTGGAGAGGCAAGCCTGGTTCAATATTCGAAAATCAATCAATGTGATTCATCACATAAACAAAAGGTAGGACAAAAATCACATCATAATTTCAATAGATGCAGAAAAGGCATTTGATAAAATCCAGCACCCATTCATGCTTAAAACTCTCAGTAAAGTGGGAATACAAGGAACATTCCTTAACATGATAAAGGCTATCTACGACAAACCTACAGCAAACATTATACTAAATGGACAAAAATTAAAAGCAATCCCCTTAAGATCAGGAACCAGGCAGAGTTGCCCACTTTTACCACTCTTATTCAACATAGTTCTGGAAGTCCTAGCTATAGCAATCAGACAAGAAGAAGAAATAAAAGACATCCAAATTGGAAAAGAAGAAGTAAAACTGTCATTATTTGCAAATGATATGATATTGTATATAGAAAACCCTAATGTCTAAGTCAAAAAACTACAGGACCTTATAAATGAATTCAGCAAGGTGGCAGGATATAAAATTAATACTCAGAAATCAGAGGCATTTCTATATACAAACAATGAACTATCAGCAAAAGAATTAAGGAAACAATCCCCTTCACTATTGCAGCCAAAATAATAAAATACCTAGGAGTAAATTTAACCAAGTAGGTTAAGGACCTGTCCTCGGAAAATTATAAAACATTGATAAAAAAAATCAAAGAAGATACAAACAAGTGGAAGCATATATTGTGCTCTTGGCTGGGAAGAATAAGGATCATTAAAATGTCTATATTACCTAAAGCAATTTATAAATTTAATGCAATACCAATTAAAATACCAATGACATACTTCAAAGATATAGAAAACATATTTCAAAAATCTATATGGAACCAAAAAAAGAACACGAATAGCCTCAGCAATCTTAAAAAGAATAAATAAAGCAGGAGGTATCACTCTTCCAGATATCAAGGTTTACTACAAGGCCATTATACTCAAGACAGCCTGGTACTGGCATAAGAACAGGCACATTGATCAATGGAACAGAACAGAGAACCCAGAAATAAACCCACAGCTTTATGGACAACTGATATTTGACAAAGGAGGAAAGAACATACAATGGAGTAAAGACAGCCTCCTTAACAAATGGTGTTGGGAAAATTGGACATCTACCTGTAAAAAAAAGAAACTAGACCATCAACTTACACCATTCACAAAAACAAATTCAAAATGGATAAAAGACTTAAACATAAGCCGTGAAACTATAAGCTGTAAGGGAAAAACAAGAACAAGGGAAAATTCCATATGACCTTTCATATGACCTTTAGGGTTTGTGTGACAGAACTAGATAAACTGCACCCTAAATGTCTTGTGTGACAAGAACTAGATAAACTGCACCCTGCTGTAAACAGATAAGGACCTTGCTCAAACCCACCTAATGGGAAACCGCTTGCTCAAGGCAAATACCTAAATCCCCGGCCCCCGCCCTTTCCTAAAAAGTAAAGTATAAAACTGCTGTGAGAGTGCTGTATAGGGTGCCTGGCAGCCTACCTGCCTAGTGCCCGCTTGCGAGTGTACTAAACTCTTTTTTTTGTTTGTAATAAACTTTTCCTTCTACTTGTACTCCTGGTCTTAGAGTCTTAGTGGTGCGTCTTCAGTTAACATTTGGAGGTTCCACCGAGATCCAATCTCCTCGGAGATCACCGGACGGACGCCCACTTTTGGTAAGTGAAACTGGCGGTGGCTGTCAGGCAGGGACGTGAGTCTCTCCTGACTGCGACAGACAGACGTGTCAGGGGGTCGCAGGCCACAACTCTGGGGGACGCCTCGGAGTGTGCGGATGACCAAGGACGCTTGGAAGTCCATCTGCTGTCTCAGACAGAATCTGTAATTTCGTTGCCAGTTTCTAACCGAGCTCATAGGTCCGGACCAATAGACTTAGTTTTATTTTTATTTTGCCGTTCGCGGCGCAGCCGGCTTTGTCTGTCTGTCTCTGTTACTGTGTTTCTGTTACTGTCTTCTTTGTTGCTTTCTTTTTGTCTCTCTATTTCTTTGAGACTAACATGGGGCAAGGGTCATCGACCCCACTGTCCCTGACTTTGTCTCATTGGTCTAAAGTTAATGCCCGAGCCCATAACTTGTCTCTCCTAGTTAAGAAGCGCAAGTGGCAGACTTTCTGTACCTCCGAATGGCCCACCCTTGGAGTAGGTTGGCCAACCACCAGAACTTTTCATAAGGACACCATACAGGCGGTCAAAACAATTGTTTTCAGTCCAGGACCTCATAGTCATCCGGATCAACAGCTTTATATTTGGGTTTGGGAAGACCTGGCGAACGACCCTCCTCCTTGGGTACAACCTTTCCTTCCTCCCCCTACACCCTCCCTTCCAATAACTCTCTCCACCACCCCGGACCCCTCTAGACCTGCTCCAACTCATCCGAACAGCTGCTCTATGCTCCCACTCAAACCCCCAGTGCCAGCGGTGCCTGCTCCATCCCTCTATCCCTCTCTCCCCTCCCCTGTTCTCCCTGAATCTCAAACTGACCTTATTCTTTTTGATTCAGAGTTCCCGCCTCCCTATCCTAGGGGTGCCCCCACCGGTGCTGCTGGTCCTCAGCCTGGGGCCTCACATCAGGGTGATCAGGGACCATCAGTAGGAGGTCCGGCCCAGGGCACCCGGAGCCGGAGAGCACAGACTCCAGATGACTGCTCTCCAGATGACGTGGCCATCACCCTGCCCCTCCGGTCTTTCGGACCCCCTGTCCCTGATGGACAAGGGGGGGAACATGCCGGCACTTCAGTATTGGCCCTTCTCTTCCCTCAGACCTATACAATTGGAGAAACAATAATCCACCTTTTTCAGAGGACCCTGCCAAACTTACTGACCTTCTCGAATCTCTTATGTTTTTCCATCAGCCCACTTGGGATGACTGCCAACAACTTTTAGGTATCCTCTTCACCTCAGAAGAAAGGGACTGGATTCTCCTTGAGGCCAGAAAATTAGTTCCTGGACCTGATGGTCGCCCTACTCAACTCCCCAACCTTATAGATGAGGCTTTTCCCCTGAGGCGGCCTAACTGGGACCCTAATACGCCTGAAGGTAGGCAGCAACTCTTACTCTATCGCCAGACTCTGATGATGGGTCTCCGAGCGGCGGCGAGACGCCCCACTAATTTGGCTAAGGTAAGAGAAGTAACTCAAGGGCCAGAGGAATCCCCATCCAGATTCTTAGAAAGACTAATAGAAGCCTATAGGAGGTACACCCCTTTCGACCCTGAGTCTGAAGAACAGAGAGGGGCACTGGCTATGGCTTTTATAGGGCAGTCAGCTACTGACATTCGGAGGAAGCTCCAGAGAATAGATGGGTTACAGGATATGGCTCTGAGAGACTTAGTCAAAAAAGCTGACAAAGTTTATTACAAAAGGGAGACAGCAGAAGAGAAGGAACAAAGATTAGAGAAAGAGCGTGAAGAATTAGAGAATAAGAGAGATAAACGAAGGAATAAAGAGTTAACTAAAATTTTGGCTACCATAGTAGGAAAACAGGACAGAAAAGGAAAGAATAGTACCTCGGGCTCGCGCCAAAGGCCAAGACTGGGGCCTAACCAATGTGCCTACTGTAAAGAAGAAGGGCACTGGGTAAAAGACTGCCCCAAGAAAAAGAAGAAAGCTGAAGAGGTTCTTGCCTTAGGAGATTAGGGGCGTCGGAGTTCGGACCCCCTCCCCGAACTCAGGGTAACATTCAACGTGGAGGGGACACCAATCGACTTTGAGGTAGATACAGGAGCAGTTTACTCCGCCTTGCAGAGCCCGCTGGGACCCCTTTCAAACAAAAAATCTTTAGTCCAAGGGGCAAATGGATGCCAGCATAGGTCATGGACAACTAAAAGGACAATGGACCTGGGGAAAGGAAAAGTACAGCATTCCTTTCTGGTCATACCAGAATGCCCCGCCCCGCTGCTGGGGAGACATCTGCTTACCAAGTTAGGGGCAAGTATTGACTTCAAACCTCAGGGGCCAGAAGTAAGATTCAGTAACCCTCTTGTCAGTCAGCCTGTTGTGACCATGCTGACCTTGTCTGCTGAAGATGAATATAAACTATATGAAGCCCCTACCCCCGGACCCCATTCGACAACAGACAGATGGCTCCAGAGCTTCCCAGAAGCCTGGGCAGAAACGGCAGGGCCAGGGTTAGCAGTACAAAGGCCTCCGATAGTAGTATATTTAAAGCCCTCCGCCACCCCCGTAAGGGTCAGACAATACTACATGAATAAGGAGGCCCGGGAAGGCATCAGGCCTCATATCCAGAGGCTGCTAGGACAAGGGATCCTAAGGCATTGCCAATCAGAATGGAACACCCCCTGCTGCCAGTGAAGAAACCAGGGACGGGGGATTATAGACCAGTCCAGGATTTAAGAGAGGTTAACAGTAGGGTGATAGACATACATCCAACGGTCCCAAATCCTTACAACCTCCTCAGTACCCTCAGTCCTGACAGGAAGTGGTATACAGTGCTGGACCTGAAGGATGCCTTCTTCTGCTTGCGCCTGCATGAGGACAGCCAATCCCTGTTTGCTTTCGAATGGACTGACCCTGAGAATGAACTCAGCGGACAGCTAACATGGACACGGCTACCCCAGGGCTTCAAGAACTCTCCTACCATCTTTGACGAAGCGCTGCATCAGGACTTGAGTGCCTACCGGGCCTCCACCCCTGAGGTAACTCTGTTACAGTATATTGATGATCTGTTACTTGCAGCCACCACCATAGAGCAATGCAAACAGGGAACTGAGAAGCTGCTGGTCGAACTGGCCAAACTGGGATACCGAGCATCTGCCAAGAAGGCCCAGATCTGTCAACCCGAGGTCACCTTCCTGGGCTACTCTCTCCGAGACGGTAAGAGATGGCTAACTGAGGCCAGGAAAAAGACTGTTACTCAAATCCCGCCCCCGAAAAACCGGAAGGGCCTCAGGGAATTCTTAGGCACAGCAGGTTTCTGCAGACTGTGGATACCCGGCTTTGCCGCATTAGCTGCCCCTCTGTACCCCCTGTTAAAGGATGGAACTGAGTATACATGGGGAAATGAACAGCAAAAGGCCTTTGACCAAATCAAAAGAGCACTGTTATCAGCCCCAGCCTTGGCACTCCCCAACATAGAGAAACCATTCACTCTCTATGTAGATGAAAAAGAAGGGATAGCTAAAGGAGTACTGACTCAGTCTCTGGGACCCTGGAAGCGACCAGTAGCCTACCTCTCTAAAAGGTTAGACGCAGTCGCAAAAGGGTGGCCAGGGTGTCTACGAGTGATTGCCGCTGTAGCCCTACTGGTAAAAGATGCTGACAAACTGACTCTGGGCCAGAAATTGACTATTGTCGCCCCCCATCCTCTGGAGAGCATAATCAGACAACCTCCGGACCGCTGGCTAACTAATGCCCGCATTACTCATTACCAGAGCCTCCTGTTAGATAAAGACAGGATCACCTTCGGCTCTCCAACTGTTTTAAACCCAGCCACCCTGCTACCCAAGGAAGAGGGGGAAACTGTCCACCATCAGTGCAGGGATATCCTAGCCGAGGAGACTGGGATTCGAAAGGATTTATGGGACACACCATTGCCACAATCTGACTTAATTTGGTACACTGATGGGAGCAGTTTTCTGTGCGAAGGAGAACGCAGAGCTGGGGCTGCAGTAGTAGACAAGGAAAAAGTAATCTGGTCAGAGAGACTTGCCCCAGGAACCTCAGCCCAAAAAGCAGAGCTAATAGCTCTAACAAAAGCCCTAGAACTGGCCAGTGGTAAACGGGCCACCGTCTACATGGACAGCAGGTATGCGTTTGCCACTGTACATGTGCATGGGGCAATTTACAAAGAAAGGGGCCTGCTCACGTCAGCAGGTAAAGATATTAAACATAAACAAGAAATCCTAGCCCTCTTAGATGCTGTCATGCTCCCACGGGAGCTGGCCATTGTCCATTGCCCTGGGCACCAGAAAGGGCAGGACCCAGTAGCCAAAGGCAACAGGAGGGCGGATGAAGAGGCACGAGCGGTAGCCATGAGGACTGCCTCCAACATCCTCGCCATAGAAGCAGAGCCATCCTCCACCTCGACCCACCTAAAGGAACCTGAGGATATTCAGATGTTCCTCCAGATGGCCCACCGTCTCACCCACCTTGGGACTGATAAACTAGTACAACTGCTCCAGGATGATAAGACATTAACCTCCTCTGAAAAGAGGCTAATGGCAAAGGAGGTAATAGAAGCCTGCAAGGCCTGCCAGATAGTAAATGCCTACCCAGCCAACGGAACCAGTGGAACTCGTCTCCGAGGCACCAGACCGGGCCAATATTGGGAAGTAGACTTCACCGAGGTAAGACCTGCCAAGTATGGACTAAGGTATCTCTTAGTGTTTGTAGACACCTTTTCAGGATGGGTAGAAGCCTTCCCTACCAAACATGAGACAGCGGCGGTAGTAATTAAGAAGATCATGGAAGAAATCTTTCCCAGGTTTGGCCTTCCAAAGGTAATAGGGTCTGACAATGGACCGGCGTTTGTGGCCCAGGTAAGCCAGGGGATAGCCAAAATATTGGGGATTAATTGGAAACTTCATTGTGCTTATAGACCCCAGAGTTCAGGACAGGTAGAGAGAATGAATAGGACGATTAAAGAGACCCTAACTAAATTAGTCATAGAAACTGGCCATAGAGATTGGGTAATGCTCCTACCATATGCTCTTTTCCGGGCACGGAATACCCCTTCCGCCAAAACTAACCTGACTCCCTTTGAAATACTCTTTGGAACCCCACCGCCCATTCGGGATTTATCCCCCTCTGACATGAATATCCCGAATACACCCTTGTCTGTTAGGTTACAGGCCCTAGCCAAAGTGCAACATTGCCTGTGGAAGCAGTTATCTGACCTTTACCAGCCGGCAGGAGACGGAACCCCGCATCGTCACCAGGTTGGGGACTACGTCTACGTCCGGAGACACCAGCACCGTACACTCGAACCTCGCTGGAAGGGACCCTACCAGGTCCTCCTCATCACCCCCACTGCTGTAAAGGTCGATGGCATCGCTGCTTGGACCCATGCTTCGCATCTCAAGCCTGCTCCTGCTCCTGATGACCAATGGACAGTGGAGAAAACGGACAGCCCCCTCAAGCTGCGTGTTCGCCGCCGCAACGAATCCTCATCAGCCAACCCGGCAGACATGGACGGTCGTAATAAGAACATTGCTTGGAAATGCGGAGGACCAGAAGCCTTCTATTGTAAGGCTTGGGGTTGTGAGACTACTGGGACGACTCACTGGAGGCCCGCATCCTCCTGGGATTGGATCAGGGTTGTGCGAGTAACTCAAAAAGAAGCAGGAATCAAAAACTCCCGGTGTCTACCCAGAGGGGTCCCTAGCCAGAGACCAGGGATGGGTAATAGACGACCAGGCATTTGGATAGGTGAAGGACCTTGTCTTAACTTTACCTGCAACCCGTTAAATATTACCTTCACTCAGCATGGAAGAAAACAGGACAATACCTGGATAAAAGGTAGACAATGGGGGTTAAGGATGTATGTGCCAGGTCCAGACATTGGTGTAACATTTAAAATCAGACTTCAGCTAAGTACTACCAAGGGAAGTCCAATAGGACCTAGACAGATGGCGCTACTTGAATCTGCCATTACACAGGACTTAAAAGCTATAGAGCAATCTATAGAGGCTTTAGAGAAGTCACTAACTTCCCTATCTGAGGTAGTATTACAGAATAGGCGAGGCCTAGACTTGTTATTTCTGAGAGAAGGTGGACTATGTGCTGCCCTAAAGGAGGAATGCTGCTTCTATGCTGATCACACCGGAGTAGTACGAGATTCTATGAGTAAGCTGAAAGAAAGGCTGAAAGCAAGGGAGAAAAGGCTACAAGATCAGCAAGGATGGTTTGAAGGGTGGTATTCTAAATCACCCTGGTTAACAACCCTCATCTCCACCTTGGCAGGGCCCCTTATAGTATTACTTCTAGTTGTCACTGTCGGACCCTGTGTCCTGAATAGGCTAACCACTTTCTTGCAAGGGCAGATAGGAGCAGTAAAATTAATGATAGTACGACAGCATTATGAAAGACTAGTTGAAAACACTAATCTCTAGGATTAGAGATATACAGAACAAGAGGGGGAAATGTAAGGGAAAAACAAGAACAAGGGAAAATTCCATATGACCTTTCATATGACCTTTAGGGTTTGTGTGACAGAACTAGATAAACTGCACCCTAAATGTCTTGTGTGACAAGAACTAGATAAACTGCACCCTGCTGTAAACAGATAAGGACCTTGCTCAAACCCACCTAATGGGAAACCGCTTGCTCAAGGCAAATACCTAAATCCCCGGCCCCCGCCCTTTCCTAAAAAGTAAAGTATAAAACTGCTGTGAGAGTGCTGTATAGGGTGCCTGGCAGCCTACCTGCCTAGTGCCCGCTTGCGAGTGTACTAAACTCTTTCTTTTGTTTGTAATAAACTTTTCCTTCTACTTGTACTCCTGGTCTTAGAGTCTTAGTGGTGCGTCTTCAGTTAACAAAGCATCTTAGAAGAAAACATAGGCAGCAAGCTTTCCTACATCTGTAGCAGCAATATATTTGCCGATTTATCTCCACCGGCAAATGAAATAAAAGCCAAGATAAACAAATGGGACTATATCAAACTAAAAAGTTTTTGCACAGCTAAAGACAATAAGAACAGAATAAAAAGACAAACCACACAATGGGAGAACATATTCGACAGCACGTCTGATAAGGGATTAATAACCAAAATTTATAAAGAACTTATAAAACTCAACACCAGGAAGACAAACAATCCAATCAAAAAATGGGCAAAAGAAATGAATAGAAATTTCTCCAAAGAAGACATACAGATGGCCAAAAGACATGAAAAAATGCTCAACATCACTAATCATTAGAGAAATGCAAATTAAAACCACAATGAGATATCACCTCACACCAGTCAGAATGGCACTCATCAGCAAAACAACACAGAATAAGTGCTGGTGAAGATGCGGAGAAAAGGAAACCCTTCTGCACTGCTGGTGGGAATTCAGACTGGTGCAGCCACTGTGGAAAACAGTTTGGAGATTCCTCAAATATTAAAAGTCGAACTGCCTTTTGACCCAGCTATCCCACTTTTAGGAATATACCCTAAGAACACCGTAACACTGTTCGAAAAGAAGAAATGAGCCCCCATGTTCATGGCAGCATTGTTCACAATAGCGAAGATCTGGAAACAGCCCAAGTGTCTGTTAGAAGACGAGTGGATTAAAAAGCTTTGGTACATATATACTATGGAATTTTACTCAGTCATAAGAAATGATGACATCGGATCATTTACAACAAAATGGATGTACTTTGATAACATTATACAGAGTGAAATAAGTAAATCAGAAAAAAAAACTGAGAACAGCATTATTTCATACATATGTTGGACATAAAAGTGAGACTATGAGACATGGACAAGAGTGTGGTGGTTACGGGGTGGGGGGAGGGAGGGGAGCGTGGGATAGGGAGAAGGGGAGGGGTACAGGGAAAACCAGATAGAAGGTGACAGAGGACAATTTGACTTTGGGTGATGGGTACACAACACAATTAAATGATAAAATAATCTGGAGATGTTTTCATTGTACATATGTACCTTGATTTATTGGTGTCACCCCATTAAAGTTAATAATAATAATAAAAAATGTGCACCATGACTTTACGGACACACTGTATTTGGGTTGTAGCTTAGAGAATTTGCCCCACAGAAATATGGTGAATATAAAAGCACTGTGTTTACCAATCAGACATCTAAAACAAACCATTTACCTTAGATCACAGATGTAAGTTTAGAGCACAGATGCAGTGCTAAAATGAAAGCACTGCTTTCCTTGCACCTCTAGGATAAAGCTTCAGTCATGCAACCAGAGGCAATAGATATATATGCACTGTTTCTGATGCTAATAAAATGCAGTCAGACATACCAACTAGAAATTATTTCTGTATTTCCTTACCACTCTATTTTGATTTCTTCTCTTCCTCTCTCTTCTTTTCTTTTGTGCTTCAATTAAATTTATCAGGATGGCATTGGTTAATAAAATTATACAGGTTTGGGGTGTATAATTAATTAGGTGATACCTGATCTGTATATTACATTGTGTGCCCACCATCCAAAGTAAAATCTTCTTCAGCCACCATATATTTGATCCCCTTTATCCCTTTTTTTTCTTAAATTTTAAAAATTTATTTATTTGAGAAAGAGAAAGAGAGAAGCGGAGAGGAGAAAGAAACATCAAATCCCATCTGTGTCTTGACCAGGCGAGCCCAGGGTTTTGAACTGGTGACCTCAGCGTTCCAGGTCATCGCTTTGTCCACTGCTCCACCACAGGTGAGGAGACACCCTTTATTCTACCCCAACCCTTCTTCCCTCTGGTAACCACCAAAATGTAGTATGTATCTGAATATTGTTTGTTTGTTTTGTTAATTTGTTGTTTTCAGTTTTATATCTCACATATGAGGGAAATCATATGGTTCTTAGCTTTTTCTGTATTTTTTCACCTAACATCTCTTGTCATTTTTTTCTTATCTCTCTCTCCCAACACCCTTCCTCCAAAAATGCTTCATATACCCCAGAGCTTTATATAACTCACTTTTTTCTAGTAAAATGCTATAGGTTACTGTTCTTGGGTAAGAAAAACTCAAGACTAAGAGTTGGATGAACTCTTACATATATTATCAAACAGATAATTCTCATTATCTGTTTCTGTTGGAAATGGGTTATAAAAGAGCAAAGTAACAAAACCTCTCAAAGAGATCTAAGTAAATATCCCCAGGATGCTCTGAAAGTTGAAAAATAACTACTATCAACAAACGTTAGGTACATAGAGTCATACTGCTTTTCATGAAAATGTGGTCTTAATTCAGCAGAAATAATATGCAACTTTTGGGGCAAAACAAACATGCTAAAACTAACAAAAGGGCACCCAGAAATAAAATACATTAAAAGCAAGAAACCCAGAGCTTGCAAAATCATTTAGAAGTCTATCATGTGTCTGTCTATAAATACATTAAAGTCCCACATCAAATAATGTCATGATTCCTACATTCATTTTCAAATATTATTTAATACACAGTGTGCTAGTCCACAGTCATTGATTACTTTAAAAAATCAGCTATTTATAAAAATAACACGCACAAAAAAATTGAAAGAGAAAAGTGAGTAAAAAAACCTTTACTCCAAAAAATACCTAGAACAAGAAATTATTGACATTAATATACTTTAACATATTTTACTTTTTAAAATTTACTAGTTTTTAAAGAAGTCTCTACTGCCAGATCACTCAATAAATATGTCTTATATTTTCTTGATGCATGATTTACTTTTATATTCACTTCTTTTTAGAAATCTAAATAGTTTCTTTTTACTATATTACTACTGTGTTTTTGTTTTTAAAAGTAAATAAGTACCACTTTTAAACATTTGTTGGTTTGACCTTTTTAGGATAATTTTTAAAGTATTCTGAAGTCCTGAGCATCACCAGGACATAGGGTGTGCTGCCCACACCCCTACCACTTCAGGTTAAAGCACTCATGCATGCCTTCAGTTGAGTAAAACCTGCTGCCAGTTCACAACTGAATCCCTCCCTTAGAGCTGCCATTGGCCCAAGCAAGCTGCTTCACCCTAGCTTGAAACCTCTTCTCAGTTCCTGATATGTGTGTGGGTACAAAGCCTCAGTGCTTTTGTTTCAACTCACAATTCTGAGGGCCACCTGGTAGCAGAACACCTCCCACCCCACCTTCAGTAATTGTAGTTCCTATACAAGATCCTGCTTCTATCATTCCCCCTCTGTAGACAAGGCCCACCGCAGGTGAGGACAATGGAGCCACAGAGACCTGACTCTGGGGACAAAGTTCAGTGATGCAAATTTACTTTATTCAGGAAGTAAACTAGCTTATATACATGGGTTCAGCCAATAGAATGTTATAGTAGGGCAAATGGCCAGAAAAGGTCAGGAGGCTGCCTGGCTGGTGCTGAATCATTTCCGTATAGTGGGCGAGCTTTCTTCCTGGGTGTTCACAGGAGGAATTAACCTTCTGGAGTGTTCTCACAGCATAGCATCAGCCACAGCTGCCAGATGAGTGCTCTGTGCTCTACCAACATCTCCTCCTTTTCTTTTAATTAAGGCCAGTTGATCTTGCTTAATGACTGCTTATTGCTGTTGTAGCTTCTAAATGCTATGCATTATGCAATGAAACCCTAGTAGACTTAAATAATGAGGCAAGCTTACTAGTTAGGAAATAGAATGGGGGCCTTAAACAGGGCATTTCTCCTAGGAGTGGGGATGTCATTTCCCTCCCATTGTGTCACAGAAACCTTCCAGGTGCTGTTAAACACAGTTCCATTTTTGATTGTAAAAAATGGACGTAGATCAATGCATGCCTTCTTCCCACAAAGGTCCCAGCATCCAAACACAGAATGAATGGCTTGCCGCGGGCTGCATACTACATATGGTTGCATTCTGTCTCTCAGCTTTCAATGCCAAACTTCGAGATTTATGGTCTGTGCATCCAAGCCAGAGGCAATGTGGCAGTCTCTCCAGAGAATTCCTTCTCTCAGGAGTGTTCTTAGATGTTCATCATACAGGAACAGGCAAAGAGGCAACTCTGGGCATCTTGGGTCACCGGGAGTGGCCGTATGTTCCTTCCTGGGATCCAAATAGGATGTGGGCTATTTTCTGGAAAAACAGAAGCATACCCTCTTCCTTGAGTTAGAAGGGGGTGCGGTCCCTGCCACTGAGCTGTGGCTGGGTCCTTCCAGCGTACCAATGGCAACAGGTTGGTTGGCTACAAAGGCCTCCTCAGTGTATATAAGTGGGAGTTAAGCCATCAGAATCAAAAGTTAAATAGCCTGACCAGGCAGTGGTGCAGTGGATAGAGCATCAGACTGGAATACGGAAGACTCAGGTTCAAGACTCCGTGGTCACCAGCTTGAGCGCAGGCCCATCTGGCTTGAGCAAAAAGCTCTCCAGCTTGGACCCAAGGTCACTGGTTCCAGCAAGGGGTTGCTCAGTCTGCTGAAGGACCGTGGTTAAGGCACATGTGAGAAAGCAATCAATGAACAACTAAGGTGTCCTAACGGCAATGAAAAACTAATGATTGATGCTTCTCATCTCTCTTTGTTCCTGTCTGTCTGTCCTGTCCCTATCTATCCCTCTCTCTGACTCTTTCTCTCTGTCCCTGTAAAAAAAAAAAAAAAAAAAAAAAAAAAGCCTGACCAGGCAGTGGCGCAGTGGATAGAGCCATGAACTGGGATGCGGAAGGACCCAGGTTTGAGACCCTGAGATCGTCACCTTCAACGTGAGCTCATCTGGTTTGAGGAAAAGCTCACCAGCTTGGACCCAAGGTCGCTGTCTCGAGCAAGGGGTTCCTCCATCTACTGAAGTCCCACGGTCAAGGCACATCGCAACGAAAAACTGATGATTGATTCTTCTCATCTCTCTCTGTCTGTATGTCCCTATTTATACCTCTCTCTGACTCTGTCTCTGTAAAAAAAAAAAAAAAAAAAAAGTTAAATATTTCAGAGTGAATACAAAACTGATGAGCACTTGTCCGGGTGAGGCCCGAGGCATATTTCCCCTTTCTTTTTGTATTTGGAGCTTAATGTCCCTGTCTCACCATTCTACAACAGCTTGTCTTTGGGTGTTGTAAGGAATGCCAAGGTGGTGTGTGATTTGCCATTGGGAACAAAAGGCCTTAAATTGGCTGCTGGTATAACAAGGCCCATTGTCAGTTTTAATTTCCCAAGGTACACCAAGGCAAAGCATGGCTGTTGAAGGGCATAAATTGCATGTTTAGTTTTCTCTCCTGACCTTCTCCACGTGGCCTTTCTCTGCTCTAGTCTCTAATGCTAATCTCAGGGACAGAGAGAGAGAGCAAGCTCCCAGTCTGCCCCACTTTATAGTATAGAAATCCAAACCTTTAAGCCAATCTACAAATAAGAAAGTCTCTGACACAAAGTCCCTCATCTGAAGCATAATGAAATTACTCATGTGAGTGCACCACCCTACATCAAAAAGGGTGGGAAAGGCTTAGTCCTAAAACCAAGCCCCAGGCTACAAGGTCTTCCTGCCCACAGCCCGCTCCCAATACCCATTAACATCACCTGGGCGACTAGCTTCCACATGGGCAGCACCATCTTTAACAAAGTGAGCATCCCGGGGCATGGGAGTGCTTCCAGCAAAGCTGCCCCCCCATTAGGCCTTCATGTACTTCCACTGAACAAATGCTTAGGAGAGTCCAGGCCCAACCATCTGGATCCCAGAGAAGCGCGTCTCCAAGCCAAGGGTTGAAACCTGAGAGGATTTCCCAAAGATTCTTTTCATTAACTTTAACTCACTAACTTTACAATAAGGCGTGGTTCTGAGGTAGGGGCCCGTCAGAGAGAAGGGTAGAAATGTTCCTGGCGGCCAGGGGAAATCCGCTGGGAGACCTCTGGCAAAGCCAGATGGCTTTCATGCGAGCCCCTGACTCGCATTTGTTAGACTCCTTTCGGGTGGGTGGCCAATGTTGCTGTTAACCCCATGCATGCCTGAAAGACCCCCGGGCCTGAAGGTGCGACCCGCCAACCTGCCCAGGGCACACTGGGGACTTCCGCTAACAAAGATTCTTTTTACTAACTTTCTTTTTACTAACTTTAACTCCCCTACTCTGCAATAGGGCATGCAGGGCTTGCGCCTGCGGGGAAGGCTTCCCATTGCAGAGGGTCACTCACCGGTCCTGTCCCGTAGATGCTGGTTAGGTCCCTGTTCCAGGAGCCATTATGTGGACAAGGCCCACTGGGGCCAAGGACGACTGAGCCACAGAGAACCGACCCCGGGGACAAGGTTCAGTGGTGCAAATCCACTTTATTACGGAAGTAAGCTAGCTTATACACATAGGTTCAGCCAATAGGATTTTATAGTAGGGCAAATGGTCAAAAAAGGTCAGGAGGCTGCCTGGCTGGTGCTGAGTCATTTCCATATAGTGGGCAAGCTTTCTTTTTGGGTGTTCACAGGAGGGATTAACCTGCTGGAATGTTCTCACAGCATAGCATCAGCTACAGCTGCCAGGTAAATGCTCTGTGCTCTACCAACACCACTCACAGGTTGTTTTAGTCCATTCTGACTGCTCTAATAAAATACCTTAAATTGTGTGGTTTATAAACAATAGGAATTTATTTTTCACAGTCCTGGAGGCTGGTAAATCTAAATCAAGATGGCAGCAGATTTGGTGGCAGGTGAGGGTTAAATACCCGTATCCTTCTTCTTTCTATAACTTCACATGGCAGAAAGGCCTAAATGATTTCTGCGATCTCTGTTATACAGGCACTAGTCCTAATCTTGAGATCACTACCTTCTTAATCCCATTAGTTTAGGGGTAGGATTTCAAACAATCAATTTATAATATACCAAGAAGATCCGTGAATACTCAGAGAACCCTTCAATACACACTCTGTAAGCAAATCTCCATTTCAGAGACTATGCCTAGACAATTTTGAACAAGCTGTAGAAAATACTATCAATACTGTTAGTCAATTGGAATTTGTAAATAATTCATTGATTTATAATCAAAGTCAATTACTGATTGTCTATTTTATATACAAACTTCCTTGCATTAACATATTAATTTATTAGTTTGCAAATTAGGATAATATATATTCATCTTTTATGTGCATTCACGATGGTGTTACATGGTGTTTACCTGTTTAATATTCTTTGCTGTTTGACAGTCTGACACATATTACTGTTTCTTTTATGTGTTATACAGTCATTTTATAATCATGGTATAAAACACTGTATATCTTATTGTTTTTCAAATTTTCTTAACTGAATGTTAAGTTATGTTTAAAAAATTTAAAAGTTGACAAAAGACAAGTCCTCTTTATAAAAAGCTGATGAGGGCCCTGGCCAGTTGGCTCAGTTGGAGAGCATCTGCCGGCATGTGAAAGTCCCTGATTCAATTCCTGATCAGGGCATACAGGAGAAGTGAGCATCTGCTTCTGCACCTCTCCCTCTTCTCTCTCTCTCCTGCCATGCTACTGCTATAGCTTGATTATCTCGAGCGATTTGGCCTTGGGCATTGAGGGTGGCTCCATGGTCTTGCCTCAGGTGCTAAAAACTGGCTCTGGTTGCAAAGAAGCAACAGTCCCAGATGGGCAGAGCATCACCCCATACTGGACTTGCCAGGTGAATCCTGGTCTGGGTGCATGTGGGAGTCTGTCTCTCTGTCTCCCTTTCTCTCACTAAAATAAACTAAAATAAAAATGAAATAAAAAGTTGATGAGAATATATATAGAAATTACATAAAGATGTTGAGATGCCGATATATTTCTATTTGAGAGAATGTGTCTAATAAAGTTACTGAGACAAGCAGGATGTGCATATTCATATCAGTACCTAATCAAAGAGATATTCAAAACCTGGTATGAGCTGGAGAATGATGCAGGAAATACAACACCATACATCTTCTTCATAATTTTGACACATAAGGTAAAAAGAATGAAAAAGAAACCCAATTATCTAAGAAGCATAGTTGTTGTCCTAAACATGAATTAAATGTAATTCATAGAGGAAATTTATATTGAATTATATTATTAAGAAATCAAATCTGATATACTGACAGGATAAAGGGTAGGAGAAAGAGTAGAAAATAGTCACTAGAAAAGCTTTAGCCTTGGCCAGCTTGGTCAATGGATAGAGCATCAGCCTGGCATAAAAATGTCCTGAGTTCAATCTCCAGTCAGGAGACACAAGAGAAGAGAACATCTGCTTCTCTTTCTCCCTCTTCCCCTTCTCTCACTCTTCCTCTCTCACAAACATTGGTTTGACTGGTCTGAGCATCAGCCTCAGGCACTGTGGAGAGCGGATATCTCAGTGATTCAAGCATCAGCCCCAGACGTGGATTGCTTGGTAGATCCATGTCAGGCCACATGTGGGAGTCTGTCTCACTATCTCATCTCTTCTTATTTAAAAAAATAAAAGCTTTTAACCACAGTATTTTATATTCTGTAATACATTTGATTCAAATAAGTAATGAATATGTAAAATATGTTCATAATATACATAATCACAGCTATTTTTGTGTGAATATTTTGGAAGAGGCAATTGGGTGCACTCAGGATAGTATGGCCATAGATTGATTTCTTGATAAAGGTCAAAAATGTTTGTGAGGACACCCTTTGGACTCAATGACAATAAAAGAAATGTTTCTAACTGCACTTACTATTTTTACCAGTCATCACAAAACTGTTTTATATTGCTCACAAGTAGGTCTAGTCAAATAAAGGAGAATAGTTACAATATGTCTTACTAGTCTTAAATATACCAATCAAAATTTATGTCATACAGAATTTATACCATGAATCATATTCATAAACAAATTTCAGTAGAATACATCACCCTTAAGTTTAACAACTTTTGCTATTTCAAATCAATAGCATTAGAAAACAAAGAAAAAAAGCAAAGATACATGTTTCTCATTATATTATGGTTTTCAGAATATTTAGAGATGCAGATGCAGAAAACATTTTGCTTCTCCTTAATATAAATTTTGTTCATTCTGTATACTTTTGTAAAAGATTCAAAAGTACCTGTAGAAAAATGTTGATGTGTATTTGAATGTTCTTAGAAAATAATTATTTTGATCTTGTTATCAGATTAATAAAAGGTTAACATCTAATGAGTTGAGCTTTGGATACCAGACTAGAAGTTGATTCATTAATTAAAGTCTTTATGGTAACTTTCAAACAATCAAACGAAAAATATAATAAAATACCCAAGAATAAACAAAGAATATGAAGAACCTATATACTAAAAGCTATAATATATTATTAAAATAAATAAAAAATGACACTGAAAAAATGAAAGATCTTCTATGTTCAGAGACTGGAAGAGTCAACATAATTAAAATGGCCAGCCATGTTACCCAAAGTTATATGCAGATTTAATGCAATTCTCATAAAAATCTTAATGACAATTTTTCTAAAAATAGAACAAAATGTCATCAGATCTGAATGAAACAGAAAAGACCTCAAATAGCCAAAAGAATTCTGAGGAAAAAAAACAAAGCTGGAGTTATCACACAACCTTACTTCAAATTACACTACAAAGTAATAATACTCTAAACAGCACGGTAATGGCAGAAAAAATAGACACACAAACCAATGAAATAAAACTGAGAGCCAAGAAAGAAAACCACATGTATAATAGAAAAAATATTTTTGATAAATGAGCTAAAAACACTCAATGAAGAAAGGAAGCCTCTTTAATAAATAGTATTGGAAAAATTGGAAAGCCACATGTAAAAGAATGAAACTAAATTACAGTTTGTCACCAAATAAAAATATTAATACAAAATGGATCGAAGACCTAAATACACACTCTAAAACAATAAATTACATGGAAGAAAACAAAGGTACTGAGCTTACAGGCCTTGGTCTTAAAGAAAATTTTATGTATTTGACCCCAAAAGTAAGGAAAATACAGGCAAAAATAAATGAGCACTGTATCAAACTAAAAAAACCCACAAAACTTCTGTACAGAAAAAAACAACAACAACAAAAAACACTAACAAAACTAAAAGGCACCAATCAAATGGAAGAAGATATTTTCAAACAACTGCTTTGACAAGGGGTTAATATCCAAAAGGTATAAGGAACTCATACAAATCAACACCAAATAAACAATCCAATTAAAAAATGGGCAAAGAGTCCCTGGCTGGTGGGTTCATTGGTAGAGCATTGACCCAGTGTGTGGATGTCCCAGGTTTGATTCCTATCCAGGGCACATAGGAGAATCATCCATCTGCTTCTCTACCCTTCCCCATCTTCTTTCTCTCTATTTCTCTCTCTCCTCTTCTCCCACAACCAAGGCTCCATTGGAGCAAAGTTAACCCAGGTGCTTAGGAAAGCTCCATGGCCTCCACCTCAGGTGCTAAAATGGGTCTGGTTGCAATAGAGCAACTCCCCAGATAGGCAGAGCATCACCCCCTAGTGGGCTTGCCAGGTGGATCCCAGTCAGGCGCATGCAGGAGTCTGTCTCTGCTTCCTTGCTTCTCATTTCAAAAAAATACAAAAACAAAAACTAAAAATTAAAAAAATGGGCAAAGAGCCTGAACAGACACTTCTCCTTAAAATACATACAAATGGTTCACAGGTACATGAAAAGATGCTCAACTTTTTACTAGCTATTAGGGAAATGTGAATAAAAGCTACATGAGATACTACTTCACACTGTTAGAATGGTTACTATCAACAACACAATCACAAGTGTTGGAGAGGTTGTGGACAAATTGGTATATTTTTTAAAGACTGTTATGTAGATATATAGGGCATATACACATAATACCTTGTAAGTTAAGGTATGTTTGCATAAATAGACTAATAAAACTATTATTAGATAGTTTATGAATAGATATATCAATCTAATTTATGAGTAAATTAAAAAGTACACTCTTGGTTTTCTAAAGTATAGATAATAATTATTGTACCAGATGTCTACTTAATAGAGAAAGTGTAAAGTGATTCAAATTATATTACTAAATTTATTATTACTGTAAGCATCTTAAAATTTAAATGTTGCCTTATTCTGAAATAACAAATATTTAAAAAGAAAAGCAATTAATTATTATTCAAATGATACTAGTGTTAAATTTCTAAAAGAAAATAAAATGTTAATGCTTTAGTTTTTTCATAAAGTATATATTTAATGCAATTATTTCTATAAGCATTTCATAAAGGGTACAGAGATACCAAAGCTTTACTTTGTAGAAATCTTGCATAATAATTTCTAAAATAAGATATTTCAACTGTATTTTTTAGTTGGCTAAAATAACAGGTTGTATTTGGTCTGTTAAAAAAAAAAGAAAGTTGATACCAAAAAAGAAGGCTTAGTTGGAACACTTGTATAACTTCAAGTGACACTATTTAGCCTGAGTAAATAATTTCTGTTTATAAATAATACACATCTGTTCCACAAGCTGAAAAGTAACCATCAAAACTCAGAATCATACTTGACACAACATACTTGGAATTCATATACCTCGAATTAAATCCATCAAAAAGCTTCTTCATTGTACCAATGAATTCGTCTTAAATCAAACTCTTCTCAAATCCTACCACCACAAATGTGATTCAAGTTACCTAATTCAAGTCTCATCTGGACTATTGAATGCCTTTATATAAGTTTCACAAATCTATTTTTTCTCTTCATTACTGACATATCAATAAATTAAAATGCATAAAATATAGCTTAATCAGGTGTGGCGCAGTGGATAGACCACTGGACTGGGATGCAGAAGACCCAGATTCAAAACCCCGAGGTCGCCAGCTTGAGCGCAGGTTCATCTAGTTTGAGCAAGGCTCACCAGCTTAAGCCCAAGGTTGCTGGCTTGAACAAGGGATCACTCTGTCTGCTTTAGCCACCCCCACCCCCCAGTCAAGGCACATATGAGAAAGAAATCATGGACAACTAAGATGTTGCAACAAAAAATTGATGCTTCTCATCTCTCTCCCTTCCTTTCTGTCTGCCCCTATGTCCCTATCTGTCCCTCTCTCTGTCTCTGTCACAAAAGAAAGTATATTAAAATGCATAAAATATAAACATTATTCTTAGACTAAAAACCACTATTTATATATTCTGTAAGATTTATATCCTCTGCCATAGCCCCTTTCATCGCAAGAACATTTACATGTCATTTTGCTGTGAGATTTTGTCTGTTTTTGCTCATTACTAATTTCTAAGTGCCTAAAAATGTAACAGACATAAGCTTAAATTCAATAAATATATATATATATATATATATATATTTTGCTTTTAGTAATGATAGTGTTTATTATATTACCTAAAGTTAAAAGAAATTCAACAGTTAGAAATGGCACATTAGAAATCTTTGAAGGGATTATGCTCTCCCATCTCTAGCCATCTTTAAGAACACAATGCTTGCCTTACATATTGTGTTATCTAGCACATAGTAACACCTGCTTAATGTCCTATAGGCATTCTTTTATATATATATATATATATATATATATATATATATATATATATATATATTATTATTATTATTAATTCTAATGGGGTGACACCAATAAATCAGGGTACATATGTACAATGAAAACATCTCCAGGTTATCTTATCATTCAATTGTGTTGCATACCCATCACCAAAAGTCAAATTGTCTTCTGTCACCTTCAATCTGGTTTTCCCTGTGTCCCTCCCCTCCTCCCTATCCCACTTTTCCCTCCCTCCCCCCATCCCATAACCACCACTCTCTTGTCCATGTCTCATATTCTCACTTTTATGTCGCACCTATGTATGAAATCATGCTGTTCTCAGTTTTTCTTTTTTTCTGATTTACTTATTTCACTCTGTATAATGTTATCAAGGAGGCTAAGGAAACAATACAGAGGATCAATGAATCAATAAATATTTTTGAGTGAAAGAATAAAGATTTACTTAGAGCAGAAATGAACAAAATTGAAAACAGAAAATCAATAAGCAAAATCAACAAATAGCAGTAACTTCTCCAGACCTTTAGCCAGAAAACCGAAAAAAAAAAAAAGAAGAGGACACTACTCATATCTGTCAATCTATCATAGGGTATGTTGCTATGGACATTAAAACACATTTCATGGACATTAAAAGAGGACTTAAGGAATACTGTGACTGATTCTATGTCCACAAATTTGATAACCTAGGTTAGATGAACCAATTCTTGAAAGACACAATATTCCAAAACCTGCACAAAAAGTAGAAAAGCTAGACAGACTTACATCTATTGAACAAAATGAATCAACAATTAATTTCCTTATAAAACAGAAAACACCAAGTCCAGATGAGTTCACTGAGTTCACTAGTGATACTACCTATCATTTAAGGAAGAAATTATACCAACTCTCTACAATAACTTTCAGAAGTTAAAAGCAAGAATGAACACTCTTTAATTTATTCTGTGAGGCCAGCATTACTCTAATATTTAAAACAGACAAAGATATTAAAAGAAAACTACAGACCAATATCTCTTTCCTTTTTTAGATTTTTTTTTATTAAGGTTATTAGGGTGACATTAGTTAATAAAATTGTACAGGTTTCAGGTTTACGATTCTATATTACATCATCTGTGTATTGTATTGTGTTTTCATCACCCCAATTCAAGTCTCCTTCCATCACCATTTTCCCCTAATACTCGTTTTTATTTCCCCAAACCCTTTTCTCCCTTATAATCCCCACACTGTTGTCTGTGTCTATGAGTTTTTTCCTTTGCTTAATCCCTTCACCTTTTTCAATATTTCTTATAAATATAAATTTCTTATTAAAATATTAACAATTCAAATCCAACAATATATCAAAAGAATGACAGACCATGACCAAATGAGATTTAAATGAATTTGGACACAGATCTAACACTCTATAAAAATTATCCCACAATCAATCACAGACCTAAGTGTTTAAAACAAAACTATTAAAATTCTCGAAGATAACCTATGAGAAAACTTAGAAGACATTGGTTTTTATATGCCTCTGAGATACAACACCTAAAATATAACTCATGAAAGAAATAATTGGTAAGTTGTACTTTATTAATATCAGTAATTTCTTCTCTGAAAAATACAATATTAAGAGAATGAAAACACAAGCCACAGATGGGACAAAATATTTGCAAAATAAATAATAAATAAAACCCCAAATTTGATAAAGAACTGTTTACAAAATATGCAAAAAATTCTTAAAACTTAACAACAGGAAAACAACTAGGGCATGGTCATTATAGCACTATTCACAATAGCCAAGATATGAAACAACCTAAGTGTCTGTCTATGGATGACTAGATAAAGAAACTGATATCACACACACACACACACACACACACACACACAATAACACAAAGAAACAAAGAAGAATAGTATTCAGCCCTGGCCTGATGGTTCAATTAGAGTGTCATTCTGATGCTTCATGGTCCAGTTTCAATTCCTGATCATGGCACATATGAGAAACAACCAATGAGTGCACAACTAACTGGAACAACTAATTGGAACAAGTTGATGCTCTTTGCTCTCTTTCAAATCAATGGAAATTTTTTTTTTTAAATAAGGAACTCTTGATACTTGTGAAAGTATGGATGGACATGAAGGACATGATGCTAAGTGAAATAAGTTGGATACATTAAGAAAATAGTGCATGAGCCTGACCAGGCAGTGGCGCAGTGGATAGAGCGTCGGACTGGGATGCGGAAGACCCAGGTTCAAGACCCCGAGCTTGCCAGCTTGAGTGCAGGTCCATCTGGCTTGAACAAAAGCTTGTCAGCTTGGACCCAAGGTCACTGGCTCCAGCAAAGGGTGGTTCAGTCTGCTGAAGGCCCGCGGTCAAGGCACATGTGAGAAAACAATCAATGAACAACTAAGGTGTTACAACAGCAACGAAAAACTAATGATTGATACTTCTCACCTCTCTTCACTCCTGCCTGCCTGTTCCTGTTTGTCCCTCTCTCTGACTCTCTCTCTGTCCCTGTAAAAAATAAAAATAAATTTAAAAAAAAGAAAATAGTGCATGAGCTCACCTATACATGAAATCTAAAACATTCTAAGTCATTTAAGCATAGAGTAGAATGGTGGTTACTAAGGTTGGGGAGGTAGAAGATATGGCGTAATGTTTGTTAAAAGGTGCATAAATGTTATTATGTAGACGAATAAGTTTTAGAGATCCAATGTACAGCATGTTGACATAGAATAATACTGCATTGTGCACTAGAACTTTGCTAAAGAGATTTTGGCTGCTCTTGCAAAATAGTAAACAAATGATGGTAACTATGTGAATAGGAAATGGCACAACCATTTTGGAAAACAAGTTGACTCTTTCTTACAAAACTAAACATATTCTGCCCTGACCAGTTTGTTCGATTGGTTAAAGTATTATTCCATAGCATAGAGGTTGTTGGTTCGATCCCTGGTCAGGTCACATACAGGAGCAGATGTTCCTGTCTCTCCTATTCTCTCCCTTCCTCTATCTAAAATTGATAAAACAAATATTTTTTTAAAAAAGAGACTAAACAGCCTGACCAGGCAGTGGCACAGTGGATAGAGCGCTGGACTGGGATGCAGAAGACGCAGGTTTGAAACCCCAAGGTTGCCAGCTTGAGCGCAGGCTCATTTGGTTTGAGCAAGGCTCACCAGCTTGAGCCCGAGGTCACTGGCTTGAGCAAAGAGTCACTCAGTCTGCTGTAGCCCACTTGGTCAAGGCACATATGAGAAAGCAATCAATGAACAACTAAGGTGCCCCAACAAAGAATTGATATTTCTCATCTCTCTCCCCTCCTGTCTGTCTGTCCCTATCTGTCCCTCTGTTTGACTCTGTCACAAAAGAAAGGGACTAAACATATTCTGACCAAAGGATCCAGCAGTCATATTATTAGGTATTTACCCAAAAGGGTTGAAAACACGTCAATTAAAAACCAGTTTACACATGTGATTAGCAGCCTTATTCATAATTGTCAAAATTTAGAAGCAACTTGAATGTCCTACTGTAGGTAAATAAATTTTGGTGCATCTGCACAATGAAATGTTATTCAGCATTAAAAGGAAATTAGCTATCAAGCCATTGAGGAACATAGAGAAAACTTAAACACATATTACTAATTGAAAGAAGTCAATCAGAAAAGACTATATGATTCCAACTACATGATTTTCTGAAAAAAAACAAGACTATGCAGATGATAAAAAGGTCAGTGGTTGTCAGAAATTGGAGGGAGGGGAAGAAGGATGAACATATCAAGCACAGAGGATTTTGAGGGTAGTAAAACTACTTTGTGTACTATGATGATGAATACATTTATTCATACTCAATAAATGTAAAACACCAAAAGGGAGCCTACTGTAAACTATAGATTCTGCATACTAATGATAGGTCAATGCAGGTTCATTAATTGTAACAAATATATCACCCTGATATGAAAGGTGATATGCGTGACTGAGGGCAGGAGTTTTATGAGAAATCTCTGTGCCATCTGTTCAATTTTGCTTCGTATCTAAAACTACTCTAAAAAATGAAGTCGATTTAAAAACAGAATCTTATATTTCTTTCCCATTCCATTAGATAACAATTGGAAGAGCACAATAATTCTTTACTTTTTGGGTGGGGGGGGGGCTGAAGGCAATTGGAACAATAAAATTTTACTGATTCTTTTCTCTTTCTTCTGTTTCTGGTTCTTGGCCAACTTTGATTTTGGTTTAGGAATGGGTATGACCAATACATTATTTCCCATTGGTGGTCAATGATGTGACTAACATTTTATATTCTGATATAAATCGGTTTCTGTCAGTCAAAAACCAAAAATGCTTTGTAGCATTTTTTGTGGAGTTTTTTTTTTTTTTGCCTTTTGGTTTGTTTAGTTTACCTATTACTTCAAATCAGTTATAAAATATTTGTTGATTATCAGGAAGATGGCCTTTTCAGATCTGGATTATTAGTTATTCTCCTTCTCTGTCTTGTCCCATTGGTTATATTGAAGAACTAAAAAAAAAAAAATTACCTTTTATTAAGGATAAGTTATTTTTTTATCCCTAAATTATATTAATAAATAAAAATATACTATCTCTTAAACATCTCTGTTCTGACTAGTTTAAAAAGATTCACATGTCTACATAAGTAAAATATATTCTCAAATTGTCAGGAATATGTATTTTTAATGGAATTTTTAATATTGTCAATGTACTAGCCTTTCAGAAAACCCTCTTATAGAAACTGCAACTTCAGCAGCAGTTTTACATAAAAATGTAAATTTAATCAATCGTAATCCTAAGACCAACCAGATGGTTTGAAAATTTTGATTTAAAAACAAACCAACTAAACATGCTTTCTCTGATTTTTCTCAGTTTGGAATATATAATACAAGTATTTATAAACTTTTTTCCCTGTGAGAACTAGGGACTCTAAACTTCCTAAACTTATATAGCTTATCAGATGAACTAAAGTTACTTTTATATTATGTCTAAAATTGAAAATAGAAAGCAAATTAAAGTTTCATGAAATCATATTTTTAATAACATTTCAGTAATATGTGTTGAAATATAATTTCCAAGATTCTTCCTTAATTTTAAAACTTTGATTAATATTAAAGTGAGTCATTAATAGGTAATATTTGCAGATATATTATTGCCTAAGTAAAATAAATTAGAAAAATATTGGTGACAAAGTACAGTTTAACAAGATATAAAATTGTTCTTTATTTTGTTTTAGACTCCTTATATCTTTGGTAAAAAAAAAATGACATGGGTAGCCTGACCAGGCGGTGGTGCAGTGGATAGAGCGTCGAACTGGGACGCAGAGGACCCAGGTTCAAGACCCTGAGGTCACCAGCTTGAGAACCAGCCCATCTGACTTGAACAAAAGCTCACCAGCTTGCACCCAAGGTCGCTGGCTCCAGCAAGCAGTTGCTTGGTCTACTAAAGGCCTGCGGTCAAGGCACATACGAGAAAGCAATCAATAAACAACTAAGGTGTCACAATAAAAAACTGATGATTGATGCTTCTCATCTCTCTCCATTTCTGTCTGTCTGTTGCTATCTATCCTTCTCTCTGACTCTCTGTCTCTGTCCCTTTTAAAAAAAAATGATGTGGGTGGTCATATAGTATGTTCATGAACTTTGTATTTGCTAAAATGCTTGTGTATAATAGACAATTTTCAGTTATCTAACTTACAGTGTTCTTTGTGAATACTAGTTAATTTGGATAAAAATTAAAATTAATATGGGTGAATGATTAGTTGATTTAGGTAAAGTTATAATTAATATAGGTGACTGATTATAGACTAGATATAGTAATAGCAAAAATATACAACTCTATACAAAGTAATAGGATATCTTTCTGTTTCTCAAGGAAATGACAAATTTTGTTCTAATAAAAAGTGATTTGTATAGCAATTACTTTTCTTCAGTCTCCTTACTTTTAAGGATAATAATCTTTTTTGCGTAAGTGCAATAAGACTTAATCTACCCCTATACTATGGTATAAGTGATCATATTGTTTATCAATTTGAACACCTGGAATGTCATGTTAGCTAATAAATCAATTTAATAATAAGTCCACCATTAGTGAAAAAGGTTTGCACTTTATAAATGGAGCCAACATGTTCAGTTTTCTCCAAGGAAACTAGGTTGGCACATGGTTTCTCGGGTGTTAGCCTCCCAGATGGTGATGAAAGTGAGACAGGACAGGAACTTTAGAAGATGTGATGTACCTTTATAAGAGAAATTTTTTAAATTTATAGATATTATCAGAGAAATCTGGTGGAAAGAGCTTTTTTCACTTAATTTTCCAGCCTTAGGACAGAAGAACAAATTGTAGAGACTTTTAAAAGTACATGAGATCACCATACTATTATCCGTGTCTATGAATATGGCAATTACAAGAGGAAAGGGAGTTGCGGGGAGGTTGAAAGGGGTAAAGGGGATATATGGGGATGGATGGAACTTGGGGTGGTGAACATGTAATACAATATGCAGATGAAGTATTACAGAACTGTACATCTGAAAACTATATAATTTTATTAACAGATGTCATCCCAATAAATTTAATAAATAATTTTAAAAGTGTATGAGATATTCAAATAATAATTTCTTGAAAGAACTTAATTATGTAGACTTAGTAGTTATTGACACTGTGTACTTGAGGCTTATATAGTCAGTTAGCAACTCTTGCTAAACCCATGTAAATAAGTAGGTCTACACACAAAAAGAACAATGTGTTTGTCATCAAGACTTCTGTTTAGAAATTATCAAAAAGGGTACTGTCAATAAACATTATTTTATGTAAATATCATTTTAAAAACATAAGACAGAAAGTTTTTTAAAGCAGTTTAAATTTTGCAGGCCATACGGACTATACCGCAACTACTCAAGTATGCTCTGCTATCTCCCTCACTCTAGGTATAATGGCCTTCATCTTTGCCATTGTTCAGCAATGAAACTAATAGTCCTTTCTCAAAGGTGTTTTCCAATGGATTTTACTTTACAATGGCAATGATTTTTCAATTTGTCAATTAGAAGTTGAAAAAACAGCTACAAAGGGTAGCACAGTGGTTTCTCTTGGTTTTTAAAAAAAATACACTGCTCACAAAAATTAGCAGATATTTTACCACTTCATATTCATTATGAAATATCCCCTAATTTTTGTGAGCAGTATACTATGTTTTGTTTCTCACCCTTTTCACTTTCTTTTCTTCCATAAACTCTAGCTCGAAGCAGTGGTATTAAGATTTAGTCTTGTCTAATGGAGAATTATCAGGTTCCTGGCCACCTTGTGTCACCAGCAGCAAACACAAAGCGGTTCACCTCATTAGGATCTTTTATTCCTTCTCTGTTTTTAGATAGACTATTTAGAAGAACCTAGTCTCTTTCATGGCAGAACTAACTGAAAGCCACAAAGCATAATTGATACCATCCAAAACACTGTCATTTTTCTATGAAATTTCCAAAAAACCTTGCCTCAAAAGACTAATAATTTGAGAACCAAAGGAATTAGCATGATGTGGCAGTATAAGTAATATTTCTCACTGTATAACAGATACCAGTACCTTATCAATGAAAGTTGGGGATATTCTCATCCTGTATTCCTCAGCAAATAAACTTAATTTATAGTTTGAGACTTCCATATGTTATTCTTCTTTTTTTCTTTGAGAGTCAGAGAGAGGGATAGATAGGGACAGACAGACAGGAACAGAGAGAGGTGAGAAGCATCAATCATTAGTTTTTCATTGCCATTATGACACCTTAGTTGTTCATTGATTGCTTTCTCACATGTGCCTTCAGCAGACAGAGCCACTCCTTGCTGGAGCCAGCGACCTTGGGTCCAAGCTGATGAGCAACTTAATCAAACAAGTGGGGACGGGACAGTAGAAACACTCAGCTTCACAGCCAACATGAAGGTGTGGGGAAGAGCAAAGAGCTTAGCTTTTAGCAACTTAAGCACACGTGAGGTGGGGGGATTAAAGGACCCTGTAAGCTTACTGCCAGTCCCCCATACCTCTGTTTCCCTAAAATCTAAACTGCAAGGACCCTGTCAGCTTGCACTCTCCAACACAAAAGACCACCAAAAATCACAAACACATATTCCTCTAGTTTAGCAGTGCCAGAGAAAGGGGCTTACTTTTTTCTAAATATTAAGAGAAAAATCCCAGGTTTCTGCTTATTGTCTGGCTAATCTAAACAGCTTGCTTGACAGATGGAATTTTTTAACTGGAAAAACAAGGACAATGTTCTACCAACACCATGACTAAGAATGAAGTGAAAATAATTCCACATAACCAAATTAGAATTCTTTTAAAAGAGAAAAAATAGAAGCAAATGTAGTAGAAAGAACAAACAGCAATAACCTGTTGAAACATGTTGAAAATATAATAAATTTGATTTTTGGTTAACTTTTATTGGTATGGTGACTGAGTACACATTATTTTCTTTTGTAAATGTTTATAAACCATTTATTTGCTTGGCCAGGTGGTGGCACAGTGGATAGAGCCTTGGCCTGGGATGTTGAGAATTCAGGTTTGAAGGTTGGAGCTTAAATGCAGGATCATCCAGCGTGAGCGGGAGATCACCAGCTTCAGCACGGGGTCACTAAGTTGAGCTTGGAGTCACAGACATAACCACATGGTTGCTAGCTTGACCCCAAGGTCACTGGCTTGAGCAAGGAGTCACTAGCTTGGCTGGAGCCCCCCAATCAAGGCACTTATGAGAAACAATCAATGAACAATTAAGGTGCTGCAACGAAGAATTGATGTTTCTCATCTCTCTTTCTGTCTGTCTCTGTCTCTCTCTGTCACTCTGTCTCTCTCTCACTAAAAAAAAAATTAAAAATAATAATCCATTTATTTAATTATCTCAATGTTTTATTAAATGTACCCTTCATCATTTATATAATATTATTATTTCTGAAATAAAGTAAAAAAAAAAAAAAAGAGATTTTGCCCTCCAAATTTTTAACAATGATTTTCTATGCAAACATACATTACAGTTTTTTCAATTACTGGAAAAAGAACTAAACTCATGTACCACAGCTATTTGGTATTTTATATCTTAGGTGTCATTCCTTCTAAAACCTATATTTTTCTTGAACACTCTTAGACTGTGATTAAATTTCTATATAATGGTGTCATTTCATTTAGTATTTTGTTAACATTAGATCTTCAAATGATAGAGTTCTCTGTTTCTCTGTCTTCTTGCTCTAAATATAGTTAAAACACATACATCATCCTTTTGAAAATCATTTTCATTGGTTTTTAACACAGTCTGTCATTTAGTGTTCCTGACACTATAAATGCCACTTTTATGTCTATATTCTCCCTAAGCCATTTGTTCCAACATTCATACAATTATTATTTGATTTCTTCAGCTGGTCTCCTATATTTTATTTATTCATTTATTTTATAATTTGTCATAAAAAGAAGTACTTCAAATTTTTAAAACTTATTTTTTGTTGCTTTTTGTTGTTCTTTTGTTTGTTTGTTTTTTATTACTGTATTGTGTTTACATAGATTCTAGTGTCCACCTGAGTACATCCTCCTCTTTCCGGTGTTCCCCAGTACATCCCTGTCCCTGTCCCCTTAATGCCCTCGCCTTTCCTCTTTAGGATTTGCTTTCCTACTCTCATTCCATCCAATCAGCTTATCATACTCTTTCCCTCTGTCCGCTTTCCTTCTGGATCCTTTGATCCCGTGTCTATCTCTATTCCGTTCCTCAGTTTATATTATCTGTCGGATTACTCAGATGACTTAGGTCATATATATTTTTCATTCGCTGCCTGGTTTTTTCACTTAGCATAATAGTTTCCGGTTACATCCGTGTTGTTGCAAAAATAATATTTCCTTCTTTTTCATGTCGCCATAGTATACCATTGCGTATATGTACCACTGTTTTTTAATCTACTCGTCCACTGACGGACACTTAGGCTGTTTCCAGATCTTCGTTATTATAAACAATGCCGCCATAAACATGGGGAGGCATTTCTCCTTTTGACTCATTGATGTGGTGTTCTTGGGATATATTCCTAAAAGTGGGATAGCTGGGTCAAAAGGCAGTTCAATTTTTAATTTTTTTGAGGCATCTCCATACTGTTTTCTACAGTGGCTGCACCATACTGTTTTCTACAGTCTGCATTCCCATCAGCAGTGCAGGAGGGTTCCCCTTTCTTCACATCCACACCAGCACTTATTATGTATTGTTTTGTTGATGAGCACCAGTCTGACTGGTGTGAGGTGATATCTCATTGTAGTTTTAATTTGCATTTTTCTAATGATTAGTGATGTTGAGCATTTTTCATATGCCTATTAAACATCTGTATGTCCTCTTTGGAGAAGTGTCTATTCATTTCTTTTGACCATTTTTTGATTGGACTACTTATCTTCCTGGTGTTGAGTTTTACAAGTTTTTCATAAATTTTGGTTATTAACACCTTATCAGATGTATTGTCCAATATGTTCTCCCATTGTGTGGTTTGCCTTTTTATTTTGTTTACATTGTCTTTAGCTGTGCAAAAGCTTTTTGGTTTGATGTAGTCCCATTTGTTTATCCTGGCCATTATTTCCCTTGTGCGTGGAGATAAATCAGCAAATATATTGCTGCAAGTGATGTCCAAGAGCATATTGCCTATATTTTCTGCCAAGATGCTTATGGTTTCATGACTTACATTTAAGTCTATTATCCATTTTGAGTATATATTTGTGTATGGTATAAGTTGGTGATCTAGTTTCATTATTTTGCAGGTAGCTGTCCAATTTCCCCTCCACCATTTGTTAAAGAGACTCTCTTTACTCCATTGTATGCTATTACCGCCATGTCAAATATCAATTGTCCATAAAAGTGTGGGTTTATATCTGGGTTCTCTGCTCTGTTCCATTGATCTATATGCCTGTTCTTATGCCAGTACCAAGCTGCTTTGGGTACAATGGCATTGTAGTATAACTTGACGTCTGGAAGTGTGATACCACCAACTTTATTATTCTGTTATAAGATTGTTAAGGCTATTCGTATTCTTTTTTGGTTCCATATGAATTTTTGAAATATTTGTTCTATATCTTTGAAGTAAGTCCTTGGTATTTTAATAGGAATTGCATTAAATTTATAAATTGCTTTGAGTAATATAGACATTTTAATAATGTTTATTCTTCCTAGCCATGAACACGGTATATGCTTCCATTTGTTTGTATATTTCTTGATTTTTTTAATCAATGATTTATAATTTTTAAAGTATAAGTCTTAACCTCCTTGGTTAAATTTACTCCTAAGTATTTTATTTTTCTTTGTTGCTATAGTGAAGGGGATTGTTTCCTTAATTTCTCTTTCAGACAGATCATTCTTGGTGTATAAAAATGCCTCTGATTTCTGAGTATTAATTTTGTATCCTGCCACCTTGTTGAATTCCTTTATCAGGTCCAGTAGCTTTTTGACTGCAACTTAAGGGTTTTCTATGTATAGTATCATATCATAAGCAAATAATGGTAGTTTTACTTCTTTTTTTTCAATTTAAATGCTTTCTATTTCTTCTTCTTGTCTGATTTCTGAGGCTAGGACTTCCAGAACTATATTGAATAAGAGTGATGAAAAGGGGACACCCCTGCCATGTTCCTGATCTTAAGGGGATTATTTTTAACTTTTGTCCATTGAGTATGATATTGGCTGTGGGCCTGTCATAGATGGCCTTTATTATGTTGTTGTATATTCCCTGTATTCCCACTTTGTTGAGAGTTTTGATTATAAATGGGTGCTGGATTTTATCAAATGCTTTTTCTTTATCTATTGAAATTATCATGTGGTTTTTGTCCTTCCTTTTGTTTATGTGATGAATCACAGTGATTGATTTGTAAATATTGTACCATCCTTGCCTCCTCAAAATAAATCCCTCTTGATCATGATGTATGATTTTTTTCATGTATTTCTAGATTCAGTTTGCTAATATTTTATTGAGAATTTTAGCATTTAAATTCATCAGGGATATTGGCCTATAGTTTTCTTTTATAGTGTTGTCTTTTTCTGGTTTTGGAATCAGAATTATGCTCGCCTCATAAAAGGAGCTTGGAAATTTTCCTGCCTCTTGAACTTTTTAAAATAGCTTAAGGATAGGAGTTAGTTCTTTGAATGTTTGGTAGAATTCGCCTGTGAAACTATCTGGCCCAGGGGTTTTGTTTGTTGTTAGTTTATTTTTATTACTGTTTCAATCTCATTTGTTGTAATTGGTCTATTTAGGTTGTTTTTATTCTTCCAGATTAATTTTTGAAAGATTATATTTTTCAGAAAAGTTTTCCATTTTACCCAGGTTGTCTAATTTTTTGGCATACAGTTCTTCATACTATTTTCTTACACTCCTTTGTATTTATGCTGTGTCCGTTGTTACTCCTCCAACCTCATTTATAATTTTATTTATTTGAGTCCTTTCTCTTTTTTTCTTTGTGAGTCTGGCTAAGGGTTTATCGATCTTGTTTACCTTTTCAAAGAACCAGCTCTTGGTTTAATTGATCCTCTGTATTGTTTTTTTAGCCTCTATGTCATTTATTTCTGCTCTGATATTTATTATTTTCTTCCTTCTACTTTCTCTAGGCCCGTGATGGCGAACCTATGACACGCTTATCAGCACTGACACAAGTATCCATTTTCAATGACACGCGGCCACATGTGGCCGCATACCAGAGAAGTATGGGGTTGCATGCTGAGAAGGGTGTTTCTTCCTCAGCTCCTGCACGGCCAAGTGCAGTTGCTGAGGATAAAACATTTGCTGTAGTGTAGACACTCTGTGCCAGAGGTCTGTAGGCTAAAACAACAGAACTCCAGCACAGAGCGTCTAGTTCTGGGACTTCCAGTTAGGTCATTTTTCTCCAAATGACATACCACCGGAGTTATGCTCAGTTTTTGGAAAATTTTGACACACCAAGCTCAAAAGACTGCCATCACTGCTATAGGCTTTACTTGATGTTCTTTTTCTAGTTCTTTAAGTTGCAGGATTAAGTTGTTTATTTGAGCTTTTTCTAGCTTCTTAAGGTATGCCTATAATGCTATGAACTTTCCTCTCAGGGCTGCTTTTGCTGTGTCCCACAGATTTTGAATTGTTGTATGTTCATTTTCATTTATTTTAAGAAAATTGTTTATTTCTTACTTGATCTCACTGTTTATTGTTTAATAGCATGCTGTTTAGTTCCCAAGTGTTTGAATGTTTTTCAGTATTTCTATTGTAGTTGATTTTTAGTTTCATGCCATTGTGGTCAGAGAAGATGGTTGATATGATTTCAATCTTCTTAAATTTGTTGAGACTTGTTTTATGCCCTAACATGTGGTCTATCCTAGAGAATGTGCCATGCACACTTGAGAAGAATGTGTATTCTGCTGCTTTAAGGTGAAAGGTTCTGAGGAAATCTATTAAATCCAGTTGATCTAGTGTGTCTCTTAATTTTGCAGTTATTTTGTTAATTTTTTTTCTTGAGGATCTATCCAATGATGTTAGTAGGGTATTAAAATTCCCTACTATTATAGTATTGCTGTTGATTTCTCCCTTTATGTCCATCAAAATCTGCTTTATATATTTAGGTCCTTCTCTATTAGGTACATAGATATTTATAATGGTTATCTCTTCCCTTAGAATTGCTCCCTTTATCATTATATAGTGACCTTCTTTATCCTTTACTTTAAAGTCTTTGTTTTTAAAGTCTATTTTGTCAGATATAAGTATTGCTACCACAGGTTGTTTTTTTCATTTCCATTTGCATGAAATATTTTTTTCCATCTTTTTACTTTCAGTCTTTGTGTATATTTTGTTTTGAGGTGGGGATCTTGTAGACAGCATATGTACAGGTTCTGTTATCTTATTCATTCAGCTACCCTATGTCTTTTGATTGGAGTATTTAAATCATTTACATTTAAGGTTATTATTGATATGTAGTTGTTTCTTGCCATTTTTTCTTTAAATCTATAATCCTCTTTTAATATATGTATATTATTTTATATTACATATATTATTAAATTTTATATATATATATATATATATATATATATATATATATATATATATATATATAATTATTTTTCTGCTTTGTTCTGTCTACAGCAGGCCACTTAACATTTCTTGCAGCACTGGTTTGGTTGTGATGAATTTCTTTAGTTTTTGTTATTGTTTATTTTTTGTTTGGGAAGCTTTTTATTTTTTCTTTAATTTTAAGCAATAGTCTTACTGGATAAAGAAGTCTTGATTGTAGGTTCTTGTTTTGCATTACTTTGAATATTTCTTGCCATTCTTTTCTGGCCTCAAGTGTTTCTGTTGAGAAGTCAGATGTCATTCTTATGGGTGTTCCTTTGTAGATGATTGACTGTTTTTCTCTTACAGCTTTTAATATTCTTTCGTTATCTTTTAGCTTTGGTATTTTGATTATAGTATATCTTGATGTGGGTCTCTTTGGGTTCTTTTTTAATGGGGTTCTCTCTGCTTCTTAAACCTGCTTCTTTCTTGCATCAATTTGAGATAATTGTTATCTATAATTTCTTCAAAGAGCTTCTCTAGTCCTTGTTCTTTCTCTTCTCCTTCAGGAACCCCTATTATGCAGATATTGTTTCTCTTTATGTTGTCACAGAACTTTCTTAGGGATTCCTCAGACTTTTGATCCTCTTTCCTTTTTGCTTTTCTGCTTCCATGTTTTCACTTATCTTATTCTCTAAGTTGCTGATTCAGTCCTCTACTTCATCCAGCCAGCATTTAATTTTTTCTAGTGTAGTTTTCATTTCTGATATTGTGTTTGTCATTTCTGTCTGGTTCTTTTTTATGATTTCCGTGTCCTTTTTGATGCTTACAATTTCTTTATTGAGGTGTTCATTAAGTCCATCCATTGTAGTTTTGAGATCCTTAAGCATCCTAACAATCATTATTTTATACTCTGCATCTGGTAATTTGATTACTTCCAATTTGTCCAGGACTTTTTCTGAGGACTTATCTTGTTGAAGCATATGACTTATGCTTCTCTGCCTACCCATTGTTCTCTATATGACTTATATGCTTCTTCCAGTTGTGAGCATCTTACCTAGTAGAGCCACTTTGAAGTCTTGATTTGTTAGTTTTCTTCTGTTTTCTTAATTCGGTGGTAATCTTGTTTACTGATCTCAGCAGGAAGCTTATTTGAAACAGGAATGCGGTGGGTGTAACCTGGGACTCTGAAGGCTTGATCTGCCAGCTTCTCTCTGGGGGTAGGGTGCTTTCTCTGCTTCAGTAGGGGGAGGTGTATCTCCGTGGAGACCTGAGCTACTGCTCTGCTTCCCCACTTCCCATTTTCAGCTATGTTTTCTTGTGCTGATTGGAGCTAGAGAGCTTTCTGGATTTGGGTCACCCGAAACCACTTTAGGCTTGTGCTGTGTGGAGGGATCAACCCCTCTGCCAGCTATGGCTGCTTTTGCACTGGATGAGTCAGCTTCTCAGGTCATCCCATGCTTTTCTCTGTCCCTTACCATCTGTCCCTCTCTCCCCACTTTTCTTATGGAAGACAAGCCAGTTTTCTCAGCACACCTTGTTCCCAGGTCCCCAAGGAAGTGGCTATGAATGATATTTTCTGCACTTTTCTTGTAATAAGAGCCCTTCTGGGCTCTCAACCTCATCCCCCTATTCACTTCTGGAAGCAGGGGAACCCCCACCATGCCCAGCACTCCCTATCAGGCTCAGTGTGTCTTCTTTGCTTCTTGGTTTTTGAGACCTGTTTCTGTAGTCCAAGGTTGGTTTTTTATGTTGATTGTTCTTAAATTAATTTGTAATCTAGTTTGGTGGTGTGAGCTGGGAGTCTGTATGTCTGCCTACTCCACTGCCATCTTGGTATTCTCTAGAACTCATTTTTTTTTTTAAAAAAAATCTGTTTTCAGAAGTCTGAAGTATACTATTGTAAATGCTGTTTCATAGTCCTACATAATGGAACTTATGTCTGCATATATCTAACAATCCCTCTTTTAACTGTTTTCAATTTAAGGATTACATGATCCCATTTTCTGATGGTGTTGTAAATTCTCAATGGTACTCCAGGGAAACATTATAATGCAACATAAAGACCACAGGTTGAAGGCCTTTCTCTTCTTACTGAAATGGTTAATAATTTGAGTATTAACTTCTTTGAACTTTAATGTTCTTATCTATAAAATATAATGTGTGCCTTAGAGATGTTTTAAGATTAAATGTAATAACCTAAATAAAATACTTAGTACTCTACTGTACCTGATATACAGCAGTGCTTAATTGGTGGTTTTCTTTTATTACTGTTGTTATAATTTGTTAGACTTAACTTTTTTAATGCCTCTAATTTAGAGAGTTTGACAGTTAAGAGCCATTTTTCCATACTAGCCTATTCCTGAATTTAGTTTCACTCTGTGAATATTTTCCCATTCACAGAGAACTACCAACTCCTAACACTGTTTTCTTTTTAGATTTCTTGAATATGCTCATATTTGAAAATGCTTTTGTCACTTTATAGAACAAAATATGCCATTATTTTGTTAAACAGATTGGAGTTTTTTCTACTTCTTTCTTATTTAAAAAGTGGTACAGCTGATATAAAAATTTTACAATAATGTACTCTTTCTTTTTGTTTTTTCCTTTATTTATCAATATCTGAATTCCAGTTTACATATTTATATCTTCATTATTTTTCTTGGTTTTAATCTTTCTTGAGTAATTTCTCTACTCAGTAAAAAAATATATATATTTTATCCCCTGTAACATTACAGAAGCAGAAAGACATCCTGTGAATATCCTTAATTTTCCACCAATATTAGAGATTGATGCTTGTCATTTTTAGTTTATTTCTCATCACTAGCCTTGATCATTTATAACTGTTTCCTGAAAGCTCCCTATATTTTGATTCTCTCTTATTCTTTACATATGCAGAAGTATTATTTTTAAAGTACTATATGACTTTAATACTTTGAATTTTAAAAAAATTAGAGCTTTTTAATTGTTACAAATCAAAGATTAATGTTACTAACATAACAAAGAAGGCTCGTCCTTTATCTACTGCTAGATGTCAAATGCATATATACCTGTATATAGACCCACTTTCTATCCCATGTTATTTAGCCACTAGACTCAGTTAATAAATGTCTTTTAGACCTTTACAATAGAATGGGTTAGAATTGCTCTTCTGGCTATAGCTAAATGGATTAGAGATAACTTTGGTATTCTGACATTAAAAGATGAACTAAGCCAATCAGATTTCCCTACTGACAACTTGAAATATGTGCATTTAGGAATAAATATAATAATGCATAAAAAACTTACTAGGAAATTATGTAAGTTCTGGGGCTTAGAAAGCCCCAGAAGTCAATCAGAATAGAGAAACAGGAAGAGATGCCATCTTGCAGAAACAAGTTTAGTTGGTGAGGACACTAGGAGAGTCAGAGGCAGACAGAAATATGGACAGACTGCCTTGATTTATGACACTTTCTGACTGTTATTTTCACTGAGAATTTTTTGCCATTTTAAAATAAACCTTTCCCTATTTCTAGAGCTAGCTTTATAGTTAGATTTGCTTTATTTTATTTAAAAAGTTTTGACAGAACAGAATAGATGAGCTATTCTTAGTCATCCTAAATTTTTCTTCTGGCAAATTTTTCTCCCCTTGTAAAATTTCAACTTTTATGTCAAAGCTTAGGTAAACCATCGCCAATTCCATGAATTCATTTTCTTCCTTCTTAAGCAAAATTAATTTCTTTCCCCAGCATGATCAAATAATATCATTTATTTACTTATGCTAAATGTACTATGTGTATCATATTTTCTTTTAATGTCTTATCTCTTCCAATGAGCTGTCTATGCTTCAGTTTCTGCATCTATTAAAAATTAATACTAGTGGCATTTTATCTCAAAGAGCAGTAGTTGAGATTAATCTATCTGACACATGTAAAACACTTACAGATTAGCTATTATATTAATAATGACTTTTTATGTAGAAAATATTAATTCTGGTAGGACCCAGTTACTAGTATATTTTTCTGGATTAATAATTAGTAAGTTAAATTTTAAAGAATAATAGTTAAAACTATGTAATATAGTAGTTATAAATTTTTTTCTGTATTAATTGTGAAGGTGAATAGATAGGTATAATATGAGCAATATTAATGGCCATGTACAAAGGTTCAACTAAAATTAATTTTGTTGGAAAATAATAATTTTCTATAAAATTTGTCACTGGTAAATTTTTACCCTGAAGCAATTAGTAAAAACTATGTTGGCTAAATACTTGTTTTCCAAAAACACTTTGATCATTTTTCATATAGCAGAGCCAAGAAAAATAAGGGGTGAGACATTTATCTTTTGCTATGTAAATACAGGAACGCATAGATTTTTTAATATGGCACAGTGACTCAGTCATTCATTTGAAAATACAGTTTTATAAGTACTGAACCAGTTTGTCATATACCCAAGTGTAACAATGCCCAAAATAACATTTTATGATAAATAAGAATAAAAAGAGAGGACTATTCATTGACAGCTGAGGGCATTCCCGCTGTGCTTTAGCCTTTTGCTTATATTAGTGAACTCTGTTATTTATTTTGTTGAAAAATGTGGAAATAAACATATAACATTACAGTGGGAAGGAAGTTTAAAGGAAATAGATCAAACTGATTAACCTGCCTCTTTGGCCTTGATCAATTGAGTCAGTTTCAAAGTATTTTATTTGAAATATTTCTAGAACAGCAAAATGAACTAAGATTCTGAGATCAGTAGCTTATAAATACTGGCTAGAAAGTGTTTTATTTAAAGTTCAGTTTTACTTCTTCTGTTCCAATTAAGTCAGCTTTTATATCTTCTTCTTGTCTGATTGTTGTGGCTATGACTTCCAGTACTATATTGAATAAGAGTGGTTTTATTCCTGATCTTAAGAGAATTGCTTGTGGCCTTATCCCATTGAATATAATGTTGGCTGTGGACTTGTCGTATATGACCTTCATAGCACTGAGGTATATTTCCTCTATTCCCACTTTGTGGGGAGTTTTTTACATAAATCAGTGCTGAATTTTATCAAATGCTTTTTGTGCATCTATTAATATAATCGTATGCTTTTAATCCTTTATTTTTTTACATGATGTATCACATTTATTTATTTGCGAATGTTGTACCAACCTTGTATCACAATAATAAATCCCAGTTGAACATGATGTATACTCTTTTTAATGTATTGATAGATCCTAGCTTCAGCAATAAGAAGAAAAAAGAAGACCAAATTGAAAAGAAAAATATAAAATAATATTGTCAATATTTGCAGATAACAAAATACTGTGAGAACCCTAAAGAGTCCATAAAAAACATTCTAGAACTGATAGATAAATTCAGTAAACTGACAGGATACAAAATAAATATCCAGGAATTAGTTACATTTTTATACAGCAATAGTGATCTATTATAATAGAAAACTAGCCTGAACAGGCAGTAGCACAGTGAATAGAGCATCGGACTGAAATGCAGAGGACACAGGTTCGAGACCCCGAGGTAACCAGCTTGAGCATGGGCTCATCTGGTTTGAGCAAAGCTCACCAGCTTGAACTCAAGGTTGCTGGCTTGAGCAAGGGTTACTCAGTCTGCTGTGGGCCCATGCTCAAGGCACATATGAGATCACTGGATTCAAAGTCCAGAATGCTAACCATTACACCATGGAACCTAGTCTCAAGGCACGTATGAGAAAGCAATCAATGAACAACTAAGGTGTCGCAACAAAAAACTGATGATTGATGCTTCTCATCTCTCTTTGTACCTTCTGTCTGTCCTTATCTATCCCTCTCTCTGACTCTCTCTCTGTCTCTGTAAAAAAACAAAAAAGAAAGAAAACTAAAAAAACAATTCTATTCATATTTGCTTCAAAAAAAAATAAAATACCTAGCAATCAATTTAACCAAAGATGTAAAGACCTGTACTCAGAAAATTATAAAACACTAAAGAAAGAAATTAAAGAAAACACACATAACTGGAAGCATATACAATGTTCATGGATGCAAAAAATTAACATCTTTAAAATGCCCATATTACCCAAAGCAATCTATAGAGTCAATGCAATTTCTATCAATTTACAAATGGTAAATTTTAGAGCAATAGAAAAAATATTTCAAATATTTATATGGAAACACAAAAGATTCCAAATAGCTACAGCAATGTTTAGAAAGAATAACAAAATTGGAAGAATTTTGCTACATGATATCAAACTATACTACAAGGCCATATAATCAAAACTACATGCTATTGGCAAAAAAAAAAAAACAACTAAATAAAAAAACAGACATATAGATATATTGAACAGAAAGATAATTTGAAACAAACAGACACCTATATGGGCAATTACTATTTGATAAAGGAAATAAGAACATACAATGGGGTAAAGACAGTCTGTTCAATAAATGGTGTTGGAAAAAATTTTAAAAAATAAATAAAACTAGACCACCCTCTTACACCATACACAAGAATAAACTGAAAATAAATTAAAGATTTAATTATTAGATGCAAAGTCATGAAAATCTTAGAAAAAAAATAAGCAGTAAAATCTCAGACATTTCTCATAGCAAATATTTTTTCTAATATATCTCCTTTAGCAAGGGAAACCAAAAAAGAATAAATAAATTGAACTACATCAAGGTTTTTGCACAGCAAAGAAAACCATCAACAAAATGAAAATATAACTGATTGAATGGGAGAACATATTCAACAATACATCTGATAAAAGATTAATATCCAAAATTTATAAAAAACACTTTAAAAACTCAACACCAAAATACAAGCAATCCAATTAAAAAAGTGGACAAAAACCTCAATAAACACTTTTCTAAAGAGAACATACAGATGGTCACTAGTCATAAAAAGATGCTCACTGTCACTAATCAATGCCCTCCCTCTTTCCATCCAGGATTAGTTTTTATGCTCTCTATAATGTTGTGTTATGTGTGTATAATTTCACCAATCTCTTTCCCTTTTCTGATTCCTTCCTATCATACCCTTTTTCTCTGTCCGCTTTCCCTCTGGACCCATTGATTCCAACTGTTTCTATTTCGTTTCTCAGTTCATATTTTTCATTGGATTCCTCAAACGAGTGAGGTAATATAATATTTTTCTTTCTCTGCCTAGATTATTTCACTTACAATAGTTTTCAGGTTTATCCATCTTATCAAAAAAGGTAAGATTTTCTTCTTTTTCATGGCCCCATAGTATTCCATTTTGTATATGTACCACAGCTTTTTAATTCACTTGTCCACTGATGGGCACTTGTACTGTTTTTATATCATGACTATTGTAAACAATGCTGCCATAAACATGGGGGTACATTTCTTCTTTTGAATCACTGATGTGGTGTTCTTGGGATATATTACTAAAAGTGGAATGGCTGGGTCAAAAAGCAGTTTCATTTTTAATTTTTTGAGAAATCTTCATACTGTTTTCCACAGTGGCTTCTACAGTCTGCATTCCCACAAGCAGTGCAGGAGATTTCCCTTTTCTTCACATCCTTGTCAGCACTTATTATGTGTTATTTTGTTAATGAGCACCATTCTGACTGGTGTGAGGTGGCATCTCATTGTGGTTGTAATTTGCCTTTTTCTAATGATTAGTGATGTTGATATAGTCACATTTGTTTAGTCTATCATTTATTTCCCTTGCCCATGGAGATAAACCAACAAATACATTGCTGCAAGTGATGTCGGAGAGCTTATTGCCTATGTTCTCTTCTAGGATGCTTATGGTTTCATGACTTACATTTAAGTCTTTTATTCATTTTGAGTTTGTTTTTGTGAATGGTGTAAGTTGATGGTCTAGTTTCATTTTTTTTGCAAGTAGTTGTCCAAATTTCCCAACATCATTTGTTAAACAGATTGTCTTTACTCCATTGTATGCTCTTACCTCCTTTGTCAAATATCAATTGTTCATAAAGGTGCAGGTTTATTCCTGGGTTCCCTGTTCTGTTCCATTTATCTATATGCCTGTTCTTATGCCAGTACCAAGCTGTTTTGAGTACAATGGTCTTGAAATATAACTTGATATCAGAAAGTGTGATACCACCCATTTTATTCTTCTTTTTCAAAATTGGTTAGACTATTTGTGTTCGTTTTTGGTTCCATACGAATTTTTGGAATATTTGTTCTATATTTTTTAAGTATGTCATTGGTATTTTAATAGAAATTGCAGTAAATTTTAATTTTCTGAGGAATCTCCAAACTGTTTTCCACAGTGGCTGCACCAGTCTGCATTCCCACCAGCAGTGCAGAAGGGTTCCCTTTTCTCCACATCCTCGCCAGCACTTATTCTGTGTTGTTTTGCTGATAAGTGCCATTCTGACTGGTGTGAGGTGATATCTCATTGTGGTTTTAATTTGCATGTCTCTAATGATTAGTGATGTTGAGCATTTTTTCATATGCCTATTGGCCATCTGTATGTCCTATTTGGAGAAATTTCTATTCATTTCTTTTGCCCATTTTTTGATTGGGTTGTTTGTCTTCCTGGTGTTTAGTTTTATAAGTTTTTTATAAATTTTAGTTATTAACCCCTTATCAGATGTGCTGTTGAATATGTTCTCCCATTGTGTGGTTTGTCTTTTTATTCTGTTCCTATTGTCTTTAGCTGTGCAAAAACTTTTTAGTTTGATATAGTCCCATTTGTTTATCTTGCCTTTTATTTCAGTTGCCCGTGGAGATAAATCGGCAAATATACTGCTGCTACAGATGTCGGAGAGCTTGCTGCCTATGTTTTCTTCTAAGATGCTTATGGTTTCACGGCTTACATTTAAGTCTTTTATCCATTTTGAGTTTGTTTTTGTGAATGGTGTAAGTTGATGGTCTAGTTTCATTTTTTTGCAGGTAGATGTCCAATTTTCCCAAGACCATTTGTTAAAGAGGCTGTCTTTACTCCATTGTATGTTCTTTCCTCCTATGTCAAATATCAGTTGTCCATAAAGCTGTGGGTTTATTTCTGGGTCCTCTGTTCTGTTCCATTGATCTATGTGCCTGTTCTTATGCCAGTACCAGGCTGTCTTGAGTATAATGGCCTTATAGTAAACCTTGATATCTGGAAGAGTGATACCTCCTGCTTTATTTTTTCTTTTTAAGATTGCTGAGGCTATTCGTGTTCTTTTTTGGTTCCATATAAATTTTTGGAATATGTGTTCTATATCTTTGAAGTATGTCATTGGTATTTTAATTGGTATTGCATTGAATTTATAAATTGCTTTGGGTAATATAGACATTTTAATGATGTTTATTCTTCCTAGCCATGAGCACGGTATGTGCTTCCACTTATTTGACCCAGCTATCCCACTTTTAGGAATATACCCTATGAACACCATAGCACTGTTTGAAAAGAAGAAATGTGCTCCCATGTTCGTGGCAGCATTGTTCACAATAGCGAAGATCTGGAACCAGCCCAAGTGTCCGTCAGAAGATGAGTGGATTAAAAAGCTATGATACATATATACTATGGAATACTACTCAGCCATAAGAAACGATGACATCGGATCATTTATAACAAAATGGATGTACCTTGATAACATTATACGGAGTGAAATAAGTAAATCAGAAAAAAAGAAAAACTGAGAACACCATGATTTATACATAGGGGGGACATAAAAGTGAGAATATGAGACATGGACAAGAGAGTGGTGGTTTTGGGATGGGGGGAGGGAGGGAAGAGTGGGATAGGGAGGAGGGGAGGGACACAGGGAAAACCAGATTGAAGGTGACAGAGGACAATTTGACTTTTGGTGATGGGTATGCAACACAATTGAATGATAAGATAACCTGGAGATGTTTTCATTGTACATATGTACCCTGATTTATTGGTGTCACCCCATTAGAATTAATAATAATAAAATATATATATATAAATAAAAAAAAAAGAAATTGCAGTAAATTTATAAACTGTTCTCTGTAATAGAGCCATTTTAATGATGTTTATTCTTTCTTTTTTATAATTTAATTTAATTTTATTTTATTTTATTCATTTTAGAGAGGATACACAGAGTGAGAGAGAGAGAGAAAGAGAGAAAGGGGGGAGGAGCTGGAAGCATCAACTTCCATATGTGCCTTGACCAGACCAGTACAGGGTTTTGAACTGGCGACCTCAGTGTTCCCAGGTCGACACTTTATCGACTGCGCTACCACAGGTCAGGCTGTTTATTCTTTCTAACCATGAACACAGTATATGCTTTCACTTGTTTGAAACTTTTTTGATTTTTCTTTTCACTGTTTTATAATTTTCCAAGTACAAGTCTTTAACCTCCTTGGTTAAATTTACTCCAAGGTACTTTATTTTGTTTTGTTGCAATAGTGAAGGGGATTGTTTTCTTAATTTCTCCTTCAGACAGATCATTGTTGGTGTATAAAAATGCCTCTGATCTCTCGGTATTAATTTTATATCATGCCACCTTGCTGAATTCATTTATCAGGTCTAGTAGTATTTTGACTGCGACTTTAGGGTGTTCCATGTACATTATCATATCATCAGCAAATAATGATAATTTTACTTCTTTTTTTCCAATTCATATGCTTTTTATTTCTTCTTTTTGTCTTATTGCTGTGGCTAGGACTTCCAGAACTATATTGAATGAGAATGGTGAAAGGGGGCACCCGTGCCTTTGTCCTAATCATAAGGGGATTGCTTTTAATTTTTATCCATTGACTATGATGTTTGCTGTGGGTCTGTCTCATATGGCCTTTATTATGTTGAGGTATGTTTCCACTTTCTGAAAGTTTTGATTATAAATGGGTGCTGGATTTTATCAAATGCTTTTTCTACATTTATTGAAATTATCATGTGGTTTTTGTCCTTCATTTTGTTTATGTAATGAATCACATTGATTGACTTGCAAATATTGTACCAGTCTTGACTCCCCAAAATAAATCCCACTTGATCATGATGTATACTTTTTCTCATGTATTGCTGGATCTAGTTTGCTAATATTTTGTTGAGAATTTTAGCATCTAAATTCATCAGGGATTCATTGGCCTATAGTTTTCTTTCTTTGTGTTATCTTTTTCTGGTTTTGAAATCAAAATTATGCTTGCCTCATTAAAGGAATTTGGAAGTTTTCCCTCCTCTTGAATTTTTTGGAATAGCTTAAGAAATATAGAAATTACTTCTTCTTTAAATGTTCAGTAGAATTCGCCTGTGAAGCCATCTGGCCCAGGGGTTTTGTTTGCTGGAAGGTTTTTATAACAATTTTGGTCTCTTTTGTTGTAATCAGTCTATTTAGGTTTTCTGATTCATCCAGATTGATTTTTGAGAGATTTTATTTTTTAAGGAATTTGTCCATTTCACCTATGTTGTCTAAATTTTTGGCATACAGTTCTTTATAATATTTTCTTACAATCCTTTATATTTCTGCTATGTCAGTTGTTACTTCTTCACTCTCATTTTTAATTTTATATATTTATATCCTCTCTCTATTTTCTTGATGAGTCTGGTTAAAGGTTCATCAGTTTTGTTTTTCTTTTCAAATAACCAGCTCTTGGTTTCATTGATCCTCTGTATTTTTTTTTTTTTTGCATCTATGTCATTTATTTCTGCTCTGATCTTTATTATTTCCTTCCTTCTATTTTCTCTGGGTTTTCATTGCTATTCTTTTTATAGTTTTTTTAGTTGTAAGATTAAGTTGTTTATTTCAGCTTTTTCTAGCCTTTTCTTAAAAGGCTAGAAGCATTCTGTAATGCTATGAGCTTCCCTTTCAGGACTGCTTTTGCTGTGTCCCGTTAATTTTGAGTTGTTGTATGCTCATTTTCATTTGTTTCAAGGAAATTTTTTACTTCCTCCTTTATCTCATTGTTGTCCCATTCGTTATTTAGTAACATGCTGTTTAGTTTCCAAGTGTTGAGTGTTTTTCAGTTTTCCTATTGTAGTTGATTTTTAGTTTTATGTCATTGTGGTCAGAGAAGATGCTTAATATGGTTTCAATCTTCTTAAATTAGTTGAGACTCGTTTTATGCCCTAACACGTGGTCTGTCCTTGAGAATGTACCATGAACACTTGAAAAGAATGTATATTCTGCTGCTTAAGGGTTCTAAAGATATCTATTAAATCCAGTTGATCTAGTGTGTCCATTTATTCTGCTGTTGCTTTATTGATTTTCTGCTTTGAGGACCTATCCAGTGATGTTAGTAGGGCATTGAAATCCCCTACTATTATAGTACTGTCGATCTCACCCTTTATGTGTGGGGAACATGAGGGAGTGGGGGATACCTTCAAGGAGACACTAGAATCTATGTTAACACAATAAAGTAAAATTTTAAAAATTTCATTAAAGAACCTTTTCTAATAAAATCATTGCTGACCTTAATGAGTATCATTTGTTGATATTACATAACAAAATGTGTGAACATTTTGGAAAATGTGAATAGCTCTGTGAACCAGTATTTTCCCAATGCCAATTGTAGAATTATATAAAATAATGCATTCAACTCAGTCTAAGTACAGATAGACCAATCGATTTTAATGTAACAGCATAAAAGTCACTGACATGGTTTTAGAGTCAACACTTAAATTTAAATTACAAAAGTACCACTTAGAGAGTTATGGTGTAACATAGTATCAAAGAAAAATATTCAAAATTTACTGATAAGGTTATTAATATAATTCTCCCTTTTTAATTGCATATTTGTATGAGGCTATTTTTTCATCATATATTTTAACTAAAATAATATACCCCAATAGGCTGGACACAAAAACAGATATGAGCAACCATTTTCTTTCTATTGAACAGAATATTAAAGAGATGTGTGAAGATATAAATCCACAACATTCTTCTCAGTTTAGTTTTTGTTTTTGGGAAACAATTATTTTCCCTTAAAATATTATTAGTGTTAACATGTTGCTTGAAAATTATTAATGTTTTATTATTGTTATTTTAAAATAAAAAATAAAATCTTAAAGTTTAAAAAATATGTCATTAGTCATCAGAGAAATGCAAATTGAAGCCACAATTAAATATGACCTTACACTTTTCAGAATGGCTGTCATCAATAAGTCAACAAACATGTTGGCCAAAGTGTGGAGAAAAGGGAACCCTTGTGCACTGTTGGTAAGAACGCAGATTATTACAACCTCTGTGAAAGGTAGTATGGAGCTACCTCAAAAAATTAAAAATAAAACTGCTTTTTGTCTCAGTTATACCACTTCTGGGTATATATATTAAAAATTCCAAAATAATAACTCAAAAGAATATATGCACACCTCTCTTTATTTCAGTGTTATTTATAATATCCAAGATCTGAAAGGAGGCCAAGTGCCCATCAGTAGATGAGTGGATTAAAATCAAGTGGTATATTTACACAGTGGAATACCATGCAGCTATAAAAAAGAAAGAAATCTTATCTTTTGTGACAGCATGGATGGACCTGAAAAGCATTTTACTAAAAAAAAAAAAAAAAAAAAAAAAAGGTACTACATACTTTCACTCATTTTGTGGAATCTAATGTACTAACAAGCAAAATAGAAAGAGACTCATACAAGAGGACAGGTAGACAGCTGTGAAAGATGGGAGGTTGAGTGAGGAGGGTGAATGTATTGAGCAGAAGAGGACAACAAGAAACAGTTCATAGACACAACAGTGTGTGTGGTGATTGCAGGGATGATGGGAGGTGGAGGAGGGTATGTGGTGGTAAAAGGTAATGGATGAAGACTTGACTAGGGGAGGTGAACACACAATATGCTGCACAGAGATGTATTGTAGAATTGGGAACCTAAAACCTATGTAATTATCTTAACCAGTGGCACCCCAATACATTCAATTGAAAAATAAAGTTCAAACAACATTATGTCATAAAACTGTAAATATGAAAGCCAGAGTAGCCCTACATCTTATATGACACAAACTTATAGCCATGCTATGTACTAATTGTTTATTCATTAGGAATAGTTTGATTTTTACTAGATTAGACTAAAAACTGATTAAAAGAGGGAGTAGAGACGGGGAGTAAAGAGGGACAAAAATACGGTGATGAAAAATTATTTGACTTTGGGTGAAGTGTACAGAACATAATCAACAGTTCAAATGCTATAGAAATGTTTACCTGAAATCCATGTACTCTTATTCATCAATGTTACCCTGTTAAATTTAATTTTCTTTTTTTTTATTAAGTGAGAGGTGGGGAGGTAGGGAGGCATAGAGACAGTCTCCCACATGAGCCCCAACTCAGGACCCACCTAGAAGGCCCCCTACAGGGTGATGCTCTGCCTATCTAGGGCTGCTGCTCTGTTGCTCCCTTGCTTGGCAAATGAGATATTTCAGAGCCTGAGGCAAGCCATAGAACCATCCTCAGTACCCGGGCCCAACTTGCTCTAACAATTCAATCTATGGCTGCAGAAGAAAAAAGAGAAATAGAAAGGGGAGGGAGAGGGGTGGAGAAGCAAATGGTTGCTTCTTCTGTGTGCCCTGACTGGGAATCAAACTCAAGACTTCCACATACCGGAGGAGAAGCAAGATGGCGACGGAGTAGGCGGACGTACCAAATTCCAACTCCCAGAAGCAAAGTGGATTATAACTCAATTTAAAGAACCATCATCTGGATAAACCAACTATGAACTAAACTAAGTGAACTCTTCAACCAAGGAACACAGAAGAAGCCACATTGAGACTGGTAGGAATAGTGAAAACGCGAAGAGGGCTGCCCAGCTCCCGGGAGCAAACGGCAGCCCGGAGAAACCTGCGGGGTGGGAGGAAAGTTTGGCGGAGAGGGAGGGACCTGGGTCCAGGAACCAAGCCCCAGCCTGCAGTCCTAGAGCCTAGAAGAGGCGTTTGGACAGTTTTGAGCTGTGAAACAAGTGAGGGAGCTCTCAGGCCTACAGTGTGGAGTATTAGGTCCCATCCTACTCTGCTGAGGGCTGCTTAAGGGCATGGTGGGGGGCAGGATGCTGAAACGCGGTTCTGTCAGCGTGGGCAGAGGCCAAGCCGGTGGGAGATCCGTCTAGCCCGGAGGGTCAGAGGGGACGCGCGAAAGCGGTTCGGAAGCTGCGGGCCCGCCTTTAATCCCACTTATGGGGACAAAGTGGGAGGCCAGGAACGGGCAGGCCCTGTGCAAGCCGGCCCTGACTGCATGGACCGGGCTAGGACCAGAGACGGGCAGGGGCTCGCGGCTGAGCTGACGCTACCAGCCCCCCACCCCCCGGGCCGGAGAAACCGCGGTTGGACAGTATACGTGACCGAGCGGGCTCCAAGCGCAGGAATGGGGTAGACCCCTAGACAGTGGAACCTCGCAGCTGAGTTCATGCTACTATCCCCGCCCGGCCAGAGAAACCCCGGATTGCATTCATACGTGCACGAGCGGGCTCCGAACGCGGGGGCTGGGTAGAGTCCGGGATGAGTGGAAGTACGCAGCTGAGTGGAAGCCAGCAAACACGCCCGCCCCAATGAACCTTGGTTTCCCACCCTGCGCAGAAGGGCCCTGGCCTCGAGGGCGGGGCTAAATCTCCGTCCGGGCAAAAGCTTACAGCTGAGAGCACGTCAAAAGCCCCGCCTAACCCGCGGAACTGTAGCGAGCAGGTTCCGACTGCTGGTTCTGGGCGGAAGTCCAGAAATAGGCTGGGTCCGCAGCTGAGCAAAGGTGCTAACCTCTACCCTTGGTACTAAGTCTTGTGGCTTCAGTGACAGCCCCTCCCACGGATGAGAGGCAGGAATCACAGCAAAAGCCACAGAGGGCCGGCTCTGGCAATGCTCATACCCAACCAACCTAGGCACCGGCAGAGGGGGTGGGGGGCCTGCAACAGACCACACCTAGAGAACACAAAGGCAACACCTACTGTACTCCAGTGGCCACAACGTGCTTATACACAGAAAAATTGGGCAGGCAGAGGAATGCAAACCAAATGAATCAAGAGATATCCACAGAGAAGGACCTGGATGAACCAGATATAACCAAATTACCAGAAGCAGAATTTAGAGTAATGATAGTTAGGATGTTCAAAGAAATTAGAGCAACAATGGATAGTCATTATGAACACCTAAATAAAGAGATAACAAGTATAAAAAACGAAATTGAAATAATAAAAAAGAATCAGACAGAAATGACAAATACAATATCAACTGAAGACCACAATAGAAGAAATTAAAAGCAGGATAGATGACGCTGAGGATCGAATAAGCGAGTTAGAGGACACAATAAACAAAGGCACAGAAGCAGAGAAGAAAAAGGAAAAGAGACTTAAAAAATGTGAGGAAACTCTAAGGGAGCTCTGTGACAACATGAAGAGAAACAACATTCGCATCATAGGGGTGCCTGAAGAAGAGGAGAGAGGACAGGAAATGGAAACTTTGTTCAATCAAATCAGAGCAGAAAACTTCACCTAAATTAAGGCTGGGAAACACTCGACACATTCAAGAAGCACACAGAACTCCATTAAAGAGAAACCCAAAAAGATCTACACCAAGACACACCATAGTTAAAATACCAAAGCTAAGGGATAAAGAAAAAATTTTAAAAGCTGCTAGAGAAAAAAAGGCTATCACCTACAAAGGAGCCCCCATAAGGTTGACATCGGACTTCTCAACAGAAACACTTGAGGCCAGAAGGGAATGGCAAGATATAATCAAAGTAATGCAGAACAAGAACCTACAACCAAGACTACTTTATCCAGCAAGGCTAACGTTTAAAATTGAAGGAGAAATAAAGAGCTTCCCAGAAAAAGAAAGCCTCAAGGAATTCATAAAAACCAAACCAACTCTGCAAGAGATACTTAGGGGCCTCTTGTGAACAGTTTAAAGGGAGGAATAAATAGAGCAAAAGAAGAATACAGCTTTAAAGAATAAAATGGCAATAAACAACTACATATCAATAATAACCTTAAATGTAAATAGATTAAATGATCCAATCAAAAGACATAGGGTAGCTGCATGGATAAAGAAACAGGACCCATACATATGCTGTCTACAAGAGACACACCTTAAAACAAAAGATGCTCATAGACTGAAGGTAAAAGGATGGAAAAAAATATTTCATGCAAATGGAAATGAAAAAAAAGCAGGGGTAGCAATACTTATATCTGACAAAATGGACTTTAAAACAAAGGCTGTAGTAAGAGATAAAGGAGGACACTACATAATGATAAAGGGAACAATTCAACAGGAAGATAAAACTATTGTAAATATCTATGCACCAAATATAGGAGCCCCGACATACATAAAGCAGACTTTGATGAATATAAAGGGAGAGATTAACAGCAATAGTATCATAGTAGCGGATTTCAATACCCCTCTAACTACACTGGATAGATCCTCAAGAAAGAAAATTAATAAAGAAACAGCAGACTTAAAGGAGACACTAGATCAACTTGATTTAATAGATATCTTCAGAACTTTTCACCCTAAAGCAGTAGAATATACATTCTTCTCAAGCGCTCATGGTACGTTTTCTAGGATAGACCACATGTTAGGACACAAAAATGGTCTCAATAAATTGAAGAAGATTGAAATCATATCAAGCATTTTCTATGATCACAATGCCATGAAACTAGAAATTAACAACAAAAGAAAAAATGAAAAATACTCAAACACTTGGAAACTAAATAGCATGTTATTAAATAATGAATGGATTAACAATGAGATCAAAGAAGAAATAAAAAGGTTTCTAGAAACAAATGATAATGAGCATACATCAACTCAAAATTTATGGGACACAGCAAAAGCAGTCCTGAGAGGGAAGTTTATTGCACTACAGGCATATCATAAGAAGCTAGAAAAAGCTCAAATAAGCAACCTGACCCTGCATTTAAAAGAACTAGGAAAACAACAACAAATAAAACCCAAGATAAGTAGAAGAAAGGAAATAATAAAGGTCAGAGCAGAAATAAATGACATAGAGGCTAAGGAAACAATACAGCGGATCAATGAAACAAGAAGCTGGTTTTTGAAAAGGTAAACAAGATTGATGAACCTTTTATAGACTCACCAAGAAAAAAAGAGAGAGGACTCAAATAAATAAAATTAGAAAGGACAGTGGAGAAATAACAACAGACACAACAGAAATACAAAGCATTGTAAGAAAATACTATGAAGAACTATATGCCAAAAATTTAGACAATCTAGGTGAAATGGACAAATTTCTTGAATCATATAACCTTCCAAAAATCATTCTGGAAGAATCAGAACACCTAAACAGACCAATTACAACAAATGATCTCAAAACAGTTATCAAAAAACTGCCAAAAAAGAAAAGTCCTGGGCCTGATGGCTTCACAAGTGAATTCTATCAAAAATTCAAAGAAGAACTAACTCCTATCCTCCTCAAGCTATTTCAAAAAATTCAAGAGGAAGGCAGACTTCCAAACTCCTTTTATGAGGCGAGCATAATTCTGATCCCAAAACCGGGCAAAGACAACACAAAGAAAGAAAATTATAGGCCTATATCCCTGATGAATTTAGACGCTAAAATTCTCAACTAAATATTAGCCAACCGGATCCAGCAATATATGAAAAAAATCATACACCACGATCAAGTGGGATTTATTCTGGAGAGGCAAGGCTGGTTCAATATTCGCAAATCAATCAATGTGATTCATCACATAAACAAAAGGAAGGACAAAAATCACATCATAATTTCAATAGATGCAGAAAAGGCATTTGATAAAATCCAGCACCCATTCATGCTCAAAACTCTCAGTAAAGTGGGAATACAGGGATCATTCCTTAACATGAAAAAGGCCATCTACGATAAACCGACAGCAAACATCATACTAAATGGACAAAGATTAAAAACAATCCCCTTAAGATCAGGAACCAGGCAGGGTTGCCAGCTTTCACCACTTTTATTCAACATAGTTCTGGAAGTCCTAGCTACAGCAATCAGACAAGAAGAAGAAATAAAAGGCATCCAAATTGGAAAAGAAGAAGTAAAACTGCACTATTTGCAGATGATATGATATTGTTATTGAAAACCCTAAAGTCTCAGTCAAAAAACTACTGGACTGTATAAATGAATTCAGCAAGGTGGCAGGATATAAAATTAATACTCAGAAATCAGAGGCATTTCTATACACCAACAATGAAATATCAGCAAAAGAAATTAAGGAAACAATCCCCTTCACTATTGCAGCCAAAAAAATAAAGTACCTAGGAGTAAATTTAACCAAGGAGGTTAAGGACTTGTACTTGGAAAATTATAGAACATTGATAAAAGAAATCAAGGAAGATACAAACAAGTGGAAGCACATACCGTGCTCAAGGCTAGGACGAATAAAGATCATTAAAATGTCTATATTACCCAAAGCAATCTATAAATTCAATGCAATACCAATTAAAATACCAATGACATACTTCAAAGATTTAGAACACATATTCCAAAAATTTATATGGAACCAAAAAAGAACACGAATAGCCTCAGCAATCTTAAATAGAAAAATAAAGCAGGAGGTATCACTCTTCCAGATATCAAGGTTTACTATAAGGCCATTATACTCAAGACAGCCTGGTACTGGCATAAGAACAGGCACATAGATCAATGGAACAGAACAGAGAACCCAGAAATATACCCACAGCTTTATGGACAACTGATATTGGACAAAGGAGGAAAGAACATACAATGGAATAAAGACAGCCTCTTTAACAAATGGTGTTGGGAAAATTGGACATCTACCTGCAAAAAAATGAAACTAGACCATCAACTTACACCATTCACAAAAACAAACTCAAAATGGATAAAAGACTTAAATGTAAGCCGTGAAACCATAAGCGTCTTAGAAGAAAACATAGGCAGCAAGCTCTCCGACATCTGTAGCAGCAGTATATTTGCCGATTTATCTCCACGGGCAACTGAAATAAAAGGCAAGATAAACAAATGGGACTATATCAAACTAAAAAGTTTTTGCACAGCTAAAGACAATAGGAACAGAATAAAAAGACAAACCACACAATGGGAGAACATATTCGACAGCACATCTGATAAGGGGTTAATAACTAAAATTTATAAAGAACTCAGAAAACTAAACACCAGGAAGACAAACAACCCAATCAAAAAATGGGCAAAAGAAATGAATAGAAATTTCTCCAAAGAGGACATACAGATGGCCAATAGGCATATGAAAAAATGCTCAACATCACTAATCATTAGAGAAATGCAAATTAAAACCACAATGAGATATCACCTCACACCAGTCAGAATGGCACTTATCAGCAAAACAACACAGAATAAGTGCTGGCGAGGATGTGGAGAAAACGGAACCCTTCTGCACTGCTGGTGGGAATGCAGACTGGTGCAGCCACTGTGGAAAACAGTTTGGAGATTCCTCAGAAAATTAAAAATAGAACTGCCTTTTGACCCAGCTATCCCACTTTTAGGAATATATCCTATGAACACCATAGCACTGTTCGAAAAGAAGAAATGCGCCCCCATGTTCGTGGCAGCATTGTTCACAATAGCGAAGATCTGGAACCAGCCCAAGTGTCCGTCAGAAGACGAGTGGATTAAAAAGCGATGATACATATATACTATGGAATACTACTCAGCCATAAGAAACGATGACATCGGATCATTTATAACAAAATGGATGTACCTTGATAACATTATACGGAGTGAAATAAGTAAATCAGAAAAAAAGAAAAACTGAGAACACCATGATTTCATACATAGGTGGGACATAAAAGTGAGAATATGAGACATGGACAAGAGAGTGGTGGTTTTGGGATGGGGGGAGGGAGGGAAGAGTGGGATAGGGAGGAGGGGAGGGACACAGGGAAAACCAGATTGAAGGTGACAGAGGACAATTTGACTTTTGTGATGGGTATGCAACACAATTGAATGATAAGATAACCTGGAGATGTTTTCATTGTACATATGTACCCTGATTTATTGGTGTCACCCCATTAGAATTAATAATAATATATATATAAAAGAAGATAAGGATTAAAAAAAAGAGCTAAAATGCTTAAAAAAATCAACTTAATAAACATTTGACGGTGTGAAAAAAAAAAAAGACTTCCACATACCAATGCTCTACCACTAAGCCAACCGACTAGGGCTAAATTTAATTTTCTAAGTTAAGTTTTTCTAAAAAAGAAACCTATTAAAAGAGATCTCTTTGCATGTGGCTTTAATGGTGCTTTTACTTAAATGTTTCTCTGAAGATTAATAGAAATCTGCCCGTTGGCATAAAAAGAATAAGAAAATAAAATAGATCTATCTTAAGAATGAGAAAAGTTTTGGACACCTATATTATGTAAAGCAATATTTATTCTTAAGTGAAAAAAGTATTTTTTAAAACTTTGAATATAATTTTGTTGTGTAAATTTAAAAGTCATAATCAAGTACTACAAATTAAGCATCTTGAACAATAGAACTTTATTTTCTCACAATTTTGGAAACTATAAGCCCAATAATCAGACCTGACCAGTTGATTCAGTGTTAGCCTGGTGTGTGGAAGTCCTTGGTTCAATTCCCAATCAAGGCACACAGCAGAAGTGACCATCTGCTTCTCCATCTCTCCCCTTCCCCCTTTCTTCTTTGTCCTTCCCCTTTCTCTTTTCCTCTCTCTCTCTCTCTCTCTCTCTCTCTCTCTCTCTCTCTCTCTCTCTCTTCTCCTTCTGCATCCATGACTCGAATGGTTCAAGTGAGTTGGCCCCGGGCACTGAGGATGGCTCCATGGCCTCACTTCAGGTGCCAAAATATAGCTCAGTTGCCCAGCAATGGAGAAGTGAGCTCAGATGGGCAGAACATCCCCGGTAGTGGCTTGCTGGGTGGATCCTGACTACGGCACATGTGGAAGTTTGTTTCACTGCCTCTCTGCCACTCACTTAAAAAAGAAGAGGAGAGGAGAGGAGAGGAGAGAAGAGAAGAGAAGAGAAAAGAAGAGAAGAGAAGAGAAGAGAAGAGAAGAGAAGAGAAGAGAAGAGAAGAGAAGAGAAGAGAAGAGAAAGGATAAAAAAGAAAAGAAAAGAAATGAAGTTCAGTAATCAATATGTCAGTGGAAACATCCTTTTGAAGGCTGTGGAAGAAGGATCTCTTCTAGGACACTATTTTGATTTATAGATGGCCTTCTTTTTCTTGTCTATTTATATCATCTTCTCTCTCAAGATGCCAGTTCAAATTTCTCCTTTTTATAAAGATGCCAGTCATATTGGATAAGGAGCACACCTCACTGCAGTATAAGTTCATCTTACCTATGTACATCTGCAATGACCCTATTTCCAAATAAGGTAGGGATCTGAAGTTCTGGCAGTCAGGACTTCAATACCTGAACTTTGGTGGGACGCAATTCAACCCAGAATACCTTACTTTTTAATTTTGCTACAGACTGTCATTTCTTGGCAACTGCTTTTCTCAGTGTAGCTATGTGTACCCTTCACACAGAGACCATGTTTGAATCTCTTATGAATTTCTATTTTCAACAGAATGAATTGCTTAGAGTACAGATGAAGAAACTTGCCTCTTAATAGTATAACTGAAATGATAGGAGTTTGCCTATATATTTTAGCATAATCTTTCTTCATGCTTTTCTAAAATACATTTCAAAAAAACTCAACATTATCATTGACTGGGATCTTAAATATGTTCTTTGATCAAGGTATCACCAAAAAATGTCATGCAAATCCATGTATTTTACTTCCACCCATACCAAAACCAAACTCTCACCCACATTTATATTTTCAGTTTTTCTCTTTCCAAACACTTTCAAATCCTGTTCTTTCAGAGAACACAGAGAGATAACTTGTCAACTTACCTTTTTGCAGTTTCTTTTAATTTATTTCTATTCTCTTTTGGAAATATTTTATGACATTATTTTTTTAATCTGTAGTCCCCAAGGTACTCTCAAAGTGTGATAGTTTTTAACAGAAATAATAACATATTGCATAGGCAGATACATTAAAAGAATATTAGTGCTTTCGTATGGCCAGACTAATAATTCAAGTAGCTATTCTCGAGAAAGCCCAGAAATATATGTTACAAATGTTATTTAGAGAAATCAGCCATTTGTTTATCTTTCAAAGAATGAGGAATACACTTTTTTTCTTTTTTCTTCTATTGTAGACATTTTATGGATATAACATACTATCACTACTTACCCAAATTGTTAATCTTTAATTAGAACTTTTCCTAGTTATTTTCAACTAGATGAGCTAATGACAAAGAACAATGGTACTCAATTGGCCTCCCAACTCTAATCCAATCTCTACATTATCATTGGTGTTATTCTTTATAAAGTTCTGATTTAGAAACCATACATTCATTGATCCAACAAATAGTTATAGAATAATCCATCACTCTCTGCCAGACTCCATTCTAGGTGCAGACAATATATCAGTGAAATAAAATCCTTGGGCTTGTGACATTTAGGATCTTATGGGAGAAATATAATAAATGTAATAAATAAGTTAATTATAGTAAGTTAATTGTATATTTAAAATAATTTCTATAGATAAAAATAAGAAATAAAGTGTAGAAAGCTACATTAACAATTATTCAATTACCAAAAGCCATATAAAAGATAAAGTCAACTACACAATAAATGAAAACTTCCCAAGGAGGGAGAAGAAATGATAAACAATATCAAAAGACAAATGGCCAAATAGGTGATAAATATGAAGCATATGTGAATTAATGACCTCACTTATACAAAAAGAAACTCAAACTAAAAAGACATTTTTTAGTCTTCTAGATTGAAAAGCCTACAACATACTCAGTTGTCAGAGCTGTGTGGAAAGGGTAACCTCATGATTCACTGGTAGGAATATAAAATCATATATGTCCCCTTATTTTAGCTCACAGTTAAATTACCAGAAATGTATTCCACAGTTTTATCACTTATGTAAAGTATCATATATATATATGGTTATGCTTGCTTTATTAGTTGTCTTTAAAAAACATAGAAGGCTTAACCAGGTGGTGGCGCAGTGGATACAGCGTTGGACTGGGATGCGGAGGACCCAGGTTCAAGACCCAGAGGTCGCCAGTTTGAGCGCGGGCTCATCTGGTTTGAGCAAAAGCTCAGCAGCTTGTACCCAACGTCGCTGGCTTGAGCAAGGGGTTACTCGGTCTGCTGAAAGCCCGTGGTCAAGGCACATATGAGAAAGCAATCAATGAACAACTAAGGTGTTGCAGAAAAAAAAAATGATGATTGATGCTTCTCATCTCTCTCTGTTCCTATCTGTCTGTCCCTATCTCTCTCTCTCTCTGACTCTCTGTCTCTGTAAAAGAAAAAAAAAACAAAGAAACATAGAAAACCACAAAAAAATTATCTATGAGAAACTTAAAAGATATATGATATGTCACCAAGGAAGAAAAAATGAACAATGCATTAATGGTGAAAAATAAGAATCAGTAGTGTGGGGCAAAAGTAGGTATACAGTTGTGAGTATGCAAAAGTTTATTGTTGATTTATTATTTATTAATTACTATATTATTTTCATATGAACAAACTGTATACCTACTTTTGCCCAACCTTTAATATATGTACTTTTGTAGAAATGTAAAAATATATTAGTAATATTAATAACAGTAATAAGTAAAAGTAAATTGTAAACCATGTCTGGTGTAGAGGACCAGACCTACTTGAATATATAGTACAAAGTAGAAAGAAGAATTTAAACTGTTTACCTCATAATGCATTTTTTAAAAAAAATATGAATGTAAGAACTATTTAAAAATAATTTTCTTGAAAGAAAAAGGCATTTGTTGTTTATTTAATTTTATGAATGACCTTTCCCAAAATAATATATCACATAGAGAAAATATTTTCTTCTCAAAAAGTTATGTCCACCTTAACCCAATCTTTTACTGTTAAAATACATTTCTCAAAATCCTAGAGTAGGATTATGGAGTAATATGGAATGCCTCTAAGAATATATACCCTATCAAATTGAGGAAATATTGGAAAATATGCCAAATATATTGAATAAATTCATTGTTTATTATATCGATTTTCATATGCTAGCTTTAACATCAGTCAATTAGTCCTGTTCCACAAGACAATAATGTCATGGAAATATTAATCACTCCTGGTCATACAGTGTAACTGAATTAATCCTGGTACATAGGGTTTCTAGATTATTCTCTACTCTCCAATTCTCCCCTTTACTCTTTACATGTGATTATACTACATTCATCTCCAATACCTATTGAAGAATTGCCTTGATCATTTTTCTTAAGTAAAAATTGGCATATTGGGAAACAGCATCATAATAAATAGCTAACTGATGTCTCTAGCTTTAGCTTTATTTTGGAATAATTGGATATGCCTCTAAAAAGAGCCCCTTTCTAAACTAAAAGTGTTAGGCAAACATCACAGAAGTATAAGATGTTATAAGAATGAATATCTCAAAAGAACAAAAGCAAAAATACAGGTAATACAATGAGCCTACTTTCTTTCCTTGCATTTTCTAAATTATGTTTGATGTTCAAAGTAAAAGTGTAACATTGTCAGATGTGGAGTTTAATATATATATATGTGTACATAAAGAATGTTTGTTTGCAGAGAAAAAATATTTAAGGCAGTTACATTATAAATAGGAGAGGATAAAAAGACTTAAAGAAAAGTAATATTTCTACAATTTACTCAGTTGGAAAACAGATGCCAGTAGAACGTTATGGTAGAATAGTTCTATATCTTTGTGGTGGTGCTGGTTACAAGAATTCATGTATGTGATAAAATGGCATAGAATCACACACATATTGCACCAATGTCAATTTCCTGGCTTCAATATTGTAATATAATTACACAAGGTGTAACCTTTGGGAAAACTGGATGAAGAGTAGATGGCATCTTTCAACTTTTTGATGTCTTGTAAATCTGTAACTATTTAAAAATAAAAAATTAATTATGATACAAATTTGCTGAAGAAGCTGACCTTGTTTTCATTCTCTTAATACACACAAAAGTTATACAATGTTTGATACATAATTCCTCAAATTATGTATTCCTTAGTGCACTTTGTTGTGCATATAAAAATTTGCCTCCAGTTTTTTTTATTACACTGTACAGAATTGAAATAGGTAGACTTAGATTGCAAAGGTATTTTAATATGTAATTAGTGTTAAGAATTTGGCTTTCAATCCTTATCAATATTTACTTAGCAAGTGTTATTTTGATGTAAAATATTAATGCATATTATTTTAACACTTTATTCAAGAGGTTTTATTTTATCTAACTTACTCGTCTACTTAAAAATTAGATTTATGAAAATTTTCTATAGTAAGCTAAATACATAGGAAATACATTACCTTATATTTGAAATTCAGCATCCTTTTGCCTTCAGAGATTTCTATACCAATATTTGCATTTCCAGCTTAACTAGTTATATTTTATTTTTAAATGATTTTTAAATCACTCGTGTGAAAGCATTACACAAAAGTATATATTAATAATGTCATATTGCTAATTGTGGAGAGATTTGTTTTAGTCAAAAACTTAATTTTATTGTGCCTATATCTCTATGAGTCAGTGTTTTTACATAAAATATTAGTTGATAAAGAGTACTACAGCTAAAATATCCTATAAAAAAGTTATCTGACTGTCTTTTGTTGAATTATACTTTTCTTCCATATGCCATTGGTCTAAATATAGCATTTGTCTTGGCAATAGATATCAAACTGTTAATTTGCTTACATTTCTATGATTAATATAGAAATATACCAAATATAGTTATGTATATAGAAATATATAAGGCTAAAATATTTTTTAATATTTTTAAGACTTTATTTATTTTAGAAAGAGAGTGAAAGAGAGAGAGAAGGGGGATTAGCAGGAAGCATCAACTCCCATATGTGCCTTGACCAGACAAGACCAGGGTTTCGAACTGGCAACTGCAGCATTCCAGGTCCGTGCTTTATCCACTGTGCCACCACAGATCAGGCAAGCTAGAATACCTTTGTATTAGTTTATTTCCTATTGATAGTAGGCTGCCAAATTAAAATGGCTTAATATTTTATTTTATTATTTTTAAATCACTTTTATTTTTTATAAATGAACTTATAGGGTTATATTGATTAATAAATTATATAGGTTTCAGGTATTCAACTTTATAATATGACACCTGTATATTGTATTGCATGTTTAGCACCCAAGTCAAGTCTCAATACATCAAGTTTATCTTCCTTTCACCCTCTTCTACCTGCCCCCATCCCCTTTACTGCTTGTAATCACCGTACTCTTTTCTGTACGGAGTTTTATTCCTTTTACTTAATTCCTTTACTTTTTTCACCCAGCCCCCAACTTTTCTCTCCTCTGATAGCTATCTGTCTGTTCTTTGAACCTAAAAGACTGTTTCTATTTTGTTTGTTAATTTATTAGAATCCACATTAAGTGAAATCATACGGTATTTGTCTTTCTTTGGATGGCTTATCTCACTTAGTCTTATACTCTCCAGGTCCATCCACAATCCATACTATTGCTAAAGGTAAAAATGATTTCCCTCATTTTTCCAGCCAGCCAAGCAATATCCCATTGTGTAAATGTACTACAGGTTTTTTATTCTCTTATCTACAGATGAACATTTGGGCTGCATTCAAATCTTAACTATTGTAAACAATGTTACAATGAACATAGGGTTGCATGTGTTCTTGTGAATTAGTGTTTCAGATTCTTTAGATATATTCCCAGAAGTGGAATTGTTTGGTCATAACACAGTTCCAATTTTAAATGTTTTAAGTATTGAATGGGATTTACTGGAGTGACATTGACTAATAAAATTATATAGCCAATGTAATAAAATTATATGTTCATGTATACAATTTAGTGCATTGCACTGTGTGTTCAACACCCCAATTCAATTCTCCTTTATTCTCATATACATTCTTCTACCTCCTCTACTCCCTTTTTATTCTGATAATTGCCATACTGTTGTCTTTGTTCATGAGTTTTTTCTTTGCTTATTTCTTCACGTTTTTCAGCTAACCTTTAACCCCAATTTCTCTGAGAGCTGTCAGTCTGTTCTTTGTATCTATGTGTCTGTTTCTATTTTATTTGTTTATTTTGTTCATTAGCTTTTACATATAACTGAAATTATATGCTACTTGTCTTTTTGTGACTGTTTATTTTACTTAGCAAAATATGTACAGGTTCAGTCATGCTGTCACACAAGGTAAGATTTTCTTCTTTTTTTTTTTTCAGCTAAGTAGTATTTCATTGTGTAAATGTAGCACTTTTTTTTATCCACAAATCTACTGATGGGCACTTGGGCTGCTTCCATATCTTGGCTACTGTAAATACACTATGATGAATATAGGGGTGTATATAGTGTTTCAGGTATTTATGGATATATTCCCAGAAGTGGAATCCATGGGTCATAAGAGAGTTCCATTTTTAATTTTTTGAGGTAACTCCATACTACTTTTCACAGTGGCTACACCATTCTGCATGCCCACCAGCAGTGCAGGAGGACTTCCTTTTGTCCTCATCCTTCCCAGCACTTGTAGTTTGTTGATATATTGATGATAGCCATTCTGGCAGGTGTGAGGTGATATATATCTCATTGTGGTTTTAATTTGCATTTGTTTGATTATTAGTGATATTGAAAAACTTTTCATATGTTTATTTACCATCTGCATGTTTTTCTAGAGAAGTATCTATTTAGGTCCTTTGTCCATTTCTCTATTGGATATTTTTTGGTGTTGAGTTTTATAAGTTTCTTATATATTTTGATATTTCCAATCTCTATACATGATAAGCATACACAGTAGGAAAAAAAATTAGAAGGATCTTGTGAAATTTATCTCACCGTATATTCAGCTGTTATAAGAATTTCTATTCATGAGCTAAAATCTTGTATTATCTTTATTGCAAATATATAATAAGTTAATTGACATGATGATGTCAATGATGTTTTATACAGTTATCCTCTGTTATCCTTTTGAGATATGTTCCAAGATCCCCAATGGATCTCTAAAATTTATAGTACAGAACCCCATATTTATTGTTTTTTCCAACATATACATACCTTTTCACTCAAAGAACCACTTTACAGCTTCTCTTTGGCATATCCAAATTACCAGCATTGCTATCCTTGCTATTTGGGGCCATTATTCAGTAGAATAAGCATTACTTGAATACAAGCACTGTGATACTAAGACAGTCAGGCTGACAACTGAAAGTGCTTCAAAAGTGACTCATAGAAAGTAGTGTATACAGCTTGGATACACTAGACAAAGGGGTGCCTCCTGTCCCTATAGGACAGAGAAGAACAGCTCCAGATTTCATCATGCTATTCATTACTTTCATTATGTAAAATTAATGAGTTGTTTATTTAGTTTTATATCTTAATGCTGAGCATGAAATATACAAAGCTATTCCAATTCCCTTGATATATCCATAAGCAGTAGGGGGTAAGACTCTATCAAAAGAAAGTTGCTTATGAAGCTAGAAAATCCCTCATTCAATTGTATTCTTCTATGCATCCTGGTGTGTCTATTAATATTTCAGGGAAACACAGAATTAAGAACAGAAAGAAATAAAGTCTGTCATGAGATATTAGATAACTACTCTGAGAATGCTAAGCATTGTCCCATCAAATGCACTTAAGTGTCTTTAATTAAACTTATGACAATTTTATCAGAGTAATCCTTTGAAAAATAATGTTAGCAATCAAAAGTATATATCTATGGAGAGAAGAATGTATTATGAAGTTAGAATTCAGACTTCCTGAGATAATATCAATCAACAGATATAGATACTATAGAAATAAAAAAGACTAAAGTAAATTAAGACTAGACACTAACAAATATGCTTTCATCATGACAAAAGAAATATAAATGCTAAGCATAATTTTGTTGAGGACCTAAAAAGAAAAGGGTTGTCATTTGCCTATAAGTCATAATATACCCACTCACATAATAGTAATAAGCAAAGTTTATAAATTTCCATTTCTAAAAGAAAGTTGTATATCTCAACAACAAGGATACTGATCATTTTGTTAAAGTTATCTGCAGGAAAAGTAGGATTGAGGATAACAAGAATTTCATACATTTCTCCACAAGCCTCATTGGAAGAGGATAACTGTTTTGTTTTTTGTTTTTGTTTTTTTCCAGGGACATAGAGAGAGTCAGAGAGAGGGATAGATAGGGACAGACAGACAGGAATGGAGAGAGGAGAGAAGCATCAATCATTAGTTTTCCGTTGCCGTTGCAACACCATAATTGTTCATTGATTGCTTTCTCACATGTGCCTTGACCGCGGGCCTTCAGCAGATGGAGCAACCCTCTGATGGAGCCAGAGAACTTGGGTCCAAGCTGGAGAGCTTTTTGCTCAAGCCAGATGGGCCCGCACTCAAGCTGGCGACCTCAGGGTTTCGAACGGGGTCTTCCGTATCCCAGTCCGACGCTCTATTCACTGCGCCACCGCCTGGTCAGGCAGGATAACTGTTTTGAAGACAAATCCATAAAGCCTATGACATAAGAGAAACAGAAACCATTAGGTTTTTGGAATCTGAGTTTTATAGCTGGAGTTTCAATAACACTACCAGATTTGAACAGGTCCCAATAGTCATATTGAAAAGTCAGCATAAATGACTAATTTATTATGGTGAAAAGTTGAGGGCTTCTTATATTGAGGTAAGGAAAGTGGAACCAGTCAGGTAAAGAACATAGCTTCATTGTACAATGGGGGAAGTGGAGCATCTGAAAGTCTGACAGCAAAAACATTTTGGAAGAAATAACGTAGAAGAAATTTAGCAGTATTAACTATTAATAACCATGCCAGCTGGCTGATTCCATCAAGGAAACTAGGTTTGCAATTAATAAGTCCTTAGGATATAGTGCATAATATAAATCATGACCGGTTAGGTAAATTAAAGTTAAAATCACTGTCATGACTCTTTGAATCCCTACAATGACTCAAGTCTTTTCATCAGAACCTCCTACCATCCCCCTAGGAAATAAGCAACACTCAGAAAAAAACTTGTGACAGGTTAAACAAAAGAAATACAGACTTTTGTTTCTATATTTAAAGATAGTCATGATAAAACAAACAGCAACTCCTACATTTAGAAATAAAAAAAACTAATGCCACCAACAATGGCACAGGAACAAAAATCTTTCTTTTAAGAAGTCTTTTTTTCTATAGTTTTCATTAGAGAGGAATGTTGAAAAGACTAGCACACATAAGAAAACAAACCTGAAGTTGTACTTTGATGGAAGACATGTTTGATATTCATTCTGGGGTAGGTAAAAGGGCTTGCAATATCATGTTTCCTGATACTCTCTACTTTGCTTCCTTTAAAGACAACAACCTTAATTGCAGGTTGAGAACTTTTTGATTAACTCCCGAGTTAATCATGAGGGGAACACTCAGGAGTCCCTCTCAGGCAGGCTCTTCTAACCTGTCCTTTTCTTACTATGCTTGCATGCATTGGATAATGTCAACTAATCATATAAATTTAAAATTTTTTCCCCTTTTTTCATAAAGGAATGAATTATTCCAGACAGAAGAAGACACTTGCACAAGGAAATCAGTTGATTTATAACCCAGGGTGGACTTTCGGCTATCAATGGGGAAGTTTGGATTGATGATTCTTCTGAGTTGCCCAGCTCAGTGGTTTTTCTGTTCACAACGTTAGCTCTTTCTTGCAGGCTGAATGTTGTATTACAGACTTCTACTATAGAATGAATATGGAATATGTGGGTCTATATGACAAAAATCTCCTCTGAGAAAAAAATGTTCAACCTCCTTTTCAGCATTAACTCTGCATAATTTTTATCTTATGCTAGAATTTCTATTTTTCCATGTATAAAACTGAAATTAATAGTTGAAGTATAACATTAGCAAAACAATAAATTAAAATATAGGTCTATGAACCTGTTTTTAAACTTATTATCTATTTTTAGAAGCATAACATTTATTAATCAACTACTATAGAGGAGCAATCAGAGCCTTGAAGTTCAACTGGTTGAAAATGACCATAAGGCAGCATTTGTGTTAAAATAAAAATGGGTATCCTGACCTCTGGTGGCACAGTGGTTAAAGCGTCGATCTGTAATGATGAGGTCGCTGGTTCAAAACCCTGCACTTTTCTGGTAAGGCACATATGGGAGTTGAAGCTTCCAGCTCCTCCCCCCTTTCTCTCTCTCCTCTCTCTCTCTCTCTCTCTCTCTCTCTCTCTCTCTCTCTCCTCTCTAAACATGAATAAATTTTAAAAAATGGATATAAAGCCAAGGACAGATGACAACCCTTCCAGGAAGCATTATCCTTCAGTTATTTAATAGCAGAAAGAAAAGTTCTAATCAGATTTCTCCATAAGAACATAGAAATTCAAGCAATTCAAGCATACAAAGCCAAGAGCCTCACCAAGCAGCCTCAATAGGGTACTTGTTCTCAGTATTCACTGGCACATCAGAAGCTATTCAAAAGCGACCTCTTTAAAAGTAAGAACCATACTACTTCTAAAAATATTGCTAGGGTTTTTTTGTTTGTTTGTTTTTTTAACCAGGAAATTTTCACCAAAAGAAATTTAATTGTGTTTTTATGTTGAATACACATTTTAGATTAAATAATTAAAGCAATATTTCAAAATGTTATGTACTATTTTTTCATAACTCAACCCAGAATTGAAGTGCAATATTTACTACAATTAAAACTAAAGTTCTGTTTTTGAAATGAAAACAATGACTATTCTCTGGAAGAGTAATACCAAAGTGTCATACAATGGTAGAAAAAGTAGATAACTGCACCAGTGTTCCCTCTTGTGTGTGTGTGTGTGGTTTTTAATCTTTTTTTATTAATTGAATTTATTGGGATGATATTGATTTGCAAAACCATATAGGTTTCAAGCATATAACTCAATAAAACACCATCTGTACACTGCATTATGCCTCTCTCCCAAGCAAAGTCTCATTCCATCCCCATTTTTCCCTTTTGCCCACCACTACCTACCCCCACCCCGCTTTCAATCTGGTTATTGCCACACTGTTATCTGTGTCCATGTATATGTAAATGTTTTATGGCTAATCTTGTCACCTTCTCTACCTGTACCAGGGTCCATTTTTAAAAATATTTTCTTGTTATAATATTAAATAGCAATTTATCTTTACAGTATAAATGACATGATAATATTGAAGTATAGATTACATACTACCTCTCTAATCTTGCTGTTAGTGACTTATACTGTATTTTCATAGTTTTTGACACTATGAAAAATTTCAAAAAATAATATAACCATCTACAAACATTTCTTTCTTTTAAACATTACAATAGTGGGTTCTTTACTTTACCAAAATTTTATTGTTTTAATTTATACTTTAATATTGTTTCCAAATAATAAATATTCATGTAGTAAGATATAGCTTCACTGTTATGATGATTATATACTTGAATTTTCTAGATATTTTCAGATTGTCATCTGATCCAGATATTTTCTGCTAGTATGTAAATATTGAATATTAAGAAACTAATATTCCAGCCTGACCAGACGGTGGTGCAGTGGATATAGTGTCGTACTGGGAAGCGGAAGATCCAGGTTCGAGACCCCAAGGTCGCCAGCTTGAGCGCGGATCCATCTGGCTTGAGCAAAAGCTCGCCAGCTTGGACCCAAGGTCGCTGGCTCCAGCAAGGGATTGCTTGGTCTGCTAAAGGCTTGCGGTCAAGGCACATATGAGAAAGCAATCTATGAACAACTAAGGTGTCACAACGGCAATGAAAAACTAATGATTGATGCTTCTCATCTCTCTCCGTTTCTGTCTGTCCCTATCTATCCCTCTCTCTGACTCTCTCTCTCTGTCCCTGTAAAAAAAAAATAAGAAAGAAACTAATATTCAAAAGTCTTAAGTAAATTGTTTGAACAGAAGAGCCTAAATGAAATTCTCAGATATTCTCTCAGTTTTTAAAATTGGGTCAGAGAATCAATCTTTCCAGTGACTGACTGATCTTGTACATATAAATTGAGAGCTATTTTCTTCCTTAGGGAAAGAGAAAATACTTGAGCTGGAAAAAAGAAAATATGGAATGCAAAAAACAAGTGTAAAATGCAGACTTGGGAAAAAATCAAATCCCACAGAATAGAAAGATACCATAAGTGTTTTGCACTAGAACAATTTTATGAAACTATAAATGTAGTACATAAGAACTTAAATATGAGATAATAAGGTACTTGAATGATAAAAATATAGAAAAGTAAAGAAACATATTAAAGAGAAAAATGACATTATTAAAGAGTATAAACGATGTATAGCAAAGAATGAAGTAGACACTACTGTCAATTAAAAAGCAAATTATTAACAAGGAACAAGGCTTGAACTGATCACAATGAATACAAACAGAAAATATAAAGATATTAATAAATCAGAAAATATTATGGGTCAATAGGAAAAATATCCTTAAGATAAATATAATGGAATCTACAAATGAATAGACCACACTGAGTTCCAGGCAAATTTGATACAAAATGCTCAATACTTAGACTTACTCTGGTATAATTATAGAACTGTAGAAGATAGAAATTGATATATTTAAGCAGACAAAGCATACCACTTATAACATCTCAGAATATATATCACTCTTAAGATCTTCTGAATAAAAAATAAACTAAATTTAAACACAAAATTTTGCTTATTAAGAGATATATAAAAATAAACATATAGAATGAAGATGCCATGGTAAATATACTGTAAATACCAAATCCATATAAGTAGAATGCTCCTACTAAACAATTATGTGAGTTAAGGCTCTACAACAGAATGTAAGTATTAGAAGCCTGATCATATAAAAACTTAACCTAATCACCCAGCAAATGTACTAATGGAAGATAGAAGAGAAAATCTGTGCAAATTACTTTTATTTTCAAGTAATGAGCTTATCAATGATGCCTAGAATTAAGTTGATGATAATATATATAATTAAAAATCTCTTAGTTTATTGTTTGTCATTTTTAATATTAGAATTTTTAGATACTCTATTTTGTGATGATTTATAAGGAAATAAGAAATTATTACAATTTTACTCCTGTACTTTTTGTTTTATTATTTTTAATATTATCCTTTTATTTTTTACATCTGTATTTTTTTCACATATGTATTTTTTGAAGAGAAAAGAATAGAATGAGAGCTTTTATTTAATTAAATAGTATATATGACAACCGTTTATTAAACAGAAGTGTATCCTGATATATTATCTCTGTAACCAATTAGTTGCATATATAAAAATCTAAACCTGAAATTATGTTTAATATTAATGGTGATTATTTATATACAATAGTATTTAGAGTGGTTTTCTTTAAATTTGTGGAATTTTAACAGCTTGTATATATCATGAACAGCTATTACCTTGAAAATACCAAAATATTTATGTGATGGATATACAACATAATCAACAGTTCAAGTGTTATAGAAATGTTTACCTGAAACCTATGAGCTCTTTTTATATATTTATTTTTATTAAGTGAGAGGCAGGGAGGCAGAAACAGACTTCCACATGTACCCTGACAGGGATCAACACAGCAAGCTCCCCACCAGGTGACGCTCTGCCTATCTGAGGCTGCTGCTCGGTAATCAAGCCATTTTAGCATCTGAGCCCAGGTCATGGAGGCTTTCTCAGTGCCCAGGGCCACTTTGTTCCAACCATTTGAGCCACCGCTGCAGAAGAGGAAAAAGATGGGGGAAGGGTAGAAAAGCAGATGGTCACTTTTTCTGTGTACCCTGAATGGGAATCAAACCCAGGATTTCTACATGCTGGGTCAATGCTCTAACACTGAACCAACTGGCCAGGGCATTATGTACTCTTACTGATCAATGTCACCCTGTTAAATTTAATTTTTTAAATATAAATTTTAAAAAAATACCAAAAATAAAAACAGAATTTTAAAAAGTATTTTGTTTCTGGTGACATAGGCTAAGAACTCAGATTAGTTTGACTTACTTGACTAATCTAATTTCAAATAGCAAAAAATTGTGTATGTAGATAGTTACCTAAATTCTGAAGATTTTATAGCTTTTATTTTATCTTACTTATTTTGCTATGTAGTTATTTAAATGGCACATTCAAGACACAGTGTCGAAAGTAAATATAAATTCAAAAATGTTTCCTTTGGGAAAACTGTAAAATAAACTGCAAGTGTTTAAATGGAGTGACATAAAGGATAAAATATGGTCTAGAAATTAAGCTGCTCTTTTTTGTTCCATGTTTTTTAAGAATTAGCAAGTGCTTTTGAAAACATATGATATCCTGCACTTCATTTTTTTTTTAATTTTTTTGTTTCAATTTTACTCAAAAACTACCAGAACTTCTACATGAGAATATTCACCACTGTCCCCTTGTCTTTATTATCTCTAATAAGCTAAATGTATAATTTAAATATAAGGTAAGTTAGAACAGTAGATTTTTTTTCTATCTTATTTGATCTAAAGAAAATAAAAATGAGGCCCTGGCCAGTAGACTCAGTGGTATAGTGTTGGCAAGGTATGTGGATGTCCTGGGTTTTATTTCCTGTCAGGGCACTCAGGAAAAGCAGCAATCTGATTCTCCACCCCTCCACATCCCCTTTCTCTCTTGCACTCTCTCTCTCTCTCTCTCCACTCCCACAGCCATGTCTGGATTGATTCCAGTGCATTGGTCCAGAGCATTGAGGATAACTCCCTGGAGCCTTCACCTCAGGTTCCAAAAATAGCTTGGTTGCAAGCATGACCACAGATGGGCAGAGCATCATCCCCAGATAGGGGTTGCCAGGTGGCTCCTGGTTGAGGGGCATACGGTAGTCTGTCTCTCTATCTCCTCTCCCCTTACTTGGAAAAGAAAATATAAAGAAAAGAAAAATCAAACCACTTTTAAATTTATGGCTACTTTGAGTCTTGGAATGGTCAATGTGCATATTCCCATATATTTTCTATCATAAAGCATACTAGCGAAGCAGCATTTCTTAGCCTATTTCTCTGTCTCCAGGATTTCCTTCCAAGATGCTTATCATCATTCTATAATATATTTCTTTTATTTTAAAGTAATTTTAGCCTGACCAGGCAGTGTCGCAGTGGATAGAGCATCGTACTGGGATCCGGAGGACCCAGGTTTGAGACTCCGAGCTCGCCCGCTTGAGCGCGGGCTCATCTGGCTTGAGCAAAAGCTCGTCAGCTTGGACCCAAGGTCGCTGGCTCCAGCAGGGGGTTGCTGGGTCTGCTGAAGGCCCGCGGTCAAGGCATGTGTGAGAAAGCAATCAATGAACAACTAAGGTGTTGCAACAACAAAGAAAAACTAATGATTGGTGCTTCTCACCTTTCTCCATTCCTGTCTGTCTGCCCCTATCTGTCCCTCTCTCTGACTCTCTCTCTGTCCCTGTAAAATAAATAAATAAATAAATAAATAAATAAATAAATAAATAAATAAAGTAGACTTGGAAAAGAGTTGCAGAGGTACTACTGAGCATTTTAATGTAACTACACCAAGTTCCTTCCAATGTTACAATAGTATATAACTACAGTATAACTCAGAAAGCTTCGAAATTAATATTGGTGAAATGCTAACAGCCAAACTGCAGATTTCATTGGATTTTAATTTTTCCATGAAAATCTTTCTTTATTTTCAGATCAAATCCAGGAACTCACATGCAGTGAAATGCTGCTGTCACTGTGATCTCCCCCATCTATGTGTTGCAGTTCCTAGACCCTGCATTGTATTTCATGCCCTTGACACTTTTGGAAATTTGGGTATTTTCTGTTGTCTAATTTTTCCTCATGATAAATAGAGGTTATGAGTTATTAGATATGGTACATATTCACTTTATATTTCTGCCGTAAAATATTATCACAAACCCAATGGCCTAAACAATAAAAATTTATCATCTCACTGTTCTGTAGGTCAGAAATTTAAATATCTTGGCTGGTTTTCTCTGCTATAGGTTCCACAGGCTGAAATTAAAATGTTATCAAAGCAGTTTTCCTTACTGAATGTTCTGGTGAAGAATCTACTACTTTTAACCTCATTTAGGTTTTCTGAATTCATGGTTTATTTTTTTGCTGGCTGTCCACACCAATGTTTTCAGCTTCTAGAGCTACCCACATTCCTCCTGTCACCCTACTTCCTCCATCTTTAAACCATAATAAGGAATTGAGTCCTCAGTTTTCACATCTCTCAGAATAGATAGCTAATGGCTGACCTAACTTTTATAAAGTGTTTTAACTGTAAAGCTAATGACAGAATGGACTGTATAGCACCACTGCATTCTAGCTGGCAAATGTGTTTCTCACAAGAATATGGGTTAGGAATTTTAAAGCTATTTATATTATCCTAGGGTTGAGTAAACAAGTAAATATAGTATAGATATGACAGCCAGGTGCCTAACTGTTAGATAAAAGATGTGGTGACACACCATTAACAATAGGCAACACATAGGACCAGATCTTTATTTCTAAATATACCATTTTCAGTTCTTCACTTTTTAATGATTTTTTATCTTACTGCAATTTATCAATGGACTGTTTATAAACAATTGAATTTATTTATCAAGTGATCTTTAAAATTTTTTGACATTTAAATGAACATCTCTAAGTCTCTGCACGCAGGCACAGTAATGGAAACTACATTGCAATGGCTTTCTGGTCAATAATTGTAAAACAGCATCAATTGTGTGATGCGTCTAAATTTCAGAGGTGAAAAATGTGAACTAAAAATGTGTAACTTAGAATAAATGAAATACTGTAAATATAAAATATCTAATCAGTTAGTTAATTCTGGGTAGATCACAAATTTATCCTCAGTTTATTCTCTTTGTTCAAAAACTAGAAAATCTCGCCTTATTTCACATTTAAACTACTCTCTCACTGCAATTCCTATACCTTATTACACATCACTTATACAAAAAAAAAATTTCTAAAATAATTGTCAACCAGCATAAATGTTTATCGAAAGAAATCTGCTTTTTCCCAATAATTGAAACATTGATAAACATGAACAAATGCATTTCAAGGTAAACTAAGTTACAATTGTATGAACTGGAAATACAATATGATGTGATTACATATGCACTCACAGACACATGTAAATCATTTGTATACATAACAATAAAATTAACTTTAATATACATATTGAAAGACACTCAAAATTTAGGCTTTAAACCAATTTATCCTAGATTTTGTGTCCATTTATTTAAAACGTTTTTTCTTAAAAATCACTATCATTAAATTCCACTCTATAAAATTATTTCATAGTCTAAATATGTTTTTATTCATGTGTTATAAAGCTTTTAACATGGGCTCTTTTGGGTTTCAATTTGTTGATTTTAGTACACAATGTTCTCACACTGGATAAGGAGTTAATTAATAGCAGCTTGTGCCACATTTTCTCTACAAATAAATCCCAAGAATGATCCAGAATGTCAAGTCAAAATTTTATACAAAAGCACACAATTATTTCAGATAGAATTAAATGATACCACATATGGTTCCTTTCTATTATCAGAAAATGACTAATGGATGAATAAAGGATTACTTGGCAGCTATTCTGATGCTACGAAAAAGAATCTTTTGAAAAAATTTAATAACTATAGAATTAATACAAAAAATTATGGTTCATTGGAATGCTATTATTTTTACCCCAGTAAAAGTTGTTGATAAAAGTGAAATGGTTTGTCTTTGACTAACTAGCAAATAAGCTTTGTGTTTGTATCTGATAAAATATTGTTTGCATCTTTGTAAAGTTATAATATAGCTTGTTACCAGGGTAATAAAAGTAGACAACTCCTATCAATATAGCAGCAGTAAAGCATAAAAGAAACAAAAGTCCCTGGTTGTATGGTTTTTTTCATGTTTTTTAACTTTATCCTTAGTTTTATGATTTATAAAATAGAAAAAAAATAGTGATACACCACAGCATCTTTGTAATAATTTATTACATTCAGGTATATAAAGTTTCTAATATAACTACCCAATGAGTGGCCCTTTATGCATTAAACTGATTCACAATATACGCATACAGAATGGTTTTCTTTTCATATTTGCCTCTTATGCATATCAATGAAATATTGAAGCAAAATGGTATATTAGTAGATTACTTATATACATACCATAAATTTTCCATTGAAATCTATTTTATTCTAATATTTAACCTTTTGTGCATGTAGCCTCAATGAATGTAAAAGTTCCTTAATAGCAGGGACATTCTTCTACATTTTTTATGTTTCTTTCATCCATGGCACCACAATCTGATGAGTTCTAAAGAGTTTAAAAGCTAAATCTTAACAAAAAACAAAACCAAAAAACAACAATAAAAGCCCTGAAGTGTTGCAAACCTTAGAGATTTCTGAAACTGATATACAAAGTGTTTCTTTCCATAGTACCATTTTTTACTTTTATTTTGCAAGTAAGAGACTGTTTTGGCTTAGACTATGTGGGAAAATGTCTTCCTGCAAGAACAGATTGTGATGGGTTTACCCTACTGCCAACATTATGTTCTTTCACAGAAAACTAAGATAGTAATAGCAGATATGTGGACATATAGACCTCTCAGATTTCAGAAACATTTTGTTGTACTTAGAATAAGCCACTAGTGGCAAATTTTAGTGTATTTGAAGCAGATTTTATATCAAGTCTAAATTATAGACAATGCCTAAGAAACCAGTAGTTCTTTACAATTAGAAATAAGGGCCATGACACAAACACTTATTTTGATGCCAATCACAAGAGACAGATCAATGAACAAAGCAGAACTTTGACAATGGGTGAAAAGAGAAAATAAACTTAAATAATTTCCTTAGCTACACACCTGGCTGAGAATTTCATACATATTTACTAAGAAAAGATTAAAAATTAAAATAACATTTTTAGTTTCTTTTATATATAAATAATAAATTATGTACTGCTTTTACTCCTTTCTAAGTTAAATCACTGTCAAGTTCACTTGTTACTTTATTTATAAAATGTAGAATTAAAATTCATTGAATGCATTTTCAAATCCACTACCTGAATCCTATACAAAGTAGATCCCAAATCATGCATCGAGTCAAGATCTAGCATTTTTGGAATCACAGATCAGGAAAGTAGCAGCATTTTATGTAGAATGTTCTTCCTCTAGTTTGGCTACATAATATATGACACAAATATGGCATTGCTTATAGATAATGACTGATGAAATTTTATGTTATAGATATGCACATAAACCCAAACACACATAAAAACCCTTCCTTTTTCTTTCATTTTATACCATCCATGTACATAGAATATTATCACTTTTTCAAAGATCAACATAGATCATATGACTGTGGAATTGTGAACCATTTTTCTACACAGTTGTCTCTAAATCCTACTGAAATATGTTTTGAAAATAAAATGTTGAAGCTTAAAAATAACATTGAAAAATAAAAACAATGTTTTAAGGTATATCAGTATGTAAACGCACATATGAATGCATATATTAGTTAACATGTATATAAGAAACTGTAATGTAATATGTTTCAAACAGATGTCAAATTGAATCCTGTTCAAAATGCTTTGAATTGTTGAAAAGACATTTCATTCAAGAAACAGGTCAGGCAAAAGTCAGTTTCTGCCAGCAGAAAGTCAGTTTGGTAAACTGTCAGTAAGTCCTTAGCAGTCACAAAAGGAGAAAACTATTTCAGTTATGTATGTGAAAGAGCCACAGCAGCTAAACTTCAGAAGCAGGAGCAAATGATAAAAGCTTACATCTGAGAAAACAAAACAAACAAAAAATACCACTTATTTTGCTCTGTAGCAAAATGACAATAACTTTTGTTTGAGAAACACTCCTGAGAACTGAGGAGATACAAAGCCAACAAATTCTTACATTTTAGTCTGTAATTTTAACACTTTATTTTTCTTTTTGTTGAAAGTATAAATTTTCTTATTTAGAAATTAAATTTAATGGGGTGACATTGGTCCATAGAAACACATAGGTTTCAGGCGTACATCTGCATAGCATGTGAAACATTCATTGGGCTGTGTGCTTATCACCTAGACCCAAACCAATTTCTGTCACTGTATATTTGACCCACATTACTCCCTTCCCCTCTGGTAACCATTTAATTTTGCCTATATCTATGAGTCCAAGTATTATATCCATTCTCTGTGTGAAATCATATAGTTCTTAGCTTTTTCTTACTTTTGCTTAGCATAATATTCTCAGGATCCATCCATGTTGTAACAAATGCCAATATTAAATATTATAATGAGTGCAATAAGTAAATCAGAAAAAACTAAGAATGGTATGATTCCATACATAGGTGGGACACAAAATTGATACTCATGTACATAGATAAGAGTACAGTGGTTACCAGGGGGAGGGGAAGGGAAGTGAGGGAGGGGGTGGTAGGAGGGAAGGGGAATTAAGAAAACTAAATGAAGGGTGACAGAGGACTATTTGACTTTGGGTGATGGGTACACAGCATAATCAAATGTCAAAATAATCTGGAGATGTTTTCTCTGAATCTATGTACTCAAGTCGACCAATGTCACCCCATTAAAATTAATTGTCTAAATAAAACTATACAAAAAAGTCTTATGTCTTTTTGATGTAGTGTCCTCTTTATTATTATGAAATGCCATCTTATTTACCTTTGTCCTTACAAGTTAAATATGTCTCTTGAAGGCAGCATGTGGTTGGGTTTTGTTTTTTGATGCAGTCTGCTACTCTTTGCTTTTTTATTGGTAAGTTCACTCTATTTAAATTTAGGTTAATTATTGATGCATGAAAAATTGTTTTGTTGATTTCTTTTGTTGCACAGCAGCTTTTTAGCTTGATATAGTCCCATTTTTTTTTTTTTTTTTGCCTTCACTTTCCTTGCCTTTGGGGTCAAATTCATAAAATGTTCTCCAAAGCAAAGGTCCATAGGTTTAGTACCTATGTTTTCTTCTATGTAATTTATTGTTTCAGATCTTATATTAAGGTCTTTGATTCATTTTGAATTAATTTTTGTGCATGGGAACAAACTGTAATTGTTTAATTATTTCACATGTGGCTTTTCAATTTCCCCAGCATCATTTATTGAAGAGGCTTTCGTGTCTCCATTGTGTGTTTTTGAATCCTTCATCAAAGGTTATTTCTCCATATATATGTGGAACCATAAAATACCCCAAATAGCCAAAGCGATCCTGAGACAAAAGGAATGAAGCTGGAGATATCACATTGTCTGACTTCAAATTATACTACAGACCCATGATAATGAAAACAGTGTGGTATTGGCAGAAAAACAGATATACAGAACAATGAAATAAAATTTAGAGTCAGAAAAGAAAAAACACACATACATGTGGACAAATAATCTTTGACAAAGGAGTCATTAATTTTGAGTCCACTAACTTGCCTATTGGTGTTTTTCCATATCCCACTGAGTATTTTCAGAACTTTTATTTTGAATTCTCTGTAGTTTACATCTCAAGTTTCCATGTATTTAAGATTGCTTTCTGGAGATTTTTCATTTTCTTTCTTAACTGAATCTTTTTCTTGTTTATTTGGACTCCTCTGTTTAGGTATTTGTGAGTGGCTCTCAGTAGTTTACTTCCAAAAGATTTTTCTATTATTTCTAGTAAGTGGTGCTGGATTATAAATTTAGCACCGTGGAATTCCTGGACTGATCCCTGATGCTATGTTGGCTGTTATTAATGTAGCTGTGACGTTAGAGAGGGTGGGCTGGGAAAACCTTTGTTCTCCCTCTTAGGAATGACAACCTCAGGCCTCTACATGTTCTTCCCTAAACCCTGTGAGACTGGGGACCAGAGAGTACCTCTACTTCTCAGGGGAAAGAGCAGCTTTGCAGATTTAGTTCAAGGGTATGGCACTCATGCACCCTGTACCTGACAGCAAAGGAAAAGCAAGGTGAGTTCTGGGAGGCTGGGGGGTTGCGGCACTTTGTATTTTCCTTTCTCTGTCTAAAGTGTGGGCCATAGGCAGACCACAGGAAAATTGACAGGGCAGTGTCCTGCCCTGTCTCTGCACTCAACCACTGTTATAGGTTTTCACCACTGAGTGTGCCCCAACCCAACTGCCACATCTCTCTGCTGCTTCTCCCTTCAGAAGGAAAACCAAGCATATCAGCTCCTCTCCTCCCCAGCACCCCACTGTGAATGCTCAGCTGTGGGGCTGCATCCTTACCTTTCACTCTCCGGCACTACCCTGCCACCTTCAGATGCTTCAATGCACAGGTAATCCAGATGTGCCTGTGAGTCAGCTGTAGTTTCCTCATTGAGTCATAGCTGTTCAAACTGTTGACATTTTAAAGGGAGAGATCTAGGGGATCTCTCACTTTGCCTTTCCTCTGACATCAGTCTCCTCATTTGACACTTGAAATCACTAAATGTTAGAGCTGGAAGGACTTTAGGGAATATATCATTCAACCCTCTCATTTCCAGTAAAAGATGCACTAAATTTGAAATCCAAACACCTGAGTCAATTTTCTAATCAGTATTTTATGGCCAAGTTTCCTTAAGCATCTTAAACTTCTACAAAGTTTATTTCCACTTCTACAAAAGAGAAATAATGATTTAAAACTACCACAGTCTTGGTGCTTGAAACAATTCAAATTTATTATTTCCAATTCTAAAGTCTGGAAGTCTAAAAAAGGTCACATAAGGCTATAAAGAAGATAGTGGCAGGCCCAAGTTCCTTCTGGAAACAATATAGAAAAATTTGTAACCTTAACTTTTCCAGCTTCTAGACACTGCCCCAAATTCTTGCTCCTGACCTACTTCTTCTTCATTAAATACTGATTTTCCTGCCTCCCTCTCTTCCTTATAAGGATTCTGATCACACTGAACAAACCTGGATAATCAGGATACTCTATATGTCAGGGCCAGCTCATCAGCAACCGTAATTCTATCAGCAACTCTAACTCATCTTTTCCATTTAATAACATATTTCCAGGTTCTGAGGCATTATTTTGCCTATGATTACAACTACTCAAAAAATACAAAGTGTTTTATGTGTGTCAGTATGTCCTATTAGCAGAAGCTAAGAAGCAATGATCAGCAACAATGCTCACCTTGGCCCCAGGTCACTTAAGTTCCTGATGAGAATGATCTACACAACATGAGGTATCTGGCAAGAAACGATATAGACAAGACCAAAAGCTTGTCTTAGATTTCATGACAGACATTCTAAAGATGTAGCTATTGGTTTCAAGATAAACTTCTGATGTCAAGCAGTCTGGATTGACCAGAGCTCCACAATTATTTAATTTTGAGAACTCTAGCAAGCTTCTTAATCTCTCTAACTCATTTTTACCTTTAAGTAATAAAGATAACAGTACTTACCTCATGGGTTTACCGAAAAAATTAAATGAGAAAATTCAAATGTTTAGCAAAGTGACACACCACAAGTGGTCAGTAACTGTTGTATGTGGGGAAATGGCTGCAGTTAGGCTTGCTCACTTGTTTTAGGCAGTAACCAGAAGCTAACATAGTGTAATGCCAATAACAAAGGCCAAGCAGGTCTCATTGGATTCAGGCAGATGGTAGAGAAACTGTGGAGTCAGCAAGCATCAGGCCATTCCTGTTTAATGGAGTCTCCAACAGCAGACAGGCACACAGGCAGGAGAAACCACTTCTCAGATGAACAAACAGCAAAATGGCCCCTCACAGTGGTAGTCAGACAATCGGCAATTTGTCCTGAGTGCAAGCGCCTGTAGCTTTACATAGACTATACACACACGTGGTGCTGTCATGTGCTCACATACTAATCAAGCAAAGTGTTGGCAGCTGGTAAACCAGCCAGCAAGCCTAACACAGTTGTATTCTCAACACGTAGCCATCATGCCTTATGCAACCAAGGACACAGTGCTTTAATGGAAGCACCTTATATAAGCAAGGACATGACTCTTGGCTTGGCCAAAAGCCACCTTTGGCTAGGCTTCCTGTAAGAGGCTGCGGAAACTTGCCCCATGCATTGTTTCTCCCTGCCTGTTCATTCACCTGCCACCATAAGAATCAGCTCCTTCTCCTGCCTGATTTCTGGCGCACCCCATGAAACTAAATAAACAGGAGGGACACGAGGCCATCTGGCTCCACATATGTCCTTTGGTCTGACCGAACCTGGGATGAACCTGCAAGGCCTCAAGCTCATCCTGCACCAACTACAGCTGGCTGTAACTCCCCCTATAAATACATACACTTACAGTCAGTATAGCTATACTAAGCATGATAGGTTTTGGAATTCAAAAATCTAATTTTGACTCATCCTATGGCCTTAATAAGTTGATAGTCCAATTGTGAATTAAATTAGATGTTTCGGTTTACCTAACTAAAGCATTTTCATATGTAAGGTAGCCTTCTTCACACTGTCTTCAAATCCTGTAACCTACAAAGAGAAAATAGTTGCCAAGTCCCAGGGAAAACTTATGAAAGTACATTGCTGACCATAAATAACCAAATTCAAAAGTTTCTGACATACAGTGAAAATCACATTACAAGATCAAGAGAAACTGCAACTGCTAAAAATTAGATTCATTAAAATTATGTAAGATCATATTTTAAATTATAAAAATATAAATTCTATGTATATATGACTGTGTGCATATATATAGGTATATACCTACCCATAAAATATTATATACACATATACACACCCTCCTCTCTCTCTTCCTACATCCCTGTCTTTTGGCTATGTCAGGATATGGCAAGACGGCAGCAGTCCACCAGCCAGGAGGCCAAATGTCACCACACACCAGGGTCAAGTGCGGCCCCTTGATCCTGCACCGTCCATCCTCCAGAACTGTGACAAATACATGTTTATTGCTTAAGCCACCAAGTCTGTGGCCTGAAATGATTAAGACAGAAAGTAATACCGCTTCTTTTCTAATTCTCAGTGGTTCTATATAGTCAAAGATTTAAATTGTTGCAGCAAATATACAAGTTGGTTCATTCAACACAGATTCCAATTTCTTTTTCTTTCTACTTACTCCAGTGGCTGAAAAACTAAAATGCTAGATTTACCTGTGCTTCTAGGGAGGGCAGTATGACAGTATATTCCCAATAAGCCATAAGTAGTAATACACACATGTCATATTTTCTCTTTTCTTCCTTTTACAGCCTAGAATATGTGTTATATATTGTAGCGTAACAGTTATCTCTAAGGATAATGGAAGAAAAAAAGTAAAAGCTCTTTGTTTATTCATGAAAGTTTGGGTATACTGCCCCTGGACTACACACTTTCAGACTACTCTGATGCAAGAAAATTAAATCTATTTTGTCTAGAGATTTATTATAGAGTTTTCTGCAACTCACTGAGGAATTCTAGCCTAACTGATACACAGACCTGGGAAAATTTTTACTTGTACTCTAAATGTTTCTCAGAGGCCTTTATTGATTCCTGTATATGTGATGAATTCATGACTTTCTTTCTTTGTATTTTGTACTCTAAAATAATGCTAAAATCAGTTGGCTTTTGCTTCATTTACTTGAATAGACCCTCACAAAACTGTGTGTCTTTGGACACAAAGATAGTGTCTTTATAATATTTGCATTCCCTAAGGTGCTTAAGACAGTACCATTCTTCTCGTAGATGCACAGACATAATATGTTTGAAGAATAAAGTAGAAAACAATACTGAAAAAATGGATCACATATGAGAAAGAACACATTCGGAAAATAAATTTATTTCTTCCTTAACCATAAACAATATTTTTTCTTAAGTAATTAAAATAAAGAATAAAAAATTTTCAACCATATTATTCATTTTTATTATATCTTCGAATGCAATCATGATTTAAATACAGTATCAATGTATTACTGTTTAGCCTAGGGCTTCAGCACTTTAGACTCTATTAATTCTCGGTTGAGGGCTTATGTTTCAATCATTAAAATAGTATAGTATTTCAACATTCTCTTTAACACAAAGGTGATGGAAATACCAAAAATTGTTTTAAACTTAAAATATTTATTTTTTTAGTTTTAATACAGAAAATGCTCAATTGAAACAAAAAGAGGGAACAAGAAACTATATAACTGAAGGCTGAATTTAGTGCTGGATATATTAAAGAGGCCAATACAATGAATATAACTTCTAAAATCAATCCTCTGCCCTTTCATTTAAGATTTAGTCTAAAATGTGGGTTATGGAAAATTTTGAAACCATTTGGCCCAGAGTCAAACAACCCTCTTAGTAACATTTATTAACATTTTATATCATCACAATCATTTATTTAAAATATTTTACCAAATTTTGGCAGGAAAGTTCATTGGTTTCTTAATCTTTAATTCTTTCTTTCTTTCTTTCTTTCTTTCTTTCTTTCTTTCTTTCTTTCTTTCTTTCTTTCTTCTCTTTCTTTATCTTCTTTTTTATAGGGAGAGGCAGAGACAGAAAGACCAAAACATTAAGCTGTTCCTGTATGTGCCCTTACCAGAAATTGAACTGGCAATCTCTGCACTTAAGGTTAGGTGACCAGACATCCTGCTTTTGGCGGGACAGTCCTGAGTTTTAACAATTTGTCCCGCGTCCCGTGGTGTTTTAAAAAAGTCCCGATTTTAAAAAATATATTACAATACTATTTTTGCATTCTATGAAAAATTTTATTTTGCTCCATGTAGACCAAATTTTTAATCAAGAACCACCCCACCCCCTGTCAATGGTGTCCCGCTTTACCAATTTTAAAATCTGGTCACCTAGGACAACTCTTACCAACCAGCTATCCAGCCAGAACTTAATTATTTTATTGATTGATTGATTTTTAGGAAGAAGAGAGAGGGAGAGAGAGAGAGGGCAGGGGGAAGGGAAACATTCATTTGTTGGTTCATTTAGTTTTGCATTCATTGGTTGCTTCCCAAGTGTGCCCTGACTGGTGATCAAACCCACAACCTTGTTGTTTTGGGATGATACTCTAATCGACTAACCAGCAAGAGCCCCATCTACAATTTCTACCTGCTTTCCATTGGTCATCAGTTTGGCACAAGACAAACTGAAAGATGACTCATAGGAGTTTATAAATTGTGTAAATATTTACCATATCCTTACTTTTACTCACCAAGATTTAGACTGACATAATTATTGTTGTCTGAAGAGTAACAAGAACCTAACAACATACGCAGAGCTATATCTTTTGAAGTCTAATTCATAGATGTAAGGGGTGTGAGTATTACACTGTCTACTGAAAAGAGGTAAAAGAAATATTTTCTTAGGCCTAGTGAGAAATAAGTCAAGAAATAGCAGAAAACGGTAGTGTATTCTATACTTTATTCCTTCAACTAGTGATGTTCTTTTTAAATTAGCTGGCCATTTACCTCAGTACCATGATGGCGAACCTATGCCACATGCGTCAGCACCGACATGCATAGCCATTTTCGATGACACACAGTCGCATGCAGTCTCATACCAGAGAAGTATGGGGCCGCATGCTGAGGAAGACATTTCATCCTTGGCTCCTGCACAGCCAGGTGCAGTAGCAGAGGATAAAACATTTGCTATGGTGTAGACACTCTGTGCTGGATGTCTGTAGGCCGAAACAACAGAACTCCGGCACAGAGCATCTAGTTCTGGAACTTCTAGTTAGACCATTTTTCTCGAAGAGACACACCACCCTAGTTATGCTTGTTTTTTGGCAAATTTTGACACACAAAGCTCAAAAGATTGCCCATCATTGCCTTAGTACAAAAGTATGATTCAAATATAGAATCCTCAAAAGGTAATATAGTTTATTTTTTTTAAAAAAATGCAAAGATTTAATGGAGAACTTTTTTATTTTTTTATTTATTTTTATATTTTCTAAGTTAGAAGCAGAAAGGCAGTCAGACAGACTCCCGCATGCGCCCCACTGGGATCCATCCAGCATGCCCACCAGGGGGCGATGCTCTGCCCATCTGGGGCATTGCTTTGTTGCCGCCCGAGCCATTCTAATGCCTGAGGCGGAGACCACAAAGCTGTCCTCAGCACCCAGGCCAACTTTTCTCCAGTGGATCCTTGGCTGCAGGAAAGGAAGAGAGAGAGATAGAGAGGAGAGGGCGAAGGGTGGAGAACAGATGGGCCTTGTCCTGTGTCCCCTAGTTAGGAATCAACCCAGGACTTCCTTGTGCCAAACTGGCACTCTATCACTGAGCCAACCAGCCAGGCCAAGAAATTATTTTTTGTCTGAAATAATTTTAATTCTCTGAAACTGTTAAGGTCTCACATTAAGCAACTGACTACATAGTTTGTAGAATAATACTGAATTTGCATGGAATTAAAATGTTTAAATGTCAGAGTTTTGATTCTTAATTATATTTTGAGATCAACATGGTTCATAAATAAATAAATAACACTACAGGAGTCTGCCTTTATCCTCAGGAAATATGTTCCAAGATCCCCAGTGGATGCCCAAAATCTCAGTAGTGCCAAACCTTATATATACTTTTTTTTCCTATACATACACAGCTATAATAAAGTCTAAGTTACTCTTGCACTTTGTTGCCATTATTTAGTAAAAAGGGAGTTATTTGAACACAACAAGCATTGAAATACCACAATAGTCTATCTGATAACCAAGGTATTAACTGGCAGAGAGAGTGTATAGCATGAAATCACTGGACAAAGCAATGATTTATATCCTGAGAGGGAAAGAGCTGGATGGCAAGAGATTTTGTCATACTACTCATAATGGCACATGATTTAATATTTAAGTATTGTTTACTTCTGGAATTTTCCATTATAATTTTGAACTGTATTTGACCATGGGTAATTAAAACTGAAGAAAGTAAAATTTCAGATAAAAGAAGACCACTTATTATACTCAGTACCTTCACTCTATGAAAATGCTAGTTATTTTATTATACTTTAAAGACATTATGGATTCTGGTTACATATTCTTGACTTACAGATACTGGATGACAAATGGATATATCTTTGTCCTATAAAAGCCAATTATAACACAGGGGTCAGACAATCTTTGTATAATGTTCTTGCTCTCTGCTTAAGGTTGGATCTTAGGCCTCTTGCCTTTCATGACTCAGGATGTTTTTGAGCAACTTTCTTAAAGTCCAAGTTTATGGAAGCCACATAATGCCTCATCACCAATAACTTGTCATTTTAATATGCAGATTAAAATTTTAATAATTTTTATATCTGAAAAAATTAATACATTATAATATACTATAACTGTTATTTTAACAAAAAGACATACATATAGCATATTCTAAGTGCCCATAGTAATGTTTATTTCATCCATAGGTGAAAAAAATTACTAGTGAGGATGCCAATCAAGAAGCAATATGGAAATATTTTAAATAACAGTTTTACTGTTTTTGGTCAGGTATTATTTAATATTTTTTATTAATATTTTAAAACTCATTCTTATAATCTATTTTTGTATACCTCTTTTATTGTTCTTATTTAAGTATTAAATGCATGAAATAACTACCTCTCAGTATATATTTTTTTATAATTAAAATAGTCATTAGGGCCTGACCAGGCAGTGGTGCAGTGGATAGAGCATCAGACTGGGATGGGGATGACACTCGAATCAACTGAGCCCTCCTTAGTGCCTGGGGCCATCACTGAAACCAATCAAGCCACTGGCTGCAAGAGGGGACGTGAGAAAGAAGGGTGAAAGGGAGAGAAAGAGAAGTGGATTGTCACTTCTCACGTGTGCCCTGACCAGGGACACGGTCTGGCCAATGATCTATCCACTGAAAAAACAGCCAGGTTTGGTTTTTACTAAGTTAGAGGCAGAGGCGGGGAGACAGAGCCAGACTCCCACATGTGGCCGGACAGGGATCCACCCAGCTAGCCCCCTACCGGGTGATGCTCTACTCATCTGGGGCTGTTGCTTTGTTGCTTGCTTGGCAACTAAGCTATATTAGCACCTCAGGCAGACTATGAAGCCATTCTCAGCACCCAGGGCCAAATTGCTCTAACCAAACCATGGCTGCAGGAGGGAAAAAAAAAAAGAGAGAAAAGGGGTTGGAGAGAGGGAGGGATAGAGAAGCAGATGGTCACTTCTCCTGTGTGCCTTGATTGGGAATCAAACTTAGGACTTCCACACGCTGGACCGATGCTCAACTGCTGAACCAACTGGCCAATAATGTTTTTTAACTTTAATATAGGAGGTGATTCTGAAAAACAAGTCTGAAAACTAAATATTATTTTATGTAATACTATATACTATATTATGTTGTACATTATACAACACAGTAGTATAATTACATATAATATATAGTATTTTCTATGTAATAGTATGCATTATTATATAATATGTATAGTAGTACAAATACATCTAATATATTTGTTTGCTAAAATAAAAATAAATGAGTAAACTTTGTGCTTTTATCTCTTTTGTATTGTCTAAAAATATCTAAATTTATTTCTCCAGTTAGAAATATTTAAATTATAACTAATTATCAACTTTAATTACATTCTATTTCCTTTCTTTCACTGAATTATTTATTTATTTAAAAAATATTTATTGACCAAGTACATATGAGTCACTGCTAATTACCAAAAGGTACTGTTGGTCAAGTAAGTTTGTAAATATGATGTACATGTTTGCTCGCTATAGTTTGCATTGGGTGTGGGGGACAGGATGTAAGCAGTCAGAGTCCTTATAACTTAAGGCTTAGTTTTAAGACTGAGTCTTTCCTACCCTTTTAATACTAAGATCTTTTCAAAACTAAGCTTTTCCCCACACCTTGACTGTTGCATGATATGGGGTGGTGTGCTCTCATGAGGAATCCCATTATGCCTCAGATAAGTGACTTTGTATCAGAGACTTCCTTGTTTGTATATTAGATTAAAGGTTTTGATTTCTACACTATAAAATGGGGCAGAGGAGGCCATGCTGTAGGAGAGCAGAGAAAGCCACATGGAAGAGAGAAGCAGCCAAGATGGCAAAGTGCTGAAGAAGAAGCCAGTTTGTGCAAAGAGAAGGAGATGAGCAACAGAGGTGAATAAGGATGGTGAGGTAGATACCTTTGATTCTAGGAAAATTTGGATAAGTCAGTGGCTTTGGGTGACCTGAATGGAAAGGGAAGTGTTTTCCCACTGTGTGTATTTCTTGCCCACTGGATGCAAGATAGGACTAAAGCTAATGGCTCACCAGTTCTTGGCTTCATTGTTTCATTACTGTCTGTCCAAATCAAATTCGAACCGGTATGGGCCAGGCGGCTGTGATGGTGGCCGTGGCTACTGACTTTACAGGTACATACCAGAATTAAGTTGTATCTATATTCTATGAGTACTCAGGACAGTTTTCAAATAATTATAACAATATAGCAATCATTCTAAAAGATATTTTTATAAAATCATTGAATTTAATGGGTTTAAGCCTTAGGAAGATGAGAAAATTTGTATAAAGTGATATTTCATTTAATTATTGAAGAATGACTAGAAGCTCACTTACTGTTTTCTAACATCAGTGGAAAAATACATGTATTGTAAATGCATATTGGTGAAGAGTAAGTCTTTTCAAGTTTGCAAAAGATACCTTATCCAGGAGACTATATAGTGAAGTTCTAGGAAAAATAAACTGTACTAATATTCTACCAAATGTAAACACAATAGGTAGACTTGTATTACTAATTATCTTATTGTGGAAAAATAATTTTTAGTAATAATACAATAACTGAATATTCAAAAATGTGCAAGATTCTTTGATAAAGAAAATAAATACTCAACCTATATATAATTTTCAAAAGTACTCACTTTAAATTTTTTCTGCTTTCAAAAGTGGTGGCATGCTTTAATAACATTTGAGAGTAAAAAAATTCAAGTTAGTTTTTAACCATTGGGATACCTTTCCATAAATATATTTTCGTGCTTATTATTTCTATTATTTTTATTTGATTGTAGGATATTTGAAAAAAGATGAGTAAAAAAGAATATCTAGCTATTCAGCTAAACCTTGTGCATCTGTGTATAATAAATATGCATTTTGAACATATTTTATATACAACATATATAATCCAAATATTTACTTAGTCAAAGTGGAAAATATTAAGACATTTAATAAGTGTCAATGTATAAAAGCTCTAAAAAATCATAGAAGAAATGTCAGTGAAGTGTTGAAGTTGTTTTTCAGACCTAATAAAACTTCATAATCACAACTGTAATAAAAACAATTAATAAAAAGAAAAGCAATAAGAGATGAGTAGTGAATAAAACAAATGGAAATATTATTTCATCTGAAATAATCATCAAGCTTTAATAAAAATGAAAAGGTATGCTACAAAATGCACATTTCAATTGTCATCTCTATAAAGCAGGATACTGACATTATTGAAACATTTTGAATACGACAATACTAAAACATTAATAACTATTAGAATCCATTAGATTATATAATACATCTACTTATTCAAAACTGTACTATAACAACTACAAAAGTTAGGGTATTCTTTTTTTCATTTAAACAGAATTTTGACAAAACTATACAGGATCATAGAGTAGTGGCTACTAGTTGTTCAAACTAGTGATATAGAACATGTCTATGAAACTGTATTAAAAAATTAGTAACTGGAAACTTAATGTAAGGTTCAGGTCCAGGACCCCTACCAAAAGCCTCAACTAGGTCAGGTGAAACTTTAAGTAACCAGGTGCCAGCACAGTCCCAGAAATCCTGAGAAACCCTAATTGATATGTGACCTCCGCCCAACCCTGGGGCATCCTAACAGTTAGTCATCCTGCATCACTTATCTGAAAACTCTTTACATAGTTAGCACCACCCTCCCTTCCAGTTGTTTAACCATCCCAGGTAACAATTCTTTTCCTTGTTGGACAAATGAGTTTATAAATTTGTATTTTTTTAGTTTGCTGACTGTAAAGCCAGTAGTCACAGCCAAACACAGGGCCGCCTGGCCAGTGCAGGTTCACGTTAGATTCAGAGAGTCGGTAATGAAACAATAGAGCCAAGAAATGGTGAGCCATCAGCTTTAATTCTATCTTGCACCCTGCATGCAAGCAAAAACACACACTGGTCTCCAAAACCTACTCCTTCAGTGCTCACAAAGCTACTGACTTATCCGAATTTCCTAGAATCAAAGGTTTCTAGCTCACCAGACTTATTCACCTCTGTTCCCCATCTCCTTCTCTCTACACAAACTGCACAAACTGGCTTCTCCCTCAGCACTCCATCATCTTGACTGCTTCTCCTCTCCTCCACGTGGCTCTCCTCTCTAATACTAACATCAGGAACCAAGAGAGCAAGCTCTCGGTCTGCCCCACTTAATAGCGTAGATTCAAAATCTTTAATCCAATCTACAAACAAGAAACTCTCTGATACAAAGTCACTGATCTGAGATATACTGGGAGGATTCCTCATGAGAGTTCAACACCCTACATCATCCAATCAGTCAAGGGTGTGGGGAAAAGCTTACTCTTAAAACTTGCACGTGGGCAGTGCCATCTTTAACAAAGTGAGCATAATATATTTCATCTGCCCAACAATCCACCCTTATGCTCACTTTACTACCCACAATCTACACCACCAGCATCCCTGTACAAGGAAATTAGGTACATTACAAAAGTTACAAATACATAACAAATCATACAATTTCAACAATTACAAAAATACATTTCACCAGTCTCTGAACACTTTACCAAAAGTGCAAAATGTCCTCGGCCCTCTCTCTAGCCATTTAAAAAGCTTCCAAGGCAGGGGGAGGACCTCCATCAAAGCCTCCCCCCACCTCCATCAGGGTATTTCACATTGTCCAAAATCCGTAAGTCCATTCAACAAAGGAGCCAGTGCTTACTCTGATCGTAGTTCAGGAAATCAGTCCACGCACATGGGGTGTTAGCCTCCCCTCTCATTCCTGCCATTATGGCAGGTCTCACACTGTCCTAAGGTGAAGCATGTAGCAATGGCAGTCAGCATTTCCATCTCTGCTCTGGGGAGCACAATAGCATCCACACCTATGTCCCAAAATCGCAGACCTACCAGCAGCTTGGCAGACACTCCCTGCCGTTTAAGCTGGGCTCTCATCTTCTGGAGACTGCGGATTGCAACTCCAGCTGGATTCTCATCCTCCAAATAGGGAACTGGAAACATCAGCTCCCGCCGCCGGGCTCGAGCTCCGGGCTGCCACTGCGTTCTGCTCCATGGGCCATACTGCCCCTGCCTCAGCCTCAACCCCGGCCTCTCACCACTGTTGGCTCTCCAAAACATCCAGGGCAACCTGCAACTCACAAACCTGTGATTCCTTCTCCAGCGGCTGTTCCATTTCCAGGCGAATCTCGCAACCCTGGTCGGCCTCATTCTCCGGTGCTTGCTCCAGTTCCAGGGTGGTCATCTCTTTCTCCCACGTTTGCTTCAGCTCCTTCTGCTGCTCAGCCTGCAGGTCCCAGGCAGCCTCTTCCACAGAGCCCTAGGTTTCCTCATGCATGGCTGTAAAAGACAGCCAACCAATTGTCCCCAAAACAAAAGCCATGGGAAACCATAACTGCAGCCAGTCCTCTACTCCACCACTCAAATGTGGTGGTGGCTCCATACCAAACTATCAAATCCTGCCACAGACTACGCCAAATGTAAAGTCAGTAGCCAAGGCCACCATCACAGCTGCCTGATCCGAGCAGGTTCCCATTAGATTCAAACAGATGTAATGAAACAATGGAGCAAACTGCTTTAATTCTAGCTTGCACCCGGAGGGCAAGAAAAAACACACACTGGGCTCCAAAACCCACTCATTCAGTGCTTACAAAGCTACTGACTTATCTGAGTTTCCTAGAATCAAAGCTTTCTAGCTCACCAGACTTACTCACCTCTGTTTCCCATCTCCTGCTCTCTACACAAACTCTGCACTAACTGGCATCTCCCTCAGCACTCCGCCATCTTGGTTGCTTCTCCTCTCCTCCATGTGGCCTTAATCGGCTCTCCTCTCTAATACTAACCTCAGGAACCGGAACCGAGAGAGCAAGCTCCCGGTCTGCCCCACTTTATAGCATAGAGTCAAAACCCTTAATCCAATCTACAAACAAGGAAGTCTCTGATACAAAGTCACTTATCTGAGACATATCGGGAGGATTTCTCATGAGAGTGCACCACCCTACACCATCCAATCAGTCAAGGGTGTGGGGAAAAGCTTACACTTAACACTTAGATGTGGGCAGCGCCATCTTTAAAAAAGTGAGCATAATATATTTCATCTGCCCAACACTCACTTTTATTGTTAAAAAAAATGGTGTTGGGAAGCCACGTGTGTGCTTGCCCTCAGAGCAGGGCAGTTGATGACAAATTGCAGATTGCATTCCTGCTTGGGAAGCGCCATTGTTTTACTAATGTTTGCTAGAGTAGGGGTCTTTGTGGGCCAGGCAGTTTTGCAGGGATAGCAGAGAGAATGCGGAGTGCTGAAGAAGAAGCAAGTTTTTGAAGAGATGTGTGCAGATGGAAAACCAGAGGTGAGGGACTTTTGCGTGCTCCACTCAGACTGGTGGGGCCTTTGATTCTAGGAGGAACCAGAGATGATTCTCCTGGGAGTGAAAGGAGGGTGTTTTCCTTGCTTGTTTGTTCATTGGCCAATGCGAGACTTGAATAAATAGAATGGCCCACCATTTTTTGGATCCTGTTGTACAGATGAAATATATTATGCTCACTTTATTAAAGATGGCACTGCCCAAATGAAAGCCCATTGCCAAGGTGATGATATTGGTTGCCCTTCTTGCTTGGCATGGGCGTGATTATATTAATGTGTGTTAGGGGCAGACTGTAAGCAGGCAGGATCATTATAGCCTAAGGCTTAGTTTTAAGACTAAGCCTTTCCAACCCTTTTTGATGTAGGGTGGTGCACTCTCATGAGGAATCCCATTATCCTTCAGATAAGTGACTTTGTATCAGAGACTTCCTTGTCTGTATATTGAATTAAAGGTTTTGAATCTACACTATAAAGTGGGGCAGACCAGGAGCTTGCTCTCTCTCGGTTTCTGAGATTACCATTAGGGAGGAGAGCAAAGAAAGGCCATGTGAAGAAGAGGAGAAGCAGCCAAGATGGTGTAGTGCTGAAGGAGAAACCAGTTTGTGCAGAGAGGAGATGGGGAGCAGAAGTGAATGAGGCCGATGAGCTAGAAACCTTTGATTCTAGGAAAACTCGGATAAGTCAGTAGCTTAAGGAGCCCTGAATAGAAAGGGGAGTGTTTTCCCACTATGTGTATTTCTTGCCCACCGGGTGGAAGCTAGGATTAAAGCTAATGACCCACCAGTTCTTGGCTCTGTTGTTTCATTAACGTCTGTCTGAATCAAATGTTATCCTGCGTAGGCCAGGCAGCTGTGATGGTGGCCGTGGTTACTGACTTTACATCAGTAATTAAAAGTTTATTATTTATTTTAAAATGTTTTAAAATGCCTCTTGTAATTAAGGTATTGTTGGGCAGATAAAATGTATTATGCTCACTTTGTTAAAGATGGCGCTGCCCACATAGAAGTTCGTTGATATTAATGTGTGTTCTGGAACAGGTTGTGGGCAGGCCGGGTCATTATAGCCTAAGGCTTAGTTTAAGAGTAAGCTCTTCTCCACACCCTTGACTGATTGGATGATGTAGGGTGGTGATGTAGGGAGGAATCCCATTATGCCTCAGATGGGTGGCTTTGTATCAGAGACTTTCTTGTATGTATAATTGGATTAAAGGTTTGGATTATTTATGCTATAAAGTGGGCAGACCGGTAGCTAGATCTCTCTCTTGGTTCCTGGAGTTAGTGTTAGAGAAGAGAGCAGAGTAAGTAAACTGGGGCAGTCCGGGAGCTTGATCTCTCTCTTGGTTCCTGAGTTCCTGAGGTATTAGAGAGGAGAGCAGAGTAAGGCCACGTGATGGCCAGGAGAAACAGCCAGGATGGCAGAGTGCTGAGCAAGAAGCCAGTTTGTTAAGAGTTTGTGCAGGAGGAGATGGGAAACAGAGGTCAATAAGTCTGGTGAGCTAGAAACTTTTGATTCTAGGAAACTCGGATAAGTCAGTAGCTTTGTGAGCACTGAATGTGTGGGTTTTGGAGCCCAGTGTGTATTTTTGCTTGCCGGCCGGGTGCAAGCTAGAATTAAAGCTGATGGCTCACCAGTTTTTGGCTCCGGTGTTTCATTGCCATCTGTCCGAATCAAATGCTAACCTGCACGGGTCGGGCTGCTGTGATGGTGGCCGCGACTACTGGCTTTACAGGTATTATGCCAGGTTATATACATATTGTATAACTTCTGGAGTAGTCTATTGTGTATAGTCCATAAAGATGGGCTTCCCAAAATAGATGTGGAAGATAAAAAAGAAGGGGTCACATACTAAACCTGACAAGCTCAGATGAGGTCTGCATGGTGGCCTTACAAACTCAGAGACCTAAAGTAACCACATAAGCCCTGGCTAGGTGGTTCGGTTGGTTAGAGAATCAATCCGAAACAGAGAGGTTGCCAGTTTGATCCCCAGTCAGGGAACATACAGGAAGAGATTAATATTTCTCTCTTTCCCTTTCTTTATCTCTCTCTCTCTCTCTAAATCAATGAAGTAAACATTTAAAAAACTACCCACACTAACATAACCTGAAACATTAAAATTTTCTAACTAAAAACAGTTCATAGTGGGCAGTCATGTTCCAGGCTGGTATTTTTCCTTCTCAAAGATTTTGGACAAACAAGTTTGTAACAAGTGTTTTTTAGGTTTGCTCACTTGTCATGTTGTAATGTATCCAATCCACTATTTCATGGGTTTTTGTAGAAGCATATAATCCAAATAAGTTTTTGAAAAGTTTTATTAAAAAAGGAAATTTATTAAACATACTGGCAGCATATAGCTTACACGGGGACAGTTAGTTCTAAATCATGTGTCTCATTAATATTCTAGGGGTTGGTTATATACCATTGATTATACATGGGCAGGGAAATAACCTGACATCACGGTGTAAGCCTATACTTTTTGTTTTCTCCTATACAAGTTTAGGGAAAGGATGAAGAGAGGGGGATGGGACACAGTTCATTAGCAAGTTTATAACATCTGTCTATAGGATTTGTAAAGTATTCACACCACCAACAGGTTTGCCTGGCCAGTACAGGTTCGCATTAGATTCAGACAGTCGGTAATGGAACCACAGAGCCAAGAACTCGTGAACCATCAGCTTTAATCCACCCCTATGCTCACTTTACTATCCAAAATCTAAACCACCGGCATCCCTGTGCAAAGAAATTAGGCACATTTCACAAATTACAACATGACAAATCATAAAATTTCAACAATTACAAAGATACACTTCACCAGTCTCTGAGCACTTTGCCAAAAGTGCAAAATGTCCTCAGCCTTCTCTCTTGCCATTTGTAAGGCTTTCCAGAGCAGGGGTAGGGCTTCCAGCAAAGCTGCCCCCCACCCCCATCAGGGTATTTGACATTGTCCAAAATCCATAAGTCCATTTAACAAAGGAGCCAGTGATCACTCCAGTCGTAGTCCAAGAAATCAGTCCATGCACATGGGGTGTTAGCCTCCCTGCTCATTCCTGCCATCATGGCAGGTCTCACACTGTCCCAAGAAAAAGCACATAGCAATGGTAGTCAGCATTTCCATCTCTGCTCCAGAAAGCATCCACGGAGGGATTTTGGGACCGCTATGTTCCAAAATAGCAGACCTACCAAGAGCGTAGCTACTCCTTGCTGCTGGGCTCTCACCTTCTGGAGGCTGCGGATTGCAACTCCAGACCAATTCTCCTCATCTTCCAAAGAGGAACTGAAAACACCAGCTCCTGCTGCTGGGCTTGAGCCCCAGGCTACCACTGCCTTCTGCTCAGCAGGTCTTGCAGCTCCACCCGGGGCCTCAGCCTCAGCCTCCTGCAGCTGTTGGATCTATACAACCTATGATTCCTTCTCTGGCAGCTGCTCCATTTCCAGGTGAATCTCATGAACCTGGCTGGTCCCCTCCTCCAGTGCTTCCTCCAGCTCCAGGGTCAGCATCTGTTTCTCTCACGTTTCCTCCAGCTCCTTCCACTGCTTGGTTTGCAGGTCCCAGGCAGCCTCTTCCACGGAGCTCTTTGTTTCCTCACACATGGCTGTAAAAGTCAGCCAGTCTATGGTTCCCAAAAGGAGAGCCACAGGGAACCATAACAGCAGCCAGTCCTCTACTCCACTGCTCAAAGATGGCAGTGGCTCCATACTGAACTGTATTGAATCCTGCCACAGACTATGCCAAATGTAAAATCAGTAGTCGCAGCCACCATCAGAGCCGCCTGGCCAGTGCAAGTTCGCATTAGATTCGAACAGTTGGTAATGAAAACACAGAGCCAAGAACTGGTGAGCCATCAGCTTTAATTCTAGCTTGCACCCGGCAGGCAAGTAAAAACAAACCCTGGGCTCCAGAAACCGACTCACTCAGTGCTCACAAAGCTACTGACTTATCCGAGTTTCCTAGAATCAAAGGCTTCTAGCTCACCAGACTTATTCACCTCTGTTCCCCATTTCATCCAGCACAAACTCTTAACAAACTGGCTTCTTCATCAGCACTCAGCCATCTTGACTGCTTCTCCTGGCCTCCATGTGGCTTTACTCTGCTCTCCTCTCTAATACTAACCTCAGGAACCCAGGAACTGAGAGAAAGAGAGATCAAGCTACTGGTCTCTCCCACTTTATACCATAGAATCAAAACCTTTAATCCAATTATACAAACAAGGAAGTCTCTGTATAATGGGATTCCTCAGGAGAGTGCACCACCCTACATAATCCAATCAGTCAAGGGTGTGGAGAAGAGTTTACTCTTAAAACCAAGCGTTAGGCCATAACGATCCCGCCTGCTTATATTACAGCCTTTCCCCCACACCCATTCCAAGCATAAGGGCAAATAATATCACCTGGGTGGTGGGCTTCCATATGGACAGCGCCATCTTTAACAAAGTGAGCATAATATATTTTATCTGCCCAACAGAGGATGAGGAGAATTGGTTTGGAATTGTGATCCACAGCCTCCAGAAGGTGAAAGCCCAACATCAAGGAGTAGCTACACTGCCGGTAGGTCTGTGATTTTGGGACATAGGGGTGGATGCCATCATGCTACCCAGAGCAGAGATGGAAATGCTGACTGCCATTGCCACATGCTTTTTGTCCGGTAGCACCCTCGGGGCAGGGGCTGGAAAATCCCTCATGCCTTTGGCATTTCTGCAATTATTAACCTTTAGCACACACACCCTGTCCGAAAACACAATAGAAATTCCTCAACCATTAGTGTCCCTAGTTACGCAAACCAAATTCCCCAGGCAGTCTGAGGGGGTATAAAAATCTCGAGCTCCACCAGTTGGGCGCGGCTTCTCTGGCTCACTACTTTCCAATTCACTGAACCTGCCCGAAGGTTCCAATAAAGTTGGACTTTTTAACTATTTGGTACTTTGCCTCATTTCATGCGGGTCGGACCTTACACTTTTCTTTAGTACAGTGTGAGATTTGCCATGATGGCAGGAATGAGGGGGGAGGCTAAAGCCCTATGTGTGTGGACTGATTTCCTGGACTACGACCGGGTGGGCACAAGCTCCTTTGTTGAATGGACTTATGGTTTTGGACAATGTGAAATACCCTGAGGGGTGTCGGGGACGGCTTTGATGGAGGCCCTTTCCCTGCTCCGGGAAGCCTTACAAATGGCAAGAGAGAAGGCCAAGAACATTTTGAACTTTTGGCAAAGTGCTCAGAGACTGGTGAAGTGTACCTTTGTAATTGTTGAAACTGTATGATTTGTGCTATTGCTGTAATTTGTGTAATGTACTTAATTGCCTTGTATAGGAATGCCAGTGGTGTAGATTGTGGGTAGTAAAGTGAGCATAAGGGTGGATTGTTGGGCAGATAAAATATATTATGCTCACTTTGTTAAAGATGGAGCTGCCCACATGGAAGCCCGTCACCCAGGTGATATTATTTGCCCTTATGCTTGGGATGGGTGTGGGGGAAAGGCTGTAATGTAAGCAGGCCAGGTCGTTATGGCCTAAGGCTTGGTTTTAAGAGTAAGTTCTTCTCCACACCCTTGACTTATTGGATGATGTAGGATGGTGCACTCTCCTGAGGAATCCCTTTATACAGAGACTTACTTGTTTGTATAATTGGATTAAAGGTTTTGATTCTACGGTATAAAGTGGGGCAGACCAGTAGCTAGTTCTTGCTTTGTTCCTGAGTTCCTGAGGTTAGTATTAGAAGAGAGGAGAGCAGATTAAGGCCACGTGAAGGCCAGGAGAAGCAGCCAAGATGGCACAGTGCTAAGGGAGAAGAAGCCAGTTTGTTAAGAGTTTGTGCTGGAGGAGATGGGGAACAGAGGTTGTTGGGCAGATAAAATATATTATGCTCACTTTGTTAAAGATGGCGCTGCCCACATGGAAGTTCGTTGATATTAATGTGTGTTCTGGAACAGGCTGTGGGCAGGCTGGGTCATTATAGCCTAAGGCTTAGTTTAAGAGTAAGCTCTTCCCTACTCCCTTGACTGATTGGATGATGTAGGGTGGTGCACTCTCCTGAGGAATCCCATTATGCCTCAGATGGGTGACTTTGTATGAGAGACTTCCTTGTCTGTAAATTGGATTAAGGGTTTGGATTCTACAGTATAAAGTGGGAGAGACCAGTAGCTTGATCTCTCTCTCTTGGTTCTTGGTTCCTGAGGTATTAGGGAGGAGAGCAGAGTAAGGCCACGTGAAGGCCAGGAGAAGCAGCCGAGATGGCAGAGTGCTGAGGAAGAAGCCAGTTTGTTAAGAGTTTGTGCAGGAGAAGATGGGAAACAGAGGTGAATAAGTCTGGTGAGCTGGAAAGCTTTGATGCTAGGAAACTCGGATAAGTCAGTAGCTTTGTGAGCACTGAATATGTGGGTTTTGGAGCCCAGTGTGTGTTTTTGCTTGCCCACTGGGTGCAAGCTAGAATTAAATCTGATGGCTCACCAGTTCTTGGCTCCTGTGTTTCATTACCGACTGTTCGAATCTAATGTGAACCTGCACAGGTCAGGCAGCTGTGATGCCGCCCTTGACTACTGACTTTACAAGCCTGATCAGACAGCAGCACAGTGGAAAGAACATTGGACTGAAACCCAGGTTCAAAACCCCGAGGTCTCCAGCTTAAGTGTGGGCTCATCCCGCTTGAGCATAGTCTCACCAGCTTGAGCATGGGGTTGCTGACTTGAGGATAGGATCATAGATCTAACCCAGTGGTTGCTGCCTTGAGCTCAAAGGTTGCTGGCTTGAGCCCAAGTTTATTGTAACAATCAAGGGGTCTCTTGCTCTGCTGTAGCCCCCCAGTCAAAGCACATGTGAGAAAGCAATGAATGAACAACTAAGATGCTGCAAGGAAGAATTCATGCTTCTTATTCCACTCCCTTTCTCTCTGTCTGTCCTTATTTGTCTCTCTCTCTGACTCTCTTTCTGTCTCTGTCAAAATAAAAAGCTTAGAATATTTATTTGAAGTTAATATCTACTATATTTTTTATTTAAGAAGAAAAGACATCTTTGCCTGATAAGGTGGTGGTACAGTGGATAGAGCATTGCCTGAGATGCTGATGATCCAGGTTTAAAACTCCAAGGTCTCTGGCTTGAATGAGAGTTCACCAGGTTTATCATGGAATCATAGACATGACACCATGGTCACTGGGTTGAGCACAAAGGTTGCTGACTTGAGCAAGGGGGCACTGGCTTGGCTTTAGGCTCCCAGGTAAGGTACATATGAGAAAGCAATCAATAAAAAACTAAGGTGCCACAACTATGAGTTGATATTTCTCATTTCCCTTCCTGTCTGTCTGTCCGTCTCTCTCTCATAAAAAAAAGAAGACATCTTTATAACATGAAAGTACAAGGTGAAGCATCAATGTAAAGCCAGTAGCCACAGCCACCATCACAGTTGCCTGACCCTTACAGGTTTGCATTTGATTCAGACAGACGCTAATGAAACAATGAAGCTAAGAACTGGTGGGTCATTAGCTTTAATCCTAGCTTGCAGCTGCGGGCAAGAAATACACACAGTGGGAAAACACTTCCCTTTCCATTCAGGGCTCCCAAAACCACTGACTTACCCAAGTTTTTGTAGAATCAGAGATATCTACCTCACCAGTCTTATTCACCTCTGTTTCCCATCTCCTTCTCTCTGCACAAACTGGTTTCTCCTTTAGCACTCTGCCATCTTGACTGCTTTTCCTCTTCTCCACGTGGCCTTTTTCTGCTCTCCCTTCTAATGCTAATCTCAGGAACCTAGAGAGAGAGCAAGCTCCCGTCTGCCACATTTTATAGTGTATAAATCCAAAGCTTTAGGTCAATCTACAAATAAGAAAGTCTCTGATACAAAGCCACTTAGCTAAGGCATAAATAGGATTCCTCATAAGAGTGCACCACTCCTATCATGCAACAGTCAAGGGTGTGAGAAAAAAATTAGTGTTGAGAAGATCTTAGTATTAAAAGGGTGGGAAAGGCTTAGTTTTAAAAATAAACCTTAGGCTATAATGACCCTGCCTGCTTATAGCCTGTCCCCCATATCCTATACAAACTATAAGCAAGCAAACATATATATCATATTTACAAACTTATTTGACCACCAGTCAGCGATTACTGATCTAGTAGTTGAAGCAAGTTATACAAATCTAGCTAAGATAATTAATAGATGTGGCTATCTGAACAACACAGTTTTAATGTAGATGAAAAGCCTTATATAGAAAAAAGATGAAACTAGCTAAAGAGAAAAGATCAATGCCTGCCTTCAAATGACAGGCTGACCCTCTTATTAGTGGTTAATGAAGCTGGTGACTTTAAATTGAAGCCAATGCTTACTTAGTTAACATTCTGAAAATCCTAGGGCCCTTAAGAACTATGTTAAATCTACTCTGTCTAAACGGGACAACAAAGTCTAGATAACAGCACATCTGTTTTCAACAAGGTTTATTGAATATTTTAAGCTCACACTTAAGATCTACTCAGAAAAAAAATTTCTTTCAAAATATTACTGCTCATTAACAATGTATCTGGTAACCCAAAAGCTGTTATGGATATGTATAGTGAAATTGATATTTTTAACCAGCTAATTCAACACCCATTCTGCAACTCCTAGATCAAAAAAAAAATTTTTTTTTACTTTCAAGTCATATTATTTTAAAAAATACATTACATAATGCTATAACTGTCATAAATAGTGATTCTTCTGACAGGTATAAGCAAAGTTAATTAAAAACTTCTGGAAAAGATTAAGTATTATAGATATTATTAAGAAAATTTGTGAATTATAGAAATAAAAATATAAACATTAATAAGAGTTTTAAAAACAACATACAGTAGATTTCTGTATATTGATATTGTATTCTGTGACTTTACTGTATTTGTTCACTCTTCCTAATAGTTTTTGGAGGCATCTATAGGGTTTTTTATATACAGAATTATGTCATTTACAAAAAAGTGACAGTTTTATTTCTTTCTTTTCAATTTAAATGCCTTTTATTTCTTTATCTTGTTTCATTGTTCTGGCTAGGACTTCCAATATTATATTGAATAAGAGTGCTGGGAGTGAATATCCTTGTCTTGTTCTTGATCTTGGAAAAAAAGCTATAGTTTTCCATCATTTGGTATGCTATTAGCTGAGGCTTTGTCATATGTGGCCTTTATTATGTTGAGGTACTTTCATTCTCTACCTATATTATTGAGTGTTTTAGTAAATAGATTTGTATTTTATTGAATGCCTTTTCTGCATCTATCAATAGGATCACATAAATTTTTATTCCTTGTTTTGTTCATATGGTGTATTATGTTGATTGATTTGCATATGATGAACCATTCCTGTGCTCCTGGATTAAACCCCACTTTATTGTAATGTATTATTATTTTTTATTGTATTGTTGTAATTGATTTGCTATTATATTGTTTAGGATATTTCCATCTGCATTCATCAGAAATATTGATCTGTGGTTTTTGTATGTGTCCTAACTGGGGGCTCAAAACTATAACCTCTGGCATACTGGCCAATGCTTTATCCACTGAGCCACCCAGCCAGAGATCCAGTAATTTCGATATATTGTATTGTCATTATCATCTGTCAGTCAATATTTTTTTATTTTACCTTTTATTTGTTCTTTGACCCAGTAATTATTTAGCAGTATGTTTAACTTCTATGTATTTGTGGTGGGGTTACCTCCTTTTTGCAGTTTATTTCTAATTTCAAAGCACTCTTTTTAATTTAAGCACTTCAGTTTTGAGGTTTTTGGATCTGATTACAATTAGGTTCATAAAAAATAAAGTGTTTTTTTTTTATACAGTAGCTTTTTTCTTTGAGATTTCCATTCTCTTTTGGAAATTTAGACCCTCCCATTTTATATATCTGTTGTCAAAAATTATCCCTATTCATGTTGTAATTTTGTTAGTAATCTTACTTGTAGTTTTGTGACCTTTTGTACTTTATTTTAGCTAGAACAACCCCACTGAGTATTTTCTGCAATGAAGGTCTTCTGGAGATACACTTTCTCAACTTCGGTATATCTGAAAAGGTTTTTTTTCTAAAGGATAACTTTGCAGAATCTATTATTCTTGGCTGGTAATTTTTCTTTCAGTAGTTAAAATATTTTGGTTCTACTCTCTTCTTATAAAGTTTCTATTGAAAGGTCTGATGATAATCTAGTGGGTCTTCCTTTACAGGTTACTCTCTTCCCTAGCTGCCTTGAAAATTCTGACTTAAGTTATTAACTTTTGACAGTTTTAGTACAATGTGCCTGGAATAAGGCCTTTTTGGATTAAGGTAATTAGGTGTTGTGCTTACTTCTTGGATTCAAAGACTTAGCTCTTTCCATAGGTTTATAAAATTCTTGTCAACTATTCATTTGAATAAGCTGTTTTCTTCTCCATTTCCATCTTCTGGTATGCCTACTAATTTTATATTGCTTTTTCTGATGGAGTCAGATCGGTGCTATAAAGTTCCTTTTTTTATGTTTAAGTCTCTCCCTCTTCCCTCTGTGTTATTTCTAGATTTATCTCTTCAATATCACTAATTCTTTTTTTCTTTGGTCAGCTCTTATTCTTCTGCTTGCTAGTTTATTCTTGACCTATTTTATTGAGTTCTTCATCTTCACAACTTCTATTTAGTTCTTTTTCAAACTTTCAATGTCTTTGATAAAGTACTCCATTTTTGGTTGTATTGGTTGATTTGGTGTCTTAGTTTATTGAACTACTTATCTGTGTTTTCTTCCAATCTTGAATTCGTTGTCATTTAAATCACATATTTTTATGTTTATTTTCAGGAGATTTTTTTTCTTTCTGAGATGCCTTATTAGCTTGGTTATTTGTGATATTTTAAATTTGAGGAAATTATGTCCTAGAGAGGCCTATGTTTTTTAAAATGATACATATTGTAAAGTTAGGTTGTGACTGAAGCCAGGGCTTCAAATTAGTGGGTACTTTTTAAGGAAAACCATGTCCTCAAATTGAGTAAAACATGCATGATAATTTCAGATACTCTTTTATATACTATTGTTATTTTTAATATATTGTGTTAACATGGACTAAAGTGTCCCATTCAATATAACACCCTCATCCCCATCCACATGTCCCACTTTGCCACCCTCCCCCAAGCTCCTCCCCCTTTTCCTCTGGGATTTGCTGTCCTGTTATCTGTATCTATGTGTTATGTATATATAATTTCACTAATCCCTTTTCCTTCTCTGATCCCATCACTTCATCCCTCTTCCCTCTGACTGCTGACCTTGTGCTCCCTGTGACCCTGCCTCTACCTCTACTCTGTTCCTCAGTTCACCTTGTTCATTAGATTCCACATATAAGTGAGATCATATGATATTTTTCTTTCTCTGCCTGGCTTATTTCACTCAGTATAATAATCTCCACGTTCATCTATGCCACCACAAAAGGTAAGATTTTCTTCTTTTCCACAGCCATATAGCATTCCATTGTGTATATGTACCATGGCTTTTTAATCCATTCATCCACTGAAAAACACTTGGGCTCTTTCCAGATCTTGACTATTGTAAACAATGCTGCCATAAACATGGGGGTGCATATCTTCTTTGAATCAGTGTTTTAATATTCTTAGGATATATTCCTAAAAGTGGGATAGCTGGATCAAAAAGTAGTTCCATTCTTAATTTTTTGAAGAAATGCCATACTGTTTTCCACAGTGGCTGCACAAGTCTGCGTTCCCACTAGCAGTGCAGGAGGGTTCCCTTTATTCCACACTCTCGCCAGCACTTATTGTCTGTTGATTTGTTAATAAGCACTATTCTGACAGGTGTGAGGTGTTATCTCATTGAGCTTTTAATTTGCATTTCTCTAATGATTAGTGACTGAACATTTTTTTATATGCCCATTGGCCATATGTATGTCCTCTTTGAAGAAGTATCTATTCAGTTATTTTGCCCATTTTTAAATTAGATTGCTTACCTTTCTGTTGTAGAATTTTAGAAGTTCTGTATAAATTTTGGTTGCTAACCCTTTATCAGACGTAGCTGCAAATATGTTCTACCATCATGTAAATTGTCTTCTTATTTTGTTAAAGATGTCTTTTGCTATGGAAAAACTTTTTAGTTTGATATAGTTTCATTTGTTTATTTTGTCCTTTATTACCCTTACCTGTGGAGATATATCAACAAAAATATTGCTATGAGAGATATTGGAGTTTATTGCTTATGTTTTCTGCCAAGATGTTTATGGTTTCACGACATACATTTAAGTCTTTTATTCATTTTGAGTTTATTTTTGTGAATGGTGAAAGTTGGTGGTCTAGTTTCACTTCTTTGCATGTACCTGTCCATTTTCTCCTACACCATTTATTAAAGGATACTCCATTGTAAGCTCTTACCTTCTTTGTCAAATATCAATAGACCATATAAACATGGGCTTATTTCTGGGTTCTCTGTTCTGTTTCATTGATCTTTATGTCTGTCGTTGTGCCACTACCATGCTGTTTTTATTACAAGGGCCTTGTATCAGGAAGTGTGATACTTTCCACTTTATTCTTCATTTTCAACATTGCAGAGATTATTCGGGTTCTTTCCTGGTTTCATATAAATTTTTGGAATATTTGTTCTATATCTTTGAAGTATGTCATTGGTATTTTAATAGGAATTGAATTGAATCTATAGAATGCTTTGGGTACTATAGACATTTTAATAATATTTATTCTTTTTATCCATAAACACAGCATATGTTTCAATTTGTTTGTATCTTTCTTAATTTCTTTTGTCAATGTCTTATCATTTATTGAGCACAAGTCTTTTACCTCCTTGGTTAAATTTATTCCTAGGTACTTGGTTTTTTGGTTGCAGTAGTAAAGAGTACTGTTTTTTAATTTCTCTTTCGGACAGTTTACTGTTGGTGTATAAAAAATGTCACTAGTACCTGAATATTTATTTTATATCCTACCACCTTGCTGAATTCATTTATCAGGTCTAATAGCTTTTTGATTGATACTTTAGGGGTTTCTACGTACAGCATGATGTCATCAGCAAATATTCATAGTTTTACTTCTTCTTTTCCAATTTGTATGCTTTTTATTTCTTCTTTTTGTCTGATTGCTGTGGCTAGAACTTCCAGAACTATTTTGAATGATAGTGGTGTAAGGGGGCACCCCTGCCTTGTTTCTGATCTTAAGGAGATTGCTTTTAATTTTTTCCCATTGACTTTGATGTTGGCCATGGGTTTGTAATAGATGGCTTTTATCATGTTGAGGTATGTTCCCTGTATTCCCACTTTGCTGAGAGTTTTTATCATAAATGGGTGCTGGATTTTATCAAATGCTTTTTCTGCATCTATTGATATTATCAAGTGATTTTTCTTTTGTTTCTGTGATGAATCACATTGATTGATTTGTGAATATTGTACCAACCTTGCCTCCCCAGAATAAATCCCACTTAATCAGGATGTATGATTTTTTTTATGTATTGCTCGATCTGGTTTGCTAATATTTTGTTGAGAATTTTAGCATCTGTGTTCATCAAGGATATTGACCTACAGTTTTCTTTCTATGTAGTGTATTTACCTAAGATTTTGGAATGAAGATAAAATGAACTTGGAAGTCTTCCTTCCTGTTGAATTTTTTGAAATAGCTTGAGAAGAATAGGTCTTAGTTCTTTTTTGAATGTTCGGTAAAATTTAACTGTGAAGCCATTCAGTCCAGGACTTTTGTTTACTGGGTTTTATATATATATATATCTGCTTCAATTTTATTTGTTGTAACTAGTCTGTTTGTGCTTTCTGATGCTTTCCCATTGAATGTTTGACAATAGTATGTTTCTAGGAACTTATTCATTTTGCCTAGGTTGTCCAATTTTTTTGCGTATTGATCTTCATAATATTTTCTTACAATACTTGGTATTTCTGCAGTTTCAGTTGTTATTTCTCCACATTCACTTCCAATTTTATTTATTTGACTCCTCTTTCTTTTTATTCTTGATGAGTCTAGTTAAAGGTTTGTCAATTTTGTTGATCGTTTTAAAAACCAACTCTTGGTTTTATTGACCTTTTGTATTGTTTTTTAGATTCTATGTCATTTATTTTCACTTTGATCTTTCTTATTTTCTTCCTTCTACTTTCTCTGGGATTTATTTGTTGTTCTTTTTCTAGTGCTTTTAGGTGCAGGGTTAAGTTGTTTATTTGAGCTTTTTCTACTTTTTAAGGTATATCTTTAATGGTATGAATTTCCCTCTCAGGACTGCTTTCGGTGTCATATTGATTTTGAGTTGTATGTTCACTTTCAGTTGTTTCAAAAATGTTTTATTTATTTTCTGATATTATTGTTAACTTATTCATTATTTAATAACATAATATTAGCCTCTAAGGCTTTAAATATTTTTCAGTTTGGTAGTTGTAATTGATATCTTGTTATATGCCATTGTGGTCAGAAAACATGCTTGATATGATTTCAATCTTCTTAAATTTATTGAGATTTATTTTTTCCTAACATGCGGTCTATCCTAGAGAATGTGCCATGAGCACTTGAATAGAATGTATATTCTGGTGCTTTGTTTTGAAAGATTCTGAAGGTATCAATTAAATCTAGTTGATCTAGAGTGTCACTTAAGGTTGCTGTTTCTTTATTAATTTTCTGTCTGGAGATTCTATCCATTGATGTTAATGGGGTATGAAAATCCCCTACTATTATAGTATTGCTGTCAATCTTACCCTTTATGTTCATCAAAATCTGATTTACATATTTAAGTGATCCTAAAATAAACGCTTAAATATTTACAATGGTTATATCCTCCTTTTGGAGTACTCCCATTATCGTTGTGTAGTGACCTTCTTTACCCTTTACCATAGCCTTTGTTTTAAAGGCTATTTTGTCAGATGTAAGTATTGCTACACCAGTTTTTTTAAATTTCCATTTGCATAAAATACTTTTTCCATCCCTTTACTTTCAGTCTATGTGTATCTTTTGTTCTAAGGCGAGTCTCTTATAGACAGCATGTGTTTAGGTTCTGTTTTCTTATCCAAATAGCTACTTTATGTCTTTTAACTGAAGCATTTAATCCATTTACACTTAAAGTTATTATTGATAGGTTCTTATTTATTGCTTTTTTATTCTTTAAATTTATAATTCTTTTTTTTTCTCTATTTCTTTTTTCTTTTGTTCTTTTTACAGCAAGCCCCTTAACATTTATTGACGTACTAGTTTGGTTGTAATACAGTCTTTTTTTGTCTGAGGACCTTTTAATTTCTTTTTCAGTTTTAAACTATAGCTTTGCTTAATAAAGTAATATTGGTTGTAGGTTCTTATTTTTCATCACTTTGAATATTTCTTGCCAATCTTTTCTGGTCTCAAGTGTTTCTGTTGAGAAATTGAATATCATCCTTATGGGAGCTCCTCTGTAGGTAATTAACTGTTTTTCTCTTACAGCTTTTAGTATTTTTTATTTGTTTGTAAACTTTGATGTTTCAATTATGATGTGACTTAGTGTAGGCATTCTTGGGATCCTCTTTAGTGGGACTCTATGTTTCTTGAACTTGTGTGACTCTTTTCTTCACTGTAAAGCCAGTAGTCGCAGCCACTATCATAGCCGCCTGGCCAGTGCAGGTTCACATTAGATTCGAACAGTCGGTAATGAAACACAGGAGCCAAGAACTGGTGAGCCATCAGCTTTAATTCTAGCTTCCACCCGGCGGGCAAGCAAAAACACACACTGGGCTCCAAAACCCACATATTCAGTGCTCACAAAGCTACTGACTTATCCGAGTTTCCTAGAATCAAAGGTTTCCAGCTCACCAGACTTATTCACCTCTGTTTCCCATCTCCTCCAGCGCAAACTCTTAACAAACTGGCTTCTCCCTCAGCACTCTGCCATCTTGGCTGCTTCTCCTGGCCTTCACGTGGCCTTAATCTGCTTTCCTCTCTAATACCTCAGGAACCAAGAGAGAGAGCACAAGCTCCCGGACTGCCCCCGTTTATAGCATAGAAAATCCAAACCCTTAATCCAATTATACAAACAAGGAAGTCTCTGATACAAAGCCACCCATTTGAGGCATAATGGGATTCCTCAGGAGAGTGCACCACCCTACATCATCCAATCAGTCAAGGGTGTGGAGAAGAGCTTACTCTTAAACTAAGCCTTAGGCTATATTGACCCGACCTGCTTACATTACAACTTTTCCCCCACAGCCATCACAAGCATAAGGGCAAATAATGTCACCTGGGTGATGGGCTTCCATGTGGGCAGCACCATCTAACAAAGTGAGCATATTATATTTTATCTGCCGAACATTCACCAATTTAGAAAAATTTTTAGCTATGATTTCTTCAACAGATTTGCTTGTTTGTTCTCTTCTGTGTCAAGAACTCCTATGATGAGGATGTTATTTATATTTATGTTATCACAGAGATCTCTTAAAGTTTCCTCATTTTTTTGCTTCTCTGCTTTTTTGCTTTTGTACATTTTGTCCTCTAAATTGCTGTTTCAATCCTCTTCTTCATCCAGCCTGCTGTTGATTTTTTCTAGTGCAGTCTTCTTTTCTGATATTGTATCTGTCATTTCCAACTGTTTTTTTTTTCTTTTTATGATTTCAATGTCCTTTTTTATGCTTGCAATCTCTTTATTTAGGTACTTATTATGACCATTCATTATTGCTCTGAGATCCTTAAGCATTCTAAATTTTTTATTTTAAACTCTGCATGTGGTAGTTTGGTTACTTCCATTTCATTTAGTTCTTTGTCTGGGTATTTCTCTTTGTGATCTATTTGGGTTGTATTTTTTTGTCTGTGTATTAGGTAGCTCTGTCTAACTTTGCAATTTATTGTGATGTTTTTATGAGGAAGATGGGTTTGGTGGTACTGACCTTTAAGCTACCTGATTTTATTGATCTAGGAATGCTTTTTGAGGGTAGTATTTTTCCTCTTGTTGTATGTGAATATTAAGTGCAGTTGGTCCTTTCATGGGTAAATTATTTTCTTCAGGATGTATGACTTTTAGGGTCAACCTTAATCATGTGCAGTGTCTGTCCTGTTGAGTGTATTTATCCCCCATAGTGTCTGTTGCCTGTTGTACTCCTCTTCTGGGCATGCTGTTTGTGTAGTTAGATGAATTTAAGGTTCTTACTATATGCCACCCACTACTAGTCATGTTGGTTTTATATCTTCATGGGTTGGCATCACCATTGTTTGTAACCTGCCATTGGCTATCTGTCTGGATCTACTGCTCTGTTTGCTGTTTGTGCCTTGCATTTCCTTTGCCTGGGTAGAGTGGGAGGAACCTACTTGTGTATAAGAGTCAGCTTCCTCCTGCTTAGAGATGATAGCAGCTCAATAAAATTTTCAAGCTCTATAAGATTTACCTCCACCTCCTCTTGCAGCTGTTTGGTCTTCCCACAGAGTCTTCTCTAGAAAGACTGTAGTGTGTGCTCAGACTGGCCTCTGCCAACCAACCCCTTACAAGTTGCGAGCTTGTTGGGTTAGGGCAGCTGAGGTTGGGAATACAATATTTGTGTGACCTCCTACTTCAGAGGTCCCTTGGGCAGGAGCTCAGTATGGGGAAAGTGACCCCTACTCTAGAGCCTAATCCCTCAGCCACAGCTTAATACTCAAATTTTATTTTTTCCCAGCAAGGTGAGCAGCAAGTTTAGATTGAGTGGGACTCATAGTCTCCTCTGCAGAAGTTCTTACAGCTGGTAAGACCCTGGTCTCAGGAGAAAAAACTGAGAAAGTCCTCTCCTGGAGCTGACTGTGCCACCCCCAGAAAGTGCTAAGCACCTTGATACAGCCAACAATAAGCTTAAACAGACCCACCTTTTAAATGTACATGCTCAAAGCCTCTGTTTCTTCCCACTGTGAGGTCCAGCCCAATGGAGCAGGATAGCTAGAGCCCAGGCTGGTTGACTGTGAAGATCCATCCTGTCCAGTGCACATGAGCCACTGTGCAGTTTACCCGCTACTTGTCAGGTTTGGCCACTAAAAAAAAAACCTCTGATAGAGTTTAGAGCCTTGGACAATTCAGGAATCAGAAAGAGTGGTGGGTGTGGCTCCACCCCAAGTGTCAGTATATCCAGACTTTTTTCACAGATCTCAAGAGAGTGTAGGCTCTGAGACCCAGAAGCATTGTTTTCTTGCTGCTAGGAGTTTCTATTGAGTCTCCAGTGTGTCAGAAGTACAAGTTATAGACTCAAAAGCATGCAGAAAAAGCTCCAGCCTCAACACTAGGAAACTGAGTCACTGACAGGCCCCCTGCTTCCTATCTTCTCAGAATAACCCAGTCTTCATAAGTAAAGCAGAGGGGACTCTTGAGGGAAGGACTGTTGCTTTCCCTCAGGCTGATGCTACTGAGAGGGGATGGTGCCACCCGAGAAAGATGGCTACTGCCAGTATTAAGGAATGACTCAGCACAGGGCTTCTGGTGGCTGTCCTCCACAGTGTCTCTCCTTGGGTCAATATCTTCACACTCTTCTCATACAACTCTAGTCCTCTCAGTTCTTCCTGACTGGAGCCCAGGGTAAGTGACTGTGAATGAGATTTTCTGTGCTGGACATTTTAAACAGAGCCTGCCTCTCTGAGAGATCCTGTCTTTTTCTTGCAGAAACTTCGACTCTTCACTGTCAGATATTATGTGTGTACCTCTTCTAGGGTCTGGAGCTCTAGGATAAAGCACCATTCTATGCGACCCTCCTGGCAGTGAGAGTACCACCAGACCTTTTGCCACAGCTCACTCCTGGGAGCAGCACAGCCCTTTCCATATTTCTGTCCTTCCTACCAGTCTCAGTGTGGCTTTTTCTGTGACTCTTGGTTATAGGCTTCTCCTCATTTAGTCCAAAGTTGATTTTTCAGGATGATTATTCTTAATTTAAATTGTAATCCAGTTTGGTCCTGGGAGGTAGCAGTTAGAATGTTTGCCTACTCTGTCACCATCTTGGAATCTCAGATATTCTTATATTAATGCTTAACTTTCAACAAATCATGGTAATATTTTACTATGTTTTTAGTAGAAATGTTTCTTTGACCCCTTAGTTAATAGTTGAGAGCTCTATGCAGAAGATACTTGTTATGTTGGTATGCTAAATGTTACATACTTAGGTACATATCTGATATGATAGGTAAATAAGTAAATAATAAATATATGGACAGATGATAGATAGATAAAATAGATAAAAATATAGCTTAATTTTAGTTATGTGAAACCTCTTATTTACCTTGATTATTTTTATATAAGCTGGTTTTATTTCTTTTTAAATTTCCATTGGCCTATTGAAATTTTGATACAAAACTCTGATGCAAAGAATCAATGTCTGTCCCTGGCCAGATAGCTTGGTTGTTGGAATGTCATCTTGAAGTACAGTTTACCAGTTTGATCTCCAGTCAAGGCACATACAAGAATGCATCTATGTTTCCATTTTTCTCTATTTTCTCTCTCTTTCTTCCTCTCTCACTAAATGAATAAAATATTTTTTTAAAAAATCAAAGGTCTAAATAAATTGAGAGATATTTTATATTTAGGGATAGAAAAATGCAGTGTTATCAATGTATCAGTTTTTTTTCAATTTGATTTATAGATTCAGTGCAATCCCAATCAAAACATCAGAAAAGTATTTTGTAGATATTGACAAGTTAATTCTAAATTTGATATGTGGAGGTAAAAGAACCAGAATAGCTAACACGATATTAAGGGAGAATAACATAGTTGGAAGACTGACACTTTCTGATTTAAAGATCTTTATAAAGCTACAGTAATCAAAGCAGTGTGATATTGATGAACAAAATGAACAAAAAATAAACAGATAGATACATGAAGCAGAATAGAGAGCTTATAAATAGACCTCCATTATATATACTCAACTGATTTTTTAACAAAATAACTAAAGTAATACAAAAGAGTAAAGGTAGTCTCTTAAACAAATAGTATTGGAACAACTGGACACGCACATGCAAAAATAAATCTAGACATAAACTTCATAACATTCACAATAAGTAATTCAAAGTGGATAATAAACCTAAATGTAAAAGCAAAACTATATAATAGCAATGAGATAATCTAGATAACTATGGTATGGTAATGCTTTTTTAAATACGACACCAAAGCCTGACCTGTGGTAGCGCAGTGGATAAAGTGTCGACCTGGAAACACTGAGGTCTCCAGTTCAAAACCCTGCACTGGTCTGGTCAAGGCACATATGGGAGTTGATGCTTCCAGCTCCTCCCCCCTTTCTCTCTTTCTCTATCTCTCTCTCTCACTCTGTGTATCCTCTCTAAAATGAATAAATAAAAAAAGAATTAAAATAAAAAAGAAAGCAAGCAATTATAATAAATATGACACCAAAGCACAATCTATGAACAAAATAATTGATAAGTTGAACTTCATTAAATTAAAAATAAAATTCTACTCTGCAAAAGACACTGTTAAAAGAATGTGAAAGCAAGCTATAGAATTGGAGGAAATATTTGTGAAATACATTTCTAGTAAAGTACTATTATGCAAATATACAAAGAAGAATCTAAACACTCGGTAAGAAAATGTGATTAAAAATGGAATAAACACCTGTATAGACACTTCATCAAGGAAGATATACAGATGGCAAATATGCATAGGAAAAGATGTTTTAAATTATATGTTGTTAAGGAAGTGCAAATTAAACAACAATAAGATACTACCACTCACCTGTTAGAAGGCTAATATCCAGAATACTGACAACACCAAATACTAATGAAGATGTGAAGCAAAAACAATCTCTCATTTATTGTTGGTTGAAATTTAAACTGAAAGTTTTTTTGAAAGACTGTTTGATGGTTTCTTAGCTAAACCTAATTTTACCATAAAACCCAACAATCACACTCCTTAGTATTTACTCAAAAAAGTTGAAATTTTATGTACACACATAAACCTACACATTTATATTTATACTAGCTTTATTCATAACACCAAAACTCAGAAACAATTAATAGACCCTTCAGTAAGTGAATGGATAAATAATCAGTGGTATATCCAGACAGTGGAATATTATTCAGTGTGAAAATGAAACATCAAGCCATGAAAAGACTTAAAGGAATTTTAAATGCATATTAAAAAGTTAAAAAAGTCAATATGGAAAGTTACATGATTTCATGTACCTTTCTATATTGCAGTCTAGAAAAAGAAAAATTATGAAGACAGTTAAAAGATAAATGGTTGCCAGATATTAAGAGAGAGGGAAAGATAAATCAGTTGCAGCACTGAAGACTTTTAGGGCATTGAAACTATTCTACATTCTATAGTGGTGAGTACAATGATTATACATTTGTCTAAACACATAGAATGTACAAAACCAAGACTAAACCCTACTGAAAATTATAGACTCTTTATGACAATGATGTAAGTTCATTAATTATAACACACTGGTGTGAGATGTTGATAGTAAGGGAGACAGCACACTTATAAAGAAACAATATATAAAAAATCTCTGTGCCTTCTGCTCAGTTGTGCTTGAACCTAAAACTGCTCCAAATATAAAGTAAATTTTAAAAAATAATGTATTAAGTTCTGTCTTTCTTTGCTTTGGCTCTTTTCTCATAGTAGCCATTTCTCTCTCCCTCTCTCTCTCTCTCTCTCTCATATCTATCTATTTATCTTTTGTCTTAATTTTTTTATCTTCTTTATTCCTGCCTTGGCCACAGGACTTTTCACTCTCTAATCTCATTTCACTGCACTGGCTCCCAAACTGATGACTACTTTTAGGTGGAAAACTCTCTCTTAATTAATATTACTTTAAAATACATGGTTACTTATAACATCTGTGAACTTCTGCCACCTAAAAGTATAAAAGTATCTAGGTCAAAAATTTGCATTTTAAGCTTAAAAACAGCTTGTATACAAAACAGTAATGATGAAAGCACTATTGATTTCTTTTTAATAGAGATGCCATTAGTAAGAAGAACCATATAATTACTCCCCCATTTCTTACCAATTCATATTTGAGAGCCATTATCTCTCTCAAATATATTGAAAATTATTTTCTTTTTTTCCATGCCTCTTGCCAGAGGGAGTAGGTTGTTTTTTCTGGCTAGCAAAATGGTGACAGGCTGCCATCTGTTGGCCGATGTTTTCTTATTGAACAAGGCATAGGGTACTGAGTTAACAGCTCATACCTAGCCTACCTTATGCTCTCTGCTCCTTCCCAGAAAGGAAGCCACCCCACCACCACCCACCTGAACCTCTCACCAAGTGTGAGTCACAGGGGGGAGAAATTCTGGCCCAAGCGGCATTCTAGAAATTAAGTTTAGCAGTTGTGGAGCTAATATATTTATTTCTGTTTTCTGTATCCAGATGTCAGTTGGTTCATAGATCAGAGGAGAGGAGAATACGCCTTGTTAGCATACCCACAAGCCCATATAAATCAAGGAAATAGTTTATTTCTTTTTAAAAAGTAAATACAGAGTTAGAGAATATAGGAAGATATTTCTAAATATGTCATTCATGCCAAAAGTTTGGATATCATCTCTAAGAAAAAAATAAAACCAGTCTCATTTTTAAATTTATAAAACTCTCATATTTTCTTTAGCCTTTCTCCACGGCTGGGTCCCATCTCCAAAGCCATTAATTGCTTTCTACAATTTCATCAAGTATTTAACTAGAAGGAACAGCAAGTGGAATTTATGCAAGCTTGGCTGGGAGTGGACAAGCTCTACTGGGAACAATGTTGGAGAAAGGCACAAAAATAAATAAATGAAATTTAAAATAATTCTAAAGAAACATCTTGCTGCATATGTAATAACTTCTTATTCTTTGCACATCTTTCTAAAACTACTGAGCAATATAAAATATAGAAGTGCTATAAAAGTCAATTATCCTTTTTGTTATGTTTGAATACTGAGAAAAAAACATAATGTGAAGAATAGAACAGTTAATCTGTATCAAATTGGTAAGATTACATATATATATATTCTAGACAAAAATGTTTATAGCCCACTTTGTATGACCAGTGGCTGCTAGCATCATGGCCACAGAGGTTCTCACTGGATTTGGGCAAACAGTAAAGTGTAGGGTGGTTAGCAAGGGGGGTGGTCATGTGGAGAAATCAGAGCCCTAGTCTTTGTCTGGGATCTCCCACATGGCCAGGCGCGCCGGAAGTACACTTCCCAGGAGCCCTTTGGGAGAAAAGCGACTGTCCGTCACCCAATGAGACTTCCACTACGTCATATTAGCTCGCCCACGGGAGAGGACCCCTTTAAATACCTCCATGTTTTTTAATCCTTTGTGACTAGTCCGGCCCCTGAACCCCGGGACCGAGGACATTGTCAGGTGGGATGCACAGTACTTAATAAAGCCTTTATTTCACACTTTGTGACTCTCATTCTGCCTGTTCCTTCTTTCTTGGTGGAAAAAATACCTTATAAAGAAACAGTGGAACCAAAAAATGGTGAGCTATTCCATTTATTAAAGTCTTCTACTGGCAAACGAACAAAAAGGCAGGGAAGACTGCTTCCCTTTCATTCAGAGCTCCCATTATCTGGTTCTAAAACCCAGAAAATCTCTGGTTCCTCCTCAAATCAAAGGCCCCCACCATCCTCAACAGAGCTCCCAAAGTCCCTCAGCTTCAGTTCCACATCAGCACTTCTTCTCTCTCTACAAAACAGACTGGGCAACAAACACCCCTTTAGCAAACATTAGCAAAACAATGGCCCCTTCCAAGCAGGAAGGTAATCTACAATGTCCAATCTGCTGCCCTGAGGACATGCACTGCAGCCTTTCAGAAACTACATACTCATGGCACTGCCCAGGCCAATGCAAAATATAAGTGAGCAAACTTAAAAAAATATTTGTTAAAACTTATTTGCCTAACACCCTTACATTAGTGTGAGGAATATGAACAAAAATATCACAAGTACTCTTTGGCATACATGGGCTTACACAAGTGGTCACTTAACTTAAGGGATAAAGTGTGGTTTGTGTCTGGCCTTTCTGGACATTTAATTAAACCAAAATAGTTTGTGGAGGATAGCTTATCATGATAGTAGTTGAGGTGGAAGGAGTCAGTGAAGCAGAGTTCAAGACTGCAGGAAATAAAAGACATAGAGAACTATTGATCCAGAAAAGGGAATTGAAACAGACCTGATGTAGCACTAATCATCAGTGAGTGAAGTAATGAACTAGGAAAGAGATGGGGTTTAGTTATGGCCCACCAAATGGAAAAGAAAAATTTCCAGATGTTCCATCTCGTCTGTAATTGAAATGCTTTGTGCCTTCAGGTCAGAATTTTTAAACAGACAACAGATGCAGAAAGGACTCAAAATTTTATACACACACCATGATGGTTAGCTTTCAAAATCTCAGGGCTTGCATGTAAACTCTTCACTTAAGAAGTAAGATTTAAAATAAAGCCTGTCAGACCTCAGGCAGAATTCCAGTTGAGAGAAAGAGTTTCAGGTTAATAATAGCTTTATTTTACATACCAATTCAAATGGTACAAAACAGCTATAAGGATTTTAACATGACAACAACAATTCAAGAGCTATAGGGGTTCAAAAGAACATTTCTTGCCAAATGGCCTTGTGCTAAAGAAAATAATTTAAATGGAAGAATTTGATATAAAGAGATTAATTCTGTGTACAACTGAACATAATGTCTAATATGTCAAAATATCAATTTTGTTTTAAAGAAAACACATTTTTCCTGAAGTGACAAATTCTCACCATTTTTAGAAAATGTCAGAACTAAAGGAATTATTAAATTTTCAAAAGTAAAATTTAAGTAACTTCATAAACATTAGTGAGCTTCTATCTTATACACCAACATAATTTAGATGTGAATCCCCCCGCACCAAGTTTTAAATTAAGTAAAAGTGATAACATTTGCACACAAATAAATGATAAAAAATTTTGGAGTAGCTAGAGATCCACAGAAAGACTTAGCAGATGTGGAAATGCTAAAAGTAGAATAATGTTTATAGGAAAGAAGGAATGCAGGAAGCATCTTAAAGGGTGATATTTAACTGGTCCATAGAAAGATATGTGATTTCAGACTGTTGCAGAAAACAACACTCGGACAACTTAATAGAGGAAGAAGAATTTATTAGTGGCCAGTAGAGCACATGGGGTAGTAGCATCAAAGCACAAGCTCTCCGAAGTTAATTTTCTTACATCTTATATACCTTTTACAGTGTTTATGCAAGGGACATGTAATTCCTTTATCTGAGGTCCTATGTGCACCTCATGACTCAAGGTGGGGCAGGGGAGTTTCAACAGGGCAGCAAGGGGGAAGGCGTCTCTGCACCTTTGGTCTTATCTATTTGTAGATCCTGTTTTTCTTGTGAGTAATGTAAGAGTCTCCAGGAGATCAGTTAGAAATCTATAAAATGTGGATAATCTTTAACTGGCTGAGTCAGTCACTTCTGCAGGCCCCTTCTCCTGCATTCTGGTTTCTCCCCTCTCAAGACCACAAGTTTAAGTCCCAGCTTTCTTCTACACCCAACTTATAATGTTGGTCAAGTTATTCAACCTCTCTGAGATTCAAATCCTGAATTTGTAAAATGATTAAATAAATTCCCTATATCACAAGTTCCTTGCATTAATAAAAAGAGATAATATACATAAAATGCTTTTCCAGTATGTAGTTTATAGAGGTTAAATTACAGTAATTTCCTGTAAGGGTTTTGTTGGGCAAATGAGTTTGTAAAATCTGTATTTTCTGGTTTTGCTCACTTTTATTGTTAAAAATGTCATTGCCCACGTGAATGGCCATTGCCCAGTGTTAGAATTAATCAAAGTCCGAAAAGACCAGTGTAACAGCCTTTATTGAAAGGAAACCTGCCAGGCTATCTTGTAAGGGAGAGCAGCCCCAGGTACAGACTAGGACCGCGTTTTAAGGCTTTGGGTTGGGCGGGGGGAAGGAGTGTGGCATTAGCTGATTGGCTGCTGGACAAAGGATTGTCTTTTATGAAAGTTTGTGTATGTTTAACTTCTACCAGTTTTCAATCATCCAGGACTTCTTGGATTGTGACATCAGACATTCTTTTGCAGTTGGTCACTGCCACAAGCCCTGAAACGAGACTTACCAGCAGGGTTAATAAAATGAAACCTAAGATTCCCGAATATTTGATATATATATAAAAAAAGAGAGTGGTTCCTAGAGAGGCCTAAAGGAGAGGGATCTTCATCTTCTGTAACTTCTTCCTGCTGAGTAGGGGCAATGAGGGGTGACTGTATCTCTAAGGGTCACTCTCCGTGGGGTGCAGTCAGTAATAGGGAGTATGGGTGTAGAAGCATTTGGTTAAAAGTGAGTTGGGTAATTTTGTGGATGCAACTTTGTAAAAATTTTAGAAAGAAGGGGGCTAACATAAGTAAGAGGCATATAATTAATAGAGGACCAAGGATGGGGATGAGCCAGGCAATCAGGGGAGTCTTCCACCAAGAGTTGTCCAGTGGGTCGGCGGTGGGTCTGCTTTTATGGAGTTTTCTTGTAGGTAGCACAGAGAGCTGATGTTTTCTTCTACTAGGCTGAACTCATTGATATAGTAACAGCACTGCTCCTGTAGGAAGAGACAAGTTCCTCCCTTCTCAGCAGTAAGAAAATCAAGAGTCCTGCGATTTTGTAAAGCCACTTGAGCTAAGGATGTAAGTTGTCTTTGTAAGGAGGCTAGGGAGGTTGCTGAGTCATCCAAGGCCTGTTCTAGGTTGGTCAGTGGCCCACAAGATATAAGCTAGTCCTACTCCTCCAATGCCTCCTACTGCCAGAGAAGTTGCTAGGGTTAGGCATATTAGAATAGGGAGGAAGACAGTTCGCTTATGTTTGTTACTGGTTAGTCTGTTCAGGAGTTCTCCCTCCCCACAGAACATTAGCTGTGGTACAATAACTACTGGTATACAGGTAGGGGTGATGACGAGTATATAGTTTTAAAGACAGTCCCATTACACCAGAAGTGGGTACCTGATGGGCTTGTGAGTGGAGTGGTCACACGTGCTGTTAGATTGCACTTTGGATAAGGCTGTCAAATGCAATAGATTGATAGATTTTGAGACAGATCTTCCCTGAAGAGTGGTATCCCAGTAAGGGAAAAGAAATCTTTTTTGGTAGTAGTGGTTAATGGCTGTGTTATTGGAACTGCCATCAAAGGGAGGCAATTCAGGAAGGCTGGTTCCTCTTGAATAGGAAGGAGGACATGTGAAGATTTTTAGAGACAAAGGACCTGTTGGCGTGGAGATGTAGGTTTTAGAAGTGTTGTGTATATATGGTTTGATGTGAGAGAGATGAGTCCAGTGGGAATCCCCTTCTATTTTGACAGCAGTAGGGGTGGACAGGATAACAGTATGGGGCCCTGTCCAACTGGGCTGCAGGTTTTTTTTCCCTGTGTTCTCTTGTAAACCTGATCCCCCAGGAGGATTGATAGGTGTGATTCTGTGGTTGGGAAGGGTTGAGGAAGAAGCTTGTGTACTTCCTTTTGTAGTTTGGCTCGCATGTGTGCCAGAGAGGGGAAGTATGAGCCCATTGTTGAGTTGGAAAGGGTTAATAGGCTGAAATCCAGCACAAATGTGCAGCCATACATAATCTCATATGGGCTGAGGTTAAGCAGCTTTTGGGGCATAGCCCTAATTCTCATTAAGGCCAGGGAAAGAAGCTGAGGCCAAGGGAGGTTGAGCTGAAGAATAAGTTTTTTTAGATGGAGTTTAAAGATTTGGTTGGCCCTTTCTACTTTTCCCTGAGGATTGAGGGTGGTATGATATATGTAGCTGCCACTTTAGTCCTAAATAAGATATGATAGATTGAGAGATGTGGGAAATTAAGGCTGGTCCATTGTCTGATTGGAAGGAGGAAGGTAATTCGAATCTAGGGATAATGTGCTCAGTTAAAATGGAAATGACCATATTGGCATCCTCTCTTTTTGTTGGGAAAGCCTCAATCCAGCCAGAGAAGGTATTTACAAGGGTAACAATGAATTTGTTTCCTTTGTGAGGTGGCATATGAGTGAAGTCGATTTGCCAGTCTTGACCAGGGAGGGCCCCCCTTGCTTGATAATTTGGGAATGATTTTGTATATATTCCTCCCTGTAAGGAGCATGGGGTACAGATAGAACATGAGTACGTGATGGATTTTAAGAGGGTAGGTAAGTTGGATCCCGTTAGGAAAGTGGAAATGTAGAGGAGAAGAGGTTTGTGTCCTATGTGGAAAGAATTATGAATGTCTTGTAGGATGTTTTTTGCTTGGGTTTGGGGAAGGATAATTTTTTCTTCCTGGGTGTACCAGTTCCCTTGCTTAGAGAAGTTTTTATAAAGGGAGATTTCCTTTGCTGAGTATTAGGGTTGATAAGATGATAGAAAATATATGTGAGAAGTTGGGGGTTGGGTGGTGATTTTCTTTGCTACCTAATCTGCTACATTATTTCCAATGTTGATGGAATTTGAGTTTGTTTGGGGTTTTTTTGGTGACCTTTGCAATGTATTATGGCTGCCTGTTTTGGTAGAAGGGCTGTGTTTAAAAATTTTTGAATAAAGGTATAATTTTGAAGTGGGCTTCCCTTAATTGTGTGGAAGCCCTGCTCTTGCCAGATGGCGGCTGCTGAGTGGAGGATGTGGTAACAGTAGAGTCAGTGTAGATATTGACTGACTTATTTGTTGTGAGGGTGAGTGCTCTAGTGAGTGCTATTAGCTCAGCCTGTTGGGAAGTGATGTTTTCAGGTAGGGACTGAGCTTCAAGTATGTGATGTGAGTCAGTGATGATAGCATAGCCTGCTAGAGTGGTTCCGTGTTTTGTCTTGATAGTGCTACCATCTACAAATAGAGTAGAGTCAAGAGAAGAGAGGGGTTTAAAATTACGTGTGGGAAGGGTGTACTGAAATGAGTGAGGGTTTTAATGGATAAATGTTCGGGTGGTTGTGGAGTTTGGGGGAGGAGAGTGGCTGGATTTAGGTTGAAACAGGATTGAAAGGAGAATTTCGGATTTTCGAGGAAGATGATGTGAAACTGCTGAAGATGAGAATGAGAGAGATGAGAGATAGCTTTGTGGGAGAAAAGGTTTTGTAGGTTATGAGGTGATTTGATAATGACCTTCTGTCCTAGGGAGAGTTTCTTGCTTTCAAGTGCTAGGAGTGCAGCAGCAGTTAGAGCACGTAAGCAGGGTGCCCAACCCTTGCAGTTAAGATCAAGTTGTTTGGACAGGTAGGCAATAAGGGCAAAGGAAGGCCCCCTTTGGTGCCTTAGGACTCCAAGGGCAAGACCTTGTTTTCCATGAACATATAGGAGAGATTCAGACTGAATGTCAGGCAGGTGTAAGGCAGGCGCCCGGACTAAGGACTTTTGTAATTTTAGGAAGGGTGTTTTAATGGGGTATCTTGGATCTAGGGGTTCATTAAGGTTCCCCTTGGTGGCCTCACTGAGTGGTTTAGCTAAGAGGCTGTAATTTGGAATCTAGGACCAGAGAAAACCTGCTATTCCCAGGAAAGAGAGAAGCTCCCTTTATTGGTGGGAGTAGGAATTAAGGCTATAAGATGTTTTCGGTCAGTGGTGATGGCTTTATGGCCCGGTGATAATTGTAATCCTAGATAAGTGACAGTTTTTTTTGTGAAAGCTAGACTTTGGAGGGGAATACTCTGTAGCCCTTTTGTGCTAAGAAGTTCAGTAGTCAGTTGGTATCTTCCTTGGATGATTCTAATGTGGGACTGCAGAGGAGGAGGTCATCTACATATTGTAAGATGGTACTTTGGAGAAAGAAAAGAGATTTGAGATCTGTAGCTAGGGCCTGACTGAAGAAGTGAGGGCTATTCCTGAATCCTTGAGGGAGGACTCTCCAGGTCAATTGTTGGGAGTGCATGGTGTCCAGGTCAGTTAAAGTAAAGGCAAAAAGGTCTTGGCATTTGGGATGTAAGGGGATGGTAAAGAAGGCATCCTTGAGGTCTAAGACAGTAAAATAGGTGGCATTTGAGGGAAATGTGGAGAGAATGGTGTAGAGATTTAGTACAATTGGGGTGATGAGTAACATAGCGGTGTTGATAGCTCACAGGTCTTGAACCAAGCGGTAGGTGCCGTCGGGTTGACTACTGGTAGAATGCAGGTGTTGTAAGGGGAATGGGTAGGGGTAAGGATACCAGCCTGAATAAACTTAGTGGTGAGGTGTTTAAGACCCTGTAAATGTGTTTGAGAGATGGGATATTGGGGAATTAAAAATACTTGGAGGGGTCCTTTAGAGAGATAAGGATGGGGGTGTGGTGAGTTGTGATAGAGGGCTGGTTGGTATTCCATATATTCCATATTACAGAATTTACTTGGTCAGGGGTAGAGGGGGGTGAAGGATGAGAGATTGAAGTGGGCTGGGTATAGATCACTGGCCAACAAAAGGAGAATATTGGAGGTCGGTGTGTAGGATTGTAGGAAAAGGTAAAGAGTGGAGCCAAACTTGGCGAGGATGTCTCTACCCATTAAGGGAGTGGGACATTGTGGTATAACTAGGAATTGATGAGTGAATGGTGTTTGGTCCATAATACAGGTGAGAGGAGGTGTGATTAGGGGATTACTCTTGATACCCGAAACTCCTATTATGGAAATGTTAGATGGTATGAAGGGACCAGCGAATTCAAGGAGGGTAGAGAAGGTGGCCCCAGTGTCTATTAGAAAGAACATTACCTTACATGCTACGCAAAGCTTTATCCTGGGCTCAGTGTTGATGATGCGTACCAGGGCCTGTGGCCCAAGGCTTCTTCAGTCTTCCATTGTTAGGCCAAGAAAGTCAGCCACAGGTATAGAGGGGTTATTAATAATGGGAGTGGTTGGCCCAGTTCCTCTCTGGTGGCTGGGACAATCTACCCCCCAGTGCCCCTCTTGATGGCAGTGAGGGCATAAACCCAGCGTTAGACGAGGATTAGAGCACTGTTTAACCCAGTGTCCTGGGTTTGCATCTGTTTAGTCATAGGGTCCTGATGGCCCGGAAGCTGAGAACTGCCTTTTGGGAAATTTTGTTTTATAGTCCGATGTTGGCTTCCTATGTAGGGCCTTGGCAAACATAAGGTAATTATCCTGGTCTCTTTTTCATTGGTCCTCCTTCTCTTGTTCTTCCCTGTTGTGAAAGACCTTAAAGGCCAAGTTTAAGAGGTCCTTTTGTGGAGTCTCAGGTTTGTTTTCTAGCTTTTTTAGTTTTCTTCTTATGTCAGGGGCTGACTGGGAAATGAAATGTGAATGAAGGAGAATGGTCTTGGCTGGAGAGGTAGGGTTCATTCAGGAGTATTTTTGAAATGCCTGTGAAAGGTGGCCCAGGAATTCTCCTGGATTTTCTTGTGGTATTTGGATGACTTCCTTGATTTTGTCATAATTGACTGCCTTATTAAGACTTGTTGTAAATAATCAACCATCTGATCTCAGGCCGCCCGATTCTGATGGCTTGTCTGATCATTTCAATTAGTGTCCACAGTGGGGACAGCTATTGTGCCCATTGGGTTAGGGTTATTCCGTGTGTGTGCCTCATCAGCAATTTGTTGGGCAATGGTCCATATTTTGTCTTTGTTGGCGGGAGACAGTGAAGAGGTGAAGATAATTCTAAGGTCATGCCAGGTGAGGTTGTATGATTGGGTGAGGTATTTGAATTCCTTCATGTAAGTATCAGGGTCTTAGGAGAAGGAATCAAGATGGCGTTCAATTTGAGATAAGTCAAAAAGTGAGAAAGGGATAGCAACTCAGACAATGCCCTTGGCTCCTGCCACCTCCTGGAGGGGGTACATACTGGGTTGGGTGGGAATAGAAGGATTTTGATGGTGGGGACAAAGATAAGGAGAAGAAATAGGAGAAGTGGAGGAGGAGGAAGGCATAGCCACAGCCCCTGGGGGGGGGGTAAGAAGGAGAAAGGTACAGCTACAGCCCCTGAGGAGGGGGGAGGAGACGAGGAGGAGAAAGGCACAGCTGCAGCCCCTGAGGAGGGGGGGACGAGGAGGAGAAAGGCACAGCCACAGCCCTTAAAGAGGGAGGAGGTGATAGATTATAGGGAGGAGGCAGAGCAAGAGGCTCTGGGGCCCGAGGGGCAGAGTGGTCTGCGGGATCAAATAAATCAGGAGAGAGAGTAAGGGAAAGTGGTCAGCTGTTTTAGGGGGAGCGATTTGCTTTAGCGAAGAGAACCTTTATAAGTAGAGCAAGAAACACAGAGTGAAGGACAAGAGCTGAAGTAGAAGTAAACCTGCACGTAAGGAATCTCTGAGGCCTTCCCAGTCTGGTGGCAGAAATTATCTAGGTCCCGGAGGATGTTAATATTAAAAGTTCCATTTTCAGGCCAGTGGGAGCCATTATTTAGTCTGTACTGAGGCCATGCTGTGTTACAGAAGAAGATTAATTTATTCGGTTTGAGATCTGAGAAACTGAGTTTGGTGAGGTTTTTTAAGAGGCAGCCCAAGGGAGTAAGTAGCCTTTGAGGGTCGAGACTGGGAGGAGCCCATTGTGGGCTGAGAATAAAGAGAGAGAAGAGCGTCCTCTGACTCTTTCAACTATTCTTTATACCATATGTGGAAAACGAGAAGGCTGACCGTCACCAGGAATCTCACTTTCAAAGGAGAGTGGAGCAACCTGGCTAGGCGCCTAGACTTTTAAAGAAGTTCATGTTAACAGGTTGCCCAGAGTAGAGACCTCCCAATCAGTGACCTAGAGAGGAGAGAGAGTGAGGGTGAGGGATGAAAAGGGGCCTACCGGTGATGGAAAAGAGCAAACTCTTTACCTCTGGTTCGGCAGGGGTTCGAGACAGGGTCGGGTAGCTGGCCAATCAACCTACGTTCACACAGCCAAACAGAATCAGGGAGTAAGCCTGAGATGAGCTGCCACTGCCCACTGCTTCCCTAGTAGTAAATTTGGCTGGTGAAGGGGATCATCCAGGCATCCAGTACCCTGTTTTGGGTTTCGGCACCAAATGTTAGAATTAATCGGAGTCTGAGACAACCAGTGTAACAGCCTTCATTGAAAGGAAACCTGTTGGGCTGTCTCATAAGGGAGAGCAGCCCTGGGTACAGACTAGGACCACATTTTAAGGCTTTGGGTTAGGGGAGTAGCAAGGGTTGTGTGGCATTAGCTGATTGGTTGCTGAACAAAGGATTGTCTTTTATAGAACTTTTTGTATGTTTAACTTCTAGCAGTTTTCAATCATCCAGGACTTCTCGGACTGTGACATCAGACATTCCTTTGCAGTTGGTCATCTGCCACGAGCCCTGAAACGAGACTTACCAGCAGGGTTAAAGAAATGAAATCTAAGGCCCAGGTGATATGACTAATTACCTTTCTGCTTGGAAAAGTGCTTGGTTATGCTAATGTGTGCTGGAGGAAGGGTTGTGCTCAGAGAAAAGTTTTAAAAGGAAGAGCTAGGAGGCCATTTAAGAGGAAGAGAAGACCACATTGTGAGAGAAGAGACCACATTGTTGCAGGGGAGAGAGGCCACGTGGTTGCAAAGGAGGCAGGCAGCCAAAATAAAGATGTGCAGAGGGGACTTAGTGAGCCTAATAGGTCTTTGATTCTAGGGAAAAAAAAGGATTCTCCTGGTTGTGGAACAGGAGGACATGTGAATGGGTTTTGGTGCCTGAGGGCATTTTCTCACCCACTGGTTGTGAGCAGAAATAAATGATGGCCTATCAGTTCTTGACTCTGTATTTCCTTACTGTCTGTTGGAAATAAATGGAAGCCTGCATGGGCCTGGCGGCTGTGATGGAGGCCATAGCTCCTGGACTTACAGGCTTATTACTAGAACAAGCTGGGATTCTTGTTGTTTGTCACACTTTTTTTTTTCTCAATCACAAGACTGAGTAAGTATAAAAGCATCTTTAATTCAAATTGCAGCAACTTGAGAACAGTGGACTTGGGTCCAAAAAATTGTCTTAACAGTTTTCCGGTGCTGACTGTTTTTATAGAGTTTAGGCATCTTCACAATAGTGTAAGAGGCAAAAGTTTGTGCATTTAGTCATGTAAAAATGAGCATGAGGTGGGAGTTCAGTTGGCAGGAATGCCTCAACAAGTTCTTCTGATATTGTCACAGGCCCAATTAGCATCACATATTTGGTGTTTTTGGTAAATCTTCAAGACAGCCAGGGTCAGGTGTCTTTCATAAATAGAGTCTGGTACCATCTGCCTTTGGGAATTGTCTGTGGAAAGACTCCTTATTTTCTTAGGATATAAAGTAAAGATTTAAGATTGGTAAACTAAGTTTCTAATTAATTTATAGGTCTCAAATTTTCACAGTAACTGTTGTGGGTAGGATTTTACAAACAACTATTGTGATTAACTTTTCTAATCATCAGGTCCATCCCCATATAAGCTTTGCCTGACATTTCTGCAAAAATAAACTTTTCGTTGCATTTCAAAGAAAAAGCCAGGAAGCCATTAAGAGAGAATAGCAAGCAGATTAACTAGTTTCTAACCCTTACATAATTTTCTATTATTACAAGTGAACAGTATTATTACTGAAGCCAGACTTTTAACTTTTGGGCTCTCTAATAAGCTTAGTCACAGAATTTCCTGTAAGGAGATAAGGCACTATAGGTAATTTGAAACTTAGTTCACAAAACTTAATCTTGACTTTGTTACCTAAGAAATACATGGAGTTCTCTTGCAGGTGATTCTGAGAGGCACCATGACCTGCCCTGTTCCAGAAATAACAGCAAGGAGTCCAGATATAATAGATCTGAGTTGTCATCAGAAAAACATTACAGAAAGGCACTCCTGTGGACCTGTATTGCACCTTCTGTGCTGCTACGTAACTAATTTCATGCTCTATGATAAATCACTAACCTCCTCAAAATATACATACAAGTCAGTCAGCTGCTAAGGCTGGTTTTGAATATAGTGAGCCCCCTTCCTTCTCAGGTTATTGGCAATTTGATTAAAGACACTCAGACCACTCAGATTTCATCACTGTAGTTGCTCTGCAATAATGGGCAACTCAAACCGTGGCATATTCATTTTTCTTTTTGACAATGACAGAGAGAGAGTCAGAGAAAGGGACAGATAGGATGGACAGACAGGAAGGGAGAGAGATGAAAATCATCAATTCTTAGTTGCAGCGTCTCAGTTTTTCATGGATTGCTTTCTCATATGTGCCTTGACCGGGGGGCTACAACAGAGCGAACGACCCCTTGCTCAAGTCAATGACCTTGGGTTCAATCCAGTGACCTTGAGCTTCACGCCAGTGGGCTCAAGTCAGCAACTATGGGGTCATGTCTGTGATCCCACGCTCAAGCTGGCGACTCCGCACTTAAGCTGGTGAGCATGTGCTCAAGCCAGATGAACCCACACTCAAGCTGGCAACTTTGGATTTTTCAACCTGAGTCCTACATGTCCCAGCCCAATGTACGATACAGTGTGCAACCACCTGGTCAGGCAGACTGTGACTTGTTTTGGTGATACTTCTTTAGTGCTATTTCTACCCTTTCAGAAGTGTAAGAGAAAAGCTCTTACTCTGTTTTCCACTTGTCACTTCCTCTTGTCTATGAAATTAGAGTTGGTAGATAATACCTGAAATAAAGATAATCGGTGCTCTATGGACAAAATTTCTAACTATTCCCCCCCCCCTCCCTTGTTTTCTTGTTTTCAGTTGATGGCCAGCCATGAAACATATTCTCACTTTTACTTCTGTTTATTTTAAGTCCAGACCCATACTAGCCCAGTTTATCATGTAACTGGCTAACTGGCTGAGTGTCAGCTTTGTAGATCTCACCCCCTTGAGTTAGGGTGGGAGGAGTATTAGGAAGGCTTCTTTTTACTTTGGACTGTAATGTTATTCTTTAAAACAGTTGTATCACATATTTTACATATGACTTTTATCTAGTTTTCAATTGGTGTAGAAACTAATAGAAAAAAGGCTATAAATGGTTACACCCTCAATAATCTGAATTATAAGTGGTACCTTGGAGAGAATGGGAATAATCACAGGAGCATGAGCTGACAAAATATAGACTCTAAAGTAGAAAGAGAAAGCCATGTACATTTGTGTAAAAGAATAGCACTTTATAATAGAATGAGGGGAAAATCTGTGGTTTAGGTGCCTGGATCATATCTCTTTGGAAGGACAAAATAGGATTTCCCTTTCACCTTAGTTTATTTAAAACATATAAGATTAAAACATCCAAGCTCCTTTTCTTTTTTGTACAATTAGCTACTTTTTTCAGATTTTTTTTATTTACATATAGACTATGACAGTGGTTTTCAACCTTTTTACACTTCAGCACCCCAAAATAGTAGAATTATTTTAGAGACTGCTAAGGCAAAAATAAAAACTATTATTAGTATTTTGTGCATTATCTTTTAATTGTAATTCCATAAAATGAAAATTCTCTAAAATAATCAGACAAATAATAAAAAATATATATTTTTAATAGAATACAAATGAAATTTCTAGAAAGCAATATATAATTCAAGAAAAGTTAGTCTGAAATCTGCTGTTGCTTTTTTGCAAGAACACTTGATAACTAAGGCTGTAGTTTTGTTTCTGGGAGACAAAGTGCTGCATTGACATTTATACAGTTTCTCTGTTTGGTCTTCATTAATGATAGGGCTGAAAAAATCTATTCACACAAGTAGGTAGTAGAAAATAAGATTAAAAATGTAATAGCTTTGTAACTAAGTAATGGATGCATAATAAATTTAAATAAATAAATAAATAAATAAATAAAAATAAAAACTTTGCCCATGAAAAAAAAAAAAAAGAAATGGATATTCTTCTTCTGGTGAGATCTATAATTGTTACAATGATTGCATTTTATGTTTCAATATAAGAGTGACATCAGAAGATAAATCTATTAGTCTTTCTCATTCACAGTGATTAAGGGAGCAGGAGTTGTAAGCCTCCATGAGTAGGTTATTGATCCAGAGGTAACCTTTATGGGGATACTCATTACCAAAGTAATAATGGTCAAAGTTTTGAACTAACACTCTTAAATGTTGACTTATATTAAATATGAATTTCTAGTTCACGTCTGCAGCAAACAAATAGTCTTGAAAATGTCAAAACATTTCTATATCTTCTTCATGTATGTTCCTTCCCTAAAGAACAAGTGTCTTTTTGAGTTTATTTATCTTTCTTAATGTAAAACTGTTTGTATTAAACCCTTGGAGAAAAATATTTAGTTTGCTGTAGAAGCTAAATTTATCTGCTATATATGCAAGCTCAGCCATCCAATCTTCACACAACAGAAGCTTTACTCATACAAAGTTTTGCTCTTGCAGAAATTGTTTCATTTTTTCTGTCAGCTCAAAAGGGCATTAAAAAAAAACCTTCCACTTGAGAGCCACCTCACTTCTGTACAGAGAAGATGTCGGTGTTATGAATCCATGCTTTCACATAATGTTCTGAACAGTCCAGAGTTCAAACTTTGACTACAAATATTAATAATGATTTTCCCTGCATCATTCATCACTGTGTTCAATTCAGGGGAAAGTTTCTTTGCAACTAAATGCTGCTGGTGAATCATACAGTGCATGGACAATGTTTCTGAAGGCGTATCATCCTTTATTTTCACAACTACCCCCTGAGTGATATCCAATTATGTTCACAGCACCATTTGTACACACACTGATGCACTTTCCCCAGTCTAAGCCTACTGCTTAAAAGAAATTATTAATAGCATTAAATATTTCTGAATTTTTGGTTCAACCAAGTAGATCAATACAATAGAATAAGTCTACCTTAAAGTCTTTATCATCAGCATACTTCAGAAAGCAAAGTAAAAGCACAGTTACTCACATCAGTTGACTCATGAAGTTGAATGGCAAAACATCTTGATCTCTTTATACCCTCTACAATTCACTCTTTAATATTGTTTGCCATATTAGGAATTGTTCTCTGAATGGTAATGTCCAAAATTGGTATGGCCTCTAGTTTTTGTGTGGCTTGAGGACCCAAAAGTCCCCAAATGACATCTAAGATTTTAGGCTTTACTAATTCTTCACCAATCGTGAATGGTCTTTTTTTGTTTTCAGTATTCAAAGGGCAGCTAAATAAAATGCTTGAAGCAGCAACTTGCCACTAGTCATCATTTTCTTCATTTGAATTTTCTGACTTTTCATTTGATTGTGTAATCTTTCAAAAAAAACTTAGTGACTTCTCAATAAGACTGTTATGCTTTGAAAGCAAATAATGAGTAAATTAAAAAGGTTTTATTGCATATTCAACAGAATTTCAGAACACACTATGTACACAGGCCATGGTGACAATTCACTACAGGTGCTACAGTAAAACCAAGTTTTAAATATTCCTTATCTTACTGCCTAACAAACTTTCCTTCCTGTTTTGATTTCTGTTGAACCTCCAAATTATCAACACACTTCTTTTTCACTGTATCTTTTAAACTAGAAGCACTAATACTGAGTTTAAGTTTGGTGTCATCACTATTATTCCTTTAACTATTATTTTCACATTTAAAGAAGGTTAAAATGTTTTGTTGGTAGAATTTAAATTTTATAGCACAATGACACTAAGACACACAATAATTTATTTGAAAACAATATGAATATATTCTGAACAGGGGAGTACATGCACAACTATTTGCACAAGAGTGGAAAAAAGTACTACTTTGAGAGGGAGGTGGCTAAAATCAGACACATATAACAGATATAGTTCTGTCATACTACTCATGATAGTGCATATGGTGCACGTTGGTACTTGGCTTCCAAAAGCCACATGCACGATGCATTGAATCCTATTTGCACAATTGTAAAAAACTAATTCAGAGAGAAGGGGTGAGAGTTAGACCCAGTACAGAGCCTAGCTATCCAGAAATGAAAACACAATGAATAAAGTTTTATCTTACTGTGCATAATAGTGCAACACTATACAAGTTGATTTCCAAACTCCAAATATATGATGCATTGCATACTACACAAATTTATTTGAATGGTATTTATATGTTGCACATAATTTATAAATGCTCTGTATAGTGCAAAAGGTTGTTCACACAAGCCTACAAGCTTCCCAGATATTTAAGACAATCTCAATAGTATTTTCATTGATGATGCAGGCTGATAAGTGGCAATCACCCTCACCTTCAGAAACATGCAAATAACAGGTATTGTTCTTTGGCTGAGCCTGTTTCAGTTTTCTTTTTTATATTTCTCATTTCCAATTTCAAAGTCTGTTTCTTAATAAATTTTTCTAACCCACTTATATTTATTGTCATAACTGATATGGTTTCTCTTATTTTTCACATAAGTTTAACTATTTTCATTTTATTATTGTTGTTTCTATTTATTTTTAGTCTTGATTTATGAACTTTTTCTAAAATAATTTATTTTTTCTATCATTTAATCTTTTTAAGTTTTAAAAGAATTGTTCTTGAACTTATATTTTGTTATCAGTATTAAAGAATTATATTTTCTATTAGATTCTTGTTTTTAAGGTAACATTCCTCTTATATCTCTTCTTATAATACCCTTTATGATAAAATTAAAATTATGAAACCAGTTTCTTATATTTATATATTGTTGCTAATCTTCTGTTTCGATAACTATTAATGGTATGTATATTTTCTTTTCTTTTACAATCTGACTCTCACTCCAAGTACTTGTTGTGGTTGTCCTCTAAGTGATACTGCCAATAATACCACCTGGCAATTCTGAGCTATTTAATTTGGTTTTTACAGATGAAAGAAAACTAGAAGAAGTTAGCATTTCAGTCATCTTGGTCTATATATATTGTCTATCAGCTCTAAATATTATTTTTTAAAGTAAGTGTTATATTTTTATAATAGTATGTCGTAGGAATATTAAACCCTAAGGATTTAACTCAAGTGAGTGGGTACAAATATTGTTATTATGTGAGCATAGGGGGTAGATAGTAGTTATGGGGGAAGAAATACTAAGGTATTTTTAATTCTCCTGATTTTGTGGCCTAAACCAAGAATGTTTGAGGATCACAGAGGTCAGTTGAAGCAGGACAAGGAGAGTGAGAGATGCAGAAGGTTTTTAAACAAGCCAAGTGCTCTAATCCTTATTTACTGCTGAGTTCTCTCTTGCCAACATTTCTGCCAGAGCTTTTGCTACTTGAAGTGTTCCAGTTTATCCATGGGAAGCTGGGAGTATATCACAAGAAAAAAAATATTTGATTTTTAATTTGATCAAGTATATTTTCAAAAACCTCATTTTTCATTAGTAGGATGAAGATATACCCTTTACATATTAATGTCTGTAAGTAAGGCATTGTGTGTATTAAAAGTAACAACTATCTCACACCACTGAATTATAAATAGAAATACAATTTCTGAATTAAAAATATTAAATTTAGAAAATCTAACTTAAGTTAGAAGCTGGGTTACCAAAGAGGCAACTACAGGACTCCCAGGAACCCCATCTGTTCCTTTGAAGATGAGTCTGAAGACAAGTGTCCTATCTAAATAAATAAGTAACCCTTTCAGGTGCTCTATGAGGTGGATATTGTTCCACATTGCTGTTCACATGCACATCCCACACAGAACTTAAAATTAGTTAAAGATGTCATCAGAGAGGTACAGTACACAAGAACCAATGTTTAAGAGCCCAACAGATGTTACATATGCACAACTATTCTCAAAAATGTACTTTATTTTCAAGATTCACTGGTGAAATCACACTCAGAATAGCAAAATGGTATTAGTCTGGGATAAAAAATTGACTTGGATCTATGGATAAATAAACCTATATGTCTTTGGAGATAATAAGCATGTTTATTGCTTTTCATTGTTACCCATGAAATTCAATGAACTGAACTCTAAAATCTAATAAGACCTACCATTCAGGCTATAGTAAAATTTATTCATACAAGATGTATGATGCAGGAACCAGTTTCCAAAAGAACAAAATGCATAAATTCGGACCAGTTTTGTATGCCAATTGTACTTTGGGGGTAAAAGTAATAAAAAAATTTTCTTTTCCATGATATTCTCTTCGCTAAGCTATTTTGCTGTTTTGCAAAAATCATTGTGGTTGAATTTTATGAGGATTAAATAAAAATTTAAAAAAATCTAAACACAGACCTAATGTAAGGTCAACATGAAAGGATATTACATTCTTTAAACAAAAAGTAAAATAATAATATCACCTATTTAATTTAATTTAATTTTTTGTTATATCTGCTGTAAAGCAACTTGATTTATTAAGTTAATGTTACAGTTCTGCACACACATATGTATATGTGTATGTATATGCATATGCATATGTATTTACATAGAGATAATATTCTCTGACTATATTCAAAAATATAAATGTGAATTTGTCAAATGTTCATATGTTTGTTATTTGCTTGATGTGACTATATATAGTAGGTTTATGTGCTAGATATTACATTAATATTTATATTAGGGATCAGAAATTAAAAGTTCCTATATCTTCTAACAAGACATTATAACCTTTCGATGCTTAACATTTTTCAATGACAGAAACAAAATGTGTGTGTGGATTTCAAAAGAAATTCTCTGAGAATGCAAGTGTGCTTCACTTTGAACAGGTGGTGTTATCTGGTTATAAAATATTGAGAAAATTTTGACGTCACTGCCAGCAGATGGGTACTCTGTATAATTCCTTATTAGATGACATACATAGTAAAAGAGAGAAGTGAATTTTCTTTCAGTATTTCCATCTTTAGTAAAGCTTTACATTCTTTTTTATTTTCTTCTTCTCTTTTGATTAGACCCAGTTCCTGTCCTCCAGTAGGAATTTGATTCCATTATTTCTATTTCTCCCACTGTAATAATCATGGTGAGATTACCTTTGGTGAGATAAACCCCAAAGTTTTGGATTCTATTTTCTTTTTCTGAAGCAAGAAGTGAAGAGGCAGGCAGACAGACTCCCGCATGTGCCTGGGATCCACCTGGCATGCCCACTTGGGGGAAATGCTCTGCCCATCTACGGTGTTGCAGTTGCAACCGGGGGCATTCTAGTGCCTGAGACTAAGGTCATGAAGCCATCCTCAGTGCCCTGGCCAACTTTGCTCCGATGAATCCTTGGCTATGGGAAGAGAAGAGAGAGACAGAGAGAATGGAGAGGGGGAAGGGTGGAGAAGCAGATGGGCGCTTCTCCTGTGTGCCTTGGCCGGGAATCGAACCCAGAATTTTTACATGCTGGGCTGACGCTATATGGCTGAGCCAACCAGCCAGGGCCTAGATTCTATTTTTTTTAAGTTGAATATATTTAGAAAGTTATTTTTACTAGACTTACGTAATTTCTGTAAGAGAGGCTTATATAATATGATTTAATTTATTCAACAATATACAATATATAAGATGTTATATAAAAGTTCAAACATTTGAAGAATAGCTTGGGGATAAGATAAGCAAAAGCTTAAAATTAAAATATGAAATGGAGTAAAACACTGTCAAACAATAGCAACAAAGTCAGTGAATCTTTCACTTACCTCCCCCAGGACCAAACTAGAGATATAACTAAATTTAAGAACAATTACCCCCCCAACAAAAAAAATAATTCAAGACTAAATAAAGAGGAGTCTGTAACCATGGAATAACAGTAGTAGACACATTGAGACTAGTAGGAAGGGCAGAGACACAAAAAGAGCTGGCACCTGCTCCCACAACTGGCAACTGAGGTTCATAAGGAATATCTCAGCTGTGGGAGCTGTTAACCTTGAGAGGTATATGTTGAGACCAGCTCTGCAATGAGTGTGCATGAGAGGAAGGAGCTGCAGTACTTAAGAAAAAACATACAAGACACACATAAAGAAAAGATGGTGTACAGGGACTCCCAGCCTCTTGGACTGAGATCCCAGATTTCTGGAGCCTCATTGTATTTATTTCAGTGGCTCTTAACCTTTTGGGGGGTACCGAACCCACCAGTTTCATATGCGCATTCACCAAACCCTTCTTTAGTGATAAATAAAATATGACTTTTTTTTTCCAAATTCAAGACATAGGTATATTTTTTTTACTGGTGCACAAAATGAGCCGTGCATGAACATCACCTTGCTCAAAGAACAAAACCAACAAAGTGCATGAACTCACAACAAATTACGGTATTATTTTATTCTAGCCTCCGCGGCAGAGCCTTCTCCGAACCCCTGAGACCGACTCATCGAACCCCTAGGATTCAATAGAACCCAGGTTAAGAACCACTGATTTATTTGTTTTTTTAATCAGTAAGCAAGTCACCAGAGTATAGGATCAGTAACAGAGGATGATTACCTAAAACCTGCAGGTGTCCATTCTCCTTTCCTGTTCCAACAGGAAATGGCTAAAAGGTTCAGAACTTTCTTTTAAACAATTTTATCAGTGCTTGCTGGGTCAGCGTTCTGTCCAAGCAGGACTTGGTATTCTAAAGTCCATGCCAAAGACTTGTGTCAGGGCAGCTTTCTAATCTCCAGCCATCCTCCTACAGATAGAAGACCTAAGCCCCAAGGCTCAGACATTCAAAGTGTAAGTTCATTGGAGTCTATTGTTGAGACCAACAGAAGGTCTTAGCCATTCCAGGGAGCAAAGCTACAGTCAGTCCCTGTGGAAGACTCTCTCTTCTTCACGGAAAGCAGTGGGTTCTCAGCTGAAAGAACTTCTGCAGAGAAAAATGTAGGCTCCACCAAACCTGAACCTGCTGCTCATCTCTCTGGGAAAAATAGAATTGCAGTATCCAGGAGTGGGTGAAGGTTTAGTCTATAGTCTGGAGTAAGGGCCATTTTCCCCATATCAAGTGCTTGACTTAGTGGGGATCTCACTAACGATGTCCTCTAAAACTTAGTTGCCCTACCCTACCAAACTTGCAACCTGTGAAGAGTTGGTGGGGTGAGGTCTGTTTGAGCCATTCTATAGGCTTTCTAAAGAAAGTTTTATGAGAAAACCTGACAGCTACAAGGGGAGGTGGAGCAGATGAAAGTGAAGGCAGATCTCAAGAAACTTGGGCCCTTTTACAGAACTGCTGTCAGTTCTAAGCAAAAAGAATCTCATTCTTATATACAGGTGGGCACCTCTCACACACATCCAGGCACAGAAAATGCAAATACAAACTGTGAACAGAGTGGCAGCTCCAGACAAGGAGCCCACACTGGTTCCAAACAATGTCTGATATCAAACTACACCAGAACTTCACCCAAGAAGACCCAGAACTATCACACCAGTAATGGGTTGCAGACTGCACTAGCACTAGATCCAACTAGCTATGAAAGCAACACACTTAAAGAAGAGTGCAGCACGCACCAGACCCTGCTGAGAATAGCAACACCCCAGGGGACAGTCACAGCACAGCATCTAATACATGTGATCAAGGTTGACCCTTAGAGCCAGCCAGCCTGAAGAGTTAACTCCATCCACAAGAAAGTCAAAAGCATTCATGATGCACATACAACAGGAGAGTAAATATAACCTTCAGGAAACATTCTTAGAGAAAGAAGCTCAGGTGGTCTAGAGGTTTGTACCACTGAGCCCAACAAGACACTTTCTTTATAAAGACATCAAAACAAATTTAAGACTCAGGGCAAAGCCACATAAGACACAGACTAAATGAGAAGACAAAAAGATATTCCTCAAATGAATCAACAAGAGAAATCCTCAGAAAAAGAATTAAATAAAATGGAAGCCAACTAGATGCAGAGTTTAAACCAATGATTATTAAGATGTCCAAGTATCTTAGGGTAAGAATAAATGACCTCAGTGAGAAATTAAAGAAAGAGAGAATAAGCATTAAAAAGGACATTGAACTTGACCAGGCGGTGGCACAGTAGATTGAGCATCAGATTGTGATGCAGAAGACCCAGGTTCAAAACCCTGAGGTCAACAGCTTGAGTGTGGGGTTGCTGGGTTGAGCATGGGATCATAGACATGACCCCATGGTGGCTGGCTTGAGCCCAAAGGTCACTGGCTTGAAGCCCAAGGTTCCTGGCTTGAGCAAGGGGTCACTCATTCTGCTGTAGCCCCCCTAGTCAAGGCACATATGAGAAAGCAATCAATGAACAATTAAGAAGACAAAAGAGCCACAACGAAGAATTGATGCTTCTCATCTCTCTCCCTTCCTCTCTGTCTGTCCCTATCTGTTCCTCTCTCTCTCTCTGTTTCTGTCAAAAAATAAAAAAAAATGAAAGAAATAAAGACATTGAAAACATTAAAAAATCCAGTCAAAAATGGCAAATAGAATATCTAAAATTAAGACTGCACTGAAAAGAATCAATAACAGGTTGAATAAAGCAGAAGATCAAATCAGCAATTTAGAGAACAAAATAACAGTAAGCACAGAAGCAGAACAGTGAAAATAAAGGAGACTCAGGAAGGCTGAGGAAAGTCTAAGATAGCTCTGAGACAACATCAACCAAAACAACATCCACATCATAGGGGTTCCTGAAGGAGCAGAGAAGAAAAAAAAGGTACAGAACCTGTTTGAAGAAATCAAAGCTGAAAACTTTCCTAACCTGGTAAATGAAAAAATCACATAAGTTCAGAAAGCACAGAGAGTCTCATTCAAGTTAAACCCAAAGATGCCCACACTAAGATAAATTATAATCAAAATGTCAAAGTTAAGAGACAAAGAAAGAATCTTAAAAGTTTCAAGGAAAAGTAGTTAAATATTTACAGAGGAGCCTCCATAAGGCTGTCATCTGACTTCTCAACAGAAACACTTCAGGACAGAGCGATTGGCAAGAAATATTCAAAGTGATGAAAAACAAGAACCTATCATCAAGACTACTTTATCTAGTAAAGCTATCATTTAAAATTAAAGGAAAAATAAAGAGCTTCCTACTAGAAATAGGACTAAAGGAGTTAATTACCATCAAACTAGTATTGCAAAAAAAAAAAAAAAAAAGTTAATTAGCCTGCTATACAGAGAGGGAAAAAAAAGAAATAAAGAGAAAAAATTATAGGTTTAATAAATAAAATGGCAATAAATAAGTACATGTTAATAATAACCTTAAATGAAAATAGATTAAAGGGTCTAATCAAAAGACACAGAATAGCTGAACTGATAAGAATGCATCACAAATATATATGCTGCCTACAAGAGAACACCTTAGAACAAAAGATACACATATAGACTTAAAATGAAAGGATGAAAAAATATTCTGTGCAAATGAATTAAAAAAAAAAAAGGCTGAGGTAGCAATACTTATATCTGACAAAGTAGTCTTTAAAACAAAGGTCATAGTAAAAGACAAAGAAGGTCATTACATAATAATAAAGGGAGCAATCCAACAAGAAGATTTAACTGTTGTAAACATTTATGCACCCATAAATGTATAGGATCACATAAATATAAAAAGCAGATTTTGATGGATATAAAGGAAGAGATTGACAGCAATACAGTATTACTATGGGATTTTAACATCTTATTGCCACCAATGGATAGATCCTCCAGATAGAAAATCAAGAAATAAACAACAGCCTTAAATGATGCACTAGACTAACTGGATTTAACTGATAAGTTCAGAATATTTTACCCCAAAGCAGAGAAATATAATTCTGTTCAAGTGCACATGGTACATTTTATAGACTAAATTTGTGTCCTATAACATGTTAGGACACAAAAATATCTCAGTACACTTAAGAAGATTAAAATCGTATCAAGCATCTTCTCTCTGAACATGGTGGCATGAAATTAAATATCAATTACAAAAGAAAAAACTGAAAAACATTCAAACACTTGGAGGCTAAAGAGTATGATATTAAATAATGAATGGGTTGACAATGAGATAAAAATAATAACAAATTTTCTTTAAACAAATGAAAATGAACATTAAACAACCCTAAATTTATGGGATACAGATAAGCAGTCCTGAAAGGGAAGTTCATAGCATTATAGGAATAGCTCAAAAAGCAAATAAAATACCAAAGAAACAATCTAACCCAGCATCTAAAAGAACTAGAAATAAAACAACAAAGCTCAGAAGTAGAAAGAAAGAAATAATATAGCAGATCAATCACATCAAGAGCTGGCTCTTTCCAAAAGAAAACAAGATTGATAAACTTTTAATTTGAGTCATCAAAAAAAAAAAATAGGGCCCAAATAAATAAAATAAAATAATGAATGAAGAGAAGTAACAAATGACATAATAGAAACACAAAGAATTATAAGAAATATCTGAAAAACTATATACCAACAAATTGGACAACCTGGGTGAAATGGAAAAATTTCAAGAGCCATACAATCTTTTAAAAGTGAAAGTAAAAAATTCAGATAAACTGAGCAGACCAAATACAACAAATAGAATAAGAGTAATCAAAAAAACACCCAGCAAACTAAAACCCTGGACTTAATGCCTGCACAGAAGAATTTTAGCAAATATTCAAGAAAGAACTAACACCCATCCTTCTCAAACTATTCTAAAAAATTTCAAAATGAGGAAGGACTTTCAAGCTCATTTTATGAGGCAAGCATTATCATAATTTAAAAACCAGGTAAAAACACTACAAAGAAAGAAAAGCAGAAGCCAATATCTCTAATGAACATAGATACTAAAATTCTCAACAAAATATTAGCAAACTAGATCCAGCAATACATTAAAATGATCATATAGTATGATCAAAAGGGGGCTTTATTTGAGGGCAGCAAGGCTAATACAATATTCACAAATCAATAAATGTAATTCATCACATAAACAAATGAAGGATAAAAATCACATGACTATATCAATAGATGCAGAAAAAGCATTTGATAAAATCCATCACCCATTTATGATAAAAAATCTCAGCAAAGTGGGAATAGAGAAAACATCTCTAAACATAATAAAGGCCATTTATAATAAAACTATAGCCAAGATAATATTGATGAGCAAAAATTAAAAGCAATCCTCATTAGATCAGGAAGAAGACAGGGGTGTCCCTTTCAAACACTCTTAGTCAATATAGCATTGAAAGTCCTAACCACAGCAATCAGACAAGAAGAAGAAATAGAAGGCATCTAAATTGGAAAGAAAGAAGTAAAATTGTTATTATTTGATGATGACATAATATGGTACAAAAAAACCCTAAAGTCTCTGCCACAAAACTACTAGACTTAATATGTGAATTTGGCAAAGTGACAGAATATAAAATTAATATTTAAAAATCAGTGGCATTTATATACACCAAAAATGAACTGCCACAAAAAATTAAGAAATAATCTCATTTTCTATTGCAACAACAAATAATAAAGTACCCAGGAATAAATTAAACCAAGGAGGTAAAAGACTTATACTCAGAAAATTATGAGACACTGAAAAAAATACCAAGGAAGATAAAAACAAGTGTTCACAAGTAGAAAGAATTAACATCACTAATATGTCTGTGCTTTCCAAAGCAATCTATAGATTCAACGCAATTCTTGTTGTAATACCAATGGCATATTTTAAAGATCTAGAACAAATATTTCAAAAAATTTTATGGAATCAGAAAAGAACCTGAATAGCCTCAGCAATCCTGCAAATGAGGAACAAAGTTGGAGGTATCACACTTTCTGATATCAAGCTATACTACAAGGCCATTGTAATCAAAACAGCCTGGTACTGGAATAAGAGCATGTATACAGATCAATGGAACAGAACCCAGAACCCAGAAAAAAAAACCATACCTTACAGTTCATTAATATTTCACAGAGGAGGCAAGAATATACAGTGAAGTAAGACAGTCTCCTTAATAAATGGTGTTGGGAAAATTGGACAGGCACATGAAAAAAATGAAACTAAACCAACAACTTCCACCATATACAAAAATAAACTCAAAATAGATAAAGGATATAAATGTAAGTCACGAAACCATAAAAATATTGGAAGAAAACATAGGCTGTAGACTCTCGGGCATTTCTTGTAGCAATATTTTTGTCATTTTATCTCCTCAGGTAAGTGAAATAAAGAAAAAAGATAAACAAATGGGATTATATCAAACTAAAAAGATACTGAATAGGAGAAGATATTTGCTGATACATCTGATAAAGGGTTAATAACCAAAATTTATAAAGAATTTATAAAATTTCATGTGAGGAACACAATTCATTCAATTAAAAAATGGGCAAAGAACCTGGAAAGACATTTCTCCAGAGGACATTGAAATGGTCAATAGGCCTATAAAAAATGCTCAATGCCACAAATTTTCAGAGAAATGCAAATTAAAAACCATATGAGATATTAGCTTACACCTGCTAGAATAGCTATCATTAACAAATCAACAAACAACTAATGCTGGTGAGGATGTGGAGAAAGAGAGATCCTATTGCACTGCTCGTGGGAATGCAGATTCAGGCATTCACTGTAGAAAACATTATGAAGTTTTCTCAAAAAATTAAAAATGGACCTGCCACATGACCTAGCTACCCAACTTCTAGAAATATAGCCTAAGAATTCCAAAACACTAATTCAAAAGAAGACATGCGGCCCTGGTTGGTTTGTTCAGTGGATAGAGAGTCGGCCTCGTGTATGAATGTCCTCGGTTCAATTTCCAGTCAGGGCACACAAGAGAAGTGATCATCTGCTTCTCTTCCCCTCCCTCTCCTTTTTCTTTCCCTTTTTTTCTCTCACAGCCAATGGCTCAAATGGTCCCACTGGGTCAGCCTCAGGTGCTAAAAGTAGCTCAGTGGATTTGAGCATCAGCCCTAGATGGCAGTTGCTGGGTGGATCTGGGTCAAGGCACTTGTAGGAGTCTGTCTCACTATCTTCCTTTCTCCCACTTAAAAAAAAATGATATGCACCCCCATGTTTATCGAAGCTGTATTTGCAATAGCCAAGATCTGGCAACAGCCCAAATGCCCATCAGTGGATGAGTGGATAAAAAAGCTGCGGTACATTTATACAATAAATTATTACACAGCCATAAAAAAGAAAGGAAATTTTACATTTGCAACAGAATGGATGAACCTGGAGATTATTATGCTAAGTGAAATAAGCTAGGCAGAGAAAGACAAATACCATATGATCACATTTATATGTGGAATCCAATGAACACAATAATTTGAGGAACAACATAGAAACAGAGGCAGTGTTACAGGGAACAGATGAACAGCTGTCAAAAGGAAGGGAGAAAAAGGAAAAAGATCAAAAAGGTGAAGGAATTAGCCAAAGCATATATACACAACACATATATACGGACAACAGGGTAGAACCAGAGTGAAAGGGGAGGGCAAGTGAAAAGAGGGGGAGGGGTGCAAACAGGAGAATATGGGGGTGGAAAAGAACATTTCATGGGGCATGGTGGTACAATGTGGTGTGTAGATAGTGTTATATTGAGACACTAAAAATCATGTCAATACATTAAATTAGAATTATATATATTATAAAATGAAATCTGCAAAGCACCTCGAAAAAGTACAAATATCACAGGAAGAAATGATGATATTTGCTTGACAGGGTAAAATTTCTTCAGTGAAGGGTTACTAGAAATGTCTAGAAGCTGAGAGCAGAATATAAGAAAAATATTTTTAGACTGTTAATGGCATAAATAAAAAGTAGTATTGGAAAGTTTGGAAATGTTATGATGGAGAGCTGAATTTAGACATCATATGTAACAGAATATTGAAAACTACCATAAGCTTTGAAATGTAATTTAGAACAAATTTATTTTTATACTACTTCCTTTTCCCAAATCCTTCTGGAAAATCCAAATTTGAGTAGGATCTTTCAAGAACATTCTAAAAACACATCAGAGAATAGAAGCAACAAGTATTTATATCTGCACTATTTATTCAGTAAGCCAAAGGGGTGGGGAGCCCATCCAGGTGGATAGAGTCATATGAGCTGAGGCAAGAGAAAGGAGAGGAGCATGTTGCATTTAGTTTAAAAAGTCTATGTGATATCAAAAAAGGTAAGGGAAAGATTCCAAAAGGTATCAGTATTAGTTTAAAAAGTCTACCAGATTTGTTATTAGACAACAATAGTAAAAATAACTGTTTCAGAAGTGGTTATTCATTGTCAAGCATATTATTGCTACAGAATTATTCCATTTAAGTTATAACAATTCTGTTATATCATTAACATACCCATTTAAAGGATGAAAACACTGAGGCACCAGGAATTTAAATGAGTAGCCCAACATTAACTATTGCCCACAATTAAATGTCACAGTTGAGATTTAAAACCAGTTCTAACCACCAGTTCTAACTACCATTGGAGTGCATGAACATTCCAAACCATGATCTTGGGGAAGATCAATATCAAAACTGGAGTGAGCAAAGAAATTGCATTAAAGAGAGCATGAGTAATGAGAAAGAAAACAAAAAACTATCTTTTAAGTTGAACTTTTTGTAGCTAAAACCATCAGAACAAAATAATAGATTTGCCAAAATGAGATGTCACCCAAAAACTTAAGTGAGAATTTTTTAAAAGATATATTCATCCTTTAATAAGTTAAATGCACAAAGGGGTCAATAATCTTCCATCACCATGGCCAACAGTCCTGCAAAACAATCTGAGATGTGGAAAGCTATGGACATCACAACATTTCTTTGTTACTGATTTACTCTGTAATAGAAGTTCCAAAGAAAACATATATCCAGAGAGGATTACTATCATTTTTTCCTGAAAACACAGTGTTCAGGGTACTGATAAAAATTTTCTACAGCACTGAGTTTCCATGAGCTACTGTAACTCTAGTGACAGTCAGACTCCTATGTTGTGAGAGGTGTCAGATTTTTGTTTTACATCATTAGTGTTTGGTTTATTTAAATCAGATACCAGTGTTCTATTATTTTTACAACATATGCCACATATTGATAAGCAGTGTGTTAGAATGCTCAACCACACTCTATAATTTTTATAAAAATATTTTTATAAATTGCTATCTCATATGAAACAGCCTTACAAATATAATTGTGCAAGATATATTAAATATGTATTTTTTCAAAAAAGCTAATATTTCTTATAATCATGATGTTTTCTATCAATGCATACCTAAACAATGAAAACCACAGTAACCACAAGCCTGTTACCTGCCCTGATTTTTGTGTAATTAAAAGATGTTGCAAAACAACAGCACTAAATCCTCAGGGAGTGTATATAGGATCCAACAAAAAAACATAAACACCAAAAACAGCATGTAACATAGACACTGCTTTGAGGTATGTGGCTGAAAATTTTATCTCTCTGCTCAAAAAAAGAAAAAAAGAAAGATTGCTGAGGCTATTTGTGTTCTTTTTTGGTTCCATATAAATTTTTGAAATATGTGTTCTATATCTTTGAAGTATGTCATTGGTATTTTAATTGGTATCGCATTGAATTTATAAATTGCTTGGAGTAATATAGACATTTTAATGATGTTTATTCTTTCTATCCATGAACACGGTATATGCTTCAAAAAAGGAACATGGAAAAGTAGCCTCAGCAATATTAAAAAAAGAATAAAGTGGAGGTATCACACTTTCTGATATCAAGTAATACTACAAGGCCATTGTACTTAAAACAGCTTGGTACTGGCATAAGAACAGGCACATAGATCAATGGAACAGAACAGAGGACCCAGAAATAAACCCACACCTTTATGGACAACTGATATTTGACAAAGGAGGTAAGAACATACAATGGAGTAAGGAGAGCTTCTTTAACAAATGGTGTTGAAAAAATTGGACAGCTACCCGCAAAAAAATAAAACTAAACCACCAACTTACACCATTCACAAAAATAAACTCAAAATGGATAAAAGACTTAAATGTAACTCGTGAAACCATAAGCATCTTAGAAAAAAACATAGGTAGTAAGCTCTCCAACATCTCTTGCAGCAATATATTTGCTGGTTTATCTCCATGGGCAAATGAAATAAAAGAGAGGATAAACAAATGTGACTATATCAAATTAAAAAGCTTTTGCACAGCTAAAGACAATATGAACAAAATAGAAAGACAAACCACACAATGGAAGAACATATTCGACAATATGTCTGATAAAGGGTTAATAACCAAAATTTATAAAGAACTTGTAAAACTAAACACTAGAGCCTGACCTGTGGTGGCGCAGTGGATAAAGCGTCGACCTGGGAACACTGAGGTCGCCAGTTCAAAACCCTGCACTGGTCTGGTCAAGGCACATATGGGAGTTGATGCTTCTAGCTCCTCCCTCCCCTCTCTCTCTCTTCTCTCTCTCTCACTCTGTGTCTCCTCTCTAAAATAAATAAATAAAAAAAAATTAAAAAAAAAATGTTAAAAGAAAATAAAAAAAAAAAAAACTAAACACCAGAAAGATAAACAATCCAATAAAAAAATGGACAAAAGAAATGAACAGACACTTCTCCAAAGAGGACATACAGATGGCCAATAAGCATATGAAAATGTGAAGTGAGGGAAAAATAATACTGTGTTGATAAACTACAGGTTCATTCACAATATTTTGCATCCCTACTTTCAGAGCTTCACATTTCGGCCACTCTTTCTGTATCCAGTGTTTCTTCTGATCTTGGTTGTCCCACAGACACAGAAAGCAAGGATACTTCGTGAAACCTCTCTTGTCCTAGCAGAAAATTGACCATTTCAGGATTCCACACAAATGATCTAGTTATGCTCCTCTTACTTAAGAAAGTCGAGCACAATTTTTATGTCATTATAATCTTCTCGTAGATGAGTTGAATAACCAATTGGAACCACTGCAAAACATTACCGTTGTGTAGGAGAACACATTTCAGACTCGATTTAGAGCTGTCAGGAAATAGCCGCCATTCCGTTGAACCGTAAGTGGTAATACCTAGCTGGCTGAGAAGACTACTGATATGACAGTGAACAAAGTGTTTGTCTTTGAAAAAATAGTCCACAAAAATTTGTTCACACTTCCTGAAATGGGATACTATAACTTACTGGAAAAGTACATTCTTTTCTTGAAGCCTGGAGGCTAAGAACTCAGCTGCTTTCTTTGATAGGCCCAAATCTCTTACTAAGTCATTCAATTTTGGTTGGCTAAACTGCTGAGGGGTTAATGACTGCTTGGCATCAGAAAAAGACCCTTCAGATTCTACAACCATTTTCTTATGCATCTTATCAAAATACACTTGATCACTATGTTCACTTTCTTTGTCCTTAGAAGAAATAAAACCATTGAAATCAGGAACCAGAAGTGTTTCAGAGTGTGGGATAGGTCATATTGCTGAAGGAATATTAGGATATGTGACTATATGCCATTTTTTCTTGCCAATGCCCTGTGTATGGATCAGACAGAAATAACAGTCACTGCTGTGGTCCTTAGGTTCACGCCAAACCATGGGTATACCAAAAGGCATTCCTCTGCTTTTTCCTTTTGTCCAGTCATAAAGCATTTCCTCAAAATTATGACACACAATATGAGGAGCCCAATTCTCATCTTGATCGCCATGGGAAACTTGAAAATAAACAATATATGCACGTGTCACAAATGATGAAATATTGTACCTTTGATGTTGAAGTCTGTAACAGCCACATATATAACAGAAGGTGTCAAGGACTATTCTACATTTACACCTACTCGAAGAAGCCATGATTCAATCTTAAAATAAGAGGGTGTGTTTATCAGATAATAATTTTTTACATTTAAAAACAACTACAATTATGTCAAAGTGATGTTTGTAAAACATTAATTGCCTTGTGGTTATTGTCAATCCAAGAGTCATTGCCCTTTAATTCCAATGTAAAAACCAATGCATGCCATTAACTGTAACAAAACAATTAAAATTGCATAAAAACTAGAGCATCCACAAAAAAATAGATTTCAATTTGGAATCAGTGATGCAGAGATATATAGAAACAGTTCTAAAACCTCATGCAACAGAAAATGAAAAAAAAATTGTGCCCTAGTGTTATCAATAAACTGTCAAAATTTAGGAGATGAAAAAACAGGCAATCATTGTAAATGGTTTGTTGCACCCTTAAGCTAAGCTCTATTTTTAAAGAAATAAATAAAACCGGACCTACCACACAAACTTGCACTAACGGAGGCAACAAATGCATCATTAACTCTAACATTCATTTATATAATACTATACTTTATTTATATAATACTATACTATATTTTTATGAACTATGTAATATCTCAGCATTGTCAAATGTGACTAAATCTGATATTTGGTTACAGAGCAACCCATACCCTTATAAGATTGACTAAATATGTCGGGCACATTTCTGTTCTTGTCTTTTTCTCTGATCTCTGCTGCTGACAATGCTGTTTGTTGTTCCACAGTTCCATAGTGGAACGGAGTAATTTGGTGGCCAAATGGTGGCTGTTTTTGTTCGAGTCAGGTATAAAAAGAATATCCTCAACAGTAGCCTGAAATAGATAACTGTAGTTTGCCACAGAACTATCAAATTTCTACTTTTCTCTTTAAAAAAGTTTAGGGTAATAAAGTCTGAATTGTTTGGAATTTTCAAATATTAAGGAAAAACATGCATGCATGTGTCCCTCTTATTCATACTGAAAAATATTTAGCAATATATTTTATTAAGTCAGGGGGTGTTTTCACTTAAAGATTATGGCGAAATGTACTAAATTCTCAAGAAACCAAAACAAAGTTAGTAAATCATTTCACATGATTTCCTGTAGCAATGATTGGTTTGAGTATAAATTCTGCTGCTTCCTTAGATTACTCACTCTTTTGTTACAGTTAAATATTTGAACATTTTTTTTACTGTAGATATAACTGATGAAATTAAGTGAGAGGAAGAGAGATAGCGAGACAGATTTCCACATGTGCCCTGATTCACCCGGCAACCCACATCTGGGGCTGATACTCAAATCAACCTAGCTATCCTTAGCACCCTGCTGCCTAAGACTAATGCTCAAACCAAAGAGCCACTGGCTGAGGGAGGGGAAGAAGGAGAGAAGGAGGAGAAGGTCGGGGAGAGAAGCAGATGGTAGCTTCTCCTTTGTGCCCTGACTGAGAATCTAACCAAGTTGTCCATATGTCTAGCTGATGCTCTATCCACTGAGTCAGCCGGCCAGGGCCGACATAATTTATACAGCTGAATGACTATATTTAGTAGGATAAGCTGTATTTACTTAGATTTCCTTTGACTTTGCATCTCATGGCTTATCATATTATATATATTGGTAGACTTAAGGTCAAAGAGATATCTAAACTACTACATATAAATAATGATGAATGTAAAATATAAGAAGTACAGTCTTGTTTTGTGGTAAATTTCTTAATATCTCTGTTATTCTCATTGGTTATGTTTAGCAGCATTTTACTTTTAGATCCCTTTAGAGAGTTCTTCACTTTCCATTCACAGAGGCATCTACTAGGCATCTCTTGTAAAGTTGAAAGTCTGTCTGTCAGACTGCTTTCTAGAAGTTCCCTAAATCACTGGCAAAAAAATAAGAGGTATATAAGTCAATTAGAACAGTATTTCACCTGACCAGGCGATGGCGCAGTGGATAGAGCATCGGACTGGGATGCGGAAGACCCAGGTTTGAGACCCCGAGCTCGCCAGCTTGAGCGCGGGCCCATCTGGCTTGAGCAAAAGCTCGCCAGCTTGGACCCAAGGTCTCTGGCCCAACCAAGGGGTTACTCGGTCTGCTGAAGACCCATCCGTGGTCAAGGCACATATGAGAAAGCAATCAACGAACAAGTATGGTGTTGCAACGGCAACAAAAAACAAATGATTAATGCTTCTCACCTCTCTCTATTCCTGTCGGTTGTCCCTATCTATCCCTCTCTCTAACTCTTTCTCTGTCCCTGTAGAAAAAAAAAAGAAATTTCATGGTGCTTCCTCACACTTATGCAAAATTACTCACAAAAGTTTACATACATTCTCTGTGAGTACACAGGGTACTTTTCCAAAGACACTATGCATCTAATTTTAAATTATAACAGCTTTTTCTTCTCTATAATATGGAACAATTTCTAGATAATATTAAACAAGTATTCAAATTCCACTAGAAACCTATATTTTCTCCATGAAGTCATTTTTATGAACCAAAAAGAATTAAGTCAAAGAAAATTTGAATTTGTTGATAGTCAGACTAATGACTTTTCTATGTATTATTTTCCAATTATGTGTGGTCCTACTATCCTGTGATAATATTTTCAATACAAGACAACCTAAGTGCATGTGCACATGTGTGCACGCACACACATATATGATTAGCTTAATAATAGCCTTCAGTTTGATTTATAGTTAAGCAATTGGCCAGAGATTTAGTATTTCTAGTGGCCTTCCTTCACCTTTTGTTATAGTGTAGTTTGGTTATATTTATGAATGTGACCTTATATCTTATGTTAGCAATAGAAAGTAGATAAATTGGACTCTGAAACACACACACAATAGCAGACAACACTGTTTAAAGATTAATAAGTATTCCTGGTACAGCACCTCAACTGCCTACAACATAAAAATATCTTTCCTGTGATACCTTACGAGAAGCCCCAGAAGGACCAATTAATCAAGAGCACTAGATGGTCCTGTACTTATCTATCACCACTCTGATTGCACTCTGTACACCACATGTTTGTTCTTATAAGCAAATAAAAATACCACCCAATGGATGGGAGAACATATTCACCAATGATCTACCTTATAAAGAGTTAGTACCCAAAATTTATGGAATAAGACTCAATCTCTCCAAAACAAACAATCCAATTAAAAAAGGGGCAAAGGACTTGAATACACATTTCTCCAAACAGAATGTACAGACTACCCATAGGTGCATGAAAAGACACTCAATGCTACTAATCATCAGAGAAATGTAAATTAAAATCCCAATGATATAACCTCCCACCTGTCAGAATGGCTGTCATCAATAAAATAACAAACAAGTATTGGCAAGGACCCGGAGAAAAGGGAGCCCTCCTGCACTGTTGGTGGGAATGCAGACTTGTGCAGCCATGGTGGAAAGCAGTATGAAGTTACCTCAAAAGTTAAAAATGGAACTGCCTTATGACCCAGCGATTTCACTTCGGGGACTATATCAGAAGAAACTTGTAACATTAATTTGAAAGAATATAAGCACCTCATGTTCATTGAAGCATTATTTGCAATAGCCAAGATCTGGAAGCAGCCCAAGTGGCCACCAGTAGATGAGTGGATATAAAAGCAGTGGTACATTTATACAGTAGACTACTACTTAGCTCTAAAACAAAAATAAACTCTTACCTTTCATGACAGCATGGATGAACCTGGAAGGCATTATGTTAAATAAAATAAGGCAAATAAGGCAGTCAGAGAAAGACAAGCGTCATATGATTCCACATCATATGATTCCACTTTTATGTGGAATCTAATGATCAAAATAAACACACAAAATAGGAACAGATTTTTAGATACAGAGGACAGACTGACAGCTGTCAGAAAAGAGAGAGGGGTGGGGCATGATGAAAAAAATAAAGGGATTAACATAGGGGGGAAAAAGCATTTAATTCAGTGCCTGTCATAGCATTTATTACTTAAAACAAAGGACAGTAGAAGTAAATAAAACTTTTAAAAGACATATTGTATGTGACCTGGGCAGTTGGCTCAATGGTAGAGTGTCAATTGGTATGTGGAAGTCCCAGATTTGATTTCCTCCTGTCAGGGCACACAGGAGAAGCACCCATTTGCTTCTCCACCCCTCTCCCTCTAGCTTCTCTCTCTCTCTCTCTCTCTCTCTCTCTCTCTCTCTCTCTCTCTCCCTTTCTTCTTCTTCTTCTTCTTCTTCTTCTTCTTCTTCTTCTTCTTCTTCTTCTTTCTTCTTCTTCTTCTTCTTCCCTCCTGCAGCAATGGCTCAGTTAGAGTGAATTGGGCCCAGGCACTGGTAATGGCTCCATGGCCTCCATCTTAGGTGCTAAAAAATAGCTCCAGCTGCAAGGAGCAAGGGCCCCAGATGGGCAGAGCATCGCTCCCTAGTGGGCTTGCTTGGTGGATCCTGGTTGGGGCTCATGTGGAAGTCTGTCTCTGCCTCTCCTCTTTTCACTAAAATATATATATATATATATATATATACTGTAATAAAAAATACTTATGGACACAAACAGGAGGGTGGGGATTGCAGGAGAGAAAGGATGAGGAGAGGTGGAGGAGGTTAGTGGAGGGATATTTAGTGAGGGAGGGACACCTGACTTGGGTGGTGAACACACAATATGGTATACAGATGATTGTGTACCTGAAACCTGTATAGGTCTATTAACTGATATCTCCTCAATAAATTCAGTAAAAAGTATAAATGGAAGACATACTGTAAAGTGAATTCATTCTATTTTCCCTTTTTATTTATAAAAAAACCCAGAACTATGTACTGCTCCAGAGATTTTTCACACCCATTACATTTTTGCTAGATGTAACAATGGCACATTTCCAACTATGTTTCACCTCCTCATGGTCTGTCAATGTGCACAGCACCAGGATGTCATTCCAAGCCATCAAATACCTAAGGGACTTCAGTTTGGTTCCTGAGGGCATACAGCCCCTTAGCGGTAGGAATCTCAGAAAGGAATAAGCCATTGTAAAGAATTTAGTATTCTTCTCATAGTCTACCTGCTCCTCTCTCCTTACTAGGGACAGAAGAGTCAGAAACATTGTCACAGTGTTTGCCCTTCCCTCCAACCTCTGACTACCGGATCCTTTTTAAATAGCATGGGCAAAGTCTCGTATGATAGAAAATACCAGCAGAATCAATCTTGTTATTACTTAACATTAGCCTGAATAATTCATATTATGCAGTTTAGCATTTTCCAATTGTTTGACTAGCTAAACTTTATATTAATACTAACTCTCAAATATACTTTCTGTTGTAAAAATATGCATCACATATGTAATAATAAATACTACAAACACGAGAAAGTATATCCAGGTGTTATTTCTTTATTTAAACAGAGATGAAAAACACAGTCAGGACTCATTATCTTTAGTCTGGAGAAAATGCATGTGAAAAAAAAAAAACAGATGAAAGAGACAACTAAAAAAACAGGCAATTCAAAGCAATTTATAAATTCAATGCAATACCAATTAAAATACCAATGACATACTTCAAGATATAGAACACATATTCCAAAAATTTATATGGAACCAAATAAGAACACGAATAGCCTCAGCAATCTTAAAAAGAAAAAATAAAGCAGGAGGTATCACTCTTCCAGATATCAAGGTTTACTATAAGGCCATTATACTCAAGACAGCCTGGTACTGGCATAAGAACAGGCACATAGATCAATGGAACAGAACAGAGGACCCAGAAATAAACCCACAGCTTTATGGACAACTGATATTTGACAAAGGAGGAAAGAACATACAATGGAGTAAAGACAGCCTCTTTAACAAATGGTGTTGGGAAAATTGGACATCTACCTGCAAAAAAATGAAACTAGACCATCAACTTGCACCATTCACAAAAACAAACTCAAAATGGATAAAAGACTTAAATGTAAGCCGTGAAACCATAAGCATCTTAGAAGAAAACATAGGCAGCAAGCTCTCCGACATCTGTAGCAGCAGTATATTTGCCGATTTATCTCCACGGGCAACTGAAATAAAAGGCAAGATAAACAAATGGGACTATATCAAACTAAAAAGTTTTTGCACAGCTAAAGACAATAGGAACAGAATAAAAAGACAAACCACACAATGGGAGAACATATTCGACAGCACATCTGATAAGGGGTTAATAACTAAAATTTATAAAGAACTTATAAAACTCAACACCAGAAAGACAAACAACCCAATCAAAAAATGGGCAAAAGAAATGAATAGAAATTTCTCCAAAGAGGACATACAGATGGCCAATAGGCATATGAAAAAATGCTCAACATCACTAATCATTAGAGAAATGCAAATTAAAACCACAATGAGATATCACCTCACACCAGTCAGAATGGCACTTATCAGCAAAACAGCACAGAATAAGTGCTGGCGAGGATGTGGAGAAAAGGGAACCCTTCTGCACTGCTGGTGGGAATGCAGACTGGTGCAGCCACTGTGGAAAACAGTTTGGAGATTCCTCAGAAAATTAAAAATAGAACTGCCTTTTGACCCAGCTATCCCACTTTTAGGAATATACCCTATGAACACCATAGCACTGTTCGAAAAGAAGAAATGCGCCCCCATGTTCGTGGCAGCATTGTTCACAATAGTGAAGATCTGGAACCAGCCCAAGTGTCCGTCAGAAGACGAGTGGATTAAAAAGCTTTGGTACATATATACTATGGAAAACTACTCAGCCATAAGAAATGATGACATCGGATCATTTATAACAAAATGGATGTACCTTGATAACATTATACGGAGTGAAATAAGTAAATCAGAAAAAAAGAAAAACTGAGAACAGCATGATTTCATACAGAGGTGGGACATAAAAGTGAGAATATGAGACATGGACAAGAGAGTGGTGGTTTTGGGATGGGGGGAGGGAGGGAAGAGTGGGATAGGGAGGAGGGGAGGGACACAGGGAAAACCAGATTGAAGGTGACAGAGGACAATTTGACTTTTGGTGATGGGTATGCAACACAATTGAATGATAAGATAACCTGGAGATGTTTTCATTGTACATATGTACCCTGATTTATTGGTGTCACCCCATTAGAATTAATAATAATAAAATATATATATATAGAATCAAAAAAAAACCCAAAAAACAAAAAAAACCCAGGCAATTCAAACCAGTTTCCTTTGGAGCCAAATGTTCTCATTTGTCTCTGTTTAGGCATTAACCATGAGGTTTTCATATCACTTCTTTTGTGTGTAGCCCATCTATACAAGCACAGATAAGAAATTGGCAATGTTCTCTTTGAAAGCTCTGCTAAATTAAAGCTTTAATTAACATGCTTATTTCTAATGAATTGTTTATGTTTTCCTCAACAAGGAAGGTAGTGAAGAAATTCATTATTTAATATTTTTTAAAATAATTCTGTTGCTATGTGGTGACTATTTTGTCTTTTCTGTTATAGTTTATGTAAAGCAATTTTGAAATTTTCAACACTCTCTAGATCAAACAGGATCTTCTCTCAAATAATTTCACTTTACTGTTCCCAAGATAGGAGTACATCAGAGAGAATGTAAAAATAAGTAAGTTCTTAATAAGTAACCATTGTTATAAAGATTATAATTTACCTTCAGGAATACATATTTGTAGCAATTACTAGTGACATGCAAACAAGTTGTTGTTAAATAATTGCATTATCTATCAATAGAATCAGCTATGTTATAAATAAACACACTTTAATGAACAGGCTGATGCAGAAAAGATGAGTTTCGCCATACAAATACTTTAAATTTTATTTTTGGCACTTTTGAGATCTCAAACGAATCATCCAACTTTCAGCTTAACGTTTTGACTTCATGGTAATAAAATAAAATAACAAAAAAAAAAACTTCCAATTTGATAGACATGGAATGAACTTATGGAATTAGCACTTTCATTCCTATAAAAACACCGAGGGTTCTGAGGTGCAACATGCAGTCTGAGCCACACTAACAAAGGTAAGCTGTGAAACTTATCATTACTATTACAATGAGATAAAAAGACATCTTAGCAACTGATAAAAACTTAGTGCCTTTTTCAAAGATGACCAAAACTGTTTATTGGCATGGCTTATTTTCAGGAATTGTAGTATCCTTGTCGCTGACATTGTGACATACCAAGATTCGTTAAATGAATGGCTCACTCTCCAGTTTTTCTAATTCTCATGAAAATAAATGACATGTGTCAATTTTTTTCCCCTGAATATATTAGAGAGGTTGTGAAAGTTCTATACACAAATGCCATAGGAAGAATGTTAGTACCTTTGTTGAAGAAACATTATTGAAGACATTGATTACTAAAATGCAGAGGTAGATACTAATTATCACATAATATATTCTTTCAGAACTATGTCAAAGAAAAAGCTTTCATTACACTGTGGAAATTTATGCCAGTAACTATATCATCAGCTTTCATTTGATGACTAGGGAAAACAAAACACAAATTGAAGCTTAATCATAGAAATAACTACAATGCATAGATGTTGTATATTTATATCCTTTACATGTTGTACTAATTTTATATTCATTTATTTTTTCTGGCTATAAATTCCCATTTTTTTATTTATTTTTCACTATTCTGTAATCAGATATATTATTTTTGCCACCTGATTTTTAGGAATTAATTTGGAGAATTTATAATTTCAGGAGGGAGGCATAATAGCAAATTAAAGTATCTGAAAAATTGTCAAGTAAAAAAAGAAACTCACAGATACTGTGAAAGACAACAGTCATCAAGAGATTGAATTTAAAGGAATTATCTGTCAGATTTGTATGAGAAAGACTTCTCTAATCATTGTTTTAGTACCTTAGAAGCTTAGGAATCTTCAACACTGCACATGTTTAAATAACGACTAAATAACCATCCCCATGGAATGAATGTTGGCAAAAGCTCCTGGATTAGAAGAAATGTTAAACTACAACACCTCAAAAACCTCTTCTACTCTATTATACCATAATTAAATATGTTATACGTAATGAGCCATTTGTTATCTCCAGTGGGGTGAGTAAAGTAAGGCATGTGTCTCCATGCTATTTCCCTGCCAGATCTAGAAACTAAATAAAATTTCATCTATCACCACCATAAATTAGAAATGAGATAAAGACATGCCATAATGACCCAGGTTCTTATATCTTAGAATATTCACTTAAAACTTGAGCTTTAATATTGATAAAATTTTACAGTCAATATCAGTGATTTTCAACCACTGGTCTATATCTTATCATTATCCAAAATATGAGGAATAAAAACAAGAGAAGCACTGATGTTTTTCTAAGTAAAGTATCAAAAGAGTTTAATAAATTACATTTTAATTTCTAAATACTAAAACGTAGATTATGTAATTGGCCGTATTACAAATACATTTTTTTAATTGTTTGATTGATTTTAGAGACAGATAGAGGGAGAGAAAGAGAAACAGAAAGAGAGAGAAACAATCATTTGTTGTTTCATGTAGCTGTGCATTCACTGGTCACTTGCCATATAGGTCCTCACCAGGGACTGAATCCTCAACCTTTGTGCTTCTGGAAGACACTCTGAGAGAGCTTACTGGCTGGGACCTACAGATACATGTTAAAAGTACTTTCTATAATGTAAAACATTTTAAAGATTGATATTACTGAAAAGGTATAAATATTAGTTTTGTGGGAGGGTTGACAAGTCCACTGTTTCCCAGTAAACTAAATTGAAATTGCATATTGAACAACCACTTATAGTATTATTATATTTATACACTAAATTATTTACTGAGGTGAATAATCTTAAGAAGATAAATTACTGCATTGTATATAAATATTTTAAGTGGACAATTTTAAAAGGAGAAAGTATTTTTTTTTTTTGCTCCCTCTCACATTTGATAGTTTTAGAGGGTTTTATGCTTTGATATTTTTGTTAGAGATAATTTGAAAAAGCAAATATTTTTTACAAGTACAGAACAGTAAATAAATATAAACAAAGTATGTGTGTGTATATGTGACTACCTAGTATTCAAGCCATTAAAAATTCTAATATTATACAAGTATAAAAGTTTTAAATTCTGATGCACACTTGATTTTAATTAAACTTGAATAAATAAATAAAGAATAATTGGGAAATTGTGACTGAAAAGAAATCAGTACTAAAAAATCATGTAGAAACATGCAAATTGAAAAATGTCACTGTGCCATTACACAGCAGGAATAGCAGACACTTTTTATTTTTAAATTTTAAAAGTGGTACCTGACCTGACCAGACAGTAGCACAGTGGATAGAGTGTTGGCCTGGGATACTGAGGACCCAGGTTTGAAACCCCAGGGCCCCTGGCTCGTTGGCTTGAGCATCAAATCATAGACATGACTCCATGGTCACTGGCTTAAACCCCAAGGTCGCTGGCTTGAACAAAGCATCACTTGCTCTGCTGTAGCCCCCTAGTCAAGGCACATATAGGAAAACAATCAATGAACAACTAAGGTGCTGCAACAAAGTACTGATGCTTCTCATTTCTCTCCCTTCCTATCTGTCTGTCTGTGTCTATCCCTCTCTCTTTCTCTTTTCCCCTCTCTCTCTATCACCAAAAAAGTTTAAAAAAATAAAAAATAAAAATGGTGTCTGCTTCTTGGGGAAGCAGTTAAAGCCAAACCTTATAGGAATCTAAAAGACCCAGGTTGCTATCAAGGTCTTTAACAGATGTGAACTCCAACATTCCTGATTTTTTAAGATCAAGTTTCTCCTGTTTTGACCACTAAAATAATGATAATAATAATAATGGCATTTTGAAAATCCAAACAGTGTAACCTTGGCCCTGCCTAGAAAATGACCATGCTACTTAAACTCATGGCAACGAGTTTAAACAGTGTTAAACACTGTTTAACAATACTTCCATTTAAGCTCCCAGCTTTATATTTGGCATTGAAGCACAAGAAAGACTGGTTCTGACTAAAAATTGGGATTTCAGACTATGGCTAAAGTGCTCCAGGGTTCAGAAAAGTATATTGGAACCATATTGCAATCACTTTTGGAAGAGAGGAAGACAATAGAGGTTTATAAGCAGATAACAAAAACCTCAACTTTTATTAGAGATTTTTAATTTTAATTGCAATAAGTTTTTGTGAACATGAACCAGAATTTTTATGTGAGTGTGTGAGTGGAGGTGAGGGAGAGACACAGAGAAAGAGTCAAAGAAACAAAAGAACTCTAAGTGGAGGGAAAGATTCTGAAGTAGAATCACTGAAATATAGGTTTTTACAAACATAGTTATTGTTAATTTGTTCTCCAAAATAGCTATTGTACTTTAAACTCCTACCAGCTTTATAAGAGAGTGTCCTATTTCCTACATTTAACCAACATTTAATTTTATTAAATTAAAAAATTTGCCAGCTTACACAGGTATAAAACGTATTTCATTGTTATTTTAATTTGTAAGTAAGTAGTAGTGAAGTTAGCTGTCCTTTCTTAGTATAGCATAAGCCATTCAAGTTTTTTCTTCCATAATTTGTGGGCTTGTACATTGTTAACAAAAATTTAAAATAGTGAAGCCACTTTGAAAACACTCAAGCGTCTCTCAAAAGACTGAATATAGACTTACCATATAACCCAGTATTTCACTTCTAAGAATATACCCAAGAGAAATAAAAATTTGAGTCCCCACAAAACTTGTACATGAGTATTTTCAGCAGCAGTATTTGCAATAACCAAAAAGTAGAAACAACTCAAATGTCCACTAACTAATGAATTGATAAATATAATGTGAGGAAGTAAATAAGGTGCTGTTTTATACAAAAGAGTAAGGAAAGGTTTTCTGATCATGATACATCTGAGCAAATACTTGAAGGAAGTCATGAGCTGAGCCACATAGATTTTTTTCTCCTTTCTTTTCAGAGAAAGAAAAGATGTAGAACATCGCAAGCATAAGGAACAAAAATGTAACTCAAGAGAAGTGGAAGCTGTAAATGTATAGAAAGAGTATTGTAGTAATTCAGATGAGAGATGATGGTGGCATAAATGAGAGAGCAAAGATTGGAGGCAAGATAACATGACTAAGGTTTGAATGTCTTTCAAAGATAAAACCAATAGTTTATGCTGGCACAGGAGAGGAAAAGATGGTTACTGTTCGCTTTGGGGTTTCGGCTTGAGCAATTGCAAAAATAGAGTTGCTATTTTTAGACTGAGGATGACTAAGGGGTTCATTGTGAAAATCAAGAATTGTTTTGGACATGTTAAGTTTGAGATTCCTGTAAGAGGGCAAGTTGAATTTATGTGTGTAAAGTTTAGAGAAGAGTTGGTATGAAGACATAAATTTGAGAGTCATCAGCATACAGAAGAAATGTAAATACACATCATTGAATGAAATCAATTAGAAAATTTCTATTGATAAAGAAAAGATGTTCAAGTATTCAGCCCTGTGGCACACTAATATTTAGAGTCAGTGAGGCCTGATTAAGTGGTGGTGCAGTGGATGGAGCGTTGGACTGGGACAAGGAGGAACCAGGTTCGAAACCCCGAGGTTGTCAGCTTGAGCACAGACTCATCTAGTTTGAGCAAGACTCACCAGCTTCAGCCCAAGGTCCCTGGCTTGAGCAAGGGGTCATTCAGTCTGCTGTAGCCACCTGGTCAAGGCACGTTTGAGAGGGCAATCAATGAACAACTAAGGTGCCACAACAAAGAATTGATGCTTCTCAACTCTCTTCCTTCTTGTCTGTCTGTTCCTATCTGTCCCTCTCTTTGTCTCTCTCTGTCTCTGTCACTGAAAAAAAAATAGAGTCAGTGAGAATGTGAAGTCAATGAGGAGAAACCAGAAAGTATACTTTAACATATTTTGTTGGGGAGCACTCAGTGACATGAAAAAGAAACAAAAGATTTTTCTGGTGGTTGGTGAAGAAAGTGTTTTAAGGAGGAGTTATGATATCCAGTTGCATCATAGACTACAAATAGGTCCAGTTAGATGAGGCTTAAGGATTTTATCATGAGATTTAACAAAATGGAAACTATGGATTATCTTAAATCAGAAGGTTTTGTGAACAACAGACATGTAAACCTAGATAAATTAAGAAAGTGGTGATAGCAAATATAAACATTTTAAGGAATTGGAGTATAAAAGTGAGCAAAAAAAGGGGGCAATTCCTGAAGGAGTATGATATATGTAGATGTATGCTAATAAGTGTTAGAGAACACTTGCACAACAATGGGAATTTTTCAGTAGGAAAAGAATCAGTGATGGGGAAGAAAGAGAACAGTAGAGACAAATGGAAAAGAAGAAACAGAGCATGAGTTGTCATGTGAATGTGAAATATATCCAAATGTTGGCTATGTCTTTATTTAAAAACAAAACAAAACACTTTTTAATTTACACTCTGACTCTTAAAAGAAAAAATAAATAGTATAGAGACCTTATAAAATAATAGTTTAAGCTGTCAAAATATCTCACCTTCATTTCATTTATGAAAATATTTTCAGCATAAGCAGACTCTTTTTCAATATACTGCATGCCCTTGTTCTCTGGTTTTCCTAATCTAAACATGTTTCTGTTAAAGGTTATCATAAACATCAACAGAGAATTGAGTGACATTTATTCAAGCCTCATAGCCAGATTAACACACTAGAAGTTATGCTGATACCTACAAAACTGTTACTTCATTTTTTCCCCTGAGCTTTGCAGCCACACAATTTAGCTTCAGGCAATCAAAGCTTATTTCTCTTCAAGGTGGATTTTTCTAAAAGCAACTCTTTGTAGTTAAGAAGCTATATTGTGCGTGAGTCATTAGCACTGTGTTTAAAATTTTGCTTTTTTTTTCCAGCATGGCTTCTGCAAAACTATTTTATTGTTTGTATTTTATTTCTTAACATTCTCCTATGTTAAGTCAACCTCTGGAATGGGAATAGATGAAGAATTAATTAAATCATCTACCAGTCAGATTTTCTCAGTGTTTAATACTAAATACTTCAAAATATATCACATTCCCTCTTATTCTATTCCACATGTACTTAAAGATGCAATATCTAAGGCAACTTCTTTTTTTTTTTTTTGACCCAACTAGAAATGAATAAATTTAAACAATGATTGATGAATTTAGGCATCTAAAAGAGTTAGGATTAACTCCAGCCACTAGTTTTTCTGCAACACATTATTCATGCCACTGTGTGGCCAAGCATTGCTATTCCTAATGTTCAATTATTCATCCTTTTGATCCAACCATTAAAATGTCCATGTGACATATCTAGAGACAAATTCTTACTATTTGAGACTCTTGAACAATTAAAAAGGGGGGAGGGGTCTTCAATATAAATAGAATTGTTTTAAAGTTTGGTTCTTTACTCTACATGGAAGTTACTTTCATATATAATGTGAGAATGGGATCAAGCATTCATGTTTCTTGATCTGGTGACCTAAGACCCAACAACTGTTCGCATGCACCCAGTGTACAATGGAGGAACAAAGACAATATAACTACAAGAAAGACATCAATTTGGAAAATGGAAAATAGAAAATATACTGTTGGGTAGATAAAATATATTATGCTCACTTTTTTAAAGATGGCACTGCCCACGTGGAAACCTGTCACCCAGGTGATAATATTAGTTGCCCTTCTTGCTTGAGATGGGTGTGATTATGTTAATATGTGTTGGGGGAGGGCTTTCACACTGAAAGGTTTTAAAAGGAAGAGAGATCACATTATTCCTGGAGAAGAGAGATTATGTTCTAGGAGGAGCCCATGTAGGAAGAAAGCAGAGAAAGGCCACGTGGAGGAGAGGAGAAGCAGCCAAGATGGCAGAGTGCTGAAGGAGAAGACAGTTTGTGCAGAGAGAAGGAGATGGGGAACAGAAGTGAATAATGCTGGTAGCTAGAAACCTTTGATTCTAGGAAACTCAGATAAATCAGTGGCTTTGGGAGCCCTGAATGGAAAGGGAAGTGTTTTCCCACTGTGCATATTTCTTGCCTTCCAGGTGCAAGCTAGAATTAAAGCTAATGGCCCACCAGTTCTTGGCTTCATTGTTTCATTATCATCTGTCCGAATCAAATGCGAACCTGCACGGGTCAGGCAGCTGTGATGGTGGCTGTGGCTACTGGCTTTACATATACACAGTGGTTACTTGTAACATTCTAATATCCTTTGGGTACATATTCAAAGACTTCCTACTATAAGATGAAAAACATTTTTTAATTAGTTCATAATTCTGCTCCTTGGAAGGAGTTTCTTATCCATTATTCTGTTTGATCTTTGGTCCTAATCTCTGGGCGATTATTTCATTCCCATTTTGCTATTGCCTCAGTAGAGCCTGAGCTCTACATCGATCAGGCATCCCAAATTGGACTTCCCTGTGCAGAGGGACACTCCTGCTTAACAGCAGGGCTGGCTGTCTCTTTGAGATTACTCTTGAGGTGGCTGTGCTGATTCTACTTATCAATACTGACACCAATTGCCACCGGAAGAAAGACACAACCGACACACCAATTAGTTGCAAGAATCACACAGGCAGTTTAGTACTCACAGATCTTATGGCATGCCTGGATACAGCTTAATGGGGCCCTGTCAGCATGTTCCTCTTGGTTGTCCTTTGGTCAGAGCAGTGAGGAGTTGATCTGCATTCAGTGTTGGAGTCTGGATGACTGATTACAGCTGGGGCCCCATTGGCTTAAGTACTCTTCTGGCATAGGCCTTCTAACAGGTGTTAATCTATAGGAATATCACATCAAGCCACTTTTAGAGAGTTCCTGCAGGGAGCTCTTTTTATCTACATATCTTTTCACACACACATTGCTGGGGCCCTGCACAGAAGGCATACCCTTGTCTGTCACATCTCTATGTACTATATTAGCTCTTGCCCAGAGAGCGTAGACTTATTCACTTGCCTTAATGGCTTTTAATATTATATCTTAACTTACTGTGTTTCCCCATGTATAAGACGAACCCTTTTAAAAAAATTTGGAGTCTAAAAACTGGGTACATCTTATACAATGGTGGTAGATATTTTTACTTGCATTTCCCACTTTTTCACGCTTGTTTTTGTGCACATTGTTGAAGACAGTGATTTGTCATCAGACACAGAAGAGGATAAGCTAATGAATGGATGGGAGTTTTGACAGTGATGTGGAGTTGTATGAGTTTTATGATGAATAAAACTTTAGTTCTATAATTTTATGTAATACATTTATTTTTCAAATTTCAGGCATTTTATGCATGGAGGAATACAGCATTTCTATATATTTGATTTTCTATATTACTATAACACTCCTTAGATATACATTGGACAGTAGAAAAAATATGTCATCTTTGTAGACTAAACAGTCTTTGCATCCTATTTACTAGCTGAAGAATGCTGGAGACCCAATAGTCATTTTAAATCTTAAAGAGATAAAGAGACATTCTAGAGTTTCTTAAACTATCTTGTAGTTTCTTTGGCAGTATTATCTTTTGCAAAACTTCAACCTTAGTTGAATCCAGTTTATTTCATGTAGCAATTACTGCCCATATAATCTTTTCTAGATGTCTCATGTTTTTAAAATATTTTTGCTTTAATCCTTGATCATGGCACATACAGGAACAAATTGATGGTCTTGTCTTTCTCTCTCTCTCTCTCTCTCTCTCTCTCTCTTCCCCTCTCACTAAAATCAATAATAAATTATTTTTTAATAAAATAAAATATATTTGCTTCCTCATACATCTTTTTTAATTGGGGTAACATTGGTTAATCAAATTATATAGGTTTTATTTGTACAATTCTATAATGCATTATCTCTATATTTAATTCTGTGTTCATCACTCCAAGTCAAGTCTCTTTCTATTTCCATTTATGTCCCCTACCCTTTCTTTTACCTCCCCATTGCCTATGTCTGACTTTTTTATTTCTCAAATTCATTACTGTTCTTGGCAACATGACTTTTGTAGAAAAACCACATATTTAGTCTCTTTTCCTTGAGCTATCTTTTCTAATTAAAAAGATTTATTGAAACTACCTTTATACCAAATTGGACTTTTACACTGAGATATTGTAGTTGATTTAGAGATTTTTAACCAAATGGAAGTATCAGCCATTCTCTTAATTTAAGTATTGCCTGTGGCTAATATTTAATCTTTCCTTATTGGTTAAAGGACATCTTCAGATTCACCTTTCCACTTCTACAAGTCTCCAAATTTCTAATCTGTCTCTGTTCCCTTTCATGACAATCTTTGAGACTATGACAGAAAATTATGGGCTCATTTTTTCTTTGTAATTCCTTGACAAATGCAGTCAACAACTAATAATATGTACTAACATATTACAATATTATTTTTCAGTTTATTTTCTCACAGTTAAATGTTCATTATTAGCCTTTCACATTATTGCAAGACTGCAGTTTTCCAATGATTTCTCCCCTGAAAATCATAATATGCCACCCATTTTGCCTCCAGTAACAAAAAATTAAAGTCACTATAAATGTCTACTAACACAATGAAAATCTATGGTATCAGTCACTTATAGTGCCTTTAGATATATTTTATGGAAGAAAAAATGAGGCAATTAAGTGCATGCTGTAGTTTAAATAAAAATTTATTTCTGACTCGAGTTACATGTTCAATGCGGTTCATTAGAAGGACTTACTTAGCTGATGGAAATTCTAGATCTTCACATCTTCAAGGATTTCTAAAGAATGGGAAAGGGACCCAGTGAATAACACATTGCTCTGAAAGGATTCAGCTGGAAGCAACTCCGCTGAAGTAACATTTCTTACATTTCATTGTCAAAGCCAGTTCAAAGAACTATGCCCACCTTATAGAGGGTGCAATTCATGCCCAGAAAATGGCACTAATGATATTTACTTCCTCATATCAGCTTTCTGCATGTCCTGACTACAAATTATTAGACTATATTTATGAAGAAATATTAGTTTATGCCCAATATCATTACCATGTTTTGTGTAATTTATTGAGGCTTTAATGATAAGCTTGGTAATTTATATTCTGAATAACTTGAGATATAAAACTTTAGAACTAAAATACTAAGAATCAGTATTATTATTATTATTATTATTATTATTATTATTGTGACAGAGACAGAAAAAGTCAGAGAGATAAACAGATAGAGACAGAGAGGAAGGGAGAGAGAGGAGAAGCATCAATTCTTTGTTGTGGCACCTTAGTTGTTCATTGACTGTTTTCTCATATGTGCCTTTACTGGGGGCTACAGCAGACTGAGTGACCCCTTGCTTAAGCCAGTGACCTTGCGCTCAAGCTGGCAGGCCTTGCTCCAACCAGATGAGACTGTGCTCAAGCTGGTGACCTCGGGGTCTTAAACCTGGGTCTTCTGCATCCCAGTCCAACGCTCTATCCTCTGTGCCACTGCCTGGCCAGGCTCATTATTATTTTTTGTAAGTGAAAAAAGCTTTTTCTTACACAACATTCATTTCATGGAGGGCAGCAGATTTTTGCTTCATACCCAAAAGAAACTTTTCAGACTATATCTGATTACTTTCTCATATTCCCAGAAAGAAATATGACTCTAACATACAAGATCTTGATTCCATTGTCTAATTGAACTAGGTTAATATGTTGAGGGTAATTGTTCTGCTAAGCTTTTTTGTCCTCTCTGAAGTGCTTACTTGCAAGTGTTGTATGCTTTCTCTGCTATTTCCTATATATTAACTTCTTCCTTTGCATTAACTTCTCAAACTGTAAAGGAAGCTAACTCTTCTCCCAGTGACAGAATAAATATAGAACTTCAATTCATGCTAAAAAAATGTATGAAGCTGAATTTTGGCCTCTCATTCCTACTACATTCATTATCCAATCTAGACATACTTTAAGTCCTACCTGTCTCCTGTTTCTATTTTCTATTGATTCATCACTCAAATCAGGTGTGATTATTTATCCTGAGTCATAATGACCAAAACATGACAAGAAAAATAAATCCTTACAAATAAGGAGAAATCAAAAAAGATGAAGAAATTAACACATAGAATAGATAAAATATCTTCTGTGCTTTAATTATAGGTTTTCGCAGCCTTGACTCTGGTTTAAGTAGATATGTGCCTTAGAAATAGGAACTATTAGCTGATGGAAAATCAAGCATGGTTTTGACCACATTCCTGAGAGTTACTTTCAGAACAAGAACAGTGGGATAATGAGATCAAATAAATGGAAATTAAGTCAGATATGATGGTGGGTATGGAGCCCCAAAGAGACCTAAAGAAAAATGTAAAGCAAGATTACAGAAAAAAATAAAATAAATTTATGCTCATAAGGACAATTCAGATCCAAAAATAACTAGTGGGAGGGATTCAAAACTATAGGTAGAGAGTCTATAATAAGTGCAACTGGGAAACCTCAACTTGAAAACAAAGATAAACAGTTGAAGGAAATTCAGGAAGATTTCGGAAGCGAAGACTAAATTAGTCTAAATACTTCAAGCAATATTGGATTATTTCACAGTAACAATTTTATTGTGTCATAGTTTTGTTTTGCTTTGCTTTTAAGTGAGAAAGCATATCTATCTATTTCTAGTGGGAATATGGTCAGAAAATTTTAATATTAGATTTCTAAAGAAGACACATTGGAAATAAATCATTCTAAAAAGTTCCATAATAAGTAAAACTTGGTAAAATCCTGGTCTAGGTTATATTCTGTGTAGAATTATCCAATGTGATGGTAATAGAGTTGGTAAGATTTATGGTTCAGTGTCTTCATCTCTCACCATAGAACACACTTCCAGGGAGAATCTAGAGAAATACAAGAGGAAAACAAATATTTGGCCTCAAGAGAAAAGGGATAAAAAAAGAAGGCAGATATACAACCTAGCCTTGCACATGGTAAAGAAGAAAAGATGAGCAATCTAAAAATACATGCAATATTTAAAACCCAAATTGGCCTACTGTAAAGATTAAAGAATACAAAAGAAACAAGACAAACTAGAAGCATATTCTTCTGCTACATAGAAGTGATGAATAGAAGTGATTTTTCTACTATGTGAAATATCAGTTATATACACATTATTTGAAAATTCAAAATATCAATACATTTTTGAAGAAAAATATCAATAAATACATATTAAAAATAAATGTTTCTACTCACAAGAATCCTGAAGATATTGTCCCAGGAAAAATATATTGACAGAGTTCCCCACTGAGATAAAGTATGATCAAAGGGGAGATTCTCTCCAGGAAGTAAAATTAATACTTTCAAACACTTCAAAATCTCATATAATGGTACAAATATTGCTTCAAACAACAAAAAATGATTTAGAAAATGTTAAACAAAAAAATTCTCCAAAATGCCGGGTCCAAATCACCAGTAAAATGATCATTCTAGTATTTCTGTTGCTATCAAAAATGTTAAACTCCTTCATTTCCAGATAGAATGTATTAACTAACTTAAGTTCTGTCAAAATATGCTGCTCTGATGGTTCTTAGTTTTTTATCTCTAAGTGGTCCATAAATTATTACCTATATTTCCTCTTTTTCTCTATGAAGAAATTAACTACTTCTCATTATGTACCTTAACCTGGGTGGGGGTGGAGGACTTAAGCTGAGCTGGTGACCTCTTGCTTAAGTGAATGACTTTGGGCTCAAGCTAGCAACCTTGGGCTCAAGCTAATGAGCCTGGACCGAAGCTGGATAAGACAGTGCTCAAGCCGGCAACCTCAAGGTCTTGAACCTGGAACTTCAGTATCCCAGGTCAATGCTCTATTCATGGCACCACACCTGGTCAGGCATCTTAGTGAGTTCTTAAAAATATGGGCACTTTGTTCATGAAAAAAAGAAGAGGTGTATCCTCTATTTAAGTGTTGGGTGGGAATCCAAGGTTCAAAGGAGAAGTGAAACTCAAGAAGTATATTATATATGAGAAATCAAACTTAAGGATAAAATAAGAGTCTAAAGTAAATCCTGGTGCTGTGGGTGTCACTGCTACAAATTTCAAAGTTGGACAGGAAGACAAGTATTCAAATATACACTTTAAGAAAGCAGGTAATAAGACTATTGTAGATTTTTCCCAAAAATAAGATATATGATCATTGTAAAATCATAATCACCCTTTGAATGGGAGATTTCTTCCAATTTATATTAATAGGATTTTAGTAATATAGTCAAGAAAAATAACATACATTAAGATGCATTTTCACAAGCATAAAATAACAATCTTTCCTACTTCTCTAGTTTTCGTCTTTCCCATTTCTCTCCCCATTTTCCTAGTTCTTTCCTCTGGGTAACCATATCTCTTCTGTAGTTTTTGACTGGCCACAGCAAGTTGGCTCTAAAGTGTCCTGGGAGAATTTGGGTGGCATTCTGGTCTGGTGAGTCATCTTTTTTCAAATATTTATATGTGAATATGATAAATACACTGTGTTCTTTTACATAACACTTTGGAAGATTGAGTTCCTATGATTGATTTAACTCTGTAAGTAAAAACAAACTACATCCATTCAAAAGGAAAAAAGACAGCCTAAGCTGTTGCTAGTGATAGACATTCATTTCTACCCAGGCATTTAAAGGAAATACATCTGAAAGCAAATGGGTAGAATATAAAATTGAAAAAGGAAGGACTTTATACTTTAATTTTATAAGACTTAATAAGGGATTGTTGACTTTAATTTACCTTTTTGAAATAATATGTGGTACTTCATTTTTGTATGCAAATATATATTTGTAATTTTTTTATTTTATTTTATTTTTTTAATATATATTTTATTATTATTAATTCTAATGGGGTGACACCAATAAATCAGGGTACATATGTACAATGAAAACATCTCCAGGTTATCTTATCATTCAATTGTGTTGCATAACCATCACCAAAAGTCAAATTGTCCTCTGTCACCTTCTATCTTGTTTTCCCTGTGTCCCTCCCCTCCTCCCTATCCCACTCTTCCCTCCCTCCCCCCATCTCATAACCACCACTCTCTTATCCATGTCTCATATTCTCACTTTTATGTCCCACCTATATATGTAATCATGCTGTTCTCAGTTTTTCTTTTTTTCCGATTTACTTATTTCACTCCGTATAAAGTTATCAAGGTACATCCATTTTGTTATAAATGATCCGATGTCATCGTTTCTTATGGCTGAGTAGTATTCCATAGTATATATGTACCATAGCTTTTTAATCCACTCGTCTTCTGACGGACACTTGGGCTGGTTCCAGATCTTCGCTATTGTGAACAATGCTGCCACGAACATGGGGGCGCATTTCTTCTTTTCGAACAGGGCTATGGTGTTCTTAGGGTATATTCCTATAAGTGGGATAGCTGGGTCAAAAGGCAGTTCAATTTTTATTTTTCTGAGTAATCTCCATACTGTTTACCACAGTGGCTGCACCAGTCTGCATTCCCACCAGCAGTGCAGAAGAGTTCCCTTTTCTCCACATCCTCGCCAGCACTTATTCTGTGTTGTTTTGCTGATGAGTGCCATTCTGACTGGTGTGAGGTGATATCTCATTATGGTTTTAATTTGCATTTCTCTAATGATTAGTGATGTTGAGCATTTTTTCATATGCCTATTGGACATCTGTATATCCTCTTTGAAGAAATTTCTATTCATTTCTTTTGCCCATTTTTTGATTGGGTTGTTTGTCTTCCTGGTGTTGAGTTTTATAAATTCTTTATAAATTTTGGTTATTAATCCCTTATCAGATGTGCTGTTGAATATGTTCTCCCATTGTGTGGTTTGTCTTTTTATTCTGTTCCTATTGTCTTTAGCTGTGCAAAATTTTTAGTTTGATATAGTCCCATTTGTTTATCTTGCCTTTTATTTCAGTTGCCCATGGAGATAAATCAGCAAATATACTGCTGCTACAGATGTCGGAGAGTTTGCTGCCTATGTTTTCTTCTAAGATGCTTATGGTTTCACGACTTACATTTAAGTCTTTTATCCATTTTGAGTTTGTTTTTGTGAATGGTGTAAGTTGATGGTCTAGTTTCAATTTTTTGCAGGTAGATGTCCAATTTTCCCAAAACCATTTGTTAAAGAGTCTGTCTTTACTCCATTGTATGTTCTTTCCTCCTTTGTCAAATATCAGTTTTCCATAAAGCTGTGGGTTTATTTCTGGGTCCTCTGTTCTGTTCCATTGATCTATGTGCCTGTTCTTATGCCAGTACCAGGCTGTCTTGAGTATAATGGCCTTATAGTAAAACTTGATATCTGGAAGAGTGATAGCTCCTGCTTTATTTTTTCTTTTTAAGATTGCTGAGGCTATTTGTGTCCTTTTTTGGTTCCATATAAATTTTTGAAATATGTGTTCTATATCTTTGAAGTATGTCATTGGTATTTTAATTGGTATTGCATTGAATTTATAAATTGGGTAATATAGACATTTTAATGATGTTTATTCTTCCTAGCCATGAGCACGGTATATGCTTCCACTTGTTTGTATCTTCCTTGATTTCTTTTATCAATGTTTTATAATTTTCCGAGTACACGTCCTTAACCTCCTTGTTTAAATTTACTCCTAGGTACTTTATTTTTTTGGCTGCAATAGTGAAGAAGATTGTTTCCTTAAATTCTTTTGCTGACAGTTCATTGTTGGTATATAGAAATGCCTCTGATTTCTGAGTATTAATTTTATATCCTGCCACCTTGCTGAATTCATTTATAAGGTCCAGTAGTTTTTTGACTGAGACTTTAGGGTTTTCAATATACAATATCATATCATCTGCAAATAGTGACAGTTTTACCTCTTCTTTTCCAATTTGGATGCCTTTTATTTCTTCTTCTTGTCTGATTGCTGTAGCTAGGACTTCCAGAACTATGTTAAATAAGAGTGGTAAAAGGGGGCATCCCTGCCTGGTTCCTGATCTTAAGGGGATTGCTTTTAATTTTTGTCCATTTAGTATGATGTTTGCTGTCGGTTTATCGTAGATGGCCTTCATCATGTTAAGGAATGATCCCTGTATTCCCACTTTACTGAGAGTTTTGATCATGAATGGGTGCTGGATTTTATCAAATGCCTTTTCTGCATCTATTGAAATTATCATGTATTTTGTCCTTCCTTTTGTTTATGTGATGAATCACATTGATTGATTTGCGAATATTGAACCAGCCTTGCCTCTCCAGAATAAATCCCATTTGATCATGGTGTATGATTTTTTTCATATATTGCTGGATCCGCTTGGCTAATATTTTTTTGAGAATTTTAGCATCTAAATTCATCAGGGATATAGGCTTATAATTTTCTTTCTCTGTGTTGTCTTTTCCAGTTTTGGGATTAGAATTATGCTCGCCTCATAAAATGAGTTTGGAAGTCTTCCTTCCTCTTGAATTTTTTGAAATAGCTTGAGGAGGATAGGAGTTAGTTCTTCTTTGAATTTTTGATCGAATTCACTTGTGAAGCCATCAGGCCCAGGACTTTTCTTTTTTGGGAGTTTTTTGATAACTTTTTAAATTTCATTTGTTGTAATTGGTCTGTTTAGGTGCTCTGATTCTTCCAGATTGATTTTTGAAAGTTTATATGATTCAAGAAATTTTTCCATTTCATCTAGATTGTCTAATTTTTTGGCATATAGTTCTTCATAGTATTTTCTTACAATGCATTGTATTTCTGTTGTATCAGTTGTTATTTCTCCACTGTCATTTCTAATTTTATTTATTTGAGTCCTCTCTCTTTTTTTCTTGGTGAGTCTAGTTAAAGATTCATCAATCTTGTTTACCTTTTCAAAGAACCAGCTTTTGGTTTCATTGATCTTCTGTATTGTTTCCTTCACCTCTATGTCATTTATTTCTGCTCTGATATTTATTATTTCCTTCCTCTACTTGTCTTGGGTTTTAAATATTGTTGTTTTTCTAGTTCCTTTAGATGCAGGGTCAGGTTGCTTATTTGAGCTTATTCTAGTTTCTTATGATATGCCTGTAGTGCAATAAACTTCCCTCTCAGAACTGCTTTTGCTGTGTCCCATAAATTTTGAGGTGATGTATGCTCATTATCATTTGTTTCTAGAAACTTTTTTATTTCTTCTTTGATATCAATGTTAATCCATTAATTATTTAATATCATGCTATTTAGTTTCCAAGTGTTTGAGTATTTTTCAGTTTTTCTTTTGTGGTTGATTTCTAGTTTCATGGCATTGTGATCAGAGAAAATGCTTGATATGATTTCAATCTTCTTAAATTTATTGAGACCATTTTTGTGTCCTAACATGTGGTCTCTCATAGAAAACGTACCATGAGTGCTTGAGAAGAATGTATATTCTACTGCTTTAGGGTGAAAAGTTCTGAAGATATCTATTAAATCAAGTTGATCTAGTGTCTCCTTTATGTCTACTCTTTCTTTATTAATTTTCTTTCTTGAGGATCTATCTAGTGTTGTTAGTGGGGTATTGAAATCCCCTACTATAATAGTATTCTGTTAATCTCTCCCTTTATATCCATCAAAGTCTGCTTTATGTATGTCGGGGCTTCTATATTTAGTACATAGATATTTATAATAGTTATATCTTCCTGTTGAATTGTTCCCTTTATCATTATGTAGAGTCCTTCTTTATCTCTTACTATAGCCTTTGTTTTAAAGTCCATTTTGTCAGATATAAGTATTGCTACCCCGGCTTTTTTTCATTTCCATTTGCATGAAATATTTTTTTCCATCCTTTTACCTTCAGTGTATGTGCATCTTTTGTTTTAAGATGTGTCTCTTGTAGACAGCATATGTATGGGTCCTGTTTCTTTATCAATGCAGCTACCCTATGCCTTTTGATTGGATCATTTAATCCATTTACATTTAAGGTTATTATTGATATGTAGTTGTTTATTGCCATTTTATTCTTTAAAGCTGTATTCTTCTTTTGCTCTATTCTTTCCTCCCTTTAAACTGTTCACAAGAGGCCCCTTAGTATGTCTTGCAGGATTGGTTTGGTTTTTATGAATTCCTTCAGGCTTTCTTTTCCTGGGAAGCTCTTTATTTCTCCTTCAATTTTAAATGTTAGTCTTGCTGGATAATGTAGTCTTGGTTGTAGGTTCTTGTTCTGCATTACTTTGATTATATCTTGCCATTCCCTTCTGGCCTCAAGTGTTTCTGTTGAGAAGTCCGATGTCATCCTTATGGGGGCTCCTTTGTAGGTGATAGCCTTTTTTTCCCTAGTAGCTTTTAAAATTTTTTCTTTATCCATTAGCTTTGGTATTTTAACTATGATGTGTCTTGGTGTAGATCTTTTTGGGTTTCTCTTTAATGGAGTTCTGTGTGCTTCTTGAACGTGTGGAGAGTTTCCCAGCCTTAATTTAGAAAAGTTTTCTGCTATGATTTGATTGAATAAAGTTTCCATTTCCTGTCCTCTCTCCTTTTCTTCAGGCACCCCTATGATGCGAATGTTGTTTCTCTTCAGGTTGTCACAGAGCTCCCTTAGAGTTTCCTCACATTTTTTGAGTCTCTTTTCCTTTTTCTTTTCTGCTTCTGTGCCTTTGTTTATTGTGTCCTCTAACTCGCTTATTCGATCCTCAGCGTGATTCATCCTGCCTTTAATTCCATCCATTGTGGTTTTCAGTTCTGATACTGTATTTGTCATTTCTGTCTGATTCTTTTTTATTATTTCAATTTTTTTTTTTACTTGTTATCTCTTTATTTAGGTGTATATAATGACTATCCATTGTTTCTCTAATTTCTTTGAACATCCTAACTATCATTATTCTAAATTCTGCTTCTGGTAATTTGGTTATGTCTGGTTCATTCAGGTCCTTCTCTGGGGATTTCTCTTGATTCATTTGGTTTGCATTCCTCTGCCTGCCCATTTTTCTGTGTATAGGCAAGTTGTGGCCACTGGAGTCCAGTAGGTGTTGCCTTTGTGTTCTCTAGGTGTGGTCTGTCTGCAGGCCCCCTACCCTCTCTGCTGGTGCCTAGGTGGTTGGGTATGAGCGTTGCCAGCGCCGGCCCACAGTGGCTTTTGCTGTGATTTCTGCCTCTCCTCTGCGGGAGGGCCTGTCACTGAAGCCACAAGCCTTAGCACCAAGGGTAGAGGTGAGCACCTTTGCTCAACTGCGGACCCAGCCTATTTCCGGACTTCCGCCCAGAATCCGCAGTCAGAGCCTGCTCGCCACAGTTTCGCAGGTTCGGTGGGGCTTTCTACGTTCTCTCAGCTTTGAGCCTTTGCTTGTCCGGAGCTTTAGCCCCGCCCTCGAGGCCAGGGCCCTTCTGCGCAGGGTCGCAAACCCAGGTTTATTGGGCCGGGCGTGTTTGCTGTCTTCCGCTCAGCTTTGTACTTCAGCTCATCCCGGACTCTACCCCGCCCCCGCGTTCGGAGTCTGCTCGTGCATGTATATTGGCAAACCGCGGTTTCTCTGGCCGGGCGGGGCTGGTAGCGTGAGCTCAGCCGCAAGCCCCCACCCGTCCCTGGTCCTAACCCGGTACCCGTGGTCAAGGCCAGCTTGCGCAGTGTCGCAGAGTAGATTTCTGCCCGTTTCTGTCCTCCCTCTTTGTCCTGTTAGTGGGATTAAAGGTGGGCCCACAGCTTCCGGAGCGCTTTTGCGCGTCCCCTCCAACCCCGCTGGGCCAGACCGAGCTCACACCGTCCCGGCCCCTGCCCACGCCAACAGAACTGCGTTTCAGCGTCCCTCTGCCCCAAACCCTTCAGCAACCCTCAGCAGAGTAGGAAGAGACCTAATACTCCACACTGTAGGCCTGAGAGCTCCCCCACTTGCTTCACAGCTCAAATCTGTCCAAACACCTCCTCTATGCTCTGGGACTGCAGGCTGGGGCCTGGTTTCTGGTACCCAGGTCCCTCCATCTCCGCCAAACTTTCCTCCCACCACTCGGGTCTCTCCGGGCTGCCATTTGCTCTGGGGAGCTGGGCAGCCCTCTTTGCGTTTTCGCTATTCCTACCAGTCTCAATGTGGCTTCTTCTGTGTTCCTTGGTTGAAGAGTTCACTTAGTTCAGTTCAAAGTTGGTTTATCCAGATGATGGTTCTTTAAATTGAGTTATAATCCACTTTGGTTCTGGGATTTGGAAGTTGGTACGTCCGCCTACTCCGTCGCCATCTTGCTTCTCTATTTTTTATTTTTTGCAATAAATTTTGATCCATAATGTCATTTGGGCTAGTTACCTAACCTTAACTCAGTAATACTCAATGAAATTTCTAAGCATAATTTTGGGGTAAAAAATAAGCAAATTCTATTAAATAATAAAGTGTGTATTGGATTTAATTAATTAGTGTTTCCTTCTGACCCCATAGCAGAGATTTCTGGCGGGAAAGGGGAAAACATATTTTCACCCTGTGCCATAGGGAAACATCTTGATAAAAATAGACTCATGCAACCATGGGCTAGGTTGGATGCCACTGAGGGAAAAACATAAAAATAAATAAATATTGTTTGTTCATAGATTTGACTGTCAGATTCAATGAAGTAAGAGTCTAGGGAATTGTAGAAAATGTGCTTAAAAAAAAAAAAACAGGTAACTTCCACTCCACTCCAGGGAAGACACAGTCTTGAAGTACCATGTATGTTTCCTCTCTTATTTCTCATCATAGGAGTGCTCAAAGCCTTTATGTGGGGTTAATGTATAAGAGGTTTTTGTACATGCATGATCTCAGCTTTGGCTCTTGCTCTCTCAATCTCTCTCTTTTCAAGCTGCTTACCTCATAAAATTTTCAGGCAGAGACACAACAGAGCATCAATGCATCAGCCATATTCCCATATGAATATCTGAAAAGAGATAGCCCACCAAGCCAGAATGCCACCCAAATTCTCCCAGGACACTTTAGAGCCAACTTGCTGTGGCCTTTTCAAAAACTACATGAGAGGCAGAAAATTTAAGAGCCTGCACACAGGTATTTATCTTTTTTTTTCTTTCTCTGAAATAATCTCGATAATGTTCTTCTTTCTCAGCCTGGATTCTGGAGTGAAACAGATAGAAACCACAACCACAGGAAACCCACAGCCAAAACCTAGCAGTTATGCAATATCAGCAAGTTTTTATTGTGCTAGATATTGAAATTTGAGGTGACCTTATTACTGTAGCATATTATAAAAAAAGGTAACCAATATAGCAATATAATTAGGGTACAACAGTAATAATTTGAAAATGTGTGGCATTAGCTCTGAGACTTGAAAGTACATATTCAATCAGGTATTATTAGAGCCAAGAAAAAGAGAGACATATTCTCTACAGTGGCAAATGTGTTCTATTAATGACTATCTAATGAGCTTGCAACTTTAGATAAAGTAAGGAAACCCAATTTGGTGATGTGATTTAGTTTTTATGACTGAATTTAATATATATTTTTAAAATGTATTAAGAAAGATATAAACTCAGGAAAGATTTAGCTAGTTTGCTGATTAAAAGGCAGTTTAGAAATTCTTTGACCCTTAAAGTTGGACAATGCAACTGGTTCTCACTTCTAACCTTAGGGAAAAAAAAAACTGAATTATACAATGGTCTACAAATTCTAAAATTAATGGCAAGACCAAATCAAAGAAAAGCTATAAATTCTTTTTAAAGCCTCTACATTGGTTAATATAGCACCTATTAACTTATTTAGTTGGGCAAATGGTTTGGAATAAGGAGACTAAAGGTTTGGCTTTCTGCCATAGGAGCCATTTTAAACTTAAGTTGCCTTTAATTAAATCTATTAAAAAAAACACATTTCTTACAAAGAGCTATGTGTGCAGCTCTGGGCAAAGGCTAAATGGTATCAAATAGATCAGAAGTTTAGCGTGGTTTTCAGAGCATTGTACTTCCAAAGGAGCCATGAATCAGGTTGAAAAAGAAAGTCTTCTAAGGAGTAGGAGCCTAATAGTGTATTCCATATGTCCTGGGTAGAGGGAACTCCTACAACATCTACACAGATAGACTTCAGAACTGCTTTGGAACAGTAATTACTGAGCACTTCACACACTTCCCTTTTCTAAATTATAATATTTATTGGCTTTTCTCTGCCACTTTCTACTGTATAACTAGGTTGTAGGGGAGGCAGATAAATTCTCTTTATATTTCACAGCTCTCAAGATAAGGAAAGCTACAACCAGAGTTGATGCAAAGAATATCACTCCTGAACCTAATTCCATGATTGATATTACACTTGGAGAGATGATGCATGTACTTTACTTGTGGAAAGAAAGGTAATAAATATTTACACCCAGAATGCAGACTCTTATAGATTATACAGTGTGTCTGTTAAGTCATGTTGATTTCTTCTTCTGACGAGATAGACTAACCATTTCTGCCACATTGATGTCAAACTTATCATATGACTTGTTTTGGCAAGTGACATGTGCTACATCTACACTTTATTTCTCTTTGTTATCAGCTTAACCATGTCCTGAATAGGGTCTATAGCTTCATTGTCGATCTTACAATAAAGAAGATATAGAGAAGAACCTAAGGTGACTTACAGCCAACATGTAATGGAAGCAGGAAATAAATATTTGTTTTTGTAAGCCACAGATATTTGAGAGAGTTTGTTACCACCACATCACCTAACAAAACCTAACTAATGCAATGAGCTGGTTTAATCAAATAAGAATACCATTGGTGGCCTCTTGTCTAAGTATATTTCTCCAATTCAAATAGCAGTATTAAAAGAGGCAGTCAATTTAATTCTAATCTCACAGAGAAGTCTACATCTCTTTTGATGCAAAACTTAAAAAATCTTCTGATAACAATATTACTTGATTGTGTTCTTTGTTACAGCCACTCTATTAAGTATTTTACATATGTTATCTCATTAAAACTCACCAAACTCTGTTGTTCTCTCATTTAACAAATAAAACATCTGAATAGAAGTTACATCACTTTTCCAAGGTTGCCTGGGTAATAAGTACTCTTGTCCCAAATACTCAGGATAAACTTTCCCTTTTAACACTTTCTCTCCCACTTTTAGCCTCTGCCTATACTCAGTGCTCACTATGTGAAATTTATATAGTATTTAAAATATACGTATAGTGATTCTCTCTCTAGACCAAATACCAAAATATGTTGTGGTATTTTTTTATTTTCTATTTTTTTTGCATTTTTCTGAAGTGAGAAGCGGAGAGGCAGATAGACAGGCTCCCACATGCTCCCACCCAGGATCCACTTGGCAAGCCTACTAGTGGGGATGCTCTGCCAATCTGGGGCATTGCTCTGTAGCAACCAGAGACATTCCAGTGCCTGAGGCAGAGGCCAGGGAGCCAGCTCCCTGGCCCACTTTGTTCCAACGGAGCCTTGGCTGCAGGAGGGGAAGAGAAAGAAAGGAGAGGGGGGAGGGTGGAGAATCAGATGGGCACTTCTGTGTGCCCTGGCTGAGAATCAAACCTGAGACATTCACATGCCAAGCCGACCCTCTACCACTGAGCCAACTGGCCAGTGCCAACACATATATTCTGATAAAAGAGAACCTTAAAAGTAATACTATCTGGCTCTGGCTTGTCAGCTCAGTTGTTTAAGAACATCATTTCAAAATGCAAGGTTGCAGGTTTGATCCCAAGTCAGGGCACACATGGGAAGCAACCAAAGAATGCACAACTGAGTGGAACAATAAATGAATGCTTCCCTTCTCCCTACCTTTTCTCTCCCTTCCTCCCTCTGTCTCTTTGAAAATAAATAAAACAATTAAGGCTCGCCTGAGAGCTCAGTTGGTTGGAGTGTCCTCCTGGAGCACAGAGGTTGCCAGTTTGATTCCTCAGTCGGGGCACATACAGGAACAGCTCCACGTTCCTGTCTTTCTCTCTTCTTGCTTATAAGTAAGTAAGGAAATATATATATAAACAAACAAATAAATATAATAGCATCCCCTAAACTGGGTAACATGAAGCAACAAGCAATATTAAAATCACTCACCTTTCCATTTGCATCCTTATGGTGGAGGGTATACCGTTGTAACCTTCTAAGTCTAAGAGAAAGCAAATCCTTTTAAATACATTTAGGCAATTTTATCCCCTCAGGCTAAGCATCAGCCTCCAGTAGCTATTGCAGAAATTATGGCGGATTTTTTTTTTTAATTTTTTTTAATACAGAGACAGATTGAGAGTCAGAGAGGGGGACAGGTAGGGATAGATGGACATGAACGGAGAGAGATGAGAACCATCAATCATCAGTTTTTTTGTTTTGACACCTTAGTTGTTCATTGATTGCTTTCTCATATGTGCCTTGACTGCAGGCCTTCAGTAGACCAAGTAACCCCTTGCTTGAGCCAGCGACCTTGGACTCAAGCTGGTGAGCTTTAGCTCAAACCAGATGAGCCCACGCTCAAGCTGGGCCCCTCCGCATCCCAGTCCAAAGCTCTATCCACTGAGCCACTGCCTGGTCAGGCTGGTGGATGTTTTCTGAATACTAAAGATCACAGCAGTTCTGCTTCTTGTCTTACCTGAATTGCTTCTTGTGCAATCCTGTGTCCTCCTGAAAACCAGTGCAGTTCTCACGTAAACCACAATGCAGCTGTATTTTTTGTCTTTACAATGCAGGTGGAGTACTAGAAAACATTCCCATTTATTAACCTTACAGACTCAAAATCCTTGAGAAACTGGTCCTTTTATTTATTTTTTATTTAGGAACTGGTCCTTTAAAAAAACTTTTGGAGTCTGTGTTTTCATCTCCCAAAAGAGAACAATAAATATCTCACAGATGTGTGCTATTTAAATTTAAGCAACTAAAAATAAGATCATACATTGATCAGAATAGGCTAGGTTATGTCTTGTTAACAAACAACTTTCAAATTTTATCAGCGTAAAATAGTACAGATTTGTTTTTCTTTGCACATGCAACTTGTGGTTGGTGAGTGATAGGGGTGTGGGACTAGTCCATAGTTATACAAGCCTCTGTCTTATAGCTGCACTATCGAGCATTTGTGACCTTTTTCAGTGAACAGAGTAATAAAATTAAATGCCTCTGTCAGAAGTGACGATATCACTTGCAATCACAGATCAAGTTTCCTTCTAACTGTAAGAGTACGAAGAAGCAAAACCCTCTTATATTCCTAGAAGAAGATGAGAACACTAGATTGATGAGTTCTAGAAGACTCTTCCATAATTAATGAGGCACATAAATGTCATGTGTTTGTGGCAGACATTATCAGTATAAAATCATATTATCTGAAAAATATTTTTTTATCTTTGAGTTTAATTGTACCCTCCCACACAACCATAAATTGAAATAAGGTCCAGTTTTCAGTTTTTTAACAAACTGAGATATTAACTAAGCATACATAAACATTTACAGAATTTTCTGAGGATGTATTTTAAGTTATTTAAGAATTAAGCATAAGGTGATGAAAGTGGCTAGACTTGAACAGTGAATAATTGAAAAATACTAAGGGAGAGAAGACATACAATGTCACAGAGTAATTAATCTCTAGTACGGTTTCAAAAGAAAAAGATAACTAAATTTGTTGTTATTAAAATACTTTTTACTTTGAAAAAAAATACTTTTTACTTTGAACTCTGCCACTGTATGTCCCTGTCTGATAACTAATTAGAATTTGCAGTGTTGATTTTGGTTTCTATTTGCATTTGCTATTTGAAAACTCAAATGTTATAGACCGGATATTTTCAGTGTTGTAAAGCTGTTATAGTTATTTTAATTACAATTAATTGCTCTGGTGGCTAAATATTCTGTTTTCCAAATGCTTCGCTCACAGAGACTTTACGTTGAATCTTACAATCTGGTATTAATGTTTAAAAATCAATTTGTTTAATTTGAGAGTCTTTCCTTCCATGGTTATATTCTAAACTAAAAAATAGTAAGACTATTTTTAAGTATTAAAATTCTTCTTAATGACTATACTATCTTTTGATTGAATCATAAGGGACTTTCAAAGGTTGTTCTATTATTACAGTATGGGGAAGGCATATATTTGCAGAAAACTGTGAGTTCAATAATTTTTAGGATATTGTTAAAATTCTAATATTTTTAATTGTTCAAGAAAAAAACATTATTGTCCCTAAATTTGGTGATTTTGGTAAGAAGAACAGATTTATCATGCATAGGGTAACTTAGTAGGACAAACTAGATGATAGTCATGCAGAAAGAGAGGGAGTCTTTCTACCTTTAAGTAGCACTTCTGTGCCAGGTCTTCCTTGCTAGGAAGAAACATGAACACAAAATCAGAAATATACCATTATGTTTAGTTAACAAGAATGGTGCCAAGCATTGGCCAGTTAGCTTAGTCAGTTAAGAGCGTTGTCCCCAAACAATAGGTTGGGTTCTATCCCAAGTCAGGGCACACATGGGAAGCAGCCCAGGAGTGCATGACTGAGTAGAACAACAAATGAATGTTGCCCTTCTCCCTTCTCTCTCTCTCTCTTCCTTTCTCTGTCTCTATGAAAAAAAAAAAAAAAAAGCCCTGGCCAGACAGCTCAGTGAGTTTGAGCATCCTCCTGAAGTGCAGAGGTTGCTAGTTCAATTCCTGGTCAGGAAACATAGAAGAGCAGCTCCATGTTCCTGTCTCTCTCTCTCTCTCTACCTCTATCAAATATAAAATAAATAAATAAAATGAAATAATGGTGCCCTCAGTTAAAAGGGTCTCTTTTTCTTTTTTTCTAATACATGGTTAGACCAGAAGTTAGAATTTTAAATTAAGCAAAAAAACCTGAAAGTTTTGGAGAGTGAGAATCAAGAAAGGAAAAGGCTTGAAAACATGTTCTCACTTAACCTCTAGTACAGAGTGGAGGCACCAAACAAAGAACCTCTGGTGACACTCAGCAAATCTAGATACACAAATATTTCTAATCAACTGAAAGTTCACACAAAGTACAGCCATACAATGATAGCAGCCAGCCATGTGCAAAGCTATGCTTAGGCTGTTAGTGAGACTGTGGATCGTTTCCTAGAAGTTACAATCTGAGTGTTAGAACAAATTTGACATAAAAGCTACTCAACTACTTGTACTGAGAGATAAGTAAAATTAAAATATTGCATTTGCTATTTGAAAACTCAAATGTTATAGACCAGATAATTTCATGCCACTCTACTGTGTTTAAAACAAATATTTTTGAATTATTTAAAAATAGATACTCATTGTTTATAGTCTTTACATAGGTCAAATAACAATGATGCTGTTTTAATGAAGAATTTATTTTGATGAAAAGTTGGGTCCCGATGTATTCTACATTTCATGAAAACCTATCTGATACATAGTATATTCACATCATTTTGTTTGCTAACAAATAAAGTGAAAACACATATCCTAAAGAAATATCCAGGTTTCAATTTTAATTTATAGAATAACATTAAAAGAGTGCTATTGTTTAATTTTATAATGTTATTAGTTTTAATTGTTTCTCTACTCAGAGAAAATGAAAATACCACTGCTCTTCACTGAATGGCAATCAAACCTGTCTTTACTAAACAATTTTAGACAATTGAGTTTAATATAATGTAATGGGGAGGTGTCATGATAGTTGTTTCATACAATATTGCTCCTTCTGTTATCGATTTTATTTTTTTATTAAATTATCTAATATGGCACCTATCCATTTAGAAAAAAATAAGATGATAACAAATTTTTTACCAGTAAGCCAAAGGTCAGTTTCCAGTCTCTTCTAAGACCAACTTTCTCTCCACAACATTGGAATAGAACTATGTGAGTATCCCATTTGGCCGATTCATCTTTACATAAAATGTACTCCCCACTACTCTTTTTTTTTTTTTAAGTAACAGTAGCTCTTATGTTTTTTTCCTTTTTTTTTTAATTTTATTCATTTTATAGAGGAGACACAGAGTGAGAGAGAGAAGGAGAGAGAGAAAGGGGGGAGGAACTGGAATCATCAACTCCCATATGTGCCTTGACCGAACCAGTGCAGGGTTTTGAACTGGCGACCTCAGTGTTCCCAGGTCGACGTTTTATCCACTGCGCCACCACAGGTCAGGCTACTCCCCACTACTCTTAATTCTGCCATCAACACCCTGGGTTTTGTTTCTCATCAATTCTCAGCACCCTCTTCATAAAATACTGCCCTGGCCTCAGTTGAAGCATCTAAAGCAGAGGGAAAAAAAGCTCTTCTCCAAAACCAGAAGCAGTTTTTCCCCTCTTCCCTTCAAAGTCCCAGATACAATCTAAACAACTACCTAAAGCATAAAGGGCTCCTGGCATAGTTTTCAATGTAAGTAATCACAATTGCTAAAGAATAACTGCTCCACTTATACTAAAATTGTGTAGACTGTTCTTTAATACAGAGGAATCTCCAGGTGTCTGTAAAATTTCACATTTTTAACTCCCTTCTGGATTTTATTGTCTGTAACATGAATTTTAATTATTGTTGTATGTAATTATTATGATCTGACAGTTTAGAAATGCTGTTCAAAGGAAGTAAAAGCCTTCTCTGAAAAATATTCTAAGATTCAGTTTGAAGCTAGAGAAATAATTAGTCCCTGGCCAGTTTGTTGAGTGGTAGAGCATCAACCCTGAATGCAGATGTCCTGGGTTTGATTCCCAGTCAGGGCTCACAGGAGAAGGGTCCATCTGCTTCTCTACCTCTTCCTCCCTTTCTCACTTCTCTCTCTCTCTTTCTCTCCCTCTTGTAGCCATGACTCACTTGGAGCAAGTAGACCCTGGGTGCTGAAGATGGCTCCATGGCCTCCACCTCAGGTGCTAAGAAGAGCTCAGTTGCCGAGCAGTGGAGCAATGTCCCAGGTGGACAGAGCATTGTGCTGTAGCAGGTTTTCCAGGTGGATCCCCATCATGACACATGCAGGAGTCTTATCTTTTTGCCTCCTCTCCACACACTGAATAAAAATAAAGAAATAAAGAAGAAGCTAGAGAAAAAATTAGATAAGAGTCTACAGTAACTGTTTCTCTAGAAACCAACATAGAAGGAAATCATAAAAAGAATTGAAGAAAAAGTGGGAGAAAAGGGAAGGAAGGAAGAAGGCAGGGAAAAGAAGACAGGACTAGGAGAAGCTGATGTCATAATTAACAATTTGCTGACAAGCTAAAGGCAAAATTTTTTCTGAGAAAAGCTATCTGAAAATAAAGACATATAGCTTGGGACTTGGTTTGGTGAACAGTTTAGTATACTTATTTATTTACAGCTTCTATATCCATCAGCATTTAAAGATAAGGACAAAAATTTAAAACTTAAAAAATCATATTCTCAGCACAGTACCACCGTTTTGTACAGTATAGACACAAAATAAAAGAATTTTAAATTAAAATGAATAGAAGACAAATTAAGGACATAAATATAAAATATAAGAAACAACATTAAGAAATATAGCAACTAAAGTTAAGTTTGATTCAACATAATCACTGATGCATAACATAAAAAGTATATAAAACTCTGGAAGAAAAATCAGAGATGATGTTAAATGGAGGCGTAGGGGATATGAGAAGGTTTTTGTTTTATTTAATGGCAGGATAAAAATATAAATCTAAACACTCATAGAAATAAAAAGTTAAAATAAATTCTTTAAAAGTTTAAGCATGCCCTGGATGGATAGCACAGTTAGTTAAAGTATCACTCCACTATGTAAAGGTTGCCAGTTTGATGCCTGGTCAAGGTTCATACAGAAATGGATCTTTCTATTTGTCTGTCTGTTTCTATCTCCCTCCCTCTCTCTAAAATCAATAAATAAAATTTAAAATTTTAAATGGAACGTATAAACACAGTAATAGAATGTGCAACCTAACTAGAGGGAAATAAAGAAAGTCAAATATCTCAAAAAGTTCAATAATAGAAATGAAAACTAACAAAATAAAAAGAAAATATGATAAATCGAGGAAGATAATATTGCAGAAATAAATCTAAAAACATAATAATCATTAAAAAATGAGAATGAATCAAACTTATTTTAAATTCTTTAAGATTTGAGGGATTTCCTATCTTGACATACTCCAACTCACAATGGTATATTAGTCTCCCAATTATCTTCAGTTTTGTTTTCCACAGTTTCATTTATAATCCAAAAATACTAAATAAAATTTTCAAAAATAAACAATTAATAAGTTTTAAATTGCATGCTGTCTGAGTAGCATTATGAAAGCTTGTAACATCCACTCTGTTTAGCCCAGGGCATAAATCATCCTTTGTCCAATTTACCCACATTGTATACACCACTCACCAGTTGGTCACTTTGCAGTTGTCTCAGATATTATATTGGCTATCAGAGAAAAAAAAAAGAGACTACATTCACATCACTTTTCTTACAGTATATTGTTATAATGTTCCATTTCATTATTAATTGCTGTTAATATATTACTGTGCCTAATATATAAATTAAACTTTATCAGAGGTGTGTGTGTATATATAGAAAAAACATAGTACTATGTATGGGGTTAGGTACTATGGTGGTTTCAGAGATCCACTGGGAGTCTTGGAACATACTCCACATAGATAAAAGTGGACTACTATGGTTGGATAAAAGTTAGAATAAAATAATCTTTCAAACATGGATAAAAATTAAAAATGATCTAGAAGGACTTTGGTTAAATATATTGAATAAAAAATAAACTTCCTCTTAACACTAAATTTTCTTGTTTTCCCTCCTATGAAAAAAAAGAAAATAGTTAAAGAGGTGTGATAATCTTGGAAGCTGGAAGGCAAAAGAATGAGTGGAGATTTTGTGAAGCACACAAAACATACAATTTACAAGAGTAATCTAGGGAAAAAATGTTGGTTCACGTTACAGATTCCGGCTTCTCCAAGTACTCTTGCTCAAACTATAAACCCTGCCTGGCAAGTCCTGCTCACTTGTGCCACTAGGAAAGTCTTTTCGCGCCTCCTGCCTTGCCTTCAGTGTTTGTTTAGTACCTGGAAGAGGTCAATGGACAAAAACTATGGATGAATAGATTCAAGCTTCACTATGTCTGGAGGTCCCAGGATTCTAAAATGACCCACTAGCCATACTCAGCTTTTATTAAGAATATAAAAAATAAAATAAAAACTTTTATAGAAAAGTGATATCAGGACAGTAATGTAGTGTTCCAGTATCAACAAAATATAAATACTTGATACTATTATGATATTTTCATTATGGTGATTTTTCAAATGTTGATATTTTCAAAAGATTTAAATCTTATTTAAATTCCCTAATATTAAATTCAATTAAAATAATCAAATTATTAAAGTTATACTCTTTATTTTTACCAGTACTCTTTTATAACATTAAACACCTTAATAATTCAATTTTATTGCTATTCATTTTTACCATAGTGAAACCAAAATTTTGTCCCTGTTCATGCTGCCTGTCACCACTAAGCCAAATAAGTAGAAACAAGGATTGAATCTTTATGGGCACTTTTTTCAGATGGCTGGCAATCTGAGAAGATGAGGGTTCTATACCTAAAAACTATCTTAACACCTTGCTCAGACAACTCTTTTTATAAGGGGAAGAAAAGAATAGGTAAGGGGGTTGAAATTTAGGGAGAAATTAATAAGATAAAAGTTGCAGTCCAGGGATTCTGCTAGCATTTCTTCATCTGCTCATCAGTACTTCTTTATCTGCATACTTGTCAATAGACCTTCTGTCCCTGGAGCACTGGGCCTCAGGTACTATCTTGCTTGTGGATCTCCTGAGCCTGGGGCATAAAGGTGGATTGCTTGCAGCCTCATGAAGTCACTTATCCAGCTCTTGGACTAACGCTTTTCACTTACATTAATCATTAATCCAATTTATTATAACTAAAAGCTTCTATTACTAAAGCTGGATTTCTAATTTTTTGTTCCCCAATCAATAGGAATGTTTTGCCAGAAATATTAATCAAGTATCCATAGATCTTTAAATAAATTTATATTTATATATATATATATATATATATAAAAGTAACATATGCTAAGTTATGCAAAAATATCTAACTGTAGCAGTAGACAGAAACTAGCTTAGCATCAACAAATTAGACATAGTACATTTTGTACCCTGTGGATTCATGGGAACCTAAAATGGATCATGATAAATCAAAAGAATAATAACCTAAATCCAACTCTGTATAATAGATGTATCAGTTAATAACTGTCTTCAGTTATTATAAAACACTCCAACAACAACAAAAACAAACAAACAAACCATAAAACAAAAGCAAAAACAAACCCACTGCTTTAAACTAGTGGTTATCAAACTTTGCAGCATATTAGAATTATGGGGATTTTTGAAAATCCCCAAAGCCCAGTCAGCATCTTATATATAAGAAATCAATAATCTCTTGGGATAGAACTCAAGCATCTCAAGTATTTGAAACTCTCCAGGTATTTGCAATTTGCACCCATGTTTAAATGCCAGTGGGTTACACAAGATAAAAAGCAGTTTTAAGCTTATATACAGCTTTCCAGGGTCATCAGGAACTCAGGCTATTGTTTTTTCACAGTTTTATCTTTTAAAGTCTCCATGTTCTCAGAGTCATCTCATTATAAAATGTATTACTGAATCTCCAGTGAATACACCCGAATACACCCTGGCTTTAGGCAGATAATAAGAGAAACTGGGAGACAAAAAAAAAAAATAGGGTGCTCTTTCATTTAGGATTCTTCCCTGAAATCCTAACACTTAGATGCTTTCATTTGTGTGAGAAGTCACAGATATGAACATATCTACCAGCAAAGAAAGCTGGAGAATATTTTCTACTAACTAGTCATATTGCTCAGTTTTCTCTTACAAAAGATATATGCTCAAGTCAAGAAGCAGCATCTTTCATACAGCTTAAAACACTATCAAAGTGTTCCAATCTACCTCCAACATTAAAATATTTTTAAAACTTTTTTATTTTATTTATTCATTTTAGAAAGAAGAGAAAAGCAGGAAGCATAAACTCTCATATGTGTCTTGACCAGGAAAGCCCAGGGTTTCAAACTGGCAACCTCAGCATTCCAGGTCAATGCACTATCCACTGTATTACCTCAGGTCATAAAAAGAAAAAATCTTAATTATTTGAATATCAGAAAACTTCTGAACTCGCTAGGAGACTGAAATAGCCATTTCTTTTATCACTTCATACTGGCCAAAGTTTCTGTTTGCATTCTATTTTCTTCCTCAGTGACTTTGTTCCACTAAAAAAAAAAAAAATGCCTACATATTTTCCTCATAAAAATATTTATACAAATGAATAGAGGAAAAGAAAATTCATTTCACATTGTGCCAACAGATGGGATAGTTATGAATATGTTTAAAGAAATTTGAGTGTAGACTCAACCTGAATCTGTTATTAGTTTTAATGGAATTAGCCAATCTTCTAGTATATAAATTGATGTTTAAAAGTAAGCTTGTAGGGTTTAGACTGGTGTTCATCCATGCATGTTTCTAAAACATAATAAATATATTTATATTTTCATCATAAATTGCATTTTTAAATATCTCTTTACACTTTCAGGGAATAAGTTTTGAATTATAGCTATGTCAGTATCTTCACATCACTTTTTCATGCAAAAGAAATAACCTATATATATTGGTATAAATAAATATGTAAACCTTTTTTCTTACTCCTCTTGCAAACTTATGACAGTTCTAGTTATTCGTTACAGAGGAAGCAGTTTAATAACCATCAAGAAAATAAAAATGAAAAGATTAGGTATCATTTTTTCACAAAGATAATGGCATTTCAGCCCTGGCTGGTTGGCTCAGTGGTAGAGCGTAAGCTGGTGTGTAGCTGTTCTGGGTTTGATTCCCAGTCAGGGCAAAAAGGAAAGGTGACCATCAGCTTCTCCACTCCTCCCCTTCTCTCTCTCTCTCTTTGCCTCCCAGCCATGGCTTATTGACTTGAAGGTCTTCAGGCACTGAGGTTGACTCCATGACCTCCACCTCAGGAACTAAAAAATGGCTCCATTTGCAACAGAGGAATGGCCCTAGATGGGCAGAGCATTGACCCTTAGTGGGCTTGCCAGGTGGATCCTGGTCAGGGTGCATGCAGGAGTTGGTCTCTGTGTCTTACCTCCTCTCACTGGCTATAGAGAACAATTTTTAAATTTGACCCCAAAGGCAAGGAGAATAAAGGCAAAAATAAATGAATGGGACTATATCAAACTAAAAGCTTCTGCACAGCAAAAGAAACTAACAACAAAACAAATAGCAGCCAACTAAATTGGAGATGACATTTGTAAACAACAGCTCCTATAAGGGGTTAATATCCAAAAATATATAAAGGGTTCACAAAGCTCAGCAACAAACAAGCAAACAATCCAATTAAAAAGTAGGGAGAGGACCTGAACAGATACTTCTCCCAAGAAAACATAAAAATGGCCAACAGATATATGAAAAGATGTTCATTGTCAGTAGCTATTCAAAAAGTGCAAATCAGAACTAAAATGAGATCCCACCTCACGCCTGTTAGATTAGCTATTATCAACAAGACAGGTAATAACAAGTGTTGGAGAGGCTGTGGAGAAAAAGGAAGCCTCATTCACTGCTGGTGGGAATGTAAAGTAGTACAACCATTATGGAAAAGTATGGTGGTTTCTCAAAAAATTAAAAAGTGAGCTACTATATGACTCAGCAATCTTTCTACTGGGTATCTACCCCAATTACTCAAAAATATTGGTACGTAATGACACATGGACCTCCATGTTCATTGCAGCATTATTCACAGTGGCTCAAGATATGGAAACAACCCAAGTTCCCTTGATAGAGAATTGGATAAAGAAGATGTGGTGCAAATATACAATGAAATACTACTCAGCCATAAGAAATGGTGACATATTGCCAATTACAACAACTTTGCTGGACCTTGAGAACATTATTTTGAGTCAAACAAGTAAATCAGAAAAAAGATTAGAGCTGTATGATTTTATACATAGGTAGAATATAACACTGAGACTCATAGATATAGATAATAGTGAAGTGGTTACCAGAAGGAGAGGTCATTTGAGAGGGTGTCAGGGAAGGGTGTAAAGAAAGACAAATATGTGGTGACAGAAAATGATTTGACTTCAGGTGATGGGCACACAATATAATCAACAGGTCAAATGCTATAGAAAATTTCACCTGAAATCTATGTACTCTTATTGATCATTGTTACCCTGTTAAATTTAATTTTTTAAATAAATTATAAAAAATTAGTTTGTTACCATACAACACATCCCATAGTGGTCATTTCAGAAAATACTGTACACTATTTGCAGTTCAACTGAATAATTTAAAAAAAATAAAGCATATGTATAAAACTATCCTGTGAAGACTAGAAACACACACATTGAGCATACAGTATCATCACAGTGACATAAAGGCCACATAAAAAGGAATCATACTGGAAATTTAAAAATATAAATTTTATGTTTCCCAACTTTTATTATACAAGTAAACAAAATAAATTTTTCTCTCATTATATATGGATCCATAGTTATAAAAAATATTCTTATACAAATCTACAATTGATACTACTGAAAAATAATGATATTTATGTGTTGTTTTCTGTACAGTATGTTTAAAAAGGATCCCAGGGGGTGTAAGGGAGTTATAGATTGTTCTTTAAATATATACCTGAATTTTAGAGACCGACAACTGCTTCATAAAGAACATTTGAGGCAGTGACTTTGATTTTTTTTTTCATTGAGAGGAGTGGAGGCAGAGACAAACTCCTGCATGTGCCCCTACTAAGATCCATGATGCAGTGAATGATGCAGTGTGCAAATGATGTTTTGAGTTGTACACATAAAATCTTTATGGTTTTATAAATCAACATCACCAAAACAAATTTAATAAAATTAAAAAATAATAAACTATATATTACAAGGCCATAGTAACCGAAACAGCATGGTACCGGCATAAAAAGAGACATATAGATTAATGGAACAGAACAGAGAGCCCAAAAATCACACCATGCTTATATGGTCACTTAATATTTGACAAAGGAAGCAAGAACATACAATGGGGTAAACACAGTCCCTTTAATAAAATATGTTGGGAAAATTGGACAGATAGATGCAAAATGAAACTAGACCACATTCTTACACTATACATAATAATAAATTCAAAATGGAATAATTAATTAAATTATTGACACGAAACTACAAAATTCCTAGAAGAAAACATAGGTAGCAAAGTCTTGGACATTTCTCATAGCAATATGTTTTTCAGGTATATCTCCTTGAACAAGGGAAACAAGGGAAAGACAACAAATGGGACCACATCACACTAAAAAGTTTTTGCACAGCAAAGAAAGCCATAAAAAGAAATGAAAAACAACCAACTGACTGAGAGAACATACTCATCAACACATCTGATAAGGGATTAATATCCAAAATTTATAAACTTATAAAACTTAACACCAGGAAGATGTTCAACCCAATTCAAAAATAGGCAAAAGACTTGAATAGACACCTCTCCAAAGAGGACACATAGGTAACCAATAGGCATATGAAAATATACTCAATGTCACTAGTCATCAGAGAATTGCAAATTAAAACCACAATGGACTATCACCTCACAATTATCAGAATGCATATCGTCAATAAATCAACCAACAAGTGTTTTTGAGAGCATGGAGAAAAGAGAACTCTCATGCAGTGTTGGTAGGAATGCAGATTGGTGCAACTTTTGTGGAAAGCAGTATGGAATTATCTCAAAAAATAAAAATGGAACTCTCTTCTGGCCCAAAGAACTCACTTCTTGAAATATATCTAAAGAAACCTGAAACACTAATTCAAAAGAATATATGGACCCCTATGTTCATTGCAGTGTTATTTACAACAGCCAAGATCTGGAAACAGACCAAGTTCCCATCAGTAGATGAGTGGATAAAAAAGCTTTGGAACACTTACACAGTGAAATACTATGTGACCATAAAAAAGAAGGAAATTTTATATTTTTTGCAATGGCGTGGATAGACTTGGACATCATTATGCTAAGTGAAATAAGCTAGTCAGATAGATAAGTACCATATGCTATCACTCATATGTGGAATCTAATGAACAAAATGAACTAACAAACAAAACAGAAACAGACTCATAGAGAGCAGGCTACTAGCTGTTGAGGGTGGTAAGGGAGGTGGCGGGGTAGAACAAAAAAAGGACAAAAATAAACTCATGGACAACTGTGGTGATTGCAAATGAGATGAAGGAAGGTATGGGGAGTATAAATGATGATGGACAAAGACTGGATACGAAAGGGGTGAAGACACAATACCGTGTTCAGAGATGTGTTATAGAACTGGACACTTGAAACTTGTATAATATGTTAACCACTGTCACCCCAATAAAATGAAATTATAAAAAAGTGTTTTCAATTAAAAAACAAACAAACAAACAAACTAATTAATTAATTAATTAAAATTTAAAAGACAGAGAAGGCTCTGCTGGTAAGAAAACACAAGTGGCTTCTCTAAACAAAAACTCAAAGGAAGTAGTACTCCTTATTTTATTACTCAGAAGTAACAGAACTTTCAAGAGGTGTGACAGAGCAGAAATTCTCAAAACTGGAGATGACAAATCAGTAAATAGGAACTGAACAGAAACATGCTATATACTTGGAAGAGCTATATAAGTGAGTGAAACTATGGCTAGAGCACACTGGTTACTGGTATATCAATGAATGCTAAAAAAATTGGGCAGAGTAGCCCCAGAATCTGTTTCTTTCCTAAGATATCTTGATAGAAAATGATATGAGTTATTGCTATCCAAACATCCCTCTTAAATTCCAGGAAAATGATTTTTTTAAATAAAATGGAACCCATGAAAAAACTGCCCATGTTACTTTTTTATAGAAGTTTTATTGAAGTATAATTGATATACAAGGCACTGCACATATAAAAAGTATACAATTGGTTAAGTATTGACATGTATATATAGTGTGTCTGTAAAGTCATGGTGCACTTTTCACTGATCACAGGAAAGCAACAAAAGACAATAGAAATGTGAAATCTGCATTAAATAAAAGGAAAACTCTCCCAGTTTCATACCTATTCAGTGAAGTTTGATGTGGGCACAATTTGTTGCCCTACACACATCCAAACAATAGTGAAGTTCTTGCCACACATGGGTAAGGACGTCTGGTGTAACAGAGTGAATAATGTCTGTAATTCTCTGTTTTAAGTGATTAATGTCATTGATATGTTCAATGTACACATCTTGCTTCACATAGCCCCAAAAGTAAAAGTGTAAGGGTGTCAGATCTGGTGATTGTGGTGGCCATGGCTTGACAGAACCCCTGCCTATCCAAGCCAGGGGAATGTTCTATCCAGAAACTCACAAACAATGGTGGCGTAGTGTGGAGGAGCGCCGTCCGGTTGAAAGATGACACCTGGAAATTGTGGCACTGCATACAATTCCAACATGTCAAGATAGGTGTTTGCGGTCACAGACTGCTCCGCGAAAAAAAATAGGTTTATCACCTCATCATGCATCATGCCACACCACATGTTCACTTTAGGGGTGTTAAATTCATACACAATGTAGGCATGAGGATGTTCAGCAGCCCATATTCGGATGTTATGGCGATGAACATGTTCACAGATATGGAAGGTCGCCTCATCACTAAACACAATCTTCTGCAAATATCTTGCATCATTGTCGATCTCACGAAGCATATCTGTAGCAAATGCACATTGTGGGGGTCTATCCACCTGCTTGATAGCGTGCAACAGCCACAATTTGTACCCTGTAAAAGAGACATTTCTTTAACACCTTATGAACTGTAGTCTTGCTTAGGTGTAATTGTCAAGCACACGCACGCACAGATTTTTTAGGGCTCCTAAGGTAGTATCCCGTATAGCCTCTACAGACTCATCACTGACTGATTGCCTACCAGAACGGGGTTTCTCCACCAAACTGCCGGTTTCCTTCAACTGCTTATCGCACCGAATAATGTTATTCCTATGTGGTGGCGCTTCGTTATAAACGCGCCGATATTCAAGTTGCACTTTGGTCATGGATTCGAATTTAGCAAGCCACAGAACACACTGAACTTTCCTCTGTACCATCCACATCTCAACTGCCACGGCCGTGGGCTGCTCTGCTGTATACATGGTGTTACGTCATCATCTGCGCATGCGCACATGCTGCCACATCATCCTCCAGAAACTGGGAGGGTTTTCCTTTTATGTGATGCAGATGTCACATTTCTATCATCTTTTGTTGTTTTCCTGTGACTGGTCAAAAGTGCACTATGACTTTATGGACACACTGTATTTATAAACCATTATCACAATCAATTTAATAAACATATCTATCACCTCTCCAAATTTCTTGTCCCTTTGTGTTTTGTTTTATTGTGGGAAGAATATTAACATAAGATTTACTCTCCTAGTATGCTTTAACCAATTCAATATTGTTGACTATAAAAACAATGACCTACAGCAGCTCTCTATAACTTAATCAACTTTCACAACTGCACATCCATTGAACAGCAGTTGGATGAAATTTGTGCTATGTGTGGCCTATTCTGATCTTGTGAGTCTGCATATGTACTTTTCCCTACATATGCCATCAATACATAGTAATAAAACATTTAATAATTTACTGATGTTTCAATACATAATAATAAAACAATTCTTTAATTTTTATTTATTTTTAAGATTTTAAAATGTATTCCATTAACATGGTTTCAACTGTCTCGCTCAAAATAACACCCTCAACCCCCTGCATCATGCTCTCATCCCACATACAAAGTCTTTCTCTATTCCTATTTCACTCCTTTTGTCACCCCTTCCCCTACATCCATCTCCCTCCCTCTCCCTCTGGAACTTGCTACCGTATTATCTCTACTTATGTGTAATATATACTATATATAATTTCAACTTTTGTGATCCCATTCACTCATCCTCCTTCCCTCTGACAGCTGTGCATCTGTATATTGTGACCCTACCTCTGTTTCTACTTTGTTCCTCAGTTTATTGTGCTCATTAGATTCCAGATATAAGTGAGATCATATGATATTTGCCTTTTCTGCCTGGCTTATTTCATTTAGCATAATAATTTCCAGGTCCATCCATGCAACCACAAAAGGTAAGATTTTCTTCTTTTAATGGCTGCATAGTATTCTACTGTGTATGTATACCACTGCTATTTTATCCACATGTCCAATGACTGACACTTGGGTTGTTTACAGACCTTGGCTTTTGGGGGTGAATATCTTCTTTTGAATCAGTGTTTGGTGATTCTTAGGATATATTTCTAAAAGTGGGACAGCTGGGTCACAAGGTGGTTTTACTTTTAATTTTTTGAGGAAACTTCATACTGTTTTCCACAATGACTGCATCAGTCTGCATTCCAACCAGAAGTGCAGGAGGGTTCCCTTTACCCCACACCATCTCCAGCACTTGTTGTTTGTTATTTGTTAGTAAAAGACATTCTGACAGATGATAAAATAATTCTTAACTAAAAAATTCTAATTCACCTTAATTAAAAGCTACAAAGCATAAATATTAATGACATTTCTATTTTCCAGCCAAAAAATAATTTAGAAACATAAAAAAATACAGTATGCAAAACTGTATCAAACAAAACATCTGTAAAATCACTATAGAACATAATTTATTGAAAGATAGTTAAGATCTAAATAAATAATTAAATAAACACATTAATTCTTCCCAAATTAGTGCACAAATTTAATTTAATCTTAATGTAAACATACCTCAAAAAGTTTTTTATGGAACTTTAAAATCTGATTTTGCATGACTGAGTTAAATAGCTAATGAATGCTTTCTGTCTTTTACTCTTCCTCTCTGTCTCTATAAAAAAATCAATAAAAATTAATTACTGGCAGGATAGCTCAGTTGGTTGGATTGTTGTTCTGGAGGGCAAAGCTTGCCAGTTCTATTCTCTGGTCAGGGCACATACAGGAGCAGTTTGATGTTCTTGTCTCTCTCTCTCTCTCTCAAAAAAAATTTGAATAATGCTAAGGAAGTGCAAAGGTGCAAAGACAGCCACGATTTTCTTGATAGTTAGGTGCCATACTAATTTCAAGACTTTCTTTTTCACACTTACAGTAATTTTGATGCTACAACAATAGTGTTGATTTCTGGGTGGGAAAATGAAAAAGAAAGAAAAATTTGGACCAGAGACTAATACATGTACAGTATCTTGATATAAAACATAGATGGTATTGCTGACCAGTAGGGAATCAGAAAAGAAAATATTTTATTAAATGTTTGTTTTACAAGAGGGTCCTTTCTAAGTTACCGGTTCTAATCAACAAAGTTGAGAACAAATTTCACAACATTATACATTATGGCTCAAAGAATAAGCTCCATGGAATAAATGAAAATAACACAGACAGGAATCAAAAAGGAAATAAGCATGGGTGCTCTGATTTTCCTATCAGCAAGATTAGGGTACTGAGTTCGCAGAGCAAGTCTGTGTGCTGCTAAGAAGATGACCCCTGCCAGTCTGAACAGTTAGGTGGCAGACATTAAAAGCAAACCTGTCAGTTGCTGGCTAAATGGTGTCTGCTAACCTGCCTTAAGTTGAACAGTCTTTACTGGTTGTCTGGTAAATCTAGATTCTTTAGAATGAATGGTTCTGTCCCAACTTCATAAAGTTTTTTATTATTTGAGAACAAAAAATAAATAAAAAAGAACCAATGGAATATACAATTTCTCTGACAAAAGGAGGTACTCTTGGTTCTGTGGGAAACTGAGCTCCATTTCAACTGTGAGAACATGGGCAACACATGTACTTGATAAAGCACTCATATCCAGAATATGCTAAGAATCTTATAAATCAATAAAATAAGAAGAAAAGAAACTTCAATAGTTGATCGCAGTAGGGAGAGTATAAGTGGCTAACCAAATTGCTTGACCTCATAATAATCGGGGAAAAATAATTTAAATTGGCATTTAAATACATCAGACTGGAAGACTTTTAAAAGCTTGAAAACACCAATATTGATGAAAATGTAGAGCAACAGAAACTTTAGATGTTGCTGGAGCAGTGTTAATTGGCCTCCCTTTAAAAATGGTTTGGGCCTTGGCCGGTTAGCTCAATGGTAGAGCATCGGCCAGGTGTGTAGAAGTCCCAGGTTTAATTCCCACCCAGGGCACACAGAAGTGCCCATCTGCTTCTCTACCCTTCCCCCTCTCCTTTCTCTCTGTCTCTCACTTCCCCTTCCATAGCCAAGGTTCCATTGAAGCAAAGTTGCTGAGGATGGTTCCATGGCCTCCGCCGCAGGTGCTAGAATGGCTCTGATTGCAGCAGAGCAACGCCCCAGATGGGCGGAGCATCGTCCCCTGGTGGGCATGCCGGGTGAATCTCGGTCAGGCGCATGCTGAGTGCTTGAGTCTGTCTGTCTGCTTCCCCCCCCCCCCCCCCCCCCCCCCCCCCCCCCCCGTACTCCTACCCCAGGCTTCTCACATTGGAAAAATACAAAAAAAGAAAAAAAAATATTTGGTATTATCTGATAGAGTAACCCTTCACATATTTCACAACACAGCACGCTCTTTCACACTCATTATGTGTCTGTACCAGAAAACCTGCACAAAAGTATTTAACAGCATTATTAACAATAATAAAAAACTGAAAACAGTAGAATTGTTATATAAATTATGGTATATTTTTGTAATAAAATAATTTATGCATTAATGTGGGAAAGTCTCAATAGCATAATTTTTGGTGAAAGGAGAAAATCAAAGAACTTTTCATGCAGTATGACCATTTATATAACATTTAAATTCTGTTATGTAATTTAGAGATGCTTGACATAGCAGTGAACTATAAAGAAAAGAAAGACAATAATTATCACATGTAATTCAGAATAGAAATCATTTCTGGAGTGTGGAGAGAAAACATAAAATCTCGGAGGGACAAAAGTGATCTATCAAGAAACAAGACATATTTTCTTTTTTATGGTGAGGGTTATAAAGTATTCTGTAGTCTAGATAAACTTTTATAAATTCTGTAGTCTAGATAAACTTTTATAAATTCTGCTCTTTTTCTTACAAGAAGATAGAGCCTTTATAATATAATAAATATATATATATATATCTTTTATTATATATAATCTTTTATTATATATGACCAGGTGGTGCCGCAGTGGATAGAGCATGGGACTGAGATGTGGAGGACCCGGATTCGAGACCCGGAGGTCGCCAGCTTGAGCATGGGCTCATCTGGTTTGAGCAAGGCTCACCAGCTTGAGCCCAAGATCACTGGCTCAAGCAAGGGGTCACTTGGTTTGCTGTAGCCCCCCGGTCAAGGTACATATGAGATATCAATCAATGAACAACTAAGGAACCTCAACAAAGAATTGATGTTTCTCATCTCTCTCCCTTTATGTATGTCTGTCCCTATCTCTCCTTCTCTCTGACTTTCTCTGTCTCTGCCACAAAAAAATAAATAAAATTAAAAAATTAAATATATATATATATATATATATATATATATATCACAACATATGTAATCAAAAATTGAAAGTACTTAAAAATAAGTTGTACAACAAAATGCAAGTATTTTGTGGAAAAATTATAAATGTGTGCTGAAATATATTAAAGATGGCATGAATAAATGGAAATACTTCATTTTTGTAGAATAGAGGACTCAATTTTGCAAAGATGTCAAACTGATCGGTATTTTAATCAATTCCAATCAAATTCGTTTTACTGCACAATAGTGAAGCTGATTATAAAGTTAACTGCTAAAGTTTGAAAATAGCCAATATAATTTTTTTTTTTTTTTACAGGGACAGAGAGAGAGTCAGAGAAAGGAATAGATAGGGACAGACAGACAGGAATGGAGAGAGGTGAGAAGCATCAATCATTAGTTTCTCATTGCCATTGTGACACCATAGTTGTTCACTGATTGCTTTCTTACATGTGCCTTGACCACATGGGCCTTCAGCAGACTGAGCAACCCCTTGCTGGAGCCAGCGACCTTGGGTTCAAACTGGCGAGCTTTTGCTTAAGCCAAATGGGCCCGCAATCAAGATGGTGAGCTCAGAGTCTCGAACCTGGGTCTCCCACATCCCAGTCCAACGCTCTATCCACTGCGCCACTGCCTGGTCAGGTGTCAATATAAATTTTTGATGAAGAAAATAATAAGGAATTATACTACCAGGTATCAAGATTTATTATGGAACAAAAGAGTCCTGAAACAGATTCATATATAACTGGAAACTTCATTTATTCTAGTATAGATTAATAGGTAGAATATTTATTATTTTTAAGGGAAAAAATGAACTTCCTATATCAAACCAATCACAAAACCAGCCCCAATGAATTAAAGAATTGAATGTGAAAGACAAGAAGTATAAAACGTTTAAGACACAAATATGACAATATCTTTATAATCTTAGAATCATAATTTTTAAACAAATTTAAAGTATAAGGAAACATAAAAAAACTATATATTAAAATTAATAACTCTTGTTAAACAAAAGATATATGTGAAAAAAATGTGTGAAAAGATAAATCAGAAACTCAGATATTTGCCATATGTCATACTATCAAAAGATTTATAGCAAGAATATATAAAAAATGTTTTAGTAAATAAAAAAGGCAAACAGTCCAATAGAAAAATAAACACATAATATAAAAAATTGTCATAACATGAAAACACAAATTATGTAAATATAGAGATAAATATTTAGCCCTATTAATCATCTTAAAAATGCAAA